>OX336362.1:1364366-2731866 GCA_946902875.1 Nematopogon swammerdamellus
GATAGTAACTAAGGGCGAGGCGGACGGCGGAGCTGAGTTCAGGAAGAAGAAAAACATTCTTGAAGAAAGTAAGTAACTAAGGGCGAGGCCGAAGGCCGAGCTCTATTCTGGAAGACCATGAACCTTCTCGAAGAAAGTAAGTAACTATGGGCGAGGCCGCAGGCCGAGCTTTGTTCAGGAAGAAGCTAAACCATCTTGAAGAAAGTAAGTAACTAAGGCGAGGCCGAAGGCCGAGCTACGTTCGAATAATTGAAAAACCATCTCGAAGAAAGCAAGCAACTAAGGGCGAAGCCGAAGGCCGAGCTGCGTTCAGAAAGAAGTTAAACCATCTTGAAGAAAGTAAGTAACTAAGGCGAGGCCGAAGGCCGAGCTACGTTCTGATAATTGAAAAACCATCTCGAAGAAAGCAAGTAACTAAGGGCGAAGGCCGAGCTGCGTTCAGGAAGAAGCTAAACCATCTTGAAGAAAGTAAGTAACTAAGGGCGAGGCCGAAGGCCGTGCTCTATTCGGGAAGACCATAAAACATCTTGAAGAAAGCAAGTAACTAAGGGCGAGGCCGTAGGCCGAGCTGCGTTGAGGAAGAAGGTAAACATTTTTGAAGAAAGTAAGTAACTAAGGCGAGGCCGAAGGCCGAGCTACGTTCTGACAAATGATAAACCATCTCGAAGAAAGCAAGTAACTAAGGGCGAGGCCAAAGACCGAGCTGCGTTCAGGAAGAAGCTAAACCATCTCGAATAAAGTTAATTAACATTAAGATTGAGTTAATTTAATTTAAATTTTATTATAAAGTCCACGCTTCTGACGGAAAATATACCGTGCATCCTAGAACCTCGCGGTTATTCCCGGCTGGATGGCAAGAGGCCCGATGCTGTCACCTTAGTGCCATGGACTAAGGGTAGTTCTTTGATGTGGGACGCCACTTGTGTTCTCACATTGGCTTCATGTCACGTTAGGACATCTTCAAGAGAGGCTGGCGCGGCCGGCGGAGAGCCTCAAACGCAACAAATATAGAAATATAATTCAATATTTCGAATTTGTTGCGTTTGCGGTTGAAACCCTCGGTCCGTGGAGCAGTGAAGCCAAAAGAGGCTTGGGCCTCTGCTGGTTGACGCAACCGGTGTCCCGCCATCAAGGGCTTATGTACTTCTTTCAAAGGGTAAGCCTTGCCATCCAGCGGGGTAATGCCGCAAGTGCTCTAAGAACATTTGAAAATGCCCGTTTTGATAGTTATTTTAATGTTTGTTAGGTAGGTTTGAATTCTTTAGTTATTAATATTACTTTTTTATTTTTATGAAATAAATAGATTGAGTAAACGTTATTATATTCTATAGAAGAAAGGAAGTCTTTAAGGGCGAGGGCCGAAGGCGGAAGAGGGTTTTTGGTTTACCTGAACGCAGCTCGGCCTTCGGCCTCGCACTTAGTTCCTTCCTTTCTTCCGGAAGGTTTATCGTCTTCCTGAACGCAGCTCGGCCTTCGGCCTCGCCCTTACTTACTTCTTTTATTTGAGAAAGGTTTATCGTTTACCTGAAAGAAGCTCGGCCTTCGGCCTCGCCCTTAGTTAGTTACTTTCTTTGAGGAGGTTTATCGATTACCTGAACGCAGCTTGGCCTTTGGCCTCGCCCTTAGTTACTTACATTCTTCTTTGGAATACGAATTTCACGCGAGCGAAGCCGCGGGCAACAGCTAGTTGATAATAAATCTTGTTTTTTGAGAGATTGGGTTTGTAGACTCTGTGTATGATACTAAAACTAAATTTAAGATTTTTAGAAATCATTTCTGCATGTACGTATGTTCCACCATAACTCTTAAACCGATCATCTGAATTCGATGAAACTTCATACAAACACATTTAGCTACACGGGACACAGGATAGGCTAAATAAAATTCACTTCCAGTTACGCTAAGATGTGGCTCCCATACAAACCGATATGTTCCGTCCCCGCGCCGTAGTACTATAGGTATGTTTTACGGCAGCTGGCGGCGGCGGAGGAAGATGCGCGGCGAGCGGGCGGGTGCCTATAAACTCAATAGCGAGCGAATCGAGTAGCCGCACTATGATAGAAAGCTCACATTTAAATTTGATATGATTTTAATTTTTGACGTGGAATCACGTGAAAAATTAAGCGGGATGCATCCTACTAATAGGTATTATAAACGCGAAAGTTTGGGAGGATGGATGGATGTATGGACCTTTGTTCCTCTTTCACGCAAAAACTACTGAACAGATTTTGATGAGCCTTTACAGTACATGAAAATAACATAATATAGGCTATAATTTATAAAGACATTGGGTAAATTGGCCCAAATAGGTATATCGATAAATGACAAGTAAGTCGGAAAAAATCCTGCCTTCTGAGAGCTATCTCGGCGTGCGCTGCATAAACCGTTAGAGTTACACGAAGATAGTGTATGGTGAGGTGTTTCTCTAAAATAGTTCTAAAAAAAAGTTCGCGAACGCATTTATCTACCTTTTATGTAGAAGCCACTATAGCCAAAATAGTGAACCATAAATACATTTAAATTGGATACTGTATTTACAATGCACATTTTATAGTATTGAATTAATTCTTATCAAAATACATACTTTTATCTCATCTGGTATTGAAAGTAGATTAACTTTGGTTTTTACACTAAGTAATTTGGACAAATAGTTTAAAAGTTACGACGATGAAAATGTCTTGATATCATGGCGTCCTGCGGGGCACAGTACGGGCCGGGCGGGGAGCAGCGGGGGGAGGCGAATATGTATGTATGAATTTCCTCCATAAAATTTAAGCCGATCATCTAAATTCGATTAAAATTAGATACACAGACATTTAGCTATACAAGACATAGGATAGGCTAAATCAAATTCAGTTCCGGTTAAGCTAATATTTGGAGTATTTTACTTAGTTAGGTATCTAAAGTATTTGATTTATTTTAACTGAACTATCTAACTAATTTTAATATAAATAGCTTTTTCTCGCGGATTCGCTGGCGTGAAATTCGCATTTCAAAATAAGAAAGTAAGTAACTTAGCCCGGGGCCGGAGGGTGAACTGGATTCAGATAAACAATAAACATTCTCAAAGAAAGTAAGTAACATACTAAAGGCGAGGCGGAAGGCCGAGCTGCGTTCAGGAAGAGTATAAACCTTTTCGAAGAAAGTAAGTAACAAAGGGCGAGGCCAAAGGCCGAGCTGCGTTCAGGAAGACCTTCAACCTTCTCGAAGAAAGTAAGTAACTGAGGGCGAGGCCTAAGTTCGAGCTGCGTACAGGAAGACTATAATTCTTCTCGCAGAAAGTAAGTAACTAAGGGCGTAGCCGAAGGCCGAGCTGTATCCTAGAAGACGCTAAAACTTCTCGATGACAGTAAGTAACAATGGACAATAGTTACTTACTTTCTTCAATGCGGTTTATAGTCTTCCTGGAGGCAGCTCGGCCTTCGGCCTCGCCCTTAGTTACTTACTTTCTTCGAGAAGGTTTATGGTCTTCCTGAACGCAGCTCGGCCTTCAGCCTCGCCCTCTGTTACTTCCTTTCTTCGAGAAGGTTCATGGTATTCTTGAACGCAGCTTGGCCTTCGGCCTCGCCCTCTGTTAATTAATTTCTTCGAAAAGGTTATCCTCTTCCTGAACGCAGCTCGGCCTTCGGCCTCGCCCTCGGTTACTTACTTTCTTCGAGAAGGTTTATTGTCTTCCAGAATGCAGCTCAGCCTGAAGCCTTGCCGTCAGTTACTTACTTTAGTTGAGAAGGTTTATCGTTTACCTTAACGCAGACCGGCCTTCGTTACTTAATTTCTTCCTTTGAAATACGAATTTCACGCGAGCAAAGCCGCGGGCAAAAACTATTATTATATATGGGTATTAAATAATATTTTAAAATTTTCTCTGTCATTGTATTGAAATATATTAATCGATATTTTGATTCATATTCGGACCCTTGAGTTGTAGGGGTACAAAAGCGTCTATCAATCTCCTCGGGAGGCAATTAAACTGCTGCAAAATTTTCTGAAAATATTGAAATACTTTCGAAGTTGGGCAGGCTTAAGAGTTGTTCAGCACCCAACATCTTGTTTGTTATATTACGAGTATCTCTCCACGTGTTCACTAATTTAACATTAGAGTGCTTCAGTCTGTTTTCGATTGTTTTTCCAAATAATAGCGTCATTAATTTTTTTTTATTATCTTTTTCAAATTCCGACATGGCCACAATGCGCAAGGAAGTGTTAAGGTGCTGTGAGACTGCGTCTGACTCGAATTTCAAGAAGTTTACCACCAATATTCCTCACCTGACAGATTCAGTTTTATTATATGTAAAACTTCATCTATCAGCGCAGATCGATAGCTTTTTGAAAATACGATTTGATTAACTTCGCTCGATAGAAAAAAAACATGAATATGCCTCTGAATTTAGTTATAAAACGTATTTAAGGCAACGTGACCAAATCACGGCTTTGGAAAAAATATATTTTATATTTTGGATACGTATCTAAATCCGTAGTTTTTTACTTTTTTGTTTCGATCCGTAGTTTTGGAATAAAAAAATAAAACCCTAATTTTAGATTGATTGATTGTGTTGCATCCTACTCCAACCAGCGAAAGCGGCGCCTTAGAAGAAGAGTACGGGTGAATACGGGTTGACAGGGCCTTAAGCTTTATATACCTACTATTTCAGAAAGCCATCCTGTTTGAAAATGAGCGCTCTATGCACTTTTTTCAATATCAGCCAGCCCATTATTTAGACATGTCTTCAATTGGATATATTGAATGACATAGTTGTACTTATGATAAAAATTTGCTATGAGTTTCGAGTTAGTAATGCCAGGCGGTGTAAGCTTTTCAGGCGCGAAAAGTAAATCGGAATGCTCTGCATGCAAATAAGCAGGATATTTCAGATCGAACTCATATCCAATTCACCGTCATCGGGAACCACTCGAATATCCAAGTTTGCGATTTCAATCCGGGTTAAAAATCTAACCTGAGATATAGGCATTTTCATCATCATTGCCAAGGGGGATACAGACGTAGACAGAAAAAATAGTTCTGGACTCCGCACTTCATACTTCAATTATTACTAAAACGAGACACCGTGGTTATGGTAGTGTGCGTATCGCGTAATACAGGACCGACCATCTCAAGAGATCGCAGTGATATTGTGTCATCCTTTTTCCACGCGCAGTAATCCCGTATCGCTTGCCTGCACGCTCCACGCAAACATTTACGTGTTCCAAAACAAGCGAATGTCGCACGTAGTCGATCGATAAATTGCCGCTTGCTTCAACGGCTCAAAATTATGGAGGTGGCTTTTTACTTCTTATTATTAAATTATTTATTAAAAACATTTATTGCAATTTTTTTCGTTTATTTTTTTTATGGAAACTGACACGGTTGGCTACATCACCTACAACGTCCGTGATGTCAGCCCATAACACCGGGTGAACTAGGTGCCATGTCAGTGCTTCCCCCTTTGATCGTGCCGGCTACACTGAACTGGTCGGAAAACACAAACTATTTACATAGCCGTTTCAACCGACGTTTCATTCAGTGCGGTGGTATCAACCCGGGCGGGTTAAACCCTACCACCAAGTAAGATTAGGAGGGAAGGGACCTACAGTTTTACGATTTACATTTATTTGTGAAAGAAAACCTATGGACGATGAGTGAATTATTTTATAAAAAATTCAAACGCATTTGTCAATTTAGGTCGACTTTAGACGTGTCTTATATTATATCACTTGCAACTAAAATCACCTAAAATTTGACAGATGTGCTTAAATTAAGATTATTAAATCATTCGTTCATCTCCGGTCTTTCTTTCTCAAAATGACAATAATGACAGGAATATCTAAATTTTAGCTTTAATAGTGTGAAGTGTCTACTAGAAATAAAGCCAATATGTTACTAACATTAAAAACACAGACCAAGTTGACCAACCCACAAACCGAGGGTTCCGCACAAATACGACGGAGGCGTGGCTTTGAAGTGGGGAAGTTTGCTAGCAAATTGCTAGTAAGCTTATTGTGTAGACTGAAGTTAAAAAATAAATTTTAGTGAAATAATGTTTTGCCGGACGCGTAGTTTATTTAGTTTACTTAAAAGAAGAAACAGGTTTCCATACAACTTTTAATTTTTAATCTTTCATGCAAAATTAAAACTTTACTTTTTTTAACTACAAAAACATTGATTTTGAATAGACATGTATGCAAAAACGACACGGGCTGCCTCGACATGGTCCCTATTAGGTTACGGTTAATTTATAGAAGATGCGGAGCGTAGTGACGCATCTTCTATAAATTAACCTTGATAATTTTTTTTGAACCACCAAACTGGTTATAAAAAGAAAAACATTTCTCACCTCCACTCATCACCTTTTTGATACATAAATATATTACAAACAAACTTAATTTTGCAGTCAACCTAAATAATAATTTCTCACTAACTATTTAAACGAGACCAGTTTTAATATTTTCGTATTCCTCCCTTTGATGTTAACTTTTTTGAACCACTTTGTCATATACGTTTCATAAAGCAAATAAATATGTTATTCAAAATCTGTAAGAATCAAACAAGAACCAACCAAGAAAGAAACACGTAAATTTCTTGTGCACCTAAGTCCTTTTGCACAAATCGCAGATCAGGTCATGCGTGGAGTACTGCTTGCACCTGTGGGATGGCTCTGCCAAATATCAGCTTTTAAAAGGGAAATTTGTTTGAAAAGAGGAATTTGTTAAAAAGGATTGCATCCCCACACGCTGGACTTACCGTGGATGCGTACCAACCTCTTCTGCAGATTTTTCCTCTATAGAACCGGTAAACTCTGGGACGTTCTCCTGTCTATATATTTCCTCTCAAGTACAGTCTCGAGTCCTTCAAGAGGGGCGTGAACAGGCACCTGTCGGGCCGGCATGGCATTCGCAACCCCCGCATACGACCAAATGTCCATGGGCGTCCTTAGACATCTCCCTTAGGATGCCTCGGCGCCACAGGTCGCGCTTTCAATAAAAAAAAACACAAAGAAAACACAAGCAAAAATCTGTAAATAAAAATCATGTAAGGGTTCTGGTATTTTGTTGATTTTATTGTAGCTTTTCAAATTGCCATCTAATATAGTAAAATATATATATTATAAAATAATTCTTTTGGGAATCCAGTGTTACCGTTTTCAAATTTGGTGACGTAAAAAAATATAATTTTAAAGAAGCCATCTCCACTTAATCCAAACACATTAAATGTATGAAGTGAAAATTTTTACTTTTTCTTATATAACCGTAGACAGAAAAAATAGTTCTGGACTCCGCACTTCATACTTCAATTATTACTAAAACGAGACACCGTGGTTATGGTAGTGTGCGTATCGCGTAATACAGGACCGACCATCTCAAGAGATCGCAGTGATATTGTGTCATCCTTTTTCCACGCGCAGTAATCCCGTATCGCTTGCCTGCACGCTCCACGCAAACATTTACGTGTTCCAAAACAAGCGAATGTCGCACGTAGTCGATCGATAAATTGCCGCTTGCTTCAACGGCTCAAAATTATGGAGGTGGCTTTTTACTTCTTATTATTAAATTATTTATTAAAAACATTTATTGCAATTTTTTTCGTTTATTTTTTTTATGGAAACTGACACGGTTGGCTACATCACCTACAACGTCCGTGATGTCAGCCCATAACACCGGGTGAACTAGGTGCCATGTCAGTGCTTCCCCCTTTGATCGTGCCGGCTACACTGAACTGGTCGGAAAACACAAACTATTTACATAGCCGTTTCAACCGACGTTTCATTCAGTGCGGTGGTACCAACCCGGGCGGGTTAGACCCTACCACCAAGTAAGATTAGGAGGGAAGGGACCTACAGTTTTACGATTTACATTTATTTATGTAAGAAAACCTATGGATGATGAGTGAATTATTTTATAAAAATTTCAAACGCATTTGTCAATTTATGTCGACTTTAGACGTGTCTTATATCACTTGCAACTAAAATCACCTAAAATTTGATAGACCTGCTTAAATTAAGATTATTAAATCATTCGTTCATCTCCTGTCTTTCTTTCTCAAAATGACAATAATGACAGGAATATCAAAATTTCAGCTTTAATAGTGTGAAGTGTCTACTAGAAATAAAGCCAATATGTTACTAACATTAAAAACACAGACCAAGTTGACCAACCCACAAACCGAGGGTTCCGCACAAATACGACGGGGGCGTGGCTTTGAAGTGGGGAAGTTTGCTAGCAAATTGCTAGTAAGCTTATTGTGTAGACTGAAGTTAAAAAATAAATTTTAGTGAAATAATGTTTTGCCGGACGCGTAGTTTATTTAGTTTACTTAAAAGAAGAAACAGGTTTCCATACAACTTTTAATTTTTAATCTTTCATGCAAAATTAAAACTTTACTTTTTTTAACTACAAAAACATTGATTTTGAATAGACATGTATGCACAAACGACACGGGCTGCCTCGACATGGTCCCTATTAGGTTGCGGTTAATTTATAGAAGATGCGGAGCGTAGTGACGCATCTTCTATAAATTAACCTTGATAATTTTTTTTGAACCACCAAACTGGTTATAAAAAGAAAAACATTTCTCACCTCCACTCATCACCTTTTTGATACATAAATATATTACAAACAAACTTAATTTTGCAGTCAACCTAAATAATAATTTCTCACTAACTATTTAAACGGGACCAGTTTTAATATTTTCGTATTCCTCCCTTTGATGTTAACTTTTTTGAACCACTTGTCATATACGTTTCATAAAGCAAATAAATATGTTATTCAAAATCTGTAAGAATCAAACAAGAACCAACCAAGAAAGAAACACGTAAATTTCTTGTGCACCTAAGTCCTTTTGCACAAATCGCAGATCAGGTCATGCTTGGAGTACTGCTTGCACCTGTGGGATGGCTCTGCCAAATATCAGCTTTTAAAAGGGAAATTGTTTGAAAAGAGGAATTTGTTAAAAAGGATTGCATTCCCACACGCTGGACTTACCGTGGATGCGTACCAACCTCTTCTGCAGATTTTTCCTCTATAGAACCGGTAAACTCTGGGACGCTCTCCTGTCTATATATTTCCTCCCAAGTACAGTCTCGGGTCCTTCAAGAGGGGCATGAACAGGCACCTGTCGGGCCGGCATGGCATTCGCAACCCCCGCATACGACCAAATGTCCATGGGCGTCCTTAGACATCTCATGGGTGCCTCGGCGCCACAGGTCGCGCTTTCAATAAAAAAAAACACAAAGAAAACACAAGCAAAAATCTGTAAATAAAAATCATGTAAGGGTTCTGGTATTTTGTTGATTTTATTGTAGCTTTTCAAATTGCCATCTAATATAGTAAAATATATATATTATAAAAGAATTCTTTTGGGAATCCAGTGTTACCGTTTTCAAAGGTGGTGACGTAAAAAAATTTAATTTTAAAGAAGCCATCTCCACTTAATCCAAACACATTAAATGTATGAAGTGAAAATTTTTACTTTTTCTTATAAAACATTGTATTTGAAGGGATTTTCACTCTTGAAATATAATGCCAGATGCTCTCGTATACTACGCAGAGGCCCGAAGCCGGCATTTGTGTAATATTGAAGACGCTGAAGCAAGTGCTCTCGCGCTGGCGGTCGATGGCAGAATGAGCGGGCGATGCACGTAATATTTGAATTGCACGTATTTTTGGTGGGGCACGAATCGCCCTGACATGCGGAATCTTAATATTTTTTATGATCGAAGGATACAGACAGTATGTATGCTCGGCGATCATTGCGTATCCATACAAGTTATTAAAATCGAGGTATCTAGGGACCTGTAAAATTAGTGAACACTACGCTAGCGTAAGTACCTGTAGCACATAGCGAACACGTTCCGCATAACTGTTAAATTTTGGCGAGCATAAAAAATCACTATTTGAAAATTATGTAATAACACCTCTAATTCCACACAAGGCTCTATGAACGCGCCCGTTTTTTTGTTGTTCGTAAACAAAAATATAGCGCAAGCTATATATCTACCTACACAGAGTACATCAGGTACGCGGACGCACGGCCTGGGCATAGTTTAAACAGACTAGTTAACCGTCTTCATACAAGCGCGCCGATTTCGCACTCACACAAGCGCGCGCCAGCGCACGCTGTCCGTATACAACCACTACTTTCTGCACGAAAACTTTTGGCAATGCGACTGTAGTGTACCATTCTGAGTTATCTGACCTACAATTCTCTAGCGTTGATGTTGCAAGATGTCCACTCCGTGAAAAAATTGGCCACCATTTTTTTGCCAATGTTCCGCGGTATTTGCCATTTTGTTGGCAACTGGCCATCTGGAAACACCCATACCGACGAACCCTTATTACTTTCCGTATCATATGATATATCCATGTTTCGTCGCCAGTAATTATTTCAGAAACACGTCTAGATCTCCCATTTTCAAAACGTAGACGCATCTCACATCACCCATCCACACGGGGTTCTCTTCCGTTTCGAAGAGCAAACGAGGCGAGGTATCCAATGACAACAAAGCTTCCTCATTCCAAGGTGTTCATGTAATATTGTAATAAATAACACTAACCAAACTAATGCCTAAGATTCCATCTATGTCCCTGTATGTAATTCGTGGGTTTTCTTGCACCAGAATTTCAGTAGTCCACACATTTTCTGCAGTGACTGCTGTTGGCGGGCGTCCACTTCTGTCATTGTTGCCCGAGAAGGAGCGGACTGAATTTAAGCTGATTTTAAAAGTTCTAAGCTTAAAACTTCAGATAAACCACATTTAAAGTCGTATAGCACGCAAATGTTCACGTTTAACCTTCATCGTAGCAGACGGAAACGCGATAAATGTGGACAGAATAATACCCCAAAATGCGTTTTATTTTTTTACTTACTGTAAATGGCCTTTTGTGTTCGATTTTCAAATAAATTTGCCATTTAAAAATATATGACACAGATGCGTTCCATATTGAAATTTCGAACATCTCAAACTCAAAACCCTTTGTTCGGCGTTGGACAGATTCTGGATTGGACAGATTCGTGATTCGGCAGATTCGCTGCTCGATAGATTGGGCAGATACTTGGATTCGACGGATTAGCTATACGGCAGAAATTCAACAGTTGTGCACAAAATATACTTCCTACGTAGTAAAAAATATTTAAAAGTAAATTAAATTAAATTAAAATTAATTTGCAATACACTTGTGCTATCATTTCATTTATAATGACTTCTTATGGTTTGTTACAAAATAGAATAGAATAATCAATATAATAGAAATTTACTCAACATACATTATCTTCCATCACATATTAAAACATATATATAGAGTATAGAGCATACAGTTGTACAAAAGAAAGGGCGTAGGCGCAGCATATGGCCACTTGCGAGTATCTCAAGGGCCGCTGATTTTAAGCCTAGCCTACACTAATAAAAAAATAAAATTAAATCTAAAAAAACTTTATACAAATTTAGCCACAATAACGTCTTTAGACATAATTTTTTTACAAGTTTACACAACATTAATTTTTACAACAGTATTATACTAAATTATAATGTTCTTCCTTGTAATTATTGATTTGATCAAATTTATGGTAATTTAATAAAAAAATAGATTACAAACCTGGATCTCGCGAGCGCGAGCGCCTCAAAGCTCTTTCTGCAACAAAAATAAATAATGACTACACTTTGTTTTTACCCGACTATACGAAGCAAAAAGGAGGGTAATGTTTTTCGAATGTATGTGATTTGAATGTATGTAGGTATGTATATATGTATGTATGTGTGTATGTATATATGTATGTATGTATGTATGTATGTATGTATGTATGCAGTGGCGGCTGGTGACTGTTACGCTAGTAATATATATTCGGTGCCGGTAGTGCGCTAAGTACCTACCTACATAGATACCAAATTTCCCAACACATTCCCGTTATGTTATTTTAAGATTGGAACTTCAGAATTTTTTATACGCCTGCGTTTTATTTTGTACGTACGTACCTAGTATGAATATTCTCAAGACACTCAATGACTTGCAAAAAAACAAGAAAAGAAATCCAAAGAAGTTTTTAACTCATTTTTAGTACTTTAACACTACTGCAGCTTTCAAAAATAAAACAGTAGTAATGTCCCAAAAATACTTCAAAAAATATTGAAAAGTAGGAATTGAACCCGGGATCACCTGATTGTAAAGCCTTACCTTTAACCAACGCTTAGGCAAATATCACGTAACAAAAAGCACAAAACCTAACCATATCCCATTTTAAATATTCGCGCGCTAACGGGTATGTGACATCACATGACAGCGCGCTGACTCTAGGTAGACGGAATCGTGCAAACGAATCGCTCGCGACGTGTCGCACGCGCGGCTATTCACGATATAGCGTCCTTGTTTGGCGCTCGTGCGCCGCACGCAGAACTCCATTGCGGCCCATACTGTTTCTATGAAATATCTTTTGTCTCACGCGCCAGCGGTGTTTTGCCGATCCCCATACATTCAGTATGGGAGACCCGCGTGCGTTTTCTGATTCGGCACGGGGAGCGCGTTTACTCGAAAAAAAGTGTCTTGTGATCTATAAAATAAGGTCGAATTCGCATTCATATTTATTTGGAGTACGATCTTTATGGTTTTAATGTAGGTATGTTGTAAGATATTATTTATTTTGAGTGAAGTGAAGTCTCGTGGTATGGTAGTGCGGCGCACGAGCGCACTTTAGGACCAGCCGCCAGTGTGTGTATGTATGTATGTATGTATGTATGTATGTATGTATGTATGTATGTATGTATGTATGTATGTATGTATGTATGTATGTATGTATGTATGTATGTATCTATGTATGTATGTATGCATGTATGTTTATATGTATGTATGTATGTATGTATGTGTTTTTGTATTGTTTATTGATCATTCATGTGGCAGTTAGACTGCGCTCGAACTTGTCACAAATTATTCTATCCGGTTCGATTACACCCACGAAGAAGAACCGACAAGAAACTTCGCAGGGTATTTTTTTAAACATATTTTTACAAGTATTTAGTGACCGACGAGCATGCATGAAGAACATTATGGGAGTGGAAGAGGCGGCAGAGTTGTGTCAGGATCGTGGCACGTGGAGATCCGTTGTCTCTGCCTACCCCACCGGGAAACAGGCGTGATATTGCATAACATCTTGAAATGTAACAGGCGTGGGGGAAGCTTACTAACACGTTGAATAAACGAACATCGAACGCGTAAGTGCGTATGTGTTAGTAAGCAACCTCCACGTCACAGCATATATATGGCTAAAGCAGTATGGAAACTAGGCCTATTTGTTAAAATAAGTACCTACGCTCCATTGGAGCGTTAGGGATGTCAATCAAATTTTTTTGTAAAATTGTAAAATTATTATTTATTAAAACATTTATTTAGGTTCTTTAATGTAATGATCAAATAATCAATATAATCAATCATCAATAATAAGTTCAAAACGTGGTTGCTATAAATATGAATTGATATAACTTTTATTAACTTTTGTAAATTGTTTACAACTTTTGTCAGCTCTTGTCAACCATTGTAAATGTTTGTCAACTTTTCTCATCTTTTGCCAATTTCAGTCATCTTTTGTCAACTTTTATCGACTGTTGTCAAGTCTTGTCAATGTTTGTCAACCTTGGTAAACTTTTGTCAGCTTTCGTCAACATTTGTCAACTTTTGTCATCTTTTGTCAACTTTCATGGACTGTTGTCAACTCTTGTCAATGTTTGTCAACCTTGGTCAACTTTTGTCAACTTTCGTCAACATTTGTCATCTTTTGTCATCTTTTGTCAACTTTTATCGACTGTTGTCAACTCTTGTCAATCTTTGCCAACTTTTTTCAACTTTCGTCAAAATTTGTCGACTTTTGTCATCTTTTGTCAACGTTTGTCAACTTTTGTCTATTTTTCTCGATTTTTGTGAAATTATAGCCACTTTCGTCATCTTTTATCAACTTTTCTCATCTTTTGCCAACTTCTGTCACCTTTTGTCAACTTTTATCGACTGTTGTCAACTCTTGTCAAGTTTTGTAAACTTTTGAGAACTTTTATCAACTGTCGGTAACTTATGTCAACTCTTGTCAACTTTTGTCAAAATTTGTCAACTTTAGTCAACTTTTGTCAACTTTTGTCAACTTTCGTCAACGTTTGTCTACTTTTATGGCTTTTGTCGACTTTTGTTAACTTATAGCCACTTTCGTCATCTTTTGTCAATTTTTGCCAACTTCTATCAGCTTTTGTAAAATTTTAATGACTGTTGTCAACTTTCGGAAATTTTTGTCAACTTTTGCCAATTCTGTCACTTTTATGAACTTAGGCCAGCTTCCGTCAACTTTTGTCAACTTTCATCATCTTTTGTCAACTTTTACTAACTTCTGTCAACTTTTAACCACTATTGTCAACTTTTAACCACTATTGTCAACTTTTGCCAAGTTCTGTCACTTTTATGAACTTTTGTCAGCTTTCGTGAACTTTTGTCAACTCTTGTCAACGTTTGTCAACTTTCGTCAACTATTGTTAATTAATGTCAACTAAGTCATGTCAACTTTTTTCATATTTTGTCAACGTTTGTCAACTTATGTCAGCTGTTTGTCAACTTTCGTCAACTTTTCCCATCTTTTGTCTAGTTTGTCGACTTTCGTTAACTCTTGTCAGCTTTAGTCAACTTATGTAAACTCGTGTCAACTTTTGTCAACTCCTTGTTAACGAAAGCTGACAAAAGTTCATAAAAGTGACAAAAGTTGACAACAGTGGTTAAAATATGATAAAAGCTGACAAAAGCTGAGAGAAGTTGGCAAAAGTTGACAAAAGTTGACCAAGGTTGACAAACATTGACAAGAGTTGACAACAGTCGATAAAAGTTGACAAAAGGTGACAGAAGTTGGCAAAAGATAAGAAAAGTTGAGAAAAGTTGACAAGAGTTGACATAAGTTACCGACAGTTGACAAAAGTTCTCAAAAGTTTACAAACTTGACAAGAGTTGACAACAGTCAATAAAAGTTGACAAAAGGTGACAGAAGTTGGCAAAAGATAAGAAAAGTTGACAAGAGTTGACATAAGTTACCGAGAGTTGACAAAAGTTCTCAAAAGTTTACAAAACTTGAAAAGAGTTGACAACAGTCGATAAAAGTTGACAAAAGGTGACAGAAGTTGGCAAAAGATGAGAAAAGTTGACAAAAGTTGACAAGAGTTGACATAAGTTACCGAGAGATGACAAAAGTTCTCAAAAGTTTATAAAACTTGACAAGAGTTGACAACAGTCGATAAAAGTTGACAAAAGGTGACAGAAGTTGGCAAAAGATAAGAAAAGTTGACAAGAGTTGACAACAGTCGATAAAAGTTGACAAAATGTGACAGAAGTTGGCAAAAGTTGTCAACATTTGTCAAAAGTTAATATAAAGTGACAACAGTCCGTAAACATTTTTTTGCATTCTAAAAGATCGCGGACTGTCCGTGGCGCATGCAACAAAAACAAACACGACAACTCGGACGCGGCACCCGCGACTGATTGTTTGCGACATTCGCTTCGGGGCCTTGTTGAGGCGTGCGTGTGTGTGAGTGCGTCGTTTCGATCGTTTTGTACGTAGTTTCCATACTGCTTTAGCCATATATATGCTGTGTCCACGTCGAGTCCGTTTGCCTGGAAAAACCCGGCAACGGTTGTTTGCGCACGGCCCGACTCCGGCCGTGGGAAAATATTGTCTCTTCAAGGCCACGGCGAAGATTTTGCGACCCTCCCGAATTGACTGTGACCATGAATTTATTTTGGAAAATTGAAAATTTTATGTATGCCAATCGATAGAGCTGAAAATGTAGTTTTCAAATATGTAATTATAATAAAATCTGATGGTTGGTTTTTAAAGAAAAACCGCACGCACGCTTTACGCGGGTGCAGTGATTTTCCCCTGTTTTCCTGACTGGAGGCTTAGTCTCCAATAGACTTGGGACATGTGGGGTACAACTGGAACCGCCTGGAGGAGACGAACAGAATGGTATACTGTTTGTCATGATAGGATTCCTCCAGGCCCGAGTCTGAAGCCCGATGGCTCTCAGCGTGCGAGCGCGCCGCGCTAGTGGCGACGCCTCGCGAGCCACGGGCGGACTTGTCGCGCGGAGAGTGAGACGGCACTCCGCGCGAGTTGGAAAAGTGTTTTCCGTACCTTGGGTACGGAAAATGCGTTACTTTTGAGTTACTTTTGAGCTCAGAGAAAGCTTTACAGACTATTTCGCGTTCGCTTCGCTCATGCTGATTCTCAACAGAGCTATGTTTCTGCCGGAGGGAATGAAATAGTTCAATCATGCTGTATCGGTTATTTGCATAAAGTTACTTTTGAGCTCACAGAAAGCTTTACAGACTATTTCGCGTTCGCTTCGCTCATGCTGATTCTCAACAGAGCTATGTTTCTGCCGGAGGGAATGAGATAGTTCAATCAAGCTGTATCGGTTATTTGCATAAAGTTACTTTTGAGCTCACAGAAAGCTTTACAGACTATTTCGCGTTCGCTTCGCTCATGCTCATTCTCAACAGAGCTATGTTTCTGCCGGAGGGAATGAGATAGTTCAATCAAGCTGTATCGGTTATTTGCATAAAGTTACTTTTGAGCTCACAGAAAGCTTTACAGACTATTTCGCGTTCGCTTCGCTCATGCTCATTCTCAACAGAGCGATGTTTCTCCCGGAGGGAATGAGATAGTTCAATCATGCTGTATCGGTTATTTGCATAAAGTTACTTTTGAGCTCACAGAAAGCTTTACAGACTATTTCGCGTTCGCTTCGCTCATGCTCATTCTCAACAGAGCTATGTTTCTGCCGGAGGGAATGAGATAGTTCAATCAAGCTGTATCGGTTATTTGCATAAAGTTACTTTTGAGCTCACAGAAAGCTTTACAGACTATTTCGCGTTCGCTTCGCTCATGCTCATTCTCAACAGAGCGATGTTTCTCCCGGAGGGAATGAGATAGTTCAATCAAGCTGTATCGGTTATTTGCATAAAGTTACTTTTGAGCTCACAGAAAGCTTTACAGACTATTTCGCGTTCGCTTCGCTCATGCTCATTCTCAACAGAGCGATGTTTCTGCCGGAGGGAATGAGATACACTGGCGAGCAGGGAAATCGAGCCACCCAACGCAATTCACTATAACAGGTATTTAATGGCAATATAGCCTTTGAAACCTTCACGCGTGTGATATTGATGGATTCCTCATTTATTGTCCTTTCCAGTTACGTAATTAAAAAAAAGAAAATCTTAAATAAAAAATTAAAAATAAATAAAAACCGATTTTCAAATATTCATGAGTTCGGTAAACTCAATATTCAGAGTGAGCTGGGTTGAGTATTATTAAAAAAAAAGAATCGAGATTTTTTTTAATATCCTGTATTTGCTCCTCTTACTCTAATTACACTTTCCATTCTATTCTTAATGCCTCTAATTAATAAATTCTTAAGGAATCCCCCCCACTCTTCCTTCAAGGCTTCTTGCAGCTCTTGTCTCGTCTCAGGACCGGATTTCTCGTTCGAACACACATTTTTAGGTCATCCCAGACGTGCTCAATGGGATTGAGGTCTGGGCTTCGAGCTGGCCAGTTCATGCAGTTCGCTCCAACGACCTGAAGATACGCCTGCACTATGCGTGCAACGTGCGGCCTTGCGATGTCTTGCATTAAGATGAATCCTTCGCCCATAAACCCAGCAAATGGCACCACGTAAGGCTCTAGGATATTCCATGTAAGAGTCAGCCGTTAGTTTCCTGTTTCGACCTTCCCAGTTCTCTCCACTAACGATGACAAGATCGCTTTTCGCCTCCCACAAGATTCCGTCCTACGCCATAACAGAGCCTCCTCCATATGCGACTGTTTCCTAGATGCAGCATTGAGCATATGGCTCTCCAGGTCTTCGATAGACCTTGCGTCCACGATCAGATCCGTGGAGGCACATCCTGGTCTCATCAGTGAAGAGAACATGCTTCCAGTCGCCGACTTGGACAGTCGGCGACTTCACGTGTTCTCTTGCAAATTGAAGTCGCTGTTGTCTGTGTTGTGGGGTGAGTTTGGGGCCAGTAGCAGGGTTGCGTGATCAAAGATTGGCTTCGTTGAGTCTTGGCCTTACGGTCCACTCACTTACATTGACCTGGCGTTCGTTTCGCAGACGCCGTTGCAGCTCAACGGCAGTCAGATGCCGATTTCGCACAGAATTCATGACAATGAAACGGTCGTCCTGTCTTATAGTGGCCTTAAGTCCACCAGATCCTGGTCTCCGATCGAAGGCTCCAGTTTCCAGATATCACCTGTATACTCGTTGGACAGCTGAGCGGCTCAGATTGAGTCTTGCAGCTACTCAACGTTGACCCATCCCAGTTTGAAGAAGTGCCACAGCTTGAACGGCTTGAGCTGCACTGGTATCCATCGTCGATCTTCAAGTTGGTGTCGATAAGGCGGTGTTTACTCGGCATGCGCTGATATGCAAATGATTTGGATTGACGCTCGAGTGCCCTTTAGATAGGCGTGAAAATGAGCGCATCCATATAGCCCGCGTGTCGCCAAATTCAACCCTTTTTATTTAATAAATGCCCATATTTTAATTTTTTTATTTTTATTTATTGTTTACTATCAAATTGAAGCTTAATAAATGCTCTTTCCTTTGATGTTAAACTTATGTAAATCTGACAGCTTAAAAGAAGTATATAATGTATTGTAATGGATTTCATTGGGTGGCTCGATTTCCCTGCTCGCCAGTGTAGTTCAATCATGCTGTATCGGTTATTTGCATAAAGTTACGGTTGAGCTCACAGAAGTCTTTACAGACTATTACGCGTTCGCTTCGCTCATGCTCATTCTCAACAGAGCGATGTTTCTGCCGGAGGGAATGAGATAGTTCAATCATGCTGTATCGGTTATTTGCATAAAGTTACGGTTGAGCTCACAGAAGTCTTTACAGACTATTACGCGTTCGCTTCGCTCATGCTCATTCTCAACAGAGCGATGTTTCTGCCGGAGGGAATGAGATAGTTCAATCATGCTGTATCGGTTATTTGCATAAAGTTACGGTTGAGCTCAGAGAAAGCTTTACAGACTATATCGCGTTCGCTTCGCTCATACTTCCCAACAGCAGCAGAACCTACTAGTCCGCAACCATAACTTGCTACCATTTCACCGTCATCGGTGAACGCAAATCATTTCGTCAAATCGTCTTTCATCGCAAACGCTGATTACCGTATTACTAGGCATGAAAAAATGCATGAAAATCGCTGCCATCGTTGTGGAGGTACGTTTTTTTTCATTTTATGGAAACTGACATCGTTGGCTACATCACCCACAACATCCGTGATGTCAGCCCATAACACCGGGTGAACTAGGTGCCGTGTCAGTGCTTCCCTTCGATCGTGCCGGCTACACTGAACTGGACGGAAAACACAAACTATTTACATAGCCGTTTCGACCGACCTTTCATTCAGTGCGGTGGTACCAACCCGGGCGGGTTTAACCCTACCACCTAGTAATATAAGAAGGGAGTCATATCGCATAGTCGCCTTTTACGACATACACGGGGAGAGATGCAGTGGGGCTATTCTTTTAAAGTACCGGCCCACACGGTGCAGTTTTTTTTTCGAAAATAGGTTTTCACTGCTAGCGTGGCATCGCAGTCATCCAATTCTACTGCACATGCTATAAATTACATAAAACCGAATTCCAAAAAAAAAAAACTACAACCAAAAAGTATTAAATAATATTTTGAAATTTTCTCTGTCATTGTATTGAAATATGTAAATCGATATTTTGATTCATATTCGGACCCTTGAGTTGTAGGGGGTACAAAAGCATCTATCAATCTCCTCGGGATGCAATTAAACTGCTGCAAAATTTACTGAAAATATTGAAATACTTTCGAAGTTGGGCAGGCATACGAGTTGTTCAGCAGCCAACATCTTGTTTGTTTATATTACCATTATCTCTCCACATGTTCACTATGTGTGTGGCCGGTACTTAAAAAGAATAGCCCCACTGCATCTCTCCCCGTGCATGTCGTAAAAGGCGACTAAGGGATAAGGACAAGATGCCGTGCTAAAGGGCGACAGGCTCGCCACCTCTCACCTTGGCACGGTACTTCCACCGAGTTATGCAGCAGGTGGGTCATCGTGCCTTACTTGCTGCTTGATCGATTGAATCTTGTTCGAATAATTAGCGAAACGTGGTGGTCGGTGTTGTGCTGTAATTCACCAGAGTCCTTGCAGCACTACACCGATTACTCTGCTTACCCCGATTGTCGGGATTCAGCGTGTGTGATATGTATGTATGTATGTATGTTCACTATAGACCGTTCACAGTTATTTTACCTCGAGCCATCAAGTTGCCTAACCTGAGCTCTGTGTTACCATAATTGGTTCGTACTATTTCCCTGTACGAAATATTTGAACATATTTTTAGAATAGAATAGAAACTCTTTATTGCACACAAATTGAAAGAGGAACAGTACACGACAAGAAACAAGAAATGAAGGAGTGCGCAAAGGTGGACTTATCACTACAAGTACAACAGGTACTTATACATAATTTCCACTACCACGGGGAAAATATTAACAGCAAGTAACCCTTTTTAGGACCGTAGTACTAGTGACAGCAAGTGGTGCCAACCTAGCGGAAGATACAATGACGAGTGTTAGAGGTAAAATAACTGTAAACGATCTGTAATTTCATATTAGATTGCTTCAGTTTGTTTTCGATTGTTTTTCCATATATAGCGTTATTCATTTTTTATTATGTTTTTCAAATTCAGACTTAGCCACAGTGCGCAAAGAAGAGTTAAGGTGACTGACAGAATTTGTGAATAAAGGACATTGGGCATTATTGACCCGGTTTTTGAAAAATCGCGAACAAAAACCGAAATACTTTTAAATTATAGACTTTCCAACCAGATTAAATTTTCTGTAGTTATTTCAGTTCATAACAATAATGGGAAAACGGAAATTTAAAATCGGTAAATTGTAAATCATTATACACGGCAGCCGCGCCCCGCCGCGCCGCCCGCCGCACTCTTGGGTGTTGCGTGCACATCGCCAGTGTAGTATATTTTTTACTAGATACATATCTAGAGGAATTTTACGCACCCGCGGCGTTTTTAGATGAAGTAATGATGTATTTCGATGCAGCAGAATAAAAGTAAATAAAAACATTATTTTTTTATTTTTCATTCCTTTACAAAAAAAAATTTTTTTTTTTCATATTTTTGTGTACATTTTCTCGTTATTCCCAAGACCCACAGAGATGCGACCGATACCATTGTAATCTAGATGTAATTACCTATCCTTCTGACTTAATTTTATTTTTTTTCGCCGTGGGTAATATAATCCCATACAAAAATGCCCAATGTCCTTTATTTATTTTTATTTATTTTATTTATCTCTTTATTTCAGCCAACTAGGGCCATATTGAAAATACATATTAAATGTCTTAACCTAAGAACTAAAATTACTTTTTCTCCACTTGTGTCTGTACGGGTCCCAATAGAGACCCGTATGCGTCATATTAGTCTGCTGACGCGGTGGATCAGGTGCGCGTAGAGTGGGCGCAGATTGCGTCCGCGGCACGGGCGTCGGCAGCGGCGCGGGCGTCGGCAGCGGCGCGGGCGTCGTCGGCGGCGGCGCGGGTTGCGTATCCTGAATGTGCAGGACGGCAGTTGTAGACAGCTCCGGCGCGGGCTCAGCATACTTATGGCGCGCGACCTCACGATGAAGGTCGCGATTGTAGCGCCGGAACACCACACCGGAGGGCCAAAACTCACTGCGAAGGAATGTCTTCACCTTCTCTACTGTATGTGTATTGTATGTGACCGATCCTTCCTTCCTTACCTATAATAAAATCCAACGTCTGCTTTCTGTATGTCTGAGTGTCTGTCTGTCCGCTTATAACTCGAGAACCACTGAACCGATTTTAATAAAACAAAATTCTACGGATAGCTTGATTCTTCCCATCAACTATAGGCTACTTACTATCACGCTAAATAGCTTATGAGGTTAGCAGTGAAGTGAAATATGAGAGCGGGCGGAGCCGCGGGCACAGCTTGTCCTATATAAATTTTTAACCCTTAGTGGTAGGTACAGTAGGTACTTACGCTGTGCCATCATCATTTCGTAGTCTCGGAGATCGTAGCAGAAGATCATCATCTGGTTCAGAGACAGGATGGCAAATGTTATCAGCATCATAGCATTCGCCTCCATTTTAAGCTAAGATAATAAAACGACGCACACGCCACGCGTAGGCCCTGTGGGTAAAAATTAGAACAACGTATTAATCATCAATATATCAATATACAGGGTGTTCGGCACATCGACCGACAATTTTTTTTTATAGGTAAGTGGGGTCACGGTATGACCCATGATACCTTTTGTCAGATGTCACGTGGTATCGAGATACGATTTATTATCTTTATTTTTGCAAATACCAAAAACCCAGCTTTAAACCCTTAACTTGTAACTTTTTTGTT
This sequence comes from Nematopogon swammerdamellus, assembly GCA_946902875.1. NCBI lineage: Eukaryota > Metazoa > Arthropoda > Insecta > Lepidoptera > Adelidae > Nematopogon > Nematopogon swammerdamellus. The sequence continues at coordinate 1,386,817 of OX336362.1, forward strand.
TATGATTGTATCAGCGCGAAATAAAATTTATTGAACTTTACGATGTATCCTTGTTATAGAAATTAATATTTGATTAATTTTGACCAGACAGTGAATTATTTTTATGACAGGGGAAGGAAGGTGTGGAACTAGGATTGCGATGGCTTCACCGAACATATTCGGGCCCATCGATAGTAGAGGGTAGAGGAGGGTGTTAATCGAGGTCGGGAGTAGCGAATGACCACTCTAAATTTCCCGCGAATGCTTCACGTTTCGGCTCGCATCAAGCCCTCGTATACCTCGTATACCGTTGGAAAGGGCGTAAACTAGCGGACTTTTTAAACGAAAATGAAGCTCTCAGTTGCTGTCAGTTTTTTTTTATGAATAAAATTAAGAAATTAAGATTCTGTCATATTTTTACTCGTTCTCGGGACTTTGGAAGGTCATAAGACCTTTTCATCAAGTGTTATTTTTTCTAGAGCAAGGATACATCGTAAAATCCAATACATTTTATTCTGTGCTGATACAATCATAAACAAAAAAGTTACAAGGGTTCAAAGCAGGGATTTTGGTAATTAAAAAAAAATAAAGAAAAAAAATCGTATCTCGATACCACGTGACACCTGATAAAAGGTATCATGGGTCAAAACGTTGAAAATGACCCCACTTACCTACAAAGAAAATTGTCGGTCGATGTGCCGAACATCCTGTATAGTAATAATTTAATCTGTAAGGGATGGTCATGGAGTAAGTTACTTTGTTTTATGAGATATTGTGTTTGTAGACTCTACGAGTATGTATGCTACTAAAACTAAATGTACGATTTTTATAAATACTTTCTTTATGTATGTATGTATGATGTATGTATGTGTGTTCCTCCATAACTCTTAAATTGATCATCCGAATTTGATGAAACTTAGTACAAGCAAATTTTACTATACGGGACACAGGATAGGCTAAATAAAATTAAGTTCCGATTACGTTAAGATGTGGCTCTCATAAAACCGATTTTTTCCTAGCGCCGAAATAAAGGGATGGTAGCGGGCTTACTTAAGTACTTTCTCATTTTTTAATACGAATTTCACGCGGGCGAATCCACGGGCAAAAGCTAGTAGGTATATGTACGATGTAGATCAAACCATCACAGAAGCGTTTTAAATGGGAATCTCGTCTGGTAACTTCCTCTAGGTAGGTACAATTCACTATTACAAAACATTAAAGAAAAACATAAATACATACCACACGGACACGCTGTATCCAGACAATCAGGGTAAGCAGAGTGTAGTGCATATAAGTCGGTGGCGAGTACTGTTTTAAATTACATCACAACACCGACCACCACATTTAGTAAAGTATTCGGACAAGATATCAAGCAGCAAGTAAGGCACGAAGACCCACCTGCTGCAAACTCGGTGGAAGGACCGTGCGAAGGTGAGAGGTGGCTATCCTATCGCCCTTATGCACAACACCCTGTCCTTATCCCTTAGTCGCCTTTTACGACATGCACAGGGAGAGATGCAGTAGGGCTATTATTTTTAAGTACCTACCTACCGACCCCACACAGTTCATAATAAGTAATAACATATTTATATATAATAATTATTTTCACCTCGAAGTCCAAAACTATTAGGCAGCGATTTTATTTTGATCGCCTAGAAATGCACAATAAAAAGTTATAAAACTACAAAATATATTTCAAACACGGTTATAAAATTAACAGAAATATAGACAGTGCATGTCAGTGTCACCGAAAATCATAGATCGGAAAGTAATTTTTTATTTTTTTTTTTTTTGGTTGTTTTATCCCTTTTTTGGGATAGGCAATGATTTTTTTTTAATAATAAAAAAAAACAATTTATTCCTTTCCTCCCGAAAGAGTCAAAACTCATTAGAGTATACAGCCATTTCTGTTGTAGCTTTTAACGTCTGTTGTATAAATTCTCGCACCGCGAGAACCAGAAAAATATATATTTTTAAAAGTGTTACAACGATGATGCGACAAACTTCCGCCGTCCGCCATCTTTTTCCACCTTATATAGGCAAAGATAATATACCATTCAGCCTTGTCTGTTATTATAATATATTTTTTTAAATTCTATATGTCTTCAATTGTCGTTAAAATAAATTCGTGTATTGATGGGAAACATTGCGTAAAGTCCTGTCCTTTTTTATCCTGACGGAAAGGCGAGGATCGTTTGACCATACAGCCAATTCTTGTGTTGATAAAATAACGATTGAAGTAGAGCGATGACTTATATTACAGCTTGATAATTAAACACCGGGTGACCGTAAATATATTATATGTATAATGTGTTGCAATGAAAAAGTAATAAGTGTTAAACAAGAAAAAGTCTCTTCTCTATGTATCTGTTGTCATGGCTGCTGTGTGAATAAAATTATCCAGATATATTTTGTGTTTTCCACTGCGATCCCTTTCTACCGCCTACAGATTTATTTATTTACTTTCATCTTCTTATCTAAATAACTATGTGTACTATATGTATAGACTATATCAGAATTTGTGCATGCAAACTAGTAAATTAAAATGTTTCGTTCCTTTCAAAATTATTTTGTTTTGAATGAAAATACTTCAGGGACGACATAGATGAGCTCAGAGAACCAAAAAAAAAAACAACTATATGGGTGGACAAGGCCGCTTTTGTTCGCCGCCTCCTCATTTAATATAATCAAAACTTCGTAAGTTATATTTAAAAAAAGCTCTGTAAGGTTTCTTACCCGGTTCTTCCTTATAGATTGCACTGCTGAACGGGACATGACAAAAAAAAAAACGATGACGAACCATACTGAATATGCATACCTATGTCTCAATGAAATATTGTTATTGTTGTGTGTTCTTTATGGCGGAATAATGAATCTGAATCTAACATAAGTACTTAATAAAAAAATATATTTAATTGTAAACAACGAACTGACCTTATTAGGTTAGGTAGGTGCTACTATTGTCTTTCTATAAGATTTGTTTCTCTTTATCCATACCGAACGATGGACCCTGTTTCCCATAGCACGGGGAATCCTAAAATGGGAAACAGGATTAGTAAGTAACCCTGCAGGTAGATGTACCTATCCTATGCATTGTATGTAAAAAAACTCCTTATTTATACAATAAACGATTTCCTTCTTTCTTATTGCCACTTTTACCTCCAATTATCTCGGTAACGTGACACTTTAGGAAGTAATCATGTTATACAACATTTTATGTTTGACTATGAATCCCCTAACTATTTATCCAGGTTTCATCGCTGGCCTTTATACCATGCAGCGCCGCCGCCGTCACTGGATACTGGCAGTAATAAATGAATTTCCTATTCGCTTCGTTGCTATTGCCCCTGTTTTAATTGTCGCGTCGTCGTTGTAATTAGAAAAATATATTTTTGTGGTTCTCGCGGTGCGAGAACTTATACAACAGACGTTAAAAGCTACGACAGAATTGGCTGTATACTCTAATGAGTTTTGCCTGTTTCGGGAGGAGACGAATTAATCTAAAAGAAGAAGAAGAAAAGAAATGTTGGCGTTCGACACCTGAAAGACTCCTGGCTCCTTTGGCTCCTTTCGTGAACACTCGGCTCGAAACGAAACGTAACAAAAACGACATGCACCGCCTCAAAATTAGGTTAGGGTTAATATAGAGAAGATGTGTCGCGTAGCGACTCATCTTTATATTAACCCTGGTTGGTTATTGACGTGATGACGACACGTCTTATAAATTGATAACACCGGCTGCACGCACGAAAAAGTGTCACGTTCCATATGAACCTGTGTGTGCAAACGAGAGCGCGTAACAAGCGATAGAGAGGCATATACAATAGTAGAAAATACAAAATATATTTGTTCGTCTTTTGCGAGCCTCGAACCCGCGGTCCCTGCCACCATCACCGACCAGACCACCCGAGCTAATCGATTATGTACCTATCGAAGCGAATTTTCTCAACAGTCAAATCAAATGTGAAGATTTCATGGAGCGACATCTAGCGTCAACATCTAGCGTCAATAGTAAATGAAATACTTCAGCTTCGCCGTTTACTTACTTAAACTGCTCTGAGTTTTTATATTTTACGCGACGCATCTTCTTTATATTAACCCTAACCTAATTTTGAGGCTGCGCATGTCGTTTTTGGTACGTTTGTATTTCCGAAAATAATTCTTAGGTGGTTATAAAAAAAACTAAACACCCTAAAAAAAATTAAACACCGTAACATTGCTTTAAAAAAAAATTAGGGATTCGAACCCATGGTCAAAAAATACAAATCCTACACTCTTACCACTGAACCACGATATCACATAAACGACCAAACGAATATCGGATTCCCTTGGATGGCTTTCGGCTTTCTTAGGAGGACAACTGTCACTGAGAGACAGAGAATTGGCCCCGAGACACTCATCCTTTCAATTTCTTCTGCCTTGGTACTTTAGAACCGTTCCCAGTATTCTTACCACTTTATGGCGTCATCACGTAAAACTATCGTCCGTAAACCGACTTTGCAGACAACCAATTTTTTTGACGTGATGACGTCACGTCTTATAAATTGATGAACACCGGCTACACACACGAAAAAGTGTCACGTTCCATCTGAGCCTGTGTGTGCAAGCGAGAGCGCTTAACAAGCGATAGAGAGGCACAAGAAAATTCGTCAGCCTCGGTAGCTCAGTGGCGCGGTTGGTTAGTCAACTGTTATTAAGCAACGCTGAGCGCGGTCAGTGATTGGATGGGTGACCGCTCGACCGTTGGAGGCTGACCGTGGTTCGGATTCCACGTTAAACTGTAGGTCCCTTCCCTTCTTACCTTACTAGGTGGTAGGGTTTATCCCGGCCGGGTTGGTACCACCGCACTGAACGAAACGTCGGTCGAAACGGCTATGTAAATAGTTCGTGTTTTCCGTCCAGTTTAGTATAGCCGACATGAAATGAAGGGAAGCACTGACATGGCACCTAGTTCACCCTGTGTTATGGGCTGACATCACGGATGTTGTAGGTGATGTGGCCAACCGTGTCAGGTTCCATAAAAAAAAAAAACAATCGGTATAGTCAAAGTTACCATGGAAACGTCTTAAGAAGTAAGACTGTCAAGATCAGACAACAGAAGTTTATTGATGGCCAGTCACAAGATGATTAATCTTTCTACTGGAAATAGAACGTAAAGTAAAGTCATCACGTAAAACTATCGTCCGTAAACCGACTTTACAGACAACCAATTTTTTTTAACCACCAAAACATCACTCCTCATACCACACTTTCCTTCGAGCCGAAGTCTGCCGAAAGGAGCTAAAGGAGCCAGGAAGGAGCCAGGAAGTCTTTCAGGTGGCGCAACGGAAATGTTGATATGCGTGACAGATAGACTTATAGAAATCATATGATGGATGCTCGAATAGTGCTCATTTAGTTACCATAATATTGAACAATTCAGAAATATTGTATTTATATTTTATTGGATGAGTGTTTTGAAAATGTAGCTAAATGTAATAATAGTAGGACTGAAGAAATTGAGATTAATTTTTAATTAGCATTATTCGAGCCACTTTGACATCTGTCAGCGTATCAAGCTATATTTTACGATCTATAAATAGTACTAGCTGTGACCGCGGCTCCGCTAGCGGTAAACTCGTATTAATATAAAATCAACATCAATGGTCCCAGTAGATCATTGCTCTTTAAAACATTTTTTTTATGCTTAAAATGTTAGTGGAGCAATAAATAATGTTTATCTATCAATCTATTTATGTAGAATATAAGCGAAAGTCACAAAATTCGAACACACCCCTCCATCGACTCACTCACCTCCCCCCCCCCCCCCCCCCCCCCCCCCTCCCACGGTTGGACAGTTCACTGAATCTGAGCGGCGCGTGCACATCCACCTGACATATCTTGATATTTGGAGCCGTGTCGCGTTGCGAATTGCGATGCCATCACCTACCTATTATTACCTACATAGAACAGGCTGTTGCACATAGAGTAGCGATCAGCGGACGTCTGCGCCCCAGGGCGCGAAGCTATTTCGGATTGTTACCACCGCACTCCGTTACAAGACGGCTCAGGAGCGAGATGGGCGTATAGTTCTTCAACAAGGTTTTGTCTCCTTTCTTGAAGAACAATACGACCATACTCATGTTCCACGACTCTGGCGTAAGATAATGAACCGGTCCCAGTAGAGTGTGACGTGAACGTTCTCGAGAACTGGCGGTGGATTGTACTTATAGTGAGGCACTTCGGTACCTACAAGGTTGTACTTTAAGGCAAGTTGCTGATGGATGATCCTGGCTACTAGGTTGTGTCTATGCAGATATTCGGTGTTGGCAAGCTGCGAACAACCGGAAATCACATGTCTGAGGGACTCGCCAGGTTGGTGGCAGGCGCGGCAGATGTCAATGGTCCCGTCCTTCATTATATGTGTTTCCTATAGTTCAGTGTTTTTCAATCTTTTGAATACGCGACCCCTTTACATGTTGAAAAATTCTCGCGACCCCCTTGGGCCATAGACAGAAAAAAGTTAATAATTTAAAACACTATGTTTATGTTTTTCTCTATTTTGGTACCTATTTACTATGTGAACTGACGTTCTCTTCAATTGAACATTAAAACTAATAAAAAGAAAAATATACTTCTATTAGAAAATGATTTTATTGTTAACATTTCAATTACCACGATTTGGCAAATTATTGAAAAATAAACAGGCCCATCCTTCTCACTAAAATTGTTTAAATTGTGTTTAATTGTAGTGTAAAACCTTGCCTTTTTTCCTTTTGCCAGCGACCCCCCGAGTAAGGTTTCGCGACCCCCTCAGGGGTCGCGACCCACAGATTGAAAAACACTGCATAGTTGTTCGTCTTGACAACCTCATCTTGTATTGCAAAGACAAAACCCTTATTTATTAGTGTAGTAAGTAAGTACTTCCCTTGCCAAAAAGGTCGTCTTTAACATTATGATAATGACCAGTAATATTATGGAACTATAAAATGAACACCATGTAGGACCTAATAATGTTGTTTATATGTGCAACTTTACATTATGATAAAAGTATGTAGGTATAATGCAATGCAATACAATACTTAGTTAATGTCATTTTGTTTTTTTTTTCCGGATTTCCGACCAGAAGCACTATTCCTGGCCGAGTGGTGCATAGTATGCATAATGATTACACGGCACAAGAACCATATTATAACCTAACCATTACCAAATTAACTATAGAACTTAAATAAATAAAACAATGTTCAAATAGTTATTGTTTTATTATGAAACCACAATACTGCCATTGACTTTCGAAATGTTTTTAATTTTTATTAAAAATTTAATGTGATGGATTCCATAAAACAACGGCACGTGCGCGGCGAGTAGGCCTAGCTAGGTAGGTCCTGGTGCTGGCAAGGTACTTCTATGCATTTTCTCGGCCCCGTGTTGCAGGCGCAGTATTCTTTGTCTTTTTTGCTCGACTTGGAAAGCGTACACATAGCACTTACACCACCTGACAGGACCATTATGAAGATCGACGCAGTCATCGCGATTAATCCGTATTGCCAGCCTGCCGGATTTCATTGTTTCAATTTGAAGACCAATCTGATTTGGTTGGCTTCAACAAGAACTTTAGAAGAGGTTGGACGTCGGACTGTCCAATGCTTATGAGAGCTCCGCGGGTAGCGGAGGGGACGGCGCGCGCTCTGATTGGGTGGTATCGGGTGGTATCGCACTCTGATTGGGTGGTAACGAATTTTATTGGTACGTTTTTATTACTAATATCGTGTTACGCTGGCGCGGGGAAGGTCCGACGTCCCTGCCTCTAACGTTCTTGGGCTACAAGTTGGCTACGTTTTCCATTGTCGCACCGCTAGGTCTTGGTAGGTTTCTTCCGACGAGTGATTCCGGAATCCTGGGACGCTAAGACCAGACGGAAGTCAGCCTCGTGATAACATGTTAGGTATTTCAACGAAGTATCTCCGTCTCCATTCACCTCCACCCGTGCTAGTCCCTCGCCGGAACGTGCAACAGGGACAGTTGCACGTTCTCAGCTAATATATCTACAAACTACGTCAAAATTAGTCTTTCGGGGTTTATGTTTTTTACCCCCCTAAAGCTTATCCGATTTATACCATTCTTTTTGTATGTAATAAAGAAAGTTGAATCTACGTTGCTATCTTTTTAATTTTTAAATATTTAAGGTGATGGCTGACTCAATAAAGCTTAATGAACTTCGTGACATCAAAAAATTTTAAATTCAAATTTTTTCGGTCGATATACGAAATATGTTTTGCTCCGGTGTTGTAAGTATATTTTATCTAAACAAAATAAAAAACTATTTAAAAAAATATAAAAACCGCCTCCAAAAATGTATGAAATAAAAAAATTAAAATCGAACCCTAGAGTTGAAGGCGGTCGGTTATTTTTGCTTGCTTTAGCACCACCGCCTTCAACTCTAGGGTTCGATTTTTATTTTTTTATTTCATACATTTTTGAAGGCGGTTTTTATATTTTTTTAAATAGTTTTTTATTTCACAGTTTTTTTTAGTAATTTTTATTTGCTATTAATGTACTGAGCGGAATCGCTCGGCCTTCGGCCTCGCGATTCCGCCTCGCTTTCCAATCCGGTCTTGACCAAAAAAAAAATGGGACCACCTTGGAGCTAGACTGAACCGAACACAAAAAGAATCATCGAAATCGGTTCACAATTGGGGAAGATATTGCTGAACATACATAAAAAAAATACATACAGCCGAACATAGAACCTCCTCCTTTTTTGAAGTCGGTTAAAATTACGAACGTAGATTGGACTGTCCTTAAGACAATTTTTTTTTTAATCGGATAAGCTTTAGGGGCCTAGAAAACATAAATGCCGAAAGACGGTTTTGTATGGAGAAAGTTAACTTCCGTCTCGTCTTAATTAGGTTTTCTGTGATCTGGCGGCTACATAGGCTGTCAGGCAACAGTACGCAAATCTGCTGGCACGGGGCGCTTAACTGAGTGTGGTTACCCGAGGAGAGGTGATTTAGGCTCTGTCGAATGCACCATTGGTCCCTCGGCACAGCCACCCATGTCAGTCAGTCAGTCAGCGTGTATGCGTCCACGGCTGGACGTAAACCTCTCAAATATTCCTCCAGTCCTCCCGGCCTTCAGCGGTACGGAACCGCTGCTTTCCACCGATGACGTAATTGATGTCGTCGTCCCACCTGGCGGGTGATCTTCCCACTCTCCGTTCTCCTGGCCACTGCCGCAAGTTTAGGACGCGGTGACTCTAACGATCGTTGTATATTCGGCTGACGTACTCAGTCCACTGTCACTTGAGCTTAGCCATCCGGTGTCCAATATCGACTAATTTGGTGCGTCGTCGGTCAGCGGATTGCCTCGTTACGCACCGTATCAAGTAGCGACAGTGGCGGCTGGTGACTTCACTAACCGGTAGTGCGCTACTAAGTACCTACCTACTTAAATACCAAACCCAACACATTCCCGTCATGTCATTTTAAGATCGGGACTTCCGAATTTTTTAATAATTTATTATGTACGTACTGAAACGCCCCCACGCTCTGGTCAAACAGTCCTATTGACGCGGACTCCTTGTCTGAACCAGACTAGGTGGTTGCCTCGATTTAAAATTAAACCTACCTAACACGTCATCTCTACGGAACCTATCTAACCTACCCTGTCCTACTTTAATGACGAAAATTACAGTTTTCGTGAAAAATAAATACCGAAAGGATTACATGATTTAAATGTTGGTTTAGTTTTAACTAGACTACAGGAAAAGGAAAGAGGAAAATTCTGAAAATGTCTATGGAGGAAAAGCTGAAAGAAAGAATGCTAAGTAAGTTTCCGCAGGTTTGAATCCCGAAGAAATTAAGATTGAAGAGTTAAGAATTCGTAGAGTTTATGTGAAGCATAGATTAATGATGAAGCTAGATGGGTAAAATAATCGAGAGAAGATGATATTAGGTTCGATTTCATTGTGGAGAAAGGCTGAAAATAAGGGGAGATAACTCGAAGCATTACGAAGAGAAGCTGAAAAGTAAAAGGTTATTTCGATTTCTTTATGGAAAGAAAAGCTGTAAAAAATTGGCTATCCGACCTCTCTCGCTGAGGTCGGCCGCGAACGGTCGCGCGTCGGACAACATTAAGAAAACCCAATCACTCGTAAAGAAAATTACGTGTGAAAACTTCCTTACGCTCGTTTGTTCTTCCTTGAAGCTCTAGAAGATTGAAGCAACCGACCCAATGGGGGTCGTTCGACATTTAGAAGAATCCGGCGTAGTTCACTTACCTTGGAAAGCTTTAGCTTTTTTATATGTAAATACCCCTATGTATGTCTCTAACTATCCAGCGACGTCTAGACCCATCTCCTACTCTCCTCGTCGTTCTCCCTGTCTCTATTCAAGCAGTTAAATGACCTAGGGCGGCTATACGGTAAAGATATATGTATATACTTGTGTTGATGAGGTTATTAATAGGTCGCGGGACTGATACTCTTCGAATGGTGTGTAAGATTGTGTGCATTAAATTTAGATTCGGACAAACAGATATCGAAATAATAGGCAGTTTATTATATATAAGTATATGTGAAAAATATGAATATGTGCGATTATAGAATTTAGGTTTTGTTAGCAAGAAGTTACTGCTACGCCACCGTCCAAATTCCCCTACTTCGTTCCAAGGTTCGCCCAGCACTAGGCTGGGCCGTTTCCTTGGAAGGAAGTGCGTAACCCGAATCCACCACAAGGTTGATTTGGGAGGGAGAGTTTTACTCAACCCCTCCCAGGTGTCAGACGACTGTGCCGAATACACCCCTTATCCAAAGTGCGGTTTGTGTGTTGGTGATGAGAGCACTGAGCGTGCTACGTAGCGAAGATAATGAACTCAGTCAGGCTAGCATGGTTAGCAGATTCCTTTCCTCGTTCGTTGATGCGATAAAGTCGGTTTTGAACTCGGGAAGGCTAGCATGGTTAGCAGATTCCTTTCCTCGTTCGTTGATGCGATGAAGTCGGTTTTGAACTCGGGAAGGCTGGCATGGTTAGCCGATTCCTTTCCTCATTCATTGATGCGAAGAAAATGTTTGGAGAAGTTGTAACGAAGATCCATGGTGCTACCCCCTAAAGGTCAGACTTCATTCGATTAGCTCATCTTAACCCATCATCCGCTAATAAAGCTGTCCGAAGCGTAGCGAAGCGTAGATAGTGAGTTGAAACCGTATCCGCTATGGTTAAGCGTCAGCTCAAAACACTGTTTTCGAAGCGTAGAGTGTGATTAGTACTGACCGGCATGGTTAGCTCAATCCCAGTACCTCTCACGTTTATACGTAGCGTAGCGTAGCGAAGCGTAGCCTACCTAACCTTAAAACTAGGGTGACAACTTTATGAAGGAATGATAGATTATACGAGACCTCGACGCTATTTATTAGGGAGTGAGCAACTTCCGGTTTCCTCGTGAAGAAATTACGTTTAAGTCGTGTTGATAACGAAACATTACGTCTCGTGGGTCAAAAGAGGTGGCTTTACGCACCTAACACATTTACATTTAGTTACATACTATCCGATGCAGGCTCATTCCTTACACTTCCGAATAGATGTCGCAAAACTATACCGCTTTTCCTACATGTTTTATTTTACGAAGAGCTGTTAGCCGCCCTTGCGAAACGAATATCTAGACCCGATTGGTCGTGAAATTACTGTGTATAAATCAAGAGGAAGTTTTGATTTAATACACGGATAAGGACGTATTATGGGTCAGCCGACTGTCGCCTATGCTAAACCACAATGATTCTCATATTTACATTTAAAGCTACTTCTCTGGCAGCCATCAAAGCAAAGCAAAACCTTAATTCTACTTCCCTAAATACACATTCGTAACTAGACAAAAGAAAAAAAATAATAAAAAAACTTGACGAATAACTGAATGAATTGTGCATTATAACTATATTGTGTAGTGCTTGATCGCCTGTCTATGTGTGTTCAACCCTTCAATTACGCATTCAAACTTAGAAAAGAAATAAAAATAAACTGAACGGAAAGTGTATGAATTGTGTGGTGTGATGCTGGATAGTTAATCATGTATCTCCTGTCTATGTGTTCAACCTTTCTGATACAAAATTATGAACGAACCGAATGAAAATGTATATAAATTGTGTGATGTGTCGTTTGATAGTTAATCATGTATCGCCTGTCTATGTGTTCAACCTTTCTGATACAAAATTATGAACGAACCGAATGAAAATGTATATAAATTGTGTGATGTGTCGCTTGATAGTTAATCATGTATCGCCTGTCTATGTGTTCAACCTTTCCGCTATACGGTCAGGTAAAAGTAAACAATAAATCAGAACGAATAATTGAACAAATTATGTGATGTGTTATAACTAAGTGTGTAAAATAATATATATATAGAACCTATACATATCCCTACACCGTACATCCGCCTTCTACTCACTACCTGTCTATTCCTATCGATGTAGTGCAAATCAAATCTATCCGTAGACCTCGTCGACTACAGTTATGGCGAATCTAGCTCTTCTACTTCTTTTCTACACTAATGTAAACTCGTGACCTCGCCAAGACAGAACGGGTAACTTCACATTACATTGTTCTGAGCGGGGAAGTAAATAACTGTGGAGCCTACAATATACACATTACATCATTGACGACGAAAAATAGGCAATTGTAGCCTATTTCAGAATCGTTGATCCACCTGTAAATTACATGCAGAACAGTAACCCATTACAGGCATTTTGTTCTTACACACACGCTGGTAATATTCGCTGAAACATGACATTTTGTGAATTGAAGAACACAGTGCTGAAAAAAATACACAATATTCGTAGCTTCAGGCGACTGTAGGATTCTCTCCTCCTTGTAGCTAAATAAACTGTAGGTAACCTTTGTCCCCTGCTGGAAAAAATACTTGTGAAGACTCCGACGAACAATACAAAGTTTCTCGTAGCAGAATAAGTAAGAAATACAGAATTATTCTAGGTACTCAATACTGCGTTGGCTGCTGGGCGAACTGGAACCACTGGCTTTTATGTCTAGGTTCCTCCGAGGAACCTAGACCTAGTTGAAACAGACTACTGTTCCGCAATGATGTATTGAAAGTTAGGTAGGCTGCAACCAATTTATTCATCTAATTTCAACTTACAAATTAAGTTGAGCAAAGGAAATTATTTAATTCATATACGTATTTCAAGGTGTCTGAGTCTCGCCTCAGTTACAGAGCGTCTTTCGCTCCCTTTCTCGGGTTCAGTTGCGACATAGTGAGATATTGTCTCCTCCGAAAGGACGTACATGAAAGCTAAAGCCCGCACTTGTATTCTTTTGTGAGCGTAAATAGATCAAATTTATTCCCTCGGACATCGACGGAACCTTAATTAGGCCGGGTCGACTCCACACGTATTACTTTCTCTAGGTCCCGCTCTCGACTGTCCCGAATCCCGCTTGTCGCGCCCGCACGAGCATCCCCGAGACGTTCCTCCACTCCTGCGCCCACGCACCCCTCGCGTCTACCCCCGCGTCCCGCGTTGCCTGAAAATCTATTTTTAACTCTCCCACCCTCCATCAGACTCGCAGCCCAAATATGAAATTTATAATCCTCTCGCTTGTACCTATTGAATGTAAACTATATCTGTTGCGCGTGTCTATGCGTCGACGTTTCCTATACTAATCAATACCTATGTTCACACAGCCCAGTGCTACCGAAGCCCGAACTACACGGTGCCTGTTCTACACGGCACCCTATAATTATTTGATATTATTTAAAAATAAAAAATGGAACGACCATAGGTCCGTTTCAGTCGCCTCCTAAAGATTCAGGTTTTTATACACCTTTGACGTAGTTAAAGTGTTGAAAAATTTAATCTTTTAAAATCAAACTGGTTTCTCCTTACTTTCGTATTGATTCGCGCCCTAAACTGGTTTAATTCTAATCCGCTCTATACCTATATATCCCTCACTATAATAACCGACAACCTCAACTTGCACCCTATCTTTGCGCTTTGACGTAACTATATCTTCCCGCGCCCCTTAGCTACATTCTACACTCCCAACCTGTAAAATATGTGAACAGCATCGATCCACTTAATCTATATTTTCGAACCCTCACCCTACTAACCCAGTGACCGCTTAACCGTTCCCCAACTAAACTGTAAATTTTTCGCTTCACGCCTGCTTTCAGAGCAACATTTTTTGTTAATTTATCGCCGCCTACAACAAAAACTAGTCAAATCGTACGTTTGTTTAGAAAAACTCCCAGCCCCAATCATATGTTCCAAGTTTATCGCCTCCTTGAACGTTAAGTGTCAAGAGAGCCGCTCAGAATTTAACGCTTTAATATTTATTTGTGAGGGTGAAGTGGTGAACTAATTATTTACTTCGGTTTAGAAATAATTTTACGCATTTTAACCTAAGCATTTCACATGTCAATAAATTCGTTCTAATGTTACGCGTACCCCTTGGTTAGTTTTTTTTCTGTTACCTAACGATATTTTGTGAGAAATGATTTCATGATGTTTACATAAGCTTACATAGACGCGACATTATGTAACACTATATATACCGCATACTACATTGTTTGTTAGAGCGCAACAAGGTTCGCGCGGCGCGTATGGAGTATTTTATATTTTCCGTTCCTCGTTAAAGCACAACAAAGTTTGCGTGGCGCGAATAGAGTATTTTATACATGAGTTTTGTTTTATTTTCATACTACTTGATAGATTATAGACAGAAGATACTTTACGGGTTCAATAAATATCAACTTGTAACAGGTACATTAGAAAATTTACATAAGATATAAGGCGGACTTATGTCTTACGGAGATTTTTTCAGCAATAACAAGTACATTAGGAAAATTTACACAAGACGCAAGGCGGACTTATCTCGTATAGAGATTTTTTTTTTTTCAGTCAACCATTGGCTGTTCGGGACTCGATAATACAATGGAATGCGTGCGGAAATCGCAAATATAAGATATTTAAAGGAATAATTAGGTATTAAGTTTATATATTATATTATATACACATTTTATTTATATATTTATTATATTTTAGTCCACGGAACTCGAATGGATTTCCTTTTCGCTATTTTACATTCCGGATCGTCACATTATGTTTTATATATGATGTTTACCTATAGCTCATTTGAACGTAATATAACGTCATTTAGAAATAAGATCCGTAGCCCGTCTAGCTTCTATTTTATCAAGGCCGCATAGAATCAGCAAGATATCTAGATTTGCGTATGTGATAACAGCTCAAACGATTGCCGAGATTGGACATTCTCTTATAATAAGTAATAAATTACTGCATCATTGCGTAGCTATGTAATTACGTTCATACATATTATCACACAGCTGGTTTCCAATAATTGGAGTAAACCGAGCATTCGGTGTTGTGCTACAAGAACTCTAGCAACTTAGAGTATAATTATCGTAATATGTAATTAGTAATAAGACTTACGACGTATCGTAGGTCCAAAAATTATATAAAGAGTTTCTTTGAACAAAAACATGTGTTATGTTTTTGTTACTCGGGGGCCCCGACCCGCCCCCTTTCACATTATTCCTACATTTTTTGTGAGTGACCGCCAACCATACCTACTGCGGCCCCCTCCTACTTTTTACAATCAATTGTTCCCTAGCTAAGAGCTGATGCAACAGCTTGTCCTATTGTGTACTATCAATCTAATCTAGAGAGGGTTGCAAGCAATTACATGTTTCTTATTCTATCTCTGTATATTTAAAAATAGAATAAAGATGGTTGCCAATAGCAACGACATAACAGACATGTCATTGAATAATGGATTGCATTAAAATCTTACATAAATACGTACAACAGTGTTTAATTATTATAAACAAATAACATGGCGCAGCCGTAAAAAGAACTACAAGCTCAAAACTCATTTACAATGTCCACGGACATGTTCAATAAGCCGGCGCCACTGAACCTGGCATCGGACAATGTAGCTGAAAATTTTTCGATCTTCCAAGAAGAAGTCTTAATATATTTTACAGCGACAGAATCTAATAAGAAGCCGCAAGAAGTACAGGTAGCCAGACTAAAAAACTTACTTGGTACGGATGGACAAAAGCTGTACAGGTCAATCAAGCCAAAGGATGAGTCATACAAAGAAACATTAAGTAATATACTACAAATTTTAGAAAAACATCTGCAGCCAAAAGCAAATGAAACTGTACAAATATATAAATTTCTCCAAAGAACACAACAAGAAGGAGAATCGTTTGAAAGGTTTTACGCCGCCTTGAGAGGTATGGTCGACCAATGCAACTTTGCAGAACAAGAAGACAAGCTCTTATGCGCACAAATTGTGCTGGGGATTAGGAACAACACCGTCAAAGAAAAACTTCTAAGAGGAGAAAGAAGAAGTCTAGACAATGTAGTGGCTTATTGTCAATCGGCTGAACTAGCGGAACAGAATATCAAGCTTTTAAATAAAGACAAAAACATAGACTCTGTTTCAAACACTACACGTAGATGCACTAAATGTGGAACAAGTCATAGGTTCAGAGAGTGTCCTGCCTTTGGCAACATATGTAATAAATGTCACTGGCCAAACCACTACACAAAGATGTGTCGCGCAGCAGCAATCCGGCAAAATAAAGAAGAAGAAGAAGGAGATGCGTCAAAACGGATGTCGACCTCGAGCCGGTCAGAATCGCAGACGATGCCTACAAGACAGGGAAAGCCATACAAATCGTCGCACTCACGCATAACACACGAGCTCGGAATTAACAAAGATGAAACGGAAGAAGCTCAGAACAACCTTCACATTGGATCTTTAGATTCTAAGGTAAATTGGTATAAAAATATAGCAATCCATGGTGAAAATATAAAATTTAAATTAGATACTGGAGCTGAGATTAATATTTTACCATTGCAGTATTGTAAGAAATTAAATCTCTGTAAGAATATAAGAGAAACAAATGTAAAGCTGGAAGCGTTCGGTGGTTTCAAAATCGCTCCACAGGGTTCAATAGATGTAATGTTAAGACTTGAAGGAAAGTCAATTAACACGAATTTCATTGTTGTTGACAATCCAAAAGCAATACCAATTTTAGGCTTATCTGCGTGTATTAGATTAAAACTAATTCAAAGAATTGATTCTATAGGTAAACCAGAGATAGACAAAGAACATTTTATTGCCATAAATAAAAATATATTTACAGGATTGGGCTGCTTCCCAGACATTCTAAGCATAAAACTGAAAGATGGAGCGATTCCAAGAACGTGTCCACCTAGACGAATACCACTAAAGTTAAAAGCCAGGTTAAAAGAAACTTTGCTAAGTCTACAGGAAAAAGGTGTGATACTTCCTGTACATGAACCTAAGGAATGGGTAAACAATATAGTTATAATAGAAAAACCGAATAAAACTTTAAGAGTGCATAGACCCATCAGAATTAAATAAAAATATTTTAAGGGACTATTATACAATACCAAATTTTGAAGATCTCACATCAAATTTGTCCGGAAAAAAAATATTTTGTGTATTTGACTTAAAGGATGGCTTTCATCAGATAAAGCTAAGCGAACAGTCAACTGATCTTTGCACGTTCAGTACACCTTTTGGGTGCTACAAATTTCTCAGAGCTCCATTTGGCCTTTGTTCATTACCAGAAATATTTCAAAAGTTTACATATAAGTACTTTGGTGACATTCCTGGTGTCACAGTGTATTTTGATGATTTGCTTTGTGCAGCTGATAGTGTTCAAGAATTGGAAAATATAGTACATAATGTCATAGAGAGAGCTAAAAAGTTAAATATAAAATTTAATTCAGATAAAGTGCAGTATTTCGTTGATGAGGTCAAATATTTTGGGTAAATTTTTAATGAACAAGGACTAAAGTGTGATCCAGAAAGGGTAAAATCTATAAAAAATTTTAAATCACCAACAAATAAAAATGAACTGCAACAAATTTTAGGAATTATAAATTATATGAGAAATTTTATACCGCATTTGTCAGAATTAATAGGACCATTACGAGACTTATTAAAAAAAAATTGCACCTGGCTGTGGACAAAAAGTCACGATCAAATACTAGAAAAAATTAAAGATATAATTAGTGAAGACAGTATATTAACACCGTTTGATCCCTATGCGTCTATAGAGTTGCAATGTGACTCTTCAAAGGATGCGATTGGATGCTGTCTGATGCAAAAGGGGAAGCCAGTGTCCTATGCATCGAGATCACTAACAAGCGCGGAGATCAATTATGCTCAAATAGAGAAGGAGTTGCTAAGTGTAACTTTTGCCTGCAAAAAGTTCCATAATCTAGTATATGGACATAAGGTCAAAATATTTAATGACCATTTACCTTTAGTGTCAATAGTAAAGCAAGATTTAAATTTAGTAAAAAACAATCGATTACGGCGGCTTCGTTTAAAATTAATTATATATGATTTTGAATTATTATATTTACCTGGTAAGAAAATGTATATTGCCGATTTGTTGAGCCGAAACATTATTCACAAGGAGGAACCAAATGATCTTAGCATGTGTGATATTGTACATACACTGAGTACAACCTTGTTGACTTTCTCCGAATCAAAACTGAAAGAATTTCAAGTTGAAACTAGTAAAGACGTTAGTTTAAGTAAGATTCTGGAATATTATCAACACGGTTGGCAGAATAAATGTGATTATACTGGCGAATTGTCACATTATTATAAAATTAGAAATGACATCACGGTTGAAGATAATTTAGTATATTTCAAAAATAGATTGATAGTTCCGCCTCTATTGAGAAATTACATGACAAAATTGTTGCATGAAACTCACTTAGGTATAAATAAAGTTAGTAAAATGATTAACAACACTTTGTATTGGCCTGGAATACATTCAGATGTGAGAAACTATATTTCCAGTTGTTTAACTTGTCTCAAATATAGTCCATCCAAAATGAAGGAGCCACTTCATAGCCACTTTATACCAGATGTACCTTTTTATAAAATTTGTCTTGACATTGCGGAATTTGCTGGAAAAAGTTATCTAATACTAGTAGATTATTACTCGAGATGGATTGAAATAGAACAATTAAATTCTAAGACGTCTGGAGCAGTGGTCGGTAAGCTGAAAAAGATATTTAGTAAGTTCGGCATTCCTGCCATTGTGGTTGCCGATAACATGCCATTCGATAGTTTAGAATTTAGACAGTTTGCACAAGATTGGCATTTCCGAGTTGACACTTCAAGTCCACACTACCCAAGGGGAAATGGACTTGCTGAAAAAGGAGTAGGGATAGCAAAATTGATGTTAAAAAAATCAACTGATTGTAAAATAGATATAGAGCTCTTCTTATTAAATTATCGGAACGCTACCGTTGCCAAATTAGAATACTCGCCGTCACAACTTCTGATGAATCGTACTTTACGTTCAAAATTGCCAACACTTGTAAGTAATTTGAAACATAAAGCCATAGAAACTGATGTATATCAAAAAATGATTGACAATCAAGTAGAGCAGGGTAAATATTATAACCGACACACTTACAAAAATGAAAATTGTTTCAACGTAGGTGAAAAAGTGTTGCTACAAGATGTTAAAAGCTTGTTGTGGGAATCTGCTTATATTGTAAAAAAATTGTCAGCACCTCGCTCATACTTAGTGCGTACTTGTAATAATAAATACTATAGAAGAAACTCTATCCATATTAAAAAATTGCCAAATAATTATTATCAACCAGCACCAACTACTGGTAATCCAGAACCTGCCTGTAATACCGATGAACCGGTACTGCGCAGATCAGAAAGACAGAAAAGATGTCCAGAAAGGTTTGGTACTTAGTTATATGGTACCACATTATTGTCAATGAAATATATAGTTTAGAGTGTATTATTATTTTTAGAAGGGGGTAAAACATAAATAAATAATAATAATAATTTTATTGTTATGTAATTAATTAATTATTTAGAGGGGCATATATATTTAAAAATAGAATAAAGATGGTTGCCAATAGCAACGACATAACAGACATGTCATTGAATAATGGATTGCATTAAAATCTTACATAAATACGTACAACAGTGTTTAATTATTATAAACAAATAACAATCTCTACGTTAATATTGTTGTGTTTATTGTCTGTGTTTTTTTTTTTATTTATTTTTTATTTTTTTATTTTTTATTTACCACTCTCTCTCTCTGCCAACTACACTATCCAAACTATTCTGGCTAAAACTTATATTAATTCTTTACGCTATTTAAAACGAACGGCTTAATCTTACAATCTCACCCGGTTAAAATTAAGCGCTATTGGCGCGTAATTTGAATTTACTCTATCTATAGTTGGCTTTAAGTATTTATTCATTTAATAGAACCATTTTCACAACTTGGGTTTCTTTCAATTGTTTAGTTTATGCCGGTCATTTATAATATCTTTCTAAATTTATAGCATTATGATTACCAACAATTTCTTTTGATACAGGATCTTGCAACGTGTAAGTATTATGATAAGGTTGGCCGAGTATTATGTATGGGCCCTTATATTTTAAACAAAATTTAGATATTACCTTCTTATCTGCGATAGATTTCGGGAACTGTCTTAATTTAACATACTGACCTACATTATACTCCACCAATTTGTTATTTTTGTCGAAATATCGACTTCTTCGATTCGCATTTAACATTAAATTTTCCGCGGCTTTTTCTCTGACAATTGTCAAATCTACTGTAGGTTTACATATTTTTGGTAAATATTTTTCTATATCTGATACATATTCCTCTCCGAACAGAAGGAAATTCGGACTGAACCCGTGACTCTCATGTTTCGTATGATTATAACAATCTTCAATATCTTTTACAATATAAGCCCACTTCGAATGCTTCTGATGGCAGTGCAAACGAAATAACTTTCCTAATTCCCTATTTACACGTTCGGTACTATTCGCCCGCGGATTGTACACAGAGCTAAAAGATACAGAAATACCCAATTCTTTCACGCCATTAATCCACACTTTTGACCTGAACTGTGAACCTCGATCTGCCATGACCTTATTTACTTTAATTACCTGCGTAAACCGTTTTACGCAGCTCAGCACCGCCTTGGACGTTGCTGATTTTAAGGCGTACAATTGAATGTACTTAGAGAATGTATCTTGTATTACGAAAACATACTGTGACCCCCCCCCCCCCCCCCCCCTTGACATAGGTAGGGGTCCGTATAAATCTACCATAACAAGTTCACCAATTTCCTTGGAAATTACAGGACTGCATTTTCCGGCTGTGTTTATATTGTTTAATTTAGCCAGCTGGCAGAGATGGCAAGTCTTTAATATACTTTTTACTGTTTGACGCATTTTACCCCAATAATATTTTCTTTGTAGGATCTTTAATATTTTCTTTTCGCCAAAGTGGCCTAACTCATAATGGTAATGCCAGATCAATTCACTAATTATAGAATTAGGTATTGCTAATCTTTTCACTCCGTTCCTATCTAACATATAAACTAAATCATCAATTAATATATAAGTAACATTATTTATTTTAACATCCGTTACGTCTGGTCTAATTAATAATTTTCGAGCATCCGCTATTACCGGATCGTCTTGTTGCAATTGTTTCATATTACAAAATCTATGTTTCCACGTTTTTTCGTCATTTATTTTGAATGTAGCAATTTCGAGACAGCTTTCCTTTTGTTCCTGTACTCGATTTGCTTCATTGGAATATCGTGACAATATATCCGGCACGATATTTTGTCTTCCTTTAATATGTTCTACTGTGAAATCAAATTGATTTATAAATGTAATCCACCGTGTGACTCGACCAGTATGAAGCTTCCAGCTTTTTAAGAATGTTAGTGCTTTATGATCCGTTTGAATAATGACTTTATTTCCCCTTAAATACGTTTCATATTTTTTTAAACAGTACACTATCGCCCACAGCTCTTGCTCTGAAACAGACCAGCGCCTTTCCGCCTCGGTCAATCCTTTGCTACAGAAACCAATGACCAAGTGGTCATTATTTCCATCCAACTGATATACACAACCAGCTACCCCTAGCCCGGAAGCATCGCATTGTACATAAAATGGTTTACTGAAATCTGGATATTTTAATATTACGGTCTCAATGAATAATCTTTTTACACGATCGAAAGCTTCTTGTTCTTCTTTACCCCAGTGCCATTTCTTTGTTTTATTTCCTAGTAATTTGCACAGCGGCGTAATAGCAGAAGCATACTTTGAAACAAATTTTCTATAAAAGTTACACAACCCGAGAAATCCCCTTAAATGTTTTTGTTTAGTAGGTACTGGAAACTCCTTAATAGCCAAGCATTTTTCCTGATCTGTTTCTACCCCTATAGGCGAGATGATATGACCCAGAAGGTTAATTTTGTCTTTAATGAATTGACATTTCATTACATTACAAGTTAACCCCGCGGTAGCTAGCTTATTCAAAACAATATCTAAGTGTTTCATATGGTCGGCTAAGCTCCCTGATGTAAATACAGTTAAATCATCTAAATAGTTTATACAGAATTGACGTGTGTCCTCTCCTAAAATATAGTCCATTGCGCGACTAAAACTCGATACAGAAGTACATAAACCTTGCGGTAATCTTAAATACACATATGACTTGTTATTAAAACAAAAACCGGTGTACTTAGTGCTATCCTTATGTAATTTAATTTGAAAATAAGCATTGTTTAGATCCAAGGTGGTTAAATACTTTGTGCCTTGAAACCTTTGTAATATTTCCGCTATTAATGGCGGTTTTTCAGTTTCTTTTTCCATTCGTGTGTTGAGTTCTCTCGCATCTAACAGCACACGTATTGAACCATCTAGTTTCAGTGTGTATGTCAACGGAGAAGTGTACGGCGTAGCTTCGCGTTTAATAATACCTTGTCTTTCTAACTCTGTAATTTTTAATGACACTTTTTCACGGTACGCGAATGGTATCGGATATGGATATTTTACAAATGGTGTTTCATCTAACATTTTTATTTTATGTTCGTACATGTTAGCGCAACCCGCGTCCGGCGATAAAGCGATTTGGTTCCTTATTAATACCGGTTTCAACGCACTCTTCTGCTCCGTCGACAGATCTAAACTATGAACAAAATCACATATCTGTTGTTTTGAATACGGCTTAACTTTAGGTGAATCTGAATAATTAGTACGAGACTCGACGGCAAAGCTGTCTACTTCTACTTTGGATATATTTGATTTACGCGTTTTAATTTCCATATTATCGAGGGTTCCGATAGTCAGCTTTTCCGTCGATTTTCCACAATGAATGGTTACATTGTTCTCTTGTAACCAATTGTAACCTAATATTATGGGTCTAATCAATTTGTCAACAATCAGAAAAGCCGTATTCCTTACATAACCATTAATTTCTAAGGGTAATAACACTAAGCTAGTGGATTGTGACGACCTTTGACCCAAAGCTCCCCGTATGTGTGTGGTTCCCACAGGTAAAGTAGGATAGTCCACTCCTTTTGATTGAATGTAATTCCAAGTTTCTTTCGAAATGCACGTAATTTGACTACCCGTGTCAATTAAACAGTCTAATTGGATGTCACCTATCTTTACCGGCACTTCCGGATCAAAGGTCGGCAAGGTATTAAAACTACCTTCCTCATAAACCCCTTCCTCAAATACGGATGCTAACATTACATATTCCTTATCTATTCCTAATTCTATGCCTCTTTTGGACCCTAGGCTCTGGCCGATTAACCTAATACACGTATTGATAGATCGCTCGTAATCTTGCTCATTTGACACATCCCGTTTGTAACCTAAGCCGACCGTTCCTATTTGCCCCTTAGCTTCGATTGGTTTAATGATCCCCTGTCCGTATCGCCCTAACCCTTTAATCGGATTCCAATGTGATTTTAACATGATTCTAATTGGTACACAGTAGTCTCGCATGTTGGCTCCTCCTCTTGACGTCGTCGGTCGGAACCTTTCTCCAACAACCGCAGTTAGTTTCCCGCCCTGGTTGTGTAGTCGCCGGTAGTCGCCTCCTCGTCTTCACAACTGTTGTTAGTTCTGCATGCGTCCCTCGTTCCGCGTCCTTGGTTATTCCGCCATCTTCGCTGATAGTCTTCCCTCATATTTTGTATCGGTTTTGATGCTGTATTTATCTGCTGCCTTTCATTTTCTGGAACATCTCGTTCGTCTCCCCTCTCCTCCTGTATTGTGTTAACTCTGACGTTAGGACGACGTTTCTCCACCTCGGTGTAGTCGCGATCGGGTTCTGCTTGTCTCTTTCTCGTATTAGTAGAGTTAGGTGTGGATTCAATTCGTTCTACATTTTCCAGTTTCCTTAAGAAACTCGCTGCTTGCTCCGCACTAGACTGGCCCATTGTTATCCACAGCTTTTGCACGTCGACTGGATAATGCCTCATTAGGTCTTCAACCACCAATTCCTCGGTCGAAGTGGCTGTAAGCATCGTAGACAACGCGTATTGTTCCGCGAAGTGCGCTGACATAGTACGAGTTTTTGAGTCCCACTGTCCAGTGGCGATGTCGCGTCGAACCTTGGCCTGGGCCGTCCGCCCCCAATACTGATTAAGGAAGTCGCGTTTGAATTCTTCGTAGTTCCTCCATTTGTTTGCGTATATTTTTGCCCAATCTTTTGCTTCAAATTCAAGGCAATCGATGGCTAGACTCAGAAGGTCTTGCGTAGTATTAGTCCGCTTGATGTATTTTTGGATATCTTCAAGAAACGTCACCGCATGGTAGTTCGCCTTTCCTGAATATCTTGGTTTCATAGGTGGCGGAAGAAATACGATGCTTTGCACGTTGGTCGACCGTCCCGAAACTCCAACGCTGGCTAGCGATTCCGATGCAGTCGAAGTTGTCGCACTTGTAGAGCCCGTGTTACGCTCCAACAGCGTTAGCTTCCTTTCTATAGGATTCATTCGTGCGTCGATGATTTTTCTTAGTTGCGTTAATAGGCTGGTTTTCCGAACGACTCCGTGGACTTCCTTCTTCTTGGCGCGTAGCATGCGGTCCGCCATCTTGGTTACTCGAATTTAACTTGTATTCGGGTACAGTACTGTTCTTTAAACTTAACAGTACTGTTATTAAACTTTTTTATTTTTCTAAAGTTCACAATTAAATTAAAGTCACAAAGTTATTTCACTGCACTGCGCTATTCGCTAACTTCACGCTCCAAAACCCTGTACAAAATTATTATTATCAAGCTAGACTTCCTTCTACGTTAAGAAAGTCCAACCACAGAATAGAAAAGAGTACTCCGTACAGAAGCTGCTCTGTACAAACACTCACAAAGAAATAGCTACTCTGCGACGACGCGATAAAGTACAAATTGACTCGCACAGAGCTGCATGCCTAAACACGATAACTGCCTACATTTCGCTTCTCTTTCTGTCGTGTAACTCTATCTCGAAAGCGCGTCGTTCAGCGCGTCTAAGGGCTGTGTCTTTGTGCTGTCTTATTGTGAGGAATAAAATGAAGATGATACCTACCAACTTTTATCGTTCTAGCTACCAACGATACGATATTTAGGTACGGCAAATTCATGCGAACAAATTCATGCATGCGTTAGCGTCACAATTAGTTTCTCACATCGAAGCGTGCATTGCGTGCAACCTTCCAGTGATAGTTTTGTTTGATCAATAAATTTAATGATCAATGATCATCTACAATGTACCTATTATCCTTA
The DNA here is from genome assembly GCA_946902875.1 of Nematopogon swammerdamellus. Classification (NCBI taxonomy): domain Eukaryota; kingdom Metazoa; phylum Arthropoda; class Insecta; order Lepidoptera; family Adelidae; genus Nematopogon; species Nematopogon swammerdamellus. The sequence continues at coordinate 1,412,425 of OX336362.1, forward strand.
TACAAATTAGGCCATACATACCACGCTGTTCGGCGTCATCTAACTAATGTTATTGGCAATATGATATTATTTTTAAATCTATGACCTCCTACTAATATGAATAAATAAATTACTAGAAATAAATCAAAATGCTACTAAACAAAACACTTACCTTTCTTCGTCTCTCGGCAATGAAAAAAAAGACAAGTTTTCATTTGTCTTTTGACTTTTGCACCCGTCCACTGCACAATAATTACGTGATTTCGACATTTTCTAAATTCGAAAGCGCCACGCGCCCGGTCTGTCTGGATAGCGGCAGCCCACTGTTAATTGTAGATTAGTCGGTACGCCAAGCGGTAGGCATTTAACTCGCGACCTTGAGCGAGTGACGAAGGCCTGGTCCAACTCGATATTCCATTCATTTCGCTTATCACAAAAGCGCTCCCACACCCACTCCCGTTAGTTATTTTAAACGCGTTTTTATTTATTATCGACACCACACTTGAAAACTTGACTTAATGACCCAGTGACTTACTTACGTCACTCCGACCGCCTAACGTTTTTTCTTACGCCTCACGTCGCCAGCTCGTCTGGAGTGGAGACCCCTTTTTTTGTTGCCGTACCGTTAATTATAACAAATGTCGCACGCGCTCAAAAGTTAATTATGGAAATGTCGTCGCGGCCCCAAACACTTACATTCTTATATTTTATTACCGGTTGGGTCGGGTCGAACCCTTCAATTGAACGCTTGTTAAGAAAAATACACTATCGACGCACTAGAAATTATTTCCTTTTTATATTTATGACGGGAGAGTCGGTGTAACATTTACAATAATAATTTTGTTGGAACTAATCTCACGCATTTTAAAGTGGAAGATTTTTTCTTACACCACTTCAAATGGTTATAAATATATCATAGGTACGTTTCTTTCTCTGCTATGTAAACTAAAGATCGCATATAACAATATTTTAAGAGAACTGTTACATAATATTTTAGATAAGGGACTTATATATCACGGCGCATGTACCTATGTACTTTCATAGCAATACATGGTTTGCAAGACGAAAGCAACGCAAGTACACGAGATATGTTTCCATATTCTCGTGACAATTACGTTTGTGAAACAAGGGACACCAAAAAATGAGTTTAACAATTACGCTCTAGTTTTTTCTATTTAGGCATTTAAGTTTTCCAATTTACGCTATTTCAACCTAGGTGATATTATATTTTTAGAAACCAATCTTCATAGATTTCTTTCCCATTACACTGTGAATTAATTGAATCGAAAGTAAGCTGTTTTATTTACTTATGAATGATGGGCAAAGCTTACATTATGATTTGGTTCGTATTATTGACTCTACATAAACATTAGCTAGGAAACAATTAAACGACTTAACAGATTTTAAGATTATTGTGGTAATTAATTAAATTTATTGTTAAGTGTTATTTTAAAATTAGATTCTAACCACTATCTTACTCGAGTTTTCTAGTTACTTAACATTCAAACTTTAGTACTAATTATATAAAAGTATAAACATTATAGTCTAAATCTGATAGCGGAATTTGCACGGACGAACTATTGGCACATTTCTGATTTTATTAATTAATTTAGACTTATTTGACAAGCTTATTCGCGAGGGAAAGATATTTTCTTTAGTTTTGAATTTTTAGGAACGAAATCTAGTAACCTAATTGTGCGCCCTTTTCTACATATTAACTACCGAATTCTCGAATCTACATATTGTATTTCGATCTTTTTCTTTTCAAAACTACTTGTGGTGTTATGATTACAATATATTTTAACGATTTACCCGATACTAAAGTAAGTACATTTCTTTTTGAATTTAGCTGAAAGACGCCAGTTTTCGCGTAATTATTAGTTTGAAATATCCGGCCCGATTACCCCTTTATTATGGTTTAATTGATTACATTTGTGGATTACGAAGCGTCTTCCATCGTTAAAATGACGCTAACGGTATAATCGTTTATTATTTTTCCCTTTATTGTGCAAAATATAACTATGTACTTACAAATAAGATTATTTATTTGATTACAACTAAAGATGCCAACTTAGTGGTCCTTTTTGAATATTCGAAGCCGTATTGAATAAAACTCGGCAAAATTTCATTGAAATCCGGCCTCGAATATTGAGTGAGTTTGACTTGTAGGAACTCATTTCATGAAACAAGTAACCCATAGTTTGAATTACTCGTTTCATTACTTTGGCCATAACTCTCTTAGTCGCCTCCTACGACATGTACAGAGGAAAAACAATGGGTGTATTCTTTTAATCGTACCGGCCCCATACAGTACGTAATTTTTCTTTTATGCTACTCTTGCTGATCTTATGCACGCCTCCTATTAATTAAATACGTAGCGGTATTTAAAAGAAACTACTCTTTTCTTGCTCCACGTCCGCCGACCTAGCCCTCCGCATTAGTTAGAGTATCGTTTTGAACACAAATACCTAAACATTAAATTGAGAACGTGCCACGCATTACTCACGTTTTAACAATTCGATTATTATTTATTAAATGAATGTACGACTATGAGTAAGCAGTTATTTGAGCAGGCACATTTACATCGTATTTCTTGTTGTACTACGATTTCACCGACGTAGAGATAATTCAGTAATTTTATTTAGCTATATTATATCGACTTAATTTTTTCCTCGCGAATGGAATTCTTTATTAATTAAGTTATAGTTTGTTTTTCATAGCGACGCTACGCCTCCTCGATTGAGACTAGGGTGTGACCTCAATGAAATATATATATATTTTTTTATTATTTTTTTTTTATTTTAATAAGATTGGTCGACTTATTCGCGAAGATTTTTTCATATTACCTTTTCCGAGTTAATTTTTCAATTACTTCTAATGTAATTATTTAAGCTATAATATTTTCCGCAGCAAACACGTCCTTTTAGAATTCTAGAATTTAATAAACTATTTTGTTTTCTTTTCATCCATATATCACTCCGACTCCCCTGCATAACACTGGTTTTGGAGCCAGTATCTTACAACCACGAACAACTCGAGACATAGAGACGCATTTACCTAAGAGAGTTATAGCTATAAACTTTACATAGTTCTTTAATTAAAATTTAGGTGTTAAACAAATCTCTGAAAGATATCCTAGCCAACCTATGATTCATATATATATTTATATGAATAAAATTTAATATATTTTAATTTAGATTTCAATTAAAGAATCTTGTTTATTTAGACCCGCCTATACTTTATTCTATGGAATAAAAAAATATATATTTTTTTTTTTATAAATATTTTCCGGAAATTATTTACTTTATTTATTCATATTTGAATTAATCAGTCTTCAAATTGGACTTTATGATTCTATTGGAACATAACGACATTTATTACGTACTGAACAACCCGTAAATATTTCTGTCTAAATACTAAACATCGACTCAATATATTTCTATGTTCCAATGCCGACGCCGCCGTAGCTTTCGATGAAAAAAAAAAACTCGGACTAGGTAGACGCTTTGGGGAAAAATTTTTTTGTCGACCTCGCCCGCGCCTCGGTACATAGACCCTTTGTTGATTCTATTTTTAAATACACTAGCTGAGCCCGCGGCTCCGCTCGCGTGAAATTCGTATTCCAAAGAAGAATGTAAGTAACTAAGGGCGAGGCCGAAGGCCGAGCTGCGTTCAGGTAATCGATAAACCTTCTTAAAGAAAGTAACTAACTAAGGGCGAGGCCGAAGGCCGAGCTGCTTTCAGGTAAACGATAAACCTTTCTCAAATAAAGGAAGTAAGTAAGGGCGAGGCCGAAGGCCGAGCTGCGTTCAGGAAGACGATAAACCTTCTGGAAGAAAGGAAGGAACTAAGTGTGAGGCCGAAGGCCGAGCTGCGTTCAGGTAAACCAAAAACCCTCTTCCACCTTCGGGCCTCGCCCTTATAGACTTCCTTTCTTCGATAGAATATAACATAGTTTACTCAATCTATTTATTTCATAAAAATAAAAAAGTAATATTAATAACTAAAGAATTAAACCTACCTAACAAACATTAAAATAACTATCAAAACGGGCATTTTCAAATGTTCTTAGAGCACTTGCGGCATTACCCCGCTGGATGGCAAGGCTTACCCTTTGAATGAAGTACATAAGCCCTTGAACACCAGTTGCGTCAACCAGCTCAAGCCTCTTTTGGCTTCACTGCTCCACGGACCGAGGGTTTCAACCGCAAACGCAACAAATTCGAAATCTTGAATTATATTTCTATATTTGCTGCGTTTGAGGCTCTCCGCCCCAGCCTCGGCCGCGCCAGCCGCTCTTGAAGATGTCCTAACGTGACTTGGAGCCAATGTGAGAACAAAAGTGGCGTCCTACATCAAAGAACTACCCTTAGTCCATGGCACTAAAGTGATAGCATCGGGCGTCTTTCCATCCAGCCGGGAATAACCGCGAGGTTCTAGGATGCACGGTATATTTGCCGTTAGAAGCGTGGACTTTATAATAAAATTTAAATTAAATTAACTCAATCTTAATATTAATTAACTTCATTCGAGATGGTTTAGCTTCTTCCTGAACGCAGCTCGGCCTTCGGCCTCGCCCTTAGTTACTTGCTTTCTTCGAGATGGTTTATCATTTGTCAGAACGTAGCTCGGCCTTCGGCCTCGCCTTAGTTGCTTACTTTCTTCAAGATGGTTTAGCTTCTTCCTGAACGCAGCTCGGCCTTCGGCCTCGCCCTTAGTTACTTGCTTTCTTCGAGATGGTTTTTCAATTATCCGAACGTAGCTCGGCCTTCGGCCTCGCCTTAGTTACTTACTTTCTTCAAGATGGTTTAGCTTCTTCCTGAACGCAGCTCGGCCTACGGCCTCGCCCATAGTTACTTACTTTCTTCGAGAAGGTTTATGGTCTTCCAGAATAGAGCTCGGCCTTCGGCCTCGCCCTTAGTTACTTACTTTCTTCAAGAATGTTTTTCTTCTTCCTGAACTCAGCTCCGCCTTCCGCCTCGCCCTTAGTTACTTTCATCGAGAAAGAATATCGTTTACGTGAGCGCAGATCAGCCTTCGGGCCCGCCTTTAGTTACTTACTTTCTTTTTTTTAAATACGAATTTCACGCGAGCGAAGCCGCGGGCAACAGATATATAAATTTTATTGCACCAATGACAGCGACATAACTTCGACTTTCAATTATTATTTTTATTTATCAAACAATTTGTCACCGGCCAGCTCACGTCGAGATGACAGTTCTCCGTTGTCAACATGACATTTAAAATAGTTTTTTACCTTTACTTTGGATTACGTGATTTTTATTATATTTTTTAATTATTATGTTCATCCGGGATATACACTGTCACTATAAAAAGTTTCGTCAAATTCCGTTCAGTGGTTTTTGCGAGATGCGCGTACAAATAGACATTTTTGCATTTACGATTTTATGATATGTATAGAAAGAATAGATATGTATAGACTATTGTGTTCAAGTTATAAAAAAGAAGAACTGTCATTTTCGTTGTATCTACTTATTTTTAAATTTCGAATGAATATTTTATTCAAATTGTATTTGCTGACAGTTCTCAAGATATAATTATGCACTTTGGACTACGTAATTTTAAACGCGCAATAATGCTTATAATTGTTAATTTTTTTTTATTTTTGTTATTTTTTTTTACGTATTATGTTAACCCGGCATATAAACTGCCACTATACAAAGTTTCGTCTAATTCCGTTCAGTGGTTTTTGCGTGATGCGCGTACAGACAAACAAACAAACAAACAAAAATTTTAAAAACTGTTCTAACATGTTCAGTATCTCATTTTAAGCCACCCTGGTTAGTTTTTTTCCGAATACATTCAATGTACAGACTTTCTTACCTCTACGATTTTATTATATGTATAGATAAGGCGTCCGAGTCTTGTTCCTGTCGATGTAAGAGCCATGCCGGTAAGTTTTTAATATCAACTACGTTACTCTGAATCAAAATTTAAACTAGATTATTATTATTAGATGAAGTTATAATCACGTTTTGTGTAGTTACTCTATATTGTTTTAGTATAGTTGAATTTCGGATTTGGATTAAAGATTACATTTCTACGAGCGACAGCGCCTCCTATTCCGTTACCAACGGAGCAAGTTTATTTAAATTTCAACATAAGGTTTGTTCTGACTCCGCGATCGGTTATATACGTATTTATGAATACAATATTTGTTAGTTTCGACGTCGCATTTATTTTTAGAATAGCTATGTTGTTATGTACTACGACAAAGCTGTGGGAGACAGAATACATATGCACGACTAATATACGATACTTATTCACGCTGAGACCATCGCCGTTTCAATTCGTTTACGCGTTTGTTGAATAATCTAACGTGGATTCATTTACACATTAGACTACATGACCTAGGTTTAACTACTTGATTCTATATTCATGTTAATTACATAGTTTATACTTTCTACTTGTAAATTAGTCTATTCTGATTGACGTGTTTCTATAGAATGGCTCTGTGATCGTCTAATAGGTTATAAAAGGACCCTACATTTTATGCCGTAATGACCCTATCCGTTATTTGAAAGTAGCTATATATTATTTTACAAATACATAGCGTTTTTCGAACTTTCAAATCCTGGATCACGCAGCACCAACTGAAACGCCCCCACGCTCTGGTCAAACAGTCCTATTGACGCGGACTCCTTGTCTGAACCAGACTAGGTGGTTGCCTCGATTTAAAATTAAACCTACCTAACACGTCATCTCTACGGAACCTATCTAACCTACCCTGTCCTACTTTAATGACGAAAATTACAGTTTTCGTGAAAAATAAATACCGAAAGGATTACATGATTTAAATGTTGGTTTAGTTTTAACTAGACTACAGGAAAAGGAAAGAGGAAAATTCTGAAAATGTCTATGGAGGAAAAGCTGAAAGAAAGAATGCTAAGTAAGTTTCCGCAGGTTTGAATCCCGAAGAAGGAAATTAAGATTGAAGAGTTAAGAATTCGTAGAGTTTATGTGAAGCATAGATTAATGATGAAGCTAGATGGGTAAAATAATCGAGAGAAGATGATATTAGGTTCGATTTCATTGTGGAGAAAGGCTGAAAATAAGGGGAGATAACTCGAAGCATTACGAAGAGAAGCTGAAAAGTAAAAGGTTATTTCGATTTCTTTATGGAAAGAAAAGCTGTAAAAAATTGGCTATCCGACCTCTCTCGCTGAGGTCGGCCGCGAACGGTCGCGCGTCGGACAACATTAAGAAAACCCAATCACTCGTAAAGAAAATTACGTGTGAAAACTTCCTTACGCTCGTTTGTTCTTCCTTGAAGCTCTAGAAGATTGAAGCAACCGACCCAATGGGGGTCGTTCGACATTTAGAAGAATCCGGCGTAGTTCACTTACCTTGGAAAGCTTTAGCTTTTTTATATGTAAATACCCCTATGTATGTCTCTAACTATCCAGCGACGTCTAGACCCATCTCCTACTCTCCTCGTCGTTCTCCCTGTCTCTATTCAAGCAGTTAAATGACCTAGGGCGGCTATACGGTAAAGATATATGTATATACTTGTGTTGATGAGGTTATTAATAGGTCGCGGGACTGATACTCTTCGAATGGTGTGTAAGATTGTGTGCATTAAATTTAGATTCGGACAAACAGATATCGAAATAATAGGCAGTTTATTATATATAAGTATATGTGAAAAATATGAATATGTGCGATTATAGAATTTAGGTTTTGTTAGCAAGAAGTTACTGCTACGCCACCGTCCAAATTCCCCTACTTCGTTCCAAGGTTCGCCCAGCACTAGGCTGGGCCGTTTCCTTGGAAGGAAGTGCGTAACCCGAATCCACCACAAGGTTGATTTGGGAGGGAGAGTTTTACTCAACCCCTCCCAGGTGTCAGACGACTGTGCCGAATACACCCCTTATCCAAAGTGCGGTTTGTGTGTTGGTGATGAGAGCACTGAGCGTGCTACGTAGCGAAGATAATGAACTCAGTCAGGCTAGCATGGTTAGCAGATTCCTTTCCTCGTTCGTTGATGCGATAAAGTCGGTTTTGAACTCGGGAAGGCTAGCATGGTTAGCAGATTCCTTTCCTCGTTCGTTGATGCGATGAAGTCGGTTTTGAACTCGGGAAGGCTGGCATGGTTAGCCGATTCCTTTCCTCATTCATTGATGCGAAGAAAATGTTTGGAGAAGTTGTAACGAAGATCCATGGTGCTACCCCCTAAAGGTCAGACTTCATTCGATTAGCTCATCTTAACCCATCATCCGCTAATAAAGCTGTCCGAAGCGTAGCGAAGCGTAGATAGTGAGTTGAAACCGTATCCGCTATGGTTAAGCGTCAGCTCAAAACACTGTTTTCGAAGCGTAGAGTGTGATTAGTACTGACCGGCATGGTTAGCTCAATCCCAGTACCTCTCACGTTTATACGTAGCGTAGCGTAGCGAAGCGTAGCCTACCTAACCTTAAAACTAGGGTGACAACTTTATGAAGGAATGATAGATTATACGAGACCTCGACGCTATTTATTAGGGAGTGAGCAACTTCCGGTTTCCTCGTGAAGAAATTACGTTTAAGTCGTGTTGATAACGAAACATTACGTCTCGTGGGTCAAAAGAGGTGGCTTTACGCACCTAACACATTTACATTTAGTTACATACTATCCGATGCAGGCTCATTCCTTACACTTCCGAATAGATGTCGCAAAACTATACCGCTTTTCCTACATGTTTTATTTTACGAAGAGCTGTTAGCCGCCCTTGCGAAACGAATATCTAGACCCGATTGGTCGTGAAATTACTGTGTATAAATCAAGAGGAAGTTTTGATTTAATACACGGATAAGGACGTATTATGGGTCAGCCGACTGTCGCCTATGCTAAACCACAATGATTCTCATATTTACATTTAAAGCTACTTCTCTGGCAGCCATCAAAGCAAAGCAAAACCTTAATTCTACTTCCCTAAATACACATTCGTAACTAGACAAAAGAAAAAAAATAATAATAAAAGTTGACGAATAACTGAATGAATTGTGCATTATAACTATATTGTGTAGTGCTTGATCGCCTGTCTATGTGTGTTCAACCCTTCAATTACGCATTCAAACTTAGAAAAGAAATAAAAATAAACTGAACGGAAAGTGTATGAATTGTGTGGTGTGATGCTGGATAGTTAATCATGTATCTCCTGTCTATGTGTTCAACCTTTCTGATACAAAATTATGAACGAACCGAATGAAAATGTATATAAATTGTGTGATGTGTCGTTTGATAGTTAATCATGTATCGCCTGTCTATGTGTTCAACCTTTCTGATACAAAATTATGAACGAACCGAATGAAAATGTATATAAATTGTGTGATGTGTCGCTTGATAGTTAATCATGTATCGCCTGTCTATGTGTTCAACCTTTCCGCTATACGGTCAGGTAAAAGTAAACAATAAATCAGAACGAATAATTGAACAAATTATGTGATGTGTTATAACTAAGTGTGTAAAATAATATATATATAGAACCTATACATATCCCTACACCGTACATCCGCCTTCTACTCACTACCTGTCTATTCCTATCGATGTAGTGCAAATCAAATCTATCCGTAGACCTCGTCGACTACAGTTATGGCGAATCTAGCTCTTCTACTTCTTTTCTACACTAATGTAAACTCGTGACCTCGCCAAGTACTCCAATCAATGAAGCATTTCCACTCGACGTAATTCCTCTGTCGCTGAATCTTTGCAGTGTGATAAAGTAGGGTTTAAAATACACGTTTGACAAATTATCTAGGATTTTTGATGTTTGGAAGTTAGGTATTTATACCTAAAGATGAAAATCGCTTATAACTGCTGGTGAAAAATTGCTCCGTCCGAAGTTCCTTCGGTATATGATATTATATATTAATAAGAGTATATATATAACATTATCTATGAAAATTTCGATTTCGAATAGGCAGAAATTTGAAAATACCTATTTTGTATCACAACTTCTTCAGAAAAATTGCTCTGTCAATTTTTATTTTATTATATGTCTTAATTTATTTATATATATCGCTTTAGACAAGTATCTAGGAAATTTTCCTTATCGATCACACCTTTACAGATTTTCGGCAATAATTCGCTGTGAAAAATTGCTCCGTCCAAAATTCTTTCGGAATATGATATTATATATTAATAAGAGTATATATATAACATTATCTAGGAAAATTTCGATTTCGAACAGGCAGAAATATGAAAACACCTATAAAAATTACTCTGTCAATTTTTATTTTTTTTCATCTCCTAATTTCTTTAAATATATCGCTTTTCACAATTATCTAGGAAATTTTCCTTATCGATCACACCTTTACATATTTTTGGCAATAACCCAAGCACTGTGAAAAATTGCTTCGTCTGTTTTTATTAACTTATTAGACACAGAACATCAAAATATAATATAATTGTATATTATCCAATAAAATTTCTCCATTAAACATGAACTTTCGAGTAGTTTCGAGTATCGCAATATAATAAAACAACGTTTAAAAAGCGCGCGCTCACACTACACTGAACTCGGGGTGCGGGAGGGCTGCGGGGAGTGGGGAAGAATAAGCCCGCCCGCCCGCGCGCCAGCAGCTCATCGTCCCGCACCGCGACCGACGAGACGACACGCGAGCGTCGTCGATGCTCGCGGCTCGCTATTCCGCCCGCCACCTCTGTCGTCCCACTACAACGCCGCTCCGCCGCGCCGTCCTGCCGCCTATGGAACGAAAATGTAGGGCCTATATAGTATTAGGAACTTTTAAAATTTAACTTTCGTTCTGTAATTTAATTTGTATGACAGTATGTCGAAACAACTTATTAAACATATTTCATGCACGTACAGTCTGTATGTAAATAAAGTGTATACATTTTTGTAAAAAAACGATTTAAATAATTAAAAACCGCCTTCAAAAATGTATGAAATTAAAAAAATCGAACCCTAGAGTTGAAGGCGGTCGGTTATTTTTGCTTGCTTTAGCACCGCCTTCAACTCTAGGGTTCGATTTTTTTTATTTCATACATTTTTGAAGGCGGTTTTTATATTTTTTTTAATAGTTTTTTATTTCAGTTTTTTTAGTAATTTTTTGCTATTAATGAACTCGGCGGAATCGCTCGGCCCTTGGCTTCGCGAATCCGCCTCGCTTTCCAATCAGAGAATACATCGCATCCTACCCATGGAGAGAGCTATGCTTCAGTTCGGATGATCTACACCTCGGATGATCTACACCTTGGCTACGGCATTGGCGCATTCCGGCAGAATGCGCCAATGCCGTAGCCGAGGTGGTTCTGGGGGGAATGGAGATGTTCATTCCCAGCGCCCTCGTGCGCCTCGGTGGTAAAAGCCAGGCCTGGTACAGCCGCGACTGTGGTGAAGCTGTCGCAGCTAATGGCGCAGCTTATCGTGCATGGTCGTGCGCTCGTGCCAGACGCGATCCTAATGTATCCGAACTGAAGAAAGAATACAACCGCCTCTCCAGATCCTGCAAGAGGGCTATCGCCAGGGCCAAATTCGAGCATATCGGCAGAGTTGGTGATAGGCTGAACCAGCACCCAACTGGGAGCCGTGAGTTTTGGTCTCTCGCCAAATCTGTCGTATCGATTTTCTACCGCTCCTCCTTTCCACCTCTACAGTGTCCTGGGGGCTCACTTGCCCACTCCGCAAATGTAAATGCTCTCTTTGCGTAGAACTCCACCCTGGACGATGGGGTGCCATCCCCCCATCCATAACTAGGTGTGAGAACTCCATGCCGGAAGTACAGTTCCGACAACGAACTGTGCGGGCGGAGCTTATCTCCCTAGACACCAGGAAGGCGAGTGGGCCGGATATGATTCCTGCATTGGTACTGAAACGGTGTGAATTGGTCTCGATATTGCCAAGGCATTCGAATGGGTTTGGCACAAATCGCTTCTGGGCTAGCTTCCGTCGTACGGACTTCCTTCTGGCCTCTGCGACTGGGTCGCCGACTTCCTACATGGGCGTAGCATTCAGGTCCTAGTGGACGGTTGCTCTTCGGACGCCCTGTCAGTGAATGCTGGCGTACCGCAGGGATCTGTGTTGTCTTGTCACCAACACTGTTTCTTCTGCATATCAATGACATGCTGCCACTCGGCAACATAAATTGTTATGCGGATGACAGTACAGCACATGGATCCTATACCAGTGACCCTTCAGTCAGACGGGATGTTGTGGATGAAGAGGCGAAGACTTGTGTCTGATCTCAAACAAACGCTTAGGTCTATTTCCGAATGGGGCCGCTGTACGCAACAGTCGTTCTCACCCCGTGGTGTTAGTGGGTGGACTGTAGTTGGGTGGGGGTGCGACTGTGCACATGCAATATCACGCCGTCACCGCAGCGGTACTCATATTCTGGGTTTGATAGTTTCATAAGGGGTGAAATAGGGTAAATAAGAGACGATTGGGACTTTTACAAGTTTCCCCGAGGATGGTTTACGCGGCGGCGACGGGTGTTGTCTACTGTTATCTATCAGTCAGTTCAGATCTTATTTTGCGCTTCGTGATAGGATTAGTTTGGCGTAGCGTCTGGATCCGTCTGGCTGACTTCGGAAATTCGCTTAGGTGTCGGGCTCCGTCTGGATGGCGTCGGGGAACGCAGGGCAGTATCGGGCTCCGTCGGGATGGCGTCGGGGGACGTAGGGCAGTGTCGGGCTCCTTTCGAGCTGCGTCGGGATTCGTCGGACTGGCTTCGAGGCTCGCTAAGATGTCAGACCGCGTCTGGATGGCGTCGGGGGAACGCAGGGGCAGTGTCGGACTCCTTCTGAGCCGCGTCGGGATTCGTCGGGCTGGTTTCGGAGCTCGCTTAGATGTCGGACTGCGTCTGGATGGCGTCGGGGGAACGCAGGGCAGTGTCGGACTCCTTCTGAGCAGCGTCGGGATTCGTCGGACTGGTTTCAGAGCTCGCTTAGATGTCGGACTGCGTCTGGGTGGCGTCGGGGGAACGCAGGGCAGTGTCCTACTCCTTCTGAGCAGCGTCGGGATTCGTCGGACTAGCTTTGAGGCTTACTTGGATGTCGGGCTCCGTCTGTATTGTGTCGGGGAACCCCAGGGCAGTGTCGGGCTCTTTCTTAGCAGCGTCGGGATTCGTCGGACTAGCTTCCGAGCTCACTTAGATGTCGGACTCCGTCTGAATGGCGTCGTGGGAACGCAGGGCAATGTTGGACTCCTTCTGAGCAGCTTCGGGATTCGTCGGACTAGCTTCCGAGCTCACGTAGATGTCGGACTGCGTCTGGATGGCGTCGGGGGAACACAGGGAAATGTTGGACTCCTTCTTAGCAGCGTCGGGATTCGTCGGACTAGCTTCGAGGTGTAGCGCAAAGTGTGTGGTGGTGTGGTACCTCCTACCTGGACGTTGATGTCTCCGCCCGCAGCCGCACCTTCGATAGCTCGGTCCTTCAGGTGGTGTTCGTCGATCGGCACGGAAACGTCCCCGTGTCCGAGGATCTGCTGGGCCCAGCTACGCACACACTTCGGAAACTACACTCACTATACTTATGCCGTATTAGGTCGCAACAAGCCCTGAGAGCCCGCGCCGCGCTCGATCAGGGTGGATTTTATCTTTTCCAGAGCAAAATGTTTGAACAAAACCGCCCGCTCCCGCTTGTATTTTCGGACGTGTCAGATCACAACAGTCCGTCGCCTAGGCAACCGGACTCTTCTCCTTTCCGCCAGGAGGCGCTGTGTGCTTCTTGCATGAAGACCGCTGCAGGTAGAGTCTTGAGGCGAAGAGAATGGAGGAACGTTTTTTTTTATTTTTTTTTATTGAAAGCGCGACATATGGCGCCGAGCCACCCATAAGGTGTCTAACGACGCCCATGGACATTCGGTCGTATGCGGGGGTTGCGAATGCCATGCCGGCCTGACAGGTGCCCATTCACGCCCCTCTTGAAGGACCCGAGACTGTACTTGGGGGGAAATATATGAGCAGGGAGAGCATTCCAGAGTTTACCGGTTCTGTAGAGGAATGATCTGCAGAATCGATTAGTACGCATCCGCGGTAAGTCCAGCGTATAGGGATGCAATCCCTGCCCAGTTCATGTGGTGCGGAGATGGAAAGGGGACGGCGGGATTGCGTTAAACAGCTCCTCCGAGTACTCCCCATGGAATAACCGATAGAACACACTTAGGGAGCCGACATCCCTACGGTGTTGCAGTGGTTTTAGATCGCGGGACACTGCGGGGTCACCCACTAGTCGCACGGCTCGACGCTGGATCGAGTCCAGAGGCGCAAGCTGGTATTTGGCAGAGCCATCCCACAGGTGCGAGCAGTACTCCAAGCAGGACCTGATCTGCGATTTATACAAAAGCAGCCTTTGGTCCGGCGTGAAGTACCGTCGCACCTTATTGAGTACGCCCAGCTTTTTAGAAGCCAGCTTGGCCTTCCCCTCGATATGGCGACGAAATTTCAAGTCGTGCGACAGTTCGACTCCGAGGACCCCGAGGTGTTCGCTTAATTTAAGCGACGTGCCTTGGAATGAAGGAGCCGGTGTGAACGCCGCTCTCTTAGCACTTAACGTGCAAACTTGTGTCTTGGAAGCGTTGAACTCGACCAAATTGCTACGGCCCCATTCGGAAATAGAGCCGAGTGTGTGTTCGAGCTCAGACACAAGTCTTCGCCTCTTCTCATCCACAATATCCCGACTGGCTGAAGGGTGACTGGTGTAGGATCCGTGTGCCGTACTGTCATCCGCATAACAATGTATGTTGCCCAGAGACAGCATATCATTGATATACAGAAGAAACAGCGTGGGTGACAACACAGATCCTTGTGGTACGCCGGCGTTCACTGACATGGCGTCCGACGAGCAACCGTCCACTAGGACCTGAATGCTACGCCCATGTAGGAAGTCGGCGACCCAGTCACAGAGGCCAGAAGGAAGTCCGTAAGCCGGCAATTTGCCCAAGAGCGACTTGTGCCAAAGCCGATCAAATGCCTTGGCAATATCAAGGCCAATTGCCAAGTATTTTTCATTTCATTTTTCATTTATTAATTTCCATCTTAGGTACCATCGGTACACTTGAGTTCGTCACATTTTAGTTTACCAAATTTACAATTGAAACTGTCTGGGTCTAGCCATGGTAAGGGACTAATAATTAGCAATAATATAGGTACATAACTAAAAATTATAAGAATACAGAGAAAAAAAAAACTGTTTTGTGCATGAAAGGCAATTAAAACTAGAGCTAAATTAAAATACTTCGCATCAATAGAATTGTCAAAGGTTAAAAATTCAATTATGTCAATATAAAAAAATATAAAATTAAAATAAAATTAAAATAAATTAAAATTCAAAATTAAAATAGGTAGCATCAATTCACCATGACCTTCAAGCGATTCCCCCCAAAGGTGAGTGACGTACGCTAGGAGATCACCAGCAGATCGTTTTGGCCGGAAGCCGTATTGCCGATCGCTGATGAGGTCATTCGTCTCCAGGTACTTCATGAGCTGCGTATTGATAATGCGCTCCATCACCTTACAGAAAAGGGAGGTAATCGCTATAGGTCGGTAGTTTGACGGGTTTGAGCGGTCACCCTGTTTAGGGACCGCTTGCAAAAACGCAGATTTCCAGGCCGGCGGCACACGGCAATTGGAGTAGGAGAGACGGAATAGGCGCGTCAACACTGGGGCCAGCTCGGGAGCACACCTTTTTAACACCAATGCAGGAATCCTATCCGGCCCACTCGCCTTCCTGACGTCTAGGGAGAGAAGTTCCGCCCGTACAGTCCGTTGTCGAAACTGCACTTCCGACATGGAGTTCTCACACCTAGGTATGGATGGGGGAGTGGCACCCCCATCGTCCAGGTTGGAGTTCCCCGCAAAGAAAGATACCACTAAGTCGGCTTTCTTCTTTGCGGAGTGGGCAAGTGAGCCTCCAGGACACTGCAGAGGTGGAAGAGAGGAGCGGCAGAAATTTGACTCGACATATTTAGCGAGAGACCAGAACTCACGGCTCCCAGTTGGGTGCTGGTTCAGTCTATCGCCGATTCTGCCGATGTGGTCAAATTTGGCCCTGGCAATAACCTTTTTGCAGGATCTGGAGAGGCGGTTGTATTCCTTGTTCAGTTAGGATGCGTTCGGATCACGTCCGGCACGAGCGCGCGACCATTCCCGATAAGCTGCGCATTTAGCTGCGACAGCATCAGCACAGTCGCGGCTGTACCATGGTTGGCTTTTACCACCGAGGTAGACAGAGGCGCTGCGAATAAACATTTCCATTGCCCCCAGAACCACCTCGGCAACGGTATTAGCGCATTGCGACGGATCGCCCGAACTGAAGCAGATCTCTCTCCAAGGGTAGGATGCGAAGTGTTCTCGCATCCCATCCCAATCTGCTGACGCGTAGTGCCAAATTCGACGCGTTCCTCCAGTACGGGACTGAGGAGGCGAAGATGGCACCGTGGACCACACTAAACAATGATCAGAGGAACCCAGCGGGGCTCTCACAGCGACCTTATATCCAGTGGGGTTCGTTGTCAGCAGAAGATCCAGCAGAGAGGGTTCATGACCGTCTATATCTGGCAGCCTGGTGGGCTGGTCTACCAGTTGAGACAGGTCATGCGTCAGGGCGAAGTCGTAGGCGGCTCTCCCCGCAAAGTCAGTTCTCCTGGAGCCTAGCCATGCCTCGTGATGGGCATTGAAGTCTCCAAGAAGAACCAAATCCGCGGTAGGGAACCGCTCTTGGACTTTGTCTGCCGCTCCACTCAGGTACTCAAATAACCGAGCTGTCTCTGCATCACCAGAGTGCGACCTGTACAGACAGGCGTACACCCGCGAGACCGTTCCCAGATCCTCGTGGACCCAAAGTACTGATAGCTCGGAGTCCTCAAGGCAGCGCAGGCGACGACAGCAAATATCTGCCCTGACAAACAAGCAAACCCCGGCTCGCGACCGGAAGGCTTCTGCCAGGGTGTAGCCGGGGTAGTGCAGGTCGATATATTTGTGATTCCGTCAGGAAAAGCAAGGCCGGCTTCTTCGTCTCCAGGTGGTGATGGACGGCATTCAAATTGGTATGCAACCCCCGCACGTTGGTCGAGTCAACGCTAAATAGTGGTGTAAGGGTGTGCACCGCTGATTGAACCTTTTTTTCCTTTTTTTTCGCTGCCATGATTTTTGTAAGAGGGAGGGAAAGAGCATGAAAGGGTGGCTGTGGTGATTCACGGGCAAAGCGTGGACCCTAGCTTCATCGCTTACTACTCAGGTTAGTGTTGCGCCGACACGGAAGACGGAAAGGCCCCCGGTCCCCCCCGGAAGTGGCCGCCGGAACCCCTACTCCGGTCACCAACCGGCACGACGGACCACTCCGGGATTATGCGCCGGTTGACCAGGGCAGCCTCTCGCGTTGGTTAGACGCGATTGGGCTCCTGTACTACCCGGCGGGCGGCCAGCGGAATAACCGTTTAACCGGGTCTCCCTGTCAACCGTGTCGATGCGTCACCTCTGAACAGCGAATCCGCGTCGGGATCACTGGCCTACTCCTCACCACAGCCAACCCCACCTGCTATTGGGTCCCCGGGAAGTACACCGGAACACAGCGAACTGTTATGCCGGTGTAATTGTTTGCAATTGTGGCGAACCCAGCCGATCCGAAGATCTCCCACACGCTGATTGCTGTTCATTTGGCACCACCCAGGAGGCACGTGTGACTTTTATATCGGATTTCTATTATTAATGATTTTAATTTTAATAGGATTCATTTATTATGTTTCATATTATTTTATTTTCTAAATAGAAAAATTTTAAAATGTGTGAATGTTAGTTTGTGACTTGTATATGTTATACAAATAAATATTCTATTCTATTCTATTCTATCTTCAATGGTTACGTTAGGCGGCGCGGCGTAGGCACCTGCTTGGACGACGACGTCGAACTACACTCTGACGATATGTCGCGATCACTACGTAGTAGGTACATTGAGCCACGTCGAAAACAGCAATTTACTTTACTTCGCGGTCGTGAACTGACACATTCGTCGCGGTAGTGAACTGAACTGAACTTATTTATTATTAGGCGTTCTGTTTCATAGAACGTAGACATGTTTGATTTTATTTTTAGAAAAAGAACTCTTATTTCCAATGAAATAAGACTCACTATAGGTCCCCAAAGGCAAACCAACCACATAAATTGATTCCATTTTTGCAATATACCGTTTGTTTTTATTATAAATGCCAAAAAGAACCACATAAATTGGTTGCACTTTGCGATATGCAGTTTGTTTTTATTATATAATGCCAAAAATAACCAGATATCTTGGCTCTGTTTTGATAAATACTTTTAGCGTACTTCATTAAAAACAAAAAAGTCCATCTCGCTTGGATCTTTTACGCAAAAAAAAAAATCTGACCAGTTAGCTAGTACCAAGTAGCATAATTCTTTTCTGCTGTTGCGATATACCTCAATTGGGCGGATGGTTCTTAGACGAATGTGTAGAAACCTATTAGTATCATACCAAGTAGCCTGCCTGGGTCTTTTCTGCAAAAAATAGAGGGTTGATTAGCTCTCGATTGGTATATTTAACTCATTTTTAACCAATTTGTGGGTTGGTGCCTTTTGGCATTTATATGGTAAATTTTCTGAAGAAGTTGTGATACAAAATAGGTATTTTCAAATTTCTGCCTATTCGAAATCGAAATTTTCCTAGATAATGTTGTATGTATACTCTTATTAATATATAATATCATATTCCGAAGGAATTTCGGACGGAGCAATTTTTCACAGCGAATTATTGCCGAAAATCTGTAAAGGTGTGATCGATATGGAAAATTTCCTAGATAATTGTCAAAAGCGATATATTTAAATAAATTAAGACATATAAAAAAATTAAAATTGACAGAGCAATTTTTCTGAAGAAGTTGTGATACAAAATAGATATTTTCAAATTTCTGCCTATTCGAAATCGAAATTTTCCTAGATAATGTTAATATATACTCTTATTAATATATAATATCATATACCGAAGGAATTTCGGACGGAGCAATTTTTCATCAGCAGTTATAAGCGATTTTCATTTTTAGGCATTCATTCATTTTAATACCTAACTTCCAAACATCAAAAATCCTAGATAATTTGTCAAACGTATATTTTAAACCCTACTCTATCACACTGCAAAGTTTCAGCGACAGAGGAATTAGTCCGAAGAGCCCATACAAGGAATTTCCTCGTTTCCTGGACTAAAGACAGAACGGGTAACTTCACATTACATTGTTCTGAGCGGGGAAGTAAATAACTGTGGAGCCTACAATATACACATTACATCATTGACGACGAAAAATAGGCAATTGTAGCCTATTTCAGAATCGTTGATCCACCTGTAAATTACATGCAGAACAGTAACCCATCACAGGCATTTTGTTCTTACACACACGCTGGTAATATTCGCTGAAACATGACATTTTGTGAATTGAAGAACACAGTGCTGAAAAAAATACACAATATTCGTAGCTTCAGGCGACTGTAGGATTCTCTCCTCCTTGTAGCTAAATAAACTGTAGGTAACCTTTGTCCCCTGCTGGAAAAAATACTTGTGAAGACTCCGACGAACAATACAAAGTTTCTCGTAGCAGAATAAGTAAGAAATACAGAATTATTCTAGGTACTCAATACTGCGTTGGCTGCTGGGCGAACTGGAACCACTGGCTTTTATGTCTAGGTTCCTCCGAGGAACCTAGACCTAGTTGAAACAGACTACTGTTCCGCAATGATGTATTGAAAGTTAGGTAGGCTGCAACCAATTTATTCATCTAATTTCAACTTACAAATTAAGTTGAGCAAAGGAAATTATTTAATTCATATACGTATTTCAAGGTGTCTGAGTCTCGCCTCAGTTACAGAGCGTCTTTCGCTCCCTTTCTCGGGTTCAGTTGCGACATAGTGAGATATTGTCTCCTCCGAAAGGACGTACATGAAAGCTAAAGCCCGCACTTGTATTCTTTTGTGAGCGTAAATAGATCAAATTTATTCCCTCGGACATCGACGGAACCTTAATTAGGCCGGGTCGACTCCACACGTATTACTTTCTCTAGGTCCCGCTCTCGACTGTCCCGAATCCCGCTTGTCGCGCCCGCACGAGCATCCCCGAGACGTTCCTCCACTCCTGCGCCCACGCACCCCTCGCGTCTACCCCCGCGTCCCGCGTTGCCTGAAAATCTATTTTTAACTCTCCCACCCTCCATCAGACTCGCAGCCCAAATATGAAATTTATAATCCTCTCGCTTGTACCTATTGAATGTAAACTATATCTGTTGCGCGTGTCTATGCGTCGACGTTTCCTATACTAATCAATACCTATGTTCACACAGCCCAGTGCTACCGAAGCCCGAACTACACGGTGCCTGTTCTACACGGCACCCTATAATTATTTGATATTATTTAAAAATAAAAAATGGAACGACCATAGGTCCGTTTCAGTACCTAGTATGAATATCCTCAAGACACTCAAGTCAGTTGCAAAAAACAAGACAAAAAAAAATCCAAACAAGTTTTTTAACTCATTTTTTTTTCTTTTTTGAAAGCTGCAGTAGTGTTGTGGTCTATGCGTGTGTTCACAAAGGTACTAAAAATGGGGTTGTCTCCACTGATCCCGGGATCAGATTGAATTGGAAACTGATCACGCCGATTTGTATACACTGATACCAGGATCCGTTTCCATTGATAAACTAATTAATGTTCCCACTGATCCCGGTATAACCCAATTTTTATAACTGTGCACTTCGAGCTGTCAAAGTCGTTAGGTTGGCAGGACTGAATTCACCCCCCGCTTACTTGTTCACCTCTCCGCCGACGCCCATCAGTACACGCCCTTGTTGTGTGTGTGTGTGTGTGTGTACTGATAGGCGTCGGCGGAGAGGTGAGGAAGTAAGCAGGGGGTGAATTCAGTCCTGCCAACCTAACAACTTTGACAGCTCGAAGTGCACAGTTATAAAAATTGGGTTATATCGTTGGCTACAAAAAATAAAATATATTCATTTTGGAAACTGATCCCGGTGTACAGAGATAAAAAATAAATTAATAATTAATTGAACTATGAATTCCTTTAACTTACTTAGGTGTCAAAAATCATCACAGAAATCATAATTAAATTCGAACATCACCTTCTTTAATTATTTACTAGCTTTTACTCGCGGCTTCGCTCGCGTGAAATCGTATTTAAAAAGAAGAAAGCAAGTAAGCCCGTACGGACCATTATTTCGGCGCACGGAACAATTCGGTTTGTATGAGAGCCACATCTCAGCCTAACCGGAACTGAATTGTATTTAGCCTATCCTGTGTCTCGTATAGCTAAATGTGCTTGTACTAAGTTCCATTGAATTCGGATGATCGGTTTAAGAGTTATGGAGGAACATACATTACATACAGAAAAGTTTTCCAAAAATCGTCAATTTATTTTTAGTATCAAGCATAGAGTCAACAAACACAGTATCTCATAAAACAAAGTAACATACTCCATGACCATCCCTTACAGATTTATTTAAAAATAAAAATCCCCTAACAACAATTTTTTTAAATTTTCTAGGCAGTGCCGACGTTGATTGTGTTATTTTCCAGCTGTTCTAGCACGTATCATATCCATCTGTTTCGGGAAATATATTTTGCAGCTTTAGGCATATCATCATTTTGTGTACATTGTTTTGAAGCACGCTTATTATCGTTTTCCAATACCTTCAGTAGCATCATTAAAGTTGGTCGTTTCTTTGATATCAATTTATTTAATCGTTAATTCCAAGCTAATGCCCGTGGCCGCCGTCGGACTACACCTCTGCGTTAGTCTGGCGCGTGCCATGTCGCGCTTCCCATAAAAAAAGCTTCAATTTGTGCAATGTTTTCTTGTCTCTGTACACCGTGATCAGTTCCCAAAATGAATATATTTTATTTGTTGTAGCCAACGATACCGGGATCAGTGGGCAAAAACATTAATTAGTTTTTCAATGGAAACGGATCCTGGTATCAGTGGATACAAATCGGCGTGATCAGTTTCCAATTCAATCTGATCCCGGGATCCGTGGAGACAACCCCATCCTTAGTACCTTTATGAACACACGCATAGACCACAACACTACTGCAGCTTTCAAAAAGAAAACAGTAGTATAATGTCCCAAAAATACCTCAAAAAATATATAAACATAAAGGATTTGAAAAGTAGGAATTGAACCCGGGATCATCTGATTGTAAAGCCTTACCTTTAACCAACGCTTAGGCAAATATCGGTACCACTTAATTAACAGTATCATGTGACAGAAAGCACAAAACCTAACCATATCCCATTTTATATTCGCGCGCTAACGGGTATGTGACATCACATCACATAATAGGTAGACGGACTCGTGCAAAACGAATCGCTCGCGACATGTCGCACGCGCGGCTATTCACGATATAGCGTCCTTGTTTGGCGCTCGTGCGCCGCACGCAGAACTCCATTTCGGCCCATACTGTTTCTATGAAGTATCTTTTGGCTCACGCACCAGCGGTGTTTTGCCGATCCCCATACATTCAGTATGGGAGACCCGCGTGCGTTTTCGATTCCGCACGGGGCGCGCGTTTACTCGCAAAAAAGTGCCTTGTGATCTATAAAATAAGGTCGAATTCACATTCGTATTTATTTGGAGTACGATCTTTATGGTTTTAATGTAGTTACATATGTTGTAACTTGTAAGACATGATTTATTTTAAGTGAAGTGAAGACTTCTCGTGGTATGGTAGTGCGGCGCACGAGCACGGCGCAATAGCGATATTCCCAGCACGGCTCGCTCCATTGCTCGCTGGGCAACTTTCAACCTTTGGACAATAGCGACAGTGAGAGTTCGCGTTTCACACCCGCACGTCATACCTAACGGAGAGGACACACTGGTAATTTTTTTAAATTTATTTTTTATGTAAACTGACACGATTGGCTCCATCACCTACAACATCCGTGATGTCAGCTCATAACACCTGGTGAACTTGGTGCCATGTCAGTGCTTCCCTTCGGTCGTGCCGACTACACTGAACTGGACGAAAAACACAAACTATTTAAATAGCCGTTTCGACCGAACTTTAATTCTGTGCGGTGGTGCCAATCCGGACGGTTACCAACCCTACCACCTAATAAAGTAAGAAGGGAATGGACCTACAGTTTTACGTGAAATCCGAAGCGCGGTCAGCCCCCAAACGGTCGAGCGGTCACCCATCCAAGTACTGACCGGCCACCTAGTAATATAAGAAGGGAGTCATATCCCTTAGTCGTCTTTTACGACTCTTGCGGAAGGAGAGACAAAATTTGCCCTGCCGTGCAATTTTTTTTTTAGCCACGCATGTTAGTTTACTTTCAAAAAAGGCCGCCAAGTGCGAGTTGAACTCGCGCAACGAGGGTTCCGTACCATTACACAATATATTTGTATTATGTATGTACAAATGTCAACGAGAAGTACCCTACAGGTTTTGATAATTTAAGTGAGTTTGCGAGTATTACAATTTGACATGCATGCCCGTATCTTTTGACTGCGTTCATTTAGAAGCTTGCATTATCTGCACCTCCAAGATATTGCATAGCTTAGTATTTCATATTATTTAAATATGATATCTTGATCCGTTCCTGACAAAAGGGGTCTTAACTTACAAAACAAACAAAAAAACTATTTTAATATCATTATAACTACAAGTTTACATTTCTGATTTTTTCCTTTACTTGTGCTGTGAGACCTTGCTTCTTACCAAATTTCATGATTCTAGGTTAACTGGAAGTACTCTATAGGTTTTGATTTGATTTGCCGGTAGAATTTTTTTTTACATAAATGGCCGTAACTTGTGATTGCGTTGACTTAGAAGCTTAAATTTTTACACCTCCAAGGAACCGTAGACCTTAGTATTTGACATTAATTTCAACTTGATACCTCTACCCGTTCCTGAGAAAAACCGCCTTGAAAGGCAGATGTGTCTGAGCTCGAACACACACTCGGCTCTATTCCCGAATGGGGCCGTAGTAATTTGGTCGAGTTTAACGCTTCCAAGACACAACTTTGCGCGTTCAGTGCGAAGAGAGCGGCGTTCACACCGGCTCCTTCATTCCAAGGCACGTCGCTTAAATTAAGCGAACACCTCGGGGTCCTCGGAGTCGAACTGTCGCACGACCTGGCGCCACATTAGCGCTGATTACGCTGTCAGGATTTCCAAGAATAGACCTCCTGAACTTTCGTCGCCATATCGAGGGGAAGGCCAAGCTGGCTTCTAAAAAGCTGGGCGTACTCAATAAGGTGCGTAGGTACTTCCCACCGGACCAAAAGCTGCTTCTGTATAAATCGCAGATTAGGTCCTGCTTGGAGTATTGCTCGCACCTGTGGGATGGCTCTGCCAAATACCAGCTTGCGCCTCTGGACTCAATCCAGCGTCGAGCCGTGCGACTAGTGGGTGACCCCGAAGTGTCCTGCGATCTAGAACCACTGCAACACCGTAGGGATGTCGGCTTCCTAAGTGTGTTCTATCGCTTATTCCATGGGGAGTGCTCGGAGGAGCTGTTTAATGCGATCCCACCGTCCCCTTTCCACCTTCGCACCACGCGCACTGGGCACGGATTGCATCTCTACACGCTGGACTTACCGTGGATGCGTACCAATCACGAGTCAGTAAGCCTGGATGCGAAATACGGCATCGTTTGTATGAGAACCGAGGTAGCCGCCAAAGGGGTGTGAAGTCTGAGGCGGGAGCGGCGCATGGAACGCCGTGATTGGCCGAGCGAGTAGGTAGCCAAGTGACGCCAGTCTTCCATACATTTGAACGGGATTCATACAATAAGTCGCTCATTGTGTCGATTCGCGATGAAAAGATGAAACGGATTTAACAATATTTAACCCTTCTTTACATCAAGGGAATAATATAACTTTCTCTTAAATGAACAAAGGCAACGCCCCTTTCACAATTTTGCGAATTTGCAGATTTTCGCATAAACACGATCATAGTTCTAAGTTCTGAGATACCTCGAATACTTTATTATAAATCTACAATTGTGTATTCCATAATAAAAATTATCAAAATGTATGCGAAAATAGTTAAGCATAAAGATTAACTTTTTTTAGGAAACTGATACGGATGGCTCCATCATCGTAATAATGCTTCAGTTTGGTACCAGTGATGATGGGAGCGCAATATATAAATACTAAAATAAAACTACAATAAACTAAAATAATAAAAATAATCAAGATCGATAAATACATAAAAAAAATAAACAAACAAACCAAATAAAATAAAAAATATGAAGAAAAACCGGATTTAGACACATCAGCCAAGGCTGTCTGTCTAAAATAAATAAATATACCTAGGTGAATTAGGTACGTGCCTTGTCACCGATTCCCCCTAATCGATCCGGCTATACTGAATTGGATGGAAAACACGTAGGTACTACTTTTCATAGTGACTTCGACCGACGTTTATTTAGTGCAGTGGTACCAACACGGGCGGGTTGAACCCTACCATCTACATATACATCCTGTACATTTATATACGTTCCACATTCTGAATCTCTGACATTAAAGGCAAACGTTTAAACTATTACGTCAATTGAATCGTAGTGTAAAGTGTGTGGTGGTGTGGTGCCTCCTACCTGGATGTGATGTGATGTCTCCGGCCGCAGCCGCACCTTCGGTAGCTCAGTTCTTCAGGTAGTGATCCCGGCACGGAAACGTCCCGGTGTCCTAGGATCTGCTGGGCCCAGCTACGCACACACCTCGGGAACTACACTCAACTTATACCGTATACCGTCAATCAGCCCTGAGAGCCCGCGCCGCGCTCGATCAGGGTGGATTTTGGCTTTTCAGAGCAAAAATGTTCAAATAAACCGCCCGCTGCCGCTTGTATTTTTGGACTTCCTCGATAACAACAGCCCGTCGCCTAGGCAACCGGACTCTTCTCCTTTCCGCCAGGAGGCGCTGTGTGCTTCTTGCATGAAGACCGCGGCAGGTAGAGTCTTGAGGCGAAGAGAATGGAGGCACGTGTACCTAACGTGTTTTGTGTAAATGTAAATGATCGCAAAATACCGAACACCCCCCCCTGAGAAGAAGCCAAGCTTCTTATCAACCGCAATACATTGAAAAGTCACCGCTGATCTAATGATCGTAGATAGGAAGACGACACACCTTAACTACAGGTCGTGTTAAAACCCCATGTGGAGTGTTGACTACCACAACCCGAATAACTCCATCTCTGCCTGGTTTAATTTCCGCAATCTATTACTGCCTACGTAGTTTGTACCGCAGTCCGATCGAATTAGCCTAGGCAATCCCCGTCTTGATGCAAACCTGGTGAATGCAGCAAGAAAGGCTATGGTGGATAAGTCCGAGACAACCTCTAAATGAACCACCCGCGTGGCAAGACAAACGAATACGCACAGATATGCCTTGAGGACTTTAGCGTTCCGTAACGTAGAGGCTTTGATTTGAAAAGGTCCCGCAAAATCCGTGGCTACCGCATGAAAAACACCGCCCGATTGAGTGACGCGATCTGCTGGGAGATCGGCCATAATAGGTTCTGAAGGCTTGGCCTTGAGTCTAAAACACGGAATGCATTTAAATATTTGGAACCGAATAGCTTGTCTCGCTGAGAGAATCCAATATCTCCGCTGAAGTATAGCTTGTAAAGCTGTAGGGCCCGCGTGACAATGAGTCAAGTGAAAATGATCTATTATTAGCCGCGTCAGCGCATGAGATTTGGGCAACAACAGAGGATGCTTCGTTCCCATAGGAAGATTTGAATTTGAAAGCCGCCCGCCTACACGTAAAAATCCCTCCTCATCAAGGAAAGGACTAAGTCGTCGAATACGCGTGGAGCATAATCGCCCCTTGGAAAGTAATTCCAGATCAATTGAAAATTCCGCTTGTTGTACTGTTTTAATTAATGTTTTTAATGCCGCTGATAATTCCGCTATTGTTAAAGGGCCGCTCCGCTTGTTAGTGTTCCGCAAGTTATATGAAAAACGAAGACAATAAGCCGTTACTGCCTGGAGTTTAGGTAGAGAGCTGTACCGAGCAGGTAGATCGCATGACTCGATCACTACCGCATGAGATGTTAGCTTGACAGTCTTAATGCCCGGCAAGTCTGGGATGCGACCAATATAGTTCGCAGGCCAACTCTCTGGACTGTCATGTAACCAATGTGGGTCCCACCACAGTGAACTGTTAAGCAGCTCTGAAGCTGTAGCTCCCCTAGATCCTATATCCGCACAATTTAAATTAGATGGGACATACCGCCAAGTTAACCGCACTTTAGAGTTGTTTATCTCCGCAACTCTATTTCCCTCAAAAGTTTGTAGAGTATGTGGTGGTGTTCGCAACCAAGATAGTACAATGGTACTGTCTGACCAGCATACTATGTCATCGAGTTGAATTTTCCCCACGTAAGATGCCGCTACATAATTAATTAACCGAGATAAAATAATGGCGCCGCTAAGTTCCATTTTAGGAATGGTTAGTTTAGAGCGAATAGGCGCTACTCTGGACTTGGCCGAGAGCAGGTGTATCGATACTGAATTATTCTGTTTTACAGTACGCAAATAAACTACAGCCGCATAGCCTAAGTTTGAGCCATCACAGAATCCATGTAGTGAATAAGAAACCGCATCTGGCGGAAGTACACACCGCTTAAGCCTTAACTGATTCAACTGAGGTAAGTCGAAAAGAAAACGCTCCCAATCCGCTTGAGAGTGGCTTGGTAAGGGTTCATCCCAAGTCAGTTGTAGCAACCATACAGACTGCATGATCAGTTTGGCCTTGAACACCACTGGTGCGATCCAACCAAGTGGGTCGAACGTCCGCGCGATAGTAGAGAGAACTGCCCGCTTAGTAAATGTAGATTCTGACGGTAGACCGATATTGTATGAGAAGACATCCAGCACCGAATCCCATTGAATCCCGAGAACCTTTATGAAGGAAGGACTATCTACCGCATCGAATTGGTGTGGCTTCTCACAATGTTCCACCGGAATATCTGAGAGAAGCTCTGGACAACTAGATGCCCACTTACGCAACTCATAGCCTCCCAGAGATAGCATGGAAATCAGTTGAGACTTTAGCTCTGCCGCAGCTTCTAATGAGCTTGCGCCGCCTAAAATATCGTCCATGTAAACCGAATTCCGCAGTGTACGTGCCGCGATAGGAAAGCGATCCTCATAATCATCTGCTAGTTGTCGTAGGCACCTAATAGCAATGTATGGGCTAGACTTTAAACCGTACGTGTTAGTATTTAAAGTGAATATGCACAGTGGCTGGTCCGTAGATTCCCGCCAAAATATGAGCTGAAACGCTCGGTCTCGGTAGTCTACTAAAACCTGCCTGAACATCATTCGGATGTCCGTTACGAAAACTACCGCGTGTAGGCGAAAGTCTAAAATGATTTCATTTATGTCCAGCTGGAGCTTCGGCCCAGCGTGAAGACAGTCATTTAATGAGACTCCTGAAATAGTAGAGCAGCTTGCATCGAAAACCACTCTAATTTTTTCAGTATCCCCTGAACTCTTGAAAACCCCATGATGTGGGATAAAGTAATGTTCCCCGCGCGTAATTGTGGCTGGAGCCACCGACATGTGCCCCAATTGTATATATTCCCGCATGAACTCTACATATTTGGAACGCATTCTTGGTTCTGAGTTAAGCCGCCTTTCTAGTGATAAAAACCGCCTAAGTGCTATGGTTCTAGAATCTCCTAATTTAGGTCGATTTGATAGGAAAGGTAAGCGCACTGAATAGCGCCCCTCAGCATTGCGCTGATGAGTCGTACGGAATAAATTCTCGCAAACTGCATGTTGTGGATCTTTAACCGCTTTCTCTGGGATCTCCTCGGATTCCCAAAATCTTTGAATAACCCCATCCAAAGAATTTTCCTCCGTGTATAGACTGTAAGAAAACCGCGCCGCACTGGGTTCTTTGTATGAGACAGGACCTGCTACCGCAAACCCAAAAATCGTATCTAAAGCAATGGGAAATCCGGGACCTACCCTTACTAAGGCCCCCTGCAATATATCCCCAAGTAAATCCATGCCTAAGAGAAGGTCTATAGATTTAGATTCAAAGAACCGTTCATCCGCAAGTGGTAAATGTTGATAATATGAAAAAAGTCCCTCATCTAGTGTCGAAGTGGGAAGGTGTCCACCTACTTTATTTAAAATAATAGCACTAGTAGAAAGAATAGGACCCACCGCATCTCTAGGTCGTATGGTTACCTCAGCCATCTCCCTAGAGTTCTTTACCTCTACGCCGCCTACACCCGTTAGAGGAAAATGCGCTCTATACCGCGGAAGCCCCAATTTATTTGCCAATGAATTTGTAATAATTGAAATTTGTGAACCGCTATCTAACATGGCCCGTGCCACGTGAGCATACCCCGCCGCAGATTTCACCGCAACTAGCGCAGTGGCTAAAACGACTGAAGGATGTTCAGCTTGGTTGCGGGAATGGTCGGCTAGTCAGCGACCCCCAGTTGAAGGTCCCTGGCCGGAATGCCCAAAATTGCACGGCACCGGTGGTGAGAATGACCGTGACCGTTGACGACCGCTCGCCACAGCCGCATAGGTATTGTGCTGTTGCTCGTACTGTTGGCTTTCGCCCCCCCCTATTCCGCCAGTAGCCGCATAAGTGTGACTACGTCCGTCCCCACTAGATGCGCCATTGGCCGCATAGCTATTGTAGCCAGGTCCGCCCCCCCTAGGTCCGCTAGTGGGCCCATAGTTATTGTATGCGTGTCCGCCCCCCCTAGATCCGCCACTGGTCGGTCCCACTTGGGCTCCGCCAAAACCGCCACTGTTTGTACCAGTTGGGCCACGCTGGCCCCCCTGAAAGCCGCCCCTGTTGGTACGTATTTGGCCGTGTTGGCCCCCCCGAAAACCGCTACTGCCGCCTTGCTCGAAATGTAGCAGAGTGTGATGCTTATTAGTCCCGCATGTTCGGCATACATTCGTGGATTGACACTGGCTTATGGAATGTGATTTGAGACAAGCGAAGCACCACTTGCGCTCAAAAACCACCGCCTTCCGCTGCTGAGGTGTCAGCGCAAAAAAGTTACGGCACTTGTAAAGAGTGTGGCCTTGCCGCTCACAAAATTGGCAGTAGTACGCCTCCGCTATTGGGCTAGAGGGCCGCGCCTCCGCCTGATAGACCACCTTACGGCTTGTCTGGTTACCGTATGGAACCGCCCCTTCTATCCGCACTGATGGTTTTGCCGTAACCGCTTGATTCTCCGCTGCCGACTCCAGCACTCTGCACTCACCTTCCAGGAACGAAGTCAACTGGTCGAAGGTGGGCAGCACAGTGCTGTGTTCCGCTGGCAGCAGGAGGTACTGCTCGAAACGCATCCGCGTTGGTTCCGCTAGCTTCCGCACCGCAATGGAAAATAGGAGGAAGGACCACTCCTTGACCGGCAACCCTAAGTTCACCAGGGCCTTTGTGTTCTCAAGCAGCGTGTTGAGGAACGCCCGCAGTGAATGGCCAGAGTGTGCCACCATCGAATGTCCGACCATGTTGGTAACGAGCTTGTCCGCCAACACCCGCTTGTTGCTGTATCGGTGACGTAGGATGCTTAGTGCGATGTTGAAGTTGTCATCGATGAGCTTTAGGTGCTGAACCAGTGCACGCGGCTCATCGGATAAGCAGCCCAACAGGTAGTACAACTTCTGCGCCCCGGACATGCTGCTGTCGTCGGCGATGAGGGAATGGAAGAGATTTGCGAAGGACTCGTAGTCCTCGATCCGACCTGAGAACCTGGGTAGGTCGATCCGAGGAAGCCGCAGGTTTCCGCCTCGAGACGATGGCTCGGAGTGTGTTCCGCTTCCGCCGCTCGGTGCCACCGGAGGCACGAGAGTCCGCAACATCGTTTTGACCTCATAGTAGGTAGAAGAAATATCTGCGTACCTCGCTTTGAGCTGTGTGTCGGGGGTGGCATCCAGGTCGGGATGCGTCAGCAGTTCCAAGTGGATGTCCGTCACATCTTGGAATGTCGCATCGAGACCTATGCACCGCACTTCGAAGGCCGCCAGCAAATCGCGATTGGCAAGCGCGTCTCGGCCCGCCGATGCCGCTTGTACGAACCTATCCGCATGCAAATCGCGCTTCGCGAGTAACACCGCAACACGCTTAGGTGCCATGCTAAACTACGAGTTCGAACCGGCACTCAAATCCGTAAAGGTAATCCGCGAAATAAAATTGTAAGTATAAAATAAATAAACACGAGAATGTAAACAAACGAACTGTCAAGCCAAGCCGAGAGAATATGTCAGCCGCAAAGCTAAACTTGTCAATGTATTTCGGAAGAAAGAAAAACTATAAACAGCCCACACTTGTTTGTTTATAGAATACCGCCCGCAATTGTTTTTAGAATTCAAAAAAAAAATTAAATTTATGTACCGCTTACCGCTACGAAATTTAGATCATGCATGAATGATTTGTATCTTGCCCCCCCCCCCTGTAAGTGTATTTCCCTGTAATATGAATGATAAAAAAATACCCCAACACCGCAATTTAACCCCAATATCCGAATGCTCGAAAGGACCAATGAATCGTAGTGTAAAGTGTGTGGTGGTGTGGTGCCTCCTACCTGGATGTGATGTGATGTCTCCGGCCGCAGCCGCACCTTCGGTAGCTCAGTTCTTCAGGTAGTGATCCCGGCACGGAAACGTCCCGGTGTCCTAGGATCTGCTGGGCCCAGCTACGCACACACCTCGGGAACTACACTCAACTTATACCGTATACCGTCAATCAGCCCTGAGAGCCCGCGCCGCGCTCGATCAGGGTGGATTTTGGCTTTTCAGAGCAAAAATGTTCAAATAAACCGCCCGCTGCCGCTTGTATTTTTGGACTTCCTCGATAACAACAGCCCGTCGCCTAGGCAACCGGACTCTTCTCCTTTCCGCCAGGAGGCGCTGTGTGCTTCTTGCATGAAGACCGCGGCAGGTAGAGTCTTGAGGCGAAGAGAATGGAGGCACGTGTACCTAACGTGTTTTGTGTAAATGTAAATGATCGCAAAATACCGAACATCAATTATTTTTAATTCTCCTAAATATCCGCGATCTGATATTCCCGGTAGACGCATGACCTAAAGAAATTAATTCCTTTCTCCTTAGAGTCGCTCAAAAGTAAAAACTGGTAGGTACTGGTTGAATGAAAAAAGCGCGATAAACGAATATTGAACGAGGAAACCTGCTGAGGTTGACTAGAAGAAATGTCCTTTGGCAATAAGGCAGAATGCATGGAATATCTGTATACATTTAACATACATATTTATCAATAAACAAAAAAAATTACAAGAGCTAACTGCATCCAACACGATAGTCGACCTATGGTGGGTAAGCAGAAAAGAGCTCTCCATACATATTTACGCCGATGTTTGTTACTGAAATTCAAGCGAAAAATGCTATCAAATTGAATGAAAGTACTTACTCGTGAAAGGTGACTCCATCTGTGTTCAAGTTTGAATTTTTCGAAGACTTTTTGCACCAAAGCACTGCACAATGAGGCATTTTGTGACAGACGCGCACGTTCGCTCCGCCTGAGCGGCGGACGGAGACTAAGATCGGTCGCCGGCGCTAGACTGACGCGCTGGCGCGTTTGCGCCGGCGCGCGGCTACCCCTGTCCTCATATGTATAGCGCATCCAGGCTTACTGACTCGTGGTACCAATCGATTCTGTCATTCAGTGCGGCGGTAACAACCCGGGCGGGTTAAACCCTACCACCAAGTAAGATTAGGAGGGAAGGGACCTACAGTTTTACGAAGAATCCGAACCTCGGTCAGCCTCCAACGGTCAGCGGTCACCCATCCAAGTACTGACCGCACCCAGCGTTGCTTAACATTCAATAGCGACAGTTGACTGTCTGCATCACTGAGCTATCGAGGCTGACGTGGTCCTAATTTAATTGGGTCAAGATCGGATTGGAAAGCTAGGCGGAATCGCGAGGCCGAAAGCCGAGTGATTCCGCCGAGTACATTAATAGCAAAAAATTACTAAAAAAGAACTGTGAAATAAAAAAAAAGTTTTAAAAAACATAAAACCGACTTCCTAAAAAAGTTGAACTAAAAAACTATTTAAAATAAAAATAAAAAAACCGCCTTCAAAAATGTATGAAATAAAAAAAACGAACCCTAGAGTTGAAGGCGGTGCTAAAGCAAGCAAAAATGATGCATGAAAGAAAACATGAGTGGATGATATCCTTTGTGATTTGTGTAACTTTTTTTATGGCAAGCTCGGCATTTCTATAGCAGCTTTCCGTTCACTTATTACACTACAGGTGTCAGTGCGTCCTCTCGGTTAGGTATGACGTGCGGGTGTGTAACGTGGACTCTGGTACGTTGACACGATGCGAGGTTTCACGCACGAGAAGCATGCCGCCTTCTCGAACGAGAATACTCGCATTCGTGAAGCGTTCGTGGACCTGTTTACACTATTCCACATCTCGTTCGAGCTCGTCTGTGTTTCTCTGTTTTGACAGTTGCAAAAATGGAGACTGTAGACGAAGGTTTGGCGTGTATTGGTACAATTTTAGCGTTTATTTTAGCACGACGTTTGATAAGAAACAAAATAAAAAGGAAAAAACTGAAAAGATATTTTTTATGGAAACTGACACGGTTGGCTACATCACCTATAACATCCGTGATGTCAGCCCATAACACATTGTTGAACTAGGTGTCATGTCAGTGCTTCCCTTCGGTCGTGTCGTCTGCACTGAACTGGACGGAAAACACAAACTATTTACATAATATGTAATCGAAACGGCTACATATTATGTAGCCGTTTCGATGGACCTTTCATTCAGTGCGGTGGTATCAACCGGGCGGGTTAAACCCTACCACCTGGTAATATAAGAAAGGAGTCATCTGAGATCTATGTGGATAAGTATATAAAGATAACTTAATCATTTGCACATCAGTTCACCTTGTCATGGTGCCGTAAACAACCAAAAACCACTAAGAAAACTGTTTTTGCACCAACAAACATCGTTAGACGCTCCTCTCGAACCCCAACTAATAAACATGAACTCGCTCGCGCGCGAACGACGCTGCGTTCGTGCACGTATGCGAGCTTGCGAGAACTGTCTACACGGTGCGTGAATGCGTTCGAGAAGCATTTCTCGTGCGTGAACTCGCATCGTGTCAACCAGGCATCAGGCGCGGCGCGGCGCACACGGGAAACTTTATGGTGCGCAACTGTTTTGTCTCCGTTGCCGTCATAGAAGCGCGGTGCGCGCGCGGAGAGCAACAGTTGCCGAGAATGTTCATTTGCAAAGATGGATTTCGACGAGGCGGTCATAGTTTGTGCTCTTTTAATAGGAGGAAAAAAAAAGAAACATATACTGGGTACATCCACTTTGGGGCAATCGGATGAACAAAGGAAAATTTTATACATTTTACCCTAAGTTGCGTCTCTATCCTGATAAATTCTTTGAATATTTTCGAATGAGCGTGAATACCTTCGACGAATTAGTAGAATTATTGAAACCTACTATTACTTATCAAAACACAAACATGCGCCTGAGCATCCCACCCGAATGCGCATCCCACACACTGTTGTCCAAAGGTCGAAAGTTGCCCGGCGAGCAATGGAGCGAGCCGTGCTGGGAATATCGCTACGCGATATAGTGGGTAACGAGGCAATCCATCCAATACAACGTAACGACGCACCACATTGTCGATATTGGACACCGGGCGGATAAGCTGAAGCGGTAGTGGGCTGAGCACGTCAGCCGAAGAGACGACGAGCGCTAGAGTAATTTCATCCAACACTGGCGGCCGCAGACAGGAAAACGGAGTGCGGGAAGACCACCCGCCAGTTGGGACGACGACATCTAGTAAGTCGGCGGAAAGCAGCAGTTTCGTACAAAGTCGGGAGGACTGGAGGTAAATTGTAGAGGCGTATGTCCAGCAGTGTATGCAGACACGCCGACTGACTGAGCGACGACGCGGCGAAGTTATGTAAATTGACCTGGAGAGTAGTACCTGGAAATTTAACTCCTGGAATCTTGACTACTTCAACTGAAAGAAAAGTTTAATTTATTTTAATAATTTATATGCAGCGTTTTAAACAAAATGAGCGAATGTGAGTGAATTTCTAGAGAGCGTTTCAACTAAAAGCTCCACGGTCTATCTGTCAAAACAGTGTTGAGGGTTGCTATGTGCACAGATTTACCCGTAATTATCGGTATTTACCGTATTTATTAAACGGTAAATACCGATAACATTATTAGGTAATATAATCTTCACAATCTGGCAACACGAATTTAAGCACTGACAGTGACACTGACAATGGAGCCAACATTACGGCAAAGGGAACTTTTAGTTGAAACGCTCTCTACAAGACTCATATTCTCTCATATTGAGATTACACAACTCAATGCTCTTTTTTTTAAGAACAAAAATATTCTGTTAGATTCCGCTGCATTTACCACAATAGAATAGTCCATATTACGTAAGACTATCGAAATTAAGCATAATATACAGCTTTAGCAGCTTACATACAGGTGCCTTATTCTGAAACATAACGCCTAATCAATTTAAAAAAAAAACAATATTCGATTTGGCGGTAGAGTATTTAGTATTCTGTGGTAGAGTGAACGAGAGGTCATACATAATTGTCGCATTCCGAACACTCTCTGAGACGATTAGTATCGATAACGACCAATCGGTATAGATTGTCGGTATATACGTCATCGACCCGGTGGCGGAATTGGTAACGCGCTGGCGGCTCAAGCCGGAGTTCCAGGTTCGAATTCTTTTCGGGGTGTATTTTTTCTCTTTATTTTCGGATTTGAATTTATCTAAAGAAGAAATATCAAAAGCGATTACATGCTTTAAGCATACTAATAGTACTAAAATATATAAAAAAACATAACGTTATAAAAAATGTTATGATATGAAAATATATTCAGAAAATGGGGATATAGGTATTGTGCAATGTCTCCTAAATAAAAAAATATATAACTAATAACGCGCATACAGACGTGTACTTAAGAGCAAACGTGTTTAGTCACGTGACTTCTCCATACAAAATCGTCTTTTGGGGCTTGTTTTTTCCGGTTTCCCAGCCCCTAAACCTTGACCGATTTTTATAATTATTTTTATTGTAATAAAGTCAGTAAGTAAGACCGTCTAATCTACGTACCTGTATTATTTTTAACCCCGAATGAAAAAATAAGCGTCTTATAAGTTTTGTTCATATATTTTATTTATTTATTTAATTTTAAAGAAATCAACAGTGTTCTATCTTCACCGTTAGTTTTTGTTTTGATATAGTTTTTGTTTTTGTTATAGTTCTTGTTTTTGTTTTTGTTATAGTCGGAGTGGCCATCCACACAGAACGTAGACAAACCTCGAAATTATTCTGGTTGAGGAAAGAAAATCATTCATGTCACTGGTTGTTAATCATGGAGAAATAGTAGAAGGACTTTTTTTTATGGAAACTGACATGGTTGGCTACATCACCTACAACATCCGTGATGTCAGCCCATAACACCTGGTGAACTTGGTGCCACGTCAGTGCTTCCCTTCGGTCGTGCCGGCTACACTGAATTGGACGGAAAACTATTTACATAGCCGTTTCGACCGACCTTTTAGACTTTTGGAAAGATTTTCATCTGTATCCAAAATTAGAAGGATAATCGCTCACATCTGTCGCTTTTCACATAATGCACGGAACACTCCAACCCGACGGGATGGTGCACTAAAATCAGTTGAAACCTCGGAGGCATCCATGATAGTAGTCAAATGCATCCAAGCAAAAGTATTTGAGGAGGACCTAGAGAAACTAGCGACTGGGAAATCCACGAGTCAGTAAGCCTGGATACGAAATACGGCATCGTTTGTATGAGAACCGAGGTAGCCGCCAAAGGGGTGTGAAGTCTGAGGCGGGAGCGGCGCATGGAACGCCGTGATTGGCCGAGCGAGTAGGTAGCCAAGTGACGCCAGTCTTCCATACATTTGAACGGGATTCATACAATAAGTCGCTCATTGTGTCGATTCGCGATGAAAAGATCTTTCTTTACATCAAGGGAATAATATAACTTTCTCTTAAATGAACAAAGGCAACGCCCCTTTCACAATTTTGCGAATTTGCAGATTTTCGCATAAACACGATCATAGTTCTAAGTTCTGAGATACCTCGGATACTTTATTATAAATCTACAATTGTGTATTCCATAATAAAAATTATCAAAATGTATGCGAAAATAGTTAAGCATAAAGATTAACTTTTTTAGGAAACTGATACGGATGGCTCCATCATCGTAATAATGCTTCAGTTTGGTACCAGCGATGATGGGAGCCCAATATATAAATAATAAAATAAAACTACAATAAACTAAAATAATAAAAATAATCAAGATCGATAAATACATAAAAAAAAAATAAACAAACAAACCAAATAAAATAAAAAATATGAAGAAAAACCGGATTTAGACACATCAGCCAAGGCTGCCTGTCTAAAATAAATAAATATACCTAGGTGAATTAGGTACGTGCCTTGTCACCGATTCCCCCTAATCGATCCGGCTATACTGAATTGGATGGAAAACACGTAGTTACTACTTTTCATAGTGACTTCGACCGACGTTTATTTAGTGCAGTGGTACCAAAACGGGCGGGTTGAACCCTACCATCTACATATACATCCTGTACATTTATATACGTTCTTTATATTCTGAATCTCTGACATTAAAGGCAAACGTTTAAACTATTACGTCAATTATCCATCCAAGTTACGTCGTGTTTTCCGTCCAGTTCAGTGTAGCCGGCGCGAAATGAAGGGAAGCACTGACATAGCACCTAGTTCACCCGGTGTTATGGGCTGACATCACGGATGTTGTAGGTGATGTAGCCAACCGTGTCAGTTTCCATAAAAAAAAAAAAAAATTAAATTATTTTCAATTCTCCTAAATATCCGCGATCTTTGTACCGTGTGGGGTCGGTACTTAAAAAGAATAGCCCCACTGCATCTCTCCCCGTCGCATGTCGTAAAAGTCGACTAAGGGATCGTCAGCCTCGGCAGCTC
The DNA here is from genome assembly GCA_946902875.1 of Nematopogon swammerdamellus. Taxonomy (NCBI): domain Eukaryota; kingdom Metazoa; phylum Arthropoda; class Insecta; order Lepidoptera; family Adelidae; genus Nematopogon; species Nematopogon swammerdamellus. The sequence goes on from OX336362.1 coordinate 1,450,388, forward strand.
AGTGGTGCGGTCAGTTATTGGATGGATGACCGCCCGACCGTTGGAGGCTGACCGTGGTTCGGATTCCACGTTAAACTGTAGGTCCCTTCCCTTCTTACCTTACTGGGTGGTAGGGTTTATCCCGGCCGGGTTGGTACCACCGCACTGAGCGAAACGTCGGTCGAAACGGCTATGTAAATAGTTCGTGTTTTCCGTCCAGTTCAGTGTAGCCGACGCGAAATGAAGGGAAGCACTGACATAGCACCTAGTTCACCCGGTGTTATGGGCTGACATCACGGATGTTGTAGGTGATGTAGCCAACCGTGTCAGTTTCCATAAAAAAATTAAAAAAAAATCTGATATTCCCGGTAGACGCATGACCTAAAGAAATTAATTCCTTTCTCCTTAGAGTCGCTCAAAAGTAAAAACCGGTAGGTACTGGTTGAATGAAAAATTGAATTTAACGAGGAAACCTGCTGAGGTTGACTAGAAGAAATGTCCTTTGGCAATAAGGCAGAATGCATGAAATATCTGTATACATTTAACATACATATTTATTATCAATAAACAAAAAAAATTACAAGATCTAACTGCATCCAACACGATAGTCGACCTATGGTGGGTAAGCAGAATAGAGCTCTCCATACATATTTACGCCGATGTTTGTTACTGAAATTCAAGCGAAAAATGCTATCAAATTGAATGAAAGTACTTACTCGTGAAAGGTGACTCCATCTGTGTTCAAGTTTGAATTTTTCGACGACTTTTTGCACCAAAGCACTGCACAATGAGGCATTTTGTGACAGACGCGCACGTTCGCTCCGCCTGAGCGGCGGACGGAGACTAAAATCGGTCGCCGGCGCTAGACTGACGCGCTGGCGCGTTTGCGCTGGCGCGCGGCTACCCCTGTCCTCCTATGTATAGCGTATCCAGGCTTACTGACTCGTGGGGAAATCTGTATCTAAGGAGTTGCGCAAGCTGAATCCATTTGTTGATAATAGAGGGGTGCTGAGAGAATTTACCGTATGATAAGAAACACCCGGCACTATTACCCCTTAAACATCGCCTCACTGACCTCATCACCGAGGAAGCGCATATTGGCAATCTACACCCCGGGCTCCAGCAGGTCCACCATCTGATCTCGCAAAACTTCTGGGTACTATCTGCCAAAAGAGCCATCCGGCATGTGTTGTCTAATTGTAACAAGTGTTACCGCGCCAATCCGAAACCACTGCAGCCACTCATGGGAGAATTGCCCGCGTCTCGTGTGCAGCAATTAAAGAGCTTCCAGTGTGCTGGAGTGGATTATTGTGGCCCATTTACCACGGCTGTCGCTAGAGGTGGAGGTACCCGGACTACTAAATCTGTTTATTCGTCTGCTTTACAACTAAAGCAATTCATATAGAGCTCGCTTCCAATTTAACCACAGAGACCTTCGTGGCAGCTCTTAAGCGTTTTATAGCTAGACGCGGTCGCTGCACCAAAATTGTTTGCGATAACGGGACCAATTTTGTAGGCGCGCATCGTCAGCTTAAACAAATTATGGAAGCTGGTTGTGAGCAGGAAAACATCGACTTTTCTTTCCTACCACCTTCGGCCGCCCATATGGGTGGCCTGTGGGAACGATCTTATCGTAGTGTTAAAACACATTTACATAGGGTGTTAGGCAATTAAATTCTTACATTTGAGGAATTTTATACTTTATTAGTTCAAATAGAGGCCGTGCTTAATTCACGACCCCTGTATCCTATTAGCTCCGATCCTAACGACTTAGATGTTTTAACTCCTGGACACTTTTTAACATTAGCTCCCCTTACAGCCGTCCCAGAGGAGGATGTCTGCCATATTCCCCAAAATCGTCTTAGTAGATGGCAGCTCCTAAATAAAATGCACCAAGACTTCTGGAACAGATGGCACTTGGAGTATCTACACACCCTAAACCAGCGACACGAATGGCACAAAGATACTGCGGCCCCCGCTCTTGGTACATTAGTGTTGATAAAAGAGGATCAAAGTCCACCATTACAGTGTAAACTAGGTCGTATCAGCTGCACCCTGGCCGAGATGGCATTAGTCGCGTTGCTACCGTCTGCACTAAGCAAGGATTGGTTAAACGGCTTCTGGTAAAGCTTTGCCCTCTTCCATCTCAATGAAAGGGAAAACAGCCCGTTTTGATGGGCGGGATGTTCTATCTTCACCGTTAGTTTTTGTTTAGATACAGTTTTAGTTTTTGTTACAGTTCTTTTCTTCTTTTTATAATTTAGTTAGTTTAATATAATACTCTCATGGGTCCTGGATTCGTGCCAACTAGTATACTGTCCACCTATCATGCCCTGTTCCTTTCCTCGTCTCTCTGTCACCAAATTTTCTCCATTATTTTACCTACCCTCAAATCGGCAGCAAGCCTCACTTTAGATTTTTCGCAACTATGAGGGTAGCTCTCAATACTTCACTTCCAAGATCGACCTAGAGGTGACTGCATCATTTTTAGGGTTCCGTATCAGGTACGGGACCCTATTACTAAGCCTACGCCGTCTGCCCGTCTGTCTGTCTGACTGTCTGTCTTTTTGTCCGTCCGTCCGTCTGTCCGAGGGCTGTATCTCTTGAACCGTAATAGGTAGCCCGTTGAAATTTTCACAAAAAATGTGTTATTATGGCCGATATAACAACAAATAATAAAAATAAGAAAAAGTAAAAAATTCACGGGGGTTTCCATAGAAGAAACAAAAAAGTGTATGCGCGCGCGCCATCTACCGAATAGATTATGAAGCAGACATTAACTAATATGAAGCATTTCATAACACGCCATCTAGATGGCGTGAGTAGCGCTGGCCGTGACATGGCGATACGGGACCCTCGGTGCGCGAGTTCGACTCGCACTTTGCCGGTTTTTTTCACCCCATCACCGAAGAACAACTTGGAACGGATATAGTTTACGAGCTTACTGCAGCAGCTAAACCAGTACGCAATACTAGAATAGTCCTGCCTGGATCCACCAACGATTTCGGGAAGGAGCCTCGCCATCCATATTTACAGTCCACTCAGCACACCACACAGCACCGCAGCTGTAGGTTACTTTTTTTATCCATCCCCAATACCTCGTCCTACAGTTGCATGAAGTTGGCACAAACAGCAACACAAAAAATTTGTTAAACCTACACTATTTAAACTAGGGGTGTAACGATACCGATATATCGGTATCGCCGATGCTTACAGCCGATATCAAATAATTCGAAAAGTGCAGAAAATTAAGCGCGTGCGACATTGCCGCAGGTGGAATCTTATATAAAATGTCCAAATATTGCAATTAAACAAGATAAACTTTGCTTTCTAAACAAAAATCTTGCAAAGGTAAACTTTAATTACTGACTTTCTAACGAGTACACTCATTTTTTACGTTTTTTTTTCTTTTTTTTATTTGTCTTTTTTGTTTGTAATAGTTTTGTTTGTACATTATTTTACATTTCTTAAATATTTCGGCGCTTGTAATAGAGGTTAAGCCATTGAACTATATAAAACAACAAGAAGCACCATCAGCTTTCCCCTGCGTGTCAAGTCAGGTATTCTAAATCGAACAACTTAGAATACCTGAGCTGTCAGTTTTGATTCATCCGTCACTGCGTTCGCGCGTGTTTGTCCAATTTAAAGGTACCTACAAACTGCTCTATGGTCGTGGAATTATGCCGTCGTGTGGGGTGAAAAAAATTAAAAACTATTATGGGAAAGCCAAGAAGGTAAATGGAATCACATATCACATAATCTATCAAAATTTTATGAAATGGCATTTTGTTTTATTGTGCTTACCTCGACACAAATATGGCCGGGCCGGTCCGACATTGAACGACACAACTAACGAAAAAGCCGGTATCTCTTTCTAGCATACGTATATCCTATTGACGTACTTCAGTATCGATCTCTGTCAGTCATGCATTTCTGGTATGAGTGTGGTTGTATCGTGTCGTGTGCACCGGTGTAAGTTCTCTTGTCTTCCAAGCTAACCCTGTCGATCATCTACATACAATATTGTAGCTAGTGTTTCAAATGTGACCATACATGTCCACCGCCCAGTTAATGTAGTTGTCGTGTATATTAGAGTGACAGCTAAGCTGTCACCAAATGAAAGCCTGCGAGCAAGACGGGGAGCGTAAAATCGCAAGCGCGCCATCCGTGACCGAGAAGATGTCGATAGTTGGTGTGGCAAGGGCGAAAAAAAAACAATCTGCATGACGGAATTTGTTAATTTTCTTGAGTTGTGTTTGGAAAATAATTGTATATTGAAGGCATTTTCTTTATTGCTTTGATGTCAGAACGATTTACAGTGATGTATTTATTATAGTTATACCTAAAAGATAATTTGTACAGTGATAAAATAATAAACAAATACTCGAATGATGGAAAATCCAAATCGCGTGGTAGCAACCCTAGCTGCAGGAGGCTCGCACATTTCTTAGGAGTTTTGGCCTGATGATGCGTCTATAGTATCATATGGTCGAAGGGTTAAGCAGACTATTTTCATGTGGAAGATTGTACCAGACATTGGTCAAAAAGTGCTTTCTGTCATTTGTTTTTGAATATTACTTTGTGATACTTAATTACTTTCTTGATTACCACTTTCATTGCTTGATAATAATTCATTCATAATAATAAATATTTTCTTTGAATTTCGATTGACATTTTTATTTACTTTATGTTTTACACTTCCCATCCCAAGGTTGAGTCTCTGTTAAATATAGGTAAGTATTATGCATAATAAAGACATACAAACGCCCGAGGTACATACTTGATTATTTGATTTATTATTTACTAAGCCATCAATATCGGTATCGGTATCGGTATCGCCGATTATTTACTACAAAAATAGGTATCGGTATCGTATCGGCAAATTCATGTATCGTTACATCCCTAATTTAAACAAAGAACAAAGCCAATTAATGATTTCTATGAATAAAGCAGAGTTAAAAGAAGATTTTTTTAACGAACAAAATTGAACTTATAATTGGTTGATGACACGAAGTTCATTAAGCTTTATTGAAACACATTACTTTGGATATAAAAAAATAGGTACTTAATTCGACTGTCCTTATTACAACAAAAAAATAATTGTAAAAATCGAATAAGGTTTAGGGGTCATCGGGAAAACAAACGCCGAAAGACAATTTTGACGTAATTTGTAGGTATAGTCGCTGAGAGCGTGCAGCTGTCCCTCTTGCGTTGGCGGGGAGTGCGCGTGACGAACAGAGACGGACAAATACCTAACATGTTTTCACGTGACTAATCCTGTCTGCTCTTAACACGCAATGCCAGCAACCGCATCGATGTTTCGTATCAAAGTTAAGATGCGGTCAAATATTACCTACATCTAAATAATGAGGTATTATCTTTTACTAGAGCTATCGCTACGAAGAACGATACAGAGAAGAGGCGTCCCATCAGCTGAGCGGAGCGCAGACCCGAGCGATAGAGGGGAGCACGCCCGGGCGGGAAGCGACAACGCCAGCCAAGGCCAACCCAACATGTCAACATGTGCATTGAAATTCAACCGGGTATGCGCGATGCGCGCAGGCGGTGGCGCGTGCGACGAGTTCGGCCGCTCGCGATCGACTAGTTTCTCATGTGCCCCAATTCGTAAATTATGCCTCAACTCGGCGGAGCAATGCTCGTAGCCCGAGTAAGAGTTCTAGTAAAACATAATACCTCGTTGCATCTAAAGCGGAAATATATAAATAATGTGAATTCTTTTGCAGTTATGACATTTGCGAGTTCCAAGTGCAAAGTGCATAAAATTTGTACTGTTTGCTTCGAGTAAAAGGTTATTAGAATTTAAAAAACCCCGTTAGCCGACAGCCTCGGCCTTGGACTACCGGCGACACCGCCTCAGCGCCTCACCACCCCGCTGTGTCAGAGGAGGGACAATAGTGAGATCGCGCGTCCGTCATCACCGCCTCGCCCTCCTCGCGGTGTGGACACAAAGATGTCGACATAAATATCAACATAACGTGTGGGCGGACGCAAGGGCAGATATAATGTTACAACATATACACAGTTATATGAAATTTCATAGTCTCCAAATGAGCGTGGACACTAACCTATAGGACACTGGTCTGCGGGTATGCACACGCCCTCGTTCCTCAGGTAGCCTTCCCTGCAGTCGCAGCCTGGGATGCATGGTAGCACATCAGGACACTTTATTGTTAGATCCACACCACAAACTAGTTCCGGACAGACATCGCGACACTCCTTGTATATTTCGTTATAGCCGCATTGTTGTTCTGATAAAAACATAATTGTCTGGATCGGTCACATTGTAAACACGCTTGAAGAACTACCAGACGTCTGTGCCATACTGGTAGTGTGGGTCATAGTATAGTGTTAGCTCAAACAAACAACTGCCTTATATATTAAACTAGCTGTGCCCGCGGCTGCGCCGGCTCTCATATTTCACTTCACTGCTAACCTCATAAGCCATTTAGCGTGATAGTAAGTAGCCTATAGTTGATGGGAAGAATTAAGCTATCCGTAGATTTCTTTTTTATTAAAATCGGTTCAGTGGTTCTCGAGTTATAAGCGGACAGACAGACATACACTCAGACACTCAGACACTCAGACAGAAAGCAGACGTTGGATTTTATTATAGGTAAGGAAGGATTACTTGCTACAAATTAAGTGCTCCGCTATGCCAGTGTTACATAACGGAGTTCAAATTAAAACAAGAAAAAAAATCTTTGTCGCGCTTTAAAAATTTGTAGGACAGGAAAACTCAATGCCTAAGACATATATTTGCGGCGAGTTTTATTTATATTTTGTTATTGAAAGTGCGAGATGTGCCTCGAGCCACCCATAAGATTTGCATTGTTTTATTGAAACTGACACGGTTGGCTACATCACCTACTACATCCGTGATGTCAACCCATAACACCGGGTGAATTAGGTGCCATGTCAGTGCTTCCCTTCGGACGTGCCGGCTACACTGAACTGAACGGAAAACACGAACTATTTACATAATCATTTCAACCGATCGATTTAACCGACCTTTCATTCAGTGCGGTGGAACCAGCTCTTGCGGGTTAAACCCTACCACCTAACGTAAGAAGGGAAAGGACCTACAGTTTTACCACGGTCAAACTCCAACGGTCGAGCGGTTACTCCACTGACCGTGCCCAGGTGTGCTTATGATCCGACCGACAGTCGACCGACCGCACCACTGAGCTACCGAGGCTGACAATATAAGATATGTATCGCCGCCCAAGGACGTTCGGACATATGTGGGGCGTGGGGGTTACAAAGGCATTCCGGCCTGACAGGATCCAGTGACAAGACCTGCCGCTTCTTTCGCAACCAGCGCACCCAATCCACCACGGTTCGCTGATCTATCGCCCGCGTCTGCCGGTGAGGATGATGAACCAGGGACACGCCCCGCCACCCCAGCTACGATACGACGGGACGAAGTCCGCCGCCGCCCGGTTAGCTTGAGGCTATCGCGGTCGCGGCCCTGTGGCGCGCTTGCAGCCTCCGCTACCGGTGCAGGGCCGTGCGCAACAGCGAAGCACGCAAGAGGGCTAACAAACACTGGCGGATGGTCCTATAAAGTGCGCTCGTGCGCCGCACTACCATACCACGAGAAGTCTTCACTTCACTCAAAATAAATAATATCTTACAACCAGTGGCGGCTGGTGACTTCAGTGACCGGTAGTGCGCTAAGTACCTACCTCCATCAAATACCAAATTTCCCAACACATTCCCAATGTTATTTTAAGATCGCGAATTCCGAATTTTTTAAACGCCTGCGTTGTATTATGTACGTACCTAGTATGAATATTCTCAAGACACTCAATGAGTTTCAAAAAACAAGAAAATATATCCAAACAAGTTTTTAAACTCATTTATAGTACCTTTATGAACACACCCATAGACAACAACACTGCTGCAGCTTTCAAAAAGAAAACAATAGCAATGTCCCAAAAATACTTAAAACATTTATAAAAAAAAAACATTTGAAAGTACGAATTGAACCCGGGATCACCTGATTGTAAACACCTACCTTTAATCAACTCTTCGGCAAATATCGGCACCACTTAATTCACAGTATCACGTGACAGAAAGCACAAAACCTAACCATATCCCATTTTAAATATTCGCGCGCTAACGGGTATGTGACATCACATGACAGCGCGCTGACTCTAGGTAGACGGACTCGTGCAAAACGAATCGCTCGCGACGTGTCGCACGTGCGGCTATTCACGATATAGCGTCCTTGTTTGGCGCTCGTGCGCCGCACGCAGAACTCCATTTCGACCCATTCTGTTTCTATGATCTCACGTTAGGTGATACGTTATGAATTAAGTGGTGCCGATATTTGCCTAATCGTTGGTTAAAGGTTCCTCAACAAAAGGTCCTTCAATTCCTACTTTTAAAATGCTTTTATTTTAATATATGTTTTTAAGTATTTTTGGGACGTTACTACTGTTTTCTTTTTGAAAGCTGCAGTAGTGTTGTGGTCTAATGGTTGTGTTCATAAAAGTACTAAAAATGAGTTAAAAAACTTGATTTTTTTCTTGTTTTTTGCAACTCATTGAGTGTCTTGAGAATATTCATACATAATAAAACCAACCAAAAACCTACGTACATAATAAAACGCAGGCGTTTAAAAAATTCACGAGTCGCGATCTTTAAATAACATTGGGAATGTGTTGGGAAATTTGGTATTTAAGTAAGTAGGTACTTAGCGCACTACCGGCCACTGAAGTCACCAGCCGCCACTGCTAACAAAGATAGAAGAGCTGCGTGACGTCGTCGCCCCGCAGTCCGACGGATACGGAGCTCTCCGGGATGACACCTTATCTTACTATCATTTTATAATTTTACGTTTTGTTTATAGACGTCCAGAGATACCAACCTTGCGGCTACAAAATCCAGACGTCTACACCTGCACTTTTGCGAGTACAGTGATCATGTATGCCAGATCGAGGCCCCATAGCTGTACCGTTCTTCCGAAAAAATCCCATGGGAAACACAGACTGTGACCTTTCCCCAGCCGATCCAAGGCACCACCCGTCCACTCGAAGGAACCCCCGACCGAAGCCGAGAGCCGGGGGTGAAGCCTTCACTGCCACTGGGGTCCGTACCCTATCCAACCACAGCCTGTGCCCAGGGCCTCAGCGTTTTGTTCTAGCCGCAGCTTTTGTTTTCACCAGCTATGTATATATGCGTGGAAGTGCATATGACCACCACCTAATGTGTACCGGGGATCCACCGGTCTTGAAGAACTTACAGCGTCTTTGACTCGTGAGCAATCCAACCCACATCCACATTTAAGTGTGTGTTGCACCGACATACCGATCTACATTATTGGCATGTCTACCAATTCTCCACATTGGTTACGGAGCTCTAAGTGGCTCACCACTCGCAGCTTTCGCTACTTATTCCCGTGTTTGATGCTTCAAATGAAGCACCAGGGAATCAACGCTAAACCACAACCCCTGCGAGACCAACTCCAGTGTTCCGTGCAGAAGCACGAAGCATTCTGGGGCTTTTAACGGAACCCCGCAGTACTCAACCCAGCGTTTAGGGTAGTATCTCATTTGACCCACCGACCTGAGTGGGGTCAGCAGCGTGAGCTAAGAGGAGGCCTAGACCCCCAACTTAGTACTCATGTTAGACTTGCAACGTTTAATGAGTAATCGTCGAGAACTAGTTCTCTACCACACATTATTTCTAACAGTGACGCCCGTTGCGCCGCCCAGTTGCGGGATAGGGTAGCCAACTGCTAGTTTTAAAGGTAGCCACCGTGTGGTCTGCATAGGGAAGCGTCACGGATACTAGTACCCAACTCCGACACCTTCTGAGTGTCTGTCTGCCCGCTTATAACTCGAGAACCACTGAACCGATTTTAATAAAACAAAAATCTACGGATAGCTTGATTCTTCCCATCAACTATAGGCTACTTACTATCACGCTAAATGGCTTATGAGGTTAGCAGTGAAGTGAAATATGAGAGCGGGCGGAGCCGCGGGCACACCTATAATATATATAAGGTGTTTCGTTAGTCTTGTCAACAACTTCTGGAGGGTTACATACGCACTCAAACAAACACTTTACGCAAAAAAAAAAACTTATGTTTATAGGAGCATTTTTTCTCTTAACAAAAACATTTAATCAAATAAGTAGCTGTAAAAACCAATCATAGTGACTTACAACAAACAGCTGTTCTGCGTTTGAACATAGTACGGTCATTGATCCCGTACAATGCATGTTACCTACTGTTACACACAGGTTAATGTTTAGGTAGCAAACATGTTTTGTTACATTTCTCGAAAAGTAATGCTAAAAACATATAATTTTTTTTTGCGTAACCTGTTTATTTGAGTGTGTATGTAACCCTCCCGAAGTTATTGACATGACTAATGAAACGCCTTATATACAAAGATGCGTCGTTGCTTATATATCTATAATATAAAATAAAAAAACCAGAACGAGATAAACAAAACGAGACAGAGCGGGATGACGCTCTACGAAACTTTCTGACACCGTTTCTCCCAAACGGCGCACTATTTCGTGCGAATTTGTATGTAACTCCATTCCTTGACCTCGGGAATCGTGAAAAACTTGAGAAAATATGATATTGGTTGTGTAATATATGTAATAATAAGCAAAATAAAATCGCATATATTTGAATTTCGAGCCAAAAGAGAGCGAATTCATTGTCTATGTCAGTGCTATGTCAAAATATGAAAAAGTCGTGACATTTCTTTGAGACCGATTTACACTTAGTAAGTACAATACCGAGTTAAGTTGATGTTCTACTTATACCAATAGTGAGACTATGGATTCCAACAGTAAAACAAATGAAACGTAAAACGATAAAATAGTAACAATATCGATATCGACTCTATCGTTGACATAATATATCATCATCTGTCTATCTATCATCTTTCTGTCTGTCTGCCTACTGTTTTTAAGGCAAATTTTCATTGGTTGTCCTGAAACTACTGCCGCAGTCAAGAGACACAGACTAAAAAGAAATTTGAAGCTGACGATAAAACAGTAACAATATCGATAGGGCCTGAAATAATTCATTAAATTGGAAACACTGCTCGCGGCTACTTTGTGAGTAGATCACTGCCAATCTCGACATCAGCAGATTGTTCAATTTGCTATTCAGCAGATCCCAGCGTAAGTAGCCTATTTTAGGAAAACAAAAACTATAAATGAAAAGTCGTTACATTTCTTTGGTTGGTTTCGTATATTATTTAATAAACACCAGACTTGGCTGTATCGGCTCGCCTTTCCAATTATTGGAAGAACGAAAATGTTTTTGTTATTTTTTTTTAACGTGACGGTTATTTCTTTTGTTTTGTTCGGTCATATTTGGTTCAAATTCAAAGAAATTAAAAGGTGGGTTTAATGCGTAGACGGAAAAAATAGTTAATATTTTTTATGATCGAAGGTTTAATGTCTTTGTTCAAATTACATGAAACCGACCAGAATGTATTAAAAAGACGATTGCCAAAAAAAATCATAGGTTCAAATAATTTCAAATCCGTTTGTTTGGAGTTGTGGCGTTTGTTTCGAGTTGTGGCGTTTGTTTCGCCTTCTTCGGAATGCCTAGAATCGTAAATAACGTTTAGTATTTTGGGTGTCGGGGTCAACAAGGGAAACGGTGCGCTCGGGATTTAAGTAGGAAAGTTTCTACTCTCTCTACTTCTTATAAATGGGAACGTCTGTCTGTATGTATGTATGTTTGAAGTAAAATTTGCACCAATGGAAAGAGTAGTTCTTGAGGCTCACTATAGGTTAGATACAATCACTCTAAATAGCCATAGGGCTGAGCTGTATCAAAGAAAGTATAATATGGACAGGAGAGAGAGAGAATATAAGAGAAGCACTCGTTTATTATAATATTTGCATTTAATCAGATTTGCTATTAAACCGAGTCTACCGCGAGCGAAGCCGGGGCAAAAGCTAGTATATAAATATATATCAAGGGTCAGATGCAGAAGGCGGTCTTGCTCTTGCTCGACACCGCTCGACTTGTCCGGAGGTTTCTCTCTCTCGGGTCCGACCATTGGTAGCCTGCCCCTTCAAGACAATTTCGCGCTTACTTCTCTTGCTAACAGAAGACATATCACAGATGTTACCTTTCTTTTCAAAATCATAAATTCATTTGTCGAGTCACAGTATTTATTAGATAAAATTCAATTTAGATGTCCAATCAGAAACACACGTTCTACTGACACATTCTCATTGTACAGAAGTCATTGTAATTATTAGGCTAGTCATATCGAACATTAAAATCTCAAACTAACGGCTAGTTCTGATTTTTTAATATGTTGTTAGGACCACTACCAGTAGTGTATATCTAAGTTTGCAAAATTTTCGCACTTTTTTTGGTATTTTCAGTATAAGTCCTAAACTATGCGTTTTATTATAAAATATGTTCTATACGTTTTTAAAGTTGACTAAAATTGCTACAATTTTAGATCAGAACCAGCTCTGTAGGTTCAATACTTACCGAGATACAGCTCTCCAAAGATTGACATTTTTTTCCAAAAAAGTGAAATTTTAATATTTTCTTTCGACACACTCATTTTAAACTCGAACTATTTTATACAAACTCAATTCCATAATTCAACAATTCTAACAATTCTAACCAAAAATAATGTCCTTGTAATGCCTTGTAAATATGCTTAATAAATATTTTCAATCTTAATAGTTTAAATAAATTTCTTGTGGATGGTTTTTCCTTTCAAATCATTGTGAGAACTAAACAGAGCAAATTTGAGGAAAATTCAGTTTTTCCATTTTTTGGACTTTTAAGATTTGTGAGTAAACTATATGGTCTACAGACGTCATTCTTTGCTTAAATTAAGGCTAATTACATTCGCTACATAATTTTACCTGTAAAATGAGTATTTTCCCCGATGTCGGGGTCGAAAATTGATCAAATCTTAAAATTTCACTTTTTTGGAAAAAAATATCCATTTTTGAACAGCTGTATCTCGGTAAGTATTGAACCTACAGAGCTGGTTCTGATCTCAAATTGTAGAAATTTTGGTCTACTTTAAAAGTGTGTAAAAAATATTTTATAAAAAGCGCATAGTTTAGGACTTACATTGAAAATACCAAAAAGAGTGAGAAAATTTCGCGGTTTTTCGAATGCTGCGAAGTTAGCACAGGTCTTTCGAAGCTGCAAACTTGAATATACACTACTGGTAGTGGTCCTAACAACATATAAAAAAATCAGAACTAGCTGTTAGTTGCTTGTCCACCCATATCGTTTTTTAGGGTTCCGTAGTCAACAAGGAACCCTTATAGTTTCGCCATGTCCGTCCGTCTGTCTGTCTGTCCGTGTGTCTGTTCGCCGCTTAGCTCAGAGACCCTTAGTACTAAAAAGTTGTAAATTGGTATGGGTATACATATTAATAACGCCGACAAAGTGGTAAAATAAAAATTTTTTAATAATTTTTTTAGGGTACCCCCTACACGTGAAGTGGGGATGAATTTTTTTTTCACGCCTACTCCATCGTGTGCGATGTCGTGATGGAAAATATTGCGGGTTTGTGAAGAGCATTTTTCGATTTAGGGATCCGTTTGCGAATTATTAAGCTTTTAAGTGCTAATTTTTGTTAGAGTCAGGTGTCCCCACCCCCTGCCAACTAAACGGTTATTATTAGATATGTGAAAAAATTCACAGCCATAGTATATTGTAACGGGCATATGAGCACATCCGAAGAGAGCGCAGACAACTACGAACCGCGCACACGCAGCAAGGAACGTAAGCGACGTAGGGTTCCGGCCCACCGACAGGCGGCGCAGAGCGCCGCGAGTGTAGGTTAGGGAAAGAAACGTGTTCGACCGGCAGACATCTTACCGCCATTAACGAACGAGGTCGAGAAATATTAAATCGAGTGTGATAAGCACTGTACCGTCGAGCGAACGTAGTGAAGCTGAGTCGAACGTCGCACAGGACTACCAGAGATCCAGAAAGCAATAGAGAGGGTGAGTGGCCGAATGGCAGCACTATTTATTTCGCCGCGGTCGCCGGGAGCGAACCCACTCCCACGAAAGGGGCGACGGAAGGTTATAACGGAACATCGATGTGATTGCAGGCCTTCCGGAACGCCCTCTCTGCTTACGGCCAGCGAACAAAGACTCCGGGTGAACTGCCCAGCGGTCCGGCGGACGAGACTCCATCACAGCTAAGTGAAACAGAGTAATACAAGTCTATCTTCGAGTACGGTACGGCAACCCACGTGCGACGTCCTGTGGCTGAGCGGACGGGCCCGGATAGACGTGCGGTACCACCCTCGCGCGTCGGACCCGCCGTCGCGCGGCCACGCGAGCCGACGAAGAAGCGCGGGAACCCGCCTGCCACGTGGTTCTCGAACTTTCGAAATGAGTAGATAGCCGTGCCGATTTGAAGTGCAGGTGACAATAGTACCACACCTCGTCCTAAAGACGAATTGTTTAAGGAGCGATAAGACCAGTTCTCCCGAAATTATTCAAGAGTAATAGTGTAGTAGTTAGTGAAATATAAAGGTGGGCCGGTACCGACCTTGCCCGCGAACGGGGTAGGTATAATATATTGGACATTGAGAAATTCTTGTGATAGTCGTGTAATAGTTGTGTACTAGTACCTTGCGGGATTCGGGCGTAGCGCGCAGCGAGTCCGTCCCACTGTACATTATCGAAAGCAATTTGTACTACAGTGAACCCTGTTGGGTATAACAAGATTTCAGATAATTTGTGTGTATTGTGAATTAGTAACGTAAAAGTAAATCGTAAGACCCACGCGCAGAGCGCGGCAAGTCCGGGTGTTGAAAATTTGATAAATTTATTTTTTGTACTAAAGTGAACCATGTTAGGCATAACGAGATTTATGATAATTTGAGAGTATTGCGTCATAGTAAAGTGAAAGTAAAACGTAGGAGCCACGCGCAGAGCACGGCGAGTCCGGTGTGTTGGAAATTTGACAAATGTATTGTGTACTAATTCATTCATTCATTTGTGTACATACCCGCAGATTAGGCTTAGCCTTTTACTGCTTACTCTCTCATTCATCAACAATTGCTCTCTCTCAATTGTACATCTCTTTTTTACTTTGTCGGCTTTGACCATTAGTGATTTATGCTAACCCCTAATGGCAAAAGTCGAGCTGATCGCCTTTAGCCGTTCTCGGGGTTTTTATTACCCGCAAGCGGGTGACCCGATCTTCGTTTCCGTCCCCACCGCGGGGAGGCGGCGATCATCTACGACCTTTCTCTAATTACTTCCGCACAGAAAGCTCGGAAACCCTCTATAACCCGATCATCTAGAAATAGATCTTTGCTTATGGGCCAGACCAACCCAGCATTTTGGACCACGCTCTCGAGTGCTCCCCTTGCATTATCGCTCAGAGAACACTCAAAGAGAACGTGGTCTACCGAATCGATCGGTTCCCCGCACTCGCATATGCTATTATCTATGATGCCGAATCTAAAGAAGTATTTTCCGAACTTCCCATGTCCAGTTAGGAACTGGACCAGCTCGTGATTCACTCTAAATACTTTCTTTCCTCTCATTTTTACGATAACTCTCGGTATGAACTCTCGCGTGAGATGACCTTTCTCACATTTGGCCCATTCGTCCTGCCAAATTTCCACGCTACGCTCTTTAAATTTCCTCTTAATTGTCATGGGCAAATCATCCGTACCAATCTCTATGTCCCTATATCGCTCGTATCGTTCACAAATTCCGCTTTTGCGGCTGAACATGCTCACCCTTTCCTGTATTAGGATATCAATGGGGAGCACACAAGCGATAGCGAATACCGCTTCTGTAGAGACCGTACGGTACGCCCTTATGACTCTCAAGAGGATAGAGCGCTGTGCGCTTCTAATTTGCCTAATATGTCGGCAATTAAGCCTACGTGACCAACTGGCCGACGCATAGGTCAAGACTGCCTCCACCTCTATAGATAATGGTTAAGGCTTTTTGTCTAAGACCCCAGGTCGCGCTCGCCACTTTGGCCAGAGCATGAAACAGTTTTTTGGACTTTTCGCAGATCATAGTCACGTGAGAGCCCACACCGAGTTTCTCGTCTAGCATGACCCCAAGGTATTTAAAACTTTTGACCATAGTGAGGCTACGCCCATCCAGTTTAACGGTGGGCGGCCTGTTTGTGTCTAGTTTACCCTTTAAGAGCATCATTACAGTTTTACTAGTCGAGAGCGTCATCTTTACACTTTTGCACCAATCATTCATTCGATCGATCGCATTCTGAGCTTTTTGCTCCAGTTCCTTCCTGGAATCACCATGTATAATAATGACCTTATCATCTGCGTACGAAATCTCGTCTACTTCGCGATCGATACTACCATCGAAAACGATGTTCCATATGGTAGGACCAAAGACGGATCCCTGCGGACAGCCTTTAGTCACCAGTTTCGCCACAGACCCGTACTTCGAACATACAGTGGCCTTTCGGCCACTGAAATAATCCTTCACGAGCTTATAGGCGTTACCGGGACAATCAAGCTTACGCAATGAATCCATAACACTGGGCCACCATAGGTTATCGAACGCCCCCGATATGTCAACAAATATGCCAAGAACATATTTGCTGCTCGAGTTTTCGACTCGATTATACAATTCGACCGTGGCATCCTCCGTTGATACCCTCGGCCGAAACCCATACTGGTTCGATGATAGGCGGTCATCGAACTTACATAGGACCTTATTGACCAGTACCTTCTCAAAAATCTTTCCTAATACAGGTAAAAGCATAATTGGTCGGTACGATTTTGGGTCGCTAAGGTCCCTCTCTCCCCCTTTCGCTATAATAACAACCGAACTCTCCTTCCAGGACTTTGGATACTCTCCTTTATCGAGGCAGTCATTGAACAAATCAACGACTGCCTCTCCTACCACCGGCCAGGCCTTGGTGATTATTTCACCGTTTAGGTTATCAAGGCCGGGCGCTTTGCCCGCCTTAATTGACCTGATAGCCAACTCCACATCGATCCCTCGGATCGGCTCAGCATCACCTACTGGTGACACATAATCATTAATACGGTCTCTCAGATCTTTTTGCTGAGCCGTATCTTTTTCGGGATCGTCATCCGGAAGCAGCCGGTCCAATAGCCGCTTGCTTGCCCGCGCTCCAAACAAAAGTATGCATTGTTTGCCCGGCCGCCGCTCCGCGCGCCTGCACTAACGGCCCGTTAAATAAACAAACAAACGAGTTGTTTGCCCGCCCCTCCGCCGCGCGGCGCGCCGCCGAGACCACTTCAATCGAAAGCGATTAGAGCGATGATTAATGGATACACATACTTGAAGTGTTCTGAGAATTTGTTATTAGTATTCTCAAGAAGGCCGTCGTTTATTTGTTATTGCTACAAATGGAATGATTTATTCGTATTGAGCTGTTGAAACACACGGGGGGAATGGGGAGGCACTTTTGGCTCTTGTAACATGATATTGAGATTATTACGAAATCGAGATGAGTAACATATGGATGTTTTATGTTTTTTGGGATCGTTATTAGTTGCTCTAACAACAGATAACAACAGATTCATATTACCAGCGTGGATTTAAACGTAAACAACCTCTAAAGTACGTACAAAATCGAGCACTTAAGTCAAAACACTCAAGTGCTTATTACAAGTGAATATGGTTTGAATTCTATTGACGGCAGACGGATGGTTTCTAAGAACGAAAGAACGCCTACTATGTAAGGAAGAGACAGAAAATCAAGTGAGATCGATATTTAAATGCGTTTGAGAGGTATAGACATAGTTTCATCATGATGGCTCAAGGGATAAAAATGACCCGAAGGCAAACAACTCACATTTCTTGCTGGGTACAAATCATACCCGAGGGCAAACAACTGTCATTTTTCGCTGGGTACAAATCATACCCGAGGACAAACAACTGACATTTTTGGCTAGGTACAAAATATACCTGAAGTCACTTGAGCGGCTATGAGCCGAGAAGTTTCCTCCCAGTTGTCCGTCGTTACACCTTCATAAGAAAGTGAACTTAATATAGCGGACTTTCCGAGTTTATCGGCCTGATATTTATAAACTAGACCCCATGGGTCATCGTTTCCGTGCTCAGTTACGAATTTTTCAAAGCTACATTGTTTGGCGTGACTGATCGAGTCGAAGTAGTCATTTCTGACATTCGTATACTCCTCTCGCAGTCTTTCCCTATCGGACCTATCTGTTGCCAGATAGATCTTTCGGATCGCCATAAAATTCGCTTTTTTATCGGCTAACTCTGCATTCCACCAGACCGCCTTCTTTTGCAGAGGCACCCTTTTTTTAGGAATGCTTGCATCGGCTGCGTCCGCTATAGCTTTGGTGATGGCCTCAACCTTTCCTTCAATGCAAGCATTTCCGGTCAGGTCGAGGTCACCCCATCGCTCCTGTAAACACACATCAAATTTCTCCCAGTCGGCCTTTTTTAGCTGATACCGGTCTACGGTATCGGCCAGGTCGACTGCCTCTTTTGTCACATCCCATGTAATGAGCCTATGGTCACTACTGGTTGCGTCAACATTAACTTTCCAGTTATGCATTTTACCCAGTAGCTTTTCCGTACATAGGGTGACATCGATATTCGTCTCACCATGGTGACAATATGTCCCAGGTTGACCGAATTCGTTTGTCACAAAGAGATTGTGTTTCGCAATCAGATTGCGAATTGTGTACTAATGTGAGACAAGTTGGTCTAAAGTAGGCATTGCGTGCTGTGTAGTGAGGAGGAGCGGGCGCGATTAGTAGCGGCGGCGGATCCACCCGCCGTGCCCCGCCAATCCGTCATATCGGAAGGGTTATAAAAACTGTAGTGTACTAATTCGATCCAAAGTACGAATAGTAACGAGCTAGCTTGGAAATTACGGGTAGGCGCTCACCCGACATCGAAGAGCGTCTGGCGCCCATTAGATTAGGTATATAGGATAAGATTGTTAGTGAGAAAGATTATTATTTGAAGATTGGTGTTTAGTATTAAGGTGTCTAGGATAAGATTATTTGGTTTGATTTCGTGTTTAGATTTAAGGTCAGTAGGTTAAGAGATAATTTGAGGTCCGTGTTTGACATAGCCATATCGTGTTCATTAATTTGTGTGATCCTACTCAGCCGTTTCATTTGACCCACGCCCAGCTTATACACCATCACAATATATATCGAAATTGAAAGGAAAACTGTCACGGCTTAGTAGGCTGTACAGGTTGACGAGTAATAGTCGACCAACTTATAAAATGTACGGACGACAGCCATCATTTCACTGTTGAACAACTTTTTCAAATTAACATTCAGTTATTTCCCCTACAAAATTATACAAATAATCAAATAATTTATTTTGATAGGGTTCCGCACCTACGGAACCCTACACTGCGCGTGTTTCCTTTTCAGTCAAAAACGGACTTTTCAAATTTGAATAAATTGCACTTTCATTTTCAATTAAAACCGGATGAAACTAACATAATATTTTTTCGTGTGATATGTTTTCAAATAAAACTGTACTTGTCCAATAAAATATCTATTTTTTTAACTGGTACACTTTCATTAATTTACGTTGTTTTTCAAGACTTTTCAAACAAAACCGGACTTCGAACCGACAAAAACGGTCCATTTTTAAATAAAAAAAATAAGACAACCAGTCAGTGTTCTGATAAAATAATCGACGGTTACACGTTTGTATTTTGATGAAGCTTTTATTTACAAAAATGTAGAGCTGTAGCTGGCACCTATGTGCTTCATCTAGTTTTTGAGCTCTCCTGTAAAATTCTATTTGTGGGACAAGTCCGCTTTTGTTCGGCGCCTCCTCATTTCTGGATATTTCAATAGATTCCCGAACCAAACGTATTTTTCTACTGCTATTGTCGTGCTAAAGGACGAAGGGTTAGCTAAGCCTCACCTTGGCACCGTCATTAATTAAATCGAGTCATGCAGCACATGGATCTTCGTGGCTTACTTGCTGCTTGTTCTAATACTTTGCTGAACGTGGTGGTCGGCGTTATGCAGTAATTTACAAGAATACTTGCAGCACAACACCGATTACTCTGCTTACCCCAATTGTCCGTATATAGCGTGTGGTATGTTTTTTTTTTATGGAAACTGACACGGTTGGCTACATCACCTACAACATCCGTGAAGTCAGCCCATAACACCAGGTGAACTAGGTGCTTCCCTTCATTTCATGTCGGCTACACTGAACTGGAGTGTATCTGTATTTATTGTATTACTGCTATAAATGGCTCACGTAATTCAGTATTTTTTTTTTTTAGAAACTACTGAATAAATCATCGGGAAGTATTGTTAGCTAAATATAACATAAAATAAACATTATATATAATATAATAAATAATATGTAATATAGAAATACCCTTAACATTAACTATAAGTATTTTACCTATGGAGTATTTATATCTATCTATCTAACATCGATGTCTATCTATCTATCTAGACATATAATAAAATCGTAGACTTACCGTGTCCGTACATTAACTATTTTTGCAAAACAATAACTGGGGGACGGAAGGAATAAGTAATAGAACGTACCAAAACAATTTTTGAATTTTTTGTCTTTCTGTCGGTTTGTTTGTTCGTTTGTGGGCGGATCAAGCAAAAACCACTCATCGGATTTAAAATCTAATTACTAAAAAAATATGAAACTTTATTCTGAGTAACATTTAGTGTTTATTTCGTCAAAATGAACCCACAGAATCAAAAGGTATTATTTTTTTAGTTTTATCTATCTATATCTATCTATCTATACATATAATAAAACCGTAGACTTACCGTGTCTTTACATTAATTATTTTTGCAAAACAATATCTGGGTGACGAAAGGAATAAGTAATAGAAAACGTAACAAAACAATTTTTGAAATTTTTATCTGTTTGTCGGTTTGTCGATTTGTTTGTTCGTTTGTGCGCGCATCACGCAAAAACCACTCATTGGATTCAAAATCTAATTACTGAAAGAATATGATGCTTTATTCTGAGTAACATTTCATCAAAATCAACCCACAGAATCAAAAGTTATTAATTTTTTAAGTTTAGTTAGAAAATATCTTATAGCAGCGTTGCGCGGGTCTTTTGTTTAGTGTAATGAAAAAGAAACACGGCTGTAGACTGGTGACGTGAAACATTTCGTGTGTGCAGTTTTTAAGTTTTTATTATTTTTATATTATTATTTATTCGTTTATTAACACATTTTCTTTTTATTTTTACATTAATTTTACATAAAAAAAACTTAAATCTAAAATTTATATAAAAAAACAGTATGGAATTTCCACCACCGGCGGCGGGACGAACCCAGGCTACCGATAGTCGGACCCGAGAGAGAGAAACCTCCGGACAATTCGAGCGGTGTCGAGCAAGACCGCCTTCTGCATCTGACCCTTGATCCAAGCAAGTGGCTCTAGTGAGAGCCTCTTGAGATGATGGTCGAGGCTCTTCGCTATCAGCCCATGCGCATTATTATTATTTATACTCGCGTCAATGACCGTACAATGTTCAAACGCAGAACAGCTGTTTGTTGCGTTTTTGAATGTGTGAGAAGGTGTGTGTGCGTGTGTCCCCTGTCCCCTTTCCACCTCCGCACAACGCGCACTGGGCAGGGAATGCATCCATATACGCTGGACTTACCACGGATGCGTACCAATTGGTTCTGCAGATCTTTCCTCCACAGAACTGGTAAACTCTGGAACGCTCTCCCTGCCCACATATTTCCCCATAAGTACAGTCTCGGGTCCTTCAAGAGAGGCATGAATAGGCACCTGTCAGGCCGGCATGGCATTCGCAACGTCCGCGTACGACCGAATGTCCATGGGTGTCGTTAGACACCTTATGGGTGGCTCGGCGCCACATGTCGCGCTTAGTATAAAAAAAACTGTCAGATTAACAGAGGGGAAAAATGCTGAAAATTTGAAAAAAAAATTAAAATTTTATAATCCATTTTTAAGTTTTCGGATTAACAGTAGGTTTAAAGACTTACATAAGTCGACGTTTAGCGGGCGAAACGTCGACTTATGTAAGTCTTTAAACCTACTGTTAATCCGGAAACTTAAAAATGAATATAATTAATAACAGTGTTAACTTAAAAACATTAAAATTTTTATAAAACCCTTTAACCGACAGCCTCGGCAGTGGACTACCGGCGACACCGCCTCAGCGCCTCACCACCCCGCTGTGTCAGGAGGGACAATAGTGAGGTCGCGCGTCCCTGTCATCACCGCCTCGCCCTCCTCGCGGTGTGGACACAAAGATGTCGACATACATATCAACATAACGTGTGGGCGTACGCATGGGCAGATATAATGTTACAACATATACACAGCTACATATATGTACACACAAGCTGTGCCCGCGGCTCCGCCCGCTCTCATATTTCACTTCACTGCTAACCTCATAAGCCATTTAGCGTGATAGTAAGTAGCCTATAGTTGATGGGAAGAATCAAGCTATCCGTAGAATTTTGTTTTATTAAAATCGGTTCAGTGGTTCTCGAGTTATAAGCGGACAGACAGACATACACTCAGACACTCAGACACTCAGACACTCAGACACTCAGACATTCAGACACTCAGACACTCAGACACTCAGACACTCAGACACTCAGACAGAAAGCAGACGTTGGATTTTATTATAGGTAAGGATATACAACATAAATACACGCTCATTTGGAGACTATGAAATTTCATAGTCTCCAAATGAGCGTGGACACTAACCTTTAGAACACCGGTCTGCGGGTATGCACTCGCCATATTGGTTCCTCAGGTAGCCTTCAATGCAGTCGCAGCCTGGCACGCATGGTTGCCTCTTAGTCGGACACGGCGATGATTGATTCACACTACAAAGTTGTTCCGGACAGAGAGTGCGACAATGTTTGGATTCTTCGTTCGCGCCGCATACTATTTCTGATAAAAACAGATAAATTGTCTGGATCGGTCAGATTGCAAACACGCTTGAAGAACTACCAGACGTCTGTGCCATACTGGTAGTGTGGGTCATAGTATAGTGTTAGCTCAAACAAACAACTGCCTTATATATGTCGCAGTATGATTAGTAAAGTATAGCGTGCGCTGATTGGTTTAAATATTGTGCATATCTGGAGCTTAGTAGGACACGAGCGTCTCGGGGCTATATGCAACATTGGCGTTCACAGCCATGGCTCGAAACGAAACGTAACAAAAACGACATGCGCCACCTCAACATTAGGTTATTAGGGTTAATTAGAAGATGCGTCGCGTAGCGAGCGACGCGACGCATCTTCTATAAATTAACCCTCGTTATTTTTTTTAAACCATCAAAACCACCAAAATATTCACAATGTAACCTAACCTAACCTAACCTAACCTAACCTAACCTAACCTAACCTAACCTAACCTAACCTAACCTACCCTAACCTAACCTAATGTTGAGGCGGTGCAACCTACATCACAGATGTGCAATGTGCCTATATTTCAACTAACAATCTTCAGTGAACGGCAATGATGCATATTGCCCCGAGACGCTCGTTGCAAGCGTAATTTTTTTTTTATGTAATCTGGTATGGGTGGCTGAGTCAAAGGGGCCAAAGTACATGCTCTGACCAGCCAATATCACCTCCGAGAAGGTAGGTGCCATACCGGAGACTTCCCTGAATTGTTGGCTATACTGGACTAGAGGAGAACACAACCGAGGTTGCTATGCGGCCATCTTACATCCAGTACGGTGGTACCAACCCAGTCGACTACAATTTGAGCCTACCACCTAGTAAGGGGCAAGGGAAGGGACCTACAGTTTTACACCGGTTCCGAACGGTGAAGCAGCAGGACTAGGTATGCCCGTAATTTTTTTCGTCAGAAAAAACTCATTGGTACACGCCGATCGGATTCGAACCTCGGACCTTCCGCATGAGAAGCCGATGCTCAAACCACTCGGCCACCCGCCGCTTAAGCCGTCATCTCCCGCCCGCCCCGCGCGCTCCTCAGAAATACAATCTTACTAACCACAATTAGTACTGGTTTGGAGGATTGGAAGATTGTCTTTGATGAGTTGTTCCAATCCTCCAAACCAGAAACGAAACTAAACACCTTTTACCAAAACCACCTAACGTGGTTTATAAACAAAAACCGAACCTGCGCAGCATACTTTCAAAAAATAAACCACCCCAAGAAAACACAAACTCATGCACAACATCGTCATCCGGTACCACAGCCTGCAACCACAAACGCTGTAAAACCTGTGATCTCATCAACACCAACACTATCATTCATCCAACAAACTCTACACAATCATACAAGTCGCAGCCATACTCAACCTGCATAACATCTTCATGTGTATACATCTTGGAATGCCGTCATTGCACCTCATACTATGTACATAGGCTCAACCATCAACATTAGGATCAATCACCACAGGTTCACATCCACCTCAGTAAACTCGCCTCTTCCCATCCCAACACACTGCCGTAACCATCAAATTTCATTCAACCAATGCTTCACCGTCCGCATCATATCATTCAGTCCACCACTTAAAGAAATAGATTTAAGAACTTGGGAATCATCATTCACATGGAACCTAGGCGCGCATCATACCCCGGGATTAAATATCGTTCATTAAAAAAAAATATCACCATATCAACCTCTCATATGTCATAAATACACCATACATAATATCTTATATTTACACTGATGACGAGATCGAAAAAATAAAAACCCTACACTCTTATACCACTGAGCCACCAAATTACATAAACGACCAAACGAATGTCGGATTCATTTGGATCGCTTTCGAGCCGAGTCAACCCGAGCCGTGTTTCCGAAAGGAGCGTAGGAGCACGATGTAGGAAATCCTTTCCTACATCGTGGTAGTAGGAGGCGCAGGATCCGCCAGAGCTGTCAGCTGTCAAACCCCGGATGTTACATTCTGTCTCAAAAGTAGGTACAGTGCGACAAGGCTTGAAATGAACGTGGGTGACAGCTGAACTAAGGCCGCCACAGTGCTGCCAGATGACCGTTTCGCGTTTCACCCGTTCACGCATAGTCGTGGGTATAACGGCTGTTTTTCAACAGCACGTTAGAATGATCTGCTGTTTTTATAAAGCTGCTGTTTTAAAGTCCTATATTGCTATATTGCTGTTTTTGGTGCTGTTGTTGGAATTCGAATCTAACTGGAATTGGAATAACTAGAATAATTGAAATAAGAAATAAATATTAGTGTTATAACAATCACGGGAATACAGCAGGCAGACAGATCAATAATCTGTCTGTGGTCAATATTTTTTAAATTATTTGCTTGGATGCCAGGTCCTTCTGCCATTTCTTTGAAATTTAAATAATATTTTCGACGGTATTTATTATGTATTTGTAAACGCTTTTATGATATTTTTATTCAGTTAATAAATCAGTAATTTTAAGACTGCACAACTTGTCATTCAGCTCGGCGGCATTTTCACAAATATTGCTAATCCTATGGTTCACTCACTATATTATTTAAACCATGTTTTTATTCTTATTAAAATATATCTAGTAGACACTAGCTAGACACAATAATTGCTAGACACGTTAAGTTGCTATATAAACTGCTGTCTGCTGCTGCTGTATAAGTCTACTCATAGCAAGCAACAAGCGCGTACTGCTATACTGCTGTTTTATTGTTGCTGTTGCTGTTTCTAACAAACAGCAGTCTAATTCTATTATAATATTTCTAATGTGCTAGTCTGCTGTTTTATTTAATTATTTAAAATGTAACCTTAAGTCACTGTATTAAGGGTTACGTTATAAAATACTATTAACACTGCCCTCTATCGAGCGAGAGCTTCACATACCTACAGACTACACTACAAATAATTTTTATTATATCAACTAGATGGCGGTACGTACGAGTATAAATAGCAAAACAGCATTTTAGCAAACACCAGGAAAGGTGGAATATTTCTAACGTTATAACTGCTGTAAATTTATAATAGAATATATTGCCCGCTATATAATATATTTCCCAGGACTATTCACGCGTACGTTAGTATCACTTCTTAGTATGTGGCGTTGTTAGCAGAAATCTTTCTAAATAAATGAAGTCTGTTATTTTATTAGAGAGCAAGTCTTCCTAAAATTCAATACATAAAATAAAAAATAAGTAGGTACCTACTTACCTTATAGGTACTATTCATACATTTTCTTTTGCAGCGATATTTTCCCCTAGTGTAAGGAAATTTTCAAAATTGACAACCCTAATACTGCAACAGCGCCCTCCCACAAACGTCATTCACGTTCATTTCAATCCTTGTCGCACTGTACAGTGCGACAAGGCTTCCTTCCACCTCCTGCTGTTTGCTATAATGCTGTTTTGCTATTTATACATATTATTTGTAGTGTAGCCTGTAGGTATGTGAAGCTCTCGCTCGATAGATGGCAGTGTTAGTAGTATTTTGTTACTTATCCCTTAATACAATGACTTAAGGTTACATTTTAAATAATTAAATAAAACAGCAGACTAGCACATTAGAAATATTCGCCAGCTAAGGGCCGTGACATTTGCTGTCCAGATCTGCGGGCGGCCCTTTGAGGGCCGCGCGCACGACTTCATACAAAATAATTTATTGTAACGTGCAACATCCTTCTTAACTCTTCTAACGAATGTCTAGTAATTGATGAAAGAGTAGGCTACCTAAAAATACACACTTCTATGTGCTTGTCACGTCAAAATAATATTAACAAACAAGCGATCTTTCAGTCGGTCTCTTTGTGTTCGCGGACGGTGACGTGTGCGCCTCATGTTTTTAGTGGTTTTATTGTGGAATGTTTGTGTTTTCTTTGTCAAAAACGATGGAAAGGTAAGTTATCTTCATTTAAAATAGTTTCTCGGCGCTGAGGAATGATTTATTCGTAAAGTGTCGTCATTTTTGTAACCCTCTAGGAAATAACCGTTCCGAAATTTTTTTAATTTTTTATCCCACTTTATTAATGATAATATTAAACACATTACCAATGAAATTATAGAAAATTTAATGTACATTTGTAAAATAAAACCTTTTCATATACGTTTAATAGAAAAAAAGTCTAGAAATATCGCCTACAACGCAGAGCGCACCGATTTTGGCCAAAATCGATTTTGGCCAAAATGGCGTCGCAGTCAAGGGCTGACAGCTAAATTTAGTGTCGCAGGCGAGGGGATAATAGAATTAGACTGCTGTTTGTTAGAAACAGCAACAGCAACAATAAAACAGCAGTATAGCAGTGCGCGCTCGTTGCTTGCTATGAGCACACTTATACAGCAGCAGCAGACAGCAGTTTATATAGCAACTTAACGTGTCTAGAAATTATTGTGTCTAACTAGTGTCTACTAAATATATTTTAATAGGAATAAAAACATGGCTTATATAATATAGTGAGTGAACCATAGGATTAGCAATATTTGTGAAAATTCCGCCGAGCTGAAGATTACAATGACAAGTTGTGCAATCTTAAAATTACTGATTTATTAACTAAATAAAAATATTATAAAAGCCTTTACAAATACATAATAAATACCGTCGAAAATATTATATAAATTTTAAAGAAATGGCAGAAGGACCCGGCATCCAAGCCAATAATTTAAAAAAATTCACCACGGACAGATTACTGATCTGCTGTATTCCCGTGATTATATAACATTATTTATCTCTTATTTCAATTATGCTAGTTATTCCAACAGTGTTAGGGTCAAATTCCAACAACAGCACCAAAAATTGCAATATAGCAATGTAGCACTTTAAAACAGCAGTTCTATATAAAAACAGCAGATCATTCTAACGTGCTGTTGAAAAACCGCCGTTATTCCCACGACTAAGCGTGAACGGGTGAAACGCGGGACGGTCATCTGGCAGCACTGTGGTGGCGTTAGTTCAGCTGTCACCCACGTTCATTTGAAGCCTTGTCGCACTGTAGAGAGCGTTTCAACTAAATCTTCCCTTCTCCGTTATGTTGGCTCCACTGTCAGTGCCACTGTCAGTGCTTAAATTCGTGTTGCCAGATTGTGAAGATTATATTACCTAATAATGTAATCGGTATTTACCGTATAATAAATACGTTACATACCGATAATTACGGGTAAATCTGTACACATAGCAACCCTCAATGCTGTTTTGACAGATAGACAGTGGAGCCAACATAACGGCGAAGGGAAGATTTAGTTGAAACGCTCTCTACCATATTAGTTTCTATGTAACCGACAAGCAAAGTATAATATGAATGTATTTAACATAGGCAAATAGATACCTATCTCTGTGGTGCTGAGGCCGCCGATATATTGTAAAGCAATAATGAACCTGTCTCCAGTCTGTTGTGCACAGACTGTAATTGTGTGTATTGTGTAAATAAATAAAATTCATTCATTCATTCAATAATAACACCACCTTTAGCAACAGTCCGCAAATCTGCTGGCATGGCACCTAACTGAGCGTGGTTTCGCGAGGAGAGGTGATTTTGGCTCTGTCGACTGCACCATTGGTCCCTCGGCACAGCCACCCATGCTGGTTTACATAAAAAAAAACCTACAGTAAATCGAAAACACAGCTTGAGAGCAAGAATAACAATTTACTGAGAGTTCTGACTACAAGGACTTATTATATAAGTGTATCAGGTGTAAAGAGCCTCTGTTAAAATTCGATACGTACCTAATTTGTATCAACATAAATTTTATTATGTTAGTATATTAAACACACTACAATGTAGTATAATGTTCAGAACAAGGCTGCTATTCGATTACAAATATATTATATAAGCAAAGAAGAACAAATTAGCAGACGGTATGTTTTGGTACAAAATCCTCAACAGCAAAATGGACTGCCCGGACCTCCTTGCTCGGGTTTCGCTTGAAGCTGCTCAACGACATTCTACTTTCTATTTTACTTTTTATTTACTCATTATACTTTGTATTTCGGTGGAGCTGCTCCGGTACGAGCTCGTAATCCTGTTTCACATCCCTACATTCCATACTAATTATGCCAAAAAATATCTAAAGGCGGCTCTACACTCGCGCCGCGAAAGCCCGCGAAGGCCGCGAACCGCGAGTGTGGATGGTTTAGCGCCTTCGCGTTCGCGCTTCGCGGCGTTCCCCGTCCGGTGGCGGTTTTTTGGTCCGCGTCAAAGGACTTGCGAAACGCGAACGAAGCGCGAACGCGAACGCATCCTTCGCGAACCACACTATGGCCATAAATAAAATTCACGGCGTAAATTTACGGCATGAATTCGCGCCGTAAATTTACGCCGCGAACGACTCTCCACACTATTGCAGTGAATTTACAGATTAAATTTACCCCGCGAACAGTTGAGTGTGAATTCTTTCTTTTTTTTTTTAATGCGCCATTTCAATTTGCATCAGGTCACTTATACGTTTCCATGCATCACGGGTTTCATTTTTATTTTTGTGTAGGGGTTGGTCGGAGTCCCATAATATAGGTTCTGCTTGATAAAGTTCTAAGAAGTGAATTTCAAGGTCTTTCGTCCAATCCCTACTAGCACGTTGGCTCGCCATGACGCAACGAACTAAACTACCACAACACACAACCTCTCGCTAGAAGCGCTGGCGCCGGACTGCGCGGACGCCGCGAGTGTGGATAAGTTTCGCGTTCGCGCTTCGCGCATCCCTTTGTCGCGGGTCCAAAAAACCGACAAAAAACGGGCAACGGCGCGAACGCGAAACAAAAGGCGCGACAACCATCCACACTCGTGTTCACGCTGTTCGCGCCTGTTTTCGCGGCGTTCGCGGCGACAGTGTGGAGGGGCCTTACACTCGCGGTCGCGGTATTTTCGCAGTAGCGTGCGAGACGCAGTGAGGAGCGGACGTGCGATATAATTTTTTAAATAAAATGAGCGTTTCGTGGACTAACGATCATGAACTAGTGCTGCTTGAATGTTACTAAACTGGACCCATGCTTTGGCAGTCCCAACATAAGGCTCAAAAACAAAAATAAGGTGCATGATGCTTGGATGAGAATGAGTACCATTGATATAGAATACCAATGATGAATGGCTACATATCTTAGACGTATTATTATTTCTCTATGCTACATAATAATGAATCTTTAGCACACTTGACTTATTCAACAATAAATTTAACAAAAGCATTGTTCAACTAATAAACACAAACAGGCACGCATGCGCGCACGCACGCACACACCCTCACACACACACACAACCTCCCGCACACACACACACACACGTTCAACTAATAAACACAAACAGGCACGCATGCGCGCACGCACGCACACACCCTCACACACACACACAACCTCCCGCACACACACACACACGTTCAACTAATAAACACAAACAGGCACGCATGCGCGCACGCACGCACACACCCTCACACACACACACAACCTCCCGCACACACACACACACCCCCACACACACACAGCGTAACCAGAACTGAATTTTATTTAGCCAATCCTGTTAAGTATCGTTAAATGTGATAGCACTAAGTTTCATCGAATTAGGATGATCGGTTTAAGAGTTATAGAGGAACATATCAACTTACAGAAATTATTTCTAAAAATCATCAATTAAGTTTTAGTATCATACATATGTATATATATAGTCTACAAATGCAGTACTCTCACAAACAAAGTAACTTCCTCCATGACCTCGTCCATGACTATCCCTTACAGATTTATTATTACTATGATGATGTGCCTCACCATATATTTCATAGATGATCCCGCTGGAAACTATTGAAAGCTCTTCACCTTCACTGTAAAACTCGCAAAAGTATGTACTATTGCCGACATCACTTGCAGTTATGTTATGTGTTATTTCGCAGTGAAATCGTTTGCGGTTGTCGTAGCGGGGCCGTAATATACCGTCAATGGAATGGGTATGGAAAAATTCCCCGTGCTTGAGACTTTGATTAGTTCCCCAGCTGTTCCACATATTGCACATCTTGAAACGTTCATCTTTAGTGCTTTTGTAAGGACCTGCAACAAACGTTAAGGCTGCAGACAAGGTACAATTTAGCACTTAGCTAAAACCACTCGTCTGACATCCTTATCCTTACCTATAATAAAATCCAACGTCTGCTTTCTGTCTGAGTGTCTGTCTGTCCGCTTATAACTCGAGCACCACTGAACCGATTTTAATAAAACAAAATTCTACGGATAGCTTGATTCTTCCCATCAACTATAGGCTACTTACTATCACGCTAAATAGCTTATGAGGTTAGCAGTGAAGTGAAATATGAGAGCGGGCGGAGACGCGGGCACAGCTTGTACTCGTATGTATTAACTTCATCTATCAGGAATCAGGGCAGATCGAGAGCTTCTTGAAAGCACGATCTGATTAACCTGGCTCGATTTTGGGGGATAGGGCAGCTGTTCGAGGCATTGACACCTTAAGGTCCTTAACTCACACGTGCCTCCTGGGTGGTGCTAAATGAACAGCAATTAGCGTGTGGGAGATCTCCGTATCGGCTGGGTTGGCCACCACACCTCGGGAGAAACAATTACACCAACATAACAGTTCGCTGTGTTCCGATGTACTTCCCGGGGACCCAGTAGCAGATGGGGTTGGCTATGGTGAGGAGTAGGTCAGTGGTCCCGACGCGGATTCGCGGTTCAGAGGTATTGCATCGAGGTTGGCAGGGAGACCTGGTGAAACGGTTATTCCGCTGGCGACCCGCCGGGTAGTACAGGGGCCCAATCGCGTCTAAACAACGCGAGAGGCGCCGCGGTCAACCGGCGCATAATCGCTGTGGTCCATCGCTCCGCGCCGGATGCTGATTGCCATTTGCGCTTTTCTGTTGCACCGGCACCACTTGGGCACCACCATAGCCGACTATCATTGTCTCCCGCTACGGAGACCAAGCCATGCTGCATCGTCATAGCCCCACTGCGACGTTGCTATCGCTTACTCGCTCTCTCTTGCCTACCGATGACAGGAGCGAGAGAGAAACATGAAATCGCTCACCCTTCATCGGGCGACCGTCGCAATCTTCGTGTTTCTCCCTCACTCCTGTCATCGGTAGGCAAGCGAGAGCGAGTGAGCGATAGCAACGTCGCTGTGGGGCTATGACGATGCAGCATGGCTTGTCTCCGTAGAGGGAGACAATGACAGTCGGCTCTGGCACCACGCATCGCTGTCATGTACATGTTTTTATCCACCTACATTAATCTTTTACCGTGTGGGGCCGGTACTTAAAAAGAATATCCCCACTGCATCCCTCCCCATGCATGATGTAAAAGGCGACTAAGGGATAAGGACAAGATGCCGTGCTAAAGGGCGACAGGTTCGCCACCTAGTCTCACCTTGGCACGGTACTTCCACCGAGTCATGCAGCAGGTGGGTCTTCGTGCCTTTACTTGCTGCTTGATCGATTGAATCTTGTTCGAATACTTTGCATTGACTTATATATTACTAACGTAAGGACGGGCCTATACGAACTGAGAAAATGGCCTCGCTGTTTTGGTTGTGAGCACGAAGTGCACAACCAAATCTTGTCAGTCAGTTGCTGACTGTCAGTCGGCCGTGACGTGTTAATTGTGTGGTTGTCGCTCCTTAATGCCTCATACTTACGTACTCAAATCGTGCAGGAACTACAAAAAAAGAAAGGGGGAATAACGTAGCATAGGTGAGTAAGCCTTATTTTGTTGCACTCAGCGATATTTCCTAATAAAATCTGAATTGACATTTTGTTTACGCAACATCGCACGCCAGCCGTCACGCCGCCATACAGTACGTGAGCGCTAAGGAAGTAACTTTGTATCAACGTTTATAAAAACAAAATGTGTACGTGTTATATTTCGATAATTTTTATTTAAATTGAGAATTACGTTAATTAGTGTGAATTAATAATTAAATTATTTTTAAGCATTATTTTTGTTATTCTTTATCTCAGACGAAATAAAAAATAAAGATAAAACGCAACGAACGGCCTAGCTAGCGTAGCTAGGCCGGTTTTTTATATATTTGGTGGTGTGGCCAGTGTTGTCATAATGATTATCCTTAGTACCCCAGTATTATAAAAATGTGTGGCATTGTTGTTTATTGTTTATTGTATAATTTCATCCATAGGTAGGTAACCTACGCTTGGACATGTCGAAAATTCCGCCAGTTCTAAATTCAATGCGAAGAAGAACTGACAAACAAACTTCGCAAGTCACAATGTTTTGTTAGTACCTTATATATAAGTATTATAATTCAAGTAATTTACAATAATTAACGCATACTACCGCTCACAAGAACATTCATATTTACAGCATAAGCATGAACACTCAAGAATCTGACCACTCTGCCTATTTACATTACCTATATCTGGTGTATAGTGCCATCGTCAATTTTGATACTTCATATATCAAGTCAAATAAAAACAATTAGTTTACGTTTATTACAAAGAAATGTAATAAGTCATATTAAAAATCTAATGATACAAAGTGTATCCAATTGTCAAAGTTGTTAGTGGGAAAAACAGTGGTCAGACTCTTATATAAAATTACGGTCAGTTAACGCATCCTTAACAGTATAATAACTCTTTTCAATTAACATTAGTTTAATCCGTCGTTTAAAATTATTGTCATCTAATTGTTTTATGTTAGAAGACAGTTTATTATAAAATCTAACACTATTACAGATAAAGCTTTTTGACGTTTTGGATAATCTATGTCTTATTAATTATACATTATTCTTACACCGTGTATCATAGTTATGATTGTCGGAATTAAGAGAGGAATCATTAATGTATTTTCTGGCATAGCATATGTTCTGGTAAACATATGCACTTGGTAAAGTCATGATTCCTATCTCTCCGAATGCTGTCCTACAAGTATCTCTAGTTTTCCTATTTAAGATGTACCGCAAGGCCCTCTTCTGTAATAAAAATATTCTATTTGAATCTGCTGCATTTCCCCAAAACATAAGGCCATATGACATGATGCTCTCAAAATAGGCATGATAAACCGTCTTTGCAGCATGAGTTCCGCATAGCTCTTTAATTTTTTTTATAGCATAACAAGCGGAACTCAACTTACCAGCTAAAGAGTTTATGTGGGCTTTCCAAGTAAAACTTTTATCAAATATTACCCCAAGATAAGTTAGTTCATTAGCAAGGTTTAATGACAAGTTTTCTGCATTTTCTTAAATCTAAGATAATGATAAATGATAATTGATAACAACAAGTTGTATTTTAGTAAATGCACATGAAAATTTGACATAAAATATAAATCTGCGTCACATGCACATTTTTTGGTCAAATCATAACTCGAGAACCGCTGGTGCTAGACCCACCGTGTTGATACTCAAACTTCAGGTCTCGGTGAGATCTATCCATCTGTCACATGAACTTTTGTTTTGGTCATAATTCGAGAACCGCTGGTCTCAGACCCATCGTGTTGGTACTCAAACTTCAAGGGTCGGTGAGATCTATCCATCTGTCACATGAACTTTTGTTTTGGTCATAACTCGAGAACCGCTGGTCTCAGACCCATCGTGTTGGTACTCAAACTTCATGTCTCGGTGAGATCTATTCATCTGTCACATGAACTTTTGTTTTGGTCATAACTCGAGAACCGCTGGTCCTAGATCCATAGTGTTCGTGCTAAAACTGGACGTCTCGATGAGATCTAACCATCTGTCAAATGAAAATTTGTTTTGGCCATAACTCGAGAACCGCTGGTCTCAGACCCACCGTATTGGTACTCAAACTTCAGGTCTCGGTGAGATCTATCCATCTTGCAAGTATTATCTTGCAAGTATTTTTATTGCGTACTTTACCGCTACGATACCTAGTTTGCTCGCCGTGCGGGTAGCTTCGAAAGAAGAGACGCAGACGAAGGGAAAAAACTGTACGGCGTGAGTTAACGAACGACCACGCGAGCGCGAGCCACGTCGAGCACGGAAGGAACGAAATAAGGGATTTTATAAGGGTTGGAAGGGAGTTACGGACAGGAGTGTATGTGTTAGTTAGTGTGATTGCGACAGTGACGTTTATAGTGATAAGTATAAGTTAAGTCGTGTGGATTCGGACGCTGCAGAGCACGCCGGCTCTGCAGTCCCTGCGGTGGTGTACATCCGGCCGTCTGCGAGGATTCTGGAGACCTACTTCGTTCGGTGAGTGAGCAAATTACCTAACTTTTCTCTCCCTGCGCTAAGTACACGTTACAATATGACGACGCAGCGGGGCGCAGGCGCCGGCGCGGGCGGAGGCGCCCCGCAGAAAGCGTCGTACACCATGCTAGTAGATCGATGTTCTCGTCACCAATATATTTTTTTATCAGTACACATTGGCAACGTCCACCCAACATCCATTAAGTAAAAGACAAATTGTGGCCCTTCAGAAATCTAGTAGTTTTTTTTTCTTCAAAATAACACCTTAACATACTTGACACCTATAACATACAGACATGCCGGTGGCGGACACCTATAACATAAAGACATGCCGGTGGCAGAGACCTATAACATACAGACATGCCGCTGGCGGACACCTATAACATACAGACAAGCCTGCCGGTGGCGGACACCTATAACATACAGACATGACGGTGGCGGAGACCTATAACATACAGACAAGCCTGCCCGTGGCGGACACCTATAACATACAGACATGCCGGTGGCGGACACTTATAACATACAGACATGCCGGTGGCGGACACCTATAACATACAGACATGCCGGTGGCGGACACCTATAACATACAGACATGCCGGTGGCGGAGACCTATAACATACAGACATGCCGGTGGCGGACACCTATAACATACAGACATGCCGGTGGCGGACACCTATAACATACAGACATGCCGGTGGCGGACACCTATAACATACAGACATGACGGTGGCGGAGACCTATAACATACAGACAAGCCTGCCCGTGGCGGACACCTATAACATACAGACATGCCGGTGGCGGACACCTATAACATACAGACATGCCGGTGGCGGACACCTATAACATGCAGACATGCCGGTGGCGGTACCTATAACATACAGACATGCCGGTGGCGGACACCTATAACATACAGACATGCCGGTGGCGGAGACCTATAACATACAGACATGCCGGTGGCGGAGACCTATAACATACAGACATGCCGGTGGCGGACACCTATAACATACAGACAAGCCTGCCGGTGGCGGACACCTATAACATACAGACATGACGGTGGCGGAGACCTATAACATACAGACAAGCCTGCCCGTGGCGGACACCTATAACATACAGACATGCCGGTGGCGGACACTTATAACATACAGACATGCCGGTGGCGGACACCTATAACATACAGACATGCCGGTGGCGGACACCTATAACATACAGACATGCCGGTGGCGGAGACCTATAACATACAGACATGCCGGTGGCGGACACCTATAACATACAGACATGCCGGTGGCGGACACCTATAACATACAGACATGCCGGTGGCGGACACCTATAACATACAGACATGACGGTGGCGGAGACCTATAACATACAGACAAGCCTGCCCGTGGCGGACACCTATAACATACAGACATGCCGGTGGCGGACACCTATAACATACAGACATGCCGGTGGCGGACACCTATAACATGCAGACATGCCGGTGGCGGTACCTATAACATACAGACATGCCGGTGGCGGACACCTATAACATACAGACATGCCGGTGGCGGAGACCTATAACATACAGACATGCCGGTGGCGGAGACCTATAACATACAGACATGCCGGTGGCGGACACCTATAACATACAGACATGCCGGTGGCGGACACCTATAACATACAGACATGCCGGTGGCGGACACCTATAACATACAGACATGACGGTGGCGGACATCTATAACATAATAAAACTAAAATTGATCTAGTGCCATTATCCTCGCCAATCCCCTGTCAGCCTGCAAAGCTCGAGCTGAGTGATGCGACCGATAGACCAGCGTCCGTGTTCATAATCACACCTGGACCTGTTCAGCACTTGGATGGGTGAACGTTCGTCCGTTGAGGCCGACTGTGGTCCAGATTTCACGTATATGCGCAGTGGTTGTAAAAGTTAGGTTATAGCTAGGATATAAAAACCCTAAGAATCTGAATTCGTAAGTACTGAGGAATATGTGACTCTGCTGGAGGAGTCGACGGCCTCCGTCCGCAACATTTGAAAGATTTGACATTCCATTCAGTCGGTGTAGCACGCATTCGATTGTTGATGTCGATAACTTCACTTTTTAACCTAATGTTGGCAGGCAGTGTAGTTAACGACATATGCCCTTACCTCTACGGTGCATCACTTTCTGCACTACACAAAAAAGAAGTCGGCCTTCGCCCAATGGCTGTTGGTAATGTATTTCGGCGATTAACCGCAAAAATAGCTGTGGCCTCGATTAAAATGTTAATTGGTAACTATTTTCGAGCAAGGCAAATGGGATTCGGGACCAGACTTGGTTGTGAGACCTCTGTCCATGCTGCACGTTGCTACACCGACACTTACAGCTCAACAAATAAAATGTTGTTAAAATTAGTTATTAAGAATGCATTCATTTCTTTGCAGAGAGACGTCATGCTTTCTGCAGTAAAAAATAAGACTCCTAAATTATTTCCGTTTCTTTGGCAATGTTACGCATCTCCTTCTTACTTACTATTTGGTGACAACATTATAAATTCTAAAACAGGTGTTCAACAGGGTGACCCTCTGGGCCCAATGGCATTCAGTCTGGCAATTCATCCGATTATTCAAAATTTGCAGTCAGAATTTAACATTTGGTACTTGGATGATGGTACATTGGCTGGTGACGCAGACACAGTTCTAGAAGACTATAAATTATTAGTGTCACAATTCAGTCCTCTGGGGCTCGAATTTAATTCCTCCAAATGTGAATTGTACTATTGCTCATCTTTTGATTCAGATATCGTTGAACAATTCGAAAAATTAGCTCCGGGAATCAGAAATGTTGGTACAGATCTATGTCTGCTCGGAGCACCAATTACTATGGAGTCTGTTAACGGCCTACTTACTAAAAAGTTCTTCCAAATTAAGAATATTTTTGACAGACTGACGGATTTGAACTATCACATCGGATATTTAATTTTAAGAAATTGCTTCTGGATCCCAAAATTGACTTATCTGATTCGCACGACGCCTCTTTGGTTTTTGATTCATCCACTCGCTCTACTCTAGAAAAAATTCTAAATATATATTTTAACGACAAAATGTGGCTGATGGCTTCTTTAACAATCAAAAAGTTTGATGGATTGGGAACTCGCCGATTAGCTGACATAGCGCTCCCCGCTTTCATTTCCTCCACTCGTGCTGTCTTTGGCCTTGTCTCCAACATGTTACTCTTTTCAGTTGACAGGTCGATCAGGTGTAAATTATAAAATGCGAAATAACATTCAGTCGCTTGCTGTTGAATACCATGCTGAGTGGACTGCTATTGAATTAAATACAGGAGGCATAGACCTAGTTATTGTAGGTATGTATAGAACGGATGCTGGAAGTTTTGAAATATTTGTTGAAAAATTTAATCAGTTATGTAACTTACTTTCTGACGAAGGTAAACAGATTGTTCTGACGGGTGACTGGAATATAGATTTCCTCAAATGTAGTACTAATAAAAACACAGTTGTAGATATTCTAAACCCATGTGACCTTAGGAACATAGTGGACTTCCCGACTCGAGTGGATGGCAACACCAGCTCATCGCTTGACTGCGTGGTGACAAATGTAAGTAGCGAAATGATTGTGATTGAACCGATGGTAGCTGGCATCTCTGACCACGACGGACAGCTGCTCAGGCTTGTCGGAAGTCACCCTGGCCCTCCACAAAATGCATGTGTCAAATGTAGAAAATATGATCAGAACAATTTAAATTGTTTTTGTGCCGGCATGGGTACTACAAACTGGAGTGACGAATGGAATTGTACAAGCGATACGGATGAAATATATGATAATTTTCACTTAATTTTTCAATATGATCTGGACATTGATTGTCCAATGAAAACAGTAAGGTGCAGAAAGGACTGTACGGGCGGAGCTTCTCTCCCTAGACGTCAGGAAAGCAAGTGGGCCGGACAGGATTCCTGCATTGGTGTTAAAAAGGTGTGCTCCCGAGCTGGCTCCAGTGCTGACGCGCCTATTCCGTCTCTCCTACTCCAATGGCCGTGTGCCGGTGGCCTGGAAATCTGCGTTTGTGCAAGCGGTCCCCAAAAAGGGTGACCGCTCAAACCCGTCAAACTACCGACCTATAGCGATTACCTCCCTTCTCTGTAAGGTGATGGAGCGCATTATAAATGCGCAGCTCATGAAGTACCTAGAGACGAATGACCTCATCAGCGATCGGCAATACGGCTTCCGGCCAAAACGATCTGCTGGTGATCTCCTAGCGTACGTCACTCACCTTTGGGGGGAATCGCTTGAAGGTCATGGTGAATCCTTGGCAATTGGCCTTGATATTGCCAAGGCATTTGACCGGGTTTGGCACAAGTCGCTCTTGGGCAAATTGCCGGCTTACGGACTTCCTTCTGGCCTCTGTGACTGGGTCGCCGACTTCCTACATGGGCGTAGCATTCAGGTCCTAGTGGACGGTTGCTCGTCGGACGCCATGTCAGTGAACGCTGGCGTACCACAAGGATCTGTGTTGTCACCCACGCTGTTTCTTCTGCATATCAATGATATGCTGTCTCTGGGCAACATACATTGTTATGCAGATGACAGTACGGCACACGGATCCTACACCAGTCACCCTTCAGCCAGTCGGGATGTTGTGGATGAGAAGAGGCGAAGACTTGTGTCTGAGCTCGAACACACACTCGGCTCTATTTCCGAATGGGGCCGTAGTAATTTGGTCGAGTTCAACGCTTCCAAGACACAAGTTTGCGCGTTCAGTGCGAAGAGAGCGGCGTTCACACCTGCTCCTTCATTCCAAGGCACGTCGCTTAAATTAAGCGAACACCTCGGGGTCCTCGGAGTCGAACTGTCGCACGACCTGAACTTTCGTCGCCATATCGAGGGGAAGGCCAAGCTGGCTTCTAAAAAGCTGGGCGTACTCAATAAGGTGCGACGGTAATTCACGCCGGACCAAAAGCTGCTTCTGTATAAATCGCAGATCAGGTCCTGCTTGGAGTACTGCTCGCACCTGTGGGATGGCTCTGCCAAATACCAGCTTGCGCCTCTGGACTCAGCGTCGAGCCGTGCGACTAGTGGGTGACCCCGAAGTGTCCTGCGATCTAGAACCACTGCAACACCGTAGGGATGTCGGCTCCCTAAGTGTGTTCTATCGCTTATTCCATGGGGAGTGCTCGGAGGAGCTGTTTAATGCGATCCCGCCGTCCCCTTTCCACCTTCGCACCACGCGCACTGGGCAGGGATTGCATCCGTACACGCTGGACTTACCGCGGATGCGTACCAATCGATTCTGCAGATCTTTCCTCTACAGAACCGGTAAACTCTGGAACGCTCTCCCTGCCCATATATTTCCCCCCAAGTACAGTGTCGGGTCCTTCAAGAGGGGCATGAATGGGCACCTATCAGGCCGGCATGGCATTCGCAACCCCCGCATACGACCGAATGTCCATGGGCGTCGTTAGACACCTTATGGGTGGCTCGGCGCCACATGTCGCGCTGTAAATATAAAAAAAAAAGGAAATTACGGCTCCGTGGATGTCGGACGCCATTCTGAACCTCCAAGAAAACTGAAATGATCTGCATCTGATGAATAGACAGTATCATGAACTTAATTTAAATAGAGTTATAGAAAATGTTAAAACAAAAAGAGATATCTCTCTTTTCAATAAAAAGAAATATTATTATGTATGACATATACTATGCAATTCAAAAAATGTTAGGAAAGAAATCTGGCAGATAATTAAGGAAGAGACAAATAAAATGATAGTGGAAACCAAATGGTCGTTGCGTGATCAGGGCTCGGGTGCAAAAATTCCAGTAAGAGACATACCCGAACACATAACAACCACTTCATAAGCGTAGGTAGGTCGTTGGCAGTGAGCAACCCCCCCCCCCCACACCGAGCGCGCCATGCTGCATCTGCGCAGCGCAGTGTGTGAGCAGCCTACAATGCTACTTCCACACCTTAAACTAGAAACATTACTAAAAATTGTGAAAGCTAAGATCTCCAGCTCTAACACTAGAGCTTTATATGACCAAGTCAGACCATACAAACTTTATTGCCTCTGCTTACTTTTATGATAAATAATATGTTTATTACAGGTAAATACCCTCAGTTAATAAAATGCACTTGTCTGTGCCCAATCTACAAAGGTAAAAGTAATAATAAAAGTTCAATTAACAACTACAGGCCAATAACAATAGTCCCAACAATATCAAAATTAATAGAATCAATATTCTCTGAAGAACTCATGACACACTTAGAAATAAATAATGCGCTTGATGGATGTCAGTTTGCTTACCGGAAGTGCCGCTCCACTACCACCGCCACACACAGATTCATAGACACAGTAGTAAGTGGAATGGATAAAAAAAAGAAAGTAGCGGCTATTTGCCTTGATCTCTCAAAAGCCTTTCACACAGTGAATCACAATCTATTATTGTCCAAACTTGAATGGTATGGTGTTAGAGGGGTAAGTGGGTATCTGCTTAGGTCATTTCTTGAAAACCGTCTACAATCAGTCGAAGTGAACATATTAGGGAAAAACTGAGATCCAGTCCGGGTCAGGTGATTATTGGGGTACCTCAGGGCTCCTCTCTTGGAAATTGTCTATTCATAACATTTCTGCGTAAAGTGTTTTCGCGCCAAACCGATCGCTCCGCAACTTATCATGGCATCACTACCGGCCGACAGGGTGCGCCCTTCTCGTGTTTTCTCCAAAGTAGGTGGCATTGCAAAGCTAGATGTTGACGGTAGCATCATACTATATGCAGATGACACAACCATTGTAGTGTATGGGGAAACAACACATGAATTAAAAATTAAAATATCAATTATAATGGATAAGGTAAAGGATTGGTTTGCCTGTAATGGACTCATACTTAACTCTGATAAAACAAACATTATATTCTTTAATGAAAAAATATAAATAATAATCTAATATAAATGTCCAGACTCAACTCACAGACTCAAGATCACTCACGAGCGTAGAAAAGACAAAACTGCTGGGGTTCAATGTTGACGCTGCTCTCACGTGGAAGCAGCACGTCGATGAGCTGTGCGGGAGGATGGCGAGTGGTATATATGCAATGAAGAAACTTAAACCACTTATATCTGAAGAAGCACTAAAATAGACCTACTTTGCATATGTTCACTCCCTCCTGTCATACGGCATCATCCTGTGGGGAAATTCCACCGACAGCGAATGTGTACTTATTTTTTAGCCAAAAAAGAGCAATAAGGGCCATGGTTAACATTGACAGAACTACATCGTGTAGAAAATATTTCAGGGAACTAAAAATTATGACCTCTGTTTCTTTATATGTTCGTGAAATAATCATGTATGTAAGACAGAATATTGAAACATTTGAAGTAAATGAAACAGAATACTCTACAAGGAACACGGGTCGCCTACGACCAGTTCCACATCGGTTGGCAATGGCGGAAAAGCTGCCTAGGGTGATAGGTCCAAAGTTGTATGAGATTATACCTGAGAACCTAAGAACGGAAAAAGATGACAACAAATTCCGCACCCGTCTGAACAATCTGTTACATGAAAAATGCTTATATAAGCTAAGCGAATTTTTAAAGTGAATTGATCATGTATTTAAATACATAATAAATAATATAACGAATAGGTACACATTTTGTGTCCTAAGTAAGAAGTGTTTTAGTTACTTACGAGTGTGTATTGACGTGCCTCATGGAGTGTACGTGCACTGTATATTTTCAGCTCTGTATTTGTGTGCTCTATGATTTGCTAATAAATATCTTTGCTTTTTCTTTGATACACGGCCGCAGTTGTGTACGTAAGCGTAAAGTCACCCGCATACACGAGATCAAACGGACGGAGACGTGAAATAGATAGGTTCCGACCGATAGATAGATGGACGAGACGAAAAGAACGAAAATCCGTAGGCGCGAGCGCAGAGCGCACGGCAAAAGACCATAACAAACCGATTTCATTGATGTTTTGTTTCTACTTGCACCATCTCTGTCGCACGTATTGCCAAAAATACGTCTGTTTCACTCTAAGCTGAGCTTATAGTCAACTGTCAAGCGAACTAAACCGAAATGTGCGTCCAAAAGATTAATTTGATGCATGTTTACAATTATTGAAGATTTCAAAATGTGCTCTTAATGAGGATCAGTAAAGTAACAGCAAATTCAATAGAAGTTATGGGTGGGTTCGGACGAGTGATCCATACTTCCACCAATACACTCGGTGACGAGGGTCTGATGATGGAGACTGGAGGTGGACAGTGGAACCCTTCAACCGTTATTAATAACCCCCTCGAGTTGGGCTCATTTGGTTGGTTTGGACGAGTGTCTCATACTTCCACCAATATACTTGGTGACGAGGGTCTGATGATGGAATCAGGAGGTGGGTAGTGGAACTCTTCAACCTTTACTAGTAACCCCCTCGAGTTTGGGCTCATTTAGATGGTTTGGACGAGTGTGCCATACTTCTACTAATACACTTGGTGACGAGGGTCTGATGAAGGAATCAGGAGGTGGGTAGTGGAACTCTTCAACCGTTACTAGTAACCCCTCGAGTTTGGACTCATTTGGTGGGCTTGGACGAGTGTCCCATACTTCTACCAATACACTTGGTGACGAGGGTCTGATGATGAGTCATTAGGTTGACAGTAGAACTCTTCAACCGTTTCTAGTAACCCCTCGAGTTTGGACTCATTTGTTTTGTTTGGACGAGTGTCCCATACTTCTATTAATACTCTTGGGGACGAGGGTCTGATGATGGAATCAGGAGGTGGGTAGTGGAACTCTTCAACCGTTACTAGTAACTCCCTCGAGTTTGGGCTCATTTGGTTGGTTCGGACGAGTGCTCCATACTTCCACCAATACACTTGGTGACGAGGGTCTGATGATGTAGTCAGAATGTGGACAGTGGAACTCTTCAACCGTTACTAGTAGTAACCCCCTCGAGTTTGGGCTCATTTCATTAGACGAAGGGGTTACTAGTAACGGTTGAAGAGTTCCACTGTCAACCTCCTGACACCATCAGACCTTCGTCATAAAATGTATTGGTGGAAGGGACACTCGTCCATACCCACCAAATGAGCCCAAACTCGAGCGGTTACTAGAAACGGTCGAAGAGTTCCACTACCCACCTCCTGAGTCCATCATCAGAC
Source organism: Nematopogon swammerdamellus (assembly GCA_946902875.1). Taxonomy (NCBI): domain Eukaryota; kingdom Metazoa; phylum Arthropoda; class Insecta; order Lepidoptera; family Adelidae; genus Nematopogon; species Nematopogon swammerdamellus. The sequence goes on from OX336362.1 coordinate 1,494,557, forward strand.
CCTCGTCACCAAGTGTATTGGTGGAAGTATGGGACACTCCTCCAAACCCACCAAATGAGTCCAAACTCGAGGGGTTACTAGTAACGGTTGAAAAGTTCCACTACCCACCTCCTGAGTCCATCATCAGACCCTCGTCACCAAGTGTATTGGTGGAAGTATGGAGCACTCGTCCGAACCAACCAAATGAACCCAAACTCGAGCGGTTACTAGAAACGGTTCAGTTCAGTGTAGCCGGCACGAGCGGAGGGCGGCACTGACATAGCACCTAATTTACCAAGGTTTTGTGTAAATAATGTAGCCAGAACTTGTCAGTTTCTATTAAAAGAAAACAGGGAGGAAATAGGGAATACGTTTGTATGGGCAAAACGCCGCCCGCGTTTCCTCTAACATCAAATTTTAAATAATGTAAAAATAATAATGTACTTACGTCTAACAAGAAACATTTCCGCTTTTACAAAAGGTATGTTAATTTCGAATTCGGTTGTATACACATCGCAGTTGAATTCAATCGTATTTTCAGTACCCTCATAAAAGTCCCCTTTAGTGATGGTAGTTGTCATTTTTCCTAATTCATCATAATCGTCTAATTCCCCATCGCTCGGATTATACGTGTTCACATTATATGTTCCATTGTCTGCTGGAGTTGTTGTATTTGGATATAGCCAATTTTCCCATTGTTTTTGAGCTGAAAATACAATGGATATAAAATATTAATTAATAGCACAGTAGAATGCCAATACTGGTTCTACATAGTAGAATAGGGTAGATAGATAGATAGATAGAAATACTTTATTGCTCCAGAAAACATTTAACATAAACAAACAATAAGAAATTTACATGAGGGGCAAAGGCGGACTTATCCCTTACAGGGATTTCTCCCAGTCAACCTTTGGATGTTTGAGAGTCGTATGTTGCGAGATATAAGTAGGTAGTAGCAAAAGACTTGAGTGTGGGAATGTAAAATATAATATAAGGAAAGTAACTATAATATACTATAATATACACTACATATAAGTACATACTAGTTAATTAAACGTATAAATTACTATTTATTGATTAAATTAAATACATATGAATTACAATTTATATAATACATAATACCTAAATATATACATACAAATACTTGTCCATTCAGAAAGGATTTTTTAGCTTTTGACTTCACACTGACGGAGATAGTACAACTTTAAGTGTTTTTTGAATAACGGAAGCGACTTGCAGTGCCGTATACAGTGAGGTAGTAGATTCCACAGCCGAGCTGCGTGCACAGAAAAGGAGTTTGTGTAATATCCAGTTTTATGAGTGGAAATGGCTAAGATATTGTCATCACTTGACCGAAGCGTTACACGCGCACGCAAGCGTTACAAGCGTTAGGGAAGATGCACAAATAATAAACTTGCACTGTTATCATATCACTGATTATCAGCTTCAAAAAATATCTACAAAATCACAATAAAATCAGCGAAAGAACCATCCCGATATCGTTGAAACTGATTTATGAAATTAAAAAAAAAAGTGATCAAGTGAACCATGTTCACGTGCCGAGGGTCCCGTAACCGCTACTACAGTCAGTCAGCGTGTAAGCGTCCACTGCTGACATACGCCTCCAATTTTCCTCCAGTCCTCCCGGCCTTCAGCGATACGGAACCACTGCTTTCCGCCTATGTACTTGATGTCGTCGTTCCACCTGGCGGGTGGTCTTCCCACACTCCGCTTTGCTGTCCACGGCCGCCAGTGTAGGATACGGTTACTCCAAGGCTCGTCGTCTCTTCGCCTAACCGGTGTCCAATATCGACTACTTTGGTGCGTCGGCGGATTGCCTCGTTACGCACCATATCATCATCATCATCATCATCAGCCTGTATCGGTCCACTGCTGGACATAGGCACCATATCACGCAGCGTTATTCCCAGCATGGCTCGCTCCATTGCTCGCTGGGGAACTTTCAACCTTTGGACAACAGCGACCGTCAGAGTACACCCGTACGTCATAACCGGGAGGACACACTGGTCATATAAACGGGTCTTTAAATTTTGCGGAAGGTCAGACCTCAGGACGAATTTTAACTTTCCAAAGGCAGCCCAACCCAGTAGGAAGTGCAGTGCAACCTAGTAGAAAATATAATTTAGATGTAAGCGAAGCAGCGGTTACGGGACCCTGGTGGAACGTGAACATGGTTCACTTGAGCACTGTTTCACTTTGATTTTGCAAATAAATTTTGAAGGCAATATAGTGGAAATTTAAATTAATTGTAAGCAAAGGGGTCGCTTTTGGTATTAATTCGGTGTGTGATAATTTGTAAATTATTATGTATGTGACTCACTCATTATTTCATACACTATCTCCTTGCTCTTATCGATGCTAAAATTCAGATGTTCCTCAACGTTCGTGCAATAGAATATAAATTTGCCAAGATAGCTTTCATTTAATGCAACTTCATGTCTGCATTCCACATAATTAGCATTAGGTCTCGAACAATTGCATTCTTTCACGATCTCTTCCTCGTCCGCGGGGCTGTTGTAACCACCTGCAACAAACATTACATACTGCATACAACGTTCAATTTCGCACTTGGCTAAGTTGTGCCATACCACTCGCCTGACCGGTCCGCCACCTGACAGCTCTGGCGGCTCCTGCGGATCCTGCGGTAACTCCTTTCGGAAACACTCGGCTCGAAGGAAAGTGTGGTATGAGTGATGTTTTGGTGGTTAAAAAAAAATTACCAGGGTCAATATAAAGAAGATGCGTCGCTGCGTCGACCTAACCTAACCTAACCTAACCTAATGTTGAGGCGGCGCATGTCGTTTTTGTTACGTTTGTATTTCCGAAAATAAAGCTTTCTTAAGTGGTTATAAAAAAATTACCATAACCTAATGTTAACACCTTAACATTGCTTAAAAAAAATTACAAAAGGGACACGAACCCATGGTCGAGATGGAAAAAATAAAAACCCTACATTTACCACTGAGCCACCAAATTACATAAACGACCAAACGAATATCGGATTCAGTTGGTTCGCTTTCGAGCCAAGTCAACCCAAGTCGTAGGATCCGCAGGAGCCGCCAGAGCTTTCAGGTGTCAAACCCCTCGCCTGACATACTCGTATGTATTAACTTCATCTATCAGGGCAGATCGACAGCTTCTTGAAAGCACGAAAGCAGCGGACGTTAACACAATAGAATTATTGAATTACTAGCTTTTGCCCGCGGCTTCGCTCGCGTGAAATTCGTATTTCAAAGAAAGAAAGTAAGTAACTAAGGGCGAGCTGGGTTCAGGTAAACGATAAACCGTCTCGAAGAAAGTGAGTAACTTTTTGAGGCCGAAGGCGGAGTTGCGTTCAGGAAGACGATAAACCTTCTCGAAGACAGTAAGTAACTATCGGCGAGGCCGAAGGCCGAGCTGAGTTCAGGAAGAGGATAAACCATCTTTAAGAAAGTAAGTAACAATGAGCGAGGCCGAAGGCCGAGCTGCGTTCAGGAAGAGGGTAACCTTTTTGAAGAAAGTAAGTAACTATGGGCGAGGCCGAAGGCCGAGCTGCGTTCAGGAAAACGATAAACCTTCTCGAAGACAGTAAGTAACTATGGGCGAGGCCGAAGGCCGAGCTGCGTTCAGGAAGAGGATAATCTTTTCGAAGAAAGTAAGTAACAGAGGGCGAGGCCGAAGGCCGAGCTGCGTTCAGGAAGAGGATAAACCATCCCTAAGAAAGTAAGTAACAAAGGGCGAGGCCGAAGGCCGAGCTGCGTTCAGGAAGAGGATAACCTTTTTGAAGAATGTAAGTAACAGAGGGCGAGTCCGAAGGCCGAGCTGCGTTCAGGAAGACCATAAACCTTTTCGAAGACAGTAAGTAACTATGGGCGAGGCCGAAGGCCGAGCTGCGTTCAGGAAGACATTAAATTCTCGAAGACAGTAAGTAACTATGGGCGAGGCCGAAGGCCGAGATGTGTTCAGGAAGAGGATAAACCTTTTCGAAGAAAGTAAGTAACAAAGAAGTTACTTTCTTCGAGAAGATTTATGGTCTTCCTGAACGCAGCTCGGCCTTCGGACTCGCCCTCTGTTACTTACATTCTTCGAAAAGGTTATCCTCTTCCTGAACGCAGCTCGGCCTTCGGCCTCGCCCTTTGTTACTTACTTTCTTAGGGATGGTTTATCCTCTTCCTGAACGCAGCTCGGCCTTCGGCCTCGCCCATAGTTACTTACTGTCTTCGAAAAGGTTTATCGTCTTCCTGAACGCAGCTCGGCCTTCGGCCTCGCCCTCTGTTACTTACTTTCTTAGACAAGGTTATCCTCTTCCTGAACGCAGCTCGGCCTTCGGCCTCGCCCATAGTTACTTACTGTCTTCGAGAAGGTTTATCGTTTTCCTGAACGCAGCTCGGCCTTCGGCCTCGCCCTCTGTTACTTACTTTCTTCGAAAAGTTTACCCTCATCCTGAACGAAGCTCGGCCTTCGGCCTCGCCCATAGTTACTTACTTTCTTCGAAAAGGTTATCCTCTTCCTGAACGCAGCTCGGCCTTCGGCCTCGCCCTTTGTTACTTACTTTCTTAAAGATGGTTTATCCTCTTCCTGAACGCAGCTCGGCCTTCGGCCTCGCCCATAGTTACTTACTGTCTTCGAAAAGGTTTATCGTCTTCCTGAAAGCAACTCCGCCTTCGGCCTCAAAAAGTTACTCACTTTCTTCGAGACGGTTTATCGTTTACCTGAACCCAGCTCGCCCTTAGTTACTTACTTTCTTCCTTTGAAATACGAATTTCACGCGAGCGAAGCCGCGGGCAAAAGCTAGTTATAACAATAAAAACATATGGTACATATCACTACAAAGATGTATTTTTTTTTTTAATTAACTGCATATTTACTTTTCCTTTAAATAGAACAGAAATTGTTATATTTCAATTTTCCACTATTTTCGCTCTCCTGAACAATTTAGCATTTTGGTTAATACAGTGTTTCGCTCTGGAGCAGCCGATAGGTTTGCACCTAAAATTAATCAAATAGATAGGTACCTAACGAAGTTAACCTACATAATAGTATGAATCGAATTAAATAAGAAACTCTGCTCAAGACAATGCATACACACACCGCGCTCCGCCGCCGCCGCGCCGCCAGTCTCCGCCAGCAGCCGCGCCACTAACCCCCTCCGCGCCGCGCCGCCCTATAATTCGGCGCTTGGAACAATTCGATTTGTATGGGAGCCACATCTTAGCGTAGCCGGAAGTGAATTTTAGTAAGCCTATCCTGTGTCCCGTATAGTAAAATTGGTTTGTACTAAGTTTCATCAAATTCGGATGATGGCTTTAAAAGTTATGGAGGAACATACATACATACATACATACATACATACAGAAAAGATTTCTAAAAATCGTCAATTTAGCTTTAGTATCATACATAGAGGCTACAAACTCAATATTTCCTAAAACAAAGTAACTTACTCCATGACCATCCCTTACAGATTTATTATTAGTATTGATACGATTAATTCGAAAACTTGCAAATTATAAATTGTATCTTTATTAAAAGTTATTTTTAGAACTACCTACTTCTTTTAAGTTCTTAATTTTTTTTTTGTATTAGTTTATCTTTTATCTGCTTGATATAGTTGTTCAAAAGGGCTGCGTACGAGGGTGGTCCCAGAAGTACCCGGCCTAACAAAGAAAACGATTTTTTTTAAAGGAAAAACTACCTTTATTTCTCAACGTAGTCTCCTTTTCAACCGACTTCCAAAAAAGGAGGAGGTTCTCAATTCGTCTGTATGTTTTTTTTTTTTTTTATTTTTTTTTTTATTTTTTTTTTTATTTTTTTGTATGTTTGTAACACGATTTCTCCGTCAATTGAGGGCCGATTTAGAAAATTCTTTTTTTGTTAGTTAGGTCATACTTCCGAGGTGGTCCCATTTCAATTTTATCGAAATTGGTTCAGTGGTTTTCGAAAAATCAGCATAATACTATGGTGTGTGGTTACCTTCAGCAAAACTTTTGATGTGGTCGTTTTCGGCAATTTTCAGTTTGATAAATTAGTATGGTGTGTGGTTACCTTCAGCAAAACATTTGTGATGTGGACTTATTCAGCAATTTGCAGTCTGACACATATGGCGAATAATTCTGTACCACTTCAATCGATTTCGATTATTCGATTTCGATTATTCTTTTTTATGTAATATTACTAAAAAGAATGAAATAAAAACTGTTTTAAAAAATATTAAACCGATTTCAAAAAAACAAAAAAAAAAAACTAAAAAGTATTAAATACCTAATATTTTGAAATTTTCTCTGTCCTGTTGAAATACATGAATCGATATACTAGTGATACATATTCGGACCCTTGTTTCATGAATATTCTAAATTTGAAATTTTTTATCTTTTCCGACCGGCGCTTAATTTATTATGGTACCTGGCCAGTACCTACTGTACCGAGTACCATCGAGCTGGTTTGATGATGGAGACAGAAGGTGGCCATAGGAACTCCTAAACTACACATGATAAACCCATCGTGTTTGGGCTCGTTGCATTTGTCTTCACGAGAAATTTACTTTAGACCTAAAAGATTCTCAATTCGACGGTATGTTTTCTTTTTTTGGATGTTTGTTACGCGATTACTCCGTCAATTGTGGGCCGATTTTGAAAATTCTTTTTTTTTTTATTTGAAAGGGGATAACCCTGAGGTTTTTGAAGTGAAAACTTCTTTAGCGGCTCTTGGCACTTTTTTAGGTGGGTAAAAATGTATAACTCGCGACATCGCGTCAGCGTCATTTTTAAAATGAAACCTTAAGTCATTGCGTTAAGGGTTAAATTAGAGTGGCACGGGATCTGCCGGCACTCCCGGAGTGTAACTGTTAAGTAGGGTTCCGTAACACGTTTATGTCTGTCCATTCTACTAAGTTCTGCAAAATGAATGTAGGGTTCCGTAACATATGCATGTCTATCCGTTCTACTAAATTTTACAATTTTCAACCAAGGTTCTCCGACGGTTATTTTATAATAAAAGTAGGCTTCCGTAACACGTTTATGTCTGTCCATTCTACTAAGTTCTGCAACATCACCTACAACGTCCGTGATGTCAGCCCATAACACCAGTGCCATGTCAGTGCTTCCCCCTTTGATCGTGCTGACTACACTGAACTGGTCGGAAAACACAAACTATTTACATAGCCGTTTCGACCGACGTTTAATTCAGTGCGGTGGTACCAACCCGGGAAGGTTAAACCCTACCACCAAGTAAGATTACGAGGGAAGGGACTTACAGTTTTACGAGGAATCCGAACCTTGGTCAGCCTCCAACGGTCAGCGGTCACCCATCTAAGTACTGACCGCACCCAGCGTTGCTTAAAATTCAATAGCGACAGTTGACTGTCTGCACCACTGAGCTATCGAAGCTGACGTGGTCCTATTTTAATTGGGTCAAGATCGGATTGGAAAGCGAGGCGGAATCGCGAGGCCGAAGGCCGAGCGATTCCGCCGAGTACATTAATAGCAAAAAATTACTAAAAAAAACTGTGAAATAAAAAAAAAGTTTTAAAAAACATAAAACCGACTTCCTAAAAAAAGTAAAACTAAAAAACTATTTAAAATAAAAATATAAAAACCGCCTTCAAAAATATATGAAATAAAAACCTAAAAAAAAAACGAACCCTAGAGTTGAAGGCGGTGCTAAAGCAAGCAAAAATGATGCATGAAAGAAAACATGAGCGGATGATAATATCCTTTGTGATTTGTGTAGCCTTTTTAGCACCGCCTTCAACTCTAGGGTTCGTTTTTTTTTTTAGGTTTTTATTTCATATATTTTTGAAGGCGGTTTTTATATTTTTATTTTAAATAGTTTTTTAGTTTTACTTTTTTTAGGAAGTCGGTTTTATGTTTTTTAAAACTTTTTTTAGCCCGATACACTTTTCCCATCGATGTTCAATAGCTTCGATACCATGTTTATATTGAGAACCGTCGAGCTCCTCAAAGTAGCCATCAACTGCCGAATCCACCTCTTCATTGTTTGTAAATATTTTACCCCCGAGCCATTTTTTCATGTTTCAAGGTTTCAGGTGTGAAATGATGAACCCATGTCTCGTCCATTGTTACGAATCGGCGCAAAAATTCGGCTTTATTATTGTGAAACATCGCCAAACACTTCAACAGAAACATCCTCACGAAGTTGTTTTTGTTCCATATTGTGAGTAAACGCGGCTCCCATCTTGCGCACAGCTTTCTCATGTCCAAATTGACACTCAATATGCGATGTACAGCACTTTTTGAAATGCCTACCATATCTGCTAACTCGTGCACTTTCAACCGACGGTCATCCGACACTATTTTATGGATTTTTTTCACCATTTCTGGCGTGGTCTCTTCATTTGGTCGACTAATGCGATGTTCGTCTTGGCAGATCGTACGACTTCGTTTGAACTCTGCCACCCAATATTTTACTGTCGTAAACGATGGAGCAGACTCCCCCAGAGTTGAATCCAGCTCAGCTTTGATATTAGTTGAAGTCAGACCTTTCAGAAGAAAGTATTGAATCACATAACGGTGACCAATTTTTAACCGACTTCCAAAAAAGGAGGAGGTTCTCAATTCGTCTGTATGTTTTTTTTTTGTTTTTTTTTTATTTTTTTTTGTATGTTTGTTACGCGATTTCTACGTCAATTGAGGGCCGATTTAGAAAATTCTTTTTTTATTAGTTAGGTCATACTTCCGAGGTCGTCCCATTTCAATTTTATCGAAATTGGTTGAGTGGTTTAAGAAAAATCAGCATAATACTATGGTGTGTGGTTACCTTCAGCAAAACTTGTGACGTGGTCGTTTTCGGCAATTTTCAGTTTGATAAATTAGTATGGTGTGTGGTTACCTTCAGCAAAACTTTTGTGATGTGGACTTATTCAGCAATTTGCAGTCTGACACATATGGCGAATAATTCTGTACCACTTCAATCGATTTGGATTATTCGATTTCGATTATTCTTTTTTATGTAATATTACTAATAATATTACTATAAAGAATGAAATAAAAACTGTTTTAAAAAATATTAAACCTATTTCCAAAAAACAAAAAAAAAAGAAATAAAAAGTATTAAATACCTAATATTTTGAAATTTTCTCTGTCCTGTTGAAATACATGAATCGATATACTAATGAATCCTAAGATACATATTCGGACCCTTGTTTCATGAATATTCTAAATTTGAAATTTTTTATCTTTTCCGACCGGCCAGGTGCGCTTAATTTATTATGGTACGAGTACCATGGTCTGATGATGGAGACAGAAGGTGGCCATAGGAACTCCTAAACTACACATGATAAACCCATCGTGTTTGGGCTCGTTGCATTTGTCTTCACGAGCAATTTACTTTAGACCTAAGAGATTCTCAATTCGACGGTATGTTTTCTTTTTTTGGATGTTTGTTACGCGATTACTCCGTCAATTGTGGGCCGATTTTGAAAATTATTTTTTTTTTATTTGAAAGGGGATAACCCTGTGGTTTTTGAAGTGAAAACTTCTTTAGCGGCGCTTGGCACTTTTTTAGGTGGGTAAAAAATGTATAACTCGCGACATCGCGTCAGCGTCATTTTTTTAAAATGAAACCTTTAGTCATTGCATTAAGGGTTAAGTTAGAGTGGCACGGGATCTGCCGGCACTCCCGGAGTGCAACTGTTAATTAGGGTTCGGTAACACGTTTATATCTGTCCATTCTACTAAGTTCTGCAAAATGAATGTAGGGTTCCGTAACAAATGCATGTCTATCCGTTCTACTAAATTTTACAATTTTCAACCAAGGTCCTCCGACGGTTATTTTATAATAAAAGTAGGGTTCCGTAACACGTTTATGTCTGTCCATTCTACTAAGTTCTGCAAGATGAATGTAGGGTTCCGTAACAAATGCATGTCTGTCCGTTCTACTAAATTTAACATTTATTTCAAAATGAATGTAGGGTTCCGTAACAAATGCATGTCTGTCCGTTCTACCAAATTTTACAATTTTCAACCAAGGCCCTCCGACGGTTATTTTATAATAAAAGTAGGATTCCGTAACACGTTTATGTCTATCCATTCTACTAAGTTCTGCAACATCACCTACAACGTCCGTGATGTCAGCCCATAACACCGGGTAAAGTAAGTGCCATGTCAGTGCTTCCCCCTTTGATCGTGATGACTACACTGAACTGGTCGGAAAACACAAACTATTTACATAGCCGTTTCGACCGATGTTTAATTCAGTGCGGTGGTACCAACCCGGGCAGGTTAAACCCTATCACCAAGTAAGATTAGGAGGGAAGGGACCTACAGTTTTACGAGGAATCCGAACCTCGGTCAGCCTCCAACGGTCAGCGGTCACCCATCCAAGTACTGACCGCACCCAGCGTTGCTTAACATTCAATAGCGACAGTTGACTGTCTACACCACTGAGCTATCGAAGCTGACGTGGTCCTATTTTAATTGGGTCAAGATCGGATTGGAAAGCGAGGTGGAATCGCGAGGCCGAAGGCCGAGCGATTCCGCCGAGGACATTAATAGCAAAAAATTACTAAAAAAACTGAAATAAAAAAAAAGTTTTAAAAAACATAAAACCGACTTCCTAAAAAAAGTAAAACTAAAATAAAAATATAAAAACCGCCTTCAAAAATATATGAAATAAAAACCTAAAAAAAAAAACGAACCCTAGAGTTGAAGGCGGTGCTAAAGCAAGCAAAAATGATGCATGAAAGAAAATATGAGTGGATGATAATATCCTTTGTGATTTGTGTAGCCTTTTTAGCACCGCCTTCAACTCTAGGGTTGGTTTTTTTTTTAGGTTTTTATTTCATACTAGCTTTTGCCCGCGGCTTCGCTCGCGTGAAATTCGTATTTCAAAGAAAGAAAGTAAGTAACTAAGGGCGAGCTGGGTTCAGGTAAACGATAAACCGTCTCGAAGAAAGTGAGTAACTTTTTGAGGCCGAAGGCGGAGTTGCGTTCAGGAAGACGATAAACCTTTTCGAAGACAGTAAGTAACTATCGGCGAGGCCGAAGGCCGAGCTGAGTTCAGGAAGAGGATAAACCATCTTTAAGAAAGTAAGTAACAATGAGCGAGGCCGAAGGCCGAGCTGCGTTCAGGAAGAGGGTAACCTTTTTGAAGAAAGTAAGTAACTATGGGCGAGGCCGAAGGCCGAGCTGCGTTCAGGAAAACGACAAACCTTCTCGAAGACAGTAAGTAACTATGGGCGAGGCCGAAGGCCGAGCTGCGTTCAGGAAGAGGATAATCTTTTCGAAGAAAGTAAGTAACAGAGGGCGAGGCCGAAGGCCGAGCTGCGTTCAGGAAGAGGATAAACCATCCCTAAGAAAGTAAGTAACAAAGGGCGAGGCCGAAGGCCGAGCTGCGTTCAGGAAGAGGATAAACTTTTCGAAGAATGTAAGTAACAGAGGGCGAGTCCGAAGGCCGAGCTGCGTTCAGGAAGACCATAAACCTTTTCGAAGACAGTAAGTAACTATGGGCGAGGCCGAAGGCCGAGCTGCGTTCAGGAAGACATTAAATTCTCGAAGACAGTAAGTAACTATGGGCGAGGCCGAAGGCCGAGATGTGTTCAGGAAGAGGATAAACCTTTTCGAAGAAAGTAAGTAACAAAGAAGTTACTTTCTTCGAGAAGATTTATGGTCTTCCTGAACGCAGCTCGGCCTTCGGACTCGCCCTCTGTTACTTACATTCTTCGAAAAGGTTATCCTCTTCCTGAACGCAGCTCGGCCTTCGGCCTCGCCCTTTGTTACTTACTTTCTTAGGGATGGTTTATCCTCTTCCTGAACGCAGCTCGGCCTTCGGCCTCGCCCATAGTTACTTACTGTCTTCGAAAAGGTTTATCGTCTTCCTGAACGCAGCTCGGCCTTCGGCCTCGCCCTCTGTTACTTACTTTCTTAGAAAAGGTTATCCTCTTCCTGAACGCAGCTCGGCCTTCGGCCTCGCCCATAGTTACTTACTGTCTTCGAGAAGGTTTATCGTTTTCCTGAACGCAGCTCGGCCTTCGGCCTCGCCCTCTGTTACTTACTTTCTTCGAAAAGTTTACCCTCATCCTGAACGAAGCTCGGCCTTCGGCCTCGCCCATAGTTACTTACTTTCTTCGAAAAGGTTATCCTCTTCCTGAACGCAGCTCGGCCTTCGGCCTCGCCCTTTGTTACTTACTTTCTTAAAGATGGTTTATCCTCTTCCTGAACGCAGCTCGGCCTTCGGCCTCGCCCATAGTTACTTACTGTCTTCGAAAAGGTTTATCGTCTTCCTGAAAGCAACTCCGCCTTCGGCCTCAAAAAGTTACTCACTTTCTTCGAGACGGTTTATCGTTTACCTGAACCCAGCTCGCCCTTAGTTACTTACTTTCTTCCTTTGAAATACGAATTTCACGCGAGCGAAGCCGCGGGCAAAAGCTAGTTATAACAATAAAAACATATGGTACATATCACTACAAAGATGTATTTTTTTTTTAATTAACTGCATATTTACTTTTCCTTTAAATAGAACAGAAATTGTTATATTTCAATTTTCCACTATTTTCGCTCTCCTGAACAATTTAGCATTTTGGTTAATACAGTGTTTCGCTCTGGAGCAGCCGATAGGTTTGCACCTAAAATTAATCAAATAGATAGGTACCTAACGAAGTTAACCTACATAATAGTATGAATCGAATTAAATAAGAAACTCTGCTCAAGACAATGCATACACACACCGCGCTCCGCCGCCGCCGCGCCGCCAGTCTCCGCCAGCAGCCGCGCCACTAACCCCCTCCGCGCCGCGCCGCCCTATAATTCGGCGCTTGGAACAATTCGATTTGTATGGGAGCCACATCTTAGCGTAGCCGGAAGTGAATTTTAGTAAGCCTATCCTGTGTCCCGTATAGTAAAATTGGTTTGTACTAAGTTTCATCAAATTCGGATGATGGCTTTAAAAGTTATGGAGGAACATACATACATACATACATACATACATACAGAAAAGATTTCTAAAAATCGTCAATTTAGCTTTAGTATCATACATAGAGGCTACAAACTCAATATTTCCTAAAACAAAGTAACTTACTCCATGACCATCCCTTACAGATTTATTATTAGTATTGATATTTTTGAAGGCGGTTTTTATATTTTTATTTTAAATAGTTTTTTATCCATTTCTAAAACGTCACTCGACGTTTACTATTGATGGCCGACAAACAAAAATAAAAGAACGTAGCGTGTTTTTTTTTTATTTTAAATTTAATTCGAATAGTTCGTTCGAATGCAGTTTTTTCAAACAACAGCCGCCATCTATACGTCAGGTTGGGTACTTCTGGGACCACCCGGGGTTACGCTAGTAATATTTATTCGGTGACCCGGCGGGTACATATCTACATCTGTTTTTATTACCTACTAATTGAGAAGTATCTACCTCAATACCTAAAGTTTATTTCTAATGAAATCCTCAATAAGTTACTATTGTTTTATTTATTCAAGAGAACTATCTCACTATTACTATACAAATTCTTACTGTTTCAATCTTTCCTTGCTTTCAGTCATCTAAACTAATTTAGAGCTAATATTTTTTTTTTTTTATTTATGGAAACTGACACGGTTGGCTACATCACCTACAACATCCGTGATGTCAGCCCATAACACCGGATGAACTTGGTGCCACGTCAGTGCTTCCCTTCGGTCGTGCCGGCTACACTGAACTGGACGGAAAACACAAACTATTTACATAGCCGTTTCGACCGACCTTTCATTCAGTGCGGTGGTACCAACCCGGGCGGTTAAACCCTACCACCTAGTAATATAAGAAGGGAGTCATATCCCTTAATCGCCTTTTACGACATACACGGGGAGAGATGCAGTGGGGCTATTCTTTTAAAGTGCCGGCCCCACACGGCTAATGTTTATCTGCCTTATTCAGAGTCACGCGGTTAAACGAGGACTAGATAGGTTTAACTTAACTCTAGAGTAGGCCCGCCTTAAATGACTCCTTAAATGGTCGCGCGGGGTACGTGTGTAGCACATTGTAAATGCTATTTTTTAGGTCATTTGAAGGTCGAATGAAAAGAACTCTGAATGTAATGAATAATTATCTTTATTTTTATCATTTAATGATAAAAAGTTACAACCTTTTATCTTTTAACTATAGTTATGAACACAAATACAATACCTTGCCAAAATCAACATTCTTTGGAAGTCTTGAGGTCAATCACTCTTATTTTTAATCTAACATTTATGGTAAATAAATTATTGTTTAATTTTATTATCTTACTACAAAGTACTTATCAAAATGTAGAACAATGTATTATTCTTTTTCGTTGCATTGAGGGCACAATCTCTTGCTCCTTTCCGGTTCGTGTTGAGAACTCAGCTGGGTTTCTCTGGCCCACAGAACCATCTTCTTTTTCTTTTTCTTTTTTTTCCTCGCTTTCAGTTAAATTATCATTATTTTCTTCATTATCTATCAACCATGGTATTATTCGCTAATTACATGCAGTTGCCGCCATTATTTCCTAAAAAGTTTTTAAAGTGAATTTGCTGTAAAATAGTGTGTAAAAAGCAGAAAATATTACAGGAATTAATTTTCCATTCAAGTTTTGTAAAAATATTTGCATAATAATGGAGATTTATCCCAATAATTACATTTTACCACTTCTTCAAAAACTTACCTACAACGGTCGCGCGGGCTACATGCGTAGCCCACCAACTTTACAGCCACCCTGCTCAAGCACCCGTGTGCCGCGAGAATAAGCACGCGACTAACCGACATGGGAGTTCTTAATCGAGGAATACACGGGAGGGCGACGCGGTAGAGCAACGCGTTTCAGAAAGAAACAATGATATGACACCCTGGTCTACACCTGTAGCCCACGCGCCCACTCTAGAGTTAACACTTGTATTTGATTTAAAACGAACAATAGACTCTTGTCTATTCACAGTGCCACATCAACTGCGAACTAAACCTAAACTAACACTCGAATTTAGTTTTCGTGTGGCAACACAGCATAAAATAATCATTGTCTACGACGAATGGGGTTTGTTCATATTGAAAGTTTGCGCTCGTATCGTGCTATCTCATATCTGACATGTTAGAAGAAGACAACATTACTGTTTAAACCCATCTCCTACGGAGCGGCCGATATCGGCCGCTTTATACATTAACGTAATTCTCAATATGATTATCGAAATATAACACGTACACATTTTGTTTTTATAAACGTTGATACAAAGTTACTTCCTTAGCGCTCACGTACTGTATGGCGGCGTGACGGCTGGCGTGCGATGTTGCGTAAACAAAATGTCAATTCAGATTTTATTAGGAAATATCGCTGAATGCAACAAAATAAGGCTTACTCACCTATGCTACGTTATTCCCCCTTTCTTTTTTTGTAGTTCCTGCACGATTTGAGTACGCAAGTATGAGGCATTAAGGAGCGACACCCACACAACTAACACGTCACGGCCGACTGACGGCCAGCAACTGACTGACAAGCCACTGGATGTGGATGTACACTTCGCGACTCCGCTTGCATATCCACTGCAGTGAGGCCATTTGCTCAGTTCGTGTAGGACTGTCCTTACGTTAGTAATAGTTAGGGAGGCGAATAGGGGATTTTTCGGGCATACTCGAGCGCATCAGTTTAAGATATGAGAGATACCTTAGACCTAATAGAACAACTTTGGAAAGTATTAGCTCTTTATCTAGTGACGCGCGCCTAGGATAGACGAACAGATAAGAAAAAAAATCGATAGTCTGAAATACTCGAGCGCGTCAGATTAAGATATTGGGGGTTGATTTTAGTGTTTTAAGACTAAATTTAACTAATCTGACGATAAGTCCTTGACACCGCAAAGTTATAGGGTCGCGAACTTGTAAAAAAAACGTTAATCCGGTATTCTCGAGCGCGATATATTTTTTTTTATTTTGAACAATATAATCTAAAACTTACAAAAAATACAAAATCTGCCGGTTTCCGCATGACCGGAAGTGTGGAGGAGCCATTTCGTCTTCCGAAAAACGCGTTGCGGCATATAAATCGCAATCGATACATTTTACAAAAAAAAGGTTTAAATAAAAAAAGAAGGTAATTTTATTTTACACAAAAAAGGTATCTTTATATTTTTGTCTAAAGTCAAAACTTTTGGACTTATAGCATCATAAAATCTCGAACTCCCGGTTTTATGAGTATATCTCCAAAACGGAGGGTGTTAAAAAAAATTTATATGGAACAACGATGATTAAATTATCTAACTTTTATTATTATCTCAAACATTTTTTTTCCTAAAGCTTCTCAAAAATGATTGTGGACTCAAAAAAAGTTCCGCGTATCTGTATAAAAAATACAATTTTTACTACGATTCATCTACATTTACGTTGATTGTATCTATAGAAAGAAAAGAAAGAAAATATATTTATTCACCATAAGATGCAGTACACACAATAATTTTATACAATTATACACGAGGATGGTGAAACGGAAACCGCTCAGCTGAGGCGCAGTAGGAGTACTGCGCGCTGATTTTCAGCGGCTCCCGTTTTAAAATAATAACTACTTAATATCGGAATTAGAATCATCAATACTAATAATAAATCTGTAAGGGAGGGATGGTTAGTGGCGCGGCTGCTGGCGGAGACTGGCGGCGCGGCGGCGGCGGAGCGCGGTGTGTGTATGCATTGTCTTGAGCAGAGTTTCTTATTCAATTCGATTCATACTATTATGTAGGTTAACTTCGTTAGGTACCTATCTATTTGATTAATTTTAGGTGCAAACCTATCGGCTGCTCCAGAGCGAAACACTGTATTAACCAAAATGCTAAATTGTTCAGGAGAGCGAAAATAGTGGAAAATTGAAATATAACAATTTCTGTTCTATTTAAAGGAAAAGTAAATATGCAGTTAATTAAAAAAAAAATACATCTTTGTAGTTTATTTATTTATTTATTTATTTATTTCTTCATCATCTGTAGGTACACAACATACACTTAGATTCGTCATTTAAGTTTTAAGCAAAAAATAGGCCATCGTCAACAATTTAATACACAACACAGAATTAATTAATTAATATAACGCACCTATAACTGTATAAATATCAAAATGTCAAGAAAATAAAAATTAAAAAATAATAATAAAAAATTAAAAATAAATCGTCAAAAATGTACGAACTAAATAACAATTGTCAAAAAATGTCAGAGAATTAAAACTACAGTTAAAACTAAATTATTTCAGTCACATTAAAAATATAAATTAGAATTAGGTCAAAAATCACAACAATATATAAATTAAAAATAGAGAGAATTGTAAATGACTAGAAAAGACTAGAGAAATTTATCACAGTTGGTGTCCGTCAGTTTATAGTAACTTTTTACTATTAGCAAATTTTTCACTTTGACCTCGAATTCGTGATCATTGAGATCACGAATTGCCAGTGGTAGTTTATTATAAAATGTTATACTATTGCAGACAAAACTTTTAGAAACCTTCGTTAGTCTATGCTGAATGTTTTGGATGTTCTCACGATGTCTGGTATTATAATTGTGTACTTGGGAATGTTGCGGAGTGAGATGTATATTTTTTCTTGCATATAGTAAATTCTGATAAATATATGCACTATATAATGTCATTACCTTTAGGTCCTTGAAGACTTCACGACATGAATCCCTGGGCTTCAGGCTACGTATGTGACGGATAGCACGTTTTTGAAGTACAAAAATTCTATTTACCTTAGCAGCCGTACCCCAAAACATAAGTCCGTACGTCATAATGCTGTGAAAATAAGCATAGTATACCAGTCTAGCAGCTTTTTCACCTCCTATCTCTCTAATTTTTTTTATAGCGTAGCAAGCAGAGCTCAACTTTTTGGCCACTTTGTCTATGTGACCCTCCCAATTCAATTTTTCGTCCATCTTTATTCCAAGGAAATCAATTTCTTTGACAGTATTCAATGACATGTCTTTGAGAACCTTCAAAACTTCAGTTCCTTCATTATTTGTTCCAAGTCTGAGGGCAAATCGAATCACGTTAGTTTTTTTCACATTTAATAATAAGTTGTTACACTCAAACCACAGCGCCAGAGACTGTAATACCTTTTTAATGGACTTGCATAGTTCTTCTTCGTCTCCGTGTTTAAATAAAAAGTTTGTATCATCTGCAAACATGACGATGTTACAGGCGTCCTCGTTATCAATACAAACACTAAGGTCATTTATGTAAACTAAAAATAATAATGGTCCTAAAATGGAGCCTTGGGGTACACCTAGACCAATTTTTAATTGTGAAGACCTCTCTCCATTCAATTCACAAACTTGTTGTCGATTTGATAAATAAGACCTGAACATTTGTAATTCCAGTCCTCTAACGCCATAGTGATCGAGCTTTTGTAATAAAATATCATGCTGGACGCAGTCAAACGCTTTAGATAGGTCGCAAAAGATACCATATGTCCTTTGCGAGCCATCCAGGGCGATCAGTATGTCTTTTAACATATTACTAATTGCATCGCTTGTCGATTTACCTTTTTGGAATCCAAATTGCCGAGAATTTAATACTTTATTATCATTTAAAAAATTAACTAAACGCGACGCCAATGCCTTTTCAAAAATTTTACTAAATACAGGCAAGAGGGAAATTGGTCTATAGTTTTGTGCGTCAGCATGAGATCCCTTTTTATAAAGGGGAATCACTCGAGCCAATTTTAATTCATCTGGAAATACACCACTACTAATGCATTCATTTATTGTCGCGGTCAAAGGTTCAATAATTTCATGAGATATCATTTTTAGTATCTTGGGAGATAAGTACCAGAGATCAAGAGATGCTTTAGGTTCCATTTTTTTAAGTATACCTTTAATTTCGTCACAAGTTACTGGAGCAAACTTCGCTGTATTTATATTCTTTTGCTCATATTTTTCCAAAAAAATGTTTGCATTTTTTACGCTAGAATTTAATTCATTCGTTAAGGTGTTCGCTATGGTACAGAAGTACTTATTAAAGTAGTTAGCCACTTCATTCTGATTGGTAATGGGCTCGTGATTTTCAGTGACAAGCTTAATTAGTTTAGCCTCCTCGGTGACCCTCCTACCTGTTTCCTCTTTTATAATTTCCCAGGCTTTTTTAATTTTATTATCTGCAGCCTCAATTCGATCTCTGTGTAAGATGTGTTTGGCCTGTTGAGATACTTTTTTAAATATTTTACTGTAAATAGATACATACTTCCTCAATTGACTGTTATTATATTGCCGAAGCAAATCATATAGAAGAAATAATTTTTCACGTGACTTACGAATGCCCGGAGTTGCCCAGTGAGAAAAACTAACTTTGTTACCATTTTTTTTTTCTTTAACGGGCATATGGGTATCAAGATGATGCGTTAGTATTTTGAAAAAACCTTTAAATTCCAAATGTTCACATTGGTATAAGTCGCGTTTTAGCGCAAGTTCTAGTTGTTTTACATTTTGAGGTCTGATAAGCCGGTATTTTTTACGAATTGTTTTACCTTTGTCCATATTTATGACTACCTTAATTAATTGCCCATAGTGGTCCGATTTTATATTATTTATTATTTTAGAGTATGATGTGTCAAGATCACTAAATATATTGTCAATACAAGATTTTGAAGTGGATGTGACTCTGGTGTAATCAAATATTTTTTGCTTTAAATGAAAACTATTTAATAAGTCCGATAAGTCATGAGGTGAGCTTGGATCCAATGGGAATGACAGATTGAAGTCACCGCAGAGCACGATAGCTTTATTGTTATTTTTACTAAGTTTGTGGAGGCACTCTTCAAGTTTTTCTTTAAAAAAAGTAAGTGCAGAGGAAGGTGAGCGGTAGACTACTAGTACAAATAGTTCATTCGACTCTATACAACTAACCTCGAACGATTTGTCCACTGATAGATTGACTATATCAGGCCTATTTTTTGCTTTAAAACTATTCTTAATTATTATCATAGTTCCACCCCTTATAGCTTTTTTTCTGTGACTACTACTTATTATCTTGTACTCTTTTACTCCGTGTAATGCTACTTCTTCTTCTCTCAGCCAAGTTTCCGAAATACAGAATACATCAATGTTCAGTTCCTTTAAGCACAGATCTAGTTGTAAGTTTTTACTACGTAATCCCTGGATATTTTGGTGCCCTATGACAATACTGCTCTTACTGTTACGAATATTATGTTTAAAGCTATGAGGATTGTTTACAACACATTTGATCTCCTGTTCATTATTTTCAATTACATTACTCAAGTCATTACCTACAGTTATACAATGTATGCTTTGTCCACCTTTTGTAGGTGGGTCACTTATAAAAAATCCGAGGTGGTTTTACATACTCGCAGGCTCGATTTGCATACAGATTTATTCGCATATAAAATTTGCTTTGTCAGTTCTGTTGTTCCCTTGTCAGATAGCATGTTATTTTTGTACAATAATTTGTCTTCCCCATTAATTTCTATATATATGACATTTTGTACCATCTTGGTGCGAGCTAGCACAACATTATTTACTGCAGTGATATTATTGTTTATCTTTATGGAGTCTACATGACTGTGTTTTACATATGCTAAGGAACTCATATACAGTGTTAGGCCTAGGTCGTTACAGACATTCATTGCTTCATCGATACATTTCATGTATTTATTTACTTTTCGATTTACGCTGCTGTCTCCTGCTACAATAGCTACACTGTCACCTACCTGAAGCGTTTTTACATGATTTCGTAAATCTTTGACAATTTCCTGAAGTGAAGCACCTGGTTTGCAGATGCTCGTTGCATCATAGACGGCTTGTAGTTTCTTAGATATATTAAGGCCATATTTGTCAGTTAAGATGTAGAACTTTGGCTTTCGAACAGAGTCAGTCGTGATTTTAGAGTCTAATGTAATACTAGTAACCACGGCAGTCTTTACACAAGTTGGCATAGTTGCCTTTATTCTATTTATAACATTACATTCCTGTTTTGTGCTTTCAGCTTGTCTACCATTTTTGTTTTGGCACTTCTTATTGTCTTTCCTAATTTTCACACTTTTTTTCCCTTGTCCACTTGGGGGTTTTGAGTCATTATACTGACCCTCGGTCATTGGAGGGTCATTGGGTTGAGCGTTGGCAGGTGCAGATGTGGCAATGCCATCGACACTCCCAGCGGCGCCTTCAGGTATGGACGCTATGGCAGCGCCAGCGCCTCCGGTGCACCCGACGAGTAC
This sequence comes from Nematopogon swammerdamellus, assembly GCA_946902875.1. Taxonomy (NCBI): domain Eukaryota; kingdom Metazoa; phylum Arthropoda; class Insecta; order Lepidoptera; family Adelidae; genus Nematopogon; species Nematopogon swammerdamellus. The sequence goes on from OX336362.1 coordinate 1,515,690, forward strand.
AGGCGTGTCATCTGTGCCCCCAATGCCAGCGCTGCTGGCAGCTGCGGGCACGGTATCAGCGGCAGTAGTAATGATGGTGCCATCCCTGTTGTTTTCTCTCCGAATGTGTAGTGACCGGTAGTGTCGGTGCAGAGCATGCACTCTTGGACGATGGATGCAGAGTGGAGGTCGTGAGTGGTAGCAGCGTCGTCGTCGGTTTTTTAATGATTTAGGACTGTTGGTTGCATCGTCTGATATTTTGCTTCTGTTGAGTTCTTTCATTAGTTCGATAGTGTTTTCTAGCTCCTTAATCAAAAGTAGTGCGTTCTCGTAATCTTCATTTCTAGCTTCAAGGTTTTTGACCTCTTCCATCAAAGCGTCACGGTCTGCTAAGATATCAAAATATTCAATTTCCTGTTCAGACGTCTGTGTTTTTAATGTAGAATTTTTTTCCAGTAAATTTTTAAACTCTATTTCACTTTCTTCAATTTCTTTTGTCAGCTGGGTGTTCAGCTCATTGGCATTATCAAGGTCTAGGCGAAGGTTTTTGATAATGTCACGAAATTCGCTATCCTCTGGTGTCACTGAAGCCGCTCGCCGTTTTCTGTGAATTATTCTTACACTTCTACGCTGCATTTTAGACGGACGGATTTACACGTCTTATCAATGAAATTATTTAGGCGTTTTATCTATTATTTTGTTTTTTTTTTTTTTTTTTTTAGTGTTTATGATTAACTATATTCATCTGTGACAAGTTTTCATCTATTGTTTTTATTACGACATTCAAAAAACTTCCTTCCGTGAAAACTGTTGTACCAGTTGCGCTCCGTAGAATCGAACCAGAGTCACTCGCTTGTAAGTCGAGCACTGTATCCATTCGGCTACTTCGCTTGTAGTAAAGATGTGCGAAAATTGACGTTACGTTCCTCTTACTAGTTTATCGATCTTTCAGTGTTACATCATAGATGGCGTTGCTTTTGGTTCTCCCTTTTACAGCTACTGACGAAGAAGATTTCTTGCAAACAAGTTCTTTATGTACTTTGCTGATTAGATCAGAGATGGCGTTTGTTTATGGGTTTTGTTATGGGGTTTGGTGTGGGTATTTGTATTTATGTGTTTTATTATTATTATTATATTTTTAAGTTTATTATAACGATTTAAGTTTGGTAATTTTTGGTACTAACCGTTTTTATTCTTGTATTAAACTTCTAAGCGCGGCTAATACATTTAAAACTGTTATAATTTGAGTCCTCGCACTAAGCACTTTTTACTGATTTGATTTAATTATGTTTTACTTTGTCTCACTTTAGGATAACACTTTCACTTACTACTTAGGTAGCGAGTTTTTATATTTTAATTATTGTTTTCACTATTTCCATCTTTCCTATTTATTCTTTATATTTTTTACAGAGTGTTTTCGGAGTACACTATTCGGATGAACGCCATCTAGCGAAGTATGATGTAGTGATATGTACCATATGTTTTTATTGTTATAACTAGCTTTTGCCCGCGGCTTCGCTCGCGTGAAATTCGTATTTCAAAGGAAGAAAGTAAGTAACTAAGGGCGAGCTGGGTTCAGGTAAACGATAAACCGTCTCGAAGAAAGTGAGTAACTTTTTGAGGCCGAAGGCGGAGTTGCTTTCAGGAAGACGATAAACCTTTTCGAAGACAGTAAGTAACTATGGGCGAGGCCGAAGGCCGAGCTGCGTTCAGGAAGAGGATAAACCATCTTTAAGAAAGTAAGTAACAAAGGGCGAGGCCGAAGGCCGAGCTGCGTTCAGGAAGAGGATAACCTTTTCGAAGAAAGTAAGTAACTATGGGCGAGGCCGAAGGCCGAGCTTCGTTCAGGATGAGGGTAAACTTTTCGAAGAAAGTAAGTAACAGAGGGCGAGGCCGAAGGCCGAGCTGCGTTCAGGAAAACGATAAACCTTCTCGAAGACAGTAAGTAACTATGGGCGAGGCCGAAGGCCGAGCTGCGTTCAGGAAGAGGATAACCTTTTCTAAGAAAGTAAGTAACAGAGGGCGAGGCCGAAGGCCGAGCTGCGTTCAGGAAGACGATAAACCTTTTCGAAGACAGTAAGTAACTATGGGCGAGGCCGAAGGCCGAGCTGCGTTCAGGAAGAGGATAAACCATCCCTAAGAAAGTAAGTAACAAAGGGCGAGGCCGAAGGCCGAGCTGCGTTCAGGAAGAGGATAACCTTTTCGAAGAATGTAAGTAACAGAGGGCGAGTCCGAAGGCCGAGCTGCGTTCAGGAAGACCATAAATCTTCTCGAAGAAAGTAACTTCTTTGTTACTTACTTTCTTCGAAAAGGTTTATCCTCTTCCTGAACACATCTCGGCCTTCGGCCTCGCCCATAGTTACTTACTGTCTTTGAGAATTTAATGTCTTCCTGAACGCAGCTCGGCCTTCGGCCTCGCCCATAGTTACTTACTGTCTTCGAAAAGGTTTATGGTCTTCCTGAACGCAGCTCGGCCTTCGGACTCGCCCTCTGTTACTTACATTCTTCGAAAAGGTTATCCTCTTCCTGAACGCAGCTCGGCCTTCGGCCTCGCCCTTTGTTACTTACTTTCTTAGGGATGGTTTATCCTCTTCCTGAACGCAGCTCGGCCTTCGGCCTCGCCCTCTGTTACTTACTTTCTTCGAAAAGATTATCCTCTTCCTGAACGCAGCTCGGCCTTCGGCCTCGCCCATAGTTACTTACTGTCTTCGAGAAGGTTTATCGTTTTCCTGAACGCAGCTCGGCCTTCGGCCTCGCCCATAGTTACTTACTTTCTTCAAAAAGGTTACCCTCTTCCTGAACGCAGCTCGGCCTTCGGCCTCGCTCATTGTTACTTACTTTCTTAAAGATGGTTTATCCTCTTCCTGAACTCAGCTCGGCCTTCGGCCTCGCCGATAGTTACTTACTGTCTTCGAGAAGGTTTATCGTCTTCCTGAACGCAACTCCGCCTTCGGCCTCAAAAAGTTACTCACTTTCTTCGAGACGGTTTATCGTTTACCTGAACCCAGCTCGCCCTTAGTTACTTACTTTCTTTCTTTGAAATACGAATTTCACGCGAGCGAAGCCGCGGGCAAAAGCTAGTATAAAATAAAAATAAAAACTATACAAAAAAAATTTGAAAACATTAACAATATAAATTGAAAGAACTCAACATATTCAACATATTAAAAAATACTCAACAACTCAAAATAAGAAACAGTATTATATTAACACTATTTTATAATTATGTCATTGACAAGAAGAAGAAAAAACAAACAAGAGGGTACCTTACAAACATAAAAAAAAATAATAATAAAAACAGAAGAAGAAGAAGAGCTGTCAAACTGACATGTCGAACAAAATTTCTCTGGGGAAAAAAAAATTACTAAAATATTTATCTTGGGGCGCAACAACCAAGCCCCCGCCACGCGCGGGCCTTTCTCCAGCGGCGCAACGACCCGCACGGTTGGAGGTACCGTGCCGGTATCACCACCGCCGCCGCTCGGCGCCTCTGGAACTACTCCACCACGACTCCACCCAACTCGGCATGCCTGGTGATAGTGTAGCGGCTGCAGACCACCCGGGACGCGACCTGCGTGATGGAGAGCGGGCTCTGCAGCGACGGCTGGCCGCCGCCGCCGCGCTCGACTTCGACGCCGCCGCCGCCGCCACCGCTCGCCCGCAGCAGCACTGCCTCCACCCAACGCGTCGCCCGGCCTCGCCGCGCCCGGGTCGTCCATCACGAGAGCCGCCGTTCTTCTTGGACACCAAACGCACACCCTACCACCCAGCTCCAAGCCGCCGGTGAATTTCATCGACGGCGAAGATGGAGCGTTGACGTCGGCCGAGCCACAACACCTACGGCGAGGGCGACGTCCACCATCGGCCAGCTTGGGGTCATCGGGACTTCACGTCCCGTCTAGTGCCCCCGCTACCGGTGGTGCGTGCGACCACGAGGCGACGCGCGCGCGAAGATTAAGACTTCAAAGAGCTGCGCGACGATGTCGCCGTGCAGTCCGGCGGATACGGAGATCTCCGAGATGGGGGTGGTGGTGGCCTACGTGTCTAGTACCACCACCTATCGCTCGTAGCTTGCCTCACGTCGTCTCGGAGAGCTCCGTAACCACGGCCTGCACCCGCCGGCGTGCTTGGAGGTTTTTCTCCCGCCGCCGGCGGTATGCCGTTTTTGTTTTTTACTGTTTATATTAATTTTGTATATTTTTAATATTTTTTATTATGTATAAAAAATTAATATAAATATTGTAAGATAAAAATGTGAAAATAAAGGTATAAAACAATAGAACGAAAAGCACAGAACAGATTACCTATATATCAGAATAAAAATACAGAAAATTTATTTGAAATGTTACATAAAAATAAAGTAAAAATCTTTTTAAAACGCACATATTAAAACATTAAAATTAAACAGCATTAAAAGTACTAAAATTAGAACCAAGAGCTCAAAAAACAGAACAAATAAAAACAAATTATAAACATGAAAAACCGACTTCCTAAAAAAAGTAAAACTAAAAAACTATTTAAAATAAAAATATAAAAACCGCCTTCAAAAATATATGAAATAAAAACCTAAAAAAAAAAACGAACCCTAGAGTTGAAGGCGGTGCTAAAAAGGCTACACAAATCACAAAGGATATTATCATCCGCTCATGTTTTCTTTCATGCATCATTTTTGCTTGCTTTAGCACCGCCTTCAACTCTAGGGTTCGTTTTTTTTTTTAGGTTTTTATTTCATATATTTTTGAAGGCGGTTTTTATATTTTTATTTTAAATAGTTTTTTAGTTTTACTTTTTTTAGGAAGTCGGTTTTATGTTTTTTAAAACTTTTTTTTTATTTCACAGTTTTTTTTAGTAATTTTTTGCTATTAATGTACTCGGCGGAATCGCTCGGCCTTCGGCCTCGCGATTCCGCCTCGCTTTCCAATCCGATCTTGACCCAATTAAAATAGGACCACGTCAGCTTCGATAGCTCAGTGGTGCAGACAGTCAACTGTCGCTATTGAATTTTAAGCAACGCTGGGTGCGGTCAGTACTTAGATGGGTGACCGCTGACCGTTGGAGGCTGACCAAGGTTCGGATTCCTCGTAAAACTGTAAGTCCCTTCCCTCGTAATTTTACTTGGTGGTAGGGTTTAACCTTCCCGGGTTGGTACCACCGCACTGAATTAAACGTCGGTCGAAACGGCTATGTAAACAGTTTGTGTTTTCCGACCAGTTCAGTGTAGTCAGCACGATCAAAGGGGGAAGCACTGACATGGCACTGGTGTTATGGGCTGACATCACGGACGTTGTAGGTGATGTTGCAGAACTTAGTAGAATGGACAGACATAAACGTGTTACGGAAGCCTACTTTTATTATAAAATAACCGTCGGAGGACCTTGGTTGAAAATTGTAAAATTTAGTAGAACGGATAGACATGCATATGTTACGGAACCCTACATTCATTTTGCAGAACTTAGTAGAATGGACAGACATAAACGTGTTACGGAACCCTACTTAACAGTTGCACTCCGGGAGTGCCGGCAGATCCCGTGCCACTCTAACTTAACCCTTAACGCAATGACTTAAGGTTTCATTTTAAAAATGACGCTGACGCGATGTCGCGAGTTATACATTTTTACCCACCTAAAAAAGTGCCAAGAGCCGCTAAAGAAGTTTTCACTTCAAAAACCTCAGGGTTATCCCCTTTCAAATAAAAAAAAAAAGAATTTTCAAAATCGGCCCACAATTGACGGAGTAATCGCGTAACAAACATCCAAAAAAAGAAAACATACCGTCGAATTGAGAATCTTTTAGGTCTAAAGTAAATTTCTCGTGAAGACAAATGCAACGAGCCCAAACACGATGGGTTTATCATGTGTAGTTTAGGAGTTCCTATGGCCACCTTCTGTCTCCATCATCAAACCAGCTCGATGGTACTCGGTACAGTAGGTACTGGCCAGGTACCATAATAAATTAAACGCCGGTCGGAAAAAATAAAAAAATTTCAAATTTAGAATATTCATGAAACAAGGGTCCGAATATGTATCACTAGTATATCGATTCATGTATTTCAACAGGACAGAGAAAATTTCAAAATATTAGGTATTTAATACTTTTTAGTTCTTTTTGTTTTTTTGTTTTTTTGAAATCGGTTTAATATTTTTTAAAACAGTTTTTATTTCATTCTTTTTAGTAATATTACATAAAAAAGAATAATCGAAATCGAATAATCGAAATCGATTGAAGTGGTACAGAATTATTCGCCATATGTGTCAGACTGCAAATTGCTGAATAAGTCCACATCACAAATGTTTTGCTGAAGGTATCCACACACCATACTAATTTATCAAACTGAAAATTGCCGAAAACGACCACATCACAAGTTTTGCTGAAGGTAACCACACACCATAGTATTATGCTGATTTTTCGAAAACCACTGAACCAATTTCGATAAAATTGAAATGGGACCACCTCGGAAGTATGACCTAACTAACAAAAAAAGAATTTTCTAAATCGGCCCTCAATTGACGGAGAAATCGTGTTACAAACATACAAAAAAATAAAAATAAAAAAAATAAAAAAAAAAATAAAAAAAAAAAAAAACATACAGACGAATTGAGAACCTCCTCCTTTTTTGGAAGTCGGTTAAAAATAAGACAACTTTGTTAACTTTGGGGGTTTGTCTTTTGCAGAGCCAGTAACCACGCCTTGCAAGAGCGCTTAAAACCAAATTTTGAGGATTTCTCTCGTATAGGCGGTGGGAGATTATTCCAGCATTTAGTTGCGCTGTATTTAAAAGAGCCTTCAAAGCCGGCAGTGACGTGGCGTGGCACTAAAAGCAAATGTGCACTTGCTCGAGTTGGGTACGGGTGAGCATCCTTAGACCACGACAGCTTCTTATATAGGTACTCAGGCTCTTCGGTATATATTATTTTATGTACTCGACATGCTTGGTCTCGCCTTCATTTTTAAAACATCATTTTCATTAAAGAACGGAGTGACATGTCCACAGGCAACATCTATCGCTTTATTGTCATTCCTAAATTCCCCGTTTTATCAGAAAAATAAAAAAATAAACTTTTTTTCGTCAGATTAAGAGAACCCACCAACATTTTTGTCAGATTAAGAAAATATGCTTTCAGGACACCGAGATAAACCCTTCTTATAAAAATCTGACGCTCTCGAGTATTTCAAAAGGACGTTTTTTCTTGAATTTTCAAACATTTGTCGTAAGTTATCGTCACGCTAAAATCGTCAGTTTTTTTGAAGGGAGCTTCCTTGGGGCCTACTTAACACCCCTTCTGAAAATCTGACGCTCTCGATTACATATTTTTTCGAATTTTTGACTATCTTGTATGCCTACCCCAACCACGCAAACCGGCAGATTAGTATACCGTTGTTATCAGAGGCACTTGGGGCATACGTGGTATGAATATCTGACGTGCTCAAGAATGCCCAAGTAACTGTTTTTTTTTTACATTTTTGAAAAACCGTACACGCCATACCCACCGCCAATGGTTTTTACCTTAATAGCTTTTCTTTTCGAAATTACTTCATCTTTCGATTTTAATATGTCTCGACGGTACTCGAGAATGCCGCCATTTAGCGACCTCACCTCCCTAACTATAATATATAAGTCAATGGCACCGCGCCGGTTTTGTATGGAAATAATGATTTATGGTAAAAAAGTAATGTTTTTCTGATCGGAATTAATTCTTTATTTTTTTAGTGTGTAGATACAAAAATTAGCAATTTTTCAAAATAAAAAGGAACCTTGAATGTTCGTCCGTTGAGAAGTAGTAATTAAAAAAGTGATTTTAAAAAAATGCACGGAAAATATCTGGAGGATTTTTTTTTAATTTAACTTATATAAGGATACACTAGCGATTAAGAAAAAAAACTCTATTACGAATTAATGCAAGCTTGAACCCTTTTTCAACCTAAAACCGCTGCGCTATTAATATAGCGGATAGCGACTTAAAGGATGCACCTAATGGTGCATCGTCGTGGTATACTGAATGGAGGGTTCTGCAAAAAAGATGCCAAATCCATTGCATCGTTTTACCGTACAGAATCCTATTTTTTAGGACATACTCGTACATCGTCATATCGATCTTGATAACTTCTTCAGTGAAGGTCCTACAAAGATAAAATTTACATTGGGTGATAGGGCACGCCAAGAACTTTCGATAGAGCCGTGTTACGTAAAAACGCTGCATGTCCTCATACATCGTTTTACCATCCGACGGCAGTGTCTTTCGAGTTGACGCAGCGTCAACTCGAAAGGCTGATCAGCGGGTGCGCGCGGGACGGGGTGACATCGGTCGCTTGTATGGATTCCATACAAGCGGCCGATGTCCCCCCGTCCATACTATGGAATACGATGGCGCTTCAAATGTCTTGATGTGTCATTATTCGTCGCCCGCGTTTGACGCGCCCGAAATTTAAAATTATGTAACGGGATTCACGTTTTATCTTATTCATCGTTTATATAAATAATAATAAAACTAGATATTTTTTCAAATTAATTTTAGCTTAATTCTTCGATATTAATGGTGACATTAATTTTATTTGATTTCCTCGCCAACTTAAAGGAATCGCCACTGCTACTATTGTTGTCCGAATGTCCGGATGGAAGACTGGGTACCCATAGCACAGGGAATCCTAGTTTCGAGTGGAAGGATCGAGGGGTCGTGTTTTGATATTTGATTCCATGTTCGGCAAATGTGAATGAAAGGTCGGTCGAAACGGCTATGTTTTTTTTTTTATGTAAATAGTTTGTGTTTTCCTTCCAGTTCAGTGTTCCGGCACGACCGAAGAAAATGGGCTGATCGGCTGACATCACGGATGTTGTAGATGATTTAGCCAACCGTGTTAGTTTCCATAAAAAAAAATGTCCACAAAAACCGATCTGCCCAGGGCTTTGAGAAATATATAGAGTTATCGCTCCGAAGAAATGTACAGAGAAGCAGTGTTCCAGCGGCTGAGATATGGGGTAAGGTAGCGGGGAGGCTGAGCACAGAGTCGGGCGGAAGAGGGGAGCGCGCGCGGGGCGGGAAGCGTGTGGGAGACGGTCTGGCGGCCGGTGTGGGGGGCCAGCGCGGGGCGGGAAGCGTGCGGCAGAGAGGCAAGGGGTAGAAAGAACGATCGCACTCGTGCGTGGGTGTGCATATTGTCTTTTCATTCTAACACTTCATCTCCAGATTCGCCATCGCACCTTCGCATCGACGAAGATGTGTAAATGTATTAGTTTAAAGTAGGCGAGGCGCGATCGCAGCAGGCAGGCGACGACTGCGCGCTGCGGCCTCTCGCGCTCGACTAAGAGACTTGAGGATCGCGAACCGCAACTCGGTGGAACATGTTAGTTGGCCGAGTTATTTATCTAGTACGCTAGTACATAATATATCTTTGGCCCAGGGCAAGTTTTTTTTAACGTCTTACGCACGGCTGTCGCGTTGATGTAACATGACGTTTTACGCTAAATCTAAAATCTAACTAGTTTTAGCTTGAATGCTGTCAAACGTATCAAAAAATATGGAAAAAGTTTTTTGTTGAAAGTTTATTTAAGGATTATTTTTGCTTTTGACACTTTTTTCGTATCTATTAATAGTTTTCCCAAAAAAGTGAAAAATCACGCGAGGCACGCAAGATGGTGGTAGTGTCAGTAGATGATGTCCCGTAGCAAAATGCGAAAAAAACGATCCCATAATCCCCACGATCCCCCTTATTGGATCGCTTTTTGTCTGTCTGTCTGTCGGGCAGATATCTCCGGACCTACTGAACCGATTTCGATGAAACTGACGCCAAATTATGTATAATTTTTGCAGCTAGATATGTAGATTATAGATAAGTTTGTACAGGACTAACATCCCAAAAGGTGAACGAAAAGTATTTTTTGTATTTTTAAATAAATCAAGTGTCATGTCATTCTATAGGTATTATTAAGGCTACTTTAAAAAATATATAAATTTGCCTTATGCAATAAGTTATAAATCAGAAAATTTACATAAGGTGCAAAGGCGGACTTATCCCTTACAGAGATTTCTTACAGTCAACCTTTGGATGTTTGAGATTCGATAATATGAAGGCTGCAGGGAAGAACGTGAGTTATCTATCACTAAAGGATACTTTTACAGGAGGCGATTTTTAATTTTTGAAGGTGGATATCCTAATGAATAAAGAATATTTTTTTTAACTCTTAGCCTTAATAAATGAAACAATCCTATAAATGAACAAACCCTTATAACATATATATAAACACATTACATTTTAGTTAAGCAGTTTTCTGGAAATTAAATAAAAATCGACAAAAACCCATTTTTAACAGGGAAGAAACGTGATAATATGTTGCTCTCAAAAAAGTTAAGAACTTAGTTTAGTTCTGTAAAAAAGGGAAATAAAACACCTATTTTTATAAATCAAAATGTTTATTACAATTTTTTTTTTTTTTTATTAATCGAAAAACTTTATTGAATTAAACATACAGAAATTACATAAACTATAACTACCTATCAAATTAAATAGACAAATATAACTAATTAAAAAAAAAAAAACTATAACTAAAAACGAAAAACGAAAAACTAACTTATAAATTATATATTTCCTCAAGGGGCGTCGTCCCCGGGATGGTTCCCAGGATGGCGGCCGCGTTGCCCCTCTGTCTCCCCAGACTAACTCGTTGCCGGAGATACGAGAGGCAACACGGGTTTCCAGTTGCGGTCACCATCCTGGAACCCACCTCAAGGACGAAGGCCTTGGCCTCCTCCGACCACGTACCAAATGTCTCGACGGCGAAGGCCACGAACCAGTAGTTGCACCTAATATCTTCATATTTATTGTGCTTCCTACTGGCCGCGGCTTCCGCCGCCGCACCCGCACGCGAGCAGGACAGCTTTATGTTGCTCGCACAGACGGTGTCCACACACGTGGCGTCCCACATAATGTAGTCAACGAGGAGTTGGACCCATACATTAATTCCTCAGTCAATGAAACTTTGATAATATCTTGGAGTAATGTTCGGAATTACGACTGACAAATAATCCAACATTTTTTTTTACGTAAAAAAATATTTCATGATTTAAAAAATAAAGATAATTCACCGAAAACGGTTGCTCGTCTGAGCGCCGCCACTCAGAGAGAGTCGGGGGCCTGGTTGCATGCTCTTCCCTCCCATACAATCGGTACGCTTCTGGACCCGGACTCTCTCAGAATAGGAATGGCGCTCAGGCTGGGTTGCAACATTTACGAAGAACACCAATGTGTCTGCGGCAAGACCGCAGACACCCAGGGTCACCACGGATTAAGCTGTAACAAAAACTCGGGCAGATTCCCAAGACATCACATGCTTAACGACTTACTGAAAAGAGCATTAACCCCTGTTGACGTGCCATGCCTACTGGAGCCTCCGGGCCTGTGTAGAGACGACGGAAAAAGGCCCGACGGAATGACGATTCTGCCGTGGAAGCACGGCCGCGCTCTGGTGTTACACTAGTCAACCAGGAGTGTTGATGTATGGAGACCCATACATTAATTCCTCAGTCAATGAAACTTTGATAATATCTTGGAGTAATGTTCGGAATTACGACTGACAAATAATCCAACATTTTTTTTTACGGGAAGTTGGGTATATTCAAAGAAAAGTGAAAATTTAATATAATTCCTATAGACAAATTGCTCCGTCCAAAGTTACTTCGCCATAGGGTAGGTATTATTTATATGAATAAGTACGTAAATAAATCCAACATTTTTTGTATATGGAAATAGTGAATTAAAAACAAAATGTGTTTTTTTACTATATTTTTCTCGGCAAAATTGCTCAGTCGGTTCTTTAATCTGAATATACCTTAGTATTATTATGTACATCAATAAGCATAAGAATCCAACAACTTTTTTATATGCATCATTTTTTTTCAAGGTGACGACCGAAACTCTGTTCCGGAAAATTCCTCCGTCCGTTTTTATTGTACAATTATGATTAAGAATTTTGAAGAAAATTATTTGCAAAAGAATCCAACAAAAAATCCATCGGCAAGTTTAAAAAACAAGCGGGCCAAGACGGGCGCGGTGCGCAGAGGAGCGGCCGGCCGCGGGAGGCGAGAGACGCGGCATTTTCCCCTCCTCTGCGTCCATGCTGCGCCGCGCCGCCCCTGGCGCGCCGCTGAAGTTGGCGTGCGGTGTGTGCTAACCAGGGACTGAAAACCGGTTCGAAATGGGGTTCGGGTTCTCCGAACCGGTTCGAAGAACCTTTTTAACGAGCGAATGGTCGCGAACCGGTTCAAAAAAAACCGAACCTGAAGCCTAAAAACCGGTTCAGAACCGGTTTGGACCTCTAATATTAACCGGTTCGCAGCAGGGTACGAAATGGGGTGGAAACCTATATACATTTTTTTGGACTTTGGGCTTCTTTTTTAATGTAAAATATTGTTGTTTTATGTATTTAATAAAATAAAAAAATAGGTGGTTGATTTTTATAGCCTAATCGATTCAGTTTCATAACAGTAACAAAAAAGTCTGGATTATCATTATGACATAACACGTGTAAGTTGGTAAAAAAAATCAAATTCTTTCTATTCCATACTAATAAAACTAAAATTGTGGTTTTTCACAATTTCTGAAAGAAAGGGATCTATGTGTTGGAAGACTTTTTTGTTCCTGGCATGAAACTGAAATGATTAAGAAATTTTTTTTTACATTTTACATAGAAAAAATGTTTTTGTGCGAACAAAAATTATTTGTTCTTCAAAAGTGATCTATTTCCGATACAGAACCCTCTCTTAGCGTACTATTAACTAATTTTGAAAGACATTATATAAGGTGCTTCGTTATTCATCTCAAGTAAACACGTTACGCAAAAAAAAAATTATATGTTTTTAGCATAACTTTTCGAGAAATTTTCAAACGCAGAACAGCTGTTTATTGTAAGTAAGTCACAAGGTCACTAGACCTGTGTGTAACAGTAGGTAGCTTGCATTGTACGGGGTCAATGACCGTTGTATGTCCAAACGCAGAACAGCTGTTTGTTGTAAGTAAGTCACAAGGTAACTAGACCTGTGTGTAACAGTAGGTAGCTTGCATTGTACGGGGTCAATGACCGTACTATGTTCAAACGCAGAACAGCTATTGTTGTAAGTAAGTCACAAGGTCACTAGGCCGCCGCCGCTCTAAAACTAGCTACCTACCTACCTACGTGTGCGGTGTGTGTGCCTACGTTTCTTGTTTGCAAGGGTCTATAGCCTTGATTGGTTTTTACAGCTATTTGATTTAATTTTTTTGTTAGGAGGAGAAACAATGCACCCCATAAACATGTTTTTTTTTCGTAAAGTGTTGAGCTGAACGGGACATGACAAAAAAAAATAATAATAATAATGATAATGATCTGTTTCTATTAATTTTGTGTATTTTTATTACTTTTTATAGTTATAATATATGTAAAATTAATATAAATGTATTTAAAAATGTGAAATAAAGAAAATGATAATGATAATGACGAACCATACTGAATATGCATATGTCTCAATGAAATATTGTTATTGTTGTGTGTTCTTTATGGCGAAATAAATATCTGAATCTGAATCTGTTTGTTTTGAGCGCGTATGTAACCCTCCCGAAGTTATTGACATAAATAACGAAGCACCTTATATAGGGAGTTAAAGCTGTTCGCGTCTGTGACACCTCATGGTCCTTAAGTCACACGTGCCTTTGAACGTGGTGCCAAATGAACAGCAGTTAGCGTGTGGGAGATCTTCGGATCGATTGGGTTCGCCACCACATCCTGGGAGAATCAATTATTTATTTTATTTTTATTTTATTTTTATTTATCTCTTTATTTCAGCCAACTAGGGCCATATTGAAAATACATATTAAATGTCTTAACCTAAGAACTAAAATTACTTTTTCTCCACTTGTGTCTGTACGGGTCCCAATAGAGACCCGTATGCGTCATATTAGTCTGCTGACGCGGTGAATCAGGTGCGCGTAGAGTGGGCGCAGATTGCGTCCGCGGCACGGGCGTCGGCAGCGACGCGGGCGTCGGCAGCGGCGCGGGCGTCGTCGGCGGCGGCGCGGGTTGCGTCTCCTGAATGTGCAGTTGTAGACAGCTCCGGCGCGGCCTCAGCATACTTATGGCGCGCGACCTCACGATGAAGGTCGCGATTGTAGCGCCGGAACACCACCCCGGAGGGCCAAAACTCACTGCAAAGGAATGTCTTCACCTTCTCGGCAGGAATGCACAGCTTGAAAGCGCAAAAGTTCGTGTCAGCCCAGTGAGAAGGAAGAGCCTCGACACTCTCAACTCGCTCACCCTTATCCTGGACGTGGCGGATGAGGTCCTCGATCTTCATGTCCTTTCGCAGGCGAGACACGTAGATGAGAGCCGTGCGGGGAGCTGCCTTCAAACAGCTCTCTTCAGGGGGCGCAGATCCGCGCTTATTGCACCTCTTCCTTCTCTTCTTCCTGCTCTCGACGAGTACGAACCCGTCTTTGTCACGTGCAGCCTCCTGCCGACAGTCGGGACGCGGTTCCAAGCGCGGGGATACCATTGTTGTTTTCTCCACCGTTTTACTGATACGCTTCGTCATAGATCCGCGTCGCCTTTTCGGACGAGCGGCAACGGGGCCGGTGGGCGGAGGAGCGGGAGGGGTGCGCAGTGTAGAAGTCGAGGCATCAACAGCACCATCAGCGCTTACGTAGCATACCGGCGTCGATGTGCAATCGCTGGGTGACGACACTTGAGCACCTCGCCTGCGCATATTGATGTTGCGCACACTCAGCGTTTCGTTCGGTGTTCCCACTTGCGGAATGCGATCAGGCTGCAGAGACGGGGTTATCGGCCGGAGTGACTCGGAACATGATAATTTCTCAACTGCCTGTTTCAGCTGTTGAACTTCCGGGACGAGAGATGTTGGCCCCTACGCCGCTGTTGCTCCACAGTTTTCCTTCAGTTGAGCTATGTCCGCTTTTATGATCACCAAATCTTTCAGGAAGGCCGTAACGTCGACGTGGTCGAAGGACACAGGCGGCAACTTATTGATGTCGTACGCCACGAACCTTGGCACGTCGTCGGGGTCTGTCTGCTTTAAGATGGTGATGATGTCCTGGATAGTCTTCTTCTTCCGATTTTCTCCCTTGCGAGTCGGCCTTCTTGACGGAATGCACGCACAAAGCAGAACTCTCGCGGTCTCAACGTCATCTTCGGTCAAGGCGGACTCACAAATCCGGATGATGCTGACTTCATCCAAGACGTCCGCTTTATGGTTTATGAAGGCTAGTACTTCGTTCACAACCATATTGCATTTATCGCACGCCATTTTCGCTTACTTCGCAGGTGCGTCTAGAGTGCATCGTGTGCGCGTCCGTCGCCGACCGATGCAAGCTCAGTACTATTATACCGCCATAACAGTTCACTGTGTTCCGGTGCACCTCCCGGGGACCCAAAAGCAGGTGGGGATGGCTGTGGTGAGGAGTAGGTCTGTAATCCCGACGCGGATTCGCTGTTCCGACGTGATGCATCGACACGGTTGACAGGGAGACTTGGTGAGACGGTTATTCCGCTGGCCGCCCGCCGGTGGTACAGGGGCCCAATCGCGTCTAACCAACGCGAGAGGCTGCCCTGGTAAACCGGCGCATAATCCCGGAGTGGTCCGTCGTGCCGGTTGGTGAACGGAGTAGGGGTCCCGGCGGCCACTTCCGGGGGGAGGGGAGGGGGGGGGGACCGGGGGCCCTTCCGTCTTCCGTGTCGGCGCACCACTAACCTGAGCAGTAAGCGAATAAGCTAGGGTCCACGCTTTGCCCGTGAATCACCACAGCCACCCTTCACGCTCTTTCCCCCCCCTCTTACTACAACCATGGCAGTACAAAGAAAGAACAACTTTCAATCAGCTGTGCACACCCCTACACCACTATTTAGCGTTGACTTGACCAACGTGCGGGGGTTGCACACCAATCTTAATGCCGTCAATCACCACGTGAAGAGGATGAAGCCGGCCTTGCTTTCTCGACGAAAACGCAAATATCTCGCCCTGCCGACACTTCTTACCTGCACCACCCCGGCTACACCCTGGATGAAGCCTTCCGCTGGCGAGCCGGAGTCTGCCTGTTTGTCAGGGCTGATATTTCCTGTCGTCGCCTGCGCTGCATTGAGGACTCCGAGCTCTCAATACTCTGGCCCCACGTGGATCTGGGAACGGTGTCGGGGGTCCCAATAGGTCGCACTCTGGCAATGCGGAGACAGCTCGGTTATTCGAGTACCTGAGTGGAGCGGTAGACAAAGTCCAAGAGCGGTTCCCCACCGCGGATTTGGGTTTCCTTGGAGACTTCAATGCCCATGACAAGGCATCGCTAGGCTCCAGGAGAACTGACTTTGCGGGGAGAGCCGCCTACGACTTCGCCCTGACGCATGGCCTGTCTCAACTGGTGGACCAGCCCACCAGGCTGCCAGATATAGACGGTCATGGACCCTCTCTGCTGGATCTTCCGCTGACACAAACCCCACTGGATATAAAGTCTCAGTGAGAGCCCCGCCGGGTTCTTCTGATCATTGTTTAGTGGGGTCCACGGTGTCATCTTCGCCTCCTCAGTCCCGTACTGGAGGAACGCGTCGAATTTGGCACTACGCGTCAGCAGATTAAGATGAGATGCGAGAACACTTCGCATCCTACCCTTGGAGAGAGATCTGCTTCAGTTCGGACGATCCGTCAAAATGCGGTAATACCGTTGCCGATGTGGTTCTGGGGGCAAAGGAAATGTTTATTCCCAGCGCCTCTGTCCACCTCGGTGGTAAAAGCCAACCATCGTACAGCCGCGACTGTGCTGATGCTGTCGCAGCTAAATGCACAGCTTATCGGGCATGGTCGCGTGCCCGTGCCGGACGTGAATCAAACGTATCCGAACAGACGATGGAATACAACCGCCTCTCCAGATCCTGCAAAAGGGCTGCAAAAGGGCTCCAAAATATTGCCAGGGCCAAATTTGACTACATCGGCGACAGACTGAACCAGCACCCAACTGGGAGCTGTGAGTTCTGGTCTCTCGCCAAATCTGTCGAGTCGAATTTCTGCCGCTCCTCTCTTCCACCTCTGCAGTGTCCTGGAGGCTCACTTGCCCACTCCGCAAAGGAGAAAGCCGACTTACTGGTATCTCTCTTTGCGGGGAACTTCAACCTGGACGATGGGGGTGCCACTCCCCCAGCCATACCTAGGTGTGAGAACTCCATGCCGGAAGTACAGTTTCGATAACAGACTGTACTGACGGAGTTTCTCTCCCTATACGTCAGGAAAGCGTGTGGGCAGGAATGGATTCCTGCATTGGTGTTAAAATAGTGTGCTCCCGAGCTGGCTCCAGTGCTGACGCGCCTATTCCGTATCTCCTACTCCAATGGCCGTGTGCCGGCGGTCTGGAAATCTGTGTTTGTGCAAGCGGACCCCAAAAAGGTTTTTTTTATTGACAGCGCGTCGTATGGCGCCGAGCCACCCATAAGGTGTCTAACGACGCCCATGGACATTCGGTCGTATGCGGGGGTTCCGAATGCCATGCCGAGCATTGCTTATGGTGCCCATTCACGGCCCTCTTGAAGGACCCGAGACTGTACTTGGGGGGAAATATATGTGCAGGGAGAGCGTTCCAGGGTTTACCGGTTCTGTAGAGGAAAGATCTGCAGAATCGATTGGTACGCATCCGCGGTAAGTCCAGCGTGTAGGAATGCAATCCCTGCCCAGTGCGCGTGGTGCGAAGGTGGAAAGGGGACGGCGGGATCACATTAAACGGCCCCTCCGAGTACTCCTCACGGAATAAGCGATAGAATACACTTAGGGAGCCGACATCCCTACGGTGTTGCAGTGGTTCTAGATCGCAGGACACTTCGGGGTCACCTACTAGTCGCACGGTTCGACGCTGGATTGAGTCCAGAGGCGCAAGCTGGTATTTGGCAGAGCCATCCCACAGGTGCGAGCAGTACTCCAAGCAGGACCTGATCTGCGATTTATAGAGAAGCAGCTTTTGGTGTGAAGTACCGTCGCACCTTATTGAGTACGCCCAGCTTTTTAGAAGCCAGCTTGGCCTTCCCCTCGATATGGCGACGAAAGTTCAGGTCGTGCGACAGTTCGACTCCGAGGATCCCGAGGTGTTCACTTAATTTAAGCGACGTGCCTTGGAATGAAGGAACCGGTGTGAACGCCGCTCTCTTCGCACTGAACACGCGAACTTGTGTCTTGGAAGCGTTGAACTCGACCAAATTACTATGGCCCTATTCGGAAATAGAGTCGAGTGTGTGTTCGAGCTCAGACACAAGTCTTCGCCTCTTCTCATCCACAACATCCCGACTGGCTGAAGGGTGACTGGTGTAGGATCCGTGTGCCGTACTGTCATCAATGTATGTTGTCCAGAGACAGCATATCATTGATATGCAGAAGAAACAGCGTGGGTGACAACACAGATCCTTGGGGTATGCCGGCGTTCACTGACATGTCCGACGAGCAACCGTAGTGCACGGTTGCTGAATGAATGCTACGCCCATGCAGGAAGTCGGCGAAGAAACAAGAAACAAGAAACAAGAAACGTAGGCACACACACGCACACGTAGGTAGGTAGGTAGGTAGGTAGCTAGTTTTAGAGCGGCGGCGGCCTAGTGACCTTGTGACTTACTTACAACAATAGCTGTTCTGCGTTTGAACATAGTACGGTCATTGACCCCGTACAATGCAAGCTACCTACTGTTACACACAGGTCTAGTTACTTTGTGACTTACTTACAACAAACAGCTGTTCTGCTTTTGGACATACAACGGTCATTGACCCCGTACAATGCAAGCTACCTACTGTTACACACAAGTCTAGTGACCTTGTGACTTACTTACAATAAACAGCTGTTCTGCGTTTGAAAATTTCTCGAAAAGTTATGCTAAAAACATATAATTTTTTTTTTGCGTAACGTGTTTACTTGAGATGAATAACGAAGCACCTTATATAATGTCTTTCAAAATTAGTTAATAGTACGCTAAGAGAGGGTTCTGTATCGGAAATAGATCACTTTTGAAGAACAAATAATTTTTGTTCGCACAAAAACATTTTTTCTATGTAAAATGTAAAAAAAAAATTCTTAATCATTTCAGTTTCATGCCAGGAACAAAAAAGTCTTCCAACACATAGATCCCTTTCTTTCAGAAATTGTGAAAAACCACAATTTTAGTTTTATTAGTATGGAATAGAAAGAATTTGATTTTTTTTACCAACTTACACGTGTTATGTCATAATGATAATTAAGACTTTTTTGTTACTGTTATGAAACTGAATCGATTAGGCTATAAAAATGAACCACCTATTTTTTTATTTTATTAAATACATAAAACAACAATATTTTACATTAAAAAAAAAGTTTTAAAAAACATAAAACCGACTTCCTAAAAAAAGTAAAACTAAAAAACTATTTAAAATAAAAATATAAAAACCGCCTTCAAAAATATATGAAATAAAAAACTAAAAAAAAAAACGAACCCTAGAGTTGAAGGCGGTGCTAAAAAGGCTACACAAATCACAAAGGATATTATCATCCGCTCATGTTTTCTTTCATGCATCATTTTTGCTTGCTTTAGCACCGCCTTCAACTCTAGGGTTCGTTTTTTTTTTTAGTTTTTTATTTCATATATTTTTGAAGGCGGTTTTTATATTTTTATTTTAAATAGTTTTTTAGTTTTACTTTTTTTAGGAAGTCGGTTTTATGTTTTTTAAAACTTTTTTTTTATTTCACAGTTTTTTTTAGTAATTTTTTGCTATTAATGTACTCGGCGGAATCGCTCGGCCTTCGGCCTCGCGATTCCGCCTCGCTTTCCAATCCGATCTTGACCCAATTAAAATAGGACCACGTCAGCTTCGATAGCTCAGTGGTGCAGACAGTCAACTGTCGCTATTGAATTTGAAGCAACGCTGGGTGCGTGATTAGATGGGTGACCGCTGACCGTTGGAGGCTGACCAAGGTTCGGATTCCTCGTAAAACTGTAAGTCCCTTCCCTCGTAATCTTACTTGGTGGTAGGGTTTAACCTTCCCGGGTTGGTACCACCGCACTGAATTAAACGTCGGTCGAAACGGCTATGTAAATAGTTTGTGTTTTCCGACCAGTTCAGTGTAGTCAGCACGATCAAAGGGGGAAGCACTGACATGGCACTGGTGTTATGGGCTGACATCACGGACGTTGTAGGTGATGTTGCAGAACTTAGTAGAATGGACAGACATAAACGTGTTACGGAAGCCTACTTTTATTATAAAATAACCGTCGGAGGACCTTGGTTGAAAATTGTAAAATTTAGTAGAACGGATAGACATGCCTCGCGATTCCGCCTCGCTTTCCAATCCGATCTTGACCCAATTAAAATAGGACCACGTCAGCTTCGATAGCTCAGTGGTGCAGACAGTCAACTGTCGCTATTGAATTTGAAGCAACGCTGGGTGCGTGATTAGATGGGTGACCGCTGACCGTTGGAGGCTGACCAAGGTTCGGATTCCTCGTAAAACTGTAAGTCCCTTCCCTCGTAATCTTACTTGGTGGTAGGGTTTAACCTTCCCGGGTTGGTACCACCGCACTGAATTAAACGTCGGTCGAAACGGCTATGTAAATAGTTTGTGTTTTCCGACCAGTTCAGTGTAGTCAGCACGATCAAAGAGGGAAGCACTGACATGGCACTGGTGTTATGGGCTGACATCACGGACGTTGTAGGTGATGTTGCAGAACTTAGTAGAATGGACAGACATAAACGTGTTACGGAAGCCTACTTTTATTATAAAATAACCGTCGGAGGACCTTGGTTGAAAATTGTAAAATTTAGTAGAACGGATAGACATGCATATGTTACGGAACCCTACATTCATTTTGCAGAACTTAGTAGAATGGACAGACATAAACGTGTTACGGAACCCTACTTAACAGTTGCACTCCGGGAGTGCCGGCAGATCCCGTGCCACTCTAACTTAACCCTTAACGCAATGACTTAAGGTTTCATTTTAAAAATGACGCTGACGCGATGTCGCGAGTTATACATTTTTACCCGCCTAAAAAAGTGCCAAGAGCCGCTAAAGAAGTTTTCACTTCAAAAACCTCAGGGTTATCCCCTTTCAAATAAAAAAAAAAATAATTTTCAAAATCGGCCCACAATTGACGGAGTAATCGCGTAACAAACATCCAAAAAAAGAAAACATACCGTCGAATTGAGAATCTTTTAGGTCTAAAGTAAATTTCTCGTGAAGACAAATGCAACGAGCCCAAACACGATGGGTTTATCATGTGTAGTTTAGGAGTTCCTATGGCCACCTTCTGTCTCCATCATCAAACCAGCTCGATGGTACTCGGTACAGTAGGTACTGGCCAGGTACCATAATAAATTAAGCGCCGGTCGGAAAAGATAAAAAAATTTCAAATTTAGAATATTCATGAAACAAGGGTCCGAATATGTATCACTAGTATATCGATTCATGTATTTCAACAGGACAGAGAAAATTTCAAAATATTAGGTATTTAATACTTTTTAGTTTTTTTTTTTTTTTGTTTTTTTTTGGAAATCGGTTTAATATTTTTTAAAACAGTTTTTATTTCATTCTTTTTAGTAATATTACATAAAAAAGAATAATCGAAATCGAATAATCGAAATCGATTGAAGTGGTACAGAATTATTCGCCATATGTGTCAGACTGCAAATTGCTGAATAAGTCCACATCACAAATGTTTTGCTGAAGGTAACCACACACCATACTAATTTATCAAACTGAAAATTGCCGAAAACGACCACATCACAAGTTTTGCTGAAGGTAACCACACACCATAGTATTATGCTGATTTTTCGAAAACCACTGAACCAATTTCGATAAAATTGAAATGGGACCACCTCGGAAGTATGACCTAACTAACAAAAAAAGAATTTTCTAAATCGGCCCTCAATTGACGGAGAAATCGTGTTACAAACATACAAAAAAATAATAAAAAAAAAAATAAAAAAAAAAATAAAAAAAAACATACAGACGAATTGAGAACCTCCTCCTTTTTTGGAAGTCGGTTAAAAAAGAAGCCCAAAGTCCAAAAAAAATGTATATAGGTTTCCACCCCATTTCGTACCCTGCTGCGAACCGGTTAATATTAGAGGTCCAAACCGGTTCTGAACCGGTTTTTAGGCTTCAGGTTCGGGTTTTTTTGAACCGGTTCGCGACCAAACTGGTTCGCTCGTTAAAAAGGTTCTTCGAACCGGTTCGGAGAACCCGAACCCCATTTCGAACCGGTTTTCAGTCCCTGGTTAGCACACACCGCACGCCAACTTCAGCGGCGCGCCAGGGGCGGCGCGGCGCAGCATGGACGCAGAGGAGGGGAAAATGCCGCGTCTCTCGCCTCCCGCGGCCGGCCGCTCCTCTGCGCACCGCGCCCGTCTTGGCCCGCTTGTTTTTTAAACTTGCCGATGGATTTTTTGTTGGATTCTTTTGCAAATAATTTTCTTCAAAATTCTTAATCATAATTGTACAATAAAAACGGACGGAGGAATTTTGCGGACCAGAGTTTCGGCCGTCACCTTGAAAAAAAATGATGCATATAAAAAAGTTGTTGGATTCTTATGCTTATTGATGTACATAATAATACTAAGGTATATTCCGATTAAAGAACCGACTGAGCAATTTTGCCGAGAAAAATATAGTAAAAAAACACATTTTGTTTTTAATTCACTATTTCCATATACAAAAAATGTTGGATTTATTTACGTACTTATTCATATAAATAATACCTACCCTATGGCGAAGTAACTTTGGACGGAGCAATTTGTCTATAGGAGTTATATTAAATTTTCACTTTTCTTTGAATATACCCAACTTCCCGTAAAAAAAAATGTTGGATTATTTGTCAGTAGTAATTCCGAACATTACTCCAAGATATTATCAAAGTTTCATTGACTGAGGAATTAATGTATGGGTCTCCATACATCAAAACTCCTGGTTGACTAGTGTATAACTATAATATATAAGTCAATGGCACCGCGCCGGTTTTGTATGGAAATAATGATTTATGGTAAAAAAGTAATGTTTTTCTGATCGGAATTAATTCTTTATTTTTTTAGTGTGTAGATACAAAAATTAGCAATTTTTCAAAATAAAAAGGAACCTTGAATGTTCGTCCGTTGAGAAGTAGTAATTAAAAAAGTGATTTTAAAAAAATGCACGGAAAATATCTGGAGGATTTTTTTTTAATTTAACTTATATAAGGATACACTAGCGATTAAGAAAAAAAACTCTATTACGAATTAATGCAAGCTTGAACCCTTTTTCAACCTAAAACCGCTGCGCTATTAATATAGCGGATAGCGACTTAAAGGATGCACCTAATGGTGCATCGTCGTGGTATACTGAATGGAGGGTTCTGCAAAAAAGATGCCAAATCCATTGCATCGTTTTACCGTACAGAATCCTATTTTTTAGGACATACTCGTACATCGTCATATCGATCTTGATAACTTCTTCAGTGAAGGTCCTACAAAGATAAAATTTACATTGGGTGATAGGGCACGCCAAGAACTTTCGATAGAGCCGTGTTACGTAAAAACGCTGCATGTCCTCATACATCGTTTTACCATCCGACGGCAGTGTCTTTCGAGTTGACGCAGCGTCAACTCGAAAGGCTGATCAGCGGGTGCGCGCGGGACGGGGTGACATCGGTCGCTTGTATGGATTCCATACAAGCGGCCGATGTCCCCCCGTCCATACTATGGAATACGATGGCGCTTCAAATGTCTTGATGTGTCATTATTCGTCGCCCGCGTTTGACGCGCCCGAAATTTAAAATTATGTAACGGGATTCACGTTTTATCTTATTCATCGTTTATATAAATAATAATAAAACTAGATATTTTTTCAAATTAATTTTAGCTTAATTCTTCGATATTAATGGTGACATTAATTTTATTTGATTTCCTCGCCAACTTAAAGGAATCGCCACTGCTACTATTGTTGTCCGAATGTCCGGATGGAAGACTGGGTACCCATAGCACAGGGAATCCTAGTTTCGAGTGGAAGGATCGAGGGGTCGTGTTTTGATATTTGATTCCATGTTCGGCAAATGTGAATGAAAGGTCGGTCGAAACGGCTATGTTTTTTTTTTTATGTAAATAGTTTGTGTTTTCCTTCCAGTTCAGTGTTCCGGCACGACCGAAGAAAATGGGCTGATCGGCTGACATCACGGATGTTGTAGATGATTTAGCCAACCGTGTTAGTTTCCATAAAAAAAAATGTCCACAAAAACCGATCTGCCCAGGGCTTTGAGAAATATATAGAGTTATCGCTCCGAAGAAATGTACAGAGAAGCAGTGTTCCAGCGGCTGAGATATGGGGTAAGGTAGCGGGGAGGCTGAGCACAGAGTCGGGCGGAAGAGGGGAGCGCGCGCGGGGCGGGAAGCGTGTGGGAGACGGTCTGGCGGCCGGTGTGGGGGGCCAGCGCGGGGCGGGAAGCGTGCGGCAGAGAGGCAAGGGGTAGAAAGAACGATCGCACTCGTGCGTGGGTGTGCATATTGTCTTTTCATTCTAACACTTCATCTCCAGATTCGCCATCGCACCTTCGCATCGACGAAGATGTGTAAATGTATTAGTTTAAAGTAGGCGAGGCGCGATCGCAGCAGGCAGGCGACGACTGCGCGCTGCGGCCTCTCGCGCTCGACTAAGAGACTTGAGGATCGCGAACCGCAACTCGGTGGAACATGTTAGTTGGCCGAGTTATTTATCTAGTACGCTAGTACATAATATATCTTTGGCCCAGGGCAAGTTTTTTTTAACGTCTTACGCACGGCTGTCGCGTTGATGTAACATGACGTTTTACGCTAAATCTAAAATCTAACTAGTTTTAGCTTGAATGCTGTCAAACGTATCAAAAAATATGGAAAAAGTTTTTTGTTGAAAGTTTATTTAAGGATTATTTTTGCTTTTGACACTTTTTTCGTATCTATTAATAGTTTTCCCAAAAAAGTGAAAAATCACGCGAGGCACGCAAGATGGTGGTAGTGTCAGTAGATGATGTCCCGTAGCAAAATGCGAAAAAAACGATCCCATAATCCCCACGATCCCCCTTATTGGATCGCTTTTTGTCTGTCTGTCTGTCGGGCAGATATCTCCGGACCTACTGAACCGATTTCGATGAAACTGACGCCAAATTATGTATAATTTTTGCAGCTAGATATGTAGATTATAGATAAGTTTGTACAGGACTAACATCCCAAAAGGTGAACGAAAAGTATTTTTTGTATTTTTAAATAAATCAAGTGTCATGTCATTCTATAGGTATTATTAAGGCTACTTTAAAAAATATATAAATTTGCCTTATGCAATAAGTTATAAATCAGAAAATTTACATAAGGTGCAAAGGCGGACTTATCCCTTACAGAGATTTCTTACAGTCAACCTTTGGATGTTTGAGATTCGATAATATGAAGGCTGCAGGGAAGAACGTGAGTTATCTATCACTAAAGGATACTTTTACAGGAGGCGATTTTTAATTTTTGAAGGTGGATATCCTAATGAATAAAGAATATTTTTTTTAACTCTTAGCCTTAATAAATGAAACAATCCTATAAATGAACAAACCCTTATAACATATATATAAACACATTACATTTTAGTTAAGCAGTTTTCTGGAAATTAAATAAAAATCGACAAAAACCCATTTTTAACAGGGAAGAAACGTGATAATATGTTGCTCTCAAAAAAGTTAAGAACTTAGTTTAGTTCTGTAAAAAAGGGAAATAAAACACCTATTTTTATAAATCAAAATGTTTATTACAATTTTTTTTTTTTTTTATTAATCGAAAAACTTTATTGAATTAAACATACAGAAATTACATAAACTATAACTACCTATCAAATTAAATAGACAAATATAACTAATTAAAAAAAAAAAAACTATAACTAAAAACGAAAAACGAAAAACTAACTTATAAATTATATATTTCCTCAAGGGGCGTCGTCCCCGGGATGGTTCCCAGGATGGCGGCCGCGTTGCCCCTCTGTCTCCCCAGACTAACTCGTTGCCGGAGATACGAGAGGCAACACGGGTTTCCAGTTGCGGTCACCATCCTGGAACCCACCTCAAGGACGAAGGCCTTGGCCTCCTCCGACCACGTACCAAATGTCTCGACGGCGAAGGCCACGAACCAGTAGTTGCACCTAATATCTTCATATTTATTGTGCTTCCTACTGGCCGCGGCTTCCGCCGCCGCACCCGCACGCGAGCAGGACAGCTTTATGTTGCTCGCACAGACGGTGTCCACACACGTGGCGTCCCACATAATGTAGTCAACGAGGAGTTGGACCCATACATTAATTCCTCAGTCAATGAAACTTTGATAATATCTTGGAGTAATGTTCGGAATTACGACTGACAAATAATCCAACATTTTTTTTTACGGGAAGTTGGGTATATTCAAAGAAAAGTGAAAATTTAATATAATTCCTATAGACAAATTGCTCCGTCCAAAGTTACTTCGCCATAGGGTAGGTATTATTTATATGAATAAGTACGTAAATAAATCCAACATTTTTTGTATATGGAAATAGTGAATTAAAAACAAAATGTGTTTTTTTACTATATTTTTCTCGGCAAAATTGCTCAGTCGGTTCTTTAATCTGAATATACCTTAGTATTATTATGTACATCAATAAGCATAAGAATCCAACAACTTTTTTATATGCATCATTTTTTTTCAAGGTGACGACCGAAACTCTGTTCCGGAAAATTCCTCCGTCCGTTTTTATTGTACAATTATGATTAAGAATTTTGAAGAAAATTATTTGCAAAAGAATCCAACAAAAAATCCATCGGCAAGTTTAAAAAACAAGCGGGCCAAGACGGGCGCGGTGCGCAGAGGAGCGGCCGGCCGCGGGAGGCGAGAGACGCGGCATTTTCCCCTCCTCTGCGTCCATGCTGCGCCGCGCCGCCCCTGGCGCGCCGCTGAAGTTGGCGTGCGGTGTGTGCTAACCAGGGACTGAAAACCGGTTCGAAATGGGGTTCGGGTTCTCCGAACCGGTTCGAAGAACCTTTTTAACGAGCGAATGGTCGCGAACCGGTTCAAAAAAAACCGAACCTGAAGCCTAAAAACCGGTTCAGAACCGGTTTGGACCTCTAATATTAACCGGTTCGCAGCAGGGTACGAAATGGGGTGGAAACCTATATACATTTTTTTGGACTTTGGGCTTCTTTTTTAATGTAAAATATTGTTGTTTTATGTATTTAATAAAATAAAAAAATAGGTGGTTGATTTTTATAGCCTAATCGATTCAGTTTCATAACAGTAACAAAAAAGTCTGGATTATCATTATGACATAACACGTGTAAGTTGGTAAAAAAAATCAAATTCTTTCTATTCCATACTAATAAAACTAAAATTGTGGTTTTTCACAATTTCTGAAAGAAAGGGATCTATGTGTTGGAAGACTTTTTTGTTCCTGGCATGAAACTGAAATGATTAAGAAATTTTTTTTTACATTTTACATAGAAAAAATGTTTTTGTGCGAACAAAAATTATTTGTTCTTCAAAAGTGATCTATTTCCGATACAGAACCCTCTCTTAGCGTACTATTAACTAATTTTGAAAGACATTATATAAGGTGCTTCGTTATTCATCTCAAGTAAACACGTTACGCAAAAAAAAAATTATATGTTTTTAGCATAACTTTTCGAGAAATTTTCAAACGCAGAACAGCTGTTTATTGTAAGTAAGTCACAAGGTCACTAGACCTGTGTGTAACAGTAGGTAGCTTGCATTGTACGGGGTCAATGACCGTTGTATGTCCAAACGCAGAACAGCTGTTTGTTGTAAGTAAGTCACAAGGTAACTAGACCTGTGTGTAACAGTAGGTAGCTTGCATTGTACGGGGTCAATGACCGTACTATGTTCAAACGCAGAACAGCTATTGTTGTAAGTAAGTCACAAGGTCACTAGGCCGCCGCCGCTCTAAAACTAGCTACCTACCTACCTACGTGTGCGGTGTGTGTGCCTACGTTTCTTGTTTGCAAGGGTCTATAGCCTTGATTGGTTTTTACAGCTATTTGATTTAATTTTTTTGTTAGGAGGAGAAACAATGCACCCCATAAACATGTTTTTTTTTCGTAAAGTGTTGAGCTGAACGGGACATGACAAAAAAAAATAATAATAATAATGATAATGATCTGTTTCTATTAATTTTGTGTATTTTTATTACTTTTTATAGTTATAATATATGTAAAATTAATATAAATGTATTTAAAAATGTGAAATAAAGAAAATGATAATGATAATGACGAACCATACTGAATATGCATATGTCTCAATGAAATATTGTTATTGTTGTGTGTTCTTTATGGCGAAATAAATATCTGAATCTGAATCTGTTTGTTTTGAGCGCGTATGTAACCCTCCCGAAGTTATTGACATAAATAACGAAGCACCTTATATAGGGAGTTAAAGCTGTTCGCGTCTGTGACACCTCATGGTCCTTAAGTCACACGTGCCTTTGAACGTGGTGCCAAATGAACAGCAGTTAGCGTGTGGGAGATCTTCGGATCGATTGGGTTCGCCACCACATCCTGGGAGAATCAATTATTTATTTTATTTTTATTTTATTTTTATTTATCTCTTTATTTCAGCCAACTAGGGCCATATTGAAAATACATATTAAATGTCTTAACCTAAGAACTAAAATTACTTTTTCTCCACTTGTGTCTGTACGGGTCCCAATAGAGACCCGTATGCGTCATATTAGTCTGCTGACGCGGTGAATCAGGTGCGCGTAGAGTGGGCGCAGATTGCGTCCGCGGCACGGGCGTCGGCAGCGACGCGGGCGTCGGCAGCGGCGCGGGCGTCGTCGGCGGCGGCGCGGGTTGCGTCTCCTGAATGTGCAGTTGTAGACAGCTCCGGCGCGGCCTCAGCATACTTATGGCGCGCGACCTCACGATGAAGGTCGCGATTGTAGCGCCGGAACACCACCCCGGAGGGCCAAAACTCACTGCAAAGGAATGTCTTCACCTTCTCGGCAGGAATGCACAGCTTGAAAGCGCAAAAGTTCGTGTCAGCCCAGTGAGAAGGAAGAGCCTCGACACTCTCAACTCGCTCACCCTTATCCTGGACGTGGCGGATGAGGTCCTCGATCTTCATGTCCTTTCGCAGGCGAGACACGTAGATGAGAGCCGTGCGGGGAGCTGCCTTCAAACAGCTCTCTTCAGGGGGCGCAGATCCGCGCTTATTGCACCTCTTCCTTCTCTTCTTCCTGCTCTCGACGAGTACGAACCCGTCTTTGTCACGTGCAGCCTCCTGCCGACAGTCGGGACGCGGTTCCAAGCGCGGGGATACCATTGTTGTTTTCTCCACCGTTTTACTGATACGCTTCGTCATAGATCCGCGTCGCCTTTTCGGACGAGCGGCAACGGGGCCGGTGGGCGGAGGAGCGGGAGGGGTGCGCAGTGTAGAAGTCGAGGCATCAACAGCACCATCAGCGCTTACGTAGCATACCGGCGTCGATGTGCAATCGCTGGGTGACGACACTTGAGCACCTCGCCTGCGCATATTGATGTTGCGCACACTCAGCGTTTCGTTCGGTGTTCCCACTTGCGGAATGCGATCAGGCTGCAGAGACGGGGTTATCGGCCGGAGTGACTCGGAACATGATAATTTCTCAACTGCCTGTTTCAGCTGTTGAACTTCCGGGACGAGAGATGTTGGCCCCTACGCCGCTGTTGCTCCACAGTTTTCCTTCAGTTGAGCTATGTCCGCTTTTATGATCACCAAATCTTTCAGGAAGGCCGTAACGTCGACGTGGTCGAAGGACACAGGCGGCAACTTATTGATGTCGTACGCCACGAACCTTGGCACGTCGTCGGGGTCTGTCTGCTTTAAGATGGTGATGATGTCCTGGATAGTCTTCTTCTTCCGATTTTCTCCCTTGCGAGTCGGCCTTCTTGACGGAATGCACGCACAAAGCAGAACTCTCGCGGTCTCAACGTCATCTTCGGTCAAGGCGGACTCACAAATCCGGATGATGCTGACTTCATCCAAGACGTCCGCTTTATGGTTTATGAAGGCTAGTACTTCGTTCACAACCATATTGCATTTATCGCACGCCATTTTCGCTTACTTCGCAGGTGCGTCTAGAGTGCATCGTGTGCGCGTCCGTCGCCGACCGATGCAAGCTCAGTACTATTATACCGCCATAACAGTTCACTGTGTTCCGGTGCACCTCCCGGGGACCCAAAAGCAGGTGGGGATGGCTGTGGTGAGGAGTAGGTCTGTAATCCCGACGCGGATTCGCTGTTCCGACGTGATGCATCGACACGGTTGACAGGGAGACTTGGTGAGACGGTTATTCCGCTGGCCGCCCGCCGGTGGTACAGGGGCCCAATCGCGTCTAACCAACGCGAGAGGCTGCCCTGGTAAACCGGCGCATAATCCCGGAGTGGTCCATCGTGCCGGTTGGTGAACGGAGTAGGGGTCCCGGCGGCCACTTCCGGGGGGAGGGGAGGGGGGGGGGGACCGGGGGCCCTTCCGTCTTCCGTGTCGGCGCACCACTAACCTGAGCAGTAAGCGAATAAGCTAGGGTCCACGCTTTGCCCGTGAATCACCACAGCCACCCTTCACGCTCTTTCCCCCCCCTCTTACTACAACCATGGCAGTACAAAGAAAGAACAACTTTCAATCAGCTGTGCACACCCCTACACCACTATTTAGCGTTGACTTGACCAACGTGCGGGGGTTGCACACCAATCTTAATGCCGTCAATCACCACGTGAAGAGGATGAAGCCGGCCTTGCTTTCTCGACGAAAACGCAAATATCTCGCCCTGCCGACACTTCTTACCTGCACCACCCCGGCTAACCCTGGATGAAGCCTTCCGCTGGCGAGCCGGAGTCTGCCTGTTTGTCAGGGCTGATATTTCCTGTCGTCGCCTGCGCTGCATTGAGGACTCCGAGCTCTCAATACTCTGGCCCCACGTGGATCTGGGAACGGTGTCGCGGGTCCCAATAGGTCGCACTCTGGCAATGCGGAGACAGCTCGGTTATTCGAGTACCTGAGTGGAGCGGTAGACAAAGTCCAAGAGCGGTTCCCCACCGCGGATTTGGGTTTCCTTGGAGACTTCAATGCCCATCACGAGGCATGGCTAGGCTCCAGGCGAACTGACTTTGCGGGGAGAGCCGCCTACGACTTCGCCCTGACGCATGGCCTGTCTCAACTGGTGGACCAGCCCACCAGGCTGCCAGATATAGACGGTCATGGACCCTCTCTGCTGGATCTTCCGCTGACGACAAACCCCACTGGATATAAAGTCTCAGTGAGAGCCCCGCCGGGTTCTTCTGATCATTGTTTAGTGGGATCCACGGTGTCATCTTCGCCTCCTCAGTCCCATACTGAAGGAACGCGTCGAATTTGGCACTACGCGTCAGCAGATTAAGATGAGATGCGAGAACACTTCGCATCCTACCCTTGGAGAGATATCTGCTTCAGTTCGGACGATCCGTCAAAATGCGGTAATACCGTTGCCGATGTGGTTCTGGGGGCAAAGGAAATGTTTATTCCCAGCGCCTCTGTCCACCTCGGTGGTAAAAGCCAACCATCGTACAGCCGCGACTGTGCTGATGCTGTCTCAGCTAAATGCACAGCTTATCGGGCATGGTCGCGTGCCCGTGCCGGACGTGAATCAAACGTATCCGAACAGACGAAGGAATACAACCGCCTCTCCAGATCCTGCAAAAGGGTTATTGCCAGGGCCAAATTTGACTACATTGGCGACAGACTGAACCAGCACCCAACTGGGAGCTGTGAGTTCTGGTCTCTCGCCAAATCTGTCGAGTCGAATTTCTGCCGCTCCTCTCTTCCACCTCTGCAGTGTCCTGGAGGCTCACTTGCCCACTCCGCAAAGGAGAAAGCCGACTTACTGGTATCTCTCTTTGCGGGGAACTTCAACCTGGACGATGGGGGTGCCACTCCCCCATCCATACCTAGGTGTGAGAACTCCATGCCGGAAGTACAGTTTCGATAACAGACTGTACTGGCGGAGTTTCTCTCCCTATACGTCAGGAAAGCGTGTGGGCCGGAAAGGATTCCTGCATTGGTGTTAAAATAGTGTGCTCCCGAGCTGGCTCCAGTGCTGACGCGCCTATTCCGTATCTCCTACTCCAATGGCCGTGTGCCGGCGGTCTGGAAATCTGCGTTTGTGCAAGCGGACCCCAAAAAGGTTTTTTTTATTGACAGCGCGTCGTATGGCGCCGAGCCACCCATAAGGTGTCTAACGACGCCCATGGACATTCGGTCGTATGCGGGGGTTCCGAATGCCATGCCGAGCATTGCTTATGGTGCCCATTCACGGCCCTCTTGAAGGACCCGAGACTGTACTTGGGGGGAAATATATGTGCAGGGAGAGCGTTCCAGAGTTTACCGGTTCTGTAGAGGAAAGATCTGCAGAATCGATTGATACGCATCCGCGGTAAGTCCAGCGTGTAGGGATGCAATCCCTGCCCAGTGCGCGTGGTGCGAAGATGGAAAGGGGACGGCGGGATCACATTAAACGGCCCCTCCGAGTACTCCCCACGGAATAAGCGATAGAATACACTTAGGGAGCCGACATCCCTACGGTGTTGCAGTGGTTCTAGATCGCAGGACACTTCGGGGTCACCCACTAGTCGCACGGTTCGGCGCTGGATTGAGTCCAGAGGCGCAAGCTGGTATTTGGCAGAGCCATCCCACAGGTGCGAGCAGTACTCCAAGCAGGACCTGATCTGCGATTTATAGAGAAGCAGCTTTTGGTGTGAAGTACCGTCGCACCTTATTGAGTACGCCCAGCTTTTTAGAAGCCAGCTTGGCCTTCCCCTCGATATGGCGACGAAAGTTCAGGTCGTGCGACAGTTCGACTCCGAGGACCCCGAGGTGTTCACTTAATTTAAGCGACGTGCCTTGGAATGAAGGAACCGGTGTGAACGCCGCTCTCTTCGCACTGAACACGCGAACTTGTGTCTTGGAAGCGTTGAACTCGACCAAATTACTATGGCCCTATTCGGAAATAGAGTCGAGTGTGTGTTCGAGCTCAGACACAAGTCTTCGCCTTTTCTCATCCACAACATCCCGACTAGCTGAAGGGTGACTGGTGTAGGATCCGTGTGCCGTACTGTAATCAATGTATGTTGCCCAGAGACAGCATATCATTGATATGCAGAAGAAACAGCGTGGGTGACAACACAGATCCTTGGGGTACGCCGGCGTTCACTGACATGGCGTCCGACGAGCAACCGTAGTGCACGGTTGCTGAATGAATGCTATGCCCATGCAGGAAGTCGGCGAAGAAAAAAGAAACAAGAAACAAGAAACGTAGGCACACACACCGCACACGTAGGTAGGTAGGTAGGTAGGTAGCTAGTTTTAGAGCGGCGGCGGCCTAGTGACCTTGTGACTTACTTACAACAATAGCTGTTCTGCCTTTGAACATAGTACGGTCATTGACCCCGTACAATGCAAGCTACCTACTGTTACACACAGGTCTAGTTACCTTGTGACTTACTTACAATAAACAGCTGTTCTGCGTGTGAAAATTTCTCGAAAAGTTATGCTAAAAACATATAATTTTTTTTTTGCGTAACGTGTTTACTTGAGATGAATAACGAAGCACCTTATATAATGTCTTTAAAAATTAGTTAATAGTACGCTAAGAGAGGGTTCTGTATCGGAAATAGATCACTTTTGAAGAACAAATAATTTTTGTTCGCACAAAAACATTTTTTCTATGTAAAATGTAAAAAAAAAATTTCTTAATCATTTCAGTTTCATGCCAGGAACAAAAAAGTCTTCCAACACATAGATCCCTTTCTTTCAAAAATTGTGAAAAACCACAATTTTAGTTTTATTAGTATGGAATAGAAAGAATTTGATTTTTTTTACCAACTTACACGTGTTATGTCATAATGATAATCCAGACTTTTTTGTTACTGTTATGAAACTGAATCGATTAGGCTATAAAAATCAACCACCTATTTTTTTATTTTATTAAATACATAAAACAACAATATTTTACATTAAAAAAGAAGCCCAAAGTCCAAAAAAATGTATATAGGTTTCCACCCCATTTCGTACCCTGCTGCGAACCGGTTAATATTAGAGGTCCAAACCGGTTCTGAACCGGTTTTTAGGCTTCAGGTTCGGTTTTTTTTGAACCGGTTCGCGACCATTCGCTCGTTAAAAAGGTTCTTCGAACCGGTTCGGAGAACCCGAACCCCATTTCGAACCGGTTTTCAGTCCCTGGTTAGCACACACCGCACGCCAACTTCAGCGGCGCGCCAGGGGCGGCGCGGCGCAGCATGGACGCAGAGGAGGGGAAAATGCCGCGTCTCTCGCCTCCCGCGGCCGGCCGCTCCTCTGCGCACCGCGCCCGTCTTGGCCCGCTTGTTTTTTAAACTTGCCGATGGATTTTTTGTTGGATTCTTTTGCAAATAATTTTCTTCAAAATTCTTAATCATAATTGTACAATAAAAACGGACGGAGGAATTTTCCGGAACAGAGTTTCGGTCGTCACCTTGAAAAAAAATGATGCATATAAAAAAGTTGTTGGATTCTTATGCTTATTGATGTACATAATAATACTAAGGTATATTCAGATTAAAGAACCGACTGAGCAATTTTGCCGAGAAAAATATAGTAAAAAAACACATTTTGTTTTTAATTCACTATTTCCATATACAAAAAATGTTGGATTTATTTACGTACTTATTCATATAAATAATACCTACCCTATGGCGAAGTAACTTTGGACGGAGCAATTTGTCTATAGGAATTATATTAAATTTTCACTTTTCTTTGAATATACCCAACTTCCCGTAAAAAAAAATGTTGGATTATTTGTCAGTCGTAATTCCGAACATTACTCCAAGATATTATCAAAGTTTCATTGACTGAGGAATTAATGTATGGGTCTCCATACATCAACACTCCTGGTTGACTAGTGTAACACCAGAGCGCGGCCGTGCTTCCACGGCAGAATCGTCATTCCGTCGGGCCTTTTTCCGTCGTCTCTACACAGGCCCGGAGGCTCCAGTAGGCATGGCACGTCAACAGGGGTTAATGCTCTTTTCAGTAAGTCGTTAAGCATGTGATGTCTTGGGAATCTGCCCGAGTTTTTGTTACAGCTTAATCCGTGGTGACCCTGGGTGTCTGCGGTCTTGCCGCAGACACATTGGTGTTCTTCGTAAATGTTGCAACCCAGCCTGAGCGCCATTCCTATTCTGAGAGAGTCCGGGTCCAGAAGCGTACCGATTGTATGGGAGGGAAGAGCATGCAACCAGGCCCCCGACTCTCTCTGAGTGGCGGCGCTCAGACGAGCAACCGTTTTCGGTGAATTATCTTTATTTTATAAATCATGAAATATTTTTTTACATAAAGGATTGTCCCAGTTTTTTTGTATACCTGGATTGTCTGGTAAAGATTCAGTGGGACAATTTTTTTTCCAGTTATCAAGAGCGGCTTCTTCAAACTTGTTTACAGTGTTATTAGATAATTTCTCCAGTACTTGAACAGTTATTTTGGAGACACTGTGGATTGATGACAGGTAGGCTGTTATGGTAAGGTCAGATGGTTTTCTAATGCCAAGTCCGCTATTGATGACTGGCAAGGAAGCCTGTGTCCATTGTAATTCATTCAGTTCTATGTTGATAATTGATTGCAATGTATTCCGGATGGCTGCGTCGAAACTATGTAGGATGTGGCATTCAAACAAGGGGGTCGATCTAAACAGGTAAATTAATTAGAAATTAATTACAAATTAAAATAGAAATCATCAGTCTGTAAAAACATTTCAGTCGATTGTAGTTGCACATTTCACTAGTTTCGTGCGACTGCAGTTTAATTTGTTTAGATAGGTACTTCTGAAGCGAGCCCATTTTCTTCCTCTTTTTTTTTTGTAGTCTACAATCGTCGAGCCTCTTGTTCTTCAGAAAAGATATCGCCCATGATTTATCAGGAAGCGCCGCCTTCGCAGCTAGATGTCTATCAACTTGTAACAAACAATTCGTATTACTTTATTATATTTTAAGGTTATGGTTTTCTCTGTGCTGATTCCGACTGTTTGAACAAACTGAGGGGCAACTTTCACTCTGTAAACGTATTAATTATAGTTCTAACAATTCAATTAATAATAAACATTAATATTTACCTCTATATAAGCTGATGTGCAAAAGTTATATATATTTTGATAGTCAACCCTTGCGCACTCCGCTCTTTCCGTGCGTGCGGTGCGTGCGCCGAATCCGTTGCCTTCTTCTACTCTTCTCGGTGACTTTTCAAATCGGCTTCAATCTTCAAATTTTAAAGAAAACACAGGAGAACACAGCTCCAACGAGTTCTGACCGGTTAAATGGCAGTGAGAGATGTCAAGTGTGAAAATGTTGAAAAACGCGTCTATGGATTCTAAGACAAAACACGTTTTTTCCCGGTTTCACAAGATATTCACACGTTTGTTACCAGGATACATCTAACATCGTTTGGTTCTTGAGCAGTTTTTGATTAATATATTGTTTTTCTTCCCTGTACGAACTAGAATAAAATGCCAAAAAGATGGTGACATCGTACGTTTTTACCCGGTTCGATGAGTGCGTTCTATAGAATTCGGAATTCTCAACAAACTGGCATTAAAAACTCATTTTAGAAAAAAAGTGATAACTCACGTTTCTTCGCTGTACCCTTCATATAGTGGAATGTAAGTAGGTAGTCGCAAAAGAGTTGAGCGTGAGAATTGAAGATAAAATAATAATAAGAATATTTATTAACAATACATATAAGTACATACTAGTAAAATATAAGCCATACATGTGTTAATACATATAAATTATTAAATATGTAGAATATTATATACAAATAAATATACATACATACGTGCTGGTTTTTTTAATGTTCTGAAAAA
Source organism: Nematopogon swammerdamellus (assembly GCA_946902875.1). Lineage (NCBI taxonomy): Eukaryota > Metazoa > Arthropoda > Insecta > Lepidoptera > Adelidae > Nematopogon > Nematopogon swammerdamellus. Next base: position 1,552,551 of record OX336362.1, read on the forward strand.
ATTAACAATATAGGTACTCAGTGCAGCCGGCACGAGCGAAGGGAGGCAATGACATGGCACCTAGTTCACCAAGGAGTTGTGCAGATAATGTAGTCAGTATCCCTTAAAAAAACTGGGAGGAAATAGGGAATACGTTTGTATGGGCAAAACGCCGCCCGCGTTTCCTCTAACATCAAATAACATAATAATCGAACATTAAATAATAAAAAATACGTACGTTTAATCAGATGGACTTGATTCCACGGTTCAAGTGTTAGATTATAATATTGTTCATACGGGTAATTCATATCTGCTATGCATATGAATTCAATCGTATGATGTTCAATTTTCATCTTTACTTCAGTCCAGATTGATGACGGCCCAATTGTGAATGATTTTTCTGTCACCGGGCAGATGGGGTTAATCGATCTTACAAAATATTTTTCTTCCTGGCTTCGTCTCAATATTTCTTGAGTAGTCGGCCAAATCAAACGTCGTCTTGATTCTGAAATGGAAATATAAAATGCATTAAGAGAATGGGGAAGTCCGCTCTCCTCCATACACCAGGGGAAGTCTCTTTTCAACCCTTAAATCTTGCACTACCATTTTCAAATTTTTATGTGTAAAAGATATTATCAATATCTATGCCCCTATGTTGTCCTTTTTTCGTTATTTCATTTTAAATGAAATATATTTGATTATAAAAATGTCAAAATATAGCCTAACTTTCATATTTTTTATATGGAAAACTATTAGAAAAATAATTAAAAAACATAAAACCGACTTCCTAAAAAAAGTAAAACTAAAAAACTATTTAAAATAAAAATATAAAAACCGCCTTCAAAAATATATGAAATAAAAACCTAAAAAAAAAAACGAACCCTAGAGTTGAAGGCGGTGCTAAAAAGGCTACACAAATCACAAAGGATATTATCATCCGCTCATGTTTTCTTTCATGCATCATTTTGCTTGCTTTAGCACCGCCTTCAACTCTAGGGTTCGTTTTTTTTTTTAGGTTTTTATTTCATATATTTTTGAAGGCGGTTTTTATATTTTTATTTTAAATAGTTTTTTAGTTTTACTTTTTTTAGGAAGTCGGTTTTATGTTTTTTAAAACTTTTTTTTTATTTCACAGTTTTTTTTAGTAATTTTTTGCTATTAATGTACTCGGCGGAATCGCTCGGCCTTCGGCCTCGCGATTCCGCCTCGCTTTCCAATCCGATCTTGACCCAATTAAAATAGGACCACGTCAGCTTCGATAGCTCAGTGGTGCAGACAGTCAACTGTCGCTATTGAATTTTAAGCAACGCTGGGTGCGGTCAGTGCTTAGATGGGTGACCGCTGACCGTTGGAGGCTGACCAAGGTTCGGATTCCTCGTAAAACTGTAAGTCCCTTCCCTCGTAATTTTACTTGGTGGTAGGGTTTAACCTTCCCGGGTTGGTACCACCGCACTGAATTAAACGTCGGTCGAAACGGCTATGTAAATAGTTTGTGTTTTCCGACCAGTTCAGTGTAGTCAGCACGATCAAAGGGGGAAGCACTGACATGGCACTGGTGTTATGGGCTGACATCACGGACGTTGTAGGTGATGTTGCAGAACTTAGTAGAATGGACAGACATAAACGTGTTACGGAAGCCTACTTTTATTATAAAATAACCGTCGGAGGACCTTGGTTGAAAATTGTAAAATTTAGTAGAACGGATAGACATGCATATGTTACGGAACCCTACATTCATTTTGCAGAACTTAGTAGAATGGACAGACATAAACGTGTTACGGAACCCTACTTAACAGTTGCACTCCGGGAGTGCCGGCAGATCCCGTGCCACTCTAACTTAACCCTTAACGCAATGACTTAAGGTTTCATTTTAAAAATGACGCTGACGCGATGTCGCGAGTTATACATTTTTACCCACCTAAAAAAGTGCCAAGAGCCGCTAAAGAAGTTTTCACTTCAAAAACCTCAGGGTTATCCCCTTTCAAATAAAAAAAAAAAGAATTTTCAAAATCGGCCCACAATTGACGGAGTAATCGCGTAACAAACATCCAAAAAAAGAAAACATACCGTCGAATTGAGAATCTTTTAGGTCTAAAGTAAATTTCTCGTGAAGACAAATGCAACGAGCCCAAACACGATGGGTTTATCATGTGTAGTTTAGGAGTTCCTATGGCCACCTTCTGTCTCCATCATCAAACCAGCTCGATGGTACTCGGTACAGTAGGTACTGGCCAGGTACCATAATAAATTAAACGCCGGTCGGAAAAGATAAAAAAATTTCAAATTTAGAATATTCATGAAACAAGGGTCCGAATATGTATCACTAGTATATCGATTCATGTATTTCAACAGGACAGAGAAAATTTCAAAATATTAGGTATTTAATACTTTTTAGTTTTTTTTTTTTTGTTTTTTGGAAATCGGTTTAATATTTTTTAAAACAGTTTTTATTTCATTCTTTTTAGTAATATTACATAAAAAAGAATAATCGAAATCGAATAATCGAAATCGATTGAAGTGGTACAGAATTATTCGCCATATGTGTCAGACTGCAAATTGCTGAATAAGTCCACATCACAAATGTTTTGCTGAAGGTAACCACACACCATACTAATTTATCAAACTGAAAATTGCCGAAAACGACCACATCACAAGTTTTGCTGAAGGTAACCACACACCATAGTATTATGCTGATTTTTCGAAAACCACTGAACCAATTTCGATAAAATTGAAATGGGACCACCTCGGAAGTATGACCTAACTAACAAAAAAAGAATTTTCTAAATCGGCCCTCAATTGACGGAGAAATCGTGTTACAAACATACAAAAAAATAAAAATAAAAAAAATAAAAAAAAAAATAAAAAAAAAAAAAAACATACAGACGAATTGAGAACCTCCTCCTTTTTTGGAAGTCGGTTAAAAATTAAAACATAGGGGCATTCAGTAGGCTTTTGTTGATAGAAAAAAAAATATGTCACTTAAATTGAGGACGAATAAAGACATGAAAACAGACTTCGCCTGAATGATGTTGATGATTCACAAATATTTTGTAGGCAGTTAGCTTCTGAGCTGCAATTGTCCTTTTCACACAATTCGGGTTGTGAGGGGGGAACTACCCATGGACAGCCCACTAATACAGAAACATATTATTACGTGATGTAATAGTGAAGTTCATTTCATTGTCGATATATTTTCTGTAGGGCTGGGATGGATTTTATGGATGTAATATAAGCATCTACGAGTATGTAAGTCTACTTACTACTAGTCCAAGAACAAAAGATATTTAATTAGGTGGTGGGCCATATCAAAATTTAGCTTTTGTAATATAACAGAAATATTCAGCTTTTTTGCTGAATTTTAATAAGATACTTTTTTAATAATTTGAAAAGGTATATTTTCTGAAATATCATCATCATCATCAGCCTGTATCGGTCCACTGCTGGACATAGGCCTCTCCCAAGGCACGCCACCACACGCGGCCTTCCGCTCTTCAATATAAAGTATTAAATTTGAACCTTCAGAAAACGGTCTTTCAGAAAAAGCTACTACACAATGCGCAGCTCGTCGCATTCGTCAGCCTCGATAGCTCAGTGGTGCAGACAGTCAACAGTCGCTATTGAATGTTAAGCAACGCTGGGTGCGGTCAGTACTTGGATGGGTGACCGCTGATCGTTGGAGGCTGACCGAGGTTCGGATTCCTCGTAAAACTGTAGGTCCCTTCCCTCCTAATCTTACTTGGTGGTAGGGTTTAACCCGCCCGGGTTGGTACCACCGCACTGAATGAAACGTCGGTCTAAACGGCTATGTAAATAGTTTGTGTTTTCCGACCAGTTCAGTGTAGCCGGCACGATCAAAGGGGGAAGCACTGACATGGCACCTAGTTCACCCGGTGTTATGGGCTGACATCACGGACGTTGTAGGTGATGTAGCCAACCGTGTCAGTTTCCATAAAAAAAAAAAAAGAAAAAAAGCTCATGAAGTACCTGGAGACGAATGGTCTCATCAGCGATCGGCAATACGGCTTCCGGCCAAAACGATCAGCTGGTGATCTCCTAGCGTACATCACTCGTCTTTGGGGTGAGTCGCTTGAAGATCATGGTGAATCCTTGGCCTTGATATTGCCAAGGCATTTGACCGGGTTTGGCACAAGTCGCTCTTATTAATTTATTTTAATTTTTTCGCTTTAATTTTTTTTTCTCTTAAACCAAGTCGCATGAGCATACAATTATTATATGCCTAATGTTGAAGACAACACTAGATATTTTGTTCTTTGGTTATTAAATAAAATAATTAATACATAGGGCACACTAAAAGTTTCCGGAATTGGCCACTTACATAAACAATATTTATAAAGTAATTACAACATTTGAAAATGGAACTCTTTGGCTGTAGAATGCAGTTTGTTTCATCTGACTGTCAATTGTTTTTCCATTGTGGCGCCATTTTAAAAATTGCGTGTCTACATTAACATAAATTTAACCCGGGAAAATTTTCGCAGTATGATTTTCTACGATTTTAAGTGTAATTTGACAGCTCATCAGAGCCTCGCTCGGCTTCAATCTGCTTTTGGCGATGAAGCACCATGCAAGACGACTATTTATTGCTGGTTTGCAGAATTCAAGCGCGGTCGTGTCAATCTCAGTGACGAATCTCGCGATGGTCGCCCGTTCACCGCTGTGAACAACAAAAACATCGATGCTGTGCGCCGCATGATCGAAACAGACAGGCATGGGACCTACCATGAGATTCGGGCATCCTTAGACATAGGCATGAGTCAAATACAATCAATCCTACACAAACATTTGGGTGTGAGAAAGCTGTGCTCGCGGTGGATCCCACACAATTTGACCGAGGCTCAAAAAACGCACCGCGTCACTTGGTGCAATGCCATGCTTACCAGATTCAACAAAGGCGCTTCAAATTTGGTGTGGGACATAGTAACAGGTGACGGCACCTTGTGACTTTTTTCTGTTCCCAAAAATTAAGAACCAATTACGCGGTCAACGATTTTCATCACCAGAAGAGGCTGTCGAAGAATATGAAAAACACGTTTCTGAGGTCACCACGGAGGAGTGGCACAAAAGTTTTCAAAATTGGTTTAATCGTATGAAAAAGTGCATTTACGCAAAGGGAGAATATTTTGAGAAACAATAAATTCATTTTTGACCTTTAATAGTATTTTATTCTTATTAATTCCGGTAACTTTTATTGTGCCCCACGTATATATGATTTCCGGTCGGTGTTGTGTGAACCCCTTTCCGGTTCTATTTATGCGCGAGTGTGTGCGCAATAAGCTTTTCATACATACATATCACACACGCTGAATCCCGACAATCGGGGTAAGCAGAGCAATCGGTGTTGTGCTGCAAGAACTCTGCTAAATTACAGCACAACACCGACCACCACGTTTCGCAAAGTATTCGAACAAGATATCGATCGATCAAGCAGCAAGTAAGGCACGAAGAACCACCTGCTGCATGACTTGGTGGAAGTACCGTGCCAAGGTGAGAGGTGGCGAGCCTGTCGCCCTTTAGCACGGCGTCTTGTCCTTATCCCTTAGTCGCCTTTTACGACATGCGACGGGGAGAGATGCAATGGGGCTATTCTTTTTAAGTACCGGCCCCACACAGTACAGTACAGCTTTTCCTCTTGCATTTGTCAAAAAGTGAAATAAATATCACGTAAAATATACTTCTGTACAAGTTTTTATTATTTTAATACTTTCTTCGTACAGAAAATGGTAGCAGAGCGTAGTTAACCCTTTGAGTCTTTGTCAGCCTCGATAGCTCAGTGGTGCAAACAGTCAACTGTCGCTATTGAATGTTAAGCAACGCTGGGTGCGGTCAGTACTTGGATGGGTGACCGCTGACCGTTGGAGGCTGACCGAGGTTCGGATTCCTCGTAAAACTGTAGGTCCCTTCCCTCCTAATCTTACTTGGTGGTAGGGTTTAACCCGCCCGGGTTGGTACCACCGCACTGAATGAAACGTCGGTCTAAACGGCTATGTAAATAGTTTGTGTTTTCCGACCAGTTCAGTGTAGCCGGCACGAACAAAGGGGGAAGCACTGACATGGCACCTAGTTCACCCGGTGTTATGGGCTGACATCACGGACGTTGTAGGTGATTTAGCCAACCGTGTCAGATTCCATAAAAAAAAAAAAAAAGAGTCCCTTTGACTCAAAATAGTATTAAGTACGGGTAGTGTGTATGTATCGAGCGTGCTTGCTCGATACATCGTCGTGTATCGCACGGCGCGAACCACGACGCTAGTAATATATATTCGGTGCCACGACTAGTGTTGTAAAGGCAGAAACATACCGAAAAATACATTTTGAATAAAACGAAAAACACAGGGTTTTTCCGTTTCTTTCATGTATGATACCAATACTGGATGAAATTTTCGCCGCGAAAAGCTCCGCCCCCTTTCCTGATTTAATTTCTCAAATCTTGATATTTTTTCGCCTGAATCTTATTACTAGATGAAATATAAGACACTTTTATTCTTACACAGTTTTCAATAAAATCGATATTTCCGGAGAAAAAAAAAAAATAAAATTATTTTTTCCAAAATGTTCTCAATTGCTGATGTTTTTTTGGCGGATTCTTATTTCTAAACGAAATATAACACACTTTTATTCTTACACGTTTTTCACTTAAGTCGATATTTCCGGAGAGAAAAATAAAACAACTTATTTTTTCATATTTTCTCGAATGTTGATGTTTTCTCGCCTGAATCTTATTTCTAGACGAAATACGAATCTGCAGTGAACATTTCAAAAAGTGGCCGCCATTTTGAACTTTTTAGTTACTGGACCGATTGCTTTCAAAATCGATATCTGGGTGTCTGTGTGGGCTCTGAATACGAATCTGTAGTCAAAATTTAAAAGAAGTGGCCGCCATTTTTAACTTTTTAGTTACTGGACTGATTGCTTTCAAAATCAATATCTGGGTGTCTGTGTGGGTTTTGAGTACGAATCTGTAGGCAAAATTTAAAAGAAGAAGCCGCCATTTTGAACTTTTTAGTTACTGGACCGATTGCTTTGAAAATCTATATCTGGGTGTCTGTGTGGGCTCTGAATATTAATTTGTAGTCAAAACTAAAAGGTTCAAAATGGCGGCCACTTTTTTTAAATTTTGACAACGGATTCGTATTCAGAGCCCACAGAAACACCCAGATACCGATTTTGAAAGCAATCGGTCCAGTAACTAAAAAGTTTAAAATGGCGGCCACTTGTTTTAAATTTTGACTACAGATTCGTATTCAGAGCCCACGCAGACACCCAGATAGCGATTTTGAAAGCAATTGGTCCAGTAACTAAAAAGTTCAAAATGGCGGCCACTTTTTTTAAATGATTTAAATGATTGAAACTACAGATTCGTATTTCATCTAGAAATAAGATTCGGGCGAAAAAACATCAACATTCGAGAAAATATGAAAAAATAGGTAGTTTTATTTTTCTCTCCGGAAATATCGACTTAAGGGAAAAACGTGTAAGAATAAAAGTGTCTTATATTTCGTTTAGAAATAAGAATCCGCCAAAAAAAAATTAGCAATCGAGAACATTTTGAAAAAAAAATATTTTAGATTTTTTTTTCTCCGGAAATATAGATTTTTTTCAAAAACGTGTAAGAATAAAAGTGTCTTATATTTCGTCTAGAAATAAGATTCAGGCAAAAAAATATCAACATTCGAGAAATTAAATCAGAAAAGGGGGCGGAGCTTTCCATACAAATGCCGTCCTGGATAATTCAGAATCGCGGCGAGCAATAAATCGAGAACCAATCATGGTACGACAACAAATTAGATCTTGTTTTGTAAGCAGTTCGGTACACTCTTAGATTATTTTATAACATCTTCCCCGGTTTTCCTGTAAATTGAGTAGAAATAAAAATTTATGAAAAAAATTATATCTCCATAAGCGGCCACTCTAGAGAAAATCATCTAGCGGCCACTCTAGAGAAAATCATCTAAGAACAAAAGAAGCTTGTATTTAGTCAATAAATACGATCCCGAAGAAAAATCCAGTCCCGGAAATTTCCCAGGAAATTTTCAGAATTCCCATACAAAGTGGTGGTTTTAACAACTCCATATTATATCCTCTCGCGAACTTTACCTACTTTGGTACCAAATCACTCTACCTAATTCCGATCCCTGATAATAACACATACCTATTATGTGAAAATTTTCACGGAGTACCTACCTATTACGGTTCAAGAGATACAGCCCTCGGACAGACGGACAGACAGACAGACGGCGTAGGCTTAGTAATAGGGTACCGTACGACGGATACGGAACCCTATAAAACACAAATTAAAACAAAGATTCCCTTGCCCCTTACTAGGTGGTAGGCTCAAATTGTAGCCGACTGGGTTGGTACCACTGTACTGGATGTAAGATGGCCGCATAGTAGCCTCGGTTGTATTCTTCTCTAGTTCAGTATAGCCAGCAATCCAGGGAAGTCTCCGATATGGCACCTACCTTCTAGGAGGGGATATTGGCTGGTAGGATTATGCGCTCTGACCCCTCTGACTCAGCCAGCCATACCGGATTACATAAAAAAAGAGTTATTATGAGTACCTACATAATTTGGAAATGATAAGCTTCTCTGCGATAGAGCTATTTGCGACTCTTATTTCTTTTCCTGTTGAATCTTTCCGTATTTTTTACGGTGTTCCTGTTCAATACGAACTTTGGTCACTCTGTCACTCACTTTTTGGTTTCGAGCAAAGAACAGGAATAAAACGCGAAAAGAGCAAGTAGGTATCTCATATGAAAATACTTTTCGAATCTTTCCGTGTTTTACGGTACCTAAGTCAAATAAATCCGTATCAAAGTGCAAAAAACGGCATCTTTACAACTCTAGCCACGACTACGACCGTCACAAGAAGACGCCATGTTTCTTCCGCACCGGTCCCGTCGTCCGTTGTCGCGAGCGAGCAAGCTTGTTCGCGAGATTCAACAGCGGGCGCGGCTTCCTCGAGACCGTGCGGCGAGCCCATGCAAATATTCGTAAAGCGCCTCCGCTAATTGGGACGCGCGAAAACTATCGTCGTGAAGCGTGGCTGCAACTTCCGCCCGCTCGCCCCGGCCGGCGCCCAACATCTCGACGCGCGGCACTACTACGGCGCGATATCGACGCAAGCAATATCCTGCGATCGCTCCCGCTCGCCGCGGAAGGCGCGCTCGGAGCGCAACGCTCAGTTCCTGAGACATCGTCATACGACGCCGCAACCATGGCTGAATCTGTAAGGTTCAAGTTCCTGCGTTCCCAAATAAAGGCTACTTTCACATGCGTCGAACGGTTCCTGCGCGAGCAACAGGGCCAGGTATTGCTGGAGGCGGAGGCGCTGCGAGTACGGCGCTCCTCACTCGAAGACGCGTTGGAGAAGTTCGTCGCGCTCACTGCCGACCTGGTCGTGCTGCAGCCTGCCGAGGAGGAAACCTTGCTGGAGGACGTTGGCGAGTTGGAGCAGCGCTACTACCAAGCGGTGTCATGCATCGACCGATTGCTTCGGAGCGATGCACCAAGAGCATCGAAGTCGGAAGAGCACGGCAATGCAAGTGCCGAAACGAGCGACAACAAAAGATGTAAATTGCCGGCTATTGACGTGAAGGTGTTCAACGGTCGCAATGTAACGGAATATAGTGCGTTCGCCGATTTGTTCGGCGCTGTAATAGGCAGCGATATAAGTTTATCTAGCGTCCAAAAATTATTTTATTTGAAAAATACGTAAGTGACGAACCGCTCAAATTGATAAATAATTTACCCTTAGTCCACGCGTCGTACCAAATTGCCCTGGACATTTTAAAGGATAGGTACGACAACCCAGCGCTTCTCATAAGCACGCACGTCTGTGCAATTTTAGATTTGCCTGCAATTAAGGGCACTTCTGCTCAACTAAGGGAGATGCTTTCCTCTCTCAGGCAACATATGAGCGCGCTGCAAAATTGAGGCCAGAAAACCATAGAGTGGGATATGATTATCATTAACATTCTTTTGAGAAAGCTCGATAGTTACACCATCAAATTGTATTATTCCGAAGTTGACCATAAGGTGCTGCCGACTCTGGAGTTTTTGCTCAGGTTCCTAGAAAAAAGAGCCATAGCGTTGGAGTCGAGCGCTGGTGCTGGGTGCGCTCCTCAACAATTCAGCGAGCTTGGGCAGAAACACAAGGGTGGCAACACGCCGAGGGTGTTCCCGGTAAGCATGTTGTGTACATTCTGCCAAAACGGCAACCACAAGCTTTACAAATGTATCAAATTTCAGGGGACTCCTGTTGAGGCCAAGTTGGAGCACGTAAGGAATAATAGTTTGTGCAAAAGGTGCTTGAATCAGCACAATGGCAAGTGTAAGTTCCATTTCCGATGTGATGTGTGCAAGGGCGGTCACAGTACTATTTTGCACGAAGGTAATAACAGCAATAATAGTGAGGCGCCGAGTCCTTCTCCGGCTTCGCTTCTGTCCAAGAAATCGAGCGGCACTGTGTTGCTGCCCACTGTCAGAATAAAGGTCTCGAGCCCAAAGGGTAAAATTGTCGTCGCTCGGGCCATTCTCGATACGAGGAGCCAAACATCATTCATCACTTCAGATTTGGCCAAAAGGCTGAACCTTTCCACTTTCGCTCGAGACATAAATGTCTCAACCATGGGCGCGAGCACACAAAATGTAACTAGGGCTGCGAAGGTAAAAATTCAATCACTTACAACTTCGTACTGAACTTAAATAGAATGCTCCCTTATTGACAGCATTGCGGAATTATTGCCTCAGCAAAAATTGGACTTGTCACAGGTAAAAATACCCAAAAACATATGCCTAGCAGATCATGAATTTTATGTTCCAGGTGAGTGCCAGCTACTCCTTTCTGCCACTGTGTTCTTTCGCGCCTTGCTGGCCGAAAGAATCGAGACCTCCGGCCTCCTTCTGCAGAACACTTCGTTCGGTTACATAGTCTCAGGTGACGCTAAGCTGGTCAATAGTAACACCTGCGCTAACTTGGTCACTCTGCGCGCCGTACAAAGTGAACCTCATGTTATTGCTAAAGCATTTTGGGAACCTGATAAGGTGCCGCAACTTTTCAACGAAGACAGTCCCAGTGAGGCCATTTGCGAAAAATTATTTTCCGATTCAGTCGAACTTGATAGTCGTTTTCAGGTAAAGTTACCACTCAAGACGGACTTGCAAAACATCGATTTAGGCGAATCGTATTTTATAGCGGCCAAGCGCTTTTACAGCTTGGAACGTCGCCTACTTCGCGATCCAGTATTGTTTCAACAGTATAAACAGTTTATAGATGAGTACGTCGCTCTGGGACACGCCAAGGTGTTGTGACAGTGACACACAATGTGACAGTTCCCAGCAGCCATTATACTTCATGGCGCACCATCCTGTAATAAGAAATGATAGACGAACAACGAATCTGCGCGTTGTTTTCGACGGCAGTATGAAAACCAACAAAGGACTCTGTGTAAATGATATTTTGCACAGTGGAGGTGTGATTCAACGCGATCTATTTGAAATTTTGATTGCTTTCAGAACACATCCAATTATAATAACTACTGACATTCGTCAGATGTACCGCCAAGTCGAGGTGCATCCTGCGCACCGACCCTTACAAAACATATTATGGCGCGATAGCGTTGCCGATGTCCTCAAATGTTTTCAGCTGCAAACCGTTACGTACGGAATAACATGCTCCTCCTATTTAGCCACACGCTGCTTGATAGAATTAGCTACGAGGTTTCGAGACAAGTATCCACTCGCTGCGGAGGTAATAGTCAATTGTTTATACATTGACGACTTTTTATTTGGAGCCAGTGATTTAGAAACTGCCATCATTTTGAAGCAACAAATGATTGATATTTTGCATCTAGGCGGCTTCGAACTGCATAAATGTTGCTCCAATCATCCTGAAGTTTTAAAGGATATACCGAAAAAACTGCATTATTTTGAAAAACACGAGTTTGATAAGGATGCGCTTGTCTTGAAAACTCTCGGCATTAGTTACGAGGTGAAGGGTGACCAATTTAAAATTTATTGCCCGGAGGCTACTGTTCCGAGCGTGGTGACCAAGCGAAGTGTTCTCATACACTAGTCAACCAGGAGTTTTGATGTATGGAGACCCATACATTAATTCCTCAGTCAATGAAACTTTGATAATATCTTGGAGTAATGTTCGGAATTACGAATGACAAATAATCCAACATTTTTTTTTCGGGAAGTTGGGTATATTCAAAGAAAAGTGAAAATTTAATATAACTCCTATAGACAAATTGCTCCGTCCAAAGTTACTTCGCCATAGGGTAGGTATTATTTATATGAATAAGTACGTAAATAAATGCAACATTTTTTGTATATGGAAATAGTGAATTAAAAACAAAATGTGTTTTTTAACTATATTTTTCTCGGCAAAATTGCTCAGTCGGTTCTTTAATCTGAATATACCTTAGTATTATTATGTACATCAATAAGCATAAGAATCCAACAACTTTTTTATATGCATCATTTTTTTTCAAGGTGACGACCGAAACTCTGTTCCGGAAAATTCCTCCGTCCGTTTTTATTGTACAATTATCATTAAGAATTTTGAAGAAAATTATTTGCAAAAGAATCCAACAAAAAATCCATCGGCAAGTTTAAAAAACAAGCGGGCCAAGACGGGCGCGGTGCGCAGAGGAGCGGCCGGCCGCGGGAGGCGAGAGACGCGGCATTTTCCCCTCCTCTGCGTCCATGCTGCGCCGCGCCGCCCCTGGCGCGCCGCTGAAGTTGGCGTGCGGTGTGTGCTAACCAGGGACTGAAAACCGGTTCGAAATGGGGTTCGGGTTCTCCGAACCGGTTCGAAGAACCTTTTTAACGAGCGAACCAGTTTGGTCGCGAACCGGTTCAAAAAAACCCGAACCTGAAGCCTAAAAACCGGTTCAGAACCGGTTTGGACCTCTAATATTAATCGGTTCGCAGCAGGGTACGAAATGGGGTGGAAACCTATATACATTTTTTTTGGACTTTGGGCTTCTTTTTTAATGTAAAATATTGTTGTTTTATCTATACATATAATAAAATCGTAGAGGTAAGAAAGTCTGTACATTGAATGTATTCGGAAAAAAACTAACCAGGGTGGCTTAAAATGAGATACTGAACATGTTAGAACAGTTTTTAAAATTTTTGTTTGTTTGTTTGTTTGTCTGTACGCGCATCACGCAAAAACCACTGAACGGAATTAGACGAAACTTTGTATAGTGGCAGTTTATATGCCGGGTTAACATAATACGTAAAAAAAAATAACAAAAATAAAAAAAAATTAACAATTATAAGCATTATTGCGCGTTTAAAATTACGTAGTCCAAAGTGCATAATTATATCTTGAGAACTGTCAGCAAATACAATTTGAATAAAATATTCATTCGAAATTTAAAAATAAGTAGATACAACGAAAATGACAGTTCTTCTTTTTTATAACTTGAACACAATAGTCTATACATATCTATTCTTTCTATACATATCATAAAATCGTAAATGCAAAAATGTCTATTTGTACGCGCATCTCGCAAAAACCACTGAACGGAATTTGACGAAACTTTTTATAGTGACAGTGTATATCCCGGATGAACATAATAATTAAAAAATATAATAAAAATCACGTAATCCAAAGTAAAGGTAAAAAACTATTTTAAATGTCATGTTGACAACGGAGAACTGTCATCTCGACGTGAGCTGGCCGGTGACAAATTGTTTGATAAATAAAAATAATAATTGAAAGTCGAAGTTATGTCGCTGTCATTGGTGCAATAAAATTTATATATCTGTTGCCCGCGGCTTCGCTCGCGTGAAATTCGTATTTAAAAAAAAGAAAGTAAGTAACTAAAGGCGGGCCCGAAGGCTGATCTGCGCTCACGTAAACGATATTCTTTCTCGATGAAAGTAACTAAGGGCGAGGCGGAAGGCGGAGCCGAGTTCAGGAAGAAGAAAAACATTCTTGAAGAAAGTAAGTAACTAAGGGCGAGGCCGAAGGCCGAGCTCTATTCTGGAAGACCATAAACCTTCTCGAAGAAAGTAAGTAACTATGGGCGAGGCCGTAGGCCGAGCTGCGTTCAGGAAGAAGCTAAACCATCTTGAAGAAAGTAAGTAACTAAGGCGAGGCCGAAGGCCGAGCTACGTTCGGATAATTGAAAAACCATCTCGAAGAAAGCAAGTAACTAAGGGCGAGGCCGAAGGCCGAGCTGCGTTCAGGAAGAAGCTAAACCATCTTGAAGAAAGTAAGCAACTAAGGCGAGGCCGAAGGCCGAGCTACGTTCTGACAAATGATAAACCATCTCGAAGAAAGCAAGTAACTAAGGGCGAGGCCGAAGGCCGAGCTGCGTTCAGGAAGAAGCTAAACCATCTCGAATAAAGTTAATTAATATTAAGATTGAGTTAATTTAATTTAAATTTTATTATAAAGTCCACGCTTCTAACGGCAAATATACCGTGCATCCTAGAACCTCGCGGTTATTCCCGGCTGGATGGAAAGACGCCCGATGCTATCACTTTAGTGCCATGGACTAAGGGTAGTTCTTTGATGTAGGACGCCACTTTTGTTCTCACATTGGCTCCAAGTCACGTTAGGACATCTTCAAGAGCGGCTGGCGCGGCCGAGGCTGGGGCGGAGAGCCTCAAACGCAGCAAATATAGAAATATAATTCAAGATTTCGAATTTGTTGCGTTTGCGGTTGAAACCCTCGGTCCGTGGAGCAGTGAAGCCAAAAGAGGCTTGAGCTGGTTGACGCAACTGGTGTTCAAGGGCTTATGTACTTCATTCAAAGGGTAAGCCTTGCCATCCAGCGGGGTAATGCCGCAAGTGCTCTAAGAACATTTGAAAATGCCCGTTTTGATAGTTATTTTAATGTTTGTTAGGTAGGTTTAATTCTTTAGTTATTAATATTACTTTTTTATTTTTATGAAATAAATAGATTGAGTAAACTATGTTATATTCTATCGAAGAAAGGAAGTCTATAAGGGCGAGGCCCGAAGGTGGAAGAGGGTTTTTGGTTTACCTGAACGCAGCTCGGCCTTCGGCCTCAC
Organism: Nematopogon swammerdamellus; assembly: GCA_946902875.1. NCBI lineage: Eukaryota > Metazoa > Arthropoda > Insecta > Lepidoptera > Adelidae > Nematopogon > Nematopogon swammerdamellus. Next base: position 1,567,587 of record OX336362.1, read on the forward strand.
ACTTAGTTCCTTCCTTTCTTCCAGAAGGTTTATCGTCTTCCTGAACGCAGCTCGGCCTTCGGCCTCGCCCTTACTTACTTCCTTTATTTGAGAAAGGTTTATCGTTTACCTGAAAGCAGCTCGGCCTTCGGCCTCGCCCTTAGTTACTTTCTTTAAGAAGGTTTATCGATTACCTGAACGCAGCTCGGCCTTCGGCCTCGCCCTTAGTTACTTACATTCTTCTTTGGAATACGAATTTCACGCGAGCGGAGCCGCGGGCTCAGCTAGTGTATTTAATAAAATAAAAAAATAGGTGGTTGATTTTTATAGCCTAATCGATTCAGTTTCATAACAGTAACAAAAAAGTCTTAATTATCATTATGACATAACACGCGTAAGTTGGTAAATAAAATCAAATTCTTTCTATTCCATACTAATAAAACTAAAAGTGTGGTTTTTCACAATTTCTGAAAGAAAGGGATCTATGTGTTGGAAGACTTTTTTGTTCCTGGCATGAAACTGAAATGATTAAGAAATTTTTTTTTTACATTTTACATAGAAAAAATGTTTTTGTGCGAACAAAAATTATTTGTTCTTCAAAAGTGATCTATTTCCGATACAGAACCCTCTCTTAGCGTACTATTAACTAATTTTGAAAGACATTATATAAGGTGCTTCGTTATTCATCTCAAGTAAACACGTTACGCAAAAAAAAAATTATATGTTTTTAGCATAACTTTTCGAGAGATTTTCAAACGCAGAACAGCTGTTTATTGTAAGTAAGTCACAAGGTCACTAGACCTGTGTGTAACAGTAGGTAGCTTGCATTGTACGGGGTCAACGACCGTTGTATGTCCAAACGCAGAACAGCTGTTTGTTGTAAGTAAGTCACAAGGTAACTAGACCTGTGTGTAACAGTAGGTAGTTTGCATTGTACGGGGTCAATGACCGTACTATGTTAAAACGCAGAACAGCTATTGTTGTAAGTAAGTCACAAGGTCACTAGGCCGCCGCCGCTCTAAAACTAGCTACCTACCTACCTACGTGTGCGGTGTGTGTGCCTACGTTTCTTGTTTCTTGTTTCTTGTTTCTTCGCCGACTTCCTGCATGGGCGTAGCATTCATTCAGCAACCGTGCACTACGGTTGCTCGTCGGACGCCATGTCAGTGAACGCCGGCATACCCCAAGGATCTGTGTTGTCACCCACGCTGTTTCTTCTGCATATCAATGATATGCTGTCTCTGGGCAACATACATTGATGACAGTACGGCACACGGATCCTACACCAGTCACCCTTCAGCCAGTCGGGATGTTGTGGATGAGAAGAGGCGAAGACTTGTGTCTGAGCTCGAACACACACTCGACTCTATTTCCGAATAGGGCCGTAGTAATTTGGTCGAGTTCAAAGCTTCCAAGACACAAGTTCGCGTGGTCAGTGCGAAGAGAGCGGCGTTCACACCGGTTCCTTCATTCCAAGGCACGTCGCTTAAATTAAGTGAACACCTCGGGGTCCTCGGAGTCGAACGGTCGCACGACCTGAACTTTCGTCGTCATATCGAGGGGAAGGCCAAGCTGGCTTCTAAAAAGCTGGGCGTACTCAATAAGGTGCGACGGTACTTCACACCAAAAGCTGCTTCTCTATAAATCGCAGATCAGGTCCTGCTTGGAGTACTGCTCGCACCTGTGGGATGGCTCTGCCAAATACCAGCTTGCGCCTCTGGACTCAATCCAGCGTCGAACCGTGCGACTAGTAGGTGACCCCGAAGTGTCCTGCGATCTAGAACCACTGCAACACCGTAGGGATGTCGGCTCCCTAAGTGTATTCTATCGCTTATTCCGTGAGGAGTGCTCGGAGGGGCCGTTTAATGTGATCCCGCCGTCCCCTTTCCACCTTCGCACCACGCGCAGTGGGCAGGGATTGCATTCCTACACGCTAGACTTACCGCGGATGCGTACCAATCGATTCTGCAGATCTTTCCTCTACAGAACCGGTAAACTCTGGAACGCTCTCCCTGCACATATATTTCCCCCCAAGTACAGTCTCGGGTCCTTCAAGAGGGCCGTGAATGGGCACCATAAGCAATGCTCGGCATGGCATTCGGAACCCCCGCATACGACCGAATGTCCATGGGCGTCGTTAGACACCTTATGGGTGGCTCGGCGCCATACGACGCGCTGTCAATAAAAAAAACCTTTTTGGGGTCCGCTTGCACAAACACAGATTTCCAGACCGCCGGCACACGGCCATTGGAGTAGGAGATACGGAATAGGCGCGTCAGCACTGGAGCCAGCTCGGGAGCACACTATTTTAACACCAATGCAGGAATCCATTCCTGCCCACACGCTTTCCTGACGTATAGGGAGAGAAACTCCGTCAGTACAGTCTGTTATCGAAACTGTACTTCCGGCATGGAGTTCTCACACCTAGGTATGGCTGGGGGAGTGGCACCCCCATCGTCCAGGTTAAAGTTCCCCGCAAAGAGAGATACCAGTAAGTCGGCTTTCTCCTTTGCGGAGTGGGCAAGTGAGCCTCCAGGACACTGCAGAGGTGGAAGAGAGGAGCGGCAGAAATTCGACTCGACAGATTTGGCGAGAGACCAGAACTCACAGCTCCCAGTTGGGTGCTGGTTCAGTCTGTCGCCGATGTAGTCAAATTTGGCCCTGGCAATAACCCTTTTGCAGGATCTGGAGAGGCGGTTGTATTCCATCGTCTGTTCGGATACGTTTGATTCACGTCCGGCACGGGCACGCGACCATGCCCGATAAGCTGTGCATTTAGCTGCGACAGCATCAGCACAGTCGCGGCTGTACGATGAGGCGCTGGGAATAAACATTTCCTTTGCCCCCAGAACCACATCGGCAACGGTATTACCGCATTTTGACGGATCGTCCGAACTGAAGCAGATCTCTCTTCAAGTGTAGGATGCGAAGTGTTCTCGCATCTCATCTCTGCTGACGCGTAGTGCCAAATTCGACGCGTTCCTCCAGTACGGGACTGAGGAGGCGAAGATGACACCGTGGACCCCACTAAACAATGATCAGAAGAACCCGGCGGGGCTCTCACTGAGACTTTATATCCAGTGGGGTTTGTCGTCAGCGGAAGATCCAGCAGAGAGGGTCCATGACCGTCTATATCTGGCAGCCTGGTGGTATGGCCTGTCTCAACTGGTGGACCAGCCCGGTCCACCAGTTGAGACAGGCCATGCGTCAGGGCGAAGTCGTAGGCGGCTCTCCCCGCAAAGTCAGTTCTCCTGGAGCCTAGCCATGCCTTGTGATGGGCATTGAAGTCTCCAAGGAAACCCAAATCCGCGGTGGGGAACCGCTCTTGGACTTTGTCTACCGCTCCACTCAGGTACTCGAATAACCGAGCTGTCTCCGCATTGCCAGAGTGCGACCTATTGGGACCCCCGACACCGTTCCCAGATCCACGTGGGGCCAGAGTATTGAGAGCTCGGAGTCCTCAATGCAGCGCAGGCGACGACAGGAAATATCAGCCCTGACAAACAGGCAGACTCCGGCTCGCCAGCGGAAGGCTTCATCCAGGGTGTAGCCGGGGTGGTGCAGGTAAGAAGTGTCGGCAGGGCGAGATATTTGCGTTTTCGTCGAGAAAGCAAGGCCGGCTTCATCCTCTTCACGTGGTGATTGACGGCATTAAGATTGGTGTGCAACCCCCGCACGTTGGTCAAGTCAACGCTAAATAGCGGTGTAGGGGTGTGCACAGCTGATTGAAAGTTGTTCTTTCTTTGTACTGCCATGGTTGTAGTAAGAGGGGGGGAAAGAGCGTGAAGGGTGGCTGTGGTGATTCACGGGCAAAGCGTGGACCCTAGTTTATTCGCTTACTACTCAGGTTAGTGGTGCGCCGACACGGAAGACGGAAGGGCCCCCGGTCCCCCCCCCCCCCCTCCCCTCCCCCCGGAAGTGGCCGCCGGGACCCCTACTCCGTTCACCAACCGGCACGACGGACCACTCCGGGATTATGCGCCGGTTTACCAGGGCAGCCTCTCGCGTTGGTTAGACGCGATTGGGCCCCTGTACCACCGGCGGGCGGCCAGCGGAATAACCGTCTCACAGAGTCTTTCTGTCAACCGTGTCGATGCATCACGTCGGAACAGCGAATCCGCGTCGGGATTACTGACCTACTCCTCACCACAGCCATCCACACCTGCTTTTGGGTCCCCGGGAGGTGCACCGGAACACAGTGAACTGTTATGGCGGTATAATAGTACTGAGCTTGCATCGGTCGGCGACGGACGCGCACACGATGCACTCTAGACGCACCTGCGAAGTAAGCGAAAATGGCGTGCGATAAATGCAATATGGTTGTGAACGAAGTACTAGCCTTCATAAACCATAAAGCGGACGTCTTGGATGAAGTCAGCATCATCCGGATTTGTGAGTCCGCCTTCACCGAAGATGACGTTGAGACCGCGAGAGTTCTGCTTTGTGCGTGCATTCCGTCAAGAAGGCCGACTCGCAAGGGAGAAAATCGGAAGAAGAAGACTATCCAGGACATCATCACCATCTTAAAGCAGACAGACCCTGACGACGTGCCAAGGTTCGTGGCGTACGACCTCAATAAGTTGCCGCCTGTGTCCTTCGACCACGTCGACGTTACGGCCTTCCTGAAAGATTTGGTGATCATAAAAGCGGACATAGCTCAACTGAAGGGAAACTGTGGAGCGACAGCGGCGTAGGGGCCAACATCTCTCGTCCCGGAAGTTCAACAGCTGAAACAGGCAGTTGAGAAATTGTCATGTTCCGAGTCACTCCGGCCGATAACCCCGTCTCTGCAGCCTGATCGCATTCCGCAAGTAGGAACACCGAACGAAACGCTGAGTGTACGCAACATCAATATGCGCAGGCGAGGTGCTCAAGTGTCGTCACCCAGCGATTGCACATCGACGCCGGTATGCTACGTAAGCGCTGATGGTGCTGTTGATGCCTCGACTTCTACACTGCGCACCCCTCCCGCTCCTCCGCCCACCCGCCCCGTTGCCGCTCGTCCGAAAATGCGACGCGGATCTATGACGAAGCGTATCAGTAAAACGGTGGAGAAAACAACAATGGTATCCCCGCGCTTGGAACCGCGTCCCGACTGTCGGCAGGAGGCTGCACGTGACAAAGAAGGGTTCGTACTCGTCGAGAGCAGGAAGAAGAGAAGGAAGAGGTGCAATAAGCGCGGATCTGCGCCCCCTGAAGAGAGCTGTTTGAAGGCAGCTCCCCGCACGGCTCTCATCTACGTGTCTCGCCTGCGAAAGGACATGAAGATCGAGGACCTCATCCGCCACGTCCAGGATAAGGGTTAGCGAGTTGAGAGTGTCGAGGCTCTTCCTTCTCACTGGGCTGACACGAACTTTTGCGCTTTCAAGCTGTGCATTCCTGCCGAGAAGGTGAAGACATTCCTTCGCAGTGAGTTTTGGCCCTGCGGGGTGGTGTTCCGGCGCTACAATCGCGACCTTCATCGTGAGGTCGCGCGCCATAAGTATGCTGAGGCCGCGCCGGAGCTGTCTACAACTGCCGTCCTGCAAATTCAGGAGACGCAACCCGCGCCGCCGCCGACGACGCCCGCGCCGCTGCCGACGCCCGCGCCGCTGCCGACGCCCGCGTCGCTGCCGACGCCCGTGCCGCGGACGCAATCTGCGCCCACTCTACGCGCGCACCTGATTCACCGCGTCAGCAGACTAATAAGACGCATACGGGTCTCTATTGGGACCCGTACAGACACAAGTGGAGAAAAAGTAATTTTAGTTCTTAGGTTAAGACATTTAATATGTATTGTCAATATGGCCCTAGTTGGCTGAAATAAAGAGATAAATAAAAATAAAATAAAAATTAAATAAATAATTGATTCTCCCAGGGTGTGGTCGCGAACCCAGTCGATCCGAAGATCTCCCACACGCTAACTGCTGTTCATTTGGCACCACCCAGGAGGCACGTGTGACTTAAGGACCATGAGGTGTCACAGACGCGAACAGCTTTAACTCCCTATATAAGGTGCTTCGTTATTTATGTCAATAACTTCGGGAGGGTTACATACGCGCTCAAACAAACAGATTCAGATTCAGATATTTATTTCGCCATAAAGAACATACAACAATAACAATATTTCATTGAGACATATGCATATTCAGTACGGTTCGTCATTATCATTATCATTATTATTTTTTTTTGTCATGTCCCGTTCAGCTCAACACTTTACGCAAAAAAAAACATGTTTATAGGAGCATTGTTTCTCCTAACATCTCCTAACAAAAAAATTAAATCAAATAGCTGTTTGCATATAGGGAATAATAACCCGAGACTCCAGTATAAAATCGGAACAGACATAATATTTTCTACACAGGCTCAGAAAGATCTGGGAATAACTATCTCAGAAGATCTAAAATGGGCAAATCATATAGAGACCATAGTCAAACGAGCAAACGCCATACTCTATGATGTACGAAAATCATTTCAAAACCTGACTATAGAGACATTAATCAAAATTTACAAATCTCACATTAGACCACTCTTGGAATATGGATTTCAAATATGGAATCCTTACTTCGTCAAAGATATTACTCTCCTAGAAAGAGTTCAAAGAAGAGCGACCAAGATACCAAAATCACTGAAGAGGAAACCATACGAGGAAAGACTAAAAATCCTCAACCTGACAACATTGGAGCAACGTAGAGAAAGGGGTGACCTCATAGAAACATACAAGATTCTCAATCAGCATTATGATTGTCCAGAACTGGAGAACCTCTTTACTAGAAATACAAATAGTCATCTCCGAGGCCATAGCTTGAAGCTGAATGTCACTGTCAGCTCAACAAATCCGAGACGAAACTTCCTGTCAAATAGAGCAGTGGAAATGTGGAACAAACTGCCCGAAGATGTCGTACAAGCACCCACCACCAATTCCTTTAAAAACAGGCTCGACAAACACCTAAAAAAAACACCAAACTAAACTAACATAAAAATAACAAAGCACCAGTGAACTTAGACATGAACACATCAGCCTAGGCTGTTCGTTCATCAAATAAATAAATAAATAAATAAATAAAAAACCAATCAAGGCTATAGACCCTTGCAAACAAGAAACGTAGGCACACACACCGCACACGTAGGTAGGTAGGTAGGTAGGTGGCTAGTTTTAGAGCGGCGGCGGCCTAGTGACCTTGTGACTTACTTACAACAATAGCTGTTCTGCGTTTTAACATAGTACGGTCATTGACCCCGTACAATGCAAGCTACCTACTGTTACACACAGGTCTAGTTACCTTGTGACTTACTTACAACAAACAGCTGTTCTGCGTTTGGACATACAACGGTCATTGACCCCGTACAATGCAAGCTACCTACTGTTACACACAGGTCTAGTGACCTTGTGACTTACTTACAATAAACAGCTGTTCTGCGTTTGAAAATTTCTCGAAAAGTTATGCTAAAAACATATAATTTTTTTTTTTTGCGTAACGTGTTTACTTGAGATGAATAACGAAGCACCTTATATAATGTCTTACAAAATTAGTTAATAGTACGCTAAGAGAGGGTTCTGTATCGGAAATAGATCACTTTTGAAGAACAAATAATTTTTGTTCGCACAAAAACAATTTTTCTATGTAAAATGTAAAAAAAAAATTTCTTAATCATTTCAGTTTCATGCCAGGAACAAAAAAGTCTTCCAACACATAGATCCCTTTCTTTCAGAAATTGTGAAAAACCACAATTTTAGTTTTATTAGTATGGAATAGAAAGAATTTGATTTTATTTACCAACTTACGCGTGTTATGTCATAATGATAATTAAGACTTTTTTGTTACTGTTATGAAACTGAATCGATTAGGCTATAAAAATCAACCACCTATTTTTTTATTTTATTAAATACATAAAACAACAATATTTTACATTAAAAAAGAAGCCCAAAGTCCAAAAAAAATGTATATAGGTTTCCACCCCATTTCGTACCCTGCTGCGAACCGGTTAATATTAGAGGTCCAAACCGGTTCTGAACCGGTTTTTAGGCTTCAGGTTCGGGTTTTTTTGAACCGGTTCTCGACCAAACTGGTTCGCTCGTTAAAAAGGTTCTTCGAACCGGTTCGGAGAACCCGAACCCCATTTCGAACCGGTTTTCAGTCCCTAGTTAGCACACACCGCACGCCAACTTTAGCGGCGCGCCAGGGGCGGCGCGGCGCAGCATGGACGCAGAGGAGGGGAAAATGCCGCGTCTCTCGCCTCCCGCGGCCGGCCGCTCCTCTGCGCACCGCGCCCGTCTTGGCCCGCTTGTTTTTTAAACTTGCCGATGGATTTTTTGTTGGATTCTTTTGCAAATAATTTTCTTCAAGATTCTTAATCATAATTGTACAATAAAAACGGACGGAGGAATTTTCCGGAACAGAGTTTCGGTCGTCACCTTGAAAAAAAATGATGCATATAAAAAAGTTGTTGGATTCTTATGCTTATTGATGTACATAATAATACTAAGGTATATTCAGATTAAAGAACCGACTGAGCAATTTTGCCGAGAAAAATATAGTAAAAAAACACATTTTGTTTTTAATTCACTATTTACATATACAAAAAATGTTGGATTTATTTACGTACTTATTCATATAAATAATACCTACCCTATGGCGAAGTAACTTTGGACGGAGCAATTTGTCTATAGGAGTTATATTAAATTTTCACTTTTCTTTGAATATACCCAACTTCCCGTAAAAAAAAAATGTTGGATTATTTGTCAGTAGTAATTCCGAACATTACTGCAAGATATTATCAAAGTTTCATTGACTGAGGAATTAATGTATGGGTCCAACTCCTCGTTGACTACATTATCAGTTTTGTAAGCAAATTCTTTGATCCTCTCGGTATAGCACAGCCGCTGATTGTGAAGGTAAAGTTAATGCTGCAGACACTTTGGCAGAGAGAGATCGGCTGGGACTCACCTCTACCTGCTGATGTTGAAAAGATGTGGACCAAATTCGTCACAAACTTTGTTAACATGACTCCTATGTATGTACCACGTTATGTAAATGTGTGCAATTCCATACAGCTTGATTTAGTAGAATTTTGTGATGCATCAAACTATGCTTATGGGTGTTGCATTTATGTGCGTGCAACGCACGCTAATGATATTGTTGTCAATTTATTGTGTGCAAAGTCTCGTATTGCACCGATTATAGCGGCAGACTGACGGTACCTAAGCTCAAGTTAAATAGTGCTCTTTTGCTCTCCAATAAAGGTCAAGGACATATTAAAAAGTGTATCAAATGTTCATTTCTTCTCAGATTCGCAAATCATTCTGGCATGGATAAAGACAATCCCGATAAAGCTGGATGCTTATGTTGCTAACCGTGTCACGGAAATAAAAAAAACACACACGCTGAAAATTGCCATTATGTTCCTACGATAGAAAATTCCGCCGATGTAATTTCAAGAGGTTCCGAACCCGAACAGTTTCGCAATAACAAATTATGGTGGAACGGACCAGAATTTTTACATAAAAGGGATTTGTCTTTGCCCATTCCGAACGAAGCTATGGTTTGTATTGCAAATAATTTTGAATCAGACAATGTAAAAAATGCAAAGGATGTGAACATGTTACCATTTTTAAAAAAAAATTCCAGTATAACGAAAATGCAACGCATCATGTCATATATGCTGCGATTCATAAATAATTGCAAGTGCAGCGACAAGTGCACTCGAGTTACAGGCAATATTTCCGCCGCCGAATTCAACCATTCACTGTTTGTTATTTTAAAATGCATCCAAAACTTCCATTTTAATGAGGAGATAAATTGTTTGGAAACAAATAAACAGTTAAGGTCAAACTTGAAAGGTTTAAATCCATTTTTGGACAAAAATAATTTAATTCGCGCGGGCGGCAGGTTGCGAAACGCTCAGATACCCTACAGTCAAAAATTTCCCATTAGTTTACCAAAAAACTGTCATGTGTCAGATTTGATAATTCGCCGGGAACATTTGAGATGCTTACATTCTGGTTTAAAGCTGACACACAGCAGTTTGTGCCAAAAGTATTGGATTTTATCCGCTGTACGTCAAATTAAAAAGATAATACATGAATGTGTAAAATGTGCTAGATTTAAGGCTGAGTGTGCGACACAAATAATGGGTTCACTGCCTTATGCAAGAGTGAACCAAGCTCACACCTTCCAAAAAATCGGATTAGATTTTTGTGGACATTTTGTGAAACAGTCTCGCCTGCGTAAATCCGTAATATCAAAAGGTTGTGTATTCTGTTTTTGTATGCTTTGCCAGTAAGGCCATTGACTTAGAGTTAGTGTCCGATATGACAACTGAATGTTTTTTGCTAGCTATTAAAAGGTTTATATCTCGAAGAGGTATATGTGAGGAAATATATTGTGATAATGGCACAACATTTAAAGGTGCTGACAACGAGCGACAACAAAAGATGTAAATTGCCGGCTATTGACGTGAAGGTGTTCAACGGTCGCAATGTAACGGAATATAGTGCGTTCGCCGATTTGTTCGGCGCTGTAATAGGCAGCGATATAAGTTTATCTAGCGTCCAAAAATTATTTTATTTGAAAAAATACGTAAGTGACGAACCGCTCAAATTGATAAATAATTTACCCTTAGTCCACGAGTCGTACCAAATATATGTGGTATATAAGAGGTAAATGTGAGGAAATATATTGTGATAATGGCACAACATTTAAAGGTGCTGACAACGAGCGACAACAAAAGATGTAAATTGCCGGCTATTGACGTGAAGGTGTTCAACGGTCGCAATGTAACGGAATATAGTGCGTTCGCCGATTTGTTCGGCGCTGTAATAGGCAGCGATATAAGTTTATCTAGCGTCCAAAAATTATTTTATTTGAAAAAATACGTAAGTGACGAACCGCTCAAATTGATAAATAATTTACCCTTAGTCCACGAGTCGTACCAAATATATGTGGTATATAAGAGGTAAATGTGAGGAAATATATTGTGATAATGGCACAACATTTAAAGGTGCTGACAACGAGCTTAAAAGAATGCATAAATTGCATTCTTCTGAAGCATTTCAAAACGGAGTTCAAGACTTTGCCTCCACAAGGAGCATTGAGTTTCATTTTGTGCCGGCGTATTCGCCGCAATTTGCTGGGCTTGTTGAATCTTGTGTTAAGTCGTTCAAGTATCATTTTAAACGTGTTGTTGGTACCACACTATTGACATATGAAGAGTTCAACACGGTCATGGTGCAAATAGAAGGCATATTGAATTGTAGACCATTAACGCAGTATTTTGCTTCTGACATGAGCGATTATTCCTTCTTGTCTCCTGCTCATCTCGTTTTTGGACGTGCAATCAATTCGTTTGCCGAGCCAAATTATACAGACCGACTAATCGTTCAACATTTTGGATACGTTGTTCCCAAGTCACACAACATTTTTGGAATGTTTGGAAAAAACAGTTTCTTCACTCCAGAACCGCGGTAAATGGCGGGATGAAAAAGATAATCTCAAGGCAGGTATGATAGTGTTATTAAAAGGTCCACAAGGCCCATGGCCCAAATTGTAAACGTAACTAAAGGTTCCGATGGCCATGTGCGAGAGGTCGATGTTCGTACTTCTAAGGGTACCTATCGTCGGTCAATTCATAATTTAATTCCACTACCGATAGAGGTCGCGGATAATTAATTTATTTGTATTAATGTTTAATACTGGAATTTAAATCCGGTAAACTTTCTAGCGGCCGGCCCGCAGCTTATGTTGAAGACAACACTAGATATTTTGTTCTTTGGTTATTAAATAAAATAATTAATATATATGATTTCCGGTCGGTGTTGTGTGAACCCCTTTCCGGTTCTATTTATGCGCGAGTGTGTGCGCAATAAGCTTTTCCTCTTGCATTTGTCAAAAAGTGAAATAAATATCACGTAAAATATACTTCTGTACAAGTTTTTATTATTTTAATACTTTCTTCGTACACCTAACGTATGCTAGAAACACCGAAAGATAATCTCGCTTGGTATAGAAGTTACAGCTAGGTACGTAAGTTTTTTCGTTAGGGTTGTCACAAATGTTCGGGCTAAGTTTGACCGAACATGAACAGTTAACAACTAAATCAAATGAAATGAAATTTAATGAACAAAAAAATTATTATACAAGAGTTGATAAACAAAAACAAATATGAAAAACATCAGTACACTATATTATATTATAATATCTAAGAATATATTAATATAAACTGTGAAAGTGATAGACTATACAAATGTAGCTATGTTTAAAGTAACCAACAGCTCAAATAGATAAAGAAAATGACTTTGAGGGCGTATTCAAATATAAGCGTATAGTGACTCGCCGACTGTGAGCGTGCTGACTGTGAGCTATAAGAAGCGATTAGTCGCCCTCAGGTCAGTGAGCTAAATGAGCATATGTATTTGTAATTACATTGTAACGTACTAGTCTGCGGTAGCCAGAGAGAGCGAAACTGACTGGCGGCTTAGTTTCCAAGTATAGCCGTTTTAATTTTGGTAGCTGTCATTCGAAATGAAGATCTTGACGAGATCTATCATTTATCCCATCACACTAGTAGTCTAAATGTCTTTACAATAATAAAAAAAATTTAAAAAATAAATTATAAAATTATTTTTAGGTATGTATGTATATGCATACACGAAACCCATTTTAACTATTCACACTGCAAGATAAAGACGACTCGTAACTCGCGTAAAGAAAAATAAAAAAAAATCATAACTCCCAAATTTTTCACTTTATTCAAACAATAAAAAAAACATCCCCAGACATTGAGTCAATCTACAATATAAAAATATAGAAGTTTAAAATATATAGTATTTAGAAATATGTTAAAAGGTGCCCTTTTTAAACCCCCTAAAAACGGCAATTTTAAGCGGTTTTTTGCGATTTTCTCAAAAACTCGCAAACTTTTTAAATTGTTTTTTCCACCATCCGTAGCCCTAATCGATACGCGCCATTTGACACCCTAAATATTTACGTATCCGTAAAACTCACAACACCAGGGCGAATTCGCACTCTCGGTGGAAATCGGGGGCTATACTGAAGCGATTGAAAATACATTTTCAATGTCAAAATAAAATGTGTTGGAACATTTCACACACCACGGCTATTATCGAATTTCGGAGATTTCATATTTATTTACATTTATTTTGGACAAAATAAGCCTGTACTATGCTATGCCTGTACCTGACCTTCGCAGGCAGGCGTACTATCAAAAAGAGAAAATGTGCAGTTTTCTGGTTCGGATTCCACGTAAAACTGTAGGTCCCTTCCCTTTTTACCGTACTAGGTGGTAGGATTTTTTTTATAGATAGAAAGCGCGACATTTGGCGCCGAGCCACCCATAATGTGTTTAACGACGCCCATGGACATTCGGTCGTACGCGGGGGTTGCGAATGCCATGCCGGCCTGACAGGTGCCTATTCATGCCTCTCTTGAAGGACCCGAGACTGTACTTGGGAGGAAATATGAGGGCAGGGAGAGCGTTCCAGAGTTTACCAGTTTTGTGGAGGATAGATTTGCAGCACCGATTGGTACGCATCCATGGTAAGTCCAGCGTATAGGTATGCAATCTCTGCCCAGTGCGCGTTGTGCGGAGGTGGAAAGGGGACGGCGGGATTGCGTTAAAAAGCTCCTCCGAGCATTCCCCATGGAATAAGCGATAGAACACACTTAGGGCGCCGACATCCCTACGGAGTTGCAGTGGTTCTAGATCGCGGGATACGTCGGGGTCACCCACTAGTCGCAAAGCTCGACGCTGGATCGAATCCAAAGGCGCAAGCTGGTATTTAGCTGAGCCATCCCACAAGTGCGAGCAGTACTCCAAGCAGGACCTAATCTGCGTTTTATAAAAAAGCAGCCTTGGTTGTTTGTCTCCAGGTACGTCATGAGCTGTGCATTGATAATGCGCTCCATCACCTTGCAGAGTAGGGAGGTAATCGCTATAGGTCGGTAGTTCGACGGGTTTGAGCGGTCGCCCTTTTTGGGAACTGCTTGAACAAACGCAGATTTCCAGGCTGCCGGCACACGGCAAGTGGAGTAAGAGAGGCGGAAAAGGCGCGTCAGCACTGGAGACAGCTCCGGAGCACACCGTTTCAGCACCAATGCAGGAATCCTGTCCGGCCCACTCGCCTTCCTGGTGTCTAGGGAGAGAAGCTCCGCCCGCACAGTTCGTTGTCGGAACTGTACTTCCGGCATGGAGTTCTTACACCTAGTTATGGATGGATGGATTGCACCCCCATCGTCCAGGTTAGAGTTCCCCGCAAAGAGAGACACCAGTAAGTCGGCCTTCTCTTTTGCGGAGTGAGCAAGTGAGCCCCCAGGACATCCAAAACTCACGGCTCCCAGTTGGGGGCTGGTTCAGCCTGTCGCCAACTCTGCCGATAGGGTTCCCGGCGGCCACTTCCGGGGGGACCGGGGGCCCTTCCGTCTTCCGTGTCGGTGCACCACCAACCTGAACGTGATGGTGATGAAGATAGGAGCTGCGCTTTGCCTGCAAATTATCGTGACCGCTCTTCATGCTTATCTTACCCTCTCAAAAAACCACATGGCAGCACAAAGCAATAGGAATAAAGTAAGTACAGCGATGTACACCCCCACCTATTTTTGCGTCGACATGACCAACGTGCGGGCGTTGCACTCAAACCTAAATGCCGTCCACCATCACCTAGAGACGGCGAAGCCGGCTTTACTTTTCCTGACAGAAACGCAGATATCTTGCCCTGCCGATACTTCTTACTTGCATTACCCTGGCTACACCCTGGAAGAAGCCTTCCGACCTCGAACTGGGGTTTGCATGTTAGCCAGGGCAGATATTTGCTGTCGTCGCCTGCGCTGCCTGGAGGACCCCGAGATTTCAGTGCTGTGGGTTCATGTGGGCTTGGGGACGGTGTCGCGAGTGTACGCCTGTCTTTACAGGTCGCACTCTGGCGACGCGGGGACAGATCGATTATTCTAGCACTTGAGTAGAGCGGCAGACGAAGTGCAAGTGCGGTTTCCCTCCGCAAATATGGTTCTGCTCGGAGATTTTAATGCCCACCACGAGGTGTGGCTAGGCTCCGGGAGAACTGACTTGGCGGGGAGAGCCGCCTACGACCTCGCCCTGACCCATGACCTGTCTCAACTGGTAAACCACCCGACAAGAATACCAGATATAGACGGTCATGAACCCCCTCTGCTGGATCTTCTGCTGAAAACGAACCCTGCTGGATATAAAGTCACAGTGAGCGCTCCTCTTGGCTCCTCTGACCACTGTCTAGTGGGGTCCACGGTGCCATTTTCACCTCCTCAGTTCCGTACTGGAGGAACGTGTCGAATTTGGCACTACGCGTCTGCAGATTGGGATGGAATGCGAGAACACTTCGCATCCTACCCATGCAGAGAGCTATGCTTCAGTTCAGGTGATCCGTCAGAATGCGCCAATGCCGTCGCCGAGGTGGTTCTGGGGAGAATGGACATGTTCATTCCCAGTGCCCTCGTCCGTCTTGGTGGTAAGAGCCAGCCCTGACCAGAGGAGAGAGAGTCCCAGATTAAAATTCTGCGGACTTTGATAATTCAAATTGTTTCTAATATGTATAAACTCAAATTTTATTAATAACTTGACTGAACTCTCCTATGTTCTTTGTTTTGTATTTTATTATCTTTTTTAATGGGTATATCTTGACTTAATATTTTTAATTTTTTGCTTAGATATAGTATGTTATATTTAACATAATGAAAACTTAGTATGTAAGTTATATTTAAAAAAAAGCCTTGTAAGGTTTCTTACCCGGTTCTTCCTTATAGATTGCACTGCTGAACGGTACATGACAAAAAAAAAATGACGACGAACCATACTGAATATGCATATGTCTCAATGAAATATTGTTATTTAATATTAATATAATAATAATAATAATAATTGACCATTGACATCTGCCGCGCCTGCCACAAACCTGGCGAATCCCTCAGACATGTAATCTCCGGTTGTTCGCAACTTGCCAACTCCGAGTATTTGCACAGGCACAACCTAGTAGCCAGGATCATCCATCAGCAACTTGCTTTGAAGTTCAACCTTGTCGGCTCGGAGGTGCCTTACTACAAGTATAACCCACAGCCAGTTCTCGAAAATGCTCACATCACGCTCTACTGGGACCGGTCGATTATCACTGATAGGACTATTATGGCTAATAGACCTGACATAGTAATCATCGACCGGGAGGCGCGGCGCGCAGCGCTCGTCGACATCACGGTGCCGCATGACGAGAACCTTGTGAAGGCAGAAAAAGACAAGATGTTAAAATACATCGATCTGTCTCATGAGGTTACCGACATGTGGCCCGTGGACTCGACGATCGTTGTGCCCATAGTCGTGTCTGCGCATGGGCTGATAGCGAAGAGCCTCGACCATCATCTCAAGAGGCTCTCACTAGAGCCACTTGCTTGGATCAAGGGTCAGATGCAGAAGGCGGTCTTGCTCGACACCGCTCGAATTGTCCGAAGGTTTCTCTCTCTCGGGTCCGACCATCGGTAGCCTGGGTTCGCCCCGCCGCCGGTGGTGGAAATTCCATTTTGTTATTTTATATTAATTTTAGATTTAAGTTTTTTATGTAAAATTAATATAAAAAAGAAATGTGTCAATAAACGAATAAAAAATAATAATAAATAAATAATAATATTAATATAATATATTAATGAAATATTGTTATTGTTGTTATTGTTGTGTGTTCTTTTTGGCGAAATAAATATCTGAATCTGAATAAAATCTAAAACTCACGACACCAAGGCGATGTCACACTCCGAGCGATAATTGGGGGTTATCTATACTGAAGCGATCGAAAAAACAAAATAGATTACAAACCGGAACCTCCTATGCGCCTCCAAACTCCTCCTGCAACAAAAATAAATAATGACCACACTTTGTTTTTACCCGACTGTGCAAAGCAAAAATTAGGGTGGTGTTTTTCGAGTGTATGTATGTATGTATGTATGTATGTATGTATGTATGTATGTATGTATGTATGTATGTATGTATGTATGTATGTATGTATGTACGTATGTATGTATGTATGTATGTATGTAAGAATGTATGTATGTATGTATGCATGCATGGATGTATGCATGCATACATACATACATACATGCGTGCATGCATGCATGTATGTATGTATGTATGTATGTATGTATGTATGTATTGTATGTATGTGTGTATTTATGTATGTGTGTGTGTATGTATGTATGTGTATGTATGTATGTATGTTAAATCGTCGCACCAGTTCGGGAGTTGTCTAAGTCACTTTTTTAGCGAAAATGAGCTTTGAATGCAGGTTGATTCAGCAGATTTTTCTGCATATTTCTGCATTTAAAAAGTAAAAACATTTTATCTAATAAAGCGGTTTTTTTTTTTCATCTTTACCCTGTCTCCTCTAAAATGAAACACATTTTAGCGCATATTATTGCTATCTCCATACTGACAGTGCAAAATTAAAGCCATTATTATTCTATGGCTCCATACTCCATACAGTTTCACAATACATAAGATTCCACAGCTTGCGCTGAGTTCGTATTTTTTCTAACGACCAAACAGCCAATCACGGACGAGCCGTATCACGTGACCGCTTTAGTCGGCGTCAAGTCGGTTTGGAGTGTGGATCGGCTCGTCAAATTCTTTCCACTTAATGTAGCCCTTGTCGATACGCGTCTTTTGAGATCTCAAACATTCATGTAGCCCTAAAACTCACGACACCATGGCGATGTCACACTCCGAGCGAAAATGGGGGGCTATCTATACTGAAGCGAAACATTTTCAATGTTAAAATAGATTACAAACCGGGATCTCCCGAGCGCCTCCAAGCTCCTTCTGCAACAAAAATAAATAATGACTACACTTTATTTTTACCCGACGACTGCGCGAAGCAAAAAGGAGGTTAATGTTTTTCGAGTGTATGTATTTATGTATGTATTGATGTATGTATGTATGTATGTATGTATGTATGTATGTATGTATGTATGTATGTATGTATGTATGTATGTATGTATGTATGTATGTATGTATGTATGTATGTCTGTATGTATGTATGTATGTATGTGTGTGTGTGTGTGTGTGTGTGTGAGGGTGTGTATGTATGTATCAAATCAAATCAAATGAATTGAATTAATTGAAATAAAATAATAAAGAATAAAAAAATGCGTCTTCAGTCATCAGAATAAAAAAATAAAAATACAAATTGTCTACACTTACTAATACTTACAAAAATAAAATAAAATAATAAAATTGTCTTTAATTATACCTAATACCTAATACTTAATAATTTATTCATTTTAAAAATTCATAATAATATATATACATGCCAACATTTTCAATAATTAAATTTTCGCTGGTCATGACGCGACCAAGAAATGCTGCCTTCTGCTTGCGCAGCACCACTCTTTTCTATTCTGTGGCAGCACTCCAAAGAAGTCATCGATCCTGTTCTCGGCGAACATACCCGACGCACTACACCGCCACGGCAAACCCAGCATGCACCGCAGTGCATTGTTATATTGTACACGCAGCGAGTTAAACGCCCGCTGCATGTAGTTGCACCACAAATGCCCGGTGTAGAGCGCCTTGAACAGTGTGATCTTTGACCTCCCTCGAGCACCGCGCAAACCGTCTGGCGAGCATGTCACTCTTCATGGCAATTACTCTTCGCTGGCGCTCCATGTCTTCATCGTCCTTCAGTTTCTCCGTTATAATGTGACCGAGATACTTGAACTTTGTAACGGTTTTCAGAGGAAAACCGCGCAAAGTTACTGGTGGCACATTTTCGGGACCGCTGCCGTGTCGGAAGACCATCAATTCGGTCTTTTTTACGTTGTAAGTCAGTCCGTGTCCGGCAGCGTATTGCTCCAGATACCTATCAGCCTTCTCAGTCCCTTCACAGAGGGGCACAGCAGCACCATGTCGTCTGCATAACTCAAATTGTTCACGCAAACCGCGACACCGGCGCCGCTGAGCTCCTCTATGAGTCCGTTCACATATAGATTGAACAGGGTCGGTGACGTCAATCCTCCCTGTCTCACTCCGCATTCCAACCGGTACTCGTTTGACAACGCATCTCCCCATCGCACCGCTTTTTTTTTGGTTTCCGTACCAGTACCTGAAGAGACTAGTGATGTCTTCCGAGACCCCAGCCGTTTCCATTTTTTCCCATAATATTTCATAGTTTATTGTATCGAATGCACGACTGAGGTCCAAGAAGCATGCATGGACCGTGGTGCTCTTGTCTAAGTAATATTTTACAGTCCGCTTCAATGCTACCACGGCCATGTCAGTCGAGAGACCGGGCCGGAAACCAAACTGCGCATCGTGTAGGTTCAGATACCTACAGAGCTCCGGCTGGAGGAGCCGCTCGAACAACTTCGATAGCACGGTCGCCAGAGATAGGTCGATAGTTTGACAGGGACGACACGTCTCCGGTCCTGTTCTTTACTATTGGAACTACTACAGTTTTCATAAAGTCCGCTGGCAGGTATCCGTGAGCGATACAGGCATTATACATGAGGGACAGATTTTCAAACAGTGCAGGACCAGCAAAGAGCAAATGCTCCAAACTGAGCGCGTCATGATCATGACCAGGTGACTTACCGCGCTTCATTGCGCGCACGGCCGTGGCGACCTGCTCCGCCGTGAAGCGGCTCGCCTCCCGTCCACCACCTCGCGTGGCGGAGGCGGCGGCGGTGGCAGAGAGGCGGGTCCGCCCCTCCCGCCGCCGCCGCCGGCGCCCGTGGCAGCGTGGTTCCCTGCTCGTTTTTCTCGTTATTCCCACGACCCACAGAGATGCGACTTATACCATTGTAATCTAGATTTAATTAGCTATCCTTCTGACTTAATTTTATTTTTGTCCGCCGTGGGTAATAGTCCCATACAAAAATGCCCAATGTACTTTTTCTTCCCCTTAGTGGTAGGCGCAGTAGGTACTTACGCTGTGCCATCATCATTTCGTAGTCATGGAAATCGTAGCAGAAGATCATTATCTGGTTCAGAGACGGGATGGCAAATAACAACAGCATCATAGCATTCGCCTCCATTTTGCTAAGATAATACTCGTAATTTGTGAAATAAAACGACGCACACGCCACGCGTAGGCCCTGTGGGTAAAAATTACAACAACGTATTACATACATACATACATAACACACGCTGTATCCCGACAATCAGGGTAAGCAGAGTAATCGGTGTTGTGCTATAAGGACTCTGGTAAATTACAGCACAACACCGACCACCACGTTTAGCACAGTATACGGACAAGACAACTATCAAGCAGCAAGTAAGGCACGAAGAACCCACCTGCTGCATGACTAGGTGGAAGGACTGCGCCAAGGTGAGAAGTGGCTATCCTGTCGCCCTTTAGCGCAGTATCTTGTCCTTATCCCTTAGTCGCCTCTTACGACATGCGACGGGGAGAGATGCAGTGGGGCTATTCTTTTTAAGTACCGGCCCCACACGGTACAACAACGTATTAATCATCAATATATCAATATACAGGGTGTTCGGCACATCGACCGATACATTTTTTTTTTGTAGGTAAGTGGGGTCACGTTTTGACCCATGATACCTTTTGTCAGATGTCACGTCGTGGTATCGAGATACGATTTTTTTTTGTTTATTTTTGAAAATACCAAAAGCCCTAAACACTTTTAACTTTTTTGTTTATGATTGTATCAGCGCGAAATATTACGATGTAACCTTGTTCTAGAAATTAATATTTGATGAATTTTGATCACACTGAAATTATTTGTATGACAGGGGAAGGAAGGTGTGAAACTAAGCTTGCGATGGCTTCACCGAACATATTCGGGCCCATTGACAGTGTAGAGGAGGGTGTTAATCGAGGTCGGGACTAGCGAGTGGCCACTCTAAATTTCCCGCGCATGCTTCACGTTTCGGCTCGCATCAAGCCCTCGTATCGTATACCTCGTATACTCGGTATACCGAGTATATGTATATGTATACTCGGTATACCGTTGGAAAGGGCGTAAACTAAACAAACTTTGCAAACGAAAACGAAGCTCTCAATTGCTGTCAGTTTTTTTTTATGAATTAAGAAATTAAGATTCTGTCATATTTTTACTCGTTCTAGGGACTTTGGGAGGTCATAAGACCTTTTCATGGTATTAACTTCATCAAATGATATTTTTTCTAGAGCAAGGATACTTCGTAAAATCCAATAAATTTTATTTTGTGCTGATACAAACATAAACAAAAAAGTTACAAGGGTTTAAAGCTGGGATTTAGGTAATTTAAAAAAATAAAGAAAAAAAATGGTATCTCGATACCACGTGACACCTGATAAAAGGTATCATGGGTCAAAACGTTGCAAATGCCCCTCCTTACCCACAAAAAAATGTTGTCGGTCAATGTGCCGAACACCCTGTATACTAATAATAAATCTGTAAGGGATGGTCATCGAGTAAGTTACTTTGTTTTATGTATGAGATATTGTGTTTGTAGACTCTATGTATGGTACTAAAACCTCGACTAAAACTAAATGGACGATTTTTAGAAATATTTTTTTTATGTATGTATGTATGATGTATGTATGTATGTATGATGTATGTATGTATGTTCCTCCATAACTCTTAAATTGATCATCCGAATTTGATGAAACTTAGTACAAGCAAATTTTACTATACGGGACACAGGATACGTTAAATAAAATTAAGTTCCGATTACGTTAAGACGTGGCTCTCATAAAACAGATTTTTTCCGAGCGCCGAAATAAAGGTATGGTAGCGGGCTTACTTAAGTACTTTCTCATTTTTTAATACGAATTTCACGCGGGCGAAGCCGCGGGAAAAAGCTAGTAGGTATATATACGAGATCAAACCATCACAGAAGCGTTAAATGGGAATCTCGTCTGGTAACTCCCTCTAGGTAGGTACAATTCACTATTGCAAAACATTAAAGAAAAACATAAATACATACCACACGGACACGCTGTATCCAGACAATCAGGGTAAGCAGAGTGTAGTGCATATAAGTCGGTGCCAAGTACTATTTTAAATTACATCACAACACCGAACACCACATTTAGTAAAGTATTCGGACAAGATATCAAGCAGCAAGTAAGGCACGAAGACCCACCTGCTGCACAACTCGGTGGAAGGTCCGTGCGAAGGTGAGAGGTGGCTATCCTATCGCCCTTATGGACAACACCCTGTCCTTATCCCTTAGTCGCCTTTTACGACATGCACAGGAAGAGATGCAGTAGGGCTATTATTTTTAAGTAGGTACCTACCGACCCTAAACAGTACATTAATTATTAATACGTACCTAATAACATATTGATATATAATAATTCTTTTCACCTCGAAGTACCAAACATTAAAGCAGCAATTTTATTTTGGTCGCCTAGAAATGGAGAATTAAAAGTTGCAAAACTACATAATAAATTTCAAACACGGTTATAAATTTAACAGATGTATAGACATTGCATGTCAGTGTGACCGAAAATCACAGATCGGAAAGTAATTGTTAGCAGTAAGAGTTTGCTATCATCCAGCCAGTCGGTTTATTGTCGACAGCACGCTTTTTTTTTTTTTTTTTTATGGAAACTGACACGCTTGGCTACTGTTAGATTGCCGACGATATACTTGTGAGAAGGATGTGATAATAAAATAACGTTTGACTAGTCGCCATGTTTTTATTTGCAAGTCGCAGACAGATTATTCATACATATGAATGTTGCCATATCCTATGTGACATCTCCCTTTTTTACAATGATAATGACAATAGCTAATATTATTTATTACAAATCAAGACGTACAGGCCTTTTGATCTCACGACCATACCTAGTGAATCATTTAGGTGTTTCTGAAATAGTTTCCGGTCTATCATTATCAATTTGGAATTCAGGTTCAGGCTGGGGTACCTTTGGGGACACTTGTGCAATTTGATCCTGCACTGGATGTTTAATTATGTGTTGCCTGTTCCTGCGGAAGGTTCCTTCTGGACCTCTTATGGTATAGGACCGTGGTTCAGGACCTACTTGTACTATGAACCCTGGAGTCCAATGTTTAGCATTGGGCTGTTTTTTATTATACATAACTTTATTGCCTAAATCTAACGGCGTTAGGTCTTTCGAATGCTGGTTATAATACATTTTTGATTTTTCTAATTTTTCTTGACATTTTTCTTTCAAATTTTTATAATTACACATTTTAGGCTTCAAACATTTCTCTTGTACAGGAAGTTTAGTTCTTAATTTGCGGGACATACACAATTGAGCTGGAGAGCAAAAATTGCTTTTCGGTGTATTCCGATACTGTAATAATGCTAAGTATGGATCTGACTTATCGGCTTGACATTTATACAACATATCTTTAACAATACCAACACTTCGTTCAATTAAACCATTTGATCGACTTAGGTACGGGCTAGACGTTACATGCTGAATGTTCCATTCTTTTGTAAAATATTGAACAGCTTGTGAATTAAATGGGGGACCATTGTCAGATATCATAATGGCTGGTATTCCGTGTCGGGCAAAAATTGATTTTAGATGAGTTATCACAATACTTGCACCATATCCATTACTAAGCAAAGACAGTTCTATGAACTTAGAAAAATAATCTACGACCAATAGGTAGGTTTGTTTGTTAAAATCTAAAAAATCTACGGCAACTTTGTTCCAAGGTAAGAATTTATACTCGTGAGGTTGCAGACTTTCTTTGGTATTGTTTCTACGATAGGTAAGACAAATTTCACACTGACTTACAAAATTTTCTATATCGTTATTCATATTTGGCCAATAGACACATCCTTTTGCTAATCTTTTGCAGCTATTTATTCCTTGGTGACCTTCGTGTATAACCTTTAATATATCTTTGCGAAGTGGCATGGGAATGACAACTGAATTTGACATAAAAAGCATATTTTGAGCAACATGTAGTTCATCTTTTATACAGAAGTACGGTTTGACTGAATCGTCGACTGAATGCTTGTTCTCTGGCCAACCTGTTTGGCAGTAAGACATAACTTTTTGTATAGTATTATCCTGTAATGTACATTCTTTTATCTCTTCGAGACGTTCCGTACTGACGGCTAAATTAGTGACAAGTAAATTAACATGAAGCTGAATGTCTTCATCTAAATCAGTAAGTTCATGTTGTGGCAGTGCAGCACGTGATAGCGTATCTGCAACATATAGGTACTTCCCAGGTTTATAGGTTACTTTTAAATCATATGGTTGCAGACGCATCATTATTCTTCTTCTTCTTCTTCTTTTTATTTCTGGCGATTAGCCGATATACGTTCGACTTATTGCGCCAATATCAAGTCTTGAAAGATCCACGGTAATAAATAAGTACTACTTCTCACATAGAGAAAACAAATAATTTTGATATAAACAATGAATAATTTGCACTCAGATGAAGGAGAAAATTAAAAGGGAAAATTTGTAATCGAGGTGGTACTTTGTGTAAGGATTTACTGAAAAGGCTGACTATAGGTTTGTGGTCAGTTTCGACCAATACTTGATGACCATAGACATATTGGTGGAATTTTGTACATCCAAAGAGAACGGCTAACAGTTCTTTCTCTATTTGAGAATAGTTTTCCTGAGCACTGTTTAATGACGCAGATGCGAATGCTATCGGGCTCTTGTCATGTAATATTACAGCACCCATTGCATTTTTGGACGAGTCGACAGATAGAACGAGCTGTTTGTTTTGGTCAAAATATATTAAGACAGGGGCAGTGCTTATAAGCGTCTTCAAATTATTAAATTCTGTATCAAGTATTTCTGTCCAAATATATTCTGAATTTTTTACAAGTAATTTTCTTAAGTTGATTGTTTCATTAGATAAGTTTGGCACAAATGAGCCAAGAAAGTTTACCATGCCAAGAAATCTTTGTAGCTCGGTGACATTGGTGGGACGAGGCATTTGACAAATCGACTCGACCTTTGATTTATCAACTGACACACCAGAACGATTGAAGATAAAACCTAAATATTTTACTTCAGGCACACATATTCTCGACTTTTCTTTATTAAATTTAATACCAATTTCAAGAGCTCTTTGTAGAACTTTTTCTAGACGTTCGTCATGCTCGGCTTTAGAGCGACCATAGATTAGAAAATCATCCATCATAATTTTTATTCCCTCCATATCCTGGAATCTTTTTACCATTTCCTTATGAAAGACTTCTGGCGCTGCGTTTATACCAAAAGGCAACCTCAGAAATCGGTATCTACCATAAGGTGTTATAAAAGTACATAGTTTTGACGACTGTTCGTCTAGCGGAAGCATCCAGAATCCGGAGTTGGCGTCTAAGACTGAAAAATATTGAGACCCGGCTAGATCAGACTTTATTTCATCTATGTTCGGGAAAGGAAAATGCGACCTCAAAATTGCTTTATTTAAATTTCTTGGGTCTAGGCATATCCTTAGTTTACCATTCTTTTTTGAGACTATGACAATTGAATTTACCCACTCAGTTGGTTCTTCAACTTTTTTTATGACATTTAATTTCTCTAAGTCTTGCAGGCGAGCTTGCAGGTGACTTTTGAAATGTTTTTCCAATTTAAACGGAATTTTCCGACAGGCATCGATACTCGGTGTGACATCTGGCTTTAGTGTTAAATGACACTCAAAATTTTTGAGACACCCGAGACCTTTAAAAACTTCTTTGTATTTTTCAATCAAGTTTATTTCACATGTTTGAGCAAAAGTGACATTATTAATTTTCTTAACTAATTTCAGCTCTAAACATGTGGCAAGACCTATTACTGACTGACACTGTAGTTCAACTACATGGAAAACAATTTTTTTTTTTTTTTTTTTTTTTTATGGAACCTGACACGGTTTGCTACATCACCTACAACATCCGTGATGTCAGCCCATAACACAGGGTGAACTAGGTGCCATGTCAGTGCTTCCCTTCATTTCATGTCGGCTACACTAAACTGGACGGAAAACACGAACTATTTACATAGCCGTTTCGACCGACGTTTCGTTCAGTGCGGTGGTACCAACCCGGCCGGGATAAACCCTACCACCTAGTAAGGTAAGAAGGGAAGGAACCTACAGTTTAACGTGGAATCCGAACCACGGTCAGCCTCCAACGGTCGAGCGGTCACCCATCCAAACACTGACCGCGCTCAGCGTTGCTTAATAACAGTTGACTAACCAACCGCGCCACTGAGCTACCGAGGCTGACGAATTTTCTTATCCCTTAGTCGACTTTTACGACATGCGACGGGGAGAGATGCAGTGGGGCTATTCTTTTTAGGTACCGACCCCACACGGTACATACAATGTTAAAAGTTTGATTGTTGTACACACACTGCAGTGAACATTGACCCACAGTCGGCACTATTTCACCGCTGAAGGTCGACACTATGAAGTTACTTTTAGACAATAAGTTGTTCGATAGTTTCAAATTCTGAAAATTTTTATATGAAATTATGTTTGTTTGTGCTCCAGTGTCAATAAGGCAATTTAATTTACCTTTATTTATAGTAAGTGTAGCAGTCCATAAGTTTCTATTGTCTTTGACTCCCATCGATGTATATGTACCTAAAGGTACTAGATGTCAGGTTTCATACATTAGAACGCCGCATAACAATCGTCCACGGCGTTGATTGGTGGACGATTGAACGACAGTCGCTTGTTCACTGTCAGCGAGTGTGGTTGTTGTGTGTGTTGTACAGTGTGAGTGAGTGAGACTGTGCGGTGCGCAACAAAATGCCGTGTTGTGCATTTAAAAACTGCAATCACAACCACCGAAACTCCAAAAAGACGGATGGCATAACATATCACATGTAAGTACATCATATTTTTTTTTATTTCTTTCTTATTTATTTAGTTTAATTGATTTTTTAAGCCAGTATTAAATTTATCGATATCCGCAACGACGATTAGTCACTTCATCTCTTTCTAACTTATTGCATTGCTGCGTATCAATAGATTTGCTATTTCGTTCAGCCTACGTTCAAGTGCACGCACGTGTTAATAGCGCCGCCGTGAGTTCGAAAGGGATAAACGCGCGCGTTAGAAGATAGAAGCGCGAGCGTGCGTGCGTGCGTCATGCCAATTTCAACGGACTAGCCAGGGCCGCATTTAAAAGAATAATGAATAAATGAAAGAGATGTATGTAGGTACTATAATGAAAAATAAGGTGCGATAAAAGTTTTAGAGGTGGAGAAAAGTCCTTGAGTGGTTCTCATTATACAAGTGTCTTTATCTAATTTCTTTATACTTGGTCTAACACATCGTGTCTTATTGTACCATTAAAATATTTTTTTTATGTTTTCTTTTTCAGGTTTCCAAGTGACGTCACTACAAAGGAAAAGTGGTAAAATATTACTTGTCTGCTTCGAGTTTGCCCAGAGTTTGCAGCTACCTCCGCCCGCGCTTCAGCACGCCGCGCCTCACGCTCACGCTGCAACCGCTAACGACCAGCTCAGCACCGTTCGCATCGCTGCCGAGTAGCCACGTCCGTAATTTCGATTTCAATTTCGTCCGCAAAATCATTTTATTTGAGATCAATTAACTCCGATGACCACCGACGATGGACCTTATATTTAAGTAAGATTTTATTCTAGTAAGTACTCAGTCCTTTTAAGATATTCGATTCATGGGTCTAGCCCGCCCGGGTTTGCACCACCGCACTGAATGAAACGACAGTCGAAACGGCTATGTAAATAGTTTGTGTTTTCTGTCCAGTTCAGTGTAGCCGGCACGATCAAAGGGGGAAGCACTGACATGGCACCTAGTTCACCCGGTGTTATGGGCTAACATCACGGATGCTGTGGGTGACGTAGCCAACCGTGTCAGAGTCCATAAAAAAAAAATGCCGCCGGCGTATTTAGGTAATAAATAAGTTTTGTATTTTTCTTAACTAGTATTTGTATTAAATGTAAGTTATATTAGGTAAGTAAGGGAGCGTTCATAAACCACGTGACCAGACGTGATCCGGACTTCTTCCCCCTAAATCTGTCGCGTGGTTTATGAATGCTCCCCCCTCAGGCCACCGAAAAAGCCTTTTTTTATCCTGAACTTAATTAATTAGTTAATTTAATCATAAACTTAATAGTAATTAGTCACTTAGTTAATTTAATAATAAACAATATAACACTCCTTTCAATTTTTTTATTCCTGCATTTATTGCATAAGATCGCATTTACGAAAAATAGCTGAATTAATAATCAAACGTAAATAACGTAATATTACGTATCTAAACATAAATAAGTCACATTAAAATAAACGTTTGGTTAATCTTTTATATATAGCACGCAATTCATTTTATACAATTTAATATTGCTGTTACAAAAAGTTGTTACTAAATTTGATTAAATTTTAGTAAATGCGTCCATTTCTAAATACGGCTCTGGTTGGGATAACGCACGTGTGTAGTATGATTGAAATCATAGTACCCAACAATTGTAATAACTAGAAATAAATAAGAGACATGAAAACATATTTCTTTAAATGTATGTTTGGTATTATTAGAAATTAATTTAATTATGACTACTTAAACTTAATAAGGGATTGTTTATTATATTTTCAATGGGTTCTAGTGACACAAAATTATGAAAACGTTTTAATGTGCGCTAGATGTTATTAGAACGAAATTTGACTATGACTTAGTAAATTTCATAGAATGTTTCGTTTTATTTAAAAAATAATTAGCATGAATTTGAAAAATAAACAAAATTTCGTTCTTAGGATTTGTAGTGAACTATACACGATAGCTTTAGGGAACAAGTGACGCGTAGGGAGACTGCTATTTGTCTCTCTCGCACCTGGAAGGTCTTAGCTGTGTTAACAGAGAGGCACATTTATACATTTGCGCTAGAGTCGCGAATGTTGTGTTCTTCTATATTCTATTGTATGGAATAGAATAGTTTAGCACTATAATATTTGCGACACTGGCGCGAATGTTACACTGGCGGTCCGTGCGCCGCAGGATTCACTACGATCTGCCAGTCTAGGAACATATACGTCGATGTTGACTCCGACGTTGTTGACACTGCGGCATTGTATGGACCCGACAAATGCACGCTCACTTTCATATGACTCGTCTGAGTCGATCACTACACTTTTTACACACTTTGACCTGCACATTCTGGCAAAATGATTCATCCGCTTACACTTTGTACATTTGACTCCTTGCGCCGGGCAGCGGACACGATGGACCTGTCCACATCTCCCACACGGATCAGAGCGGCTGTGACCGGACGAGCTCGGGTCACGACTGGACGGCTTCTGGTTGTAGCTGGACGAATGTGTGTCGCGACGTGACGTTGATGGACTGGAGGTGCGGTGCTGGAAGTGGCCCGCTGGTTGACGACTCCGATCTGTTGACATTTTAGCAACGACTAAGTGGGAGTCCGACTCAGGTTGAGTGAGTCGGCTCGCTTGTAGTTTAGACGACTCGCAAGACTTTGCTATTTGAATTGCTTGCTCGAGCGTAGACGGTGACTCCATTAATATTTTTTCTTTTATGTATGCATTTTTGTTGTTCATGTTCCAACTGAATATGTCCTTTACAATATCTTCCCTTATGTTTTGGAAGTCACACAACAAACTTATGTTTTTCAGGTCGGTGATGTAAGAGTCGATGTCCTCTTCCATTAGTTGACGACGGTTGAACAGTTTATGTCTTTCCATTGTTATATTGACTTTGGGACTGAAGTACTGCTCGAATTTACTGAGAAGTTCATGGAAATCGATTTTATCTATGTCGAGGTTGAAAGAATTAAATATTTCCAAGGCATCTGGGCCTATGAAGTTTTTTTTTTTTTTTTTTTTATGGAAACTGACACGCTTGGCTACATCACCTTCAACGTCCGTGATGTCAACCCATAACACCGGGTGAACTTGGTGCCACGTCAGTGCTTCCCTTCGGTCGTGCCGGCTACACTGAACTGGTCGGAAAACAAAGAGTTTGCTTTCATCCAGCCATTCGGTTCATTATTGACAGCACGCTGAATAAAACGTTTGCTTTCATCTAATTGTCGATAGCACGCTGCTGAACAAAGAGTCTGCTTTCATCCAGCCCGTCGGTTCATTGTCGACCGCACGCTGAACAAAGAGTTAGCTTTCATCCAGCCAGTCGACAGCACACTACTGAACAAAGAGTCTGCTTTCATCCAGCCAGTCGGTTAATTGTCGACAGCACGCTGCTGAACAAAGAGTCTGCTTTCATCCAACCAGTCGGTTAATTGTCGACAGCACGCTGCTGAATAAAGAGTCTGCTTTTATCCAGCCAGTCGGTTAATTGTCGACAGCACGCTGCTGAACAAAGAGTCTGCTTTCATCCAACCAGTCGGTTAATTGTCGACAGCACGCTGCTGAACAAAGAGTCTGCTTTCATCCAACCAGTCGGTTAATTGTCGACAG
This sequence comes from Nematopogon swammerdamellus, assembly GCA_946902875.1. Taxonomy (NCBI): domain Eukaryota; kingdom Metazoa; phylum Arthropoda; class Insecta; order Lepidoptera; family Adelidae; genus Nematopogon; species Nematopogon swammerdamellus. The sequence goes on from OX336362.1 coordinate 1,597,925, forward strand.
CACGCTGCTGAACAAAGAGTCTGCTTTCATCCAACCAGTCGGTTAATTGTCGACAGCACGCTGCTGAACAAAGAGTCTGCTTTCATCCAACCAGTCGGTTAATTGTCGACAGCACGCTGCTGAACAAAGAGTCTGCTTTCATCCAACCAGTCGGTTAATTGTCGACAGCACGCTGCTGAACAAAGAGTCTGCTTTCATCCAACCAGTCGGTTAATTGTCGACAGCACGCTGCTGAACAAAGAGTCTGCTTTCATCCAACCAGTCGGTTAATTGTCGACAGCACGCTGCTGAACAAAGAGTCTGCTTTCATCCAACCAGTCGGTTAATTGTCGACAGCACGCTGCTGAACAAAGAGTCTGCTTTCATCCAACCAGTCGGTTAATTGTCGACAGCACGCTGCTGAACAAAGAGTCTGCTTTCATCCAACCAGTCGGTTAATTGTCGACAGCACGCTGCTGAACAAAGAGTCTGCTTTCATCCAACCAGTCGGTTAATTGTCGACAGCACGCTGCTGAACAAAGAGTCTGCTTTCATCCAACCAGTCGGTTAATTGTCGACAGCACGCTGCTGAACAAAGAGTCTGCTTTCATCCAACCAGTCGGTTAATTGTCGACAGCACGCTGCTGAACAAAGAGTCTGCTTTCATCCAACCAGTCGGTTAATTGTCGACAGCACGCTGCTGAACAAAGAGTCTGCTTTCATCCAACCAGTCGGTTAATTGTCGACAGCACGCTGCTGAACAAAGAGTCTGCTTTCATCCAACCAGTCGGTTAATTGTCGACAGCACGCTGCTGAACAAAGAGTCTGCTTTCATCCAACCAGTCGGTTAATTGTCGACAGCACGCTGCTGAACAAAGAGTCTGCTTTCATCCAACCAGTCGGTTAATTGTCGACAGCACGCTGCTGAACAAAGAGTCTGCTTTCATCCAACCAGTCGGTTAATTGTCGACAGCACGCTGCTGAACAAAGAGTCTGCTTTCATCCAACCAGTCGGTTAATTGTCGACAGCACGCTGCTGAACAAAGAGTCTGCTTTCATCCAACCAGTCGGTTAATTGTCGACAGCACGCTGCTGAACAAAGAGTCTGCTTTCATCCAACCAGTCGGTTAATTGTCGACAGCACGCTGCTGAACAAAGAGTCTGCTTTCATCCAGCCAGTCGGTTAATTGTCGACAGCACGCTGAACAAAGAGTCTGCATTTACATTAGATAATTTTTTTTTTATGGAAACTTCACGGTTGATTACATCACCTACAACATCCGTGAAGTCAGCCCATAACACCGGGTGAACTTGGTACCACGTCAGTGCTTCCCTTCGGTCGTGCCGGCTACACTGAACTGGACGGAAAACACAAACTATTTACATAGCCGTTTCGACCGACCTTTCATTCAGTTCGGTGGTACCAATCCGGGCGGGTTAAACCCTACCACCTAGTAATATAAGAAGGGAGTCATATCCCTTAGTCGCTTTCTACGACATACACGGGGAGAGATGCAGTGGGGCTATTCTTTTAAGGTACCGGCCCCACACGGTACTGTAAATTAAGTTGTAAGCAAAGAGTTTGTATTACGTCGCCGGAGCGCAGCGACGTAATACAAACTCTGTGGTTGTAAGCTGTTGAAAAATGTCATTAAACAAATTGCACTAAATTTGTATTAAAAAAAAAATTAATACAAAATGCCGTTAAAAATTAAAAAAAAAATTATGTGGAACGCACTCCCTGTCCACTTCCTTCCAAATACAGCCTGGGGTTTTTCAAAAGGGGCGTGAGAATACTCCTGTCAGGCCAGCATGGCATTCGCAATCCCCGTGCATCACAGAATGTTCATGGGCATCGTTAGACTTGTAGGTGAAACGATGCCAACATGTCGCGCTAGCTACCCATAAAAAAAAGAAGAAATTGTCTTTTTCAGCGACCTCTATGGAAACTGGACAATGTTATAACACGCTGAAATCTCCGCATCTTTGAATCGTTGAAGCTCTCTCATTGAGCATTGTAAGAAATGCATCTGTTGACCGCTAGATGGTGCTGAAAGTAAAATGATGAAAAATAAAAATAATAAAATTAGCAAGCTAGGTAGTAAGTTATAACTACATACTAAGAACACATTCAAAAAAGGTGCTATAAAAAATATTTTGCTAAAAAGAAAACAGTAATATTTATAAATAACCTACCTATACTAAATTTTTTTTTTTATTATTAATTGAGTCTAAAATCATTTTAGTTTTTTTTTTTTTTTGTGATAAAATAGTTTATTCAATTCAAATTAACATAGTTATAAAATAATTAACTAATCTAAAAATTATATAAACTAACTTACGAAATAAACTAACTTAAAAAATAAATTTCATTTAGTGCTTTTGTCCCCGGGATTGTGCCGAGGATGCCAGCCGCGTTACCCCTCTGAATTGCCAGGCTTATTCTTTGGCGGAAGAAGGTGTTAAATCATTTTAGTTGTATTTTATTATCTTTATTTATTAAATTTATTTATTATACATTATCTATTTATTCTTCTTCTGTTTGCTTTATTTTAAATACGAAATGTCTTTGTTTCACGACACTGTGGTACAACAATTGAAATCTTTTACTGGTTTAGTAATTTATATGAAAAACCGCTGGCAACTATATGTATGTACTATAAACTGTTACATACATACATAACACACGCTGTATCCCGACAATCAGGGTAAGCAGAGTAATCGGTGTTGTGCTATAAGGACTCTGGCAAATTACAGCACAACACCGACCACCACGTTTAGCACAGTATACGGACAAGACAACTATCAAGCAGCAAGTAAGGCACGAAGAACCCACCTGCTGCATGACTAGGTGGAAGGACTGCGCCAAGGTGAGAAGTGGCTAGCCTGTCGCCCTTTAGCGCAGTATCTTGTCCTTATCCCTTAGTCGCCTCTTACGACATGCACGGGGAGAGATGCAGTGGGGCTATTCTTTTTAAGTACCGGCCCCACACGGTATAAACTGTTGATTTTCCAAAATATAAAATAAAATAAAAAGTACGTAAATTATAATGTAGTATATTATAGTTTATCATTGTTATATTCCCTGTATTATATTTTACATTCCCACACTCGAGTATTTTGCTACTACCTACTTATATCTCACAAGATATGACTCTCAAACATCCAAAGGTTGACTGGGAGAAATCTCTGTAAGGGATAAGTTGCGCCTTTGCCCCTCATGTAAATACTTATCGTTACTGTAAAATGTTTTGGAGCAATAAAGTATATCTATCTATCTATGTAAATTATAAAAAAAACACTGTTTTTAGGGTTCAGTATAATTTCATCCATAGGTAGGTAGGTAACCTACGCTTGAACATGTCGAAAATTACGCCAGTTCTAAATTCAATTCGAAGAAGAACTGACAAACGAACTTCGCAAGTCACAATGTTTTGTTAGTACCTTATAAGTATTATTATATTAATAGTAACTTACAAATAATTAACCCATACTACACATTGACTTATATATTACTAACGTAAGGACGGGCCTATACGAACTGAGAAAATGGCCTCACTGTTTTGGTTGTGAGCACGAAGTGCACAACCAAATCTTGTCAGTCAGTTGCTGACTGTCAGTCGGCCGTGACGTGTTAATTGTGTGGTTGTCGCTCCTTAATGCCTCATACTTACGTACTCAAATCGTGCAGGAACTACAAAAAAGAAAGGGGGAATAACGTAGTAGGCCTTATTTTGTTGCATTCAGCGATATTTCCTAATAAAATCTGAATTCACATTTTGTTTACGCAACATCGCACGCCAGCCGTCACGCCGCCATACAGTACGTGAGCGCTATGGAAGTAACTTTGTATCAACGTTTATAAACGTGTACGTACGAGTGTACGTGTTATATTTCGATAATTTTTATTTAATATTGAGAATTACGTTAATTAGTGTGAATTAATAATTTATTTATTTAAGAATTATTTTTGTTATTCTTTATATCAGACGAAATAAAGATAAAACGCAGCGAACAGCGTAGCTAGGCCGGTTTTTATACATGTGGTGGGTGTGGCCAGTGTTGCCATAATGATTATCCTCAGTACCCGAGTATTATAAAAATGTGTGGCATTTTTTTAAATCTAAGATAATGATAAATGATAATTGATAACAACAAGTTGTAATTTAGTAAATGCACATGAAAATTTGACATAAAATATCAATCTGCGTCACACGGACATTTTTTGGTCATAACTCGAGAACCGCTGGTGCTAGACCCACCGTGTTGATACTCAAACTTATGGGCTCGGTGCGATCTATCCATCTGTCACGTGAACTTTTGTTTTGGTCATAACTCGAGAACCAATGGTGCTAGACCCATCGTGTTGGTACTCTAATTGGACGTCTCCATGAGATCTATCCATGTGTCACATGAACTTTTGTTTTGGTCATACATAACTCGAGAACGACTGGTGCTAGACCCATCGTGTTGGTACTCTAACTGGACGTCTCCATGAGATGTATCCATCTGTCACATGAACTATTGTTTTGGTCATAACTCGAGAACCGCTGGTCTCAGACCCATCGTGTTGGTACTCAAACTTCATGTCTCGATGAGATCTAACCATCTGTCACATGAAAATTTGTTTGGCCATAACTCGAGAACCGCTGGTCTCAGACCCATCGTGTTGGTGTTCAAACTTCAAGGCTCGGTGAGATCCATCCATCTGTCACATGAACTTTTGTTTTGGTCATAACTTGAGAACCGCTGGTCTCAGACCCTTCGTGTTGGTACTCAAACTTCAAGTCTCGGTGAGATCTATCCATCTGTCCCATGAACTTTTGCTCCAGAGACAATTTGAGACAAATTGCTCCGTCCAAAGTTACTTCGCCATAGGGTAGGTATTATTTATATGAATAAGTACGTAAATAAATGCAACATTTTTTGTATATGGAAAATTTCCGCATAACCACCAGTTTCCCTCGAATTTATCCGTGCGAAACTTTCTCCACGCGAAATCAATTATGAATAGTTTCTCGGGACCCATATAAATTTGCACCTCGTTGTAATCTAGATGAAATTGTCTTTCATATGATATAGGCTATAGGTTTGAACTAATTGAATTAATTGGAATGAATAGAAAAATTGGCAAAGTTAGAAATCAAATTATTAACGGGTGTATGGAAGAAAGAATAAAGATAACTCAAAAAGTAAATCGATAACGTATATTTTTTTTATTTTAGAATAGAACTATAATACATTTCTAATAAAACTACATCAAATTTGGTAAATATCTTCTTGAAATTGTTTTCTGAGAACTGAGAAGAACAGTCGTTCCGTATCGTTCGCGCAGTCGCAGTTGAGGCGGGACTGTGTAAACATTTGTTTCTAGACCAATCCACAGCTTACACTCGGTTGACGATTTTTTCTCGCATTCTTTCATCATTCAACTAAATATTAGAGGGACAGAGACAGCCTTAAGATCATTGTATGCAGAGTAAAGAATAAAAAACGAACTCCGGCCGCCATTATTAGGCTTGGCAATTAATTGCCACCGGGCGACCTCGCGGACGGTAGCGCTTGGCAATTAATTGCCACTATGAGAGATAGGGGTTAATATTGAACTCGTCCGTAGCTGATCTTGAATAAAATAACACTTTGGGGAAATTAGGTATTTCTTTTAATTTAAAGGGCTCACTACGAATACAACAAAAATCCGTTCTACAGGTTTCGCGATAAGATCTTGAGTCAATTTTCAATAAACATTTTTTTTGTCACCAAAAAGTCAAACATCACAACATTCTAAAAAGATTTCAAAAACATATGACTACTTTATAATAAAAAGCCAAAATGTCACTGACTATCTATTCGATAGCCAGTGCAATATTTACAGCATAAAGATGAATACTGAAGAATCTGACCACTCTGCATATGTATTTACATTACCTATATCTGGTTTATAGTGCCATCGTCAATTTTGGATTTTTCGGACGTTTGTTGTATGGGAGCCCCCCTTAATTTTTAACTTTTCCTTATTTTTCTTATTTGTTTCTATATGCTGACGACTTGCAGCTCTACCGTCACTTCCGTCTCGAGGAAACTCATACTGCCGTAGCCCTCAAGAATATAGACCTTGAGTCTGTACTCGATTTGGCTGCGCGCTTCGGACTGCTCGTTAATCCTGCTAAGACAAGTCCTAATCATCGGATCACCTAAATTGTTGGCAAAGCTGGACAGGGATACTCGCCCGGTCGTTGTTTTCAATGGCATAGCTATCCCCTACAGCAAGTGCGTTAAAAATTTAGGGCGTATGATCGATGAATCTCTTACATGGAGTGTGCAGGTTAATGAAGTCAGTCGTAAGGTCTTCGGGAGCATGCACTCTCTCAAGCGTTTGCAAAACTTCATTCCCACTGGCACAAAAATTACGCTCGCTCAATCTCTCTTATTGCCAATTCTAGATTATGCTGATGTGTGTTATCTTGACCTAAATTAGGATCTCCTCAACAAACTTGACCGTATTCTTAACTTGTGCATTCGCTATATTTTCGGATTGCGCAAGTATGACCATATATCTGAATATCGAGCTCGCCTTCAGTGGCTCGATGTTCGTAGTCGCTGGAACTCTCACGCCCTCTCTCTTCTCTTCCGCACACTTAATGATCCTGATGCTCCCAAATACTTGAGTGAACGATTTGTATTTCTTTAAGATCTCCTGACAACTTACTCTTGGCAATACCGGCTCACTCAAGCTCGTTCTACACGGGCTCTTTCACAGTACAAACAGCTCGCCTCTGGAATAATCTGCCTGTGCATTTACGCTCCTCTACGTCTATGAATGTATTTAAGATAAATTTAAACAAACTTCTCCTTTCCTTACCGAAGTAAATGCAATTAATATTACATAAGTACATATCTTTACTCCCCTTCTCTTACTCTCCTGTCATTCAGTTGATTGTGTTGCACAACGGTACCACCGATTAATGTATATATAATATGTAAGTTTATTATATACATATATATGCTACCGTACCGTGTGGGTTCGGTACTTAAAAAGAATAGCCCCACTGCATCTCTCCCCGTGCATGTCGTAAAAGGCGACTAAGGGATAAGGACAAGATGCCGTGCTAAAGGGCGACAGGCTCGCCACCTTTCACCTTGGCACGGTACTTCCACCGAGTCATGCAGCAGGTGGGTCTTCGTGCCTTACTTGCTGCTTGATCGAATTAATCTTGTTCGAATACTTTGCGAAACGCGGTGGTCGGTGTTGTGCTGCAATTTACCAGAGTTCTTGCAGCACAACACCGATTACTCTGCTTACCCCGATGGTCGGGATTCAGCGTGTGTGATATGTATGTATGTATATATATGCTTATTAAAGTATCTATGTAGTATACGTATGTAGTTTATCATACATATTTCTTTACAGTCTTAACACATTGCCACAAACTATTCTTGTTCGCCTGCATGTACTTCTCCCACATCCCAAAGGTTAGTTAGAATAGAATGCCTCGCGGCATTAAGCTCGCCTGTTGTACCTAATTTTGATAAATTGGTTTTCAATAAAGAATATAAACATATACATACATTTGTTGTTATATCCACCATAGTAAAACATATTCTGTGAAAATTTCAACGGGCTACCTATTACCGTTCAAGAGATACAGCCCTCGGACAGACGGACGGACGGCGGAGGCTTAGTAATAGGCTTCCGTACGGGATACGGAAACCTAAAAATGATTAGTATAAGTTTATTACAAAGAAAGACGTACATATTTAGTTAAATAATTAAAATCGCTCTAATCTAATTGATGATAATGCGCTCCGAGGTTCCAGATGTATGATGATTCCCAGGCTCATCATCATCATCATCAGCCTGTATCGATCCACTGCTGGACATATGCCTCTCCCAAGTAGGCTTGCCAGGTGCCCGGGATTTCCGGGATTGTCCCGGCCTAGGTTCCAATGTCCCATGTCCCGGGCGAAGGGTAATTTTGTCCCGGAGAGTGCAATTTATCCTGGGAAGAGTCCAGATGCCGATGAAGTGCTCAAATTAGCAATTTCATTCTTTCATTTTAGTGTAGTATTGCTTACTAAAGTTGTTTGCTTTAAAACAAACGCTAAAAGTTCGCCGTAAAAATTATAGCAGAAAAATATTGATCATTTCTTTCGCCATCATATTTATGAAGGACTGCAGCAGTAGATATGTCCCGGGAAGGCTAACATCAGATCTGGCAAGCCTACTCCCAAGGCACGCCACCACACGCGGTCTGCCAGGCTCTTAGAGAAGACTAATTTATTTGAGCTTTGATTGAATTGAGTTTGATTCTGTGGTTTCGGCAGTGTGTGAGGAGAGGATGGGAAGTGGCGAGTTATATTATGTGAATCTGTGGTGTAGGTACTTTTAAATAAAACAACAACAAAAATATTCTCAAAAATTTATGTCGCATTTTTTTTTTTTTTTATTTCTTTTTATTCACTCCTTCTTGCTTAGGTACACGTCCTCAACGAATGGATAATATGGGCTATCCTTCATACGTATCAGCGTGATGGTTCTGTAGTTCCTGTCGTACGACTTAAGCACTCCTTTATCGTCCTCACTGAGGTGGAAGTCGAAAATGTTGAAATTTTGCTCAATGCGCGACTTGGTGACGGACTTAGGGATTGGTATTACGCCGATTTCCACCTGAGAAATAAAATAAACATGGTGATGAGTAGTTTTGCCACTTTATCAAATGAATTCGAATCGAATTATTATTTATTTGCAGACACATGTACCGTGTGGGGCCGGTACTTCAAATCAAATCAAATCAAAATCAAATATCTTTATTGCACTCAAAAAATTGTATAGGGTTATCTTACAGTACGCCTTATTATATAGAGTGGTTATGGCACGAGTCAGTAAGCTTACTGACTCGTGGGTTATGGAGTGGCAGGAAGAAAGAGACATGAAAATAGTGCTTAAATCTAATTACAAAAATATATATACCTATATACTAAATACAATATAGGTCCTTATGATAGCCCCACTGCATCTCTCCCCGTGCATGTCGTAAAAGGCGACTAAGGGGTAAGGACAAGGTGCCGTGCTAAAGGGCGACAGTCTACCCACACCTCTCATCTTGGCGCGGTACTTCCACCAAGTCATGCAGCAGGTAGGTCTTCTTGCCTTACTTGCTGCTTGATAGGTTATCTTGTCCGAATACTTTGTTAAGCGTGGTGGTGGGGTCGGTGTTGTGCTGTAATTTACAAGAGTACCTGCAGCACAACTCTGATTAGTCTGCATAGCCCGATTGTCGGGATACAGCGTGTGGTGATGACTGATGATAGATGCATGTATGTCCCATACACACCGCCCCATACTCACCGCACTGTCCGTCTGTCCGTCCGTCCGTCCGTCCGTCCGTCCGTCCGTCCGTCCGTCCGTCCGTCCGTCCGTCCGTCCGTCCGTCCGTCCGTCCGTCCGTCCGTCCGTCCGTCCGTCCGTCCGTCCGTCCGTCCGTCCGTCCGTCCGTCCGTCCGTCCGTCCGTCCGTCCGTCCGTCCGTCCGTCCGTCCGTCCGTCCGTCCGTCCGTCCGTCCGTCCGTCCGTCCGGTCCGTCCGTCGGTCGGTCCGTCCGTCGGTCGGTCCGTCCGTCCGTCGGTCCGTCCGTCCGTCGGTCCGTCCGTCCGTCCGTCGGTCGGTCCGCCGTCCGTCGGTCCATCCGTCCGTCGGTCCTTCCGTCCGTCCGTCGGTCCGTCGGTCCGTCGGTCCGTCCGTCCGTCCGTCCGTCCGTCGGTCCGTCCGTCCGTCCGTCCGTCCGTCCGTCCGTCGGTCGGTCCGCCGTCCGTCGGTCCATCCGTCCGTCCGGTCCGTCCGGCCGTCGGTCCGTCGGTCCGTCGGTCCGTCGGTCCGTCGGTCCGTCGGTCCGTCCGTCCGTCCGTCGGTCCGTCCGTCCGTCCGTCGGTCCGTCGGTCGGTCCGCCGTCCGTCGGTCCATCCGTCCGTCGGTCCGTCCGTCCGTCCGTCGGTCCGTCCGTCCGTCGGTCCGTCCGTCCGTCGGTCCGTCGGTCCGTCCGTCCGTCCGTCCGTCGGTCCGTCCGTCGGTCCGTCGGTCCGTCGGTCCGTCCGTCCGTCCGTCCGTCGGTCCGTCCGTCGGTCCGTCCGTCGGTCCGTCCGTCGGTCCGTCCGTCGGTCCGTCCGTCGGTCCGTCCGTCGGTCCGTCCGTCGGTCCGTCCGTCGGTCCGCCCGTCGGTCCGCCCGTCGGTCTCTCTCTTTCTGTCTGTCTGTCTGTCTGTCTGTCTGTCTAATTGATAATGTTTTTTTTATAGATACTGACACGGTTGGCTACATCACCTACAACATCCGTGGCGCCACGTCAGTGCTTCCCTTCGGTCGTGCCGGCTATACTGAACTGGACAGAAAACACGAACTACTTACATAGTCGTTTCGACCGACCTTTCATTCAGTGCGGTGGGGTTAAACCCTACCACCTAGTAATATAAGAAAGCAGTCATATCCCTTAGTCGCCTTTTACGACATACACGAGGAGAGATGCAGTGGGGCTATTGCACGGCACTGTAATGCGGTTGGAATACTTACAAGATACCTCAAAGCCACTTGCGCGACAGTCTTGTTGTACTTGTCAGCTATTATCTTCATATCCGCATCGTCTACTCTTGGCGGCGGGGCTCCCGGTGCGGCCTTGCTCGGAAACAGGGAGCCGAACGGTGTGTAACCCATTATGACGATGTCGTGCTGCTTGGCGAAGGCTAGGAGGCGCGGCTGCTGAAGGTTCAGGTTGATCTGCCGAGTATGCCATTAATTCTATGGGTTGTGGTACAAAGAACATAAGTCAAAAAAGGTCGTTTTTGACTTATGTCTATAGAAAAAATCCAGAAAAAAAAAATCTATCGAACTGTATTACAGACATAAGTCTACTGCATCAGAATAGGAAGCTATAGAATGTGGCACTAAAAACACGAAATCAAATTCATTCAAACCGCCGCGGTACAAAGAGCCTATCTAAACTTATGCTTTTTGTTCTAGGCACTAATGTATTTGAATTTAATAATGTCGCTGGCTCTAAAGACTTATCTGTATTTATGCTCTTACTACCGCCACATTGAATAAATATTTAAAATGAAAAATCTACTTAATCCTTTGATAACTTGCTTAACATCGATCGAAAACCAGGAAAAACAGGCAATAACCGACTTAATCCTTTGATAACTTGCTTAACATGGATCGAAAACCAGGAAAAACAGGCAATAACCGACTTAATCCTTTGATAACTTGCTTAACATGGATCGAAAACCAGGAAAAACAGGCAATAACCGACTTAATCCTTTGATAACTTGCTTAATATGGATCGAAAACCAGGAAAAACAGGCAATAACCGACTTAATCCTTTGATAACTTGCTTAACATGGATCGAAAACCAGGAAAAACAGGCAATAACCGACTTAATCCTTTGATAACTTGCTTAACATGGATCGAAAACCAGGAAAAACAGGCAATAACCAAATTTGTACTAAGTAATGTATTAAGGTAAGGACAAGATGCCGTGCTAAAGGGCGACAGGCTCGCCACCTCTCACCTTGGCACGGTACTTCCACCGAGTCATGCAGCAGGTGGGTCTTCGTGCCTTACTTGCTGCTTGATCGATTTAATCTTGTTCGAATACTTTGCGAAACGTGGTGGTCGGTGTTGTGCTGTAATTGACCAGAGTACTTGCAGCACAACACCGATTACTCTGCTTACCCCGATTATCGGGGTCAGCGTGTGTGATATGTATATGTATGTATGTAATGTATTGGAAAGGTATTATAAAATTATATTCATATATATATTTTGAGCTTAAAACAGTAAAGGACTGAATTTTAAAACGAAATAAACGCTCTCCTGTAAAATCCATTTTTTTGACTTATGTCCTTTGTACTACCACCCATAGAATTTATTTTCGCTGCGGCAAAGGCTGAGGCCCACAAGCATACCGTATAATATAGCGGTTTATAGGATAGATTTGAGTTCCTCGCCTTTGCCGTGGAGACGCTTGGCCCATGGAGCAATGACGCCTGTAAGTTCGACCGCAAAATTGGCAAACAGTTAATAGAATGTACGAAAATGTTCCTGATACAATAAAATCAATAAATAGTGACAATGTGTTCCAGAGTCAGCTGAAAATATTTCTCTTAGACAATCCATTTTATAAGTAAAGTGAATTTTTTTCTTACTATAAATAAAAATTCTGCTGACTTTGATAATTAAAATTATTTATATGCATAAACAAAGATTTTATTAATAACTTAACTGAACCCTATGTTCTTTTGACTTAATATTTTGAATTTTTTGCTTAGATATAGTATGTTATATTAACATAATGAAAACTTAGTATTTAAGTTATATTTTAAAAAGCTCTGTAAGGTTTCTTACCCGGTTCTTCCTTATAGATTGCACTGCTGAACGGAACTTGATAAAAAATGATGACGAACCATAGTGAATTTGCATAATGACTCAATGAAATATTGTTATTGTTGTGTGTTCTTTATGGCGAAATAAATATCGAAATCTGAATCAGACCGCGGTTCGGATTCCACTTTAAAACTGTAAGTCCTTTCTCCCCTTCTCACCTTACTAGGTGGTAGGGTTTATCCCGGGCCGGGTTTATATCACCGCACTGAATGAAAGGTCGGTCGAAACGGCTTTGTAAATAGTACGTGTTTTCCGTTCAGTTCAGTGTAGCTGACATTAAATGAAGGGAAGCACTGACATGGCACCTAGCTCATCCGCTGTTATGGGCTGACATCACGGATTTTTTAGGTGATGTATCCAACCGTGTCAGTTTAAAAACAAACCGGCCAAGTGCGAGTCGAACTCGCGCACCAAGGGTTCCATATCGCCATGTCATGGTCAGCGCCGCTCACGCTATGGCGTGTTATGAAATGCTTCGTATTAGTTAAATGGCATGATTAGTTAAAATTCTTCACACCCTATTCGGTAGATGGCGCGCGCGCATACACTTTTTAGTTTCTTCTATGGGAATCCCCCCCCCCCCCCCCCGTGATTTTTTTACTTTTTCTTATTTTTATTACTTATTGTTATATCAGTCATAATAACACATATTCTGTGAAAATTTCAACGGGCTACCTAGGTATTACTGTTCAAGAGATACAGCCCTCGGACAGACAGACAGACGGCGCAGGCTTAGTAATACGGTCCCGTAAGACGGATTCGGAACCCTAAAAAATTAAAAACAACCTAAGTGTGTTCTATCGTCTATTTCACGGGGAGTGTTCGGAGGAGCTGTTTAACGCGATTCCGTCGTCCCCATTCCACCTCCGCACTACGCGTACTCGGCAGGGGATGCACCCCTAAACAATCGACCTACCTAGGATGCGCACCAACCGGTTCTGTAGGTATTTTATTCACAGAACCGGGAAAATGTGGAACGCACTCCCTGCTCATCTATTTCCTCCCAAGTACAGCTTGGGGTTTTTCAAAAGGGGCGTGAAAAGGCTCCTGTCAGGCCGGCATGGCATTCGCAATCACCGTGCATCGCAGAATGTCCATGGGCATCGTAAGTCACCTACTAGTAAGTGAAACGATGCCACATGTCACGCTTTCTATTAACAAATAAAAAAAACAACCTCTGCATGCGAACAAAGCTCGCAGTTAACAAAGCCTCTCTTCGTAACACACCTCGACCTGAAGAACAGCCGGCCTGACGCCGTCCAGGGCCAGGACCCTGCTCAGCTGCTGCACATTGAAGTTGGACACTCCGATGGACCTGGTGAGCCCCAGCCGCTGTGCGTCCTGCATGCCGCGCCAGGTCTCCGTGTAGTCGGTCAGGGAGTATGTTCCGTTGTTCTGTGTAAATATATATACAGGTTGTTTTAGGATCATCCTTCCTTACCTTTAATAAAATCCAACGTCTGCTTTCTGTCTGTCTGTCTGTCTGTCCGCTTATAACTCGAGAACCACTGAACGGATTTTAATAAAACAAAATTCTACGGATAGCTTGATTCTTCCCATCAACTATAGGCTACTTACTATCACGCTAAATGGCTTATGAGGTTAGCACTGAAGTGAAATATGAGAGCGGGCGGAGCCGCGGGCACAGCTTGTAGGTTATAAAGCAAACCAGGTACTCCTGAGCCTATTTGGAGCAAACAAATTAGATGACATTTTGTTCTACGGTGAATTATTTTTTTTTCCATACTAAACTAAACAAAGACACTCCATTTACGAAATTCTCCCGTGTGAATAGACCGATGAACATGTGCGGGCGTCGACAATGCACAGAGCGGAGCGGCAACGTCGCAATGTAGCGAGCGTCGGGTCGGTCGCACTACCGTGTAGTATTATGCGCGCAAAACTAATTTAATTAATAACTCCTTAATTAAGGCATACCTGATAAAACTTTACTGGGCCTTTTAGACTTGAAATTAATCAAGGAATCACTGGTTTGTTTGCTTTATGACCCATGGTCATAAAACACCCTGTATATATATATGTATATATTTTATGGAAACTGACACGGTTGGCTACTTCACCTACAACATCCGTGATGTTAGCCCATAACACCGGGTGAACTTGGTGCCACGTCAGTGCTTCCCTTCGGTCGTGCCGGCTACACAGAACTGGACGGAAAACACAAACTATTTACATAGCCGTTTCGACCGACCTTTCATTCAGTGCGGTGGTACCAATCCGGGCGGGTTAAACCCTACTACCTAGTAATAGAAGAAGGTAGTCCTATCATATCCCTTAGTCGCCTGTTACGACATGCACGGGGACAGATGCAGTGGGGCTATTATTTTAAAGTACCGGCCCAACACGGTACATAGGTACTTTATTGCTTTCCATTACAAAGTTGTACAAAAGGCGGGCTTATTACCTATGGCACTCTCTGCCAATGTCTTTAAATTTCAAAAATAATATAGGTTAGCAACAAAAGAAGAAGAATGAAAGACACAATACTAACGAAAGTGAAATAATAAAAGTAAACAAGAAGACGATAGAATCTATATAATGTTTCTTCATCCCATTTTTGGAGTGTCCGGCATCTTAGTGCCAATAGTCCGACTTGTTCCCGCCCAGGATCCTCCCGGGAAAAGGAACAAGTGTACATTAGGATGTTATACATAAGTATTTTGGAGCTCTGGTCTATTGATCCTCTGTTTGATTTAGCTCTTCCAAATATCCACTCATAAATTTCGACATAATTTTGACGTGATAACGTCACGTCTTATAAACTGATGAACACCGGCTGCACGCACGAAAAAGTGTCACGTTCCATCTGAGCCTGGTGTGCAATCGAGAGCGCGTAACAAGCGATAGAGAGGCACAATCGGCCCAAGCGTCGGCTTGTACACATTTATCTCTCTGGTTCTAAAGTACCAGGGCAGCAGAAATTGAAAGAAGGAATTTACCACTTTATGATGTTATCACGTAAAACTATCGTCCGTAAACCGACTTTACAGACAACCAATTTTTTTGTGCTGTGTATAGCCGCTTGCTTTTGTAAAATTTCCATCTTTATATCGGTCTTCAAAATGTCTACCTATATATTTTTGTGCAGTTTTTGAAATAATTCCGGTAGTGCCAATAACAATGGGAATAATTTTACACAGAAAATGTTTCCGTCAGAAAAAAACACATTCATCAATTTCAAAACGCAATCATGCTACTTACGAACTGAGCGACCGGCTATAGTGTATCAGATATAAGTCCAGGTAGTCCAGCTGCAACTTCCTCAGTGTCTCACGCAGGGCGGGCTCCACCTGGTCTCGTGTGCGAACTGTGCAATCGTGTGACTTACGAACTGAGCGACCGGCCAGTGTATCAGATACAAGTCCAGGTAGTCCAGCTGCAACTTCCTCAGTGTCTCACGCAGGGCGGGCTCCACCTGGTCTCGTGTGCGAACTGTGCAATCGTGCGACTTACGAACTGAGCCAGTGTATCAGATACAAGTCCAGGTAGTCCAGCTGCAACTTCCTCAGTGTCTCACGCAGGGCGGGCTCCACCTGGTCTCGTGTGCGAACTGTGCAATCGTGCGACTTACGAACTGAGCGACCGGCCAGTGTATCAGATACAAGTCCAGGTAGTCCAGCTGCAACTTCCTCAGTGTCTCACGCAGGGCGGGCTCCACCTGGTCTCGTGTGCGAACTGTGCAATCGTGCGACTTACGAACTGAGCGACCGGCCAGTGTATCAGATACAAGTCCAGGTAGTCCAGCTGCAACTTCCTCAGTGTCTCACGCAGGGCGGGCTCCACCTGGTCTCGTGTGCGAACTGTGCAATCGTGCGACTTACGAACTGAGCGACCGGCCAGTGTATCAGATACAAGTCCAGGTAGTCCAGCTGCAACTTCCTCAGTGTCTCACGCAGGGCGGGCTCCACCTGGTCTCGTGTGTGAACTGTGCAATCATACGACTTACGAACTGAGTGACCGGCCAGTGTATCAGATACAAGTCCAGGTAGTCCAGCTGCAACTTCCTCAGTGTCTCACGCAGGGCGGGCTCCACCTGGTCTCGTGTGCGAACTGTGCAATCGTGCGACTTACGAACTGAGCGACCGGGCAGTGTATCAGATACAAGTCCAGGTAGTCCAGCTGCAACTTCCTCAGTGTCTCACGCAGGGCGGGCTCCACCTGGTCTCGTGTGCGAACTGTGCAATCGTGCGACTTACGAACTGAGCCAGTGTATCAGATACAAGTCCAGGTAGTCCAGCTGCAACTTCCTCAGTGTCTCACGCAGGGCGGGCTCCACCTGGTCTCGTGTGCGAACTGTGCAATCGTGCGACTTACGAACTGAGCGACCGGCCAGTGTATCAGATACAAGTCCAGGTAGTCCAGCTGCAACTTCCTCAGTGTCTCACGCAGGGCGGGCTCCACCTGGTCTCGTGTGCGAACTGTGCAACGCAGGGCGGGCTCCACCTGGTCTCGTGTGCGAACTGTGCAATCGTGCGACTTACGAACTGAGCGACCGGGCAGTGTATCAGATACAAGTCCAGGTAGTCCAGCTGCAACTTCCTCAGTGTCTCACGCAGGGCGGGCTCCACCTGGTCTCGTGTGCGAACTGTGCAATCGTGCGACTTACGAACTGAGCGACCGGCCAGTGTATCAGATACAAGTCCAGGTAGTCCAGCTGCAACTTCCTCAGTGTCTCACGCAGGGCGGGCTCCACCTGGTCTCGTGTGCGAACTGTGCAATCGTGCGACTTACGAACTGAGCGACCGGCCAGTGTATCAGATACAAGTCCAGGTAGTCCAGCTGCAACTTCCTCAGTGTCTCACGCAGGGCGGGCTCCACCTGGTCTCGTATGCGAACTGTGCAATCGTGCGACTTACGAACTGAGCGACCGGCCAGTGTATCAGATACAAGTCCAGCTAGTCCAGCTGCAACTTCCTCAGTGTCTCACGCAGGGCGAGCTCCGCCTGGTCTCGTGTGCGAAATGTGCAATCGTGGGACTTACGAACTGAGCCAGTGTATCAGATACAAGTCCAGGTAGTCCAGCTGCAACTTCCTCAGTGTCTCACGCAGGGCGGGCTCCACCTGGTCTCGTGTGCGAACTGTGCAATCGTGCGACTTACGTACTGAGCGACCGGCCAGTGTATCAGATACAAGTCCAGGTAGTCCAGCTGCAACTTCCTCAGTGTCTCACGCAGGGCGGGCTCCACCTGGTCTCGTGTGTGAACTGTGCAATCATACGACTTACGAACTGAGCCAGTGTATCAGATACAAGTCCAGGTAGTCCAGCTGCAACTTCCTCAGTGTCTCACGCAGGACGGGCTCCACCTGGTCTCGTGTGTGAACTGTGCAATCATACGACTTACGAACTGAGCGACCGGCCAGTGTATCAGATACAAGTCCAGGTAGTACAGCTGCAACTTCCTCAGTGTCTCACGCCGGGCGGGCTCCACCTGGTCTCGTGTGTGAACTGTGCAATCATACGACTTACGAACTGAGCGACCGGCCAGTGTATCAGATACAAGTCCAGGTAGTCCAGCTGCAACTTCCTCAGTGTCTCACGCAGCGCGGGCACCACCTGGTCTCGCACATGCCGGTCGTTCCATAGCTGAAAACAACATGTAGGATATATTTACATAGCCTGGTATCCTTCGCATGTTATGGGTTCCGCAGCTGGCGACATTGTAAGGGGCACCCTTACAAAATCAGTGAGGTGTCCGTCCGTCTGTCTGTCACAGCCTGTAGCACCTAACGGAGCTATCCTTTTTCTTTTTTTTATGGAAACTGACACGGTTGGCTACATCACCTACAACATCCGTGATGTCAGCCCATAACACCGGGTGAACTAGGTGCCATGTCAGTGCTTGCCTTCGGTCGTGCCGGCTACACTGAACTGGACGGAAAACACAAACTATTTACATAGCCGTTTCCACCGAGACGTTTCATTCAGTGCGGTGGTACCAACCCGGCCGGGTTGAACCCTACAGTTTTACGTGGAATCCGAACCACGCTCAGCATTCAACGGTCGAGCGGTCACCCATCCAAGAACTGACCGCGCCCAGCGTTGCTTAACCATCAATAGCGACAGTCGACTGTCTGCACCACTGAGCTATCGAGGTTGACAATCTCCTGTAAACCATCTCAATCTTCTGTAACTTGTAATGTTCATTGATTCCCGGGAGATAACAAAATGTCATGTGTCTACGGGACCCCTGTCTCAATTTTAATTAATAGGGATGACTGGATCTCTAGAGGATATATCTGCAGAACCGATCGGTATATGGACGCCGCTCGGGGGAACTTGCTTCGCTTATTTCTTGCTATCCAACCTATCTTCGCAGCACTCGCCGCAGAGAAACTGAGCAACCTTTTGTTGTTGACATTGGGCTGTTGAGAACGCATCAATTCTCAAAATCGTTATCTTTGTCGCACCGCTAGGGTGTGGAACTGTCTTCCGGCGAGTGTGTTACTCGAATCCTTTAACCTGGATGTCTTCAAACGTTGTATCAAGGGGCTTGACAGACTGGCAACAGTCCGCAAATCTGCTGGCATGGCGCCTCACTGAGCGTGGTTTCGCGAGGAGAGGTGTAGGTCCTTTCCCTTCTTCTAGGTGCCCGGGTTGATACCTTTAGGAGCCCGGGTTGATACCAACCACCGCACTGAATGAAAGGTCGGTCGAAAAATAAGACAATGTTAAAAATTAAGGGGGGCTCCCATACAACAAACGTGCGAAAAATCGATTAGTCACACTATTGAATAATAGATGGCGCCACGGGCATTGCATTTATACATTGCATTGTTGAAAGACAAGAGATAGGCGGATAATAGCGGATAGATACGGAAAGCTCCGTGCGCGAGTAAAACTCGCACTTAACAGATTTTTTTTATTTAGAAATATCGGAGATCGTCCAGAAGTTAGGGTTAGGGTACTGAGTCCTTTCGTCGTCAAGGGAGCATGGTCAGTTTCCGGAGCTCCCGGTAGCTACCAAATTTGACCAAGACCCCTCGTTCTTAGCAAGATCGGAAGTGGTCCAGAAGTTAGGTAGCCCATCTACTGACCTAGGTGTCTGCGGAGGTTGGCGTTTCTATGGTAAATGTGCCAACGTCATCCATCTGTAGGACGAGGGGCTGTGCTGTAGAAAGAGGCGGGTGGCGGGGGAAGTGGGGGATGGGGGGAGGGAGGGAGGGGGGAGGGGGGGTTCGTTTGGGGGTATACCCCCCCGCGGAAGGGGAAGGGGGATGTGGGGGAGGCAAAAACGTAATATGACTCAGTGAGGGGAGACGGGTATAGGAGGGGGTGCTATGCTAAAGGGGGGGATAGAATAAGTATCTCCTGAATACTCCCCCCCCCCCCCCCCCCCTTCATTGGAGATATAATTATGAACTTTTCGGTACTTATCAGTTTACTACATAAAAAATAAAATATAAAAAAACTTAGGATTGCCTCTTCTCCGGCTTATAAAAAACACTCTAGGGAATAGCCATACTAACAGGTTGTTGTCAGCCTCGATAGCTCAGTGGTGCAGGCAGTCAACGTCGCTATTGAATGTTAAGCAACGCTGGGCGCGGTCAATAATTGGATGGGTGACCGCTGACCGTTGGAGGCTGACCGAGGTTCGGATTCCTCGTAAAACTGTAGGTCCCTTCCCTCCTAATCTTACTTGGTGGTAGGGTTTAATCCGCCCGGGTTGGTACCACCGCACTGAATGAAACGTCGTCGGTCGATGCGGCTATGTAAATAGTTTGTGTTTTCCGACCAGTGTAGCCGGCACGATCAAAGGGGGAAGCAATGACATGGCACCTAGTTCACCCGCTGTTAAGGGCTGACATTACGGACGTTGTAGGTGATTTAGCCAACCGTGTCAGTTTCCATAAAAAAAAATGTGGTGTGGTGAATTTTGTACAAAATTTTAAATTTCACAAATATTTGGATATCTTAAAAAAAAAATCTCCAAAAGTATAAGTCTCCGGCATAAAATTATTTCCGCTAATAATTCCTTAGACCTTCACCTACCATTCCCAGCTACCAGCAATCTTCTGCTCAACCCACCTCTTTCTACAGCGCACCCGGACGAGGTGTTGGGGATGGATAAAAAAAACGAACCGACAGCTTACCCGGTGATGCGGCAGAGCGGTGCTGTGTGGTTTGCTGAGTGGACTGTAAATGGATGGCGACGCTCCTTCCCGAAATCGTTGGTTGATCCAGGCAGGACTATTTAGTATTGCGCACTGGGTTAGCTGCTGCAGTCAGCTCGTAAAATATATCCGTTCGGTGATGGGGTGAAAAACGATGCAGTCACCTCTAGGTCGATCTTGGAAGTGAAGTATTGAGAGCTACCCTCATAGTTGCGAAAAATCTAAAGTGAGGCTTGCTGCCGATTTGAGGGTAGGTAAAATAATGGAGAAAATTTGGCGACAGAGAGACGAGGAAAGGAACAGGTCATGATAGGTGGACAGTGTACGAGTTGGCACGAATGAGAGTATAGCACTAAACTAACTAAATTTTAAAAAAAGCAGAAAAGAACTATAACAAAAAACAAAACTATATCAAAACAAAATCTAACGGTGATAGATAGAAGATAGAAGATAGAAGTAAAGGATAAAGGTTTACCTTGCTAGTAATAAACAGGTCTTCCCTCTTCACGGTTCCATCGCCGATCTTCCTGGCTATTCCCCTGCCGACCTGCTCCTCCACTTGGTATATGTGCGCGGTGTCGATGTGCCTGTACCCAGCCTCTATGGCCCAGACCACTGCGTTTTCTACCTCGACGCCGGTCGGCTGCACTCTGATGCCCTAGGGGCAATGATGTTTTAAAGCTATAGATTCAGCGTTCTATACAATATTGGAGGACAATTTGGTATTCAATAGAAAACATTGCCATCTAGCGGTAAACTAATGCAACGCTTTGTAAAGTAGTATGCTAGGCAAGCACCGCGCTATTTCAGTGAAGGATAACTACCAAGGAACGTTCGGCGAACGGTCGTCGGCCCTTTCGGCAGTTTGTAAATATTTTGGAAATTAAGTGATAGACGTGCACTTATTTGTGATACGTGGGCTGTTCCGAAAATTGTTAGCCACAAAATAATACATTTTTTTTTCTGAAACTATTTTGGTTTGACGGCTAATTTGAATACAAATCTCCTTGATGAAAATTATTGGCCACCTATGTGTAGTTCTTTTTTTTAATATTTTTAACGGTTATCCGTCACTCATATTTTATTTGCAACAATGGACGTCTCGCGAGAAGCTTAACCTTCAAGGAATCTCACGAAAATTTACAAGCTGCTTTTGGGGAGTCTGCTCCTGCGTTAGCAACAGTTACTTATTGGTTTCGTGAATTTAAACGTGGTCGAGAGAACCTAAACGATGACCCCAGACCCGGCCGACCATCAACTATAGTCACTCATGAAAACGTCATCAGGGTAGAGTGGCTATTGCGGGAGAATAGACACATTATACATCGGGAGATTCAGCCTGAACTGAAGATTGGATCACAGTCAGTTTCCACCATCCTGCATGAACACCTCAAAGTTAGGAAGGTTGCTTCGCGATGGATACCTCATTCTCTCACCGAAGAACAAAAATCCCGTCGTGTCGATTGGTGTAAATTTATGCTGGAAAAGTTCGAAGAAGGAACTTCGCAAAACGTATCCTACATCCTTACAACTGACGAATCTTGGATCTACAGCTACGATCCTCTCACGAAGCAGCAATCCACGCAATGGGTGTTTGAAGAGGACGAGTTACCCACAAAGGTTGTTCGTGGACGGAGCGTTAATAAAAAAATTACAGCGGTTTTTTTCGCCGCAGTAGACCAGTAGCAGTAATTCCGCTTGAAGACCGTACAACTGTTACTAGTGAATGGTATTGCGAAGTTTGTCTGCCTCAATCTTTCGGGGAGTTGAATAGCGAGCGCCCAAGGAGCGGCGTCCGTGGCATTCTTTTTCACCAAGATAACGCGCCCGCTCACACAGCTGCTAGAAGCATGGACTATTTGACAACTTCGGGGGTACAAATGTTATCCCATTCTCCGTACAGCCCAGATTTAGCTCCATGCGATTTTTTTTTAAAACGGTAAACGGTAAAAAAAATGCTTCGCGGGCGAAAATTCAACAATGCAGACGAGGCTGTCGAAGAATTTCGTAGTTAACGTTAAGTTAAAGTTAAGAAGTTCGCAAGATACGTTTTTTAAATGTTTTGAAAGCTGGTTCACCCGAATGCATAAGTGCATAGGGATTGGAAGGGAATATTTTGAAAAGCTGTAAATTTTGTTTCATATTCTAACTATTTTTCATTTCACTAACAATTTTCGGAACAGCCTAGTATGTGACGCCGTCATTCTTGTTTCTCTTCCCGGTACGAATTTTACAGTGTCGCAAGGGACACATAGGCATTATATTTGTAGAAAACTACGATCGACGCGCCTGCGCTCGTCGAGCATGCGAGCGTGCGACTGACAGACCGACAACTCGAGATCCACCGTTTGGCTTATGTCAGTAGGAACCGATCGAGCGCATTTGATGTGAAGTCTATGCCTAGGGGCGGAAATATCTTTTAGTCAAACTGTTCAAGATGTACTGTGTGGGTCGTTATTTAAAAGAATAGCCCCACCGGAATGTCTCCCTGTGCATTTCATAGAAGGCGACTAAGGAATAAGGACAAAACGCCGTGCTAAAGGGCGACAGGCTAGCCGCCATTCACCTCGTCTTCGTGCCTTAGTAGCTGCTTGATAGTTTTATCTTGTCCGAATACTTTGCGAAACGTGGTGATACCAGGGTTGTGCTGTAATGTAGCAGAGTCTTTTTTTTATAGAAAGCGCGAAACTCGACGGGGTTACGTCCTTTCGTTACAAAGTTCCTGCGGCCACCTTCCGGCTCCATCATCAGGCCAGCTATGACACCATTATTTTGCATTGTCATCCGATTTACATATGTATGCAAAATTTCAGATCAATCGAACGCCGGGAAGTTTGTCAAATTTACCTGAGGAGTTAAGCCGAGCCATGTTCCGAGAGCGATGCCGGGAATAGATCTGCCATCGTTCAGCTCCGACGTCGGCGGAGGTCCCTGCACACGCAGAGAGTATTACCACAGATTACTTAATTGTTACTTCGTAACAGATGAATCTCTCCATAGAAAAAGTTCAATACCTTCGGCTTTAATAGCCTAAACTTTTGCGTCGCCAGTCGCTGCGTGCGAAAATGTACCTAAACGAAAGAGCGTAAAGTGATTATTGCTTTGCAGCTGCGCGCGGACGCGGGGCCTTGAAGCAAACTCGGTGACGCTAGGGCTGCTACTTTCGATAAAAATATCAATGCATTATATTGTAAAGAGGAAATATGTGTGAATGTTTGTTCGCGAGCTACAGCACAGATTTAAAAATGTTTTTTTACTGTTAGATAGGTACCTATCTTTTTTTTTTGTTTAACATATAGGCTACTACTAACTTATGCCCGCGGCTTCGCCCTCGTTAAAATATATTAGAGGAAGAAATTAGTTCAGCCCGAAAATACTTCAGGTAATCCTACCTACCTACCTACTACCCCCCTGTAATGTTATTATTGTTACCTGTACGCATGCTTATCTAACTGATTTTATTCAGTATATATTAAAAATACATCTGCCAAGCGAATCCGGACTTATTGCCGGCGGAAATTAATTCCAGTCGACCTTTACATACACCTTTCTGCTTGGCAGAAGGCGGACTTATTATATAAGGAAGCCGACGTTTGCTTTAAAGCAGATGAAAGCGCGGACCGCACGTGTCGGTCTTATTAGACTGAACGGCGGCGGCGGCGTGTTGCGGCGGTGTGGCGCGGCGCACCAACTAAAAGAGTCAAAGAAGCCGACAAGCGAACCGCATACCGCTACGCGCCGCTAGCACATGCCGCTAGCTTTCTTCAAAGTGCCGCGCGCCGCGCGTGTGCACATCTAGAATTAATATGTCATATTTTGGGATTATTCGTATTTGTAAGAATGATGTCAGTTTTGGCCAGACCCCCCCCCCCCCCCCCCCCCTCCTACGTCACGTGTAACTTCTGCAAACCAGACCCCCCCCCCCCCCCCTATTTTAAAATTTCCCCATCTTCACGGACGTTATTTTCCGTTCCGTTGCGTCGTACGTAGTCTTACAATTGCCTCAACAACTACAAAATGTCAGCTGTATGCACACAAATCGTAAAGTGACTGTGATAGACAAACAAACAGACAGATATATCGAACATACCGAAACTCAAGCGAAACACAACATAAACCAAAATACCTATTTCCGTGTTCCGTACCTAAAGGGTGCCAACGGGACCCTATTACTAAGCCCCGCCGTCCGTCTGTCCCTCCGTCTGTCAGCGGGCTGTATTTCTATTACCGCTATAACAACAAATAGTAAAAATATAAAAAATAAAGTATGTACATAGTGTTAAATCTTGTACGATGGTACGGAACCCTTCGTGTGCGAGTCCGACTCGCACTTGTCCGGTTTTTTAGAATAATTATTGCTCAACAAAAACAATATACTCAAATTTCTTCATCAGCAGGTAAATGGAAAAAAGAAAGATTTTTATCTCTCCTTTTGCTGGATTTACATCCATCTACTGCCATGTCAACTTGAATTAAGATATAGGCAAAGAAACTCTTTGGATATAGGTAGGTACGACCGTACGAAGCAGTAGCGTGAGCGCGCGCTCGAGTAAGTTAGCTCCACGCGGCTGTCGGCAGCCCAATGAATTATGGGTCGCCGGCGGCCCGGCGGGCGGTAGGTAGTTATCGCGCGCAAGTACATAGAGTGCGTGAGCCCTGGTATTACCAACTAGCTTTTGACCGCGGCTTCGCTCGCCTATGTCCATCCTGAAGGTCCATTCTAAACCGCGCCGCGCCGCACCACCCCGCGACTTTCCGCACCGCCCCACGCCGTCCCGCGCCGCCCCGCGTCGCCCCGCGCCTTTCCGCGTCTTTCCGCGCCTTTGCGCGCCTTTCCACGCCGCTCCACGCTGTCCCGCGCCGTCTCGCGCCGCTCCGCGCCGTCCCGCGCCGCAACGCGCCGTCCCGCGCTGCCCCACGCCGCTCCCCGCCGCCCCGCGACTTTCCGCGCCGCCCCGTGCTGCCCCGCGCCGCGCCGCTCCACGCCGTCCCGCGCCGCTCCACGCCGTCCCGCGCCGCTCCGCGCCGCGCCGCGCGCTCCGCGCCGTCCCGCGCCGCCCTCCGCCGACCCGCGCCGGATCACGCCGTCCCGCGCCGCCCCGCGTCGTCGCGCACCGCCCCGCGCCGCTCCACGCCGCCCCGCGACGTTCCCCGCCGCTCCGCAGTGGCCCGCGCCGCCCCGCGGTACCCCGCGCCGCTCGGCGCTGCCCCGCGGTGCCCCGCGCCGCTCCGCACCGCGCCGCGCCTCTCCGTACTGGCCATATTTGTTTTCTGCAAATTTAAAAAAGACCAGAATTCGAAATTGAAGTTTTTATGTGACGTTGATAGGCTTTTGTTTTTCTTGGGAGATTCGCTTCTTTTATATTCTCTCTCTCGCGTACTATACTTTATTTGATCCTGCTGAGCCCTAAGGCTATTTAGCGTGGTGGTATATAGCCTATATGTTATTCTTATGTAAAAGCTATAGCACTGTAAAGTCTCATCAAAATCCGTTCAGTAGTTTTTTTGCGTGAAAGAGGAACAAAGATCCATCCACACATCCATACATCCATACATCCATCCATCCTCACAAACTTTCCCGTTTGTGAGGATGGATGGATCTGTTCCATATGTTCTGAAAAAGCTGTTAAGACGAGACGGAAGTTAACTTTCTCCATACAAAATCGTCTTTCGGCATTCATGTTTTGTACCCCCTTAAACGTTATCCGATTTTTACAATTCATATTTTGTTGTAATAAGAACAGTCGAAACTACGTTCGTGTATATTTAATTTTTGAATATCTAAAGTGATAGATAACTCAATAAACCTTAATGAACTTCATTACATCGAGAAATATTTTTTTCGGTCGAAATACAAATTTTTAGCACTGGATAAACAAATTAATTATAAGTATTTAAGTTTACACTGTTATTAATTATATTCATTTTTAAGTTTCCGGATTAACAGTAGATTTAAAGACTTACATAAGTCGACGTTTCGCCCGCTACGTCACGGGCTTCATCAGGAACTGCGGGAGTTCCTGGAGCCGACGTCTGGTGTCCGTTGTACCAGACGTCAATCAAACTGAAGAACAGAAGTTTGACGTCTGGTACAACGGACACCAGACGTCGGCTCCAGGAACTCCCGCAGTTCCTGATGAAGCCCGTGACGTAGCGGGCGAAACGTCGACTTATGTAAGTCTTTAAACCTACTGTTAATCCGGAAACTTAAAAATGAATAAAATTATAAGTAATTGATTTATATGAAAAAAATTCAATAAAAACTCACACTGTATACAAGATGTAGTAGAGAAAGTACTACAATGAATATAGACATGTCGTCGCTGCTGCACTCGACGAACTGACTGACTAACCAACTCGGCTTACTGCTTACCAGCTCCACGTAGCGTTGTCACCGAATATACATTACTAGCGGCGTTGTCTTCGGTACGGACAGCAGAACAACACATTACTCTATACATACATTATTAAACATAAATACAATTTTTTATTTAAACTGACACGGTTGGCTACATCACCTGCAACTTCCGTGATGTCAGCCCATAACACCGCGGTGAACTAGTTGCCGTGTCAGTGCTTCCCTTCATTTCATGTCGGCTACACTGAACTGGACGGAAAACATGAACATTTACATAGCCGTTTCGACCGACGACGTTTCATTCAGTGCGGTGGTACCAACACGGGCGGGATAAATACATAACTTAAATGTAGATACAAAAGAACAGTAGTGTGCAAAGGCGGACTTATCGCCATAAACGATTTCTTATATTCGACCTTTGGGTGATGGATGACTCATGAGAGTAAGATGTGTTTCCTTCAGTGTATGAGTTAGGATATTTCAAGAGGAGCGTAAAAAGGCATCTGTCGGGAAAATGTAGAACGCACTCCCTGCCCAACAATTTTTTTTTTTATGGAAACTGACACGGTTGGCTACATCACCGTGATGTCAGCCCATAACACCGGGTCGTGCCGGCTACACTGAACTGGACGGAAAACACTAACTATTTACGTAACCGCTTCGACCGAACTTTCATTCAGTGCGGTTGTACCAACCCGGGCGGGTTAAACCCTACCACCTAGTAATATAAGAAGCGAGTCATATCCCTTAGTCGCCTTTTACGACATACGACATACTACATTTCCTCCCAAGTACAGCCTGGGGTTTTTCCAAAGGGGCGTGAAAAGTCTCTTGTCAGGCTGGCATGGCATTCGCAATCCCCGTGCATCACAAAATGTCCATGGGCATCGTTAGACACCTACTTGGAGGTGAAACGATGCAACATTTCACTCTATCCATAAAAACAAAGATTTTTTTTTTATGGAAACTGACACTGTTGGCTACCACATCCGCGATGTCAGCCCATAACACCGGGTGAACTTGGTGCCACGTCAGTGCTTCCCTTCGGTCGTGCCGGCTACACTGAACTGGACGGAAAACACAAACTATTTACATAGCCGTTTCGACCGACCTTTCATTCAGTGCGGTGGTATCCACACGGGCGGGTTAAACCCTACCACCTAGTAATATAAGAAGGGAGTCATAGCCCTTAGTCGCCTTTTAAGACATACACGGGGAGAGATGCAGTGGGGCTATTATTTTAAAGTGCCAGCCCCACATGGTACAACGCTTATGTATATTTTGGTAACATGCTATCCGTACCAGCTTCACTGAGCGAAAGGTCGCTGCTCGGAGCAAGCTGATAAACCAGAATGCCCCCACGCCGCGCCGCCGGCGACCACTCCGCACCCTTGAACCCAATTTATCGATAGCGTCGTCGCATTAAAAATGCGTGACGTGTAGAAGGAGCATTATGAGAGTGGAAGAGGCGTCAGAGGTGTGTCAGTAACGTGTCAGCACGTGGAAATATGTTTTCTCTGCCTACCCTACTGCGAAACAGGCGTAACTTATGTGTCTAGAAGGCGCTGTAACTAACTGTTCCTGTTTCTTTTTTTTTACTTTAAATATTCCTGTAACTGTTCCTATAACTGTAACTCCTTCATTCTTTTTTTTTATGTAAACCAACATGTGTGGCTGTGTCGAGCACTGGTACAGTCGACAGAGCCAAAAACCCCTCTCCTCGCGAAACCACGCTCAGTGAGGCGCCATGCCAGCAGATTTGCGGACTGTTGCTAGGCTGTCTAGCCCGTTGATACGACGTTTGAAGACACCCTGTTTTCTATCCTTATACTAAGTCTTCATAATTAAGTCAGGTTGACTGACAGATATTGTCTTAGGTAGTAAGTATATTATATTCTAACTGCTCCTATAACAGTTCCTGTACTGTTCCTACAACTATTCCTGCAACCGTTCATATAACTGTTTCTGTAACTGTCCCTGTAAATATTCCTGTAACTATTCCTATAATTTTTCATATAACTGTTCCGTTAACTGTAACTGCTCCTGCAACAGTTCCTGTACTGTTCTTGCAACTTTTCATGTAGGTAACGGTTTCTGTAACTGTTCCTGCAACTGTTCCTGTACCTGTTCCTGAAACTGTTTCTGTAACTGTTCCTATAACTGTTCCTATAACTATTCCTGTAACTTAAGCTGTCCCATTATATGTTGAAATGAAATGAAAATATAGTATATAAAAAAATTACTACTATTATTCAGGGTCGGTTCACCGACCTATGTGGCTCGGCGAATCGGCCGTGAGTATAAAGCTGTAAAACAATATTTTTTAATAATGCCGTGTTTGATAAATCCACGGCAATTTAAAAGCCATGAAAATATTATTTATTGCACTCAATAAAGTTTAAAACAATTTCAACATTATCCTAGCAATCATGCCAGTGATTGTGGATGAAGTAGATGGAAGTGCGAAATTATCTAAGACAAAAATATAAATATTAGAGTAAACAATACATTTAATCATAAGTATTTGACTCATAAATTAATCATTCAAGACATACAACAACAACAACACAACAACAAAAAAACAAAAAACAACAAACCTACAGGTTCATAGGTGATTAGAGACACCTATTCCACAACTGAATAAACATTGATAATTTAATTTTATTTTATTTTATGTAAACCAATATAGGTGGCTGTGTCGAGGGACCAATGGCACATTCGACAGAGCCAAAAACCCCTCTCCTCGCGAAACTACGCTCACTGAGGCGCCATGCCAGCAGATTTGCAGACTGTTGTTAGGCTGTCTAACCCGTTCATACGACGTTTGAAGACACCCAGGTTAAAGGATTCGGGAAACACACTCGCCGGGAGACAGTTCCCTAGCGGTGCGACAAAGAAACTATTTTGAGAACCGATGGGTTCTCAAAAGCCAACAACAAAAGGGTGCTCAGTTTCTCTGCGACGAGTGCTGCGAAGATAGGTTGGATGGCAAGGAATAAGAGAAGCAAGTTCCTCCGAGCAGCGTCCATGATAGTACCTAAACCTACATGCATAAATCTACAACGCTTCGCGACACAACACAACCAACAGAAATATTCACAATGACGCCGTGATTCCGTGAGTTGGTGGTTACGATCAAAACGTCAAATTCTATACGTTTCTATAGCAAATTGTTAAAATATCAAATACGCCTCGCATAAATACAGATCGCTTGGCAGAAGAACCAGGGCACTAGCTCCATACAAAATCAGCTGCAGCTACACATGGAGCCAGAGGACACAACACGGCCTCACATTTTACCTTTCCTCCACATACCTATGTACATACTCGTAGGTTATAATATTAATCATAATGCAGTTGCATAAACAACAAGATCAAAAGACTCTATGAGCTTGACAACACAACATAATATTCAAACGAAATTTGAAAATGTTGCGGGAAGTGTTCGGGCTGTTCCTGCAACTGTTGCTGAAACTGTTCCTGCAACTGTCGCTGTAACTGTTGTTCAAACTTTTACTGCAACTGTTCCTGTAACTATTCTGGTAACTGTTTCTATAACTCTTCCTGCGAATGCTCCTATAACTTTTCCTGCAACTGTTCCTGTAACTGTTCCTATAACTGCTCCTGTAACTGTTCCCTTAACTGTTCCTGCAATTATTACTGTAACTGTTCCTGTAACTGTCCCTCTAACTGTTCCAATAATTGTTCCTGCGAATGTTCCTGCAGCTGTTCCTGCAGCTGTTCCTGCAACGGTTCCTGTAACTGTTCCTATAACGTACCTGTAACTGTTCCTGTAACTGTACCTGTGAATGTCCCTGCAACTGTTCCTGTCACTATTCCAATAACAGTTCCTGTAACTGTTCCTATAACGTTCCTGCAACTGTTCCTGTAACTGTTCCTGTAACTATTCCTATAACTGTTTCTGCAACTGTTACTGTAACTGTAACTGTCCCTATAACTGTTCCAATAATTATTCCTGCGATTGTTCCTGCAGCTGTACCTACAACGGTTCCTTGTAACTGTTCGTATAACGTACCTGCAACTGTTCCTGTAACTGTACCTGTGAATGTTCCTGCAACTGTTCCTGTAACTGTTCCTGTAACCGTTCCTGTAACTGCTCCTGTAACTGTTCCTGTAACTGTTCCTGTAACTGTTGCTGTAACTGTTCCTTTAACTGTTCATGCAATTGTTTCTGTAACTGTTACTGTAACTGTTCCTGTAACTGTTGCTGTAACTGTTCCTTTAACTGTTCCTGCAACGGTTCCTGTAACTGTTCGTATAACGTACCTGCAACTGTTCCTGTAACTGTACCTGTGAATGTTCCTGCAACTGTTCCTGTAACTGTTCCTGTAACCGTTCCTGTAACTGCTCCTGTAACTGTTCCTGTAACTGTTCCTGTAACTGTTCCTTTAACTGTTCCTGCAATTGTTCCTGTAACTGTTCCTGTAACTGTTCCTGTAACTGTTGCTGTAACTTTTCCTTTAACTGTTCCTGCAATTGTTCCTGCAATTGTTCCTGTAACTGTTCGTATAACGTACCTGCAACTTTTCCTGTAACTGTACCTGTGAATGTTCCTGCAACTGTTCCTGTAACTGTTCCTGTAACCGTTCCTGTAACCGTTCCTGTAACTGCTCCTGTAACTATTCCTGTAACTGTTCCTGTAACTGTTGATGTAACTGTTCCTTTAACTGTTCCTGCAATTGTTCCTGTAACTGTTCCTGTAACTGTTCCTGTAACTGTTGCTGTAACTGTTCCTTTAACTGTTCCTGCAATTGTTCCTGTAACTGTTCATGTAACTGTTCCTGTAACTGTTCCTGCAAGTGTTCCTGTAACTGTTCCTGCAACTATTCCTGTAACTGTTCCTTTGAGGCCAGCCTTCAACGGTCGCACGGTCACTCATCTAACCAGTACTGACCGCGCACAGGTGTGCTTAAAAACAGTCGACCGACCGCCATCACTGAGCTACTGAGGCTAACAATTAATTCACAATGGCCGCTAACTATTGGTACGTATGCTAACCGGATAATGTAACCTCACGCCTGCTTCCTAATGGTGGCAACAGAGACAATGAACATCTATTATCCATGTGCCGCCAAAGCGGTATTATGTACTAGCGTACTAGAGAACTCACTCGGTCAACTAGCATGTTCAAACGAGTTGCAGTTCACGGTCCTCAAGTCTCAAGTCGAGCGCGAGAGGCCGCAGTGCGCAGTCGTCGCCTGCCTGCTGCGATCGCGCCTCGCCTACTTTAAACTAATACATTTACACATCTTCGTCCGTGCGCTCACGCAAACGTTAATGATATGTAGCTACTAGCTAGTCG
The DNA here is from genome assembly GCA_946902875.1 of Nematopogon swammerdamellus. Taxonomy (NCBI): domain Eukaryota; kingdom Metazoa; phylum Arthropoda; class Insecta; order Lepidoptera; family Adelidae; genus Nematopogon; species Nematopogon swammerdamellus. The sequence continues at coordinate 1,630,152 of OX336362.1, forward strand.
AAGGTGCGATGGCGAATGTGGAGATGAAGTATTAGAATGCACACCGACGCACGAGTGCGATCGTTCTCCCTACCCCTCGCCTCTCTCCCGCACGCTTCCGGCCCCGCGCGAGCCCCCCGCACCGGCCGCCAGATCGTCTTCCACACGCGTCCCCCCCCCCCCCCCTCCGCGCGCTCCCCTCTTCCGCTCGTCTCTGCGCTCCGCCTCCCCGCTACCTTACCCCATACCTCAGCCGCTGGGACACCACTGCTTCTCTGTATATTTCTTCAGAGCGATAACTCTAGTACGCTAGTACATAAGCACAGAATAGAAAAGAGTACTCCGTACAGAAGCTGCTCTGTACAAACACTCACAAAGAAATAGCTACTCTGCGACGACGCGATAAAGTACAAATTGACTCGCACAGAGCTGCATGCCTAACCACGATAACCGCCTACATTTCGCTTCTCTTTCTGTCGCGTAACTCTATCTCGAAAGCGCGTCGTTCAGCGCGTTACGGGCTGTGTCTTTGTGCTGTCTTATTGTGAGGAATATAAAAAAAAAGTTTTAAAAAACATAAAACCGACTTCCTAAAAAAAGGAAAACTAAAAAACTATTCAAAATAAAAATATAAAAACCGCCTTCAAAAATATATGAAATAAAAACCTAAAAAAAAAAAAACGAACCCTAGAGTTGAAGGCGGTGCTAAAAAGGCTACACAAATCACAAAGGATATTATCATCCACTCATGTTTTCTTTCATGCATCATTTTTGCTTGCTTTACAAATCACAAAGGATATTATCATCCACTCATGTTTTCTTTCATGCATAATTTTTGCTTGCTTTAGCACCGCCTTCAACTCTAGGGTTCGTTTTTTTTTTTTTAGGTTTTTATTTCATATATTTTTGAAGGCGGTTTTTATATTTTTATTTTGAATAGTTTTTTAGTTTTCCTTTTTTTAGGAAGTCGGTTTTATGTTTTTTAAAACTTTTTTTTTATTTCACAGTTTTTTTTAGTAATTTTTTGCTATTAATGTACTCGGCGGAATCGCTCGGCCTTCGGCCTCGCGATTCCGCCTCGCTTTCCAATCCGATCTTGACCCAATTAAAATAGGACCACGTCAGCTTCGATAGCTCAGTGGTGCAGACAGTCAACTGTCGCTATTGAATTTTAAGCAACGCTGGGTGCGGTCAGTGCTTAGATGGGTGACCGCTGACCGTTGGAGGCTGACCAAGGTTCGGATTCCTCGTAAAACTGTAAGTCCCTTCCCTCGTAATTTTACTTGGTGGTAGGGTTTAACCTTCCCGGGTTGGTACCACCGCACTGAATTAAACGTCGGTCGAAACGGCTATGTAAATAGTTTGTGTTTTCCGACCAGTTCAGTGTAGTCAGCACGATCAAAGGGGGAAGCACTGACATGGCACTGGTGTTATGGGCTGACATCACAGACGTTGTAGGTGATGTTGCAGAACTTAGTAGAATGGACAGACATAAACGTGTTACGGAAGCCTACTTTTATTATAAAATAACCGTCGGAGGACCTTGGTTGAAAATTGTAAAATTTAGTAGAACGGATAGACATGCATATGTTACGGAACCCTACATTCATTTTGCAGAACTTAGTAGAATGGACAGACATAAACGTGTTACGGAACCCTACTTAACAGTTGCACTCCGGGAGTGCCGGCAGATCCCGTGCCACTCTAACTTAACCCTTAACGCAATGACTTAAGGTTTCATTTTAAAAATGACGCTGACGCGATGTCGCGAGTTATACATTTTTACCCACCTAAAAAAGTGCCAAGAGCCGCTAAAGAAGTTTTCACTTCAAAAACCTCAGGGTTATCCCCTTTCAAATAAAAAAAAAAAGAATTTTCAAAATCGGCCCACAATTGACGGAGTAATCGCGTAACAAACATCCAAAAAAAGAAAACATACCGTCGAATTGAGAATCTTTTAGGTCTAAAGTAAATTTCTCGTGAAGACAAATGCAACGAGCCCAAACACGATGGGTTTATCATGTGTAGTTTAGGAGTTCCTATGGCCACCTTCTGTCTCCATCATCAAACCAGCTCGATGGTACTCGGTACAGTAGGTACTGGCCAGGTACCATAATAAATTAAACGCCGGTCGGAAAAGATAAAAAAATTTCAAATTTAGAATATTCATGAAACAAGGGTCCGAATATGTATCACTAGTATATCGATTCATGTATTTCAACAGGACAGAGAAAATTTCAAAATATTAGGTATTTAATACTTTTTAGTTTTTTTTTTTTGTTTTTTGGAAATCGGTTTAATATTTTTTAAAACAGTTTTTATTTCATTCTTTTTAGTAATATTACATAAAAAAGAATAATCGAAATCGAATAATCGAAATCGATTGAAGTGGTACAGAATTATTCGCCATATGTGTCAGACTGCAAATTGCTGAATAAGTCCACATCACAAATGTTTTGCTGAAGGTAACCACACACCATACTAATTTATCAAACTGAAAATTGCCGAAAACGACCACATCACAAGTTTTGCTGAAGGTAACCACACACCATAGTATTATGCTGATTTTTCGAAAACCACTGAACCAATTTCGATAAAATTGAAATGGGACCACCTCGGAAGTATGACCTAACTAACAAAAAAAGAATTTTCTAAATCGGCCCTCAATTGACGGAGAAATCGTGTTACAAACATACAAAAAAATAATAAAAAAAAAAATAAAAAAAAAAATAAAAAAAAAACATACAGACGAATTGAGAACCTCCTCCTTTTTTGGAAGTCGGTTAAAAATGAAGATGATACCTACCAACTTTTATCGTTCTAGCTACCAACGATATGATATTTAGCTACGGCAAATTCATGCGAACAAATTCATGCATGCGTTAGCGTCACAATTAGTTTCTCACATCGAAGCGTGCATTGCGTGCAACCTTCCAGTGATAGTTTTGTTTGATCAATAAATTTAATGATCATCTACAATGTACCTATTATCCCTATACGAATTAGGCCATACAGACCACGCTGTTCGGCATTATCTAACTAATGTTATTGGCAATATAATAATATCATTTTAAATCAATGACCTCCTACTATATGAATAAATAAATTACTAGAAATAAATCAAAATGCTACTAAACAAAACACTTACTTTCTTCGTCTCTCGGCAATGAAAAAAAAAGACAAGTTTTCATTTTTCTGTTGACTTTTGCACCCGTCCACTGCACAATATTTACGTGATTTCGACATTTTCTAAATTCGAAAGCGCCACGCGCCCGGTCTGGCTGGATAGCGGCAGCCCACTGTTAATTGTAGATTAGCCGCTACGCCAAGCGGTAGGCATTTAACTCGCGACCTTGAGCGAGTGACGAAGGCCTGACATAAGTAATACCTCTTTGTGTGCCGCGAGCTTGACATACTTCTGACGCCTCTACCACACACTCTATTATCGTTTCATGCTCGTTGCTTACGTTAAGCGATACATCAAACATATGATATCATCATCAGTCATGCAACGGAGGCTCTTCAATGATTGTATCACAGACGAACAATCGGTTCTCTATTAGGGTCAGCGCACAGCGCGACGCGACGCGACGCGACGATCCAGTGCACTTTTCAAGCAATGTTTTCAAGATAGCGATGCAAATTGTTAATCTTGCTCTTGGGCTGTGTTTTCGATAGACTATGGGCGGTGTTATTATGTGGCTATTCACTAAGTACTATTATATATATACATACATACATACATACCACACACGCTGTATCCCGATAATCAGGGTAAACAGAGTAATCGGTGATGTGCTGCAAGAACTCTTGTAAATTGCAACACAACATCGACCACCACGTTTAGCAAAGTATTCCGACAAGATAACTATCAAAACACCGCTGCATCCGCATACCTATACGTCTCGGAAAAGCTGACACCGCGAACCAAACGACTACTAGCGCTCACGCGTAAGGCGGCTATGGAGACTGGCTACCGCTTCGCATGGGCGAAGACCGGACGCATCTTTATACGCAAAAGCAGCGCCAAGGAGGACAAAGCAATTAGAATATTCAACGAAGAACAGTTACGCAGCCTGTGACTACAAATAGGATACACTTCACTAATACCACCAATGTCATATTGTATAAAAGTGTGTTTTCTAGCAACCTCTTTATTATTTTACTCAAAACTAATATTTAACTTAATCAACCTCTTTATTATTTTACTCAAAACTAATATTTAACTTAATCAACCTCTTTATTATTTTACTCAAAACTAATATTTAACTTAATCAACCTCTTTATTATTTTACTCAAAACTAATATTTAACTTAATCAACCTCTTTATTATTTTACTCAAAACTAATATTTAACTTAATCAACCTCTTTATTATTTTACTCAAAACTAATATTTAACTTAATCAACTTGATGCACCATAAATATTTTAATACTAATAATACTCAAGCATGCGCCTTCTCTACCAAGGCCGACCGGTTTCCCTTCCAAGCTACGTTCCAGGGTACGGCCATGCCTAACAATGACAAATTGGCCCTCCTGGGCGTGGAATTGACCAAGGATGTGTGTTTTAGGGGTTTCATAGAGTCCAAAGCCACACTTGCCTCTAGGAAATTAGGCGTCCTCTACCGCAGCAGACGGTTCTTCTCACCGGCGCAGCTCCTTATGCTATATAAAGCGCAAGTTCGCCCGGTGATGGAGTACTGTAGCCATCTGTGGGGTGGATGCCCTCTTTACTTATTGGCGTCCTTGGACTCTATCCAGCGCCGCGCTATCCGTCTAATTGGTGATCCCAACCTCACGGAGGGACTTGAATCATTGGGCCACAGGCGAACAATCGGTTCTCTTAGCCTGTTCTATAGGTACTACCATGGACGCTGCTCTGATGAATTGGCTTCTCTCATCCCTCCAGCCCCGATCCGTCTCCGCCACACCCGCCGGACTCGCTCGGAACATCCATATGTTGTTGACACCCAACTACTAAGAACACATCGTTTTTCGAAATCTTTCCTGTGTCGAACGGCGAAAATATGGAACGGTCTTATACCTATAACCTGGGAATCTTCAAGAGGCGTGTCAATAAATTAGACGACAACCTTTTTGTCCGCCTCATAGCCGGCATGGCGCCTCTCTGAGCGTGGTTTCGCGAGGAATGGTGTTATTGGCTGTGTCTGATCTTCCGTTGAAGTATTGGGCACAGACACCGGCGCCGGTTGCGTATAAAAAAAAAAAACTACTACTAATACAAATACTATATACAAACCTGCATTGCCTGCAATGATAACTTTGCACTATATTCCATCTTATAAATGTTACTCACTACATAATATACATTACCATCCTCACAAAAAAATGCCATTACTCAGATTCGATACACTCACAACATTACTATTATTCCAATGGCTACCGAACTGACAGATGAGCTAGATAGGTTCGAACTAGTGGAAACTGCTGTTTGCAAACGTCCCGAAGGCTGCACAGATATTTTAAAACAAAGTCACGCGCTCAAGACAATCAGCGCAAATATTCGGAGTCTAAAGCGAAACTTTGATGAATTTTCAATAATGTTAGAACGCTCCAATATCATTTTTGACATGATACGCCTAAGTGAATGCCATTTAGAAAATGTTTCATATATATAACAATTCTCCGGATATACTGCGTATCAAACTACAATTCACAAAAACAAAAATGACGGCTGCGTCGTTTATGCACATGAGAGCAACCAAGTTCAAGTGGAGGAACCCCCTCTGTGCGATTGCAGCGCCCTCTCACTGACAATAAATGACACAACTATTCTACTGACTATTTATCGCTCTCCCACCTAATCCAACCCTGATGCTTTTATAAACAGTCTAGACAACTACCTACAATTAATGAGCACTTATAAAGAAATAATAATAACGGGAGACCTCAATTTGGATATACTAGACCCTAGAAACAGTCCAGCGAATGAACTACTGTCATATCTTTTGGAGAAAGGATTCATATCAGCCATTAACAAACCCACAAGGGGTCCCGCATGCTTGGACCATTTTATGGTAAAAACTAAATGCAAAATTAATGCTCTTATCTGCCAGACTGCTCTGACTGACCACTTCCCTATAATTTTAAGTCTTGAAAAACCATATAACTTAAAGTCTACACCAAAATATTATTTTAAAATTAACTACAATGCAATTTTTTTTTTTAATATTTTTTTTTTTATTGCTACCGAACTGGATGGCTCTGTCCGAGGTCGCAACCTCAGGCGCAGCCAATTTCACCCCTGAGGAGGTGCCAGTCCGGCTTGGAGGTGGACTAATGTTGCTGGGGAAAGGTAGGAGTGGGGGAAGATATTCCCTGGGAGCCCGTTCCACACCTTTGCAGTGCGGCACAAGAACGATTTAGAGAATCGTGCAGTTCGAAGAACTCTTCTGTCGACTACAAAGGGGTGTTCCGCGAGAGTATGGCGGATTTGGCGTAGGCGAACAGGAGGAGGAGGGATAAGGGAAGCAAGTTCGTCAGAGCAGCGGCCATAGTAGAACCGATGAAACAGGCTCAATGACCCAACGATACGTCTGTGCTTTAGAGGTTGAAGGTCCTTTGTGAGTACAGAGTCACCAATCAGGCGAACGGCTCGTCGCTGAATAGAATCCAAGGCTGAAAGAAGGTACTCAGGGGAACCCTCCCAAAGATGACTGCAATATTCCATCACCGTGCTTTGTAGAGTGTAAGAAGTTGGGCCGGCGTGAAAAATCGCCGCCATCGGTAAAGGATCCCTAATTTTCGAGACGCTAGTTTCGCCTTGGACTCTATGAACGATCGAAACCCAACGTCCCTGGACAGCTCCATACCCAGGACGCCCAGACTACCATCGTTGGGTACTTGGCTGCCCTGAAAAGTAGCTTGGAGAGGAAACGGATCAGCCTTAGTAGAGAAGGCACAAGCTTGCGTCTTGGCTACGTTGAAGTTGACCAAGTTCGTCTTCCACCAAGAGGATACTTTTTCGAGAACCTGGTCAACCCGAGCAACAGTTTCGGGTCTCGCGTTTGCTGCTGAGGCTTCTCTACCCTTCCAGTCCTTGATGTACCCTTCGTGCACCGTGCTGTCGTCCGTGTAACAGTGTATTTCGCCGAGCGAGAGCATGCCGTTGATGAACAATAAAAACAGCGTAGGAGACAGCACGGATCCTTGTGGAACACCAGCGTTGATTGAGTAGTCGGCCGAGCAGGCACCATCTAGGGTGACAAACATCGACCGACCACTCAAAAAGCTGGAGATCCAAGCGCACAGTTTTGTAGGGACACCGTAGGCTGGAAGCTTGCTTAAGAGTCCCCGGTGCCAATGCTTTGGATATGTCCAGAGCGACCACCAGCGATTCCCCAAAACCATCGAGCCTTTCAGCCCATAAATGCGTGACGTACGCTAGAAGATCTCCTGTCGACCTTTGCTTGCAAAAGCCGTATTGTTTGTCGTCGAGGAGTTTAGAGTCTTCTAAGTACGTCAGGAGCGCTGAGTTGACAATACGCTCCATAACCTTACACAAAAGTGAGGTTATCGCAATAGGGTGATAGTTCGATGGGTTCGCTGGGTCCCCCTTCTTGGGGACCGGCTGGACCGAAGCTCTCTTCCAGCAAGAAGGCATTGATCCGGAGGAATAGGAGCGTTTGAATAGGCGGGTGAGGACTGGTGCCAATTCCAGAGCACAATTTTTCAAGACGATCGCCGGGACGCCGTCGGGCCCGCTACTCTTCGAAATATCCAACTCATGTAGAGTTTTGTAGACTCTGGGGTGGAACCTAACATTTTCCATCTTACGCCCGCAATGGGGTAACGAAGGGGGGTTGGCGCCCAGGTCGTCCATGTTTGAGTTGGATGTGAAAAGGCGTGCAAACATATTTGCCTTTTCTTTCGCGAGTATAGCGAGCGAGCCATCTGGACGTTCCAGCGGAGGTGTAGCAGGACGGCAGAAATTCCGACCGATGGATTTGGCGAGAGACCAGAAGGCGCGGCTACCCGAAGGGCTACGTGCAAGTTTCGCGCCAATTCCACTGTCGTGCCTGAACTTGGCCAAGTTTTGCGTTCGTTTGCAGGACCTAGCAGCGACGTTGAGCTCTCGTCTGTTCTCGACAGACCTATTCTGCTGCCATTTCCTATAAGCCTTGTTCTTAGTGTCAATAGCCAGTCTGCATTGACAATCAAACCAAGGCTTATGGTGGCCGCCGATGGGAACGGTGGAGGTAGAATAGAATAGAATAGAATAGAAATCCTTTATTGCACACAAAAACACAGAGATACACAAGACAGAAGATAACATACAGAAGAAGAATGGAAGCTAACAATAATTCACACAGAAACAAGAGAACAGTAGCGTGCAAAGGCGGACTTATCACTTTAAGTGACTTCTTCCAGTCAACCTTTTGGAGGTAGGTATGAAGAAATTCATACCCTGTGCGATCACATCGACAACCGATTGGGCACACAGGGATGGGTCTGGAGAAGAGAAGCAAACGTCGTGCCAAGGGTATGCTCCTAGGAAGGAACGGAAGTCATCCCATTGTGCTGACCGGTAGTGCTAAACTGTTCGCGTACTACATTCACGTGCTTCCGCGAAGTGTACAGTTGGCACAGTTGAGCGTACAAGGCAATGCTCGGAGTTTCCGAGGGGAGCTTCAACCCTCACCTTGTAACCATTTGGCTCGGTAGTCAGCACAAAGTCCAACAAACTAGGTCGATGGGCAGGGTTGTCAGGTATCCGAGTGGTTCCGGATACCAACTGCGTCAACCCTTTATAGATTAAGAATTGGGTTGATATTTTACAGTTTGTAAATACATTTAATGAAGTAATTAAGTAATCAAAACAATTAATAAAGATCTAACACTAATAACTAAAACTAACCTAAAACATAACTTACCTATTTAACAAAAGAAAAATTAACAAGAACCTATAAATAAAAAATTCCTTCTAGTTCAGCCGAGGCAGCCATAGTCCCTAGGACGCTTATAGCGTTCCCTCTTTGAATTTCTGGGCTTATGCGGCGTATGAAGTAAGCCTTGGCACGCACGTCACCGGGCTTATCCACTAGCAATTGCACACAAATTGAAGGAAGAACAGTACACGACAAGAAACCAGAAATACAGGAGTGCGCAAAGGCGGAATTAAACTGTAAAACTTTATTCAAATCAAATTAACATAGTTATTAAATAATTAACTAATCTAAAAATTATATAAACTAACTTAGGAAATAAACTAACTTAAAAAATAAATTTCATTTAGTGCTTTTGTCCCCGGGATTGTGCCGAGGATGCCAGCCGCGTTACCCCTCTGAATTGCCAGGCTTATCCTTTGGCGGAAGAAGGCGAGGCAAGAGGGGTGACCTATGGCAGCAGACATCCTCGACCCTATCTCGTGGGCAAAAGCTATCGCCTCCTCAGACCAAGAGCCGAAGGTTTCGACTGCGAAATGAATTAAATAGTTTTATTTTGACCAATATTTGGTTTTAGTATTACATGCGACTGATCTAACAAAACATTGTGACTTGCGAAGTTTTTTTGTCAGTACTTCTTCGCATTGAATTTACATTTGGCGGAATTTTCAAGGGTAATGTTCAAGGGTAGGTTACCTACCTATGGATGAAATTATACAATTATACAATATACAATAAATGTCGGAATATCATGTAAAAGATGTGTTTTTAATTTTTATTTCCTAATGTACTAATTATTATAAAAATATTAAAACCAAATTGGATGTAAGATGGCCGCGTAGCACCCACGTTTGTGTTCTCCTCTAGTCCAGTATAGCCAGCAATCCAGGGAAGTCTCCGGTATGGCACCTACATTCTCGGAGGTGATATTGGCTGGTCGGAGCATGCGCTTTGGCCCCTCCGACTCAGCCACCCATATCGGATTACATAAAAAAAAATATTGGTCAAAAAAATATTAAAAATGTAACCCACGCCTCTCGCATTAAACAAGACATACAACATTTAGTTGCCACATTGATTTCGTTGTATCAGCACATCAGCGGAAAATAAATTTACTATTTCACGGACAATTCTCTAGGGTAAGCAGTTTAGACGAGAGTATTTCTTTTGGATGGCGCCTTCCGAGTACGTATATAAGTACATTATGTACTCAGCCTCTAACGAAAACAGCCTCCTTATGTAACGGGCCCTTATATACCTCTCACATTACATAATAGCACGGATACATATCGACGGAAATGTATCTTGCTAAACTTAAAAGTATATACATTCAATTTTCTTCTCCCATACTTCGTGTTTAAGCTTGCATACGGTGCACAATCGTATAAACAATAGGCGCTGTTAGGTCGTTTTGGATTTGAGTCGAAATAAGTTTACCGCAGTAGCGAAAATTATGTAACACGACAAAAGTCAATACTGGAACTGTGAAAAACGCGCAAGCAAATGTCACCCTTATGCTCTATGGTTAGGTGTCGTTTTTCTTTGAAGGTTGTTTAGGAGAAAGGCTGTTTTGCAGCTGTGCGAGGTAGTTACGTTTGGCGCCAGACAGTCGGCCTCCGGTTTTCGGAAGATTTTTTTTTTCTTTTATCTTTTGTCCCGCCCGCCCGCCCTAGCGCAGTCTGGGCGGATTTTAGTTTGGCTTTTGGATAAGTTTAGGGTTTTCGTTGACTACCTAGTAAAAAAATACATTTAGTAATACGTTGACACCAGAACATGTTAAAAAGCGTCATGCTGTCTTTTTTTTTCGTGAAAACTGACACGGTTGCCTACTTCACCTACAACATCCGTGATGTCAGCCCATCAAACCGGGTGAACTAAGTGCCATGTCAGTGCTTCCTTTCATTTCATGTCGGCTACACTGAACTGGACGGAAAACACAAACTATTTACATAGCCGTTTCGACCGACGTTTCGTTCAGTGCGGTGGTATCAACCCGGCCAGAATAAACCCTACCACCTAGTAACGTAAGAAGGGAAGGGACGTACAGTTTAACGTGGAATCCGAACCACGGTCAGCCTCCAACTGTCGAGTTAGTCGACTTTTACGACATGCGACGGGGAGAGATGGAGTGGGCTATTCTTTTTAAGTACCGGCCCCACACGGTCATGGATTATATAGCAGATTTTGTAAATGTATCTAAAAATCAAAATATAGTCAAGCATCCAATTAAAATGCTAGCCGTCCCTTTCAGCCTTGGATTCTATAGTCAGGTATCCCATTAAAATTTATAGGTAAAGGCGTACCTTCTTTCAGCCTTGGATTCTATTCAGCGACGATTCGCCTCATTGGTGACTCTGTCACAAAGGACCTTCAACCTCTAAAGCACAGACATATCGTTGGTCCATTGAGCCCGCTGTTTTATCGGTACTACTATGAACTCTGCTCTGACGAACTTGCTTCCCTTATCCCTCCTCCTCCTGTTCGCCTTCGCCAAACCCGCCATCCTCTCGCGGAACACCCCTTTGTAGTGAACAGAAGAATTCTTCGAACTGCACGATTCTCTAAATCGTTCTTGTGCCGCACTGCAAAGGTGTGGACCGGGCTTCCGGGGAATATCTTTCCTCACTCCTACAATTTCATGGATCTTTAAATCGCGGGTTAATAGCCTTTTTTCCCAGCGACATTAGTCCACCTCCAAGCCGGACTGGCGCCTCCTCGGGGGTGAAATTGGCTGCGCCTGAGGCTTCGACCTCGGGCACAGCCACCCAGTTCGGAAGCAATAAAAAAACCTCATACATCGGTAGTTTTTTTATGGAAACTGACACGGTTGGCTACATCACCTACAACATCCGTGATGTCAGCCCATAACACCGGGTGAACTTGGTGCCACGTCAGTGCTTCCCTTCGGTCGTGCCGGCTACACTGAACTGGACGGAAAAGACAAACTATTTACATAGCCGTTTCGACCGACCTTTCATTCAGTGCGGTGGTATCAACCCGGGCGGGTTAAACCCTACCACCTAGTAATATAAGAAGGGAGTCGCGAAGCCCTTAGTCGCATTTTACGACATACACGGGGAGAGATGCAGTGGGGCTATTCTTTTAAAGTACCGACCCCACACGGCACTGTTCCTACCTTGAAGGTGACTGCTGGGCTTGGCAGAATTATGGGCGAAGCTACATACATACATACATATCACACACGCTGTATCCCGACAATCGGGGTAGGCAGAATAGTTGGTGTTGTAATGCAAGAACTCTGGTAAATTACAGCACAACACCGAACATCACGTTTCGCAAAGTATTCTGACAAGATATCTATCAAACAGCATGTAAGGCACGAAGGAAGACCCACCTGCTGCATGACTCGATGGAAGTACCGTGCCAAGGTGAGAGGTGGCGAGCCTGTCGCCCTTTAGCACGGCATCATGCCCTTATCCCTTAGTCGCCTTTTACGACATGCACGGGGAGAGATGCAGTGGGCCTATGATTTTTCTATCGGAACCAAGCTAGGTACCTATATCTTTTTAAGGTTCCATATCCGATACAACACCGACCAGCGTCCGCCACGTTTAGTAGAGTATTCGGACAAGATAACTATCAAGCAGCAAGTAAGGCATGAAGGCCCACCTGCTGCACGACTCGGTGAAAAGACCGCGCCAAGGTGAAAGGTGGCTAGCCTGTCGCTTTTATGCACGGCATCGTGTCCTTATCCCTTTAGTCGCCTTTTACGACATGCACGGGGAGATGTAGATGAGATGTTTTATATTGTTTAAAACTTATAAATTCTTCGCATGTACATATTTAGCTATCAATTTCATTAATGCATTTGGAAGGTCTATGCCCCCTTATTATAATATACATACATATCACACACGCTGACCCCGACAATCGGGGTAAGCAGAGTAATCGGTGTTGTACTGCAAGAACTCTGGTAAATTACAGCACAACACCGACCACCACGTGTCGCAAAGTATTCGAACAAAATTAAATCGTTCAAGCAGCAAGCAAGGCACGAAGACTCACCTGCTGCATGACTCGATGGAAAGGCTGCTTATTATAATAATATATTACTGTTTTTTTTAGGTTTCCGTATCCCGTACGGAAGCCTATTAATAAGCCTACGCCGTCTGTCTGTCCGTCCGTCCGTCCGTCCGTCCGTCCGTCTGTATGTCCGAGGGCTGTATCTCTTGAACCGTAATAGGTAGCTCGTTGAAATTTTTACAGAATGTGTCTTATTTATGGTGGAATAATAAATAATAAATAATTACAAATACATAATAATAAATACAAATAATAAAAAATTAAAAACAAAATTAAGGGGGTTCCCATAAAAGAAACGTGTTTTTTTTCAATGTTTTTTTTTGTGGTGCGGAAACCTCGGTGCGCGAGTCCGACTCGCACTTGGCCGGTTTTTAGTAATACTGTAATAATTTACAGTAATACGTTGTTTCTTCAAAAAAAAGTTGGCAACACTCAATGGCAACACTACTTACCATGTGACATCTTCGTGTGAAAGCGAACAAGAAGAAGATTATGAACATTTTTTTTTTATTTATTCATCCCTTTTCTGGACATGCAAAACTTATTAGAGTATGTACTATGTACAGCCATTTCTGTTGTAGGTAGGTATTTCTAATGTCTGTTGTTTTCGTCTCGTATTGCGAGAATCTCAAAAATATATACTTTTTAACCGACTACAAAAAAAGGAGCTTCTCAATTCGACTGTTTTTTTAATGTTTGCCCCCTCAGAACTTTTGACTGGGTGAACCGATATTGATGATTCTTTTTTTTTTATTTGAAAGTTGGTGCTTCCCGTATGGTCCCATTTCAATTTGGTCAAGATCGGATTGCATTAATAGCAAAAAATTACTAAATAAAACTGTGAAATAAAAAACTGTTTAAAAAAATATAAAAACCGCCTTCAAAAATGTATTAAATAAAAAAAAATCAAACCCTAGAGTTGAAGGCGGTGCTAAAGCAAGCAAAAACAACCGACCGCCTTCAACTCTAGGGTTCGATTTTTTTTTATTTCATACATTTTTTTATTTACGACGACGCGGCAAACAAACTTGTTCGTCTATGACAAACCATATTTTATGAACACATTGTTTTCAAGTGTCGAAAATACGGTATTGTCAGACTATTGCTAGTCAGTGAACTCCAAGCCATAATAAATAGTGAAGTGCCTACGAGTCTTGAGGACCTTTTAACAAACCCGGAAAACTATAAGCTCGTAGTATATAATTTTATAAAAAACACAATTGATAAAAATATAATGAAAAAAAAATTGACATTTTAAGATTGGCTCCAAAGGAACTTGTATCCAGAGCCGTTAAATAGTTTAATAAAATAAAAAGTGAAATCTTCAATTGAAAACGAAATCCAACGAGCGCGTTCCAAAATTGAATTCATCCGGGAAATTCAAGATGGCCGCCGCGCCTTCCCACCTGTAGGCGGCGCCTCCCGTGATTGGCTGGCTTGGTGTTACTTTTAGCCACAGGAAAACTGCTCTTCACACATATACAGATGCACAGACAGAGAGATGGTGATATTATTTCGAATACTGAAAGGATGTTGCGGGTGGGGGCGTTTTTGGGAGTTTCAGAAGTCGCGAGTCATTGTATATTGTAAAAAAAATGTGCGTTGAATGACTGGGAATTGGGGATGAATTCGTGAGTTGTAAGATCTTTTGTTTTATTTGAAGACGTTTGAGTGGAATGGAGATGGTAGATTATTTTCCTGGACATACGTTTTGTCAGCCTCGGTAGCTCATTGGTGCGGTCGGTCGACTGTTATTAAGCTCACCTGGGCGCGGTCAGTACTTGGATGGGTGACCGCTCGATTGTTCAAGGCTGACCGTGGTTCGGATTCCACGTTAAACTGTAGGTTCCTTCCCTTCTTACTTTACTAGGTGGTAGTGTTTACGCCGCCCGGGTTGGTACCACCGCACTAAATGAAACTTTGGCCGAAGCGGCTATGTAAATAGTTCTTGTTTTCAGTCCAGTTCAGTGTAGCCGAGATGAAGCGAAGGGAAGCACTGACATGTACACCTAGTTCACCAGGGTGCTATGGGCTGACATCACAGATTTAGGTAATGTAGCCAACCGTGTCAGTTTCCATAAAAAAAACGCACCGTTACGCTATATCTCGACAATCGGGTTAAGCAGAGAAATCGTTGTTGCGCTGCAAGAAATCGGGAAAATTAAAAAACCCGACCATTTAACACTAGTATTTGTGTAACATATAGGTACGTCAATATATAACTCCTTATAACTCGAGAACCACTTTATCGATTAACATACGGTTTTAAATTTTACATTCTGTCACCTCTCAAGATGGTTTTCTGTTGTAAATCATAACGCTACATCAGCGGCGGCCTGAGCTGTAAGCAAAATTCCAGTCAAAACTAAATTGTTTCGCTGTCTCTCTCGTTTAGCGAATCAGCTGAGTGGACTCAGTGTTCGCCACGTGCGCTTAAGTATACGTTCATTTATATCTGCTTAATTAAATAGATTTTCTGAATAATTTTGTGACGAGTAAATCCGTAAATTTAAAGTAAGTTCGTCAGCCTCGATAGCTCAGTGGTGCAGACAGTCGACTGTTGCTATTGGTTGTTAAGCAACGCTGGGCCGTGATGTCAGCCCATAAGACCGAGTGAACTAAGGTGTCAGTGCTTCCCTTCGGTCGTGCCGGCTACGCTGAACTGGACGGAAAACACAAACTATTTAATTTTGTTTTTTTTTTTATGGAAACTGACACGGTTGGCTACATCACCTACAACATCCGTGATGTCATCCCATAACACCGTGTGAACTACATAGCTGTTTCGACCAACGTTTCATTCAGTGCGGTGGTACCAACCCGGACGGGTTGAACCGTACCACCTAGTAAGGTAAGGAAGGAAGGGACCTACAGTTTTACGTGGAATCCGAACCACGGTCAGCCTCCAACGGTCGAGCGGTCACCCATTAAAGTACTGACCGCGCCCACGTGTGGTTATGATCACGATCGAGAGTCGCCAGACCGCGCTATATCGAGCGATACAGCTCAGTATATTATATTATATAATGAGCTATATTTTTTGTTTTGTTTTTAGGGTTCCGTATCAGGTACGGGACTCTATTACTAAACCTATGCCGTTTGTCTGTCTGTCTGTTTGTCTGTCTGTCCGTCCGTCCGTCTGTCCGAGCGCTGTATCTCTTGAACCGTAATAGGTAGCCCGTTGAAATTTTCACAAAAAATGTGTTATTATGGCCGATATAACAACAAATAATAAAAATAAGAAAAAGTAAAAAATTCACGGGGGTTCCCATAGAAGAAACCAGAAAGTGTATGCGCGCGCCATCTACCGAATATATTATGAAGCATGACATTAACTAATATGAAGCATTTCATAACACGCCATCTAGGTGACGTGAGTAGCGCTGGCCGTGACATGGCGATACGGGACCCTCGGTGCGCGAGTTCGACTCGCACTTGGCCGGTTTTTTTTTATGTAATCCGGTAATAGGTGGCTGAGTTGGAGGGGCTAAAGCGCATGCTCCGACCAGCCAATATCACCTCCGAGAAGGTAGGTGCCATACCGGAGACTTCCCTAGACTGCTGGCTATACTGGACTAGAGGAGAACACAGCCGAGGCTGCTGTGCGGCCATCTTACATCCAGTACGGTGGTACCAACCCAGTCGGCTACAATTTGAGCCTACCACCTAGTAAGGGGCAAGGGAATCGATATCGATTCGAGGCTGGCAAAAGTATTCATGTAATCTATAAACAATAGTATGAATATGATTATTTAGAAAGCACAGCCATCTAGTCCACATTGCCCGTATCCAGCCGAGCGGAGGAGAGCTAGAAATGTTTATTAAATTAAAAGGTTTGTTTATTTATTTGTCAGTGGGATTACACAGAGCTGCCTACTACGCCGCGCTGCGACACTGCGAGGCGACCACTCCCCATAGGTTGTCGTTTTCGCTGCCGCATACAGGCTGATGTTTAGTTAAGAGGACTCCATAGGGCATTAAACGAAAATTGTTATATTTTTTAAAACTACAAACCAAAATTTTAGTTCTATGAATTACATTATATGATTTTTTTTTAAACTAGATAATATACGTACTAAACACTGAAGCAGCCTTTTTAAATTTACAGTATTTTTTCATGGTGACACAAAATTCTGAAGATGACTCTATTTTAATTACTCATGTCAAGCTAGCTACATACTGGATAATTATTTTGGAATAAAATTTACGTCATTGTATAGGGAATTTAATTTTCTAGACACTAAAGCAGCATTATTTGAAAAAAAAACGAATCCTAATAATTAAAAAAAAAAACTACAAAATTCACCATATAAACGCGCGCACTGCGCTCGATTGCTCAGTACGCCGAAATTGCATTTTTGTTTTTCCATATGAATCCTCTTAAAACGCCGAATTCTCTGTCGCGTTTTATTTATTTACCCCCAACGCAAAAATAGGAGTGTTATTATTTATTATAAGTGAATAGCTGTGCCCGCGGCTTCGCCCGCTCTCATATTTGACTTCTCTGCTAACCACATAAGCCATTTAGCGTGATAGTAAGTAGCCTATAGTTGATGGGAAGAATCAAGCTATCCGTAGATATTTTTTTTATTTAAATCGGTTCTGTGGTTGTCGAGTTATAAGCGGACAGACAGACATACAGAAAGCAGACGTTATTAAAATCGGTTCAGTGGTTCTCGAGTTATAAGCGGACAGACATACATACAAAAAGCAGACGTTGGATTTTGTTAAAGGTAAGAAAGGAAGGATAATGATAAGGAGGATAATGATCTGGCTTTGAGCTAACAATGGAATAGCTCTCTGGGCAGACCTCTTTCATATGTTTTTTAGGTTTCCGTATCCCGTACGGAAGTCTATTACTAAGCCTCCGCTGTCTTTCTGTCTGTCTGTCTGTCCGTCCGTCCGTCTGTCTAACCGTCCGTCCGTCTGTCCGTCCGTCCGTCTGTCTGTCCGTCCGTCCGTCTGTCTGTCCGTCCGTCCGTCTGTCCGAGGGCTGTATCTCTTGAACCGTAATGGTAGCCCTTTGAAATAAAAAAAAAATGTGTTATTTATTATGGCCGTTATAACAACAAATAAGAATAATAAGAAAAAGTAAAAAATTCACGGGGTTCCCATAGAAGAAACCAAAAAATGTATGCGCGCGCGCCATCTGCCGAATAGATTATGAAGCACGACATTAACTAATATGAAGCATTTCATAACACGCCATCTAGATGGCGTGAGTAGCGCTAGCCGTGACATGGCGATACGGGACCCTCGGTGCGCGAGTTCGACTCGCACTTGGCCGGTTTTTTAGGTTTTCGTATCCCGTACGGAAGTCTATTACTAAGCCTCCGCTGTCTATCTCTCTCTGTCTGTCCGTCCGTCCGTCCGTCCGTCTGTCTGTCTGTCCGTCCGTCCGTCTGTCCGAGGGCTGTATCTCTTGAACCGTAATAGGTAGCCCGTTGAAATTTTCACAGAATATGTGTTATTATGGCGGATATAAAAACGAATAATAAAAAATAGAAAAAGTAAAAAATTAAGGAGGGTTCCCATACAAGAAACATATCTTTGTCAATGTTCTTTTTGTGGTGCGGAAACCTCGGTGCGCGTGCCCGACTCGCACTTGGCCGGTTTTTATATTTGATTAAGTAGTGATAGTACTAAAACGCGTAAATATATATTTCGAATGCCCCAAGCCCCAAGTGATAAAGTGAAAAAAACACGCACGTTAGATCGTGACATCCTGTAAGTGAGAGGGGTGGTTCCCCACTGTGTTGAGCGATACATCTCGAACGCTTTACATAAATCATAGTTAGGGGGGGGTGGCGGCAGGGTTGTTTTAACTAATGGTCGCTCTTCGCCTTCACCGAAAGCGCAGCTTACCCCAGTCAAAGTTGTGACATTTCAAAAAATTCTCTTAAAAAGTTTATTGCAAAAAATAGATGACGTTAGGTTTTCTCGCGTGAAGTTTTGGGTTTTGGATCATGAATACTTTTATACCACAGAGCAAGCATTTTTTTATGTAATCCGGTACGGGTAGCTGAGTCGGAGGGGCAAAGCGCATGCTCCGACCAGAAAATATCACCTCCGAGAAGGTGAGTGCCATACCGGAGACTTCCCTGGATTGCTGGCTATACTGGACTAGAGGAGAACACAACCGAGGCTACCATGCGGCCATCTTACATCCAGTACGTGGTACCAACCCATTCGGCTACAATGTGAGCCTACCACCTAGTGCGGGGCAAGGGAAGCGACACTAGCGAACGAGAAAAAGAAAATATTAAGCAACCCTGAGCGCGGTCAGTTCTTGGATGGATGACCGCCCGACCGTTGGAGGCTGACCGCGGTTCGAATTCCACGTTAAACTGTAGGTCCCTTCCATTCTTACCTTACTAGGTAGATGGTAGGGTTTTCCCGCCCGGGTTGGTACCAGCACACTGAGCAAAACGTCGGTCTAAACGGCTAGATTTAAATATATACTAGTACGACGAATACGGAACCCTAAAAATTACACTTAGACTTATTGGTTTCGGCTTTAAACCCCCAACAAAAGATAGACATGTGCTGCCCAGCAGTGTACACACACTAACACGCTGACTGACCGACTGACTGACCGGCCGTTGAGCTGCCGACGCTGACAACAAAAAAAAACCTGCCAAGTGCGAGTCGGACTCGTGCACCGAGGTTTCCGCACCACAAAAAAAAACATTGAAAAAAAAAATTGTTTTCTTGAATGGGAACCCCCCTTAATTTTTTACTTTTTCTATTTTTTATTATTTGTTGTTATATCCGCCATAATAACACATATTCTGTGAGAATTTCAACGCGCTACCTATTACGGTTCAAGAGATACAGCCCTCGGACAGACAGACGGACGGACGGACGGACAGACGGCGTAGGCATAGTAATTGGAGTAATAGTACGAGATACGGAAACTTAAAAAAGTCACAGGCTAAGTAGGGTACCTTCACGATGTTTCTATTCACCCTATACCCAGAAAGCCTCGCGATCTGTCTGGCAGGCTGTGGCGCCAGCGTGTCGCGAGCGAGCCCCGCCCCCGCGCAGATGAAATCAGACATTTCCCGGGAAACTCGACTCTACTCATAAATTGTATAAACTATCCGAGCTCCCGAGTCCACGGGATCGAGGGGAGTTCTGGCGATAGGTCGACAGATAGAAATTCTTTAATGCTCGACAAACACAAATTCCAAATTCAAATTTAAAATTGTTTATTATGTGTGTGTTTTTTTTTAAGGAAACTGACACGGTTGGCTACATCACCTACAACATCCGCGATGTCAGCCCATAACACCGGGTGAACTTGGTGCCACGTCAGTGCTTCCCTTCGGTCGTGCCGGCTACACTGAACTGGACGGAAAACACAAACTATTTACATAGCCGTTTCGACCGACCTTTCATTCAGTGCGGTGGTGCCAACCCGGGCTGGTTGAACCGTACCACCAATGGCAAATTAGAACAAAATTGTCAAGCAACGCTGGGCGCGGTCAGTACTTGGATGGGTGACCGCTCGACCGCTCGAGGCCTACCGCGGTTTGAATTCCAGGTAAAACTAAAGATCTGTTCCCTTCTTACCTTACTAGGTGGTAGAGTTTATCCCGCCTGGGTTGGTACCACCGCACTGAATGAAACGTCGGTCGAAACGGCTATGTAAATAGTTCCTGTTTTCCGTCCAGTTCAGTGTAGCAGACATGAAATTAAGGGAGGCACTGACGTGGCACCTAGTTCACCCGTGCTCACATCACGGATGTTGCAGGTGATGTAGCCAACCGTATCAGTTTCTATAAAAAAATAAATATTTATTTTACATTTATTCACACATTTCTTTTTATATAAATTTCACATTTTTACAAAATTACAACCTAAAATTGATATAAAAACAAATCAAGTTTCCACCACCGGCCGCGGCGGAGCGGGGCGAGCCCAGGCTACCGATGGTCGGGTCCCAAAGAGACCCGACGATGTGTCGAGCAGGGCTGCCTTCTGGATCTGGCCAACCACTCAGCGAGAGCCTCTTAAGGTGGTCATCGAGGCTCTTCGCTATCAGCCTATGCGCTGATACGACTATGGGCACAACGATCGTCGAGTCAACGGGCCACATTTTGGTAACCTCGTGCTGCAAATCCAGATACTAATTATTAGATATTAATTATGTTTCAGTAAATTCGAGCACCTTCAAACCCACCGCCTCCCCAGCGCACCATCCTTGCGGATATAGCACTCGCATCGTGTTGTCATCGCTCGTCAAAGCAAGTTATCATCCGAGTCCAATGCAGATTGCATTCTGAGAGAGAGGGATTGCATTCTGTCGGCCGCCATGACAGCGGCCGGACCGAAGACGCGCAAATACAGCGGTCCAATCCCACGCGATGGAACCCAGCGAGGCGTTCTGGGTCCCCCCCCCCCCCCCCCCCCCCCCCGACCCAGCGAGGCGTTCTAGGTCCCCCTCCCCCCCCCCCCCCCCCTTAGAGCGCACCGGCTCCGGAAGGAAGTAAATTCAAGCAATCGTGCGAACCCCGCTCCCCGCCCGGAACGAGTCGGGAAAACTTTTTCATTCTCTATATTAATGTCGGCCATTTTGAAGCGGCCGCCATTTTGTTGTCGTTATGATTGAAAGTTTCGCCTCAGCCGGGCCATTTCAAACATGCCGTTATGGGTTTCCAGAATATTTACTCTCGAAATGTTTCCTGAAATTTTGAATAAAATTCGTAATTGAATATATAATGTGAATATTTATAGGAGATGGAATGCAAACGGCTCTGGTTGATAGACAAATTGCTCTGATATACATGATTTTATTAGGAAACTGTTAAGTATTTCATTATATATTTAGCTAGCTTTTTCACGCGGCTTCGCTCGCGTGAAATGCGATTTAAATATTTAAAAAGAAGAAAGTAAGTAAGCCCGCTACCGTACCTTTATTTCGGCGTGCGGAACAATTCGGTTTACTTGAAAGCCACATCTTAGCGTAATCGGAACTGAATTTGATTTTGCCTATCCTGTGTCCCACATTAAATGTGCTTGTACAAAGTGTCATCAAATTCAGATGATCGGTTTAAGAGTTATGGAGGAACATACATACAGAAAATATTACGTTACGATTTTTGTACATAGGCGGATAATAGCGGATAGATACGGAAACCTCCGTGCGCGAGTAAAACTCGCACTTATTTTTTATCTATCTATCTTATCTTGAATGTTTTTCTTGAAAACTTCTTTAGGCGCGCTGAGAGACTTTCGGTGGGGGGGGGGGGGGGGGGGGGGGGGTAAAAATTATGAATTCGCGTGGCGTGCCGACATGCATGTTGACGCATGTTAACAGGACCCGGGTAACCGTGGTCGCAGGAACTCTCACGCCCTCTCTCTTCTCTTCCGCACACTTAATGATCCTGCTGCTCCCAAATATTTGAGTGAACGGTTTAAATTTCTTTCTTCTCACGGTCTGGCTTTAAGATCTGCTGACAACTTACTCTTGGCAATACCGGCTCACTCAAGCTCTTTCTACACGGACTCTTTCACAGTACAAACAGCTCGCCTCTGGAATAATCTGCCCGTGCATTTACGCTCCTGTACGTCTATGAATGTATTTAAGATAAATTTAAACAAACTTCTCCTTTCCTTACCGAAGTAAATGCAATGTATAATATTAGATACATATCTTTACTCCCCTTCTCTTACTCTCTTGTCATTCAGTTGGTTGTGTCGCACAACGGTACCACCTATCGATGTACTTAATATGTAAGTTTATTATATACATATATATGTTTATTAAAGTATTTATGTAGTATTCGTATGTAGTTTATAATACATATTTCTTTACAGTCTTAACACATTGCCACAAACTATTCTTGTTCGCCTGCATGTACTTCTCCCACATCCCAAAGGTTAGTTAGAATAGAATGCCTCGCGGCATTAAGCTCGCCTGTTGTACCTAATTTTTATAAATTGGTGTTCAATAAAGAATATATACATACATACCTACAACACGCATATACGGGTAGGTACGGTAGGATCGAATGAAAGGCACATCAAATTATAAAGCATGAAAAAATATTGACTTCTAATCGACAAGATATAGTCGCTAAATTCGCATACTCACGCTATTACAGAAATATTTCGTTGTGTTTTTTCGAGTTTTTATCAACAATGGCGGACATGTACCGTGTGGGGCCGGTACTTTAAAAGAATAGCCCCACTGCATCTCTTCCCGTGTATGTCGTAAAAGGCGACTAAGGGATATGACTCCCTTCTTATATTACTAGGTGGTAGGGTTTAACCCACCCGGGTTGGTACCACCGCCATTGGCGTATCTAGGGTTATTTTCCAGGGTGGGCCTAGCCCCTGAAAAGCGATGGCCGATGAAGCCGAAACCCGATGTACCTACGCAATAAAAGTAGGAACTTGAAGTGTTGAGCCGTATTTCGACCATTGATTTCGGAAAGTTTCTTTGCCTAAATAAAATTAAACAAAAACATTTTTTTTAAGTGTTTATTTTGATTACCTGGATGGAAATGGAATTTTATGTTGATTCCTCAGCTGTAGATTATTTAGTGTTTTTGTGTGAAATTATTTAAGTGCCCACCCTAGAATTTTGGGTTGGCAACCCAACATCCTGGGGTGGGCACCAGACACTTCTGGGATGGGCCGTGCCCACCCGGCCCCCCCTCTATATACGCCAATGACCACCGCACTGAATGAAAGGTCGGTCGAAACGGCTATGTAAATAGTTTGTGTTTTCCGTCCAGTTCAGTGTAGCCGGCACGACCGAAGGGAAGCGCTGACGTGGCACCAAGTTCATCCGGTGGTACGGGCTGACATCACGGATGTTGTAGGTGATGTAGCCACCCGTGTCGGTTTCCATAAAAAAAAAAATGTTTTCTTAAAAAAACTATTTAAAAAAATATTAAAACCACCTTCAAAAATGTATGAAATAAAAAAATCGAACCCAAGAGTTGAAGGCAGTCGGTTAATCCGCCTTCGGCCTCGCGATTCCGCCTTGCATTCCAATCCGGTCTTGGCCAAATTGAAATGGGACCACACGGGAAGCACAAGCTTTTAAATAAACAAAGAATTTTCAAAATCCGTTCACCCAGTCGAAAGTTCTGAGGTAACAAACATAATAAAAATACAGTCGAATTGAGAACCTCCTCCTTTTTTTGAAGTCGGTTAAAAAGTTGCACTGTCAAACAGCCATTGGGTGACGGGACGGGCCGCTCTGCGAATTTACTATCGTCAGCCAGTATTGTATTGTATTGTTTATTGATCATTCTTATGGCAGTTATACAGCGCTCGAACTTGTCACAATTTGTTCTATCCGGTTCGATTACACCCACGAAGAAGAACCGACAAGAAACTTCGCAGGGTATTTTTTTTTAAACATATTTTTACAAGTATTTAGTGACTAGCCACATAATAACACCGCCCATAGTCCATCTAAAACACAGCTTGAGAGCAAGATTAACAATTTTGCTGAGAGTTCTGACTACAAAGACTTATTAATTAAGTGAATCAGGTGTAAAGAGCCTTTGTCAAACTTTGATACGTAATTTGCTCTTTTTATTATTCCGAAGTTTCAAGTTTTCACTTCTGTCGGCAGTCCCCATGACTACCATTCTTTTTGTTGCGATACAAATTTCTAGATAACAAAGAAACAAAGATATGTGTATAGGAATCTGTCGAACAGCTATGATTTATGACAAACTATCGCGAGGGGGAGAGTCACTTAGCAATAGTGTTGCTGTGCTTTGGGGTGGGTTGTAGACAAACTTATCTGTCAGTTTGTTGTAGACAAACTTATCTTTTTTTTTTTATGGAACCTGGCACGGTCGTCTACATCACCTACAACATCCGTGATGTCAGCCCATAACACAGGGTGAACTAGGTGCCATGTCAGTGCTTCCCTTCATTTCATGTCGGCTACACTAAACTGGACGGAAAACACGAACTATTTACATAGCCGTTTCGACCGACGTTTCGTTCAGTGCGGTGGTAGCAACCCGGCCGGGATAAACCCTACCACCTAGTAAGGTAAGAAGGGAAGGGACCTACAGTTTAACGTGGAATCCGAACCACTGTCAGCCTCCAACGGTCGAGCGGTCACCCATCCAATCACTGACCGCGCTCAGCGTTGCTTAATAAATAACAGTTGACTAACCAACCGCGCCACTGAGCTACCGAGGCTGACGAATTTTCTTATCCCTTAGTCGACTTTTACGACATGCGACGGGGAGAGATGCAGTGGGGCTATTCTTTTTAAGTACCGACCCCACACGGTACAAATTATCTGTCAGTTTGTTGAGGTAGGTATTTGTATCTAGGTTGATATGTTATGTTTTTATTTTTATAGAAACTGGCGCGGTTGGCTACATCAGCTAATACATCCGTGATGTCAGCCCATAACACCTTGGTGAACTAGGTGCCGTGTCAGTGCTTTCCTTCGGTCGTGACGCCTACACTGAACTGGACGGAAAACACGGACTATTGACCATAGCCATTTATATTAAATACGAAATGTCAAATGTATTAATTTCTTTGTTTCACGGCACTGTGGTACAACAATTTTTGTGGTACAATAATTTTTGTAAATGTCTTTAATGTAAACACGAGAAAATCTTTTACTGGTTTAGTAATTTATATGAAAAACCGCTTGCAACTATATGTATGTACTGTAAACTGTTGATTTTCCAAATATAATAAAATAAAATAAAATAAAATATTGACCTTTCATTCAGTGCGGTGGTACCAACCCGGGCGGGTTAAACCCTACGACCTAGAAAGGTAAGAAGGGAAGTGACCTACATGCATGCTAATTTGCAGCAATGTATACGGAAAATTCTTGCAATGCATGGAACCTACATTGCACGTTTCGCTTGCCCCATACTAGGTGGTGGGCTCAAGTTGTAGCCGAATGGGATAGTACCGCCGTACTGGATGTAAGATGGCCGCATAGCAGCCTCGGTTGTGTTCTCCTCTAGTCCAGTATAGCCAGCAATCCAGGGAAATCTCCGGTATGGCACCTACCTTCTCGGAGGTGATATTGGCTGGTCGGAGCATGCGCTCTAGCCCCTTTTACTCAGTCACCTATAACGGATTACATAAAAAAAGTATACATTGCACCAGTCTGTACCCAGCTTTACATACTTGGTATAATATGACACTTGGTCACGAAGACGAAGTAACTATTAAGTAATCTGTGACTTGGTACTCTGTACGCAAAAATGTTTACTCTTCATAAAAAAAACTCACAGATCTCGTGTCTGCCACCAACGACTTGGTTGTCTGCCACGACCTTCGGGTACATTGAAAATGAATCTGCCAAATGAACTGAATTAAATTTTTTAACATATAATTATATTTATTTATCCAAAAAATTACAAATTAGGTAGTAGGTAGTTTTTTTTTTTTTATGGAAACTGACACGGTTGGCTACATCACCTACAACATCCGTGATGTCAGCCCATAACACCGGGTGAACTTGGTGCCACGTCAGTGCTTCCCTTCGGTCGTGCCGGCTACACTGAACTGGACGGAAAACACAAACTATTTACATAGCCGTTTCGACCGACCTTTCATTCAGTGCGGTGGTACCAACCCGGGCGGGTTAAACCCTACCACCTTGTAATATAAGAAGGGAGTCATAGGTATCCCTTAGTCGCCTTTTACGACATACACGGGGAGAGATGCAGTGGGGCTATTCTTTTAAAGTATTCCTTTAAAGGTAGTATAGTAAAATTATTGATCTAACTTAGTTTAAATACATATTTATTTATTCACAAAGAATAACTTTATAACTATAATAATGTATATATTTAGGTATTATGTATTATATAAATTGTAATTCATATGTATTTAATTTAATCTAAAATTGTAATTTATACGTTTAATTAACTAGTATGTACTTATATGTAGTGTATATTATAGTATATTATAGTTATTTTCCTTATATTATATTATACATTCCCACACTCAAGTCTTTTGCTACTACCTACTTATATCTCGCAACATACGACTCTCAAACATCCAAAGGTTGACTGGGAGAAATCCCTGTAAGGGATAAGTCCGCCTTTGCCCCTCATGTAAATTTCTTATTGTGTGTTTATGTTAAATGTTTTTTGGAGCAATAAAGTATTTCTATCTATCTATAACTTCGTCCAAAAACATCATCATGCTCCAAAACATTTATTCACCGACACGGTACCTACAGGTAGGTACAGTGTGTCCTCCCGGTTATGTATGACGTACGGATGTGAAACGTGGACGCTGACGGTCGCTGTTGTCCAAAGGTTGAAAGTTGCCCAGCGAGCAATGGAGCGAGCCATGCTGGGAATATCGCTACGTGATATGGCGCGTAACGAGGCAATCCGCCGACGCACCAAAGTAGTCGATATTGGACACCGGGTGGCTAAGCTCAAGTGGCAGTGGGCTGGGCGCGTTAGCCGAAGAGACGATGACCGTTGGAGTAACCGTGTCCTACACTGGCGGCCGTGGACAGGAAAACGGAGTGTGGGAAGACCACCCGCCAGGTGGGACGACGACATCAAGTACGCCGGCGGAAATCAGTGGTTCCGTATCGCTGAAGGCCGGGAGGACTGGAGGAAAATTGGAGAGGCGTATGTCCAGCAGTGGACGCTTACACGCTGACTGACTGACTGACTGACTGACTGACTAGGTACCTACTTACCGCGCTCGCTCACGCGCTCTTCGCGCGTAAACTCCGCGTCACTTCACTTCTGAAATAACCCATCAGTGATACGCACCTCCAATAATTTTTGACGTGATAACGTCACGTCTTATAAATTGATGAACACCGGCTGCACGCACGAAAAAGTGTCACGTTCCATCTGAACCTGTGTGTGCAAGCGAGAGCGCGCAACAAGCGATAGAGAGGCACAATCGGCCCAACCACTTTATGACGTTATTTTTATTTTTTTTATTTATTTTATTTCGATTACATCTTACATATTAAGTATAACAGTTTTTTTTTAAGAGCACAACACAAGTAAATTAAACGGATTATGTTAAAGAGGACTTATCTACTATGTAAGTAATTATTTACCTTATTTTAATAATTTAGGTCCTTGCATAATACAACGTTTCAGGAATTGGTGTGCTATTAGGTCCTCGAAATGGCATGGCTGGACAGGTCGCGAAGGTCCTCGTTTAGCCTAACACAAAGTCCTCGAATGGACGTCGCCAGACAGGTTTGAGAGTGTATATTGTGTCCTCGCTTTGTTTGTCACAATTCAAGTTAGAAAGAGTAGGAGATATCGAAACACTAGGCGCTTGAGCGTTTCCAGGAATAAATTTGGCGCACATCTGTCTTGTCGAGGTCATCGTACGACTTCGTATAGTCCAGATACGGACAGGTCCTCGGTCTGAATGAGTAAAACGGGGGTCCTCGCATGGTACTTAAAACAAACAAGGGTGTGTGTGTGAAGTAATGTGAGTGTGTAAACATTGTAATTTTTTTTTGTTAACCTAAAGTGTATGTGTAATTTTAAATGTTTTCTAGCACAGGAGTGTGCGTGATGGCATGGCAAAGGTAAAGGCGTGTGACTGTATGTGTATGGGGAAAGTGGGGTACATAACACTACTATGACAAACTATTACTTCAGGACAATATATTAAACAGGTGCTCAGTCTCTGCATAGTTAAGGTTAATTAAGTAAATATGTAGCTGTTTCTTAAGGGGTTTTCCTTATCACGTAAAACTATCGTCCGTAAACCGACTTTACAGACAACCAATTTTTTTAAATATTTTCGATATCTCATTTCGTTTTCGAGACATAAATTTTTTTCTGACCGAAACAGGCCGAAAAATGACCGCATTTTTCACATTTTTTAGATTAAAAAAAAAAGTTTTTGAGCCCGCGTCTTTTGACACCCCAATCAGCCACGTAGTCCCAAATCCCACGACAGCAGGGCGATGTCGCACTTTCGCTGAAAATCGCGCTTATACCGAAACGACAAAAAAAACATTTTCAATGTTAAAATATTTTATTCACCCCTTGACTGTGAAGCCAACAGTGAGAATGCGTCTCCGCGGGAGACGGCGCGACCGCACGCTGAGAAAAACTATTTCCCTAAAGAAAAACGAGTGTTTTTACATTCTCCACTCGTGTGTCCTATCGATTTGAATGCGTATTCAGGATGGGTGAGGGTTTTGCAATGGGATTGCGAAGAGAACGGCATTAACGCCAGCTCCTTTTTTTATGTAAACTGACACGGTTGGCTACATCACCTACAACATCCGCGATGTCATTCCATAACACCGGGTGTACTTGGTGCCACGTCAGTGCTTCACTTCGGTCGTGCCGGCTAAACTGAACTGGACGGAAAACACAAACTATTTACATAGCCGTTTCGACCGACCTTTCATTCAGTGCGGTGGTATCAACCCGGGCGGGTTAAACCCTGCCACCTAGTAATATAAAAAGAGAGTCATATCCCTTAGTCGCCTTTTAAGACATCCCCTGTATGTGATTGTTCGGTCCCATTGAGTGCCGCGCCTCGCGCCTCGCCGTGCCACGCCGCGCCGTGCCACGCCGCGCCGCGCCACGCCGCGTCTGCGCGTCCCGCGCCGAGCTGTTCCCACTGCCCGGCGCGCCCCGTGCCGTGCCTGTACGAGTGACACGGAGCACACGGCTGCGTGCGCGCGTGCGAGCGTGACGCGATGCGCGCCGCCGTTTCTCGCTGTGCCGCGCCTTTGAAGTTACCGACTCTCGACGGATCAGACCGCGCCGCGCCGCGCCTCGGCGCGCCTCCTGCCTGTTCCCACTGGCCGGGGCGCGGCGGGGCGCGGCGTGGCGCGGCTCGGCGCACCGAGGCGCGGAGGCAATGGGACCCTGCCATGAGAGATGCATCCTTCTTTACAAAACACGTCGCTGAAATTAAGCGACCACCTCGGGGTCCTCGGTGTCGAACTGTCGCACGACTTGAACTTCCGGCGCGACATTGAGGGCAAGGCCAAGCTGGCCTCAAAAAAGCTGGGCCTACTGATCAAGGTGCGGGGGGCGTACTTTACGCTGGGCCAAAAACTGACGTTGTATAAAACACAGGTTAGGTTCTGCTTGGAGTACTGCTCGCACTTGTTGGATGGCTCAGCTCAGCTCAATACCAGCTTGCGCCGCTAGACTCAATCCAGCGTCGTGCCGTGCGACTGATGAGATGAATGACCCTGCGGTGTCCCGCGACTTAGAACCGCTGCAACACCGTAGGGACGACGGCTCCCTAAGTGTGTTCTATCGTCTATTCCATGGGGAGTGTTCGGAGGAGCTGTATAACGCGATTCAGCCGTCCGCATTCCACCTCCGCACTACGCGTACTGGACGGGGATGCACCCCTATTCAATCGACCTACCACGGCTGCGCCGGCGCACCAACTGGTTCGGTTTTATTTATGTAAATGTTTTATTTATTTATCTAACATTATTTAATATTATATATCATGTGATTTAAGATTACCGTGGTTAACATTCATAGTGGAAATATTTATTTACGGCTTTACTCACGGTTTTTGTATCGCGTTGCCGCGACGTTTCGACTCAAACATTCGAGTCATTGTCAAGCGAGCTCCTGTGTCCGGCGGCGGTCAACGAGGAACTAGTCAGTTTGACATGTTCCGCCGTTGACAGAGATTGTAGCTGTGGGTAGTTTGAAGATGTTGGCTTTGAGCTGCGTTCCGGAGGACCGCTGACAGACCGCTCAAAGCCAACATCTTCAAACTACCCACAGCTACAATCTCTGTCAACGGCGGAACATGTCAAACTGACTAGTTCCTCGTTGACCGCCGCCGGACACAGGAGCTCGCTTGACAATGGCTCGAATGTTTGAGTCGAAACGTCGCGGCAACGCGATACAAAAACCGTGAGTAAAGCCGTAAATAAATATTTCCATTATATATCATTATTATTCTGTACACTCTTTTTTTATTTATTATAATTTCAGATCATGCTTTACATGAAGCTAGTTTGCACGTGAAATAAGTTAAAGTGATCCCCAATCCAAAACGTCCTTGAGATTTGAACCAGAGCGGTAAATGTGGGCGGAGGCATCGCGATATATTTATTTCTTCTTCTTCTTCTTCTTCTTTTATATTCTGGCGATCGTATGCGCGCTCTTTCAATTCAATTCAATTCTTTACATATCACACACGCTGAATCCCGACAATCGGGGTAAGCAGAGTAATCGGTGTTGTGCTGCAAGAGCTATGGTAAATTGCAGCACAACACCGACCACCACGTTTCGCAAAGTATTCGAACAAGATTAAATCGATCAAGCAGCAAGTAAGGCACGAAGACCCACCTGCTGCATGACTCGGTGGAAGTACCGTGCCAAGGTGAGAGGTGGCGAGCCTGTCGCCCTTTAGCACGGCATCTTGTCCTTATCCCTTAGTCGCCTTTTACGACATGCACGGGGAGAGATGCAGTGGGGCTATTCTTTTTAAGTACCGAACCCACACGGTTCAATTCTTTCTCTCTTTCAATCCCCCATACCACAGAAATATCAACACACAACAGTGACTGCCTGCTGTACTTCTATCAAAAATTTTGCAATTGTATATTTTTTTTTTGAGCGGTAAATTTATTATTGCCTTCCTAACCATCCGCGACGAAGTCCCCGGGGAGTGTCGCAATTAAAACGTCATCTAATAATTAGTAAGTACCTACCGCTTCGTAACTTCGCCGAAACGACACAAATAACAAATGAATTGCGGCGAGAATGACAGTTTTAATAGTCGGAATAAAACTGAGAAGCGGCCTTACGAAATAAGCGATGCGAATAACTCGGGCCTTTGTCACTGACTTGAGTTTTACTGGATAGGCGTTTATTTTTTTAACCCTCGACGACGCGACGACGCAAAAAGTGGGGTGTTATAAGTTGAACGTGTGTGTGTATGGGTGTATGAGTGCATGGGTGTGCTGTGCCGACGCTCAACCCTCCTTTTTCTTCATTTATTTAATTGTAATAGTTATATTTAATTTAAAGTTTGGTTTATTTTATAATTATTTTTTATGATAGTTTAGATTTAATAACAGTGTTGTCATAATGTTTTCTATAAAGTAATTTATTTATCTAAAAAAAATACAAGCCATAAAAAATATCAAAAATAAATAGGTACTTATACCTAGACCAGATCGGGCACGTGCTCAAAAAGGGTCGAATGCGTAACACCCAAAACTGACGAGCATGCATGAACATTATGAGAGTGGAAGAGGCTGCAGAGGTGTGTCAGGATCGTGGCACGTGGAGATCCGTCGTCTCTGCCGACCCCACTTGGAAACAGGCGTGACGCTATTGTATGTATTGCACTTGCAGTTGTCCATTGCAAGATTTTATACTTTTTATCATAGAGTCTATCGTATTCATATTTGAAAAGTAATAGTCGAGTGTTTCGGAGGCGACCGTCGATGGATCTGTCAATTGTCTGAAAAGGATTTTGTTTGGCTTCACCTTCTACATAAATTGATTGCATGTTGTACATGAGGGTTTCGTATAGCCATGTTATGGTCAGCGCCACTCACGCCATCTATGGTGTGTTTATGAAATCTTTCATATTAGTTCAAATTCACGATTAGTTAAAATGCTTCATAGTCTTTTCGGTAGATGGCGCGCATACACCTTTTTAGTTTCTTCCATGGGAACCCCGTGAATTTTTTACTTTTTCTTATTTTTCTTATTTATTGTTATATGGGCAATAATAACACATATTCTGTGAAAATTTCAACGGGCTACCTATTACGGTTCAAGAGATACAGCCCTCGGACAGACGGACGGGAGGACGAACAGTCAGACAGACAGACGGCATAGGCTTAGCAATAGGGTCCCGTACCGGATACTGAACCCTAAAAATTGTGTAGAAGCAACCGGCCAATAGTTCAGTATGTATATAAGCTATAAAACAAGCTCGCAGGTCCTGTTCTCTCGAGTCGCTGGCGCATAATTGCGGCGACATTTTTGTTCACTGCCGGCC
This sequence comes from Nematopogon swammerdamellus, assembly GCA_946902875.1. Classification (NCBI taxonomy): domain Eukaryota; kingdom Metazoa; phylum Arthropoda; class Insecta; order Lepidoptera; family Adelidae; genus Nematopogon; species Nematopogon swammerdamellus. The sequence continues at coordinate 1,663,053 of OX336362.1, forward strand.
CGCCCTCCGCGGGGGAGGAATTTGAATATAGAAGTGTGAAGGGTGGTCCGTCCTCTTGGGTTTATTATCTAGTAACGCGTGCAAGGAGGGTGCATTGTGCAGACTGGAAACAACGCTAGACAGACGAAGTTCTAAACGGCTCGTCTAAATAGGCAAAGATTTAAAAGATTTAGATAGAGCTTCGCCATACCCGGCACGCTGTCAAGCATAATGTATGTAAGGAATTCCGATCATTCGTGTCATATGGCTGAGATTGCGCGTGTTACGAAGACGTGTGCGTTTGTCTTTCCACAATTATAGTGGTGATTAGTCTGATAAAATCATTGATATCTATTTTATAGATTGGCCCATCCCATACATCACTCCCGAAAAAATATGTTCTCGAAGAGACCTGCATATAATGCAGATTTCACGGACAGCCGCTTCATACGGCGTGTGCGGCGCGTGTTGAACGCACGCAAGTCTGTATCGAGTCGGTGACGCGTGTGTGCAGCATGCCCGGTTACTGTTATAAAGAGTGACACTGACAAACGTTGTTGTTTGTTTCGCCTGAGCATGTTATGGCGTGTTAAGAAGCCATGCTGTCACGGATAGGATCGTGTGGCGGTGCGGTGGTATCGCGTTCTCGTTCTCGCTTGCCTGCTGGTGATGGGAGTGGGCGGAAAGAAGGCAAACGGGCCGCATGACGTCTTTCTCGCTCGTTCTTGTCATCTGTGGGCGGGTGGGGGCGAGCGCGCGATAGCATCCTCGTAGGGATCGTGTCACGTATCACAATACTGCGTGTGTGTGCACGCACACTTGTACCGACGTCTAGCACAGGTTGCATCGTACGACGTTCGATCTATAAAATAGATGTCGATGGATAAAATGAGTTCTTGTGCATTCTACAAGTGCAAAAACAATACCCGTAACACCTCTAAAGAGAAAGGTGTGACATTTCATAGCTAAGTCAGTTGTGCATTCGCCCGGCGTGTGCAGGAGTAGACCAGAACATACACAATCCATTAGTGCGACAGAGATAGTTATATTTCCTATATTCGTTCGAGAAGGTATTTATTGCATGTTGCATTGGATGTGTTTGTGATGAGAGCGTATATGTAGGTACGCACACTTGTTTACCAAAAGTTGACTAGTTTGAGCGTCCTATGCGGGATTTAAACCTTTTAAATCTTTGTAAATAGGTACCTAAGTGAAAGGTCGTGGGTTATTATTATGTTATAGTCGAGACCAAAAAGAAATTAGCGGTGGGTGGCCGAGTTCGCGGCTTCTCTCGCGAGAGGTCCGAGGTTCGAATGCGGTCGGCGTGTACCAATGAATGGTGCGGTCGGTCGACAGTTGTTAAGCACACCTGGGCGCGGTCAGTACTTTTGATAGGTGACCGCTCGACTGTTGGAGGCTGACCACGGGTAGTCGCTGGGGAGCGATCGCAGCGGTAGACTTCGGTCTACCCAAGGTGTCGGGCCCGGCCACCAGGATCTATAGACCCGTATTAGCGACCTTTGTACGGGATCGCAGAGGCGTTCAGTCGTCCAAGGTGTCGGAGTTGGGTACTAGTATCCGTGACGTTTCCCTATGCAGACCACACGGTGGCTACCCTTAAAACTAGCAGTTGGCTACCCTATCCCGCAACTGGGCGGTGTAACGGGCGTCACTGTTAGAAATAATGTGTGGTAGAGAACTTGTTCTCGACGATTACTCATTAAACGTTGCTTGTCTAACATGAGTACTAAGTTGGGGGTTTCGGCCTCCGCTTAGCGCACGCTGCTGACTCTACTCAGGTCGGTGGGTCAAATGAGATACTACCCTAAACGCTGGGTTGAGTACTGCGGGGTTCCGTTAAAAGCCCCAGAATGCTTCGTGCTTCTGCACGGAACACTGGAGTTGGTCTCGCAGGGGTTGTGGTTTAGCGTTGATTCCCTGGTGCTTCCGTACTTGTGTAGTCAAGCACCTAACACGGGAATAAGTAGCGAAAGCTGCGAGTGGTGAGCCACTTAGAGCTCCGTAACCAATGTGGAGAATTGGTAGACATGCGAATAATGTAGATCGGTATGTCGGTGCAACACACACTTATATGTGGATGTGGAATGGATTTTCCACGAGCTAATGACGCTGACGTAAGTCTGTCATTCGAGACCGGTGGATCCCCGGTACACATTAGGTGGTGGTCATATGCACTTCCACGCATATACATAGCTGGTGAAAACAAAAGCCTTTAGGCTAGTACAAAACGCTGAGGCCCTGGGCACAGGTTGTGGTTGGATAGGGTGCTGACCCCAGTGGCAGTGAAGGCTTCACCCCCGGCTCTCGACTTCGGTCGGGGGTTCCCTCGGGTGGACGGGTGGTGGCTCGGATCGGCTGGGGAAAGGTCGCAGCCTGTGTTTCCCACGGGATTTTTTCGGAAGAACGGATGTTCGACAGAGCAGCTATGGGGCCTCGATCTGGCATACATGATCACTGTACTCGCAAGAGTGCAGGTAGTAGACGTCTGGATTTTGTGGCCGAAAGGCTGGTATCTCTGGACGTCTATAAACAAAACGTAAATCAAACAACAAATGATAGTAAAGGAGGTTGTTGGAGGCTGACCGTGGTTCGGATTCCACGTTAAACTGTAGGTCCCTTCCCTTCTTACTTTACTAGGTGGTAGGGTTTAACCCGCCCGGGTTGATACCACCGCACTGAATGAAACGTCGGTCGAAATGGATATGTAAATAGTTTGTGTTTTCCGTCCAGTTCAGTGTAGCCGACATGAAATGAAGGGAAGCACTGACACGGCGCATAGTTCGCCCGGTGTTATGGGCTGACATCACGGATGTAGTAGGTCAGTGGTGGCCATACTTTTTTCTATGAAGATCTACCTACAAAAAATTTTACGTTTTGATTTTTCGTTGTTCAATAATTTAATACTTATTTATTTATTTTTAATTTTAATAAATAACTGCATTTCACCACTTGGTGGGACTACGAGTCCCATGAATTACGACTTGGTTTTAGGGTTCCGTATGCGATACGGGACCCTATTACTAAGCCTACGCCGCATGTCTGTCTGTCCGTCCGTCCGTCCGTCCGCCTGTCTGTCTGTCCGAGGGCTGTATCTATAGAACCGTAATAGGTAGCCCGTTTATATTTTCACAGAATATTTGTTATCTATCATGGCCGATATAACAAGAAATAAATAAAAGTAAGAAAAAGTAAACAATTCACGGGGGTTCCCATAGAAGAAACCAAAAAGTTGTATGCGCGCGCGCCATCTACCGAATAGACTATGAAGCATTTTAACTAATCATGAATTTTAACTAATATGAAGCATTTCGCAATACGCCATAGATGGCGTGAGTGGCGCTAACCATGGCATGAAAAAGTTCCTACCTTCGGGTTTTAATAGCCTACTGCTTCACATCGCCAATCGCCGCGTGCGAAAATGTACCTTAACGATCGAGTGTAAAGTGATTATTGCTTTGCAGCTTCGCCTGTTTATATTCTTTGGGCAGCCCATAGAAATTCACCGCCGGCGGCGGCGGTGCGCCGGGCGGTAGGTAGTTATCGCGCGCAAGTACATAGAGTGCGTGAGGCCTTGTCTTACCGAAACCACAGATTACTAAATAGTTACTTCGTAACAGATAAATCACTCCATAGAAAAAGTTCCTACCTTCGGGATTTAATAGCCTACTGCTTCACGTCGCCAATCGCTGCGTGCGAAAATGTACCTTAACGATCGAGTATAAGGTGGTTATTGCTTTGCAGCTGCGCTCAGTTGCGTGGGCGAGCGTCTATGTATACTTCGCGCGGCTGACGAATTTCCACTGAAATAGACCGCCGGCGGCCCGTCGGGCGGTAGGTAGTTAGCGCCCGCAAGTACATAGAGTGCGTGAGGCCTGGCCGAAACTGCTACTGCGCGGAGCAAAAAATTCGTGATTTTGTCAGTATATTTTTAAATGTATCATCAAGTGTTCGGTATTAGTGTAATCGGAGTGAAATTTGCTATAAATACACGTGTGTGCGTGCAAATGTAAGCTATTTTGAGTGAAATATGTCCGTCCAAAGTTGATCAAGTAATTTGTGTTCCAATTTAATCCTGTCGGTGTGGCTAAAGCCCAAATAAGTTCAAACCTATATCATATGAAATAAAATTTCATCTAGACTACAAAGAGGTGCAAATTTAAATGGCTCCCGAAAAAAAAATCTAAGTTATGATTTTATAATGAGAAAGTGGCGCACGCGCACTGCTAGTGCGTTCGAGACTGAATTTTAAGGAACACGCGAAAAAATCGTGCGATTTCTCTCGGATATGTTTTACCATTATCTGTCACATTCAAAAATCTGGCAAACAAAACATAGTTGTTATTACAATAAGGGGCAGAAAGATGCGTTCATCCCTCGCGAGTATTCCCTCCCCCGAAGACATAAATAACTAAATGTATTAAATTATGTCGATACATTTAACTCTCCACTGAGGAATGACATTGAGAAACTATACCCTATTCAGGCGTAGAATGCATATAATAGGTATGGCTTATAAAATAACAAATTTCATTCACAATTTATTTTAACCGGTACTTTTTTAGGGTTCCGCATGCGTCGTACGGAACCCTATTACTAAGGCTACGCCGTCTGTCTGTCTATCTCTCTGTCTGTCTGTCTGTCTATCCGAGGGCCGTATCTCTTGAATCGTAATAGGTAGCCCGTTGAAATTTTCACAAAATATGTATATGGCTGATATAACAACCATATAATAAAAATAAGAAAAAGTAAAAAAGTCACGGGGTTCCCATATAGAAGAAACCAAAAAGTGTATGCGCGCGCGCCATCTACCGAATAGAGTGTGAAGCATTTTAACTAATCATGACATTTACTATGAAGCATTTCATAACACGCCATCTAAGATGGCGTGAGTGGCGCTAACCATGACATGGTGATACGAAACCCTCGGTGCGCGAGTTCGACTCGCGCTTGGTCGGTTTTTGTTTTCGACGTGATAACGTCTTATAAATTGATTAACACCGGCTGCACGCACGAAAAAGTGTCACGTTCCATCTGAGCCTGTGTGTGCAAGCGAGAGCGCGTAACAAGCGATAGAGAGGCACAATCGGCCCAAGCGGCAGTGTTGCCAAACGTACGGTAATTGCCGTATCGTACGGTAATCGAGGCTAGAAATCGACAAATGTAGCGGCAGTGTTGCCAAACGTACGGTAATTGCCGTATCGTACGGTAAATGCCGTATCGTACGGTAATCGAGGCTCGAAATCGACAAATGTACGGCGTACGGCAGCGATAGGGAAGTGAGTGTCGTAGGAAAAAATACGGTAATTCTTATAGCTGTGTTTCTTTATGACGTTATCACGTAAAACTATCGTCCGTAAAGAGACTTTAAAGACAACCAATTTTTTCTTTAAATATACCTCTTTTCACAATTATCCAGCAAATTTTTCATGAGACTGTCCAAGCCAAGACAGCGCCGACCGCACGCCGCCGCTCATTCAGATGTATGCATTCGGAATCAAAAGGGGGGACGTATAGTCATAGTCATCAGCATCACAAGAGGTCAGAGGAGGACTTATTAGCTTGATGGCTCATCTAGTGGAAGTAACACATTCAAATTACGTGCGGAATCAGTCCTGATGGAGAGCGGAAGGTTTCGCTGACATTTTTATATAGGACGCACACTGAGAAAAATGTAATTTTTTTTTTATGTAATCCGGTATGGGTGGCTGAGTTGGAGGGGCCGAAGCGCATGCTCCGACCAGCCAATATCACCTCCGAGAAGGTAGGTGCCATACCGGAGACTTCCCTGGATTGCTGGCTATACTGGACTAGAGGAGAACACAAGCGAGGCTGCTATGCGGCCATCTTACATCCAGTACGGTGGTACCAACCCAGTCGGCTACATTTTGAGCCTACCACCTAGTAAGGGGCAAGGGAAGGGACCTACAGTTTTACACCGGTTCCGAATGGTGAAGCAGCAGGTGTAGTAGCACGTAAGTTTTTTTTCGTCAGAAAAAACTCATTGGTACACGCCGACCGGATTCGAACCTCGGGAGGTCCGAGGAGGCATGAGAAGCCGATGCCCAATACGCTGGCTGCGTTGCCCCTTTGAATGGCCAGCCCTATTCGCTGAAAGAAGAAAGACTTGGCGCGTCGGTCACCAGACTTATCAATAAGGAGCTTTCCTAGGACGTTTCCGAAAGTCCTTGCGTCGGGTGACCACACGCCAAGTATCATATTTAGAAAAAATAGAGCTCAAATATGTGACGTCAATGGCTTAAAATCTAATGTGGAATCAATTACAATGGGTGTACCGCAGCGTTCTATCCTGGGACCATGGAACTGGCGGACTTTTCGACATATCCAAGCGTAGGTTACCTACCTATGGATGAAATTATACAATACAATAAACAATAAAGATATATTTGTAAGTAGTAATTATTGAAGTGAAAACTTCTTTAGCGGCGCTTGGCAATTTTTTATATGGGGAAAAAATGTTATGTTCGCGTCAGCGCGTCAGATAACAATATATCGTTGCTATGACAACGCTCAATACATGACATCTCAAAGTTCTGCAAAATGAATGTAGGTTTCCGTAACAAATGCATGTCTGTCCGTTCTACTAAATTTTACAATTTTGAACCAAGGTCCTCCGACGGTTATTTTATAATAAAAGTAGGGTTCCGTAACACTTTTATGTCTGTCCATTCTACTAAGTTCTGCAAAATGAATGTAGGGTTCCATAATAAATGCATGTCTGTCCGTTCTACTAAATTTAACATTTATTTCAAAATGAATGTAGGGTTCCGTAACAAATGCATGTCTGTCCGTTCTACTAAATTTTACAATTTTCAACCAAGGTCCTCCGACGGTTATTTTATAATAAAAGTAGGGTTCCGTAACACTTTTTTTATGTAAATCAACATGGCTAGCTGTGCCGAGGGACCAATTAGTACAGTCGACAGAGAGACAACTTTTGAATATATCCAAGTTAAACGATTCGGGAAATTACAACAAATTATTTAACTTGAAATAAAACTTTTCCTATTCACGACTCTCTCAAAGGACACGAGACTGTACTTGGGTGGAAATATATCGGCCGGGAGAGCGTTCCAGAGTTTACCGATTCTGTAGAGGAAGGATCTGCAGAACCGGTTGGCACGCATCCGCGGTAAATCAAGCGTGTAGGGGTGTAATACCTGCCCAGTGCGCGTGGTGCGGAGGTGGAAAGGCGATGGCGGGATCGCGTCAAACAGCTCCTCCGAGCACTCCCCAATGGAATAAGCGATATAGTGCATGCATATACTTTAGTCCGCCTATATAAAGTGTTTCGTTAGTCATGTCAAAAATTTCGGGAGGGTTACATAATATGTATTTGAGTATATGTATATTATACATATACTCAAATAAACACTTTACGTAAAAAAAACATATGTTTATAGGAGCATTTTTTCTCCTAACAAAAAAAAATCAAATAAGTAGCTGTAAAAACCAATCGTAGTGACCTTGTGATTTACTTACAACAAACAGCTGTTCTGCGTTTGAACATAGTACGGTCATTGACCCCGTACAATGCAATTTACCTACTGGTTACACACAGGTTAATGTTTACATAGGTAGCAAACATGTTTTGTTAAATTTCTCGGAAAGTAATGCTAAAAACATTTAATTTTTTTTGCGTAACGTGTTTATTTGAGTGCGTATGTAACCCTCCCGAAATTTTTGACATGACTAACGAAACACCTCATATACTGACTGGCACCTCCTCGGGGGTGAACTTGGCTGCGCCTGAGTATCCAACCTCGAGTCCAATTCGGTTGCGCGTGAATCCCGTCAAGTCAAGATACGAGTAGCTTTCAAAGACTCGCATCACGCGAAAATTCGCAAAATTCACGCATCGTTTAGCCTCCGGCCCTCCCCTTGTTATGGAAATATGTGATGGGCGGACACGCACTTTACATATTTATATATTTAGCCGTCTTACATATACATACATACATGCATACGTACATACATACGTGAACCATACATACATACATACATACAAGTTAATTTAGATAGATTGAAAAGCTAAATTACAAATTTAAAAAAAAAACCCGACACTACCCTTTTTTTTAGGGTTCCGTATCCGGTACGGGGCCCTATTACTAAGCCTACGCCGTCTGTCTGTCTGTCTGTTCGTCCGTTCGTCCGTCCGTCCGTCTGTCTGTCTGTCCGAGGGCTGTATCTCTTGAACCGTAATAGGTAGCCCGTTGAAATTTTCACAGATGTATTATTATGGCCGATATAACAACAAATAATAAAAATAAGAAAAAGTAAAAAAAATTACGGCAGTTCCCATAGAAGAAACCAAAAAGTGTATGCGCGCTCGCCATCTACCGAATAGAGTATGAAGCATTTTAACTAATCATGACATTTAACTAATATGAAGCATTTCATAACACGCCATAGATGGCGTGAGTGGCGCTAGCCATGACATGGCGATACGGAACCCTCGTGCGCGAGCTCGACTCGCACTTGGCCGGTTTTACCTTACTAGGGTGGTGGGGTTTATCCGAAGGGTTGATTAGAACCTCGGACCTCTCGCAAGAAAAGCCGACGCCCAAACCACTCGGCCACCCGCCACTTGATCAACATCGTAAGCGGCGGGTGGCCGAGTGGTTTGGGCATCGGCTTCTCATGCGAGAGGTCCGAGGTTCGAATTCGTTCGGCGTGTACCAATGAGTCTTTTCTGACCAAAATATTTACGTGCATAACTACAGTCTACACCCGCTGCTTCACCGTTCGGAACCGCGTGTAAAACTGTAGGTCCCTTCCCTTGCACCTTACTAGGTAGGTGGTAGGCTCAAATTGTAGCCAACTGGATTGATACGATACGAAATTTTAGACATACATACATATCAAACGATATATCCCGACAATCGGGGTGGGCAGATTAATCGGTGTTGTGCTGCAAGTACTTTTGTAAATTACAGCGCAACACCGAACGCCACGTTTAGCAAAGTATTCGGACAAGATAACTATCAAGCAGCAAGTACGAGTAAGGCATGTAGCATGACTACCTGCTGAATCGGTCGAAGGACCGTGCCAAGGTGAGAGGTGGTTTAGCCTGTCGCCCTTTATCATGGAATCGTGACATTATCCCTTAGTCGCCTTTTACGACCTGCATGGGGAGAGATGCTGTGGGGCAATTCATTTTAAGTATCGACCCCTCACGGTACCCAATAAATACTTTTAGACGTAGGTAATTTTGGGTACAGACGCGCGTGCGAACTGTTAAGTGCATCGTGTACTGCGAACGGTTTTCAAATTTGGAATTTCCTTCGTAGTAACTATTGAGTAATCTGTGGCTGTGGTATTGCTGTCGCTGTGGGCCGCACCGCTGCCCACGCACGTGAAAAGCACAACTGCAGCTCAGAAGCAAACTGCCTACAAAATATTTGTGAATGATCATTCAGGCGAAGTCTTTTTTCATGTCTTTATTCTTCCTCAATTTAAAGTGATATACCTAGTTTTTGTTTTTATCAACAATAGCCTACTGGATGTCCTTATGTCTATGTAATTTTAATAATGTTTTTTATAGTTTTCCATCCATCCATCCAGTTGCCTAAAATTGCTATATTTTCACATTTCTATAATCAAATATATTTCAAAATGAAATAATGAAAAAAGGACAATATACGGACATAGATATAGATTCTTTATTTCAAATAAATTACACACAACTAACAAATAATAACATTAAATTAAAAACCGTACCGTGTGGGGCCGGTACTTAAAAAGAATAGCCCCACTGCATCTCTCCCCATGCATGTCGTAAAAGGCGACTAAGGGATAAGAACAAGATGCCGTGCTAAAGGGCGACAGGCTCGCCACCTCTCACCTTGGCACGGTACTTCCACCGGGCCATGCAGCAGGTGGGTGGGTCTTCGTGCCTTACTTGCTGCTTGATCGATTGAATCTGGTTCGAATACTTTGCGAAACGTGGTGGTCGGTGTTGTACTGTAATTTACCGGAGTTCTTGCAGCACAACACCGATTACTCTGCTTACCCCGATTGTCGGGATTCAGCGTGTGTGATATGTATGTATGTATGTATTAAAAACTATACTAAATCTAAAATAAATCTAAAATGAAACTAACTAAACCTTAATAAATAAATTAAATAAACCTACTAACAGACATAATATAAAACCTACTAATAAACCTAGGTGAGACGATGTGGGCACTGTACCGAGGACGCTAGCGGCATTACCTCGCTGGATGGCCACACTGATACGCTGCCTCAGGAACTCGAGCGATCGTTGTTCTCCTGAAGCAGCGTACAGGGCCATCTTTAACACACAAAAATATTGTAAAATGGCGGTGCAGGATTTGCGGGTTCGAAAGAGACTTCCCCTGGTGTATGAGAAAAGTTGAATTCACGGTTCTCTTAATAAAATATATACGTTTACTGTCTATAGATACACACGCACATATCAACTCAATCGGATAGTTTTATCTGCAACAATAAAATAAAATCGCATCTTCCTTAACGATACATATCGATGGAATCGATCAGCGCAGAGATGCATTGGAGATGTTGTCTAGTCTTGATTTTATGGCGACAAGGAAGGGGAGCCATCCCCCATCTCTGCTATATCTCACTGTGCGGGGGGGGGGGGGGGGGGGGGGGCGACAGACAGACGGACATAAAGACAACCCCCAACGCGTCTGCGGTCGAGACGGGGGCCATACGTATGGGGACGGGAGGGAGGGGTTTTCAAAACTTTAGTGGTAACATGGAAATTGTTATTTATTTCAAATGTAATTTTTTGACATTGGAAATGTCTTGGAAATGTCTTTGAAAGAGTTGTGAAAATATGATATTTAAAAAAGGCTCAAAAGACGCGTATTCATGAGAGCTTTAAGGTGCAAAAAGAATTATTCGAGAAAGTAAAAAACGAAAAAACTTATGGCCGAAATAGTGAAAAATAAATTCAATTTTTTCCGATTTTATTTTGGCTCTCGATATTTTGGAAACGAAGAATGATATCAAAACCTTGAAAAAAATTCCGCTGGACAATTTAGTCAGCTACAATTTGAGCCCAAAAACAAAAACGATCGGGTTAAGGGTTTGCCCTGTGGCCTAACCTTTTTGAAAAAAGTCAAAAAGTCCGAACGACATTTTTTTCCAATTCCGTAGATTCATTTCCAATGTGCTCGATAGTCGTGTGAGTCACGAAATCTGTGAATTTAATTTTTTTATGTAAACTGACACACTTGGCTACATCACCTACAACATCCGTGATGTCAGCCGATAACACCTCGGTCGGTGAACTAGGTGCCGTGTCAGTGCTTCCCTTCGATCGTGCCGGTTACACTGAACTGGACGGAAAAAACGAACTATTTACATAGAAGTTTCAACCAACCGACCTTTCATTCAGCACCTAGTAAGGTGAGAAAGGGGACCTACAGTTTTACGGGAATTCGAACCACGGTCAACCTCCAACGATCGAGCGGTCACGCATAAAATTACCGACCGCGCCCATGTGTGCAACTAGAAGATGCAACTGTTCGAAATTTTGAGATAATACGTCATAGACCCGGCGGCTAAATGGTAACGCGCTGGCGGCTCAAGCCGGAGTTCCAGGTTCGAATGTTGGTCGGTACGTATTTTTAGATTTTTTTTTTTATGTAAACTGACACGGTTGGCTACATCACCTACAACATCCGTGATGTCAGCCCATAAAACCGGGTGAACTTGGTGCCACGTCAGTGCTTCCCTTCGGTCTTGCGGCTACACTGAACTGGACGGAAAACACAAACTATTTACATAGCCGTTTCGACCGACCTTTCATTCAGTGCGGTAGTATCAACCCGGGCGGGTTAAACCCTACCATCTAGTAATATAAGAAGGGAGTCATATCCCTTAGTCGCCTTTTACGATATACACGGGGAGAGATGCAGAGATCCTTTAAAGTACCGGCCCCACACGGTACAAAGGTTTCCGTACACACACCACACGCTGTGTCCCGACAATCGGGATAAGAAGAGTAATCGGTGTTGCGCTGCCAGTATTCTATTACAGCACAACAGATTCAGATTCAGATTCAGATATTTATTTCGCCATAAAGAGCACACAACAATAACAATATTTCATTGAGACATATGCATATTCAGTATGGTTCGTCATCATTTTTTATGATGTCCCGTTCAGTAGTGCAATCTATAAGGAAGAACCGGGTAAGAAACCTTACAGAGCTTTTTTTAAATATAACTTACATACTAAGTTTTCATTATGTTAAATATAACACACTATATCTAAGCAAAAAATTAAAAATACTAAGTCAAAAATATACCCATTAAAAAAGATAATAAAAGACAAGACAACACCGCCATGTTTATCAAAGTATTCGGACAAGATAACTATCAAGCAGCAAGTAAGGCACGAAGACCCTCCTGCTCCACGACTCTGTGGACAGACCGTGCCAAAGTAAGAGGTGGCTATCCTGTCGCCCTTTAGCACGGCACCTTGTCCTTATCCCTTAGTCGCCTTTTATGACATGCACGGGGAGAGATGCGTACTATCTGTGAAAGCCTATTAGTTATTTATTACTAAGCCGTCTGTCTGTCCGTCCGTCCGCCCGTTCGATGGCTGTATTTTTTTTTATGGAAACTGACACGGTCGGCTAGATCACCTACAACATCCGTGATGTCAGCCCATAACACCGGGTGAACTAGGTGCCATGTCAGTGCTTCCCTTCATTTCGTGTCGACTACACTGAACTGGATGGAAAACACGAACTATTTACATAGCCGTTTCGACCGACGACGTTTCGTTCAGTGCGGTGGTATCAACCCGGCCGGGATAAAACCTACCTCCTTGTAAGGTAAGAAGGGAAGGCACCTACAGTTTAACGTTGAATCCGAACCACGGTCAGCCTCCAACGGTCCAGTGGTCACCCATCCAAGTACTGACCGCGCTCAGCGTTGCTTAACAACAGTCTACCGACCGCACCACTGAACTACCGAGGCTGACGAATTCCCTTATCCCTTAGTCGACTTTTACGACATGCAACGGGGAGAGATGCAGTGGGGCTATTCTTTTTAAGTACCGGCCCCACACGGTACAGGGTGAGGGGTGGCTTGCCTGTCTTATTTCTCTACAACTTTTCTCTTTGTAGTAGTTTGGGGAGTGCATGGGTAGAGATGCAGTGGGGCTGGTACTGGCACCACTGAGCTACTACCGAGGCTGACAAAATTATTATTAAGCCGTCTGTCTTTCTGTCCGTCCGTCCGTCCGTTCGAAGCTATATAACACCATAATTATTATTCTGTGAGAATTTCAACCGGCTACCTACTACGTTTCAAAAGTTGTTCAAAAGATACGGCCCTCGGGCAGACGGACAGACAGGCAGTGCGGATAAAACATCACATACAGATGTCAGTCCCGATAGCTCAGTGGTGCAGGCAGACAGTCGACTGTTGCTATTGATTGTTAAGCAACGCTGCGGGCGCGGTCAGTCTTGGATGGGTGACCGCTCGACCGTTGGCGGCTGATCGTGGTTCGGATTCCACGTTAAACTGTAGCTCCCTTCCCTATTCCTACCTTACTCGGTGGTAAGGTTCAACACGCCGGGTTGGTACCACCGCACTGAATGAAACGTCGGTCGAAACGGCTATGTAAATATAGTTTGTGTTTTCCGTCCAGTTCAGTGTAGCCGGCATTACCGAAGGGAAGCACTGCCGTGGCACCTAGTTCACCCGGTGTTATGGGCTGACATCACGGATGTTGTAGGTGATGTAGCCAACCGTGTCAGTTTCCATAAAACAAAAATAATAATACAGAAACGTAAAACATGCCAAAATTGCCAGTCACAACCGAGGAGGCTCTCCCAGGCGGCGCGCGCAGTCAGTAGCGCCCCCCCCCCCCCCCCCCCCCCCCTAGCGGACGTCGCATCCGGCGGAAGCGACGAGATGTGTGCGTTTCCGGCCGCGCGCTCTGGCGGCGCGCGGAGCAACTCATCGTCTTGACGATGAGTTCATTCTTTTATTTTTCTTTTGAATATCGTTCGGAAGAGGGATTGGAACTTTGGTCACTATGTGGCATGATTGGGGGTGATACATGGGTGGATGGGTGAGGAGGACTGATGGATAGAAAATTATTTTGGTGCTCCAAAATCATTTTATAGAAAATTCAGATCAATTGTAAATTTACATGAAGTGCAAAGTGGGAATAATCCTTTATAGAGATTTCTTCCAATCATTGGATGTTTGATTTGGAGAACCGACCGAGAAAACGGGTTCGAGACGTCACAGACGAAAGTCCAGTGTCTCGACCTGAGCAACAAAAATTAAACAATCCTATGAAGGGAACATGTTTTCACTTTATTTTCACGCAAATTGTTATCATGTTGTATGTACCATGTTTCTTTATTTAATAAATTATTTGAATTTGATAGTATTTATACAGGACGATCGGCACATCGACCGATAATTTTTTTTTCATAGGTAAATGCGGTCATTTCCTAGGTCTTTTGACCCGTGATACCATATGTCAGCTGTCACGTGGTATCGAGATGTGATTTTTTTCTTTATTTTTTAGTTTAAGGCTGCGATTTTGGTAATTTTCAAAAATTTTTAAAAAAAAAAATCTTATCTCGATACCACGAGACACCTGACAAAAGGCATCATGGGTCAAAACCTTACAAATGACCCCACTTACCTACAAAAAATAATTCGGTCGATGTGCCGAACACACTGTATATAAGTTTTATGTTTTTAACAATTACACTACAGTTTGAATTCGCGGTCATTGTGGCCGACGTTTCGGACTGGCACGTGCAGTCCATCTTCAGGGCGAGTGCCTGGCTTCGGTCGGGCCCGCGGTCAACAGAACACTGCCTGTCAACCGCGAGCGGCTGCGAAGATTGTAGTTGCAGCTGTGGGTGGGTAGGCACCAATTCGGCTTGGGCTGCGATCCGCACCTCCGCCGAGGAGCAGAATGTACTGACGGTGTCCTCCAGCTGCAGCTGGTGCACACTGCCAGACCTGCCGCTCTTCAGGGGGGCGTGCACGGGATGGAGGACGCTTCACGAAGCACGCTTCACGATGGAGATTGAAGACAAAGATTGTGACAATAATCAATAAGTCTTTGTATGTAGTCAGAATTATCAGTAAAATTTGTTAATCTTGCTCTCAAGCTGTGTTTTCGATAGACTGTAGTGTAAGCGGTTTTATTATGTAGCTAGTAAACAAACATAATAACATTAAAACTATAAATTAAATTAATACTAAACTAAACTACCTTTATGAATAAACTAGCTAGTCACTAAAATATTTGTAATTATATTTATAAAATAAATTCACAGATCTCGTGCATTACATGACCTTCGAGGTACATTGAAAATTAACTCAACAAAATAAACAAAAAGTATTACTTTTATATTTTTTTTATTTTTTATTATATACTTGCGAAGACAAATACAACGAGCCCAAACTTGGTTGATTTATCATGTGTAGTTTAGGAGTTCCTATGGCTTCCTTCCGGCTCTATACATCAGGAGCCTGGAAATCATATATTACTAGAGTACTTGAGAAGACAAATACAACGAGCCCAAACTTGGTTGATTTATCATGTGTAGTTTAGGAGTTCCTATGGCTTCCTTCCGGCTCTATACATCAGGAGCCTGGAAATCATATATTACTAGAGTACTTGCGAAGACAAATACAACGAGCCCAAACTTGGTTGATTTATCATGTGTAGTTTAGGAGTTCCTATGGCTTCCTTCTGGCTCTATACATCAGGAACTTGGAAATCATATATTACTAGAGTACTTGCGAAGACAAATACAACGAGCCCAAACTTGGTTGATTTATCATGTGTAGTTTAGGAGTTCCTATGGCTTCCTACCGGCTCTATACATCAGGAACCTGGAAATCATATATTACTAGAGTACTTGCGAAGACCAATACAACGAGCCCAAACTTGTTTGATTTATCATGTGTAGTTTAGGAGTTCCTATGGCTTCCTACCGGCTTCATCATCAGGACCCTGGAAATAACATATGACTAGAGTAGACAATTCCAACGAGCCCAAACACAGTGGATTTACCATGTGTAGTTTAGGAGTTCCTATGGCTTCCTTCCGGCTCTATACATCAGGAGCCTGGAAATCATATATTACTAGAGTACTTGCGAAGACAAATACAACGAGCCCAAACTTGGTTGATTTATCATGTGTAGTTTAGGAGTTCCTATGGCTTCCTACCGGCTTCATCACCAGGACCCTGGAAATAACATATGACTAGAGTAGACAATTCCAACGAGCCCAAACACAGTGGATTTACCATGTGTGGTTTAGGAGTCCCTATGGCTTCATTCCGGCTCCATCATCAGGACCCTGGACATCATATATGACAAAGAGTACTTGCGAAGACAAATCCAACTAGCCCAAACACGATGGGCTTATCATGTGTAGTTTAGGAGTTCCTATGGCTTCCTTCCGGCTCCATCATCAGAACCCAACTAACAAACTAACAAAGTCACCCGAGTTCGGACAATGGGTTTAAGAGTTATGTAGGAACATACACAGACACAGAAAAAAATTCTAAAAATCGTAAATTTAACTTCAGTATCACACATAGAGTCTACAAACGCAGCATATCATAAAACAAAGTAACTTACTCCATGACCATACAATGTTACAAATAAATACTTTTTAATTAATTAATTAATTATTAGAATTTATTGATAGATTTTTTTCGCGGTATCAGTTCTATGTTTATTTATGTTTATGGGAACGTCTGTGTGCGGGCGCCTAAAAATTGCGGTCGCGTACTACCGAGGGCCCGCGTACTACCGGGGGCCCGCGTACTACCGGGGGCCCACATACTACCCGGTTGGACACCGCTGCTGAGCAATTCAAAAGACAGACTAGCCTCCTCTGATTGCATTAGTTTCGCATTAATCTCGCTACTCCCCTCAGTTTGTGCGGGGCGGTCAGTGTTCCTGGGTCTTGCAGTGGAGAACTTCCGACATCGCCGCTAGCTACGAATAGATCGCTAGATAATGCTGTGTTGTAGATCCAAGCGATTACAACAACCGGTGTTTAGTCTTGGTTTAGTTTTATTTGTTAGTTGCAATGATATTATAAGTTAAAAGGAGGTAGATAGGTTATCTGAGCTCCCAAGAGGCACATTAAATACAAGACCACAGTCCTGTCTGAAGTTAGTCGCCCACCAACTACGCACGCGTTCGGACCGCTAACCACGAGCCGCTAACATATCGAAAATGCCGTCGTGTGTAATGAGATTCTGCACTAATTCTAATAATTGGAATAAGACTATTCGAGTCGGCGCATCACTTTATAGTTCTTCCTCTCAACTTTTCAAGGACGTGCCATGTGTGATCACTGAATGTCATATAGATAACCTATATTTCCTAAAATATCATTGGTTAGTTGTATCATTGAAATAAATGTATCTCTCCAAAGAATAGAGGTGATTTACTTTATTATTTACAGATAATATGAAGTACCTAGTTTATGTAATGTGTGTATCAAGTATCTATTGTTAGTATATCCTAATACTTTAAGTGAGCTAAACTTGTATATATATATATATATATATACAAGCTGTGCCCGCGGCTCCGCCCGCTCTCATATTTCACTTCACTGCTAACCTCATAAGCTATTTAGCGTGATAGTAAGTAGCCTATAGTTGATGGGAAGAATCAAGCTATCCGTAGAATTTTGTTTTATTAAAATCGGTTCAGTGGTTCTCGAGTTATAAGCGGACAGACAGACACTCAGACAGAAAGCATACGTTGGATTTTATTATAGGTAAGGATATGAACAATTGGTTTCTCGGAAACGGCTCTAACGATTTGGATGAAATTTAGTATTTAGATCATGTTATTTTTTTTAAGTTTATCTAGATAGGTGTAGACGCCAAGCGAAGCTCGGTCGCCCAGGTACTAATACAAATATAAGTGTGCTTCTATGAATTCTTATATAGTATGATAAATATATCCTATGTTTATGTAATATATTCTAGTAGTTTACCTTTTTTTTTTTTTTTTATGGAAACCGACACGGTTGGCCACATCACCCACAACATCCGTGATGCCAGCCCACAACACCGGGTGAACCAGGTGCCATGTCAGTGCTTCCCTCCATTTATATATTACTACCTACATATATATATTATATTCCCGGCGTCTTGTTCACTTAATTCTATTGTTTTGTTAGTATTAAGTTTGTGTCATTCTTCTTCTCTGTTTTGCTACCCATATAGTAAGTTTTCATAAAAGTCAGGTTGACTGGCAGAGATTGCCTTAGGTAATAAGTCCGCCTTTTGTGAAATCATTGTATTGGAAAGCAATAAAACACAATATTCTATTATTTCTTTAGTTACTAGCCACAATAAGTTATTCTCTATTTCGCTTGTTTTCGTTCATCGACAAGGAAATCTCAGGTCTCATGGGTGGAAGGAGTCTTCAGGTTTTTTATTATCTATTATGTATTTTTATCCATTTATTTCCACATTTATTTTTATACAAATTTTACATTTTTTTTTTAAATTAAAACCTAAAATTAATATAAAAACAAACGGAGTTTCCACCACCGGCGGCAGGGCGAGCCCAGGCTACCGATGGTCGGGTCCCAAAGAGAGGAACCTCCGGACGATGCGTGCAGTGTCGAGCAGGGCTGCCTTCTGGATCTGGCCCTTGACCCAACCACTCAGCGAGAGCCTCTCAAGGTGGTCGTCGAGGCTCTTCGCTATCAGCCCATGCGCCGAAACGACTATGGGCACAACGATCGTCGAGTCGACGGGCCACATTTTGGTAACCTCGTGCTGCAGATCCAGATTTTTTAACATCTTCTCTGCTTCCTTACTGACGAGGTTACCATCATGCGGCACGGCGATATCGACGAGCGTTGCGCGCCTTGCCTCCCGGTCTACTATCACAATATCAGGCCTGTTCGCGAGAATAGTCCTGTCTGTGATAATGGACCGGTCCCAGTAGAGTGTGACATGACCGTTCTCGAGAACTGGCGGTGGATTGTACTTATAGTAAGGCACCTCGGTACCCACAAGGTTGAACTTTAAGGCAAGTTGCTGGTGGATAATCCTGGCTACTAGGTTGTGTCTATGCAGATACTCGGTGTTGGCAAGCTGCGAACAACCGGAAATCACATGTCTGAGGGACTCGCCAGGTTGGTGGCAGGCCCGGCAGATGTCAATGGTGCCGTCCTTCATTATGTGTTTCCTATAGTTGTTCGTCTTGACAAACTCATCTTGTATTGCAAAGACAAAACCCTCGGTTTCCCACACACAGTGCACGGATTATATATTATTACAGTGTATGTATTATTTATTAGCATATTAAAAATAGGTTTGGATTATTTTTATAGCCACATAAAAACTTGATTTTCGATAGTACTTCATTTAATTTGATTATAAAAACTTGATTTTCGATGTTAAGTATAATATTGTTAGGGCCAAAAAAAATAGGTTTAGGTTTTTCAATTCATCATAAAGTAATAACAATGTAGGTGGATTTTTAGTCGCCTCACTAAGATTTATTGGTCAAAGCCGCCACTGGAGTCTTGATGCATTGTTTCACAGCATGAGTATCCGCGGCACCCCGGCGGGTGCCGCGGATACTCATGCTCATACACATTCCGCTCATATATACCGGAACCGGATTGAAGGAAGGTGAGATGTGGTTATCCTGTCGCCCTTTAGCACGACATTTTGTTTTTTTATGTAAACCAACATTCAAATTCAAATTATTTATTTAGTATCATATTCCATATAGCTTTTGCCCGCGGCTCCGCTCGCGTGAAATTCGTATTTAAAAAGAAACTGAACTGGACGGAAAACACTACTACTTAGATAGCCGTCTCGACCGACGTTTCATTCAGTGCGGTTGTACCAACCCGGGCGGGATAAACCCTACCACCCTAGTAAGTAAGAAGGGAAGGGACCTACAGTACAGTTTTACGTGGAATCCGACTCACGGTCAGCCTCAATGCCGAAGTAAAGTTAATTTCTTTTTATTATTTTTTTTTATGGAAACTGACACGGTTGGCTACATCACCTACAACACCCGTGATGTCAGCCCATAACACCGGATGAACTAGGTGCCATGTCAGTGCTTCCCTTCATTTCATGTCGGCTACACTGAACTGGACGGAAAACACAAACTACTTACATGCCTAGCCGTCTCGACCGAAATTTCATTCAGTGCGGTGGTACCAACCCGGGCGTGATAAACCTTACCACCTAGGTAAGAAGGGAAGGGACCTACAGTACAGTTTTACGTGGAATCCGAACCACGGTCAGCCTTAAAGTAAAATATTTCTTCGTTCTTAACTCTATGGAGTGTGGAGAGCGCTGTCTAGGGGCAGAGCAATTTATGACTTGATGAGGAAATATATTTCGGTTAAAGTTCGCAATTTTTTTTTATTTATTTAGAAAATCTACAGCTTAGCATTACAATAGGTTACAGTAATTAATTACGCATTTTCGCCAATTCCAAATTTCCTCTAAAACCTAATCAATAGTATAAATTTTTTTTTTGGATATGACTCCCTTATATTACTAGGTGGTAGGTTTTAACCCGCCCGGGTTGGTACCACCGCACTGAATGAAACTTCGGTCGAAACGGCTATGTAAATAGTTTGTGTTTTCCGTCCAGTTCAGTGTAGCCGGTATTACCGAAGGGAAGCACTGACGTGGCACCAATTTCACCCGGTGTTATGGGCTGACATCACGGATGTTGTAGGTGATGTAGCCAACCGTGTCAGTTTCCATAAAAAAAAAAAAAAAACTACAGGAATAGAAAGTTCTCATTATTAGAAGAGCAAAATCCTCATCACTCAAATCGAAATTCCGTACTTATTTTTTTTTTCATACAAAAATTGAAAATTGTAATAAAAACTCGATGAACAGTTAGATTTGGCAAGAGTGCTTTCTGGGTCTAGGGAGTGCAATGAATGACCTAGTCCAGTCCCCTTTTTCTTTTGATGTCATTCAAATATAAGCGTTTGGAATTTACCTACATGCAGTACAATTCTTCTAGTTAAGCATGTAAGTTAGTAATTTTATTTTTATATTTGTCAGCCTCGATAGCTCAGTGGTGCAGACAGTCAACTGTCGTTATTGAATGTTAAGCAACGCTGGTTGCGGTCAGTACTTGGATGGGTGACCGCTGACCGTTGGAGGCTGACCGAGGTTCGGATTCCTCGTAAAACTGTAGGTCCCTTCCCTCCTAATCTTAGTTGGTGGTAGGGTTTAACCCGCCCGGGTTAGTACCACCGCACTGAATGAAACGTCGGTCAAAACGGCTATGTAAATAGTTTGTGTTTTCCGACCAGTTCAGTGTAGCCGGCACGATCAAAGGGGGAAGCACTGACATGGCACCTAGTTCACCCGGTGTTATGGGCTGACATCACGGACGTTGCAGGTGATGTAGCCAACCGTGTCAGTTTCCATAAAACAAATAAATAAAAAAATATATATATATAATAAAATCTCGATGGAACGATTTTCACCAAAAAGTACTATAAAATGACCGAATCTGGGAAAAAGTTTCAGAGCTTTTCGTCTTCAAATATGAACCCCTTTCGAACCCTAAAGTTACGAAACCCTATCCTGAAACACCCTGTAGAGTCCAAATAAGATCTTTTACTTGTATACTGCATAGGTACCTACTGCTCTAACCTTCAGCACAATTTCAAGACCTTAATGACCAGTGCCTTTTGTCAGCCCCGGCAGCTCAGTGGTGCGGTCGGTCGACTGTTGTTAAGCACACCTGAGCGCGGTCAGTTCTTGACTAGGATGGGTGACCGCTCGACCGCTGGAGGATGACCGTGGTTCGGATTCCACGTTAAACTGTAGGTCCCTTCCCTTTTCATTAGGGTTCCGTATCCGTCGTACGGGACCCTATTACTAAGCCTACGCCGTCTGTCTGTCTGTACGAGGGCTGTATCTCTTGAACCGTTATAGGTAGCCCGTTGAAATATTCACAGAATATGTGTTAATATGGCCGATATAACAATAAATAATAAAAAATTTAAAAGGTGAAAAATTAACGTGTGTCCCCATACAAGAAACTAAAAAGTGTATGCGCGCCATCTACCGAAAAGAGTATGAAGCATTTTAACTAATACATAGATGGCGTGAGTAGCACTGACCATGACATGGCGATACGGAAGCCTCGGTGCGCGAGTTCGACTCGCACTTGACCGGTTTTTACGGTTACATACATACATACATATCACACACGCTGAATCCCGACAATCGGGGTAAGCAGAGTAATCGGTATTGTGCTGCAAGTACTCGGGTAAATTACAGCACAACACCGACCACCACGTTTCGCAAAGTATTCAGACAAGATTCAATCGATCAAGCAGCAAGTAAGGCACGAAGACCTACCTGCTGCATGACTCGGTGGAAGTACCGTGCCAAGGTGAGAGGTGGCGATCCTGTCGCCCTTTAGCACGGTATTTCGTCCTTATCCCTTAGTCGCCTTTTACGACATGCAGGGGGAGAGATGCAGTGGGGCTATTATTTTTATGTACCGGCCCCACACGGCAGTTTTTACGGTTTCACATCCATACAAAAGCCTATTACTAAGGCTAACGTCGTCTATGTCTGTCTGTCGGAGGTGATATTGCCTGGCCGGTGAGTGTGCTTTGACCCCTCTGACTCAGCCACACATAGAGTTCCCTCAAAACTTAAATGCTGCTCGACATACCTGCGCAGTCAACAAATTTTATATCGTCACTCGGGTAGATAATTTCTTCACTGCACATGCGCGAACCCAGCGTTCTACGAATTATGAATTAAATACTTGTTTATACCAATATTTGGTTTTAGTTATTTTTAATATATATAATATATCATGTAACATTAGAATAAAAAAAATACAGATTTTTCATAATATTTCAACCTATTGTCGTCGTCTCAGATAATTTTTTTTAAGCATTATGTATGACCTAAAATTCGGTGACTGCGCAGGTAGATCGAGCGGCATTAATTAAAGTTTTGAGAGAACTGTACTGAATTATTATTTTTAAAACAAAACAGCTTTACTCACGGTTTTATCCGAGCTATGTGGATACTAAATTACATAAAAAAATGTTTAGGTACCAACAGTGGCGGAGCAAGACCTACATTTGATGTGGGCAAGATATATTTTGCGAGGCCCTCTCTGGTGGCACTAGAGGATGGATTTTATGGATTTTCACTGTTGAAATGGATTTCGAGTATACCGATCAAATCAAACATTTTTGCCAGCATACCTTTCGTCGATAAAAGTAAACATAATCAAATTGCAATAAATTGCCTTCACTGCCTCTCTCCCATCTTGTGTCTGATAAAAGCTTTATAGTATGCTTTAGTTTGCCTATGATTAAGTCTAAACATGCTTACTCGTGGTCTCTTTTACTAGATCTAGCTGAATATTTTTCATGAATCAAAGCTGCATGAACTTTCGAGGTGCGAGGCCCCTTGGGCCGCGAGGCCGTGGGCGGTCGCCCACGTCGTCCACGCCTTGCGCCGCCTCTGGGTACCAACTTACTAATAAATTGAAAGTATACTTTGTCTATATCACCCCTCAGCCGACCCCTCGAAGATAGAGTGGAAGTTCTTCACATCTCTCCCTAAGTGCACTATTTATGATTAAGTGGTTTAGTGAACGCTGCAAGTTTGCAATAATTCCTAGACAATAAATAATAAAGATTTCGACTTGCAACACTGGAGGGGGAGAGTGCTGCGTCTCCGTCGTTTATTTATTATTTTTATAGATGGCAACTTTACAGGCCCGCTCGTCATAATGTATGTCTTGGATTAATGAGTTTTGATATTTGCAAAATGGGTCAGTAACTGGTTTTGTTTACCTTTTTTTTATTGTTGTTGTTTTTAGGATTCCGTATCCGGCACGGAAACCTATTACCAAGCCTACGCTGTCCGTCTGTCCGTCCGTCCATCTGTCTGTCTGTTTGTTCGAGGGCTGTATCTCTTGAACCGTAATAGGTAGCCCGTTGAAATTTTCACAGAATGTGTGTTATTTATTATGATTTATGTATGGCCGATATAACAACAAATAATAAAAATAGGAAAAAGTCGAAAATTCACGGGGTTCCCATAGAAGAAACCAAAAAGTGTATGCGCGCGCCATGTACCGAATAGAGTATAAAGCATTTTAACTAATCATGACATTTAAGTAATATGAACCATTTCATAACACGCCACAGATGGCGTGAGTGGCGCTAACCATGACATATGGCGATACGGAACCCACGGTGCGCGAGTTCGACTCGCACTTGGCCGGTTTTTTTTTTTTTGGATAGCGCGACATGTGGCATCGTTTCACCTACGAGTAGGTGTCTAACGATGCCCATAGACAGAAGTCATGACAGGAGCCTTTTGACGCCCCTTTTAAAGAACCCCAGGCTGTACTTCGGAGGAAAATGAAATGAAGGGAAGCAATGACATGGCACCTAGTTCATCCGGCGTTATGGGCTGACATCACGGACATCGGTGGTGTAGCTAACCGTGTCAGTTCAGTTTCCATTTAAAAAAAAACATTGATGTGAAAACGGTTTGCAGAGAGCTGACAGTTCTCTGCCAACCGTCGCACAAGGCAGAGTGCTCATGAAGATGGGCCATACGCTTGGCCCGAAACGTCGAGCCACATAGCTCGGAGTGGAACCGTGAGTTAAGCTGATTGATTTATAATAATAGAACGTTCGCTCGAGTTCCTGAGGCAGCGTATCAGTGTGGCCATCCAGCGAGGCAACGCCGCTAGCGTCCTCGGTACAGTGCCCACATCGTCACACCTGGAGGAGGGTTATTAAGTATTGTATTGGTTATAGGTTTATATTTTATTTTGTAATTATTATTACTATATTATAATATTATTTTAATTTGTCTTTAGTAAAAAGGAGAGTTTATTTATTAAGAAATTAAAAGAGAACATTAAATAGATAGATATAAATACGTTTATGCTCTGTAGTGGATAGCGACACCCATCCCACAACTGAATAATAAATATCGATAATATCCTATGTACTATACATCGCTTCGCGACGACGAAACAACAGAAAGATTCACTAGCACACTAACAGGTGGCGAATAACGAGTAATTACGAATTTCATACGCCACTTAACACATTGTTTAAATATCAAATACGCCTCGCATAAATACAGATCGCTTGGCAGAACAACCGGGCACTAGCCCATACAACATCAGCTGCAGCCACACGTGGAGTCAGAGGACACGACACCGCTTCACCTTTTATCTCATAGCCCTACAGCTCCAAAAATATTTTACAGAAACAAGTACTACATTCGTTTTGTGATATAGTTATGTAGAAAGCGCAAATTTTAACAATTTAATCGGATGCAAGATATTTCGGCCAATATACTTTCCATAATAATTTTCTACCCTGATGAAATGAAATGAACACATGTGACTGATGCAACATCACAGAACAAGAAATAGCTTTCCGCCCTGGGGCGACGATGGCCGCTGATCGCTGCTCTATGTGCAACACCGTGTACCGTGTACCGTGTGGGGCCGGTACTTTAAAAGAATAGCCCCACTGCTTCTCTCCCCGTGTATGTCGTAAAAGGCGACTAAGGGATATGACTCCCTTCTTATATTACTAGCAATAAATAATGTTGGTACCACCGCACTGAATGAAAGGTCGCTCGAAACGGCTATGTAAATAGTTTGTGTTTTCCGTCCAGTTCAGTGTAGCCAGCACGGCCGAAGGGAAGCACTGACGTGGCACCAAGTTCACCCGGTGTTATGGGCTGACATCACGGATGTTGTAGGTGATGTAGCCAACCGTGTCAGTTTCAATAAAAAAAAATATATTAAAAAAAACAACCTGTTCTATGTGGGTATCTGCACGTAATAATAGGTAGGTGATGGCATCGCAATTCGCAACGCGACACGGCTCCAAATATCAAGACATGTCGGGTGGATGTGCACGCGCCGCTCAGATCAGAGTCAGTGAACCGTCCGACCGTCACACGCTGACGGACGGCGAGTTGTCAGCGGCGCGGGGGGGGGGGGGGGGGGGGTTAGTGAGACGATGGAGGGTGTGTTCGAATTTTGTGACTTTCGCTTTTATTCTACACAAGCTGTGCCCGCGGCTCCGCCCGCTCTCATATTTCACTTCACTGCTAACCTCATAAGCTATTTAGCGTGATAGTAAGTAGCCTATAGTTGATGGGAAGAATCAAGCTATCCGTAGAATTTTGTTTTATTAAAATCGGTTCAGTGGTTCTCGAGTTATAAGCGGACAGACAGACACTCAGACAGAAAGCAGACGTTGGATTTTATTATAGGTAAGGATAAATAGATTGATAGATAAACATTATTTATTGCTCCACTAAAATTTTAAACATAAATAAAAAATTAAAAAAAGAGCAATGATCTACTTGAACCATTGATGTTGATTTTATATTAATCCGATTTTACCGCTAGCGGAGCCGCGGTCACAGCTAGTACTATTTAAAGATCGTAAATTATAGCTTGATACGCTGTGATAGATGTCAAAGTGCCTCGAATAATGCTAATTATAAATTTCATTAGCCTTCATTCAGTCCTATTATTAGATACATTAGCAATGATTTCAAAACAATCAGCCAACAAATAAACACAATATTTTCGAATTGGACAATATTAAGTTAGGTAACTAAATGAGTACTATTCGAGCATCCATAATACATAAGTCTTGTACATGAACCGTATATACAGGTCGGTTAACCAAAGCTGGCGCTTACACAGTACTCACACCAATGCAATTGTGCAAGTGCGAGTGAGACAGATCGGGGCATACGCATCACGAAACCCCGATGTGTCTCACTCGCACTTGCACAATTGCATTGGTGTAGTACTGTGCACGCGCCAGCTTTGGTTAACCGACCTGCAACCTGCAGGTCTATTCTTGTAAATTCTGACAGCGGAATCAGCGCTGATGTGTCGCTGAGAGCCGCTTTGGTAAGTGGCTCTCAGCGCCACAACAGCGCTGATTCCGCTGTCAGAATTTACAAGAATAGACCTGACCTAAGTCATCGCTCTACTTCTATAGGTTATTTTATGCTCTGTGGTCAATTGGTCATCCCTAAGTACTACTTTTAATTGAACCACAAAATAAAAGCGAACAACATCGCATTTATTCGCATTCACTCCGCGTTGCCATCCCTTCCTTCAGCACGTTATCTACAATCCAGATTGAGCGATAGATGTCGCTGTTGCAATTTCTCAAAACATGACAAAATGGCCGCCGCTTCCTCGTCTCCGCGGCGCCCCCGGCCCCCTACCATCTATTGTTCTATAACCAAAGCATTCAAAAGCTTAGAACTGTGAGATTAGGCGTAAGTATAAAGTTTTTAGGTTTCCGTATTCCGTACGGAAGCCTATTATCAAGCCTACAACGTCTTTTTTTTTATTATGTTTTCCGGTATGGGTGGCTGTGTCGGAGGGGCCAAAGCGCATGCTCCGACCAGCTAATATCACCTCCGACAAGGTAGGTGCCATACCGGAGACTTCCCTGGATTGCTGGCTATACTGGACTAGAGGAGAACACAGCCGAGGCTGCTATGCGGCCATCTTACATCCAGTACGGTGGTACCAACCCAGTCGGCAACAATTTGAGCCTACCACCTAGTAAGGGGCAAGGGAAGGGACCTACAGTTTTACACCGGTTCCGAACGGTGAAGCAGCAGATGTAGGTATGCACGTAAATTTTTTCATCAGAAAAAACTCATTGGTACACGCCGACGGGATTCGAACCTCGGACCTCTCGCATGAGAAGCCGATGCCAAAACCACTCGGCCACCCGCCGCTTGAACGTCTGTCTGTCTGTCTGTCTGTCCATCCGTCCGTCCGTCCGTCCATCCGATGGCTGTACCTTTGTTGGAATCGTAATAGCTAGCTCAATAAGCTGAAAATAGTCAGAAAATTTTGGAGTTTTTTGCCCACCCCAAGTTAGATCTTTTATACATACAATTTTCAAAGAATATGGTGTTATTTTAGCGGATATAACAAGAAATAATAAAACAATTTCAAAAGTGAAAAATTAAGGGGGGCCCCCATAAAAGAAACTTCTTTATTTAGGTATCTTTTTTTGTGTTGAGGAAACCTCGGTGCGCGAGTCTGGCTGGCACTTGGTCGGTTTTTCAGGGTTCCGTATCCATCGTACGGGACCCTATTACTAAGCCTACGTCGTCTGTCTGTTTGTCGGTCCGTCCTTTTTTATGGTTGGCTACATCACCTACAACATCCGTGATGTCAGCCCATAACACTTGGTGAACTAGGTGCCATGTCAGTGCTTCCCCCTTTGATCGTGCCGGCTACACTGAACTGGTCGGAAAACACAAACTATTTACATAGCCGTTTTGACCGACGTTTCATTCAGTGCGGTGGTACCAACCCGGGCGGGTTAAGCCCTACCACCAAGTAAGATTAGGAGGGAAGGGACCTACAGTTTTACGAGGAATCCGAACCTCGGTCAGCCTCCAACGGTCAGCGGTCACCCATCCAAGTACTGACCGCACCCAGCGTTGCTTAACATTCAATAGCGACCGTTGACTGTCTGCACCACTGAGCTATCGAGGCTGCTAGCTATGCTCATACCAGCCAATCTAACAAGAGAGAGTAGGTGCCACTGCGGAGATTTCCGTATTTTAGATTGCTGGCTATTACTATACTGGACTAGAGGAGAACACAAGATCTTATATGCAGTACGTTAGTATACCAAACCAGTCGGCTACAATTTTTTTTTTTTTTTTTATGGAACCTGACACGGTTGGCTACATCACCTACAACATCCGTGATGTCAGCCCATAACACAGGGTGAACTAGGTGCCATGTCAGTGCGTCCCTTCATTTCATGTCGGCTACACTAAACTGGACGGAAAACACGAACTATTTACATAGCCGTTTCGACCGACGTTTCGTTCAGTGCGGTGGTACCAACCCGGCCGGGATAAACCCTACCACCTAGTAAGGTAAGAAGGGAAGGGACCTACAGTTTAACGTGGAATCCGAACCACGGTCAGCCTCCAACGGTCGAGCGGTCACCCATCCAAACACTGACCGCGCTCAGCGTTGCTTAATAACAGTTGACTAACCAACCGCGCCACTGAGCTACCGAGGCTGACGAATTTTCTTATCCCTTAGTCGACTTTTACGACATGCGACGGGGAGAGATGCAGTGGGGCTATTCTTTTTAGGTACCGACCCCACACGGTACAATTTGAGCCCACCACCTAGTAAGGGGCAAGGGAAGGGACCTACAGTTTTACACCAGTTCCGTACGATAAATCAGCCAGGTGGTGTAGCTAGGTGTGCACGTAAATATTTTCGTCAGAAAAAAACTCATTGGTACACGCCGACCGGATTCGAACCTCGGACCTCTCGCACGAGAAACCGACGCCTAGATCCGCATGATTTTTTTTATTACTTCCGAACTGGGTGGCTGTGCCCGAGGTCGAAGACTCAGACGCAGCCAATTTCACCCCCGAGGGGGTGTCAGTACGGCTTGGAGGTGGACTAATGTTGCTGGGGAAAAAAAAAAAAAAAAAAAAAAAAATTATTTATACTTCTTATTTATTTATTTTTTCTCTTTATTTTAAATGCGAAATGTCAACTGTATTAATTTCTTTGTTTCACGGCACTGTGGTACAAAAATTTTTGTAAATGTCTTTAATGTAAACACGAGAAAATCTTTTACCGGTTTAGTAATTTATGTGAAAAACCGCTTGCAACTATATGTATGTACTATAAACTGTTGATTTTCCAAATATAATAATAAAAAAAGAACAAGGTTGATAGCCCGTCTATGCAATTGATTCCGTTGTTTGTAACACAATACGCGGGAAGAGAATCCTGGTAATAGCATGGGCAAATATGTCGAAATATTAGATGCTCCTCCGGATTAGGGGTTGACTTTATGTAGCTCTTTGTACGACATCACTACTTGTTCGTGTGAGTGTTTTAGGATTATTTATTTATTTATTACCGTGTGGGGCCGGTACTTAAAAAACCGGCCAAGTGCGAGTCAAACTCGCGCACGGAGGGTTCCGTATCGCCATGTCATGGCCAGCGCCACTCACGCCATCTATGGCGTGTTTTTGAAATGCTTCATATTAGTTAAAATTAATGATTAGTTAAAATGCCTCATACTCTTTTCGGTAGATGGCGCGTGCGCAAACACTTTTTATTTCTTCTATAGGAACCCCCTTGAATTTTTTACTTTTTCTTATTTTTATTATTTGTTGTTATATCGGCCATAATAGGACATATTCTGTGAAAATTTCAACGGGCTACCTATTACGGTTCAAGAGATACCTACAGCCCTCGGACGGACGGACAGACAGACAGACAGACAGACAGTCAGACAGATGGACAGACGGCGTAGGTTTAGTAATAGGGTCCCGTACCGGATACGGAACCCCAATAAAAAAAATTTTTGTCTGTAAAGTCGGTTTACGGACGATAGTTTTACGTGATGACGTGGTATAATCGTAGTACATAGATCAAAGATCAGTAATTTCTATTTCCAGTAGAAAGATTAATCATCTTGTGACTGGCCATCAAAACTTCTGTTGTCTGATCTTGACATGATGATCTGATCTTTGAATATTAACGTGACACGCTTTCGTGCGTGCAGCCGGTGCTCATCAATTTATAAGACGTGACGTCATCACGTCAAACGATTAGCCGCAATGCATCTCTCCCCGCGTGCATGTCTTAAATGCGGCTGAGGGCTAGGGACAAGGTGAAATGAAATGAAATGAAATGAGTGTTTATTTGTCGCCAGTTTAACAAGTAACACTGTATACATTAATATGGCACATCAACAAAATGGCGACAAATTGGGCCCAACTCAGCATATGCAATTGGAGACAACGACGTTGTCTATTGCGCTGATTTGCAGTTGGGCCCACTTTGCCGAGAAGTACACACACTTATATAGGCTAGACTAGATATAACATATTAAATATTAAATAGCACGACTAATCCAACTAAAACTAACCACACCTAAAGTAAAGAAAAAAAAACAATAATAATAAAGTTATACAATTACAAAAATCTAATTTCTACCTTAAGAAAAAACAGCTTAAAAAGTCAAAAAATTCACACTATAACCTACACACACACAGAACATAAAAAAACCAGAATAAATACTAACTCAACAAAACACAATTTAATCAACATGTGGGTTATACCGAAAAGTACAAGATGTACACATACTTACAATAAATATATAAAAGGTGCCGTGCTAAAGGGCGACTGAAAAGCCACCTCTCACCTTGGCACGGTCCTTCCACCGAGACATGCAGCAGGTCTTCGTGCCTTACTTGCTATGCTTGGCAGTTATTTGTAAAAATATCTTGCAGAATGTGGTGGTCGGCGTTGTGCTGTAATTTACAGGAGTTTTTTTTTTATGTAATCCGGTATGGGTGGCTGAGTCAGAGCGGCCAAAGCACATGCTCTGACTAGCCAATATCACCTGCGAGAAGGTAGGTGCCATACCGGAGACTTCCCTGGATTGCTGGCTATATACTGGACTAGAAGAGAACACAACCGAGGTTGCTATGCGGCCATCTTACATCCAGTACGGTGGTACCAACCCAGTCGGCTACAATTTGAGCCTACCACCTAGTAAGGGGCAAGGGAAGGGACCTACAGTTTTACACCGGTTCCGAACGGCGAAGCAGCAGGTGTAGGTATGCACGTAAATTTTTTGTCATAAAAAAGTCATTATTACACGCCGACGGATTCGAACCTCGGACCTCCCGCACGAGAAGCCGATGCCCAAACCACTCGGTCACCCGCCGCTTAACACCGATCACTCTGCTTAGCCCGATTGTCGGGATACAGCGTGTGCCATATATCTAAGTAGAAGAAAGGTACATTCAAAAACAGTTCATCCATTTTTAAAAACGGCCAAGTGCGAGTCGCACTCGCGCACCGAGGGTTCATTATCGTCATGTCATGGTTAGCGCCAGTCACGCCATCTATGGCGTCTTATGAAATGCTTCATATTAGTTAAATGTCATGATTAGTTAAAATGCTTCACAATCTATTCGGTAGATGACGCGCGCGCATACACTTTTTGGTTTCTTCTATGGGAACTCCCGTAATTTTTTTTTATACTTTTTCTTATTTGTTGTTATATCGGCCATAATAACACATATTCTGTGAACATTTCAACAGGCTACCTATGACGGTTCAAGAGATACAGCCCTCGGACAAACAGACAGACAGACGGACGGCGGGCGTAGGCTTAGTAATAGGGTCCCGTACGTACCGGATACGGAACCCTAAAAATTAAGCATCGCTTAGGGCGGCAAGCACGCCGTTTTCACCCAGTCCGTTCCGATCAGAAATACAATGCAAAAATCATCTAACGCCATATATGATACACACACCCGCAATTTACCGCTGCGCTGGTTCGTCGCCGTCCGAACCGGTAACAAACAACCCAGTTGCGGTAAACAAACGGATACAAACGGCATGTGTATGACGATGCGTTTTCTTACCGGTCCGGGCGAAAACGGCATGTATATTGCCGGCATTGCCGCCGCCTAGCCTTAGGCAATGAATGACCCCATTCTTATCACTAACTACCTAAGTATCTATATAATATATTTATAACTGCAGCTAGCTACAGGCAAAAAATCAATAAAATCCATTACACAGTAGCCCAAACTTCAATATGGAGTTATTCGAAGTCAATTTCCATGAGTAAACTCATTTGAATACAAAGTTTAATAATTTACAACTTACTTTCGTTACCTACTAAGAAAACGAGGAACAAGAGCTTTTGACGAAAAGCTCTATCGAAAGGAAAATTCGTAGCGTGTTCCCGACCGGTCAATGTTCATAGAAGCATAGTGCTATTTCTGACTGATATGAATTTTAGAAAGAGATAGTACAGCAATAACTCTACATGCGATCATGATGATGAAAAGAACGAAGAACATAAATAAAAGACTGCTATGAAGTTAGCAAAGATGACTGGACTTATGCTGCCAGATCAATTCTGCAAAATCCCTCCTCAAATGTATTTTGTTTAATTTGTTTAGTCATCTGTAAGGATTTGAGAAGTTTATTGTAGAGAAAACGTAATGAATAAATAGATTACTAATCGAATTATTTTGATAGCAATAACAAATTGTTTCTATTTTGAAACAGCGTTACGAATATTATGTCGTATATTCGATAATTATTTCTGGCAACACAACTAGGATCGATTTACCACCCGTACGATAGATGGCGGTGAAATCAGTAATGCTGCTGGTAGTCGTAAAAGCGATACCAGACGTACCATTAATACAGTATTCATACTGTCTTTTGATGCGCCGTACTATTTTGCCATAGTGGGATAGAAAACACCATATTTTTTTAATCTGAGTGAATTTTACCACGTAAATTACTGTCAAAAAGAGGTTGTTGTTTTTTTAAATTTACACCTTCATTAAATATGTTCAGTCGTATGTTAAAAAAATACACAGCTTGAACATGCATGCTCTGATGACGACGACTTCATACTAATTGGGTAATTATGTATTTATGATACCCTAAAAGTAATTTTTTTATCATCAGTTACGGGAACGAAATATTATTAAAGCTAATCGAAAAAAATTAACAAGAGCAGATAGGCCGTAGGTTGGTAACTAGCAATAATGTTCCACGCATCAGTATGATGTAATGTAGATTTTTAAGGCACCGCCCCTGCGCGCGCCGTGCCCGCGACATCTCAGTACCATATTTGTACCATAATTTTGTGGTAAACTGTACATAATTCTGGCAACACAATATGGCAAAGCTGAGTCGACAGGGCGTGTGAGTGTAGTGCCGCGCGTTTAGTGAACGAAAAACGAAACAATTCGATACAATGAACGGAAATCGCTGTAAGTACATTCTTCTTTATCTGCTAAACTGGACACACGGCGAGTTTCGCGCGATTCTCAACACCCAGTCTTGAGATATCGGTGTAAACCCACCCAGATGTATGGGATCTACTGCTCTACTACATTAATTTGTCGCTCCACTCCCACACAATTACGTTGATTTCTCACAAATGTTCTTCAAAACTCTACGCTTATTTTCCTCCATTATCTTTCTTAATGACACAGTGGGTCATTAGGTTTTATAATTATGTGTAAACATGCAGCGTTTAGCAAACATCGCAATGGAAACTGTACGGTTTGGCCGTCAAAGTAGAGTAGGCGTGTAACTACAGTAGGTTTCGCCATTTTGTACGAAGTTCCGGGAAATTTCACATAAAAATATCGATCGTTTCGTCACAGGAGCATATTCTTATTCAATTTGTGTTCGAAAAGGATAGCGCGATGTTTTTCGCGCAGACTGTGTTGCCTCATATGGCGCGAAATTATCTATAGGGTGGAAAAATTAAAACATTTGTTGACACCTTTTTTCATCACATACTAGGTACCTACCTACTCATGATCTCCTGGTACCTAGGTACAATAATTTTTCACAGTGCATTTGCATGATACTATTAGGTCATATTTTTTATTTAGGTAATATTTATTTTATCACCATCAGCCATGTTATTTTTAGTTAGGTATATTGTATAAATGTATGTTTCTGTTTTAAATTTTGTTTTCTGTATTTTTGTTTATGATTTTTTTTTTAATGGAATAAAACATATGGAACGTACAATTAAAGACAGACAGATTACATTAATTTTTTTGCAATCCACATGGCATTCGGTGAATCCCTGATGGAAGAATGCAAAATTTTGACTACAATTTTTCAAGCATTAGTCATCAGAGGCTAGAGTTGGTTTGAAGAATTATTTTATAGGTACTAACTGTGGTGCTGGCATTAAAATAAAAAAAAAATGGTTGAAATCATACCCATATTATTTGGTAAACATGACAGTACAAGGAATAAGTTCACAAAATACCTACCTATCACTTTTATCCAAGTATTTTGAGGTAAAATTGTTGTTTTTTTACTCGCCGGCCTTGCGTTGGCCGCGC
This sequence comes from Nematopogon swammerdamellus, assembly GCA_946902875.1. Taxonomy (NCBI): domain Eukaryota; kingdom Metazoa; phylum Arthropoda; class Insecta; order Lepidoptera; family Adelidae; genus Nematopogon; species Nematopogon swammerdamellus. Next base: position 1,698,064 of record OX336362.1, read on the forward strand.
CAGAACAAACGCATCGGCCGTTCTATGACATCACAGCGTCTAAATAGCGCTCTGTGTATTTTACACTGTACACGTTTCTCAGCTCGGTAGAGACCGTCTAATTTCACTTGGCAGTGTCACACGTGTTTGTTACTGTATGATAGCAAAACTGTTTTTTGTTGTCAATTTGACTGATAAGAAATCTGTAGCACTAACAGCTTGAAGCTGATGCATGCATTAAATTATTTTTTTTTTCAACTGAGTGCACTTGTTAATATGAATGAATTTTTTTGTAGCTATTTATTATACCTATATTAATTCAATTGTTTTTTTTTTCCTTTTAGGTGATTTAAAACTGGTTTTGAAATCCGTTTACACTTTTAGCATGTATGCCCTCTTGTTCATGTTTTTTTATGAAACTTGGCATGGCTATATCACGTACAACTATCAGGGGTGATAGCCAATTTATATAACCTGCCACTATCATAATCTTCTTCACACATACTCATTGGTTACTGGTAATACACACTTGACCCTTTTGGAGCACACGTCCGATCTGGTCTAGGTACGTGCGTCTAGCCGCGACCCATCCCGACACTTTCCCTTACATTTGGTCCAGCTAGAAAAGGAAAACATTCGGAAAGAATGTAGATACCAATTTGGTTAGCTGTCATGTTTGATTTACTCGAAAGATTCTCAACCGTTTCACATAAAGTTTTCACCGACTTTACCGCGAGCGCAGCTGCGGGAATTAGCATTACTTTTAGAGAAATTTAACAAAACATTTTTGCTACCTAAACATTAACCTGTGTGTAACAGTAGGTAACTTGCATTGTACGGGGTCAATGAACGTACTATGTTCAAACGAAGAACAGCTGTTTGTTGGTTGGTTTTTTTTTACAGCTACTTATTTCATTTTATTTTTTTGTTAGGGGAAAAAATGCACCTATAAACATATGTTTTTTTCTTACGTAAAGTGTTTATTTGAGTGAGTATGTAACCCTCCCGAAATTTTTGACATAAATAACGAAGCACCGTATATATAATCCATACGACAGCATCACAGCATTATCGGCAATTTTTACCCGACTACGGCAAAGCCAAAAAGGAAGGGTAATGTGGTTGGCAGTCTCTGGTTTTAAGTTATTAATTTATTTAATGTTTTTAACATGTTCTGGAGCCAACATACATATTTGTAAATTATTTTTTTATAATTTTTCGCAGTACCGATTATTTCAATGTTTATGTTTTTTCGAACGTATGTGTGCGTGCGATCGCCTAAAAATAAGGCCGCGTACTACCGGGGACCCCCGCGTACTACCCGGTTCGACACCGCTCAACTAGATCTTTCAGTTTTCAAACCTTGGTTCGAAACTGAGCAGGAAACGGTTTTTAACAAACTTAACCTTGGCGAACAAGCAGATATACATAGAGTGATTAATTCTAAGGTCAGACCAGTTCTATGACCATATTAAGTGTTAACTTCTCAATGATTCATGAATATTTATGGTAAATGACGATGTGTGTGAAATTTTATTTTGCCGTGTGGAAAAAATGTGTAATGTCATGCAAGCACCCTTAAGTATATCTCTATCCGTTTGTTATAATAAAATAAATTCATATTATAGGCCGGCCGCTGAGAGAATGCGTTCCTGTTGGTAACAGTAATGTCAGTCTGGATTACCTAAAAAGTGCGACGAGCTTTTCAAAATAGTACGAGACCGTATAAACAATAGAAAAATGGTCATAATGAACTTAGTTCGAACGTGCAGTTGCAGGAGTGAGTAATTAAAACTTTTAAAATGAGTGATGAAATGACCAACTGACGTCAGGAACGCATTCTCTCAGCGGCCGGACTATAGAAAAACCAGCCAAGTGCGAGTCGAACTCGCGCACCGAGGGTTCCGTATCGCCATGTCATGGCTAGCGCCACTCACGCCATCTAGATGGGGTGTTATGAAATGCTTCATATTAGTTAAATGTCATGATTAGTTAAAATGCTTCATAATCTATTCGGTAGATGGCGCGCGCAGCGCATACACTTTTTGGTTTCTTCTATGGGAACCCCGTGATTTTTTTACTTTTTCTTATTTTTATTATTTGTTGTTATATCGGCCATAATAAATAACACATATTCTGTGAAAATTTCAACACGCTACCTATTACGGTTCAAGAAATACAACCCTCGGACAGACAGACAGATGGACGGACGGACCGACAGACAGACAGACGGCGTAGGCTTAGAAATAGGGTCCCGTACCGGATACGGGACCCTAAAAATGTGCATGAAAATTTAATTAGAATTACTCTTTTTTTCATGTAGATTATGAGGAAATATTAATTAATAAAAAAATTTATTATAAAAGTATGGTTTTAAATACAATGCAACAGTTTTAAATATGCAGAATATTTTTTTATGGCAGCAGACTTGCTTAATTTCATTTTGTAAAATATACAAAATACTAAATATCATGATCAGTCCCCTTCGGACCACTGCTGGATATAGACCTCTCCCAAGGCACTCCACCACGCTAGGTCCGCCTAGCTGGAGGGCATCCCACGCCACGTTCACTTGTAAGTTGCTTCCACTCGAGCATGCGTCTACCTCGGCGGTTATCGGGTCTGTGACAGATATGCCCAGCTCACTGTCACTTCGGCAATACAAAATATATTTAAATTTAATTATTTAATTTAAAAAGTTTAAAGGCTGAGCTGAGCCTCCGTCTTACTCAAAATCAATGTATACTAATAATAAATCTGTAAGGGATTATATTAATTTTATTTGTATTATTAATAATTTTATTATTTTTGACTATTCCTGTAGTAGAATAATTTTATAAGAAATTGTAAAATTTTACGAAACTACTCCATTGGAAATAAATGATTTGACTTTGACTTTGACTTTGACTTTGATGGTCATGGAGTAAGTTACTTTGTTTTATGAGATATGTATTGCGTTTGTAGACTCTATGTGTAATGCTAAAACTATTAATTAATGATTTTTAGAAATCTTTTCTGTATGTATGTTTGTTCCTCCATGACTCTTAAACCGGTCATCCGAATTTGATGACCCGGTGCTATGGACTGACTTCAAAGATGTTGTAGATGATGTAGCCAACCGTGTCAGTCAGTCAGTCAGCGTGTAAGCGTCCACTGCTGGACATACGCCTCTCCAATTTTCCTCCAGTCCTCCCGGCCTTCCGCGGTACGGAACCACTGATTTCCGCCGACGTACTGTGTCAGTTTCCATAAAAAAAAATCTATCTATCACATTTTAACATGGTAGAGAATAGCTACGGGAACCCTATAAACAATTTCTCCAACCAACTGAAGCTTTTTACTCTCCGCTGTTCTCTACGGCCAGACCGAGTTAACACAACTCTCGGGCTATTTCGGCCGCGCTGACTCATCGCCGTCGCGTAGTCATACTCATAACTTTATGCACGCTATGATGTCAGGTCATATGTTAGGCCAGCTGATGTATCGACACCTTGAGTTGCTCTTTAGGTTTCCGTATCCCGTACGGAAGCCTATTACTAAGCCTACGCCGTCTGTCTGTCTGTCCGTCCATCTGTCCGTCTGTCTGTCTGTCCGAGGGCTGTATCTCTTGAACCGTAATAGGTAGCCTGTTGAAATTTTCACAGAATATGTGTTATTATGGCAGATATAACAACAAATAATAAAAAATAGAAAAATTAAAAAATTAAGGGGAGTTCCCATACAAGAAACATGTTTTTTTTTGTGGTGCGGAAACCTCGGTGCGCGAGTCCGACTCGCACTTGGCCGTTTTTTTTTGTATAGGCCCGTGTCGCACGTCGGGTAAAATTATTTTAGCACTGAATAATAATTGTTTTATTTTTTAATAGATAAGATGGATGTGAAATAATTAATTGCTCCAAAAATCCATTATTATATGTACAATATAATTTACATCAGGTGCAAAGGCGGACTTATCTCTTACATAGGTTTCTTCCAGTCAACCTTGGTATGTTTGCAGTAACCGTATGTTGTTAAATAAGGTAATTAGCAAACGACGTATATGTGGGAATGTAAAAGAAAATAAAAAAAAAATTTAAATTATAATTTAATTATAAAAATTAATTGGGTGGATTAACTTTTTCTTGTTTTTGGTATCTATCTGAAAAAAGGATATTATCTTGATAAATTCACCTTATTTTAATAATTACAGCAACTCTCAGATAAGTACTTATTGATCAATAAGAAAGAAGCTGCACAAAAAATTTTGAGTAATTTTTATAAAATATTGGTTACTCTGCCTGAGGACAACTCCTTTTTTCCACACAAAACTGGTGACAAAATTGTCCCCTGGGTCGCCCCTAAAAATTTGGTTAATTTAAATTTTTAAATAGTTCTCAACTTTTTTTTCAATTGCCTATAAACCTAAGTATTTTATAATTATTAATTTTCAACTAAGTAATAAATTGCAATAATTTTTTTTTTTATTTGACTGTGCAGCTGGTTTTTACTTGTTGATCCACCCAATTAATAATAAAAAAATTATGCTGTTTAAAAAAATTCTACCTACACGAATCGCCACAGTTCTAAAAGGCCGCCAAACGAGACCAATGTCGGTCGAAACGGCTATGTAAATAGTTCGTGTTTTCCGTCCAGTTCAGTGTAGCCGACATGAAATGAAGGGAAGCACTGACACGGCACCTAGTTCACCCGGTGTTATGGGCTGACATCACGGGTGTTGTAGGTGATGTAGCCAACCGTGTCAGGTTCCATAAAAAAAGGCATGCAGTTGGCATGTATGCATGCAGTAGGCATGACTCGGTGGAATCATTATGGTCATATTTTGATCCCTTGAAGTATTTCTTTGAAGCTATGATTTACGAAACAGCTCATCAACTCAATAACGGTGTCACATGACTCAGTATGACTAACCACCGTGAGTCCATGAGTCAAGATATTACCGGTTGGTTAGCTTATATGCATGCATATAGTGACATTTTGGGCGATACTTTTTTTTAATTTCACCAATACTTATAGGTACAAACTGTCCAGCGTCAGAATTCCGATTTTGAAAATTTATAAAAAAAACATATAGACCAAAACTATTTATTACTATGAAAAAAAAAACTGTTTTAAAAAAAACATTGAACTGACTGCAACCCCTAAAAAGTATTAAATAATATTTTGATCTTGAGTAGAAGGCGCTACAAAAGCACAAAAGGGTACATATAGTATAAATTTTCAGGTTTCACTCTTTATATCACATAATATAAAAATTGGTTGACGGGAAGTGGGTGATTGAAAAATTCCTTAGTGTGAAAGTGTTCCTTAATTTCCCACCCTTAGGGGTGGTATTCTTTCGTAAAATTTATGAAATGACCACCCCTACTCATGAAAAAAACAATCTTTAAAATCGGTTGAGAATTGGCGGAGATATGGAGTAACATGTACATGAATCCTCCTAATCTTACTTGGTGGTAGGGTTTAACCCGCCCGGGTTGGTACCACCGCACTGAATGAAACGTCGGTCTAAACGGCTATGTAAATAGTTTGTGTTTTCCGACGAGTTCAGTGTAGCCGGCACGATCAAAGGGGGAAGCACTGACATGGCACCTAGTTCACCCGGTGTTATGGGCTGACATCACGGACGTTGTAGGTGATGTAGCCAACCGTGTCAGTTTCCATAAAAAAAAAAAAAATGATACACACACAAAAGAAAACATACAGAGACGAATTGAGAACCTCCTCCTTTTTGGAAGTCGGTTGAAAAGAAGACAAAAGCGGATGCAACTTTTTTAAATATCACTTTTCTAAAATGTCGTCGTTCATTCGTTTTGTACGCATATTTTTAACCCCCGAAGAAAAAATAGATAAGTTTAACGTGTGTCTGTGTGGGTGTATGTGTGTATGGGTGTGTCTGTCTGTGGCATCGTAGCTCCCAAACGGATGGACCGATTTGGATGCGGTTTTTTTTCTGAGAAAGCTGGTTTAATCGGGATGGTTGTTAGCTGTGTTTGTAATCAAGTAATTGAATAATCAAATTATTTATTATCTTTAAAAGTCGACCGATTTGCATGCAGTTTTTTTAAAGCTTGGAAAAAAGTTAAATTCCAAATTTTAAAAACCCTCGACCTTTAAAAAGTCCGTTTACTTATTTAAAGGAGTTGGGGGACCGCTAAGTAAATAAAATATGAAACTCAGAGGTGCGCGGGAATTTACTTAGCGGTCCACCGACTCCTTGAAGTGAGTCAACGGAAATTATTTTTTACTTTTTAAGGGTCAGGGGTTTTTTAAATTTTAAATTTAACTTTTGAGATATTGCGTTTGTACACACTGTATGATACTAAAACTAAATTGACGATTTTTAATTAGAAATCTTTTCTGTAGTTATGTATGTAGGTAAGTATGTAACTCTCCATAACTATCAAACCGATCATCCGAATTCGATGAAACTTAGTTTTTTTATGGATAGTGCGACATTTGGCATCGTTTCACCTACCCGTAGTGCGGAGGTGGAATGTTGACGGCGGAATCGCGTTAAACGGCTCCTCCGAACACTCCCCATGAAATAGACGTTGATACGAACACATTAACTATACGCGACACAGGATAGGCTAAATAAAATTCAGTTCCGGTTACGCTAAGATGTGGCTCTCATACAAACCAAATTGTTCCGCGCGCCGAAATAAAGGTACGGTAACGGGCTTACTTACTTTCTTCTTTTTAAGTATGAATTTCACGCGAGCGAAGCCGCCGGTGAAAGCTAGTATATGCAATATGAACAAATCGTTGCACACAGTCCCAAGAACGATTGCATAAAAATTGATAGAGGATAGTGTCATTGAATTTAATTCAGTTGATTATTTCATCGCGTGGGCGGCGAGCTAGTGCGGACGACGGACGCAGAATACATATTCCGAGAACCGGCAGAGCTAAGATACATCTTGTATGTATAGGACTGTGTGGTGCCGGTACTTAAAAACCGGCCAAGTGCGAGTTGAACTCGCGCACCGAGGGTTCCTTGTCGCAACGTCATAGCCAGCGCCACTCACGCCATGTATGGCGTGTTCATGAAAGGCTTCATATTAGTTAAAATCCATGATTAGATAAAATGCTTCATACGAATAAATATTCCGAGAACCGGCAGAGCTAAGATACATTTTGTATGTATAGAACTGTGTGGTGCCGGTACTTAAAAACCGGCCAAGTGCGAGTCGAACTCGCGCACCGAGGGTTCTTCCTTATCGCAATGTCATGGCCAGCGCCACTCACGCCATTATGGCTTGTTCATGAAATGCTTCATATTAGTTAAAATTCATGATTAGATAAAATGCTTCATACGAATAAATATTCCGAGAACCGGCAGAGCTAAGATACATCTTGTATGTATAGAACTGTGTGGTGCCGGTACTTAAAAACCGGCCAAGTGCGAGTCGAACTCGCGCACCGAGGGTTCTTCCTTATCGCAATGTCATGGCCAGCGCCACTCACGCCATTATGGCTTGTTCATGAAATGCTTCATATTAGTTAAAATTCATGATTATAGTTAAAATGCTACATACGATTGGTAGATGGCGCGCATACACTTTTCAGTTTATTCTATGTGGACCCGTGTGATTTTTTTACTTTTTCATATTTTTATTATTTGTTGTTATATCGGCAATATTAACACCATATTCTGTGAAAATTTCTACGGGCTACCTACCTACATATTACGGTTCAAGAGATACAGCCCTCGGACAGACGGACGAACAGACAGACGGCGTAGGCTTAGTAATAGGGTCCCGTACGACGGATACGGAACCCTAAAAATAATAGCCACACTGCATCTCTCCCTGTGCGTGCATGTCGTAAAAGGCGACTAAGGGATAAGGATAAGGTGGCTTGCTTAATGGCGACAGGCTAGCCACCTCTCACCTTGGCGCGGTCCTTCCACCGAGTCACGCAGCGGGTGGGTCTTCGTGCCTTATTTGATGCTTGATATTATGGTCCTAACAATAATAATTTTAATGAAGGGCTCCTAAAAATGGGGTCGGAACCTTCCGGGGTCAGTTGTATTGTCCTAATGCATTGCTAAACGTAGTGATCGGTGTTGTGCTGTAATTTACAAGAGTCCTTGCAGCACAACACCGATTACTCTACTTACCCCGATTGTTGGGATTCAGCATTTGGTATGTATGTATGTATTGGGGTGGTATGTTAAAACAAAAAAGTTCTAAATTTAAGCTGAAATTGAAGAAAAAATTAAGGTATCATTTGCTGTCAGTTTTTTTTTAATGAATTAAGAAATTAAGATTCTGTCATATTTTTACTCCTCCTCGGGACTTTGGGAGGTCATAAGACCTTTTCATGGTATTAACTTCATCAAATAATATTTTTTCTGGAACAAGGATGCATCGTAAAATTCAATAACTTTAACTAACAATAACTTTAATCCAATAAATTTTATTTCGTGCTGATACAATCATAAACAAAAAAGTTGCAAGGGTTTATAGCTGGGATTTTGGTAATTTAAAAAAATAAAGAAAAAAAATCGTATCTCGATACCATGTGTGACATCTGACAAAAGGTATCATGGGTCAACACGTTGCAAATTACCCCACTTACCTACAAAAACAATTTTGTCGGTCGATGTGCCGAACACCCTGTGTAATACACAGGGTGTTTTTAAGTCATATACACAGTGTGTATATTACTTTAAAAACTCGCACTTACAAAAAACCGGCCAAGTGCGAGTCGAACTCGTGCACCGAGGTTTCCGCACCATAAACAAGTTGTTTGTATAGGAACCCTCCTTAATTTTTTACTTTTAATTTTTTTTATTATTCATTGTTATATCCGCCATAATAACACATATTCTGTGAAAATTTCAACCGGCTACCTATTACGCTTCCAAAGATACAGCAGTAAGACAGACAGACTGACATACAAACATACAGACAGACAGACAGACGGCGTAGGCTTAGTAAATAGGCTTCCGTACGGGATACGGAAACCTAAAAAACATTCAAATTGGTGGGAAATGATATTTGAGGAATGAAATGAATGCTGTCGTTCCTAGCAGTCTAGTCGAAACTAGCAGCGCGGAGGGCGATTTTTTATTTATTTTTTATTTAATCCGGTAAGGGTGGCTGAGTCGGAGGGGCCAATGCGCATGCTCTGACCAGCCAATATCACCTCCGAGAAGGTAGGTGCCATACCGGAGACTTCCCTGGATTGCTGGCTATGCTGGACTAGAGGAGAACACAGACGAGGCTGCTATGCGGCCATCTTACATCCAGTACGGTGGTACCAACCCAGTCGGCTACAATTTGAGCCTACCACCTAGTAAGGGGCAAGGGAAGGGACCTACAGTTTTACACCGGCTCCGAACGGTGAAGCAGCAGGTGTATAGGTATGCAGGTAAATTTTTTCGTCAGAAAAAACTCATTGGTACACGCCGACCGGATTCGAACCGCGGACCTCTCGCATGAGAAGCCGATGCCCAAACCACTGGGCCATCCGCCGCATAAAATATTTTTTCTTTTATGGAAATTGGAAACTGACCCTGTTGGCTACATCACCTACAACGTCCGTGATGTCAGCCCATAACACCGGGCGAACTAGGTGCCATGTCAGTGCTTCCCCCTTTGATCGTGCCGGCTACACTGAACTGGTCGGAAAACACAAACTATTTACATAGCCATTTCGACCGACGTTTCATTCAGTGCGGTGGTACCAACCCGGGCGGGTTAAACCCTACTACCAACTAAGATTAGGAGGGAAGGGACCTACAGTTTTACGAGGATTCTGAACCTCGGTCTTTAATTACATTAAACCGCAAACATTAAATCCGGTGAAGGAAAACACGGTGAGCGGATTGTAGAGTAGAAGGTGTCGATAGATGAGCGTGACAAGTCGCGGCGAGCGCGGGCGGGTCGGTCTTGCTTGCTTGCTTGAGCAACGCGCGCGCGCGCGCGACAGCGGTAACGGAAGTGGCGCCCACGCTGGTCGCTCGCACGCGAAACTGAACCAGTACGTTCATTTATCAATTTGTAGATGACGTTTCATTCAGTGCGGTGGTACCAACCCGGGCGGGTTAAACCCTACCACCAAGTAAGATTAGGAGGGAAGGGACCTACAGTTTTACGAGGAATCCGAACCTCGGTCAGCCTCCAACGGTCAGCGGTCACCCATCCAAGTACTGACCGCACCCAGCGTTGCTTAACATTCAATAGCGACAGTTGACTGTCTGCACCACTGAGCTATCGAGGCTGACGAATCATATAAAAATATGTAATAAAATAATATAACCTAAATGGTATATGAAAAAAATACAAAACAATAATTCACTTCTTTGTCAGCGTCGGTAGCTCAGTGGTGCGGTCGGTCGACTGTTGTTAAGTAACGCTGAGCGCGGTCAGTACTATGGATGTGTGACCGCTCGACCGTTGCAGGCTGACCGTGGTTCGGATTCCACGTTAAACTGTAGGTCCCTTCCCTTCTTACCTTACTAGGTGGTAGGGTTTATCCCACCCGGTCTGGTACCACCGCACTGAACGAAACGTCGGTCGAAACGGCTATGTAAATAGTTGGTGTTTTCCGTCCAGTTCAGTGTAGCCGACATGAAATGAAGGGAAGCACTGACATGGCACCTAGTTCACCCGGTGTTATGGGGCTGACATCACGGATGTTGAAGGTGATGTAGCCAACCGTGTTAGTTTCCATAAAAAAAATGTACAAAGGAAAGTAATAGTACACATTTTCGATGAAAAAAGTGATTGGAGGAGCTGTTTAACGCGATTCCGCCGCGCCGTCCCGATTCTACCTCTGCACTACACATACTGGGCAGGGGATGCATCCCCTATACAATCGACCTACCGAGGATGCGCACCAACCGGTTCTGTAGGTCTTTTATTCACAGAACCGGGAAAATGTGGAACGCACTCCCTGCTCATCTATTTCCTCCCAAGTACAGCGTGGCGTTTTTCATTAGGGGCGTGAAAAGGCTCCTGTCAGGCCTGCATGGCATTCGCAATCCCCGTGCATCACAGAATGTCCATGGGCATCGTAAATCACCTACTAGTAGTAAGTGAAACGATGCCACATGTCGCGCTTTCTATAAAAAAATTGGTTGTCTGTAAAGTCGGTTTACGGACGATAGTTTTACGTGATAACGTCATACAACCCTTATTTCATGAATATTCTAAATTTGAAATATTTTCCGACCGGCCAGATATTATGGTACGAGTAACCTCATTTTAATTTCTGCAGCCCTGGTACTTTTACAAGCCGACGCTTGGGCCGATTGTGCCTCTCTATCGCTTGTTACGCGCTCTCGCTTGCACACACAGGCTCAGATGGAACGTGACGTGATATTCGTGCGTGCAGCCGGTGTTCATCAATTTATAAGACGTTATCACGTCAAAAAATCATTAAGCGCTGCGCTGGTTACATCGCGCATAGCATCTTTCGTTATTATGCAAACAATTTCATTGAGGAGCGCGTTAAAACTGTAACGACTGGCGCGTGGGCCGCGGCCGGGTCGAGAGTAAAAGTCGAGGTAGGTGCCATGCCCGCATAGCGTCACGGCCCATTTGGGGTCAGCTGTACCGTGTAGGGCCGGTACTTTAAAAGAATAGCCCCACTGCATCTTTCCCCGTGTATGATTTACTCGAAAAATAATCCATCTATTTACATAGAGTTTTCACCGACTTCACCACGAGCGGAGCCGCGGGCACAACTAGTTACGTATAAAACGTCCTATGCAATTATGTACGGGTGGCTGAGTCAGAGAGGCCGGGGCACATGCTGAGACCAGCCTATCGAGAAGTTGCCATGTACCGTGTGGGACCGGTACTTTATTATTAAAAGAATAGCCCCACTGCATCCCTCCCCGTGTATGTCGTAAAAGGCGACTAAGGGATATGATGACTCCCTTCTTATATTACAAGGTGGTAGGGTTTAATCCGCCCGGGTCGGTACCACCGCACTGAACGAAAGGTCGGTCGAAACGGCTATGTAAATAGTTTTGTGTTTTCCGTCCAGTTCAGTGTAGCCGACATGAAATGAAGGGAAGCACTGACATGTCACCTAGTTCGGCTGACATCCCGGATGTTGTAGGTGATGTAGCTAACCGTGTCAGTTTCCATAAAAAAACTCTTAAAGGGTATCCGGCAACGCTTAGGCCCACTTGCACCAACACGAATTTAAGATATAAACCAGTTTAACTCGTTAAGCTAGCACCCGTTGACTGTTGGAACCGCGTTTAAATCCTTAACTCGCTACTTAACTCTAAACTCGTGTTGGTGTAAGTGGGCCTAAGTCTGCCTAATGCGATGTCACTTGTGTTTTTTTTTATAGAAAGCGCCACATTTGGCGGGCGCCTAGCCACTCATAAGGTGTCTAACGACGCCCATGGACATTCGGTCGAATGCGTGTGTTGCGAATCGTGTGTGACCGGGTACTTGAAAAGAATGTGCCCACTGCATCTTTCCCCGTGTATGTCGTAAAAGGCGACTATTACACTATTCCACGGGGAGTGCAGAGTGTAGTAGGAGTAGAGGCCTATGTCCAGCAGTGGAACGATACGAGGTGATGATTGTAAAATTTAGTTTTTGTCTTTATGGAAACTGACACGGTTGGCTACATCACCTACAACATCCGTGATGTCAGCCCATAACACCGGGTGAACTTGGTGCCACGTCAGTGCTTCCCTTCGGTCGTGCCGGCTACACTGAACTCGACGGAAAACACAAACTATTTACATAGCCGTTTCGACCGACCTTTCATTCAGTGCGATGGTATCATCCCGGGCGGGTTAAACCCTACCACCTAGTAATTTAAGAAGAGAGCCCTTGTATCCAACATATAATTGTGATGAAAGTAAACAATCCTGAGGTGCACCAATCTCTACGTTATTTTTATTATCGCAAAGTTAAGAATACACACTCCTATACAGGGTATTTCAGGATAGGGTTTCGTAACTTCAGGGTTCGAAAGGGGTCCATATTTGAAGACGAAAAGCTCCGAAACTTTTTTCCAGTTTCGGTCATTTTATAGTGCTTTTTTTTGTGAAAACTGTTTCATCGAGATTTGGTGGACGGTTAACATATTCCTTTATTAAATAAAAATAAAATGACTGTCATGCCTAGCTAGTAGAATTAAACTGCATGTAGGTAAATTCCAAACACTTAAATTAGAATGACATCAAAAGAAAAAGGTGACTGGACTAGGTCATTGCACTCCCTAGACCTAGACATCACTGTTGCCAAACCTCCCCAGACTCACTGTCCATCGAGCATTTTCTACTTTTGTATGAAAAACAATGTGGAATTACGATGAATTTTTTTCTTCTAATAATGAGTACTTTCTATTCCTAAAGTTTCTCAAGTCTATCCTGAAACATCCTGTATAGCGATCGCAGATAAGCTAATTACCATGTTACCTACTTATTATGCAACGGAGCGCGCTGACTGATACCGCGTTGACTTGTAACCACTACGTCGCGGTCGGCTGATAACCACGTTGCATTATCATTATCAGACATACAGATCAGATATATAATTTTTTATGTAATCCGAAATGATATAAGGGTCATCATTATATAGCACAGCCATACTCAAAGTGTGCTCCGCGGAGCCCTAGGGCTCCGCGGAGCCTCTGTGGGGGCTCCGCGAGAATACGAAAAAAAATAAAATCAAAAATACCCCTCTCCTCTCTGACTCGATTAAGCTGAATCCATTCGATATTTATTTAATTATTGTTTTTCTCTTTTATTTATTATATTATTATGTAAGTAACGGTTACATTGTAAATATTGTAATATGATTAATAAAGAATGCACGAAGATAAATTTTAGTTTATTTTAGGGCTCCGTCAAATATTTCGCTTTTCAAAAGGGTTCCGTCACCAAAAAAGTTTGAGAACCGCTGATATAGCACAACACCGACCACCACGTTTAGCAATGTATTCGGACAAGATAACTAACTATCAGGCAGCAAGTACCGAGTGGGGCCGGTACTTTAAAAGAATAGCCCCACTGCATCTGTCCCCGTGTATGTCGTAAAAGGCGACTAAGGGATATGACTCCCTTCTTATATTACTAGGTGGTAGGGTTTAACCCGCCCGGGTTGGTACCACCGCACTGAATGAAAGGTCGGTCGAAACGGCTATGTAAATAGTTTGTGTTTTCCATTCAGTTCAGTGTAGCCGGCACGACCGAAGGGAAGCACTGACGTGACACCAAGTTCACCCGGTATTATGGGCTGACATCACGGATGTTGTAGGTGATGTAGACAACCGTGTCAGTTTCCATCGTATTAAAATAATTAAATCGCGCAATTATTTTTGCTAAGTTGCCTCGTATTTTTGTTCACTACTCAGCTCCGCAGTATCAGATCGTGATGATACATATGTGCCTATGGCCCGCATAGAGAAATTTATTGAACATTGGTGAAAACCACTTCAAAATCGGTTCAGTAATTCCCGAGTTTACCTCAATGAGACATCCAGACAGGCTCTTACATTTATAAGATGTAGAGATTACGATTTTAATTCCAGCCCTAAATTATTTTTATTTATATAATCCGGTATGTGTGGCTGAGGGGCCAAAGCGGATGCTCCGACCAGCCAATATCACCTCTGAGAAGGTAGGTGCCATACCGGAGACTTCCCTGAATTGCTGGCTATACTGGACTAGAGGAGAACACAACCGAGGCTGCTATGCGGCCATCTTACATCCAGTACGGTGCTACCAACCCAGTCGGCTACAATTTCAGCCTACCACCTAGTAAGGGGCAAGGGAAGGGACCTACAGTTTTACACCGGTTCCGAACGGTGAAGCAGCAGGTGTAGGTATGCACGTAAATTTTTCGTCAGAAAAAACTCATTGGTACACGGCGACCGGATTCGAACCTCGGACCTCTCGCATGAGAAGCCGATGCCCAAACCACTCGGCCACAGCAAGTTTTAGCACTATAATCTGCCTACCTGTGACTATAACCTTCAAAGGCTTGCGCGCGAGGTGTTTTTCAAGGTGTCCGCCCGCCCAGCGAGCCAGACAGACGCTCCGTGGGCGGGCGGCGCGACTCAGCGGCGTAGGCGGTACAAAGATGTCCATCTGGGCGGCGGGCGAGGTGGTCACTCTTTTAAAAAGATTTTAAAAGGATAGCGTTGCTGTCTGTCCAGGTAGCGATTGCCTGTGTTGGTCCCATGTGTGTGGTGATGCAAAGAATTGAAACTATTTTTATTTACACAAACACGCAGCTCACAGTACGTCGGCGGAAAGCAGTGGTTCCGTACCGCTGAAGGCCGGGTGGACTGGAGGAAAATTGGAGAGGCGTATGTCCAGCAGTGGACGCTTACACGCTGACTGACTGACTGACAGCTCACAGCCATCCACCCATACTGCCTACTGTCTAGCAAAACAGCCACCCATACTGCTTTAATAAAAAAAAACGGGTTGTGGCTGTCTTGGACACGGCCGTGTGTTTTACGTGAATATAACGTGTACGTAACGGGTAACATTTTCCTAGATCGTATTACGTAACGAGTTCTTTGATCCTTTAGCTATCGAGTGGTGTAATTAAATTTTGGATGTAGATGATAGATATAAAGCTGCAACACCAAACTGTATCCCCCGATTTTGTTATCATCAGTTTTCTGGATTGGCTGCCACTATGGAAGTTTAAAGACGTTTACACGTCAAAAACATCGGTCATGTAGTCGGACTCGCGTGAAGAGGGTTCCGTACCATTCCGTTTGCCGTGAGAACTTTAAAGATTTAGATTTTTCATTTAGATGTTTCTGTAAACTAAAGAGATATATAGGGACAACTATTCCTGCTGTACAAAACACAGATTAGGTCGGTGATGGAGTACTGCAGTCACATCTGGAAGGGTAGTCCGCATTATCTGCTTGAGTCCTTGGACACCGAATACAGCGCTGAGCCATCCGTCTTGTTGGTGACCCGAAACTTACAGATGGTCTGGAGTCTCTGAGTCACAGACGATTTCTGGGTTCGCTTAGTCTGTTTTACAGATACTATCACGGACGCTGCTCTGTGGAACTAGCATCCCTTATTCCCTGCCACTCGTCCTATCTCCGCATGACTCGTCACAGAGATACTCAGCACCCTTTTGTTGTTGACATTGGGCTTTTGAGAACCCATCGGTTCTCTCAATCGTTTCTTTTTCGCACCGCTAGGGCGTGGAACTGCCTTCCGGCGAGTGTATTTCCCGAATCCTTTAACCTGGGTGTCTTCAAACGTCGTATTAACAGGCTAGACAGCCTAGCAACAGTCCGCAAATCTGCCGGCATGGGACCTAACTGAGCGTGGTTTCGCGAGGAGAGGTGTTTTTGGCTCTGTCGAATGCACCATTGGTCTCTCGGCACAGCCACCCATTTTGGTTTACATACAAAAATATATATATTTCTGAATTCTTTTTTCGAAATTTTAGATTCAGTTGTTTCGGAGATATTGGGGGGGGGGGGGGGGGGCAGATTTTTTTATAGTTTCACGACTGGGTGGCCGAACTCGAGATCGGCTCAGGCGTAGCCAATTTCACCCCGAAGAGGTGTCCACAATTTAAACAAACTTCTCCTTTCCTTACCGAAGTAAATGCAATTTATATTACATAAGTACATATCTTTACTCCCCTTCTCTTACTCTCCTGTCATTCAGTTGATTGTGTTGCACAACGGTACCACCTATCGATGTACTTAATATGTAAGTTTATTATATACATATATATGCTTATTAAAGTATTTATGTAGTATTCGTACGTAGTTTATCTATCATACATATTTCTTTAATCTAACACATTGTCACAAACTATTCTTGTTCGCCTGCATGTACTTCTCCCACATCCCAAAGGTTAGTTAGAATAGAATGCCTCGCGGCATTAAGCTCGCCTGTTGTACCTAATTTTGATAAATAGGTATTCAATAAAGAATATATACATACATACATACACTCCGCCTTGTGCGTCAACTGAAGTCTCTTGAGAAAGATCCGCGATTTGACGGTGCGTAGATTGTGGGAGTAAGAAATATTATTCTCCCGAATATCTAAAGTTGCTCGCATAGACAAAACGGCAAGAAACGGCAATAAATCCTCATGAAGCAGGCAGAGACAATAGGCGCAAATACACTCCCCATAAACCATAACGTAAGATATATAGTGCTTCTATTAACCCTAGCGTAGTCACTGCTGGGAAATTTTGACCCACCAAACACTTTGTCAGCCTCGATAGCTCAGTGGTGCAGACAGTCAACTGTCGCTATTGAATGTTAAGCAAAGCTGGGTGCGGTCAGTACTTGGATGGGTGACCGCTGACCGTTGGAGGCTGACCGAGGTTCGGATTCCTCGTAAAACTGTAGGTCCCTTCCCTCCTAATCTTACTTGGTGGTAGGGTTTAACCCGCCCGGGTTGGTACCACCGCACTGAATGAAACGTCGGTCTAAACGGCTATGTAAATAGTTTGTGTTTTCCGACCAGTTCAGTGTAGCCGGCACGATCAAAGGGGGAAGCACTGACATGGCACCTAGTTCACCCGGTGTTATGGGCTGACATCACGGACGTTGTAGGTGATGTAGCCAACCGTGTCAGTCTCCATAAAAAAAAAAAAAAATTGCCTATCTTTATATCTTTATAGATAGGCAAGTGTTTGGTCATGTTAGTCTTTCAGCGGCGGGTGGCCGAGTGGCTTGGGCACCGGCTTCTCATGCGAGAGGTCCGAGGTTCGAGTCCGGTCGCCGTGTACCAATGAGTTTTTTCTGACGAAAAAATTTACGTTACACCCGCTGCTTCACCGTTCGGAACCGGTGTAAAACTGTAGGTCCCTTCCCTTACCCCTTACTGGGTGGTAGGCTCAAATTGTAGCCGACTGGGTCGCGGTACCACCGTACTGGATGTAAGATGGCCGCATAGCAGCCTCGGTTGTGTTCTGCTCTTGTCCAGTATAGCCAGCAATCCAGGGAAGTCTCCGGTATGGCACCTACCTTCTCGGAGGTGATATTGGCTGGTCGGACCACGTGCTTTGGCCCCTCGGAATCAGCCACTCATACCGGATTACATAAAAAAAAGATGTAATTTCATGTTTTTATGGTTCCTTAGCCGGGTAGATGCTAGCAGGTAAACTCGATATGGTGTCCGTCCGTCCGTCCATCCGTCTGTAGCGCGCGCTGTCTGGGGTGATTACTCCGGAACGGAAAAGCTCTTTAAATCTAAAGAAAAAATTACTAAATTGGTCTTTTTAGTTCTTATGGCATGAAACTATGTTTAAGACGAGACGGAAGTAAACTTGCTCCATACAAAATCGTCTTTTTTTTTTATGGAAACTGACACGGTTGGCTACATCACCTACAACGTCCGTGATGTCAGCCCATAACACCGGGTGAACTTGGTGCCACGTCAGTGCTTCCCTTCGGTCGTGCCGGCTACACTGAACTGGACGGAAAACACAAACTATTTACGTAGCCGTTTCGACCGACCTTTCATTCAGTGCGGTGGCATCAACCCGGGCGGGTTAAACCCTACCACCTAGTGATATAAGAAGGGAGTCTTATCCCTTAGTCGCCTTTTACGACATACACGGGGAGATATGCAGTGGGGCTATTCTTTTGAAGTACCGGCCCCACGCGGTACAAAAACGTCTTTCGGGGTTTGTTTTTTACCGCCCTAAACCATATCGTCGTCTTCGCCCTGAAGTCTGACCTTCCGCAAAATTTAAAGACCCGTATATATGACCAGTGTGTCCTCCCGTATGACGTACGGGTGTGAAACGTGGACTCTGACGGTCGCTGTTGTCCAAAGGTTGAAAGTTGCCCAGCGAGCAATGGAGCGAGCCATGCTGGGAATATCGCCACGTGATATGGTGCGTAACGAGGCAATCCGCCGACGCACCAAAGTAGTCGATATTGGACACCGGGTGGCTAAGCTCAAGTGGCAGTGGGCTGGGCGCGTTAGCCGAAGAGACGATGACCGTTGGAGTAACCGTGTCCCACACTGGCGGCCGTGGACAGGAAAACGGAGTGTGGGAAGACCACCCGCCAGGTGGGACGACGACATCAAGTACGCCGGCGGAAATCAGTGGTTCCGTATCGCTGAAGGCCGGAAGGACTGGAGGAAAATTGGAGAGGCGTATGTCCAGCAGTGGACGCTTACACGCTGACTGACTGACTGACTGACTGACCTTATCCGATTTTTACAATTCTTCTATTGTTGTAATAAGGACAGTCAAAACTACGTTCCTGTATTTTTTTAATATCTAAACTGATGAATGATGATGACTCAATATAGCTTAATGAACTTTATGACATAAAAAATTAAAACAATTTTTTTTCGGTCGAAGTACAAATTTTTAGCTCCGGTGTTGTATATTTCATCTATACAAGAACGACAAAGACAGGAACGTAGATTAAATCAAATCAAATATCTTTATTGCACTCAAAAATTGTCAGTCAGTCAGTCAGCGTGTAAGCGTCCACTGCTGGACATACGCCTCTCCAATCTTCCTCCAGTCCTCCCGGCCTTCAGCGATACGGAACCACTGCTTTCCGCCGACGTACTTGATGTCGTCGTCCCACCTGGCGGGTGGTCTTCCCACACTCCGTTTTCCTGTCCACGGCCGCCAGTGTAGGACACGGTTACTCCGGTTACTCAAAAATTGTACAACAGGCAAATACTTAACTCTAAATATAGGGTTCTCTTACAGTACGCCTTATTATTTACAGAGTGGTTATGGAGTGGCAGGAAGAAAGAGACATGAAACTAGTGATTAAATCTAATTACAAAAAAAAAGAAAAAATGTACATATACTAAATATATTACTGAATACTGAAGATTGAACTGTCTTTAAGACAAAAACAAATTTGTTTTTTTAAATCCCGCCTTAAAATTTTGGTATATCAAAGGCCGCGCGCGGGGCAGGTGCGACCGCGTGGCGTGACCGCGCCGCCGCCATTACCTATGTGTGCAAAATACGTATTGTTTATTGATCATTAATAGGGCAGTTAGACTGCACTCGAACTTATCACAATTTGTTCTATCCGATTCGATTACACCCACGAAGAAGAATCGGCAAGAAACTTCGCAGGGATTTTTTTTTCATGCATAGGTATTATTACAAGTATTTTAGTGACTGTCCAAATAGTAACATCGCCTACAGTCTATCGAAAACACAGCTCGAGAGCAATATTAACAATTTTAGGTTTAGTGTATTTTGCAAGACATTATGATTTTATATTATTAGACAACAGATATATATTAGACAAGATGCCGTGCTAAAGGGCGACGGGATAGCCACCTCTCACCTTGGCACGGTACTTCCACCGAGTCATGCAGCAGGTGGGTCTTCGTGCCTTACTTGCTGCTTGATCGATTGAATCTTGTTCGAATACTTTGCGAAACGTGGTGGTCGCTGTTGTGCTGTAATTTACCAGAGTTCTTGCAGCACAACACCGATTACTCTGCTTACCCCGATTGTCGGGATTCAGCATGTGTGATATGTATGTATGTATGTATTTTACCAGTAAATTCATAAACACCGTCCAAAGAAAGATAAATAAATACATACATTTAACATACTTATAAAAATTGTTCTATCTTTCAAATGTCTCCCTAGTTGGCGGTTACTATATTAAAATTGGTCTTACGATAATTGTTATTGTTCCGAAAACATAAAACGTTAATTTTAACTACCAAAAATAATTGACAGTTCGCACTTCTCCAATTAAAATCGCGGAACTTTGCAACAATTCGGCCATGCTTAAATAATTAGATACTTGGATTGGATTATGTAACCCTCAGTCGCTCGCTGGTTTAGTTGAAATTGGTATAATTGTGTACATACCATCATTCGTATATAAAATAATTGATAGCAATCAATAGGTATAGTGCGTTCCTTGAGTTTGTTTAACATGAAGCTGTTATACATATTTGATTATTGTGTTAAAAAACTGGTCAAGCATGAAGTTAGTTCATGCGCTGAGGGTTCCGTAAATTCACTATATCCCAGAAAGTAAAAACATTTTAACTTATTGTCATTTTCTTTAACCCCTTTGTGATTCTTTATAATATGCCAATAACACATTAATTTTTTTTATATCCTGAGTTTTTTCAACGTTGTGCCACAGGCCTAATAAATTTTTTTTTTTCATCACCCTAACTTTTTGTGTTACATAATTATCTATTTTCATACCTACATTTTCTAGGACTAGCTTATAGAAGTTAAGGGGCTATGAAAAGGAAAAATACGCCACTGAACGTAATAAAAAATCACTGAACGTTTAAATTGTGCGACCAGCTAGAGCAGTTTTTTTTATTTACATCGAAATATGATAAAACTTAGAATAAGAATAAAATAAAAACACAAAACCTATTTGTTTAAAAGCAAAACTATAAAATTAAATTCGAAGATTTTATGCACCTGTTTCTCTTCGCGTTTCTGTATCGGCCACACTCGGCGAAATACATTTATTTGCAATACATACTTAAAAAATAATGCTTATCTTTATTCTTTATTCATCATTCATATGGTAGTACACTACGCTTGAATTTGTCGTGTTTAGTTTTTACAATCCTGTTTGATTACACCCACAAAGATAAAAGCCGGCAAGAAACTTCGCAGGTTTTTTTTTTCAACA
The DNA here is from genome assembly GCA_946902875.1 of Nematopogon swammerdamellus. Taxonomy (NCBI): domain Eukaryota; kingdom Metazoa; phylum Arthropoda; class Insecta; order Lepidoptera; family Adelidae; genus Nematopogon; species Nematopogon swammerdamellus. The sequence continues at coordinate 1,719,646 of OX336362.1, forward strand.
ACATTTTCAGCTACCGCCCTGGCCCAGCGACTCGCTCTACGCAATGAAAGAACGAATCGCTCCCTTGAGAGTGCGGGCTGGGTCACACTGACCCCCAGCTCGTGTTAACTAAGATTTAACTGCTTGCAATGTTTGAGGTTTCACTTAGAATAGCTGGGTGGGAATAATGATTTTTCTATGAAGATGAAAATTAAACTGCTTTTATGTTTTTAGAGTTCCGTAACTGTACGGGACCTTATTAGTTATTTATTACTAAGCACAGAGCTCAAATACCTACCGCGCGCGCCCCCTACTAGAGACGCCCTAAGCGATAATATTTGAAACCCAAAAACTACACGCAGTGCTGCTAGCGCTTCGTATGTGTGTGTGTGTGTGCTAGTATCGACACTACACACAAAGAGGAGCAAGTTAGGCACACGCACAAAACAAATGCACACGCACAACACACATATGTAAGTCATAGGCCACGCCCACAGGCTTCAACGCCGTTGTAGAGAAATCGCGCTCAGGGCGCTTCTAGGAGGGGCGCGCGCATTTGATGCTCTGTGTTACTAAGCCAACGCCCCGTCTGTCCGTCCGCCCGTCGGTATGTTCTAACTTTAAAGGGCTGCACTGTATCTTTTGAACCGTAATAGGTAGCCGGTTGAAAAAAATTTTTTTATTGATATCGCGACATTTGGCATCGTTTCACCTACAAGTAGGTGTCTAACGATGCCCATGGACATTCTGTGATGCACGGGGATTGCTAATGCCATGCCGGCCTGACAGGAGCCTTTTCACGCCCCTTTTGAAAAACCCCAGGCCGTACTTGGGAGGAAATAGATGGGCAGGGAGTGCGTTCCACATTTTCCCGGTTCTGTGAATAAAAGACCTACAAAACCGGTTTGTTCGCATTGTTGCTCCGTGGTAGGTCGATTGAATAGGGGTGCATCCCCTGCCCAGTAGATACGCGTAGTGCGGAGGTGGAATGGGGAAGTTTCACAAAATATATTATGATGGCGGATATCCTAACAATAAAAGAAAAACAAAATGTGAAAACTTAAAAAATTCCTGTACGGGGACCCCGTGCAATAATTTTTTTTTTCAACGTTTTTTTTTTTTTTGTTTTTTCTCTATCATCGTTAAAACGGTCAATACATGTTACATTGTACCGTGTGGGGCTGGTACTTTAAAATAATAGCCCCACTGCATCTCTCCCCGTACATGTCGTAAAAGGCGACTAAGGGATATGACTCCCTTCTTATATTACTATAGGTGGTAGAGTTCAACCCGCCCGGGTTGGCACCACCGCACCGAATGAAACGTCGGTCGTAACGGCTATGTAAATAGTTTGTGTTTTTCGTCCAGTTCAGTGTAGCCGGCACGACCGAAGGGAAGCACTGACATGGCGCCTAGTTCACAGTGTGTTATGGGCTGACATCACGGATGTTGTAGGTGATGTAGCCAACCGTGACAGTTTCAATAAAAAAAGTTGTGTCAGGCAGGATCGAGGCACGTGGAAATCCGTTGTCTCTGCCTACCCCACCGGGAAACAGGCGTGACGCTATGTATAATATGTATGATTATTCCTATTCTACGCGCGCTTGAAGAATTCACCGAAAACAAATTTTTCTTCAGTATGCATTGACTAAAACTCCACAGTCACGGGGTCCGCGGTCTAGGCAGGGTTGAGGCGTCGGCGCCGCGACGCTCTCTGCCGGCGCCGGCCTGGCGGGCGCCGCGACGCCGTCGTCTCACCCCACCCTCCTTACACCCCCGCCCCGCGTCGAGTAAGCACCCCCCGCGCGTCCTGGGCGAGATGCGTACAGCTGTACACTTAGTTTCGTAACTTGCGCTTCGATTGGTTGGATAGTTCTATCAACATTTCTGCCTGCTTTTTGATGACCAATAAACCGGAAAAAATTATAATACCACACCCTGTATCCCGACAATCTGGGCAAGCAGAGTGATCGGTGTTGTACTGCAAGGACTCTTGTAACACAGCACAACACCGACAGCCACGTTTGGCGATATATTAGGACAAGATAACTATCAAGCAGCAAGTGTGTATGTCGTAAAAGGCGACTAAGGGATATGACTCCCTTCTTATATTACTAGGTGGTAGTGTTTAACCCGCCCGGGTTGGTACCACCGCACTGAATGAAAGGTCTGTCGAAACGACTATGTAAATAGTTTGTGTTTTCCGTCCAGTTCAGTGTAGCCGGCACGACCGAAGGGAAGCACTGACGTGGCACCAAGTTCACCCAGTGTTATGGGCTGACATCACGGATGCTGTAGGTGATGTAGCCAACCGTGTCAGTTTCCATAAAAAAAAATAAAGTAAGTCACGAAGACCCACCTGCTGCATGACTTGGAAGAACTTCTAGCACGGCACCTTTCTCCTTATCACTTAGTTGCCTTTTACGACGGGGAGAGATGCAGTGGGGCTATTCTTTTTAAGTACTCCCCACACAGTACAAAACACAATAATGCAGGACGAGGTTACCAAAATGTGGCCCGTCGACTCGACGATCGTTGTGCCCATAGTCGTATCGGCGCATGGGCTGATAGCGAAGAGCCTCGACGACCACCTTGAGAGGCTCTCGCTGAGTGGTTTGTGTCAAAGGCCAGATTCAGAAGCTGCAGCAAGCAGAAGCCCTGCTCGACACTGCACGCATCGTTCGGAGGTTTCTCTCTTTGTGACCCGACCATGCATCGGTAGCCTGGGCTCGCCCCGTCGCGCCGCCGCCTCGGTCCGATGGTGGAAACTCCGTTTATGTTTATATAAATTTTAGATTTAATTTTTTAGATTTTGAAAATGTAAAATCTGTCACGTAGTATGGGTACGAGCCCTAAGGGGAATGTTTATAGGAGAGGAATATTTACAAGTAGGGCATTTCAATAATTTAAATGTTTACCTTTCTTAGTCTTATAGTGCCTTAGATTTTCTACACGCACAACGTTTATTTAGCTAACTGTACCGCCGTTCGCGACCGCGCCGCGAAATCTTGGAAAATTGCAGACACACACCTTCACATCCTCACACACCCTCACACCCTCACCCCCATAGATACATACATACTCGCACAACCTCGCCATCGTGAGCGAATACACATGCGCGCGACTAGGCTGTCATTCTGAACGGGAAAAGTGTATAAAGACAAGATTTATGCATCGACGCACGCCTCGTGGATAAGAAGTATCTATCGAATAGTGCGGAACTTTTTTTTTATGTAATCCGGTATGGCTGGCTGAGTCGGAGGGGCCAAAGCACATGCTCCGACCAGCCAATATCACCTCCGAGAAGGTAGGTGCCATACCAGAGACTTCCCTGGATTGCTGGCTATACTGGACTAGAGGAGAACGCAACCGAGGCTGCTATGCGGCCATCTTACATCCAGTACGGTGGTATCAACCCAGTCGGCTACAATTTGAGCCTACCACCTAGTAAGGGGCAAGGGAAGGGACCTAGAGTTTTACACCGGTTCCGAACGGTGAAGCAGCAGGCGTAAATTTTTTCGCCAGAAAAAACTCATTGGTACACGGCCACCGGATTCGAACCTTGGACCTCTCGCATGAGAAGCCGATGCCCAAACCACTCGGCCACCCGAAGCTTAAACTGGAACTGTACTCGGAGCAATATGTGTGCTTTTGATCATGCGCGATGTACAAAGATTTTTTTTTTATAATTTATGGAAATTGACACGGTTGGCTACATCACCTACAACATCCGTGATGTCAGCCCATAACACCGGGTGAACTAGGTGCCACGTCGGTGCTTCCCTTCGGTCGTGCCGGCTTCACTGAACTGAATGGAAAACACGAACTATTTACATAGCCGTTTCGACCGTACGTTTCGCAAGTACTGGCCCCACACGGTACAAAACGTTATAGACGTATAACGGTACAGACATCAATTCTGACCGCGCCCAGCTGTGCTTAAGACGAGACGGAATTTAACTTTCTCCATACAAAATCGTCTTTCGGCATTTATGTTTCTTCCCCCCGGTATTCGATGTTTACAATTCTTTTTTTGTTGTAATAAGGACAGTCGAATCTACGTTCCCGATTTATTTATTTTTTGAATATCCAAAGTTTTTTTTTTAACGATGAAGTAATTTATTAATTAAAAACATGAATTAAAAATGGAAAAAACAACAGATTAAAATTAAAGTAAAACTAAATTAAAATTAGGGATGTAACGATGTACATGAATTTGCCGATACGATACCGATACCGATTTTTGTAGTAAATAATCGGCGATACCGATACCGATATTGATGGTTTAGTAGATAATTGTATTGTTGTATTGTTTATTAAGCATTCATTAGACAGCATGACTGTACTCGAATTTGTTACAATTTGTTCTATCCGATTCGATTACACCCACGAAGAAGAACCGGTAAGAAATTTCGCAGGTCTTTTTTTCATAGTCATTTTTACAATCATTTAGTGACTATCCACATAATAACACCGCCTACAGTCGATTGAAAATACAGCTTGAGAGCAAGATCAAAAACAGATTTTGGTTTTGTTTTTGAAGTTCTGACTGCAAGGACTTAATTAAGTGGATCAGGTGTAAAGAGCCTTTGTAAAATTTTTGATACGTCAAATAATGAAATAAATAATCAAGTATATATCTCGAGCGTTTGTTTGTCTTTATTATGCATAATACTTACCTATATTTAACAGAGACTCAACCTTGGGATGGAAAGTGTAAAAAATAAAGTAAATAAAAATGTCAATCAACATTCAAAGAAAATATTTATTATTATGAATGAATTATTATCAAGCAATCAAAGTGTTAATTAAGAAAGTAATTAAGTATCATTACAAATAGTAATATTAAAAAACAAATGACAAAGAGTTTTTTTTGACAGTTTGTCTGTTTATATGGTACAAGCTTCCACATGAAATAGTCTGCTTAACCTCTGCGACGGATCGACAATGTCGCGCGCGCGTCGTTCCCTGCGCTTTTCGAATAGTTTGATATCGGCTTGTATGTATCGGCGATACCGATATATCGGCCTAGCCGATATATCGGCCGATATATCGGTATCGGTATTGGTATCGTTACATCCCTAATTAAAATAAATAACTCCTCCATCGGGAAGGTTAAAGCGTTATATCCACAGTTATATCGGTTTAAATGTTTAATTCAATGAAGGTTCAATAAAGCTTAATCAACTTCACGGCGTTAAAAAATTAAAATAAATCACTTTTTTTTCGGTCGAAATACAAATTTTTAGTTCCAGTGTTGTGGGTATATTTCATTTAAACAAAAAAAAATACAGGAACGTAGATTGGACTCTCCTTAAGACAAGAAAAAAAAATGTTAAAATCTAATAAGGTTTAGGTTAGGTTAGGGGGCTAGAAAACATAAATGCCGAAAGACGATTTAGCATGGAGAAAGTTAACTTTTTTAAGCGGCGGGTGGCCGAGTGGTTTGGGCATCGGCTTCTCATGCGAGAGGTCCGAGGTTCGAATCCGGTCTGCGTGTACCAATGAGGTTTTTCTGACGAAAAAATTTACGTCTACACCTGCTGTTTCACCGTTCGGAACCGGTGGTGTAGGCTCAAATTGTAGCCGACTGAGTTGGTAGCACCGTACTGGATGTAAGATGACCGCATATCGGCCTCGGCTGTGTTCTCCTCTAGTCCAGTATAGCCAGCAATCCAGGGAAGTCTCCGGTATGGCACCTACCTCCTCGGAGGTGATATTGGCTGGTCGAAGCATGTGCTTTGGCCCCTCCGACTCAGCCAACCATACCGGATTACATAAAAAAAAAACTTCCGTCTCGTCTTAAGATCACGAAAAAGCAGTCAACGGATCGCACCACTGCAGGGTGCGATCCGACCTATACAGGGTGTTTGATGACTATAGGTCATAAAGCAAACCAAGGTACTCCTGAGCCTATCAGGAGTACCTGGTTTGCTTTATATGACCTATACCTATAGTCATCAAACACCCTGTATATGTATAACCGACAATAATGCACTTACTCAAACAGGCAAGGAAAGCTCTCTCTCCACATTACTCTTTTTTTTTTTTTTTTTATGGAACCTGACACGGTTAGCTACATCACCTACAACATCCGTGATGTCAGCCCATAACACAGGGTGAACTAGGTGCCATGTCAGTGCTTCCCTTCATTTCATGTCGGCTACACTAAACTGGACGGAAAACACGAACTATTTACATAGCCGTTTCGACCGACGTTTCGTTCAGTGCGGTGGTAGCAACCCGGCCGGGATAAACCCTACCACCTAGTAAGGTAAGAAGGGAAGGGACCTACAGTTTATCGTGGAATCCGAACCACGGTCAGCCTCCAACGGTCGAGCGGTCACCCATCCAAACACTGACCGCGCTCAGCGTTGCTTAATAACAGTTGACTAACCAACCGCGCCACTGAGCTACCGAGGCTGACGAATTTTCTTATCCCTTAGTCGACTTTTACGACATGCGACGGGGAGAGATGCAGTGGGGCTATTCTTTTTAAGTACCGACCCCACACGGTACGAATACTCCTTGCGGCTTTTGTATTTTAACATATTCTTCTCTTCTTTCCGCAGGTTGGAGTTGATTGGTGTGAGCGGGACAACACCAGAACGAACCATAGTGCCTTATTATTATTAGATTAAACACAAACGAATTTTATTTTTCATACGAAAACATTTTACCAAAATTTTCGTGAACATCGATCATCACCTGTTTCAAGGTAAGTTTTTTTTATATTTACAGAAACGAAAAGCCTGTTCAATGCGAACGTTATTATTTTTTTTTATTGACAGCGCGACATATGGCGCCGAGCCACCCATAAGGTGTCTAACGACGCCCATGGACATTCGGCCGTATGCGGGGTTTGCGAATGCCATGCCGGCCTGACAGGTGCCCATTCACGCCCCTATTGAAGGACCCGAGACTGTACTTGGGGGGAAATATATGGGCAGGGAGACCGGGTGTGTTCGTTATTCACGCATAGAGGGTTCCGTACCCATTTGCTTCTTGCACGCAAACGCGACACCACCGTGTCTCGTGCGCCGCCGCGCGCGGTCCACTATAATGCAATTTTCCCAATCAGTGCCTCCCTTCGGTCGTGCCGGCTACACTGAACTGGACGGAAAACACAGACTATTTACATAGCCGTTTCGACCGACCTTTCATTCAGTGCGTTGGTATCAACCCGGGCGGGTTACCTAGTAATATAAGAAGGGAATCATATCCCTTAGTCGTCTTTTACGACATACACGGGGAGAGATGCAGTGGGACTATTCTTTTAAAGTACCTGCCCCACACGGTACAGTACCGTACAGTATGTATTTTTTTTTATTGATAGCGCGACATTTATGGCGCTTAGCCACACATAAGTTGTCTAACGACGCCCATGGACATTCGGCCGTATGCGGGGGTTGCGAATGCCATGCCGGCCTGACATGTGCCCATTCACGCCCCTCTTGAAGGACCCGAGACTGTACTATATATATGGGCAGGGAGAGCGTTCCAGAGTTTACCGGTTCTGTAGAAGAAAGATCTGCAGAATCGATTGGTACGCATCCGCGGTAAGTCCAGCGTGTAGGGATGCAATCCCTGCCCAGTGCGCGTGGTGCGAAGGTGGAAAGGGAACGCCGGGATCGCATTAAACAGCTCCTCCGAGCACTCCCCATGGAATAAGCGATAGAACACACTTAGGGAGCCGACATCCCTACGGTGTTGCAGTGGTTCTAGATCGCAGGACACTTCGGGGTCACCCACTAGTCGCACGGCTCGACGCTGGATCGAATCCAGAGGCGCAAGCTGGTATTTGGCAGAGCCATCCCACAGGTGCGAGCAGTACTCCAAGCAGGACCTGATCTGCGATTGATACTGAAGCAGCTTTTGGTCTGGCGTAAAGTACCGTCGCACCTTCTTGAGTATGCCCAGCTTTTTAGAAGCCAGCTTGGCCTTCCCCTCGATATGGCGACGAAAGTTCAGGTCGTGCGACAGTTCGACTCCGAGGACCCCGAGGTGTTCGCTTAATTTGAGCGACGTGCCTTGGAATGAAGGAGCCTGTGTGAACGCCACTCTCTTCGCACTGAACGCGCAAACTTGTGTCTTGGAAGCGTTGAACTCAACCAAATTACTACGGCCCCATTCGGAAATAGAGCCGAGGATGGAGCCGAGTGTGTGTTCGAGCTTGGACACAAGTCTTCGCCTCTTCTCATCCACAACATCCCGACTGGCTGAAGGGTGACTGGTGTAGGATCCGTGTGTCGTACTGTCATTTGCATAACAATGTATGTTGCCCAGAGACAGCATATCATTGATATGCAGAAGAAACAGCGTGGGTGACAACACAGATCCTTGTGGTACGCCGGCGTTCACTGACATGGCGTCCGACGAGCAACCGTCCACTAGGACCTGAATGCTACGCCCATGTAGGAAGTCGGCGACCCAGTCACAGAGGTCAGAAGGAAGTCCGTATCCAAACTTACAAACTTTATCTCTTTATAATAGTAGTTTAGATTTTGCCACGGGAACAGCTATAAGTAGTAGGGATGTACTTCTCACGGGAAAACTGTTTTCTTAGATCTGTCTTACAGTTTCCCATACGAACGCTCTTATTTGTATTACGCTAGTGGTTATTTCAGTTTGCGTTTACTGAAATGATGATAAGTGAAATTTTGTCAACACATCCTCACCCTCTCGAAACCCCTTCACTTCGCCATCTATTAATTCCGAGTTGTTGCACTCAGGCGAACAAATAAATATTCATTTCATAACTCGACTGGCTGTACACGCACGGGTTCACCGCCGCTCTACTCCATCGTCGCGCGTGAGGAGGGGTAGGCGAAGGCGACGACGGGACGACGACGGTTGTAGTTTTTTTTTTTTATGTAATCCGGTATAGGTGGTTGAGTCGGAGGAGCCAAAGCGCATACTCCGACCAGCCAATATCACCTCCGAGAAGGTAGGTGCCATACCGGAGACTTCCCTGGATTGCTGGCTATACTGGACTAGAAGAGACCACAACCGAGGCTGCTATGCGGCCATCTTACATCCAGTACGGTGGTACCAACCCAGTCGGCTACAATTTGAGCCCACCACCTAGTAAGGGGCAAGCAAGGGAAGGGACCTACAGTTTTACACCGGTTCCGAACGGTGAAGCAGCAGGTGTAGGTATGCACGTAAATTTTTTCGTCAGAAAAAAACTCATTGGTATACGCCGACCGGATTCGAACCGAGGACCTCTCGCATGAGAAGCCGATGCCCAAACCACTCGGCCATCCCCCCGCTGTTTGAAAAAATTGACTCAAATCCTTATTCCGTACTGTAAAAAGAGTAATTACAAATTTAAAAAACGCCCGATCCTTAAGAGTCAAAAATAATTTGCGTTTACTTACTTAAAGGAGTCGGTGGTGGACCGCTAAGTTAATTCCCGCGCAGCTCTGAGTTTTTATACTTTATTTACTTAGCGGTCCCTCGACTGCTTTAAGTAAGTAAACGGAAATTATTTTTCATTTTTGAGGGTCGGGGGTTTTTTAATTTTGTCATGTAACTTTTATTTTAAGCTTTTAAGAAAAACCGCATACAAATCTGGCCACTTTTGAAGATAATATTTTTTTTATTACTTAATTACTTTATTAATTGATTACAAACATAGCTAACAACCATCCCGATTAAACTAGCTTTCTAATAAAAAAACCGCATCCAAATCGGTCCATCCGTTTGGGAGCTACGATGCCACAGACAGACACACCCATACACACACACGTTAAACTTATAACACCCTTCTTTTTTCGTCGGGGGTTAAAAATAACCTTTAAGACAACATCAATAGGATTGACGAAAGGGTTTGGGAATTGCGATGAAATAGGCGAAAACGGTATCCACGAGAACAAACAAGCAAAAATAACCTTTAAGCTGGTAGAAACTGTTTTCACAAGAGGGAAGACAAGCAGAAATAACCTTGAAGTCAATACAAATAAGAACTACGAATCTGTTTGCGATGAAAACTGTTTTGGCGACCTAGCTAGAAGTGCTTTTCCTAATAGATGTTAAAACAATAATGGTTAGGGCGAAGAGTCTGAAAGCTGCGATAATGTATTCCATTGTGAATGCCTTTATGACACTTGATACATTTAAATGTCGCCTTTATATCAATGGCTTTAAGGTTTAATTTACTATTTACCCACTATCCTCACTGAAGGGTGTATTTTTTAATGCATAGATAGAGTATTGATGATGGATGATTCATAGGGCGTTGATTCAATTTTTCTGTATACATGTGATTTTATTCATTTGTAACTATAAGAAAAGATGTCAATGAAGAGGAATTAGCAATGTCTAAGTACTTACTACTTTACTCAATGAAATACAGTGCCACGTAGATAATAAAACCCTTGGCAATAGTAAAGGTATTTAAATTAAACTATACAAATACAAACAACCTATACAATGAGACGCCTTGCAGTTTCAGTTGTAACTTATTTACGGTGGAAATGAACATTTCAGATACCCAAACACTAGATCAAATGTGATATCATGATATGCCATAAGCTGATTAATACATCAAAACATTTGTTAACTGTCGACAAACAAAGTGTGTAAGCAAACCGAATGTATTATCGTAAACAATAATTTGTAACGACCGAGACTCTCACCCCATATCGAATCAATAAGCACGATTTTGGAAATTCGTCCATTGCAAAGCATTTGCGGCGCATGCCTCTAGCCTGACGAACTGTCTTAGAAGAGAAGGACCCTCGCACAGCACCCCTATACGCACATCCCCCTCGCACCTACTCCAATAGCCATAGGGTGAAGAGAGACGGCGTTAAGTTTTCGCGCGTGCGTCAACGCTCCCCTACGATTTGAGAGAGGCGTTTGATACAGTGGATCGCGCATGGATCGCGAAATCCTGGAAGGATACTGTTTTCTCTGGCCATTCCACCGATAGACCTCCGACAGGGCGGAGTGCCTCGCTCTCTCACTTCACTTCCGCGGTACTTCACTGCTGGATTTTGGAAAATGAACTATCTGTTCTGCAAGGATCGATTTTGGGCCCGGAGCTTTTTAAATTTAAATATTTTTTTTAATATTCCCGCTCGCTGTTTTTCAAAATTGTAATAATTGAATTTGGTAATAATTCGTAGTATTTTAAATTTTTTAAAGTGCTTGTGCTACTTTGCGGGCGTTGGGAATAATTATAAAATAACTTTGTAATTTTCCTCGTACATCGCGGAAGTTATTTACTTAAAATTTGTTCGTCTTCACGTATATCGGCTGATAACCTCCCGTCGCCGACTTTTGATTGATGGTATTCGATTTGAATTTTGACCACGTATCCAATTTCTAAGGTTTTTCTTTAAGAAATACTGTCCCGAAGACAGTTCAATAGAAGTCAAAGCGGTTCGAGTGAGAGAGCGAGACCTCGCTCGTACAGTTTCATTTTAAACAAGTGAGAACGAGACGGCACGATGGCGCGCGGTTCCGGCACGAGGTGAGTGCAGACTTCTTAGTTGGCAGAAAGTTTTGTGATTTTCGCAACAGTAAAACTTTTCTCGTAGTTTCTGGCTTGACCAGCGTTTTTTTTTTCGCCTTCTGGTCTTATGAATTGATGGGCTAATGCTAATTATTGAAATATCTAGTTAAAATGTTCTTCGTTTGGTCTATCATTGATCTATGAGTTTATAGTTGTTGGTGGCTACAATTACGGGTTTTTGTGTAATTAGACGTGCCTCTAATTGATTTTTTATTTATTTATTTTATTTTATGGAACCTGACATGTTTGGCTACATCACTCACTGTTAGTCCATCACACCTTGGTGAAATAGGTGCCGTGTCATTGCTACCCTTTTTTGGTCTTGCCGGCTACGCTGAACTGGACCGAAAGCACGAACTATTTTCATAACCACCCACCATCTAGTAAGGTAAGGATGAGGCCTACAGTTTTACGTGGAATCCGAACGACGGCCAGCCTCAACGGTAGGATGTTCTTGCCTTAATTAGGTGTTATGTGTTACTTGTGCCGGCTACACTGAACTGAACGGAAAAGATGAACACTTTTCGATTTACCTTGCTGATTTACACTGCTATGTCAAGGAATCCGGGCTTATACTCTATCACGTGTTAACGCAAGGGAGACTCCAATGTTGACCCCAAGCTCACGAATGGACTTTGCCATTGCGCCACATGCGAACAATCGGTTCGTTCAGCCCATTTTACATCATCATCATCATCAGCCTGTATCGGTCCACTGCTGGACATAGGCCTCTCCCAAGGCACGCCAACACACGCCAATACCATTTTACATGTATTATTTTATTTTGCTTTCTGTCCAGTTCAGTGTAGACGACACTGAACTGGACCGAAACCACGGAACTACCTATGTTATTTATTTATTTAATTTTCAAGAAATCAACAGCAATACAAAAAAACTATTTAAAAAAATATAAAAACCGCCTTCAAAAATGTATGAAATAAAAATCGAACCCTAGAGTTGAAGGCGGTCGGTTATTTTTGCTTGCTTTAGCACCACCGCCTTCAACTCTAGGGTTCGATTTTTATAATTTTTTTATTTCATACATTTTTGAAGGCGGTTTTTATATTGTTTTAAATAGTTTTTTATTTCACAGTTTTTTTAGTAATTTTTAATTGCTATTAATGTACTCGGCGGAATCGCTCGGCCTTCGGCTTCGCGATTCCGCCTCGCTTTCCAATCCGATCTTGACCAAAATAATGTACTCGGCGGAATCGCTCGGCCTTCGGCCTCGCGATTCCGCCTCGCTTTCCAATCCGATCTTGACAAAAAAAAAAAATGGGAGCTAGACTGAACCGAACACAAAAAGAATAATCGAAATCGGTTCACAATTGGGGAAGATACTGCTGAACATACTAAAAAAAAAAAATTCCATACAGCCGAATATAGAAACCTCGACTTTTTTGAAGTCGGTTAAAAATTAGTTAAACTTACACTATTTAAACAAAGAACAAAGCCAATTAATGATTTCTATGAATAAAGCCACGTGCTAAATGCTACGTGCAAAATACATAAACTTATACAAAAATGAAATTAACATTTCATAGCCACCATCTAATAGGGAAGGATAGGGCGTACATATTTCGAACCACGGTCAGCTTCAAATTGTCGGATGTTCTTATGCCACAATTAGGAATTGCATTCCGTCATCCCTACCGCTCCCATCCATACCCGTCACTCTCGCTGAACACGGTGGTCGGAATATCCGTATGTGGTCGACACATAACCGTGTGGGGCCGGTACGTGAAAAGAATAGCTCCACTTCATCTCTCCCCGTGCATGTCGTAAAAGGCGACTGAGGCATAAGGGCACGATGCCTTGCTAAAGGGCGACGGGATCGCCACCTCTCACCTTGGCACGGTACTTCCACCGGGCCATGCAGCAGGTGGGTCTTCCTTCGTGCCTTACACGCTGCTTGATAGATATCTTGTGCGAATACTTTGCGAAACGTGGCGGTCGGTGTTGTGCTGTAATTTACCAGAGTTCTTGCAGCACAGCACCGATTATTCTGCTTACCCCGATTGTCGGGATTCAGCCTTGTGCGAATACTTTGCGAAACGTGGCGGTCGGTGTTGTGCTGTAATTTACCAGAGTTCTTGCAGCACAGCACCGATTATTCTGCTTACCCCGATTGTCGGGATTCAGCGTGTGTGATTTGTATGTATGTACACCGTCTCCCAAAACTCAACGTCAAGCGGGAACCAGGGAGTAGGCCAGTTTATGACTACCCAGGGAAAAAAAAAATCTGAGTCATTTATTTTTTTTGGTAAAACTACACTTCGCGATCCATGCGCGATTCTGGTTTTGTTTGGGATACTGATCAATAGCAGAGTTCTATAGGCTACCAATAAATTGTTTTTAACAATTATATTTGCAAATTTGTAGTCGTAGTACCTAAAAATGTCAATTTTCAACGTTTCTAAAAAAATGCTCATATCATAAAAAAACATATGTCTCCGATTTTTTTTCTTATTTTTCCCTGGGTACTCATAAACTGGCCTACTCCCTGGTTCCCGCTTGACGTTGAGGTTTGGGACACCCTGTATGCGCATATAACTTCTCTCAACGCAACCGTTTGGGGCCGGTACTTTAAAAGAATAGCCCCACTGCATCTCTCCCCGTGTATGTCGTAAAAGGCGACTAAGGGATATGACTCCCTTCTATATTACTAGGTGGTAGGGTTTAACCCGCCCGGCTTGGTACCATCGCACTGAATGTAAGGTCGGTCGAAACTGCTATGTAAATAGTTTGTGTTTTCCGTCCAGTTCAGTGTAGCCGGCACGACCGAAGGGAAGCACTGACGTAGCACCAAGTTCACCCGGTGTTATGGGCTGACGTCACGGATGTTGTAGGTGATGTAGCCAACCGTGTCAGTTTCCATAAACAAAAAATTACTGAACGCCAACAGATATCGTAGGAATCTCCTCGCGCAACACAGGCAGTCCTACGCCTATCTAGGCCAGTGGTTTCCAACTGGTTTCGCCTTAAGAGCTACTTCCATATTTCTGTCAAGCCCAGCGGGCACTTTCAAGTAGGGACAGTACCTATGTATGACGTTTACCGATACATTTTAATGGGATTTTGATTTTCAGACGAATTTACAAAATCTGCTATGTAATCAATATGACAGCATTATCAGCCATTTTTTAACATGTTCTGGAGTCAACATATTTCAAAATTTATTTTTTATAAAAAAAAAATTCGCTATATTATTTTAATGTTTGTTTAACGCTCTTCCTGCTTATATATATCCCCCCCAAATACAGTCTCGGGTCCTTCAAGAGGGAGCGTAAATGGGCACCTTTCAGGCCGGCATGGCATTCGCAACCATACGACTGAATGTCCATGGGCGTCGTTAGACACCTTATGGGTGGCTCGGCGCCAATGTCGCGCTGTCAATAAAAAAAGGCATTAAGTTTTTATGTCATTTGTGCTTCTTGCGTGTGCATCGGACGCATACACGTTGACTGTCTGACGTATGTATGTATGTATTTATGAATTAAATTTTTTTTTTTGCGAATAAGGAACTTTAATTAATTATTAGAATAAGCAAATAAAAAACTGTAATTAAATTAAAATAGAAACTAAAACTACCTATCAAATTAAAATTACCTAAACTAAAACAAAATAAACAAACTTTAAAAATAATTAGCCACTCGAGAGACTACCACGATCCGGGTTGACCTACCGCCAGAGTCATAGAGCAATTCCCTCAACGGCCTCAGTTTGCTAGATAAAAAATTTCATCCAAAGAGGCCGACGAGGGGAAAGTTCCCATGACACTAGCGGCGTTACCTCGCTGCACCGCCAAGCTGATTCGTTGCAGCAGGTACGCCCGGGCCCGGCAGTCACCCGAGGATCTGCAGAGTCGTGATCCTAAATCGTGCACAAGAATTTTGCCCTCCTCACAGATGGGACCCATGGTCTCTATAGCGAAAGGGATAAAAATATAATTTTGAATGTTTGTCAATGTCTGATATTTGGAGTGCTTGGTGCGGGCGGCCGTCTCAGCAGCAGAGCCGGCTTTCCTGGCCAAGGAGAATACCCTGGTGTTCCTGGCAGTCGACACGACATGCGAGGGCGCGAGCGTGTCGGCGCAGGTGGCGTCCCAGACGAGTGCTTTACCCTTTGACCATGGTATCAATGTCATCCCGTCTGGGCGCTTGCCGTCATCCCTGCTGAGACAGGGCTCCAAGATTGACGGCACATTAGACGCGCTAAAACCCCGACGCAGAATATCATTCAGGGTGCCGTGTCGAGAGTGCCGACCTGCGCTTCTGCTGCAACTTAGGCCGTGAATGCCGTTTGACTCTACTTGAACCCCGCAGACGCACTTATGAGGTTGTACAAGGTTACAACCGAGTCTCAACGCTATGGAGATTCTCAGAGTATTGTTGTCCAACATAGAGCCGATATTGGTAGACGGGATTGTATGAAGCCAGGCACCTGAATTAAATAGTTTTATTTAGACCAATTATTTAGTTTTAGTATTTTTGTGATTTTTTGTGCATAATAAATTTAAAAAAAAATCACAGATTTCGTGCCTCACACGACTATCGAGCACATTGGAAATGAATCTACGGAATTTGAAAAAAAATGTCGTTCTGACTTTTTGACTTTTTTCAAAAAAGGTTAGGCTACAGGGCAAACCCTTAACCCGATCTTCTTTGTTTTAGGCTCAAATTGTAGCTGACTAAGTTTTCCAGAGGAGTTTTTCTAAAATTTTTTGATATCATTCTTCCTTTCCAAAATATCGAGCGCTAAAATCAAAAATTCGGAAAAAAATAATTTTTTTTTTCACAATTTCGCCATAACTTTTTTCGTTTTTAACTTTCTCGAATAATTATTTTTGCACCTTACAG
The DNA here is from genome assembly GCA_946902875.1 of Nematopogon swammerdamellus. Lineage (NCBI taxonomy): Eukaryota > Metazoa > Arthropoda > Insecta > Lepidoptera > Adelidae > Nematopogon > Nematopogon swammerdamellus. The sequence continues at coordinate 1,736,005 of OX336362.1, forward strand.
CTCTCACGAATACGCCTCTTTTGAGTCTTTTTTGAATATCATATCTTCACATCTCTCCGAGATATAAGGGGATCGCACTTTATCGTGAAATCGGAGCCTACACTGGAGCGAACGAAAAGACATTTCCAATGTCAAAAACATAATTATTTTACATAATATTTCGACAATTTTTTTATGTTTGTTTATCGTAACGTCTGCGTGCGGGCGTCTAAAAATGCGGCCGCCTGTTACCGGGGGCCCGCGTACTACGCGGTTGGACACCGCTGCTCTAGGCCACACGCTAATGTATTATGCGTCCTGTTTCCAGAAAGCTCGAAATCGTCAGGATTAACAGCTTTCTAAATATAGCTCGTTAACTTAACCCGTTCGCTTGTTGGTGCGGCATTGCATCGTGCAGTATAGTCAGTCGAACACTGCGTCCGCGCACGCCCTATATAACTCCTGAATGCTTGTCGGCGATTAAGACACAAAATACTTTTATATAGTACAAGCTGTGCCCGCGGCTCCGCCCGCTCTCATATTTCACTTCACTGCTAATCTCATAAGCCATTTAGCGTGATAGTAAGTAGCCTATAGTTGATGGGAAGAATCAAGCTATCCGTAGAATTTTGTTTTATTAAAATCGGTTCAGTGGTTCTCGAGTTATAAGCGGACAGACAGACATACACTCAGACACTCAGACAGAAAGCAGACGTTGGATTTTATTATAGGTAAGGAAGGATAAGGAAGGATATATATTGTACCGTGTGGCTTCGGTACTTACTTATGCATTTTAAAATTAAAAAATATATATATACTTATTTGTATTATATATAACGAGTCCTTTTCATTGATACGTCACATGATTCACTTAAAACTTTTTTTTTAACTTTCTAATTTGTTCCCCAAAATTTACACGCAAAATCTAAATTCGTTCATTTAAGCAAGCTGTTCGTCCGAGATTGAGTCGTCAAACTCTATATTATCGTCCGGTAAATTTGGAGAAAATAAGCAATGACAGACGGACGGACAGACAGACACGGAGTGGTCCTATAAGGGTTCAGTTTTTTTTCCCCTTTTGAGGTACGGAACAGTGTTGTTGCGAGCATCAGCATCAGCATCCGGGTTGGTACCACCGCACTGAATGAAACGTCGGTCCAAACGGCTATGTAAATAGTTTGTGTTTTCCGACCAGTTCAGTGTAGCCGGCACGATCAAAGGGGGAAGCAACTGACATGGCATCTAGTTCACCCGGTGTTATGGGCTGACATCACGGACGTTGTAGGTGATGTAGTCAACCGTGTCAGTTTCCATAAAAAAAAAAAACCGCGGAACTTCAGCATCATTTTCAACATCAGCATCGCATCAGCATCCGCATTGATCGATGCTGATTATTAATGCTGATGTTCGAGTCGTGCGAAACAGACTCGAAGCCGGAAAAGCAGCAAATACTGTTCCAAATAGTTCCAAAGTTCCATCCAATACTAATAATTTAATTGTAAAGATAAATTACTAAACTGGTACCTACTGGTATCAGATTGATTATTTTTTTTATTAAATGTCACAAAATTCTCAAAATACAATCTTTTATTTCAACACCAACCAAAACTTTATATATAAATTCGTAATATTCATATAGTCCAGTATTTTTCCCTTTTTTTTTTTAAAGAAAATTATTAAAATCAGCATCAGCATCCGCTGATGTCAATGATAAAATATCAGCATCCGCTGATGTCAATGATAAAATATCAACATCCGCTGATGTCAATGATAAAATATCAGCATCCGCTGATGTCAATGATAAAATATCAGCATCCGCTGATGTCAATGATAAAATATCAGCATCCGCTGATGTCAATGATAAAATATCAGCATCCGCTGATGTCAATGATAAAATATCAGCATCCGCTGATGTCAATGATAAAATATCAGCATCCGCTGATGTCAATGATAAAATATCAACATCCGCTGATGTCAATGATAAAATATCAGCATCCGCTGATGTCAATGATAAAATATTAGCATCCGCTGATGTCAATGATAAAATATCAGCATCAGCTGATGTGAAAAAATGTGCATCATCAATTCATCAGCAACCCTGGTACGGAGCCCTAAAAATAATTAATTTCCACGTTTTCAGAAGTATCGTCTTCAATCTTGCATAGTTTATTTATATCTAACAAAAAAAAATCCTACCATTCTTACACTACCATATACCTTGAGAGAGTAACTGCTATAATCAGAATCACACAGGACTTGTGTAGTCGGCAATTATGTGGTATTACCGGATCGGCTGAACATCATCTCCCACTGATTATAATTAAGCATATTCTTGTATTTGAGATTGCCGACCCCCGCAAAATTACTACAACGCGTGTTGCTAATTTTCTACGAATTGCGAGTGTATAGCGTGCGTCCTCGAAATCCAGCCAAAAAGGCCGAAGAACTGCTTCACCGTTTGGTACCGGTGTAAAACCGTTCCCCGAGGGATTAGTCACTAGAGCAAAAAGTGTACACCAGATTAACTGTAGGCAAGATTACCAAGATTATCTTGTGATTTTCAGATTCCGAAGGATTCCAAAGATTCCTAGGGATTTCCAAGATTCTTTAAGGACGACCAAAGATTTCTAAGGGATTACCATGGATTTCTAAGGGACTACCTACCAAGGATTTTTAGGATTACCAAAGATTCCAGGATTTCGTAAGATTTCTAAGGACTAACAAAGATTCTTAGGGATTACCAAAGATTCCTAGAGGATTACATAAGATTACCTGAGATTACCAAGATTTTGATCGGTTTGCTAATTATTTCTTTGGGATTCCTAGATTCCCTGGGATTACTCGAGACTGCCTAAGATTTCCAGATTCCTCGGACTCCCACCTAAGATTACCACGACTTTGATCGGATTTCCAATGATTCCCTTGCGATTCCTAGATTCCCTGGGATTACTCGGGACCGCCTAAGATTTCCAGATTCCTCGGACTCCCACCTAAGGTTACCTGAGATTACCAAACAATTTTGTACACCAGATACCCTAAGTGACTGACCCCTCGCAGTTCCCTTACTAGGTGATTAATTATTGTAGCCGACTGGGTTGTCACCGCCGTACCGGATATAAGATGGGCACATAGCAGCCTCGGCTGTGTTCTCTTAGCCAGTAATCCAAAGGGAAGTCTCCGATATGGCATCTTCTCGGACGGAGGTGGTATCATGGTTGCTTGCGGGGAAATACATGAATAGGGTTCCGGAGTTTGCTTCTTCTAATCAATTCAAGTCCCTGCCCATCGGTTTTCTCCCAAGTACGGGCTGCCCTGGGGGTTTTCAAGAGGGGCGTGAATGGGCACCTGTCAGGCCGGCATGGCATTCGCAACCCCCGCATGCGCCCGAATGTCCATGGGCGTCGTTAGACACCTTATGGTGGCTCGGCGGCACATGTCGCACTGTCAATAAAAAAAAGTCCCAAGTCCCCGGTATGGCGCCTACCTTCGCGGAATTGATTGACTGGTCGGAGCGTTCGCTTTGGTCCCTCTGAGTCAGAAACCCATACCGGATTACATAAAGAAAAAAAAAACAGGAGAGAACCTCCTCCTTTTTGGAAGTCGGTTGAAAATCTTAATTTTTTTTTATGAATACTGACACGGTTGGCTACATCACCTACAACATCCATGATGTCAGCCCATAAAACCGGGAGAACTAGGTGCCATGTCAGTGCTTCCCTTTCGGTCGTGCCGGCTACACTGAACTGGACGGAAAACACAAACTATTTAAATAGCCGTTTCGACCGACGTTTCATTCAGTGCGATGGTACCAACCCGGGCGGGTTGAACCCTACCACCTAGTAAGGTAAGAAGGGAAGGCACCTACAGTTTGAATCCGAACCGCGGTCAGCCTCCAACGGTCGAGCGGTCACCCATCCAAGTACTGACCGGCCCAGCGTTGCTTAACCATCAATAGTCGACTGTCTGCACCACTGAGCTATCGTGGCTGACTAATTAATCCAACATCGCTTCCATCAGCATTGATTATGCGCTGCTATTCGCGTCCAACCCCTATTACCCTCAAGTCATTTATATCAATCTAGTTAGTTTAACTGAGGGGGTCGAGATCTTTGCATTTATGCGGGCCTCAGTACCACCCAGGGCTTAGAGATTTGTATGTGAAATCTACCGCCCGTCGAGAGCCTCATTTGACCGTGAATTACAAGCGACCTATTTGAATTTCAGTCTATTTTTGGTGCCCACTCTTCTGGCGGCTAGGTACATTTTCTAGCATTCGCGAAATCCCGTATGAAATTGCCTAATTTAAAATATGAAAACCGGTCAAGCGTGAGTTTTACTCGCGCACGAATGGTTCTGTTCCGTAGATCCGATATACGAGTACTATACCAGGACATGCGACATACCTTTTTCTTTTATGGAAACTGACACGGTTCGCTACATCATCTACAGCATCCGTGATGTCAGCCCACAAGACCTAGGTGAAGTAGAAAGAGCCATGAATTTTTTTTTAATCTATCCTCATTTGTTAGTACGATTCCTCAGTAATAAATGTGCGAAGTTTGGTTCCGATACTGCAAGCCATATTTTTTTCGTGATTATTTGTTTAGCGCTATCTGAAAAGATTTTCAATAATGGAGAAAATTAAACACCGAGCAGTGATGAAGTACCTCCATAAAAAGGCATGTCTGTCACCAAAAGATATCCATCAAGATAATTAAGGTGAACACATTGGGGGAATCTGCTCCATCGTATTCCAGTGTCAAAAAGTGGGTAGCTGACTTTAAGCGGGGTCGGGAGAGCATTCAAGATGACCCTAGGCGCAGAAGGCCTTCGATGTCTACCACGAAGGAAACGTCAATAAAATACGTGATCTGATACTGAGTGACCGAAGATTGACCATCAATAAGATAGCTGAGATCACAGGCATTAGTTATGGCCGGGTACAAAACATTATATCGGAAGAATTGGGGTTCCATAAGGTTTCTGCTCGTTGGGTCCCAAGATTGCTTTCAGCTGAACAAAAACGAGTTCGCTTCACAATTTCCCGCGATTGTTTGGAACTTTTTGAGGCAGATCCCGAGGAATTTTTGTCCCATTTCGTTACCATAGATGAAAGCTGGGTTCACCACCATACTACTGAATCGAGAAGCAGTGGAAAAGATCTGGCTCACTCACTCCGAAGAAGGCTAAGGTCGTTTTGTCGACCAACAAAGCCATGGCTTCAGTTTTCTGGGATGCGGAGGGGATTATTTTCGTGGATTATTTACCAAAAGGCGAAACTATAAATTCTAAATATTATTGCAACCTTTTGCGAAGACTTCGGGAAGAAATAAAAGAAAAAAGGCCAGGGTTGCTGCGGAAGAAAGTGTTGTTCCATCAAGACAACGCCCGAGTTCACACTTCCGCTGAATCAATGTCTGAAATGCATAATTGTGGCTATGAATTATTGTCCCACGCACCTTATTCCCCGGATTTAGCACCCTCGGATTTTCCAAATTAAAAAAAAAACACTTAGGTGGCTCGAAATTTTCGACCAAGGAAGAGGTGATAGCCGCAGTAGATGAGTATTTTGACGACCTTCCGGAATCATTTTCTTTTCGAAGCTATAAACAAGTTGCAGGTCAGGTGAAAAAAGTGCATTGACCTTGATGGAGACTGTCTAAAAATTAAAATTGATTTGGACCCACTTCTCTTTCAGTTTCATGGTCGGGCTTAGAAGTTTTGGATCCACCCTCATAGATGCCATGTCACTGCTTCCCTTCATTTCATGTCGGCTACACTGGACCGGACGGAAAACACGAACTATTTAAACAGCCGTTTGGACGGACGACGTTTCATTCAGTGCGGTGGTAGCAACCCGGGCGGGATAAACCCTACCACCTAGTAATGTAAGAAGGGAAGGGACCTACAGTTTTACGTGGAATCTGAACCGCAGTCACGGTAGTCGACATTCCTTGTAAGATGGGGGACATTCCTTGTACCGTGTGGGGTCGGTACTTAAAAAGAATAGCCCCACTGCATCTCTCCCCGTCGCATGTCGTAAAAGTCGACTAAGGGATAAGAAAATTCGTCAGCCTCGGTAGCTCAGTGGCGCGGTTGGTTAGTCAACTGTTTTTAAGCAACGCGGTCAGTGATTAGATGGGTGACCGCTCGACCGTTGGAGGCTGACCGTGGTTCGGATTCCACGTTAAACTGTAGGTCCCTTCCCTTCTTACCTTACTAGGTGGTAGGGTTTATCCCGGCCGGGTTGGTACCACCGCACTGAACGAAACGTCGGTCGAAACGGCTATGTAAATAGTTCGTGTTTTCCGTCCAGTTTAGTGTAGCCGACATGAAATGAAGGGAAGCACTGACATGGCACCTAGTTCACCCTGTGTTATGGGCAACATCACGGATGTTGTAGGTGATGTAGCCAACCGTGTCAGGTTCCATAAAAAAAAAAAAAAAAAATGTAAAGATAGCATCCACTCTGACTGAACAGTTCCCGTGCTCTCGAATTGTGTGTCTATTTCGGGCGCCGCCATTACAAGCGATCGCATTATTTTCTAAATCTGTAAACATTTTCTTTAGAAATGTTGATAGGTTGATATAGCACAGAGCAGGCAGCGACGCCGCGCGCGAGCGAACGCGGCCGCCGATCGCTGTTCTGTCGCTTGACAGAAAATCTCTGTAGACGCCGTTCTTTACTGCGAAATGAAATTATTCGACGTTGTAGAAAAGTGTAGAAACGGCTATTTGAGAGGCATATGTCCAGCAGTGGACGCTTACGCGCTGACTGACTAACTGACTGTAGACACGGATGGATAGCCCGGCTTTTAACACCCGACACAAAAGGGGGTTTGTTATAAGTTTGACGCCTACCTACGTCTGTCTGTCTGTCTGTGGCATCGTAGCTCCCCAACGGATGAACCGATTTGGATGCGGTTTAATTTTTATTTGAAAGCTGGTTTAACCGGGGTGGTTCTTAGCTATGTTCGTAATCAAGCAGTTTAGTAAGCAAGTAATTAAAAAATTACGTCTCTTGAAAAGCTTTACTTTATTAGTTAAATCAATGTGATGGTCGATGTTGTGTTGCAATTTTCCAGAGCTCTTGCAGCACAACACCGATTACTCAGCTTACCCTGATTGTCGGGATACAGCGTGTGTGGTATGTATGTTATGTATGTATGTATGTATTTTACCACTATACGTAAGCCACTACGCCACTATGCCAAAAAGGGGCATTTATAGTCAAGATTGCCCCCCGCTTGTCCGTTGTCAATTTCGTCCTAATTCGCCCCCCCGCCGGTAGGCAGCGGCGCAAGTAGAGGGGGCGTATGGTGTACTGATTAATATAGCTCTAATTATTAAGCGCAGGGGCTGAACTGGGAAGGCATCCCTTGCGCGAAGGGATGGCTAATGAATGATACCTTGAAGTTATCTCGTTTCTAGGGTTCGGTACCTCAAAGCAGGAAAAAAAACTGGCCAAGTGCGAGTCGAACTCGCGCACCGAGGGTTCCGTATCGCCATGTCATTGCTGGCGCCGCTCACGCCATCTATGGCGTGTTATGAAATGCTTCATATTATTTAAATGTCATGATTAGTTAAAATGCTTCATAATCTATTCGGTAGATGGCGCGCGCGCGTATACACTTTTTTATTTCTTCTATGGGAACCCCCGTGAATTTTTTACTTTTTCTTATTTTTATTATTTGTTATTATATCGGCCATAATAACATATATTCTGTGAAAATTTCAACGGGCTACCTATTACGGTTCACGAGATACAGCCCTCGGACAGACAGGCAGACGGACGGACGGACACAGACAGACAGACGGCATAGGCTTAGTAATAGGCTTCCGTACGGGATACGGAAACCTAATAAAAAAGAGCTGAATTTTCAGTGAATACGGCCTCAGCAGGTCAGCCAACCCCCGACACGCAAATGTCCCCTGCATTAGCCAGCGGCGGCCGTCCAGCGGAAACCGGAAGTTGTCCCGCTGACAGATTCAAGATGGCCCCGGTTCCGATGTACCGCTTCCGGCGCGCCGTCACTCGGGTTCGGGCGGGGGTTATTGAAAATGATGCCGGCGGGAAATGGCGGATGATCGGACGACGCGGGGGCGGCGCGGCGGGACGGACGGGAGGGAGAACACACATTATTGTGACTACAAGAGACTGAATTAAATAATTCAGAATCAGACATTTATTTCGTCACAAATAATACAATGTTAATAATATTTCATTGAGACATAATTATGCACATTCATTATGGTTAATCGTTTTTAGGTTTCCGTACCTCAAAAGATAAAAAAAACCGGCCAAGTGCGAGTCGAACTCGCGCACCGAGGGTTCCGTATCGCCATGTCATGGTTAGCGCTGCTTCATACTGTTTTAGGTAGATGATGCGCATACACTTTTTAGTATTCTTGTATGGGGGCTATGTAAATAGTTTGTGTTTTCCGTTCAGTTCAGTGTAGCCGGCACGATCGAAGGGAAGCACTGACGTGGCACCAAGTTCACCACGGTGTTATGGGCTGACATCACGGATGTTGTAGGTGATGTAGCCAACCGTGTCAGTTTACATAAAAAAGTATATATACATATTATATCATATGTACGACTAATACAGGGTGTTAAAACGGCGAATAAATTAAATCCTCGCGCAATCCTCATGTTTTTCCGAGACAAAAAAGTAAATAAAGTTATTCTCTAAAGTGTCTAGTTTTCGAGATATGAATTTTTGAAATGTATGTTTTCGTCTAGTGTAATTTATTTAACTCGTTGTTGCCGCTCTGCACCCTCCACCTGGTGACCTCCAGTCCACCACTCACAAAGCTAACCCCCGCCCCTCCCGCCAATACCTCCGTCCGAGGCGCTCGCGTCTCACCCGCTCTTTCCCCCTACGCGCCGCCCTGTTGTCATTAGATCATTTTTACACAAAAATAATCAATTAGTTTGTATGAAAACTGTAACTTTTTATTTAAAATGGAATTCAGAAAAAAGTTATTTGACTTTTTTGTTAGGTACTCTTGATCCCAATAATAAGTTCCTAAATTTAATGTACTCGCCGTTTTTTACACCTGTATAATAATATAAGAAGGGAGTCATATCCCTTAGTCGCCTTTTACGACATACACGGGGAGAGATGCAGTGGGGCTATTCTTTTGAAGTGCCGGCCCCGCACGGGCTACGATACGCGTAGATATGAGATGCGTATTCACAGACCAGCGACAGCGAGACGCATATCATTCGCATAAGTGTCCATAAAAATAATGTATTTCACCAGTCTCCTACTACATAATGTGTAGAGCTCCGTTATATAACGCTCTATGTAATAAAATCTGGTTTCGCTCTCACTTCCTGACCATACTCCCCCCCCCCCCCCCCCCCCCCCCAAGCCCCCCTCCCGCCCCACCACGTCTAGCCATACCGCACGCTCCTCACGTCCTTCCGTCCCGTTTCCTCTCATAAACCTCCTTAAGATCGCGAGAGAGCGAGAGCTACGTACCCCCCCATCACCCACCACCCGTACGCATCGCATACATCTTGTCCGTATCGACGCGTCTTCGCGTTCTATCCGCCTCTCGCGCGCATACGGCGCGCCTGCGAGTGCGAGAGGGAGGTGGCTAAGCCGTCCGGGCTCCAGACTTGGCGGCGCCGGAGTGTATCGATCGCTCTCCTCCCCCCCTACCACCTCAGCCGATCTAGTGAGAGCAGGAAGTGGGAGGGGGGGGGGGGGGGGGGCGGCCGAGCATGCGCGCTCTAAATGTTTGTCGTGGGGCGTTGAGGTGGCGCGAAGGGGGATATGGGGGTGGTGGTATAATTATAGTGATTTTATTCCATAGCGAATTGGAGTGAGGTTTATAAGCAGCCTATATGGAAAATTAGTGGCGCAACATATTGGGGCAAGTCAAAGTGGAGATTTTTTGCATGGAGTCCAACCTGTTGTTTTGTAGGTGCGATGTATGTGGCTTCCCTTCGGTCGTGTCGGATACAGTGAACAGGAAAACAAGGACTTTAGGTTTCCGTTCCGTGTAGGCTTTGCAGATCTGATTTTGATTGGACGATGATTGGACTTTTTTTTATGGAAACTGACACGGTTGGCTACTTCTCCTACAACATCCGTGATGTCAGCCCATAACACCGGGTGAACTAGGTGCCATGTCAGTGCTTCCCCATTTGGTCGTACCGGCTACACTGAACTGGTGGTGGACACGCCTGTTGGCTACATCACCTACAACATCTGTGATGTCAGCCCATAACAGCGAATGAACTATGTGCCAGGACAGGTCAGTGATTCCCTTCATTTCATGTCGGCTACACTGAACTGGACGGAAAACACGAACTATTTATATAGCCGTTTCGACCGACGTTTCATTCAGTGCGGTGGTACCAACCCGGGCGGGTTAAACCCTACCACCAAGTAAGATTAGGAGGGAAGGGACCTACAGTTTTACGAGGAATCCCAACCTCGGTCAACTTCCACGGTCAGCGGTCACCCATCCAAGTACTGACCGCACCGAGCGTTGCTTAACATTCAATAGCGACTACTTAGAGAAGAACACAACCGAGGCTGCTATGCGGTCATCTCACATACAGTACGGTGGTATAAACCCAGTCGGCCTTCAATTTGAGCCTACCACCGAGTGCGGGGCAAGGGAAGGGACCTACAGTTTTACAACGGTTCCGAACTGTAAAGCAGCAGGTGTAGGTATGCACGCAAATTCACCAGACCCGGAAAACTCTGGGACGCTTTCCCTGCCCACATGTGAGGCGCGCGCCCCTCACCCGCGTGAATGGGCCGTCAGGCCGGCATGGCATTCGTAACCCATGCGACCGAATGTCCATGGGCGTCGCTAGACACCTTATGGGTGGCTCGACGCCACATGTCGCGCTCACCAAAAAAAAAATCTGAAAAAAAAAACTCATCGGTACACGCCGACCGGATTCGAACCTCGGATCTCTCGCATGAGAAGCCGATGCCCAAACCACTCAGCCACCCGCCCCGCCGCTTAATAAATTATAGAGGTAGAATAAGGCTACTGTACACTGTCGTGTAACACTAGATGATAATGGATTTGTGCCCTTTTGTTACATTGTAAAAGTTGAGCGTAACTCGACCCCCACAGGTGACGAGCCTTGATGGTATGACGTAGGGGCGGAGGGATGAGCAACGCTGGCAGAAAATGAACCGGCAAGATCTAGAATCAGATATTTATTTATTTATTATTTTATAAATATTTTCTGTATGTATGTATGTATGTATGTTCCTCCATAACTCTTAAACCGATCATCCGAATTCGATGAAACTTAGTAAAAGCACATTTAAGTACCTATACGATACACAGGATAGGCTAAATAAAATTTAGTTACGTTCACGCTAATAAATGGCTGTCATACAAACCGAAAAGGTAGCGGGCTTACTTTCTCCTATTTAAATACGAATTTCATGCGAGCGAAGCCGCGGGAAAATTGGAGAGGCGTATGTCCAGCAGTGGACGCTTACACGCTGACTGACTGACTGAAGCCGCGGCCCAAAGCTAGTTGAGACATTAATGCAGATTAGATCCTGCTTGGAGTACTGCTCGCACTTGTCGGATGGCTCGGCTAAATACCAGCTTGCACCTCTGGACTCGATCCAGCGTCGAGCCGTGCGACTAGTGGGTGACCTCGACGTGTCCTGCGATCTAGAACCACTGCGACTCCGTAGGGATGTCGGCGCCCTAAGTGTGTTCTATCGCTTATTCCTTGGGGAATGCTCGGAGGAGCTGTTTAACGCGATCGCGCCGTCCCCTTTCCACCTCCGCACAACGCGCACTGGGCAGGGTATTGCATCCCTGGACGCTGGACTTACCGCGGATGCGTACCAATCGGTTATGCAGATCTTTCCTCTACAGAACTGGTAAACTCTGGAACGCTCTACCTGCCCACATATTTCCCCCAAGTGTGGTCGCGGGTCCTTCAAGAGAGGCATGAATAGGCATCTGTCAGGCCGGCATGGAATTTGCAGCCCCCGCTTTTAAAATAATATAAAAACCGCCTTCAAAAATGTAAGAAATAAAAAAAAAATCGAAGCCTCAAATTAAAGGCGGTGCTAAAGCAAGCAAAAATGATGGATGAAAGATAACATGAGTGAATGATATCCTTTTATGATTTTGTGTAGCCTTCTTTTGCACCGCCTTCAACTCTAGGGTTCGATTTTTTTTATTTCATACATTTTTGAAGGCGGTTTTGATATTTTTTTAAATAGTTTTTTATTTCGCCGTTTTTTTTAGTAATTTTTTGCTATTGATGTACCGCCTCGCTTTCTACTCCGATCTTGACCAAATTGAAATGGGACCACACGGGAAGCACCAGCTTTCAAATAAAAAAAGAATCATCAAAATCGGTTCACCCAGTCGAAAGTTCTGAGGTAACAAACATAAAAAAAAATTACAGTCGAATTGAGAACCTCCTCCTTTTTTGAAGTCGGTTAAAAAAGGTCTTTCGCGAATTCCCGTAGTAGACTTTGGAAATATGCGTCCGGGAATTTCGGGATACAGCTTGTGTGAGATTATGCAAAAAGTGCGCCAGTCAGTGCCGAAATGCGCGGGGAGTGCAAAGTGCGCAATACTGCGGCCGCGCCGCCGCGCCGGGGCGGCCCCGGGTTGCCGACGCGGCGCGCGGCGTGAAAAATTTGCAAATGCCCGTTTTCTGTTTTTAACCCCCGACGAAAAAAACGGAGGGGTGTTATAAGTTTGACGTGTGTGTGTGTGTGTGTGTGTGTGTGTGTGTGTGTCTGTCTGTGGCATCGTAGCTCCCAAACGGATGGACCGATTTGGATGCGGTTTTTTTTATTAGGAAGCCTGTTTAATCGGGATGGTTCTTAGCTATGTTTGTAATCAAGTAATTAAGTAATTAAGTAATAAAAAAAATTATTATCTTCAAAAGTGGACCGATTTGCATGCGGTTTTTTTTAAAATGCTTGAAATAAAAGTTAAATTACAAATTTAAAAAACCCCCGACTCTTAAAAAGTCAAAAATAATTTCCTTTTTAAGACTTTTTAAGAGTCGGGGGTTTTTTAAATTTGTAATTTTAATATACGCTCGTAAAGGCCACGGCGCGGGATACGTACGCGCGATAGCCAGATTATACTGAGATATTTCAATCTTTTTAAAAAAACCGCATGCAAATCGGTCCTTTTTTTAAGATAATTACTTTTTATTACTTAATTACTTTATTACTTGATTACAAACATAGCTAAGAACCATCGCGATTAAACAAGCTTCCTAATAAAAAAAACCGCATCCAAATCGGTCCATCCGTTTGGAAGCTACGATGCCACAGACAGACACACACACACGTCAAACTTATAACACTCCTCCTTTTTTTTCGTCGGGGGTTAAAAACTGCCTGGCTCGCTCGTATCATCAAGCGGCGGGTGGCCGAGTGGTTTGGGCATCGGCTTCTCATGCGAGAGGTCCGCGGTTCGAATCCCGTCGGCGTGTACCAATGAGTTTTTTCTGACTGAAAAATGTACGCGCATATACCTACCACCTGCTGCTTCACCGTTAGGAACCGGTGTAAAACTGTAGGTCCCTTCCCTTGCCCCTTACTAGGTGGTAGGCTCAAATTGTAGCCGACTGGGTTGATACCACCGTACTGGATGTAAGATGGCCGCATAGCAGCGTCGGTTGTGTTCTCCTCTAGTCCAGTATAGCCAGCAATCCAGGGAAGTCTCTGATACGGCACCTACCTTCTCGGAGGTGATATTGGCTGGTCGGAGCATGCGCTTTGGCCCCTCTGACTCAGCCACCCATACCGGATTACATAAAAAAACAATAACCTTGTCAGCCTCGGTAGCTCAGTGGTGCGGTCGTCGACTGTTATTAAGCAACCCTGAGCGCGGCCAGTACTTGGATGGGTGACCGCTCGACCGTGGTTGGAGGCTGACTGTGGGTCGGATTCCACGTTAAACTGTAGGTCCCTTCCCTTCTCACCTTACTAGATGGTAAGGTTTATCCCGCCCGGCTTGCTACCACCGTACTGAATGAAACGTCGTCGATCGTGTTCCGTCCAGTAAAGTGTAGCCGATATGAAATTGAAGGTGGTAAGCACTGACATGGCACCTAGTTCACCAAGGTGTTATGGGCTGACATCACTAAACAACCGTGTCAGTCAGTTTCCATAAAAAAAAACCTAACCTCCTAGTAAGGTAAGAAGGGAAGGGACCTACAGTTTTACGTGGAATCCGAACCGCGGTCAGCCTCCAACGGTCGAGCGGCTGACCGGGCCCAGGTGTGCTTATGATCACCACCGACAGTCGACCGATTTGCTATAAAACCGCGAGCGAAGCTAGCCTGCCTCCCATATTGGCAAGCAAGAACGTTAGAGGTAGGGACGTCGGACCTTCCCGCGCCAGCGTAACACGATATTAGTAAAACCGTACCAATAAATAACATTCGTTACCAACCAATCAGAGCGCGATACCAACCGATGCCATCCAATCAGAGCGCGCGCCGTCCCCTCCGCTACCCGCGGAGCTCGGCGACGCTGGTTCTCTCTCATATAAGCATTGGACAGTCCGACGACGTCCAAACTCTTCTAACATTTTTGTTGACAAGTTTGCAGATAACTGTGTCTCTTAGCGCGTCTTGCACCAACACGAGTTTAAAGTTAAGTAGCGAGTTATGGATTTAAACGCGGTTCACACATACAACGGGTGCTAGTTTAACGAGTTAAACTGGTTTATATATTAAATTTGTGTTGGTGCAAGTGGGCCAACTTATTCTGACAAATCTATTTCGGCTTTATATTTTTATTTTATTTTTATTGAATTTGTTGTTTTAATTATATTGTAATTTGGTTTGGATTTTATTTTAATTGAAATGGGAAATTTGGGCTCTGATTGAGTGGAATATTTTGAGTAGATATATCGAATTATAAATTGTTGAGAATTCAAGTTGCAATATGTATTGCCAACGAATGATTTTCGAACAAATGGGTTGATCAACTTTTTCTTGTAACGTAAAAACCAGCTGCAAAATCTAATAAAAAAAAGTTTATTACAAATTTATTACTTAGTTTAAAATCAATAAGTATAAAATACTTAGTTTGATAGGCAATTGAAATAAAAGTAGAGATTTTGCTTTATTAATATAAATTTGACAGTAATAAATTAAAATTATTAAATAAACTTAAACTACCTATCAAATAAAATTTAAAAACAGATATAACTAATTAAAAAACTATAACTAAAAAACTATTTAAAATAAAACATTAACCAAATTTTTAGGGCTGATCCAGGGGAAAAATTTTTCCCCAGTTTTGCATGGAAAAAAAGGGTTGTCCTCAGGGTAACCAATATATATTTTTTTCAAATTACTCAAAATTCTTTATGCGGCTTCTTTCTTATTAATCAATTACTTATCTGAGAGTTGCTGTAACTATTAAAATAAGGTGAATTTGTCAAGTTAATACTCTGTTTTCAGACAGATACTGAACGCGGGAATATGCGACATACCGACTAGAAAAATGCAAGCAACGGTTCGAAAATTTTAACAAATACGTCGGCGGCCCGGTATAGCAGAATTGGTAACGCGCTGGCAGCTCAAGCCGGAGTTCCAGGTTCGATTCCTGGTCGGGACGTATTTTTTCTCTTAATTTTCGAGTTTGCATTTTTTCTAATGAAGAAATATAGATACAAAAACAAGAAAAAGTTGATCCACCCAAATAGCAAATAGCAGAGACGAGGAGACATTTCGTGGCGCGCCCGCAGCTCTATTACCATATTTATTCATGATTCATTAAGCGGAAGTAATAGGGTTGTCACCTCCCATACGTTTTATTTCGATGCTTCCGTTGACAAGCCTTCATCCTCCGCCCCGCGGCGGCGTTCATCTGCCACCCACTCCCGCCCCTGAAGTAGTAGGCTGTGCTTAAGACGGTTCGACTGGGAGGGTTGTAGGGCGAATTTAGACATTGATTTAAGGGTGAAATTTTAAAACTGGGAGGAAAATGTTTTATTTTTTTTTTATGGAAACTGACACGGTTGGCTATTTCACCTACAGCATCCGTGATGTCAGCCCGGGTGAACTATGTTGCCATGTCAGTGCTTCCCTTCATTTCTGACTACACTGAACTGGACGGAAAACACGAACTGTTTACATCTAGCCGTTTCGACCGACGCTTCGCTCACTACGGTGGTATCAAACCGGCCGGGATAAACCCTACCACCTAGTAAGGTAAGAAGGGAAGGGGCCTATTAACGTGGAATCCGAACCGCGGTCAGCCTCCAACGGTCGAGCGGTCACTCATCCAAGTACTGACCGCGCTCAGGGTTGCTTAACAACAGTCGATCTAACTGACCACCCAGGTGGATGGAAAACACGAACTATTTACATAGCCGTTTCGACCGACGACGTTTCGTTCAGTGCGGTGGTGTAAACCCGGCCGGGATAAACCATACCACCTAGTAAGGTAAGAAGGGAAGGGACCTACAGTTTAACGTGGAATCCGAACCGCGGTCAGCCTCTTAACGGTCGAGCGGTCCAATACAAGTACTGACCGCGCTCAGCGTTGCTTAACAACCAGTCGACCGTCCGCACCACTGAGCTACCGAGGCCAGACCTGTCGTATCGTGTCGAGTTGGACACGAACGCAGCCCGGTGCACAGGAATCAAGCGAGCGTGCGCGCCCTGTGTACGACGCCGCGCGTGCTCGGTTAAACTCGGCTCAGCCTAGCTGGCCCGTTTCGTGTTCGTGTCACGCACGACACGAGCCAGCCCGCTGTACACGAGACGGAAGTTATTATGCCACAAGTGGGCCTGGGCCATGATTTAGCAATGATATTGTATTACCGTGTGGGGCCGGTACTTAAAAAGAATAACCCCACTGCATCTCTACCCGTGCATGTCGTAAAAGGCGACTAAGGGATAAGGACAAGCAAGATGCCGTGCTAAAGGGCGACAGGATCGCCACCTCTCACCTTGGCACGGTACTTTCACCGAGTCATACAGCAGGTGGGTCTTCGTGCCTTAATTGCTGCTTGATAGATAAATCTTGTCCGAATACTTTGCGAAACGTGGTGGTCGGTGTTGTGTTCTAATTTTACCAGAGATCTTGCAGCACAACACTGATTACTCTGCTACCCCGATTTACGGGATTCAGCGTGCGTGATATGTATATGTATGTATGTATTGTTTTAAGAATCGTGTGTTAATAATTATTTATTATTAAATATTACATATGGACTGTACAGGCCACCGAGCATACATACGGGAGACGCAACGCTACTGCGTTTGTATCGGAGCACGGCTAGCCAAAAATCCCTACTACTACGAAAATCGAAATCGCAATTTAATCTTTTATGACGTGACTTGTCTATCTCCGTTACCCATATCGCGCCCTGCGATATGGAGAGAGACAGAGCGAGCAAGGCCAGCGACAGGTTTGTTATCGCTGGCTTGGCTCGGGTATCTGGTAGTAAGAGCCGACCGTCCGACCAATCGGAAGCCTTGCTTGACGGCAACTTGACGGGATCACTACGAATGCCAGTCTGACGGACGATGATGTTGCGGTATATTTGTGAATATTTAAATTGTTATTTGTAATATTATTTCAAATAGTTTTTACTGAACGAATATTATTGTTTGAATCCAAAAAAAAAATATTGAAAAATTAAACCAGACTGTTGTTCTAATATTTTTGAAAAGTTGTACTAATAATCAGTGATAGGAATAAGTAGGGCTTATTTACCTAAACTTCGAGGAACAGAGTAAAAGATTGGAGTCTTCCTTAAAACAATATTTTTTTCCGGTTTAATAATATTCATGGTGTTTTAATCTCGCGATTTAAAAAAAGTGGCCGCCATTTTGAACTTTTTAGTTACTGGACCGATTGCTTTCAAAATCGATATCTGGGTGTATGTGTGGGCTCTGAATACGAATCTCTAGTCAAAATTTAAAAAAAGTGGCCGCCATATTGAACTTTTCAGTTACTGGACCGATTGCTTTCAAAATCGATATCTGGGTGTCTGTGTGGGCTCTGAATACGAATCCGTTGTCAAAATGTAAAAAAGTGGCCGCCATTTTAAATAATAATAAAATAACCGCCATAGTAACTAAAAAGTTCAAAATGGCGGCCAGTTTTTTTACATTTTGACAACGGATTCGTATTCAGAGCCCACACAGACACCCAGATATTGATTTTGAAAGCAATCGGTCCAGTAACTAAAAAGTTCAAAATGGCGGCCACTTTTTTAAATTTTTACAACGGATTCGTATTCAGAGCCCACACGGACACCCAGATATCGATTTTGAAAGCAATCGGTCCAGTAACTAAAAAGTTCAAAATGGCGGCCAGTTTTTTTAAATTTTGACAACGGATTCGTATTCAGAGCCCACACGGACACCCAGATATCGATTTTGGAAGCAATCGGTCGAGTAACTAAAAAGTTCAAAATGGCGGCCACTTTTATAAAATTTTGACAACGGATTCGTATTCAGAGCCCACACAGACACCCAGATATCGATTTTGAAAGCAATCGGTCCAGGAACTAAAAAGTTCAAAATGGCGGAAACTTTTTTAAATTTTGACAACGGATTCGTGTTCAGAACCTACACAGACACCCAGATATCGATTTTGAAAGCAATCGGTTCAGTAACTAAAAAGTTCAAAATGGCGGTCACTTTTTTTTAATTTTGACAACGGATTCGTATTCAGAGCCCGCACGGACACCCAGATATCGATTTTGAAAGCAATCGGTCCAGTAACTAAAAAGTTCAAAATGGCGGCCACTTTTATAAAATTTTGACAATGGATTCGTATTCAGAGCCCACACAGACACCCAGATATCGATTTTGAAAGAAATCGGTCCAGTAACTAAAAAGTTCAAAATGGCGACCACTTTTTTTAAATTTTGACAACGGATTCGTATTCAGAGCCCACACGGACAATCAGATATCGATTTTGAAAGCAATCGGTCCAGTAACTAAAAAGATCAAAATGGCGGCCACGTTTTTAAATTTTGACAACGGATTCGTATTCAGAGCCCACACGGACACCCAGATATCGATTCTGAAAGCAATCGGTCCAGTAACTAAAAAGTTCAAAATGGCGGCCACTTTTATAAAATTTTGACAACGGATTCGTATTCAGAGCCCACACAGACACCCAGATATCGATTTTGAAAGCAATCGGTCCAGGAACTAAAAAGTTCAAAATGGCGGAAACTTTTTTAAATTTTGACAACGGATTCGTGTTCAGAACCTACACAGACACCCAGATATCGATTTTGAAAGCAATCGGTTCAGTAACTAAAAAGTTCAAAATGGCGGTCACTTTTTTTTAATTTTGACAACGGATTCGTATTCCGAGCCCGCACGGACACCCAGATATCGATTTTGAAAGCAATCGGTCCAGTAACTAAAAAGTTCAAAATGGCGGCCACTTTTATAAAATTTTGACAACGGATTCGTATTCAGAGCCCACACAGACACCCAGATATCGATTTTGAAAGCAATCGGTTCAGTAACTAAAAAGTTCAAAATGGCGGTCACTTTTTTTTTATTTTGACAACGGATTCGTATTTAGAGCCCGCACGGACACCCAGATATCGATTTTGAAAGCAATCGGTCCAGTAACTAAAAAGTTCAAAATGGCGGCCACTTTTATAAAATTTTGACAACGGATTCGTATTCAGAGCCCACACAGACACCCAGATATCGATTTTGAAAGCAATCGGTCCAGTAACTAAAAAGTTCAAAATGGCGGCCACTTTTATAAAATTTTGACAACGGATTCGTATTCAGAGCCCACACAGACACCCAGATATCGATTTTGAAAGCAATCGGTCCAGTAACTGAAAAGTTCAAAATGGCGACCACTTTTTTTAAATTTTGACAACGGATTCGTATTCAGAGCCCACACGGACACCCAGATATCGATTTTGAAAGCAATCGGTCCAGTAACTAAAAAGATCAAAATGGCGGCCACGTTTTTAAATTTTGACAACGGATTCGTATTCAGAGCCCACACGGACACCCAGATATCGATTCTGAAAGCAATCGGTCCAGTAACTAAAAAGTTCAAAATGGCGGCCACTTTTATAAAATTTTGACAACGGATTCGTATTCAGAGCCCACACAGACACCCAGATATCGATTTTGAAAGCAATCGGTCCAGGAACTAAAAAGTTCAAAATGGCGGAAACTTTTTTAAATTTTGACAACGGATTCGTGTTCAGAACCTACACAGACACCCAGATATCGATTTTGAAAGCAATCGGTTCAGTAACTAAAAAGTTCAAAATGGCGGTCACTTTTTTTTAATTTTGACCACGGATTCGTATTCAGAGCCCGCACGGACACCCAGATATCGATTTTGAAAGCAATCGGTCCAGTAACTAAAAAGTTCAAAATGGCGGCCACTTTTATAAAATTTTGACAACGGATTCGTATTCAGAGCCCACACAGACACCCAGATATCGATTTTGAAAGCAATCGGTCCAGTAACTAAAAAGTTCAAAATGGCGGCCACTTTTATAAAATTTTGACAACGGATTCGTATTCAGAGCCCACACAGACACCCAGATATCGATTTTGAAAGCAATCGGTCCAGTAACTAAAAAGTTCAAAATGGCGACCACTTTTTTTTAATTTTGACAACGGATTCGTATTCAGAGCCCACACGGACACCCAGATATCGATTTTGAAAGCAATCGGTCCAGTAACTAAAAAGATCAAAATGGCGGCCACGTTTTTAAATTTTGACAACGGATTCGTATTCAGAGCCCACACGGACACCCAGATATCGATTCTGAAAGCAATCGGCCCAGTAACTAAAAAGTTCAAAATGGCGGCCACTTTTATAAAATTTTGACAACGGATTCGTATTCAGAGCCCACACAGACACCCAGATATCGATTTTGAAAGCAATCGGTCCAGTAACTAAAAAGTTCAAAATGGCGGCCACTTTTTTTGAATTTTGACAACGGATTCGTATTCAGGGCCCACACAGACAATTTTATTATAAAATAACCGTCGGAGGACCTTGGTTGAAAAATGTAAAATTTAGTAGAACGGACAGACATGCATTAGTTACGGAACCCTACATTCATTTTAAAATAAATGTTAAATTTTGTAGAACGGACAAACATGCATTTGTTACGGAACCCTACATTCATTTTGCAGCACTTATTAGTAGAATGGACAGACATAAACGTGTTACGGAACCCTACTTTTATTATAAAATAACCGTCGGAGGACCTTGGTTGAAAATTGTTAAATTTTGTAGAACGGACAGACATGCATTTGTTACGGAACCCTACATTCATTTTGCAGAACTTAGTAGAATGGACAGACATAAACCTGTTACCGAACCCTACTTAACAGTTGCACTCCGGGTGTGCCGGCAGATCCCGTGCCACTCTAACTTAACCCTTAATGCAATGACTTAAGGTTTCATTTTAAAAATGACGCTGACGCGATGTCGCGATTTCGAGTTATAAATTTTATACCCACCTAAAAAAGTGCCAAGCACCGCTAAAGAAATTTTCACTTAAAAAAAAACAAGCAAACAAATAAACAAACAAATATACTTTCGCATTTATGATAAACAACATGATAGCAAACAAATAAACAAACAAATATACTTTCGCATTTATGATAAACAACATCGCATTTATTATAAACAACATCCCCGTATACAATAATTGATTTCAAATTTCTTTTCAGTCTGTCAAATTTGCCTATCATGTGTACGCGCCCGGTATGGCGCGCAGTCGTGCTCCTAACTCGCGGAATTATTGTATTTTTCACGTTTTAATCGTTGTATTATCATTAAAATGACTTACCTATGAAAGGTTACGCCATCTTTTGTTATTCCTGATGATCTTGAGTTCTTTCGACACGTACGAACTGCAGAACTCGCCATTTTGCGTAGTGCACATATACGTGTTCTTTGTCCCCAAGTCACATGTGCACTGACGTTCGATCCCGCAGACTTTTATATTGTAAGAGCATAATGCACTAAGACGCGGCTAATTTTCCCATATAATAGCGCTCGACGGTTGCCACTCCCGTATGTATGCTTGGTGGTACAGGCAGGTAGAAGGTGAATACTTATTGCCTTCAGGTAGGTAGTTAACTGTATGTAACGTTAAACTCTTTACACAGTTAAGTATAGGTTTCGTCGTTTTCATTCGCAATTAACTGAACACACAAACTAACATTTATGTACCTGCATACATACCTACTTAAACTTAAATTGCAAGTTCAATAAAAGCTTGCAATAATATTAAAAATACGAAATTCGATCAATTATCTTTGATTCCATGTCTAATGCGTAATGCCCATACCTCTGTCTCTCTTTCTCCTATTTGGCGGTATCGCTATTTAAATCAAACGTTGTGACGGAGCGCGTCCCGCCGATAGCCATTGGTCGGCGGCACGCGGCGGCATGGCAGATCAAACGTATTGACGCGTCACATGCCGCCTCGCGCCGCGCGGCTAGGCTAGCGAGCGACAAAGAGCGAGTGAAGTGACACAGAATAGAGTAAAATCTACAGAAATTCTTTATTGCTCCTAGAAACATACATCAATAATAAGTAAAAACAACAATTACATGAGGTGCAAAGGCGGACTTATCCCTAAAAGAGATTTCTTACAGTCAACCTTTGGATGTTTGAGAGTCGATTAATATAGTGGAATGTAAGTAGGTAGTAGCAAAAGAATTGAGCGTGAGAATTGAATATAAAATAATAATAAGAATACTTATTAATAAATAATAATACATATAAATACATCCTAGTTAAATAAAAGCAATATAAATATATACCCACATATAAATCACTAAATAAATATCTAAAATATAATACACCAATAAATAAATATATAAATATATATACTTGTCCATCCAGGTACGAAACAAAAGTATTTTTTTTTTTATGTTTTCACTTCACACTGTCGGATTAGCAAAGTATTCCGACAAGATAACTATCAAGCAGCAAGTGAGGCACGAAAACCCACCCGCTGCATGACTCGGTGGAAGGACCGTGCCAAGGTGAGAGGGGGCTAGCCTGTCGCCCTTTAGCACGGCATCTTGTCCTTATCCCTTAGTCGCCTTTTACGACATGCACGGGGAGAGATGCAGTGGAGCTATTCTTTTAAAGTACCTACCGGCCCCATACAGACACGAAAAAATTATGTTTGTGTGAGAAATGTATGTAGGTACCTATAACCACATCAGCGATCCGTCGACACGGTTCGTGCCGATCGTGTTGCCCAAGCTTCAGGCTGGCCTAGCTAGCCAGGAAACACGATCGTAGTCGGAATATTTCAGACAGAACGAACCGTGTTCAGGCTGTGTCCGAAATTGTCGTGTACAACTTCGTAAATTAAGCTGACAAGACAGGCAGGGCTGCAGTCTAGTGTAGCCAGACTAATCCCAAAACAAAAGAGTTTCTTTTGTTTCTTTGACATCTTATTCCTAATTATAGGAAAAAATTTGCGTTGGGCTGACATTGTATAAGTAAGAAATAAATAAAGAAATCCTAAATTCTTGTAGGTGCGCGCGCACATAATCACATCAGCATGCCGTCAACACGGTTCGTGCTTATCGTGTCGACCGGGCGTCGGGCTGGCCTAGCTAGCACGGAAACACGATCGTGCTCGGAACATTTCGGCTTGCACGCACCGTGTTCGGGCTGTACCCGAAACTGTCGTGCGCGATTTCGTGCCGCAAACCGACACGACAGACACCTCTGACCGAGGCTGACGAAGTGCCAGTTGGTGGCGCGCGATGTACCTACCCAGTTTGCTTAGACCGACTTTCTTCCTCTCTCCTCCATCCGTCAGGCCTCACGCACTCAATGTACTTGCACGCGCTAACTACCTACCGCCCGGTGCACCGCCGGCGGTCTAATTCAGTGGAAATTCGTCAGCCGCGCGAGGCATACCTACACGACCGCCCACGCAATTGCGCGCAGCTGCAAAGCAATAATGCACTTTACACTCGATAGTTTAGGTACATTTTCGCACGCAGCGATTAGCGACGTGAAACAGTAGGCTATTAAAGCCGAAGGTATGGAACTTTTTCTATGGAGTGATTTATCTGTTACGAAGTAGGTAACAATTAAGTAATCTGCGCCTCCGCGGTCGTGTCAATCCTCTCGGACGGCATCTCCGCTGACTTTTCTGGCCGCCCCCTATCCGATTTTAGTTCGTTCACCCCTCGCACGCTCGCCTCATAAAACCGCAGTAAACCGCGCGCGCGCGCGCGCGAGCAACGCACGGCGGCCATCTTGGAACAGATCACTTGTAGACAGGGTTGCTAGATGTCCGGTTTTGGACCGGACAGTCCGGCTTTTGAGGCTTGTCATCATCCATCATCACCCATCTATCTTCTCCCTCCTCCCCATCTTTCAACTGCTAATTAGGTACAACCACTCGACAGTACATTTCTAAATTTCGTTCATTACTTTATTTGATTCTAATAATCCCTAAGGCTATTTAGCGTGATGGTATATTGTGAGCCCATAGTGAGCCTCAAGACTACGCTTTACTTTGGTGCAAACCGCATCAAAATATTTTCAGTGGTTCCGGAGTTTATCTCAAACATATTTAAGGTCTTTCAAAATCAGTTAATAGTACGCTAAGGGGGGAGGGGGGGGGGGGGGGGGGGGGGGGTTCTGTATCGGAAATAGATCACTTTTGAAGAACAAAGATTTTTTTTTTACAAAAAAAAATTTCCCCACACGGTACATTCTTATTTCTGTAAAATATTTTTGGAGCAATAAAGTATTTTCTATTATATCTGCTCTGAAAACTAGTAGTAGAGTAGGTACCTATCTAAGCAACAGCCGCAGCAAGAGCGAAGCGCTTGCGCGCGCGCACGCTTGCGTCATCCATCTCACATCCTCGTGTCCTTTCCGCCGATCCGCGCGCGAGCGAGCGCGTTATGACATTTGGAACGCATCTGTATGCTGTAGGAATGCACGCGAACTACTTACCGCGCGGAGGCGGCGCGGGAGGTGACCGCATCTTTACAACCGCATCCGACGGAGGTTCCACGCTAGGTTTGGCATCAGCTCAGTCCATCAGTCTAGTTAAACCATGGTCCAGTCCGACCGTTTAATCTAATTGACATAGTTCTCATACAAGAAACTGTACGGTATGTGCAAGGGAAGTGTCCGGTATGGCACCTACCTTCTCCGGAGGTGATATTGGCTGGTCGGAGCATGCGCTTTGGCCCCTCCGACTCAGCCACCCATACCGGATTACATAAAAAAAAGTCAATAGTCTAAAGCGCCATTGCAGGAGCAGCAGTCTCCACGGTGCTGGTAGTTAGGTAACATGACGAAATTCTTTTCATTATAAAGTTTTCTAAAAATATCGTATTGAAGACGCCGGGCGGCGGCGAGCTACAGGTGTTGTCTGGCTAGGCGCACGCACGAGACTGCGCGGGATACGCATGCTAGCCAGACTAAATGGCATAATGAGGCCAGGGAGTCCGTCATATTTTATTATTGCGGATTTTAAAGACCTATATGTATATATTTTATATGTGTGAAAAATAAACCTTGAAAAAACACGTTCCCATATGTTTGACGTTTTTCATTTTTTTATTATTTGTTCTTGGCTAGCTATTACGGTTGTTCCAAAGATGCAGCCATCGGACTGACGGACGGACGAACAGACAGACAGACGTTGCAGTCTTAGTAATAGGCTTACGTATGGGGTACGGAAACCTAAAAAGTATGGACATTGATCTAAGCAGATTCCTCTAATATGAAAAATTACAGAAAATTCCTCCTCCTCATCCATTCCATAAGTCTGGTGACCGACGCGCCAAGTCTTTCTTCTTTCAGCGGATAGGGCTGGCGATTCAAAGAGGCAACGCTGCCAGCGTATTGGCATAGTAAAAGGAGTCTGTTTAAACTATGGTATTGGGCAGGCCGGCGACACGGTTGAATGTATTGTGTAAGCAACCGCGCGTGCGCATGTGTGTGTTCCGGGGTGGGTGCGGGTCGGCGGGAGCGGTCGGACGAACTCACGGGAGGTGACTCGTCGCACAGGCTGCTGCCTGCTGCGAGCTAGCATTTATTTATTGTTCTATCGTTTAGCAAGCGATGCGGTGTCGCGGCGTTCGCCCGCTCCCGCTGTTCATCTTTCTCTTTCTCGAAGCGAACTCTCTCGCTCGCTCATTCCACCCGTACTCTGCGTTTACCAACCCTATCGTTCAAAGCGGGCTCAAGCTACATACGCATCTCCGTGCGTATCTATAGACCAACTAAACTCACACGCACAGGCTCGTTTTTTTTTTTTTATGGAAACTGACACGGTAGGCTACATCACCTACAACATCCGTGATGTCAGCCCATAACACCGGGTGAATTGGTGGCACGTCAGTGCTTCCCTTCGGTCGTGCCGGCTACACTGAACTGGACGGAAAACACAAACTATTTACATAGCCGTTTCGACCGACGTTTCATTCAGTGCGGTGGTACCAACCCGGGCGGGTTAAACCCTACCACCTAGTGATATAAGAAGGGAGTCATGTACCTTAGTCGCCTTTTACGACATACACGGGGAGAGATGCAGTGGGGCTATTCTTTTAAAGTACCGGCCCCACACGGTACAAACGGCTCGTGTCGCTTCTGGGCGTTAACCCTATATCTCTCTTCTGTGGTATTGGCACAGAATAGAAAAGAGTACTCCGTACAGAAGCTGCTCTGTACAAACACTCACAAAGAAATAGCTACTCTGCGACGACGCGATAAAGTACAAATTGACTCCCACAGAGCTGCATGCCTAAACACGATAACTGCCTACATTTCGCTTCTCTTTCTGTCGTGTAACTCTATCTCGAAAGCGCGTCGTTCAGCGCGTCTAAGGGCTGTGTCTTTGTGCTGTCTTATTGTGAGGAATAAAATGAAGATGATACCTACCAACTTTTATCGTTCTAGCTACCAACGATACGATATTTAGGTACGACAAATGCATGCGAACAAATTCATGCATGCGTTAGCGTCACAATTAGTTTCTCACATCGAAGCGTGCATTGCGTGCAACCTTCCAGTGATAGTTTTGTTTGATCAATAAATTTAATGATCAATGATCATCTACAATGTACCTATTATCCTTATACAAATTAGGCCATACATACCACGCTGTTCGGCGTCATCTAACTAATGTTATTGGCAATATGATATTATTTTTAAATCTATGACCTCCTACTAATATGAATAAATAAATTACTAGAAATAAATCAAAATGCTACTAAACAAAACACTTAACTTTCTTCGTCTCTCGGCAATGAAAAAAAAAGACAAGTTTTCATTTGTCTTTTGACTTTTGCACCCGTCAACTGCACAATAATTACGTGATTTCGACATTTTCTAAATTCGAAAGCGCCACGCGCCCGGTCTGGCTGGATAGCAGCAGCCCACTGTTAATTGTAGATTAGTCGGTACGCCAAGCGGTAGGCATTTAACTCGCGACTTTGAGCGAGTGACGAAGGCCTGGTATTGGGCACTGTGGGAGAGTCGTCGGCTGAATTGGATGAAATATTTTACTTACAGTAGCACTAAGATAAGAAGAACTAATACATTTTGTACATTTAGCCTCGATTCTCTGTAATTTGATTTGTCCAAAATTGTTATTGTCATTTTCATATGTTTAGCTCTGTTTGCGTTTGTGTGTAAATTACAGTATGTGTATTCTTATGTATGAGACTGCTGGCGGGTGTTTGTTAAACATGTACTTTGTTCGTTTATTCAGTAATTCGTTTATTATACTGTTTTATTTATTCATAGACCTACTCCCACAATATTATAACCACCTTAGTATGATATCTATTATTATATATTATATAATTTACATCACCTAACTTCTTATCTCTATCTTAACATAATTAATGTCTCCTAATTCCTATTTATTCTTACGTAGTATTACTTATATAAATATAATTATATTTTTCAGGCTTTCATAAATCCTTATATGTATTTTTAAATAAAAAATTGTCACATCTTATCTTTGCTACTACCTACATTCCATTTTTTACACATTTCGCACACCTAAAGGTTGGCTGTAAGAAATCTCTTTAAGGGATAAGTCCGCCTTTGCACCTCATGTAACTGTATTCATTGTATTATTCTTGTGAAATATTTGTGGAGCAATAAAGAATTTTCTATTCTATTCTAACTAAGATAAGATAAAACCAATATTCGATTCGCCGTCACGAAGCGTCGGGATTGCGTACGTATCGTTTTTTTCAGCGTAGTGAAATAATCGAGTGTTCCGCTCTATATTGTAAAAATAGTTTGTGTCGAAATGCTCTTGCGCGGAAGTCGCACGCGCCGCCGCGCTACTCCGCGCCGTAGCAGCCGTAACAACGCGCATCGTGTCCCCGGTGACAGCTGTCAAACTTGCTTATATACAACGTGTCCCAAAACTCAACGCTAAGCGGGAACCAGGGAGTAGGCCAGTTTAGGACTACCCAGGGAAAAATAAGAAGAAAAAAATCGCAGTCATTAGTTTTTTTTAGAAAAAAATTGAACTGAATATTTTTTTGGTAAAACTACAGGCATTCTGGTTTTGTTTGGGATACTGATCAATAGCAGAGTTATTTGGGCTACCAATAAATTTTTTTAACATTTATATTTGCAAGTTTGTGGTCGTAGTACCTACCTAAAAATGTCAATTTTCAACGTTTCTCTAAAATGCTCATGTCATAAAAAACAAATGACTCTGATTTTTTTTCTTATTTTTCCCTGGGTACTCATAAACTGGCCATAGGTTCCCGCTTGACGTTGAGTTTTGGGACATCCTGTATATCTTTTAGCACTTCGCGGATTTTTTTAGATTTGTATTGTTTTGATTTGCTTAAATTAATGCGAGAGTTGGCAAAGAACATGAATCTGAATATACGTAATTTCTATTCAAATTCGAGTAAATGCACTTAATTTTTTTTTTTTTATGGGAAGCGCGACATATGGCGCGCGCCAGACTAACGCAGAGGTGTAGTCCGACGGCGCCCACGGGCATTCTGATATTTACGGGGGATGCGAATACTATACCATAATATAAATATATAGCAAATCGCATTTATTTTTTATGTAATCCGGTATGGTTGGCTGAGTCGGAAGGGCCAAAGCAAATGCTCCGACGAGCCAATATCACCTCCGAGAAGATAGGTGCCATACTGGAGACTTCCCTGGATTGCTGGCTATACTGGACTAGAGGAGAACACAACCGATGCTGCTATGCAGCCATCTTACATCCAGTACGGTGGTACCAACCCAGTCGGCTACAATTTGAGCCTACCACCTAGTGCGGGGCAAGGGAAGGGACCTACAGTTTTACACCGGTTCCGAACTGTGAAGCAGCAGGTTTAGGTATGCACGTAAATTTTTTCGTTAGAAAAAACTCATTGGTACATGCCGACCGGATTCGAACCTCGGACCTCTCGCATGAGAAGCCGATGCCCAAACCACTGGGCCACCCGCCGCATAGCTTCCGTACGCGTACGGAAACCTAAAAAGGTATCTCTGGGTGCAATTTTTTTTTTTTATGGAAACTGGCACGGTTGGCTACATCGCCTCCACGTCCGTGATGTCAGCCCATAACACCGGGCGAACTAGGTGCCATGTCAGTGCTTCCACCTTTGAGCGTGCCGGCTACACTGAACTGGTCAGAAAACACAAACTATTACATAGCCGTTTCGATCGACGTTTCATTCAGTGCGGTGGTATCAACCCGGGCGATCAAATCCTCGTATGATCACATCAAGGCATTTTTGCGGCATACGTGACGAGTATCCAGGAAAAACCAATCAGAAATAACTCCCGTTTTCCTCGTTGCAGTCTGATAGCGACGCCGCACCGCACGCACCGGCCGCGCAGAAACACTGCGCCAGACCCGTCGGCGTCGCCGCTCAGTTCACCAACGTTGCGACTCGGAACACCAACGTTGCATCTCGTGACACCAACGTTGCATCTCGGGACAGTAACTTGCGAGCCGATACGGGAGCTTCACAGCTCAGCAGACCAGCAGTTGCAACTCGCTACAACGACGCCGCAGCCGGATTCGCCAACGTTGCCGCTCAATCTTGGAACATTGCATCTCACAACACCGACGTCGCATCTCAAAACACCAGCGTTCCGACCAAGCTTCGACCGGAGGCTGCAACCTGACAGGGCCTGAGAGCAGCCGTAGACGGCGTGGTTAGCCAGAATTGGCAGTACTTGACGATCACACAGGTGCGTACCAATTTAGACCTTGTTCAACATATTTTAAAGGCTATTTTTCATCGTTTTTCTCGAGCAGTAGTCTCTTTGGAAAACTGACCGCCGCCGTCTCTCTTCTGCGCCAGTGTCGTTGCACAAGAAAGAGACGGCGCTTAGTAGCGTTTCACGTTTGTGCAAGAGAGCTATCGCTCAAAGGTCAATGACTTTTTATCCAGGCTTATTTGGAACAGACTATAGGCGAGTGCTTCTGGGGAGACACTTTTCCGACCCTTCAACTCACATTAGCGCCATAAATATCCATTCCAACATTCCCAATAATTTCCTACTAACAGTACCAACGGCGGGTGGCCGAGTCGTTTGGGCATCGGCTTCTCATGCGAGTGGTCCGAGGTCCGAATCCGGTCGGCGTGTACCAATGAGTTTTTTCTGACGAAAAAATGTACGTGCATACCTACACCTGCTGCTTCACCGTTCGGAGCCGCGTGTAAAACTGTAGGTCCCTTCCCTTGCCCCTTACTAGGTGGTAGGCACAAATTTTAGCCGACTCGGCTGGTACCACCGTACTGGATGTAAGATGGCGGTATAGCAGCCTCGGTTGTGTTCTCCACTAGTCCAGTATAGCCAGCAATCCAGGGAAGTCTCCGGTATGGCACCTACCTTGTCGGAGGTGATATTGGCTGGTCGGAGCATGTGATTTGGCCCCTCCGACTCAGCCACCCATACCGGATTTCATAAAAAAACGGGCCAAGTGCGAGTCGAACTCGCGCACCGAGGGTTCCTTGTCGCCATGTCACGGTTAGCGCCACTCACACCATCTATGGCGTGTTATGAAATGCTTCATATTAGATAAATGTCATGATTAGTTCAAATGCTTCATGCTCTATTCGGTAGATGGCGCGCGCGCATACACTTTTTGGGTTTTTCTATGGGAACCCCGTGAATTTTTTACTTTTTCTTATTTTTCTTATTTATTGTTATATCGGCCATAATAACACATATTCTGTGAAAATTTCAACAGGCTACTTATTACGGTTCAAGAGATACAACCCTCGGACAGACAGACAGACGGACGGACGGACGGACGGACAGACAGACGGCGTAGGCTTAGTAATAGGGTCCCGTACCGGATACGGAACCCTAAAAAATCCATTTCAATCCAACATTCCCAACAATTTCCTACTAACAATACCGACTAACAGTACCCCCATGTCGTCACTCACCAGGTGACTCCCAAGTACCTAAGCGCGAGCCACGAGCACCTAACGTACGAGGGTGTCCCACAAGTGAGTCCGTACCTACTGCGCGGTGCGCGAGAGAGACGGCTGTCTCTAGAGAGAGAGGAGTATACTCCGAGGAGGAGCAGCGTAGGACACGCTCACCAGACTGTCGTTACCCGATCGGCCACTATCAGGTAATTTGGTCGGCTTAATATGCTTTTTTTTTAAGTGAAAACTTCTTTAGCGGCGCTTGGCACTTGTTTAGGTGGGTAAAAAATGTTAAACTCGCGTCATCGCGTCAGCGTCAGATTTATTTTTATTATTTAAAATGTAACCTTAAGCCATTGCATTAAGGTTTAAGTTACGAGTGGCTCGGGATCAATTCTGTTCGTCTCTCAGTGACAGTGGGAATCCGATATTCGTTTGGTCGTTTATGTGATTTCGTGGCTCAATGGTAAGAATGTAGGATTTGTATTTTTTGACCATGGGTTCGAATCCCTCAAAATTTGTTTTGTTTTTTTTTTCTCTTGTTTTCTTTTTTAAGCAATGTTACGGTGTTGTTTTTAGGGTGTTTAGTTTTTTTTAAAACCACCTAAGAATTATTTTCGGAAATACAAAAAGTTTTCACTTCTGCCGGCACTCCCGGAGTGCAACTGTGGCTTTTTTTATTATTTTTATTTTTTTTTTATGTAAACCAGCATGGTTGGCTCTGCCGAGAGACCAATGCTGCAGTCGACAGAGCCTGAGTCACCTCTCCTCGCGAAACCACGCTCAGTTAGGTGCCATGCCAGCAGATTTGCGGACTGTTGCTAGGCTGTCTAGCCCGTTGATACGACGTTTGAAGACACCCAGGTTAAAGGATTCGGGAAACACACTCGCCGGAAGACAGTTCCACACTCTAGCGGTGCGACAAAGAAACGATTTAGAGAACCGGTGGGTTCTCAAAAGCCCAATGTCAACAACAAAAGGGTGCTGAGTCTTTTTTTTTTATGGAAACTGACACCGTTCGCTTCATCACCTACAACATCGGCGATGTCAGCCCATAACACCGCGGTGAACTTGGTGCCACGTCAGTGCTTCCCTTCGGTCGCGCCGGCTACACTGAACTGGACGGAAAACACAAACTATTTGCATAGCCGTTTCGACCGACCTTTCATCCGGGCGGGTTAAACCCTACCACCTAGTAATGAAGAAGGTAGTCCTATCATATCCCTTAGTTGCCTTTTACGACATGCACGAGGAGGGATGCAGTAGGGCTATTCTTTTAAAGTACCGGCCCCACACGGCACGCTTGCTATTATGGTTTTTATAGAAAGCCCGCACAGGTGACTGACCAGAAATTCCAATGGAAGATCAGACACAGCGAATACAGCCAGTCGTCACGAAACCACGCTCAAGAGTTGTGGGATTCGAGGCGTAGCGAAGGACCCCAGATACCTACTGGAGCAAAATAAAGACTAGCAGAGAAGGTGTTGAACTAAGCTTGCGATGGCTTCACCGAACATGGCCGGGCCCATCGGCAGTAGAGGAGGGTGTTAATCGAGGTCGGGACTAGCGAGTGGACACTCTGAATTTCCCGCGCATGCTTTACGTTTCGGCTCGCATCAAGCCCTCGTCAGCTAGTCTGCGTTGACTAGGACGCGGGGAACCACCAGTCCCGCTCTCGACCTCCCTCTCTCTACCTATCCATATTCTGTAGGATGCTTCCAGTGACGTTTTCGAAGCTCTCTCCATGTATGAGCTTAGCGTCGATCTTGGCAGCCCTAGATTCTTGAAGAGACTGTACAGCGACTTCGCTGGTAATCCTCTTGCTCCGACCTCCAGAGCATACTACACGCCGTATCCCGACAATCGGGTTAAGCAGAGTAATCGGTGTTGTGCTGTAAAGTCTCATAAATTACAGCATAACAGCGACCACCACGTTTAGCAAAGTAACTATCAGGCAGCAAGTAAGGCACGAAGGCCCACCTGCTGCATGACTCGGTGGAAAGACCGCGCCATGGTGAGAGGTGGCTAGCCTGTCGCCCTTATGCGCGGCATCTTGTCCTTATCCCTTAGTCGCCTTTAACGACATGCACGGGGATAAATGCAGTGGGGTTGTTGTTGTTGTTGTTGTTTTGGTTTGGGGTTGGCTCTAGGCCTGCAAACTAATCCCGCTTGGTTGGGGACCTTCGTGCAAAACCCCGCAGTCTCCAGCTACCCCGGCCAGCCTATGTCTTCCATGGAAGCCACAAGTCGACCGCGGTGTCTGCAGGCCGCTTATCCCTTAGTCGCCTTTTACGACATGCACGGGGAGAGATGCAGTGGGACTATTCTTATTAAGTACCGACCCCACACGGTACTTGCATGCAGTGGGGCTATTCTTATTATGTACCGGCCCCACACAGTACTTCACACGTAAAATGAAAGACTTTCACTTAGAAAACGTCTCTCGTTGCCGCAGGCGAGTGCCGAGCCGCGGCAAGATGGCCACGCTGTCGCTGAAAATCTCGCTGGACAGCGGGAAGGTGGTGAAGACGATGCAGTTCGATCCGGCCACCACCGTCTACGACGCCTGCCGCATCATCAGGGAGAAGATTCTGGAGGCCAACATGGGCGAACGTAAGTATCATGTCACCTACTACCTGATAATTTAGAGATAGGATAATTGAATACAATATTTGCCGAAATGATAAATAATATGGAAGTGGCTTCTATGAAAAATTTTAAAAATTCATTTAATTAAATAATTACCGGGATTCCCTGACTATAAAACTTAGTAGATAATATATTCAATATAGAACATATCACACACGCTGAATCCCGACAATCGGGTTAAGCAGAGTAATCGGTGTTGTGCTATAAGAACTCTGGTAAAATACAGCACAACACCGACCAGAACTTTTCGCAAAGTATTCTAACAAGATTCAATCGATCAAGCAGCAAGTAAGGCACGTAGACCCATCCCATACCATCCTGCTGCATGACTCGGTGGAAGTACCGTGCCAACGTGAGAGGTGGCAAGCCTGTCGCCCTTTAGCACGGCATCTTGTCCTTATCCCTTAGTCGCCTTTTACGACATGCACGGGAAGAGATGCATTTATCAAATCAAACAAGTTGACAACATAACTCATTACTCGACGAAACAAAGTTTGCGAAAGGAAGGTGTTGAACTAAGCTTGCGATGGATTCACCGAACATATCCGGGCCCATCGGCAGTAGAGGAGGGTGTTAATCGAGGTCGGGACTAGCGAGTGGCCACTCTGAATTTCCCGCGCATGCTTCACGTTTCGGCTCGCATCAAGCCCTCGTCAGCTAGTCTGCGTTGACTAGGACGCGGGGAAACACCAGTCCCGCTCTCTACCTCCCTCTCTCTACCTATCCATATTCTGTAGGATGCTTCCAGTGACGTTTTCGAAGCTCTCTCCATATATGAGCTTAGCGTCGATCTTGGCAGCCCTACATTCTTGAAGATACTCTAGAGCGACTTCGCTGGTAGTCCTCTTGCTCCGACTTCGACAGCGATGAGATAAATCTTGAATCCGTTTCTCACAATCCGGTCTACTAAGTTACAGTACTTGTTAAGTTTGATGTTGTGGTCTTTCGGTATGTTGCTTTCCCATGGAACTGTAAGTTCAACAAGTACTACATGCTTTGTCACTTTTGAGAATATGTGTATATCTGGTCTTAATGCTATGGTACAGATTTCCGAAGACATCTGGTAATGCTTATCATGTGTATCCATCAACAATTCCCAATCCTTTGCTGCTCCCAAAATTTAAGAAGGTTTAGTCCTATCTTTGGGCAGCTTTTTGGCTCCAGGTTTCACAAAGTTGACCTTCTGGAAGCCGCTACTGGTTTGCCCTTTCTCGGTCCGTGCAATTGACAGGTTGATGGTCTCTCTGATGATTTGGAGGACTTTATCGTGACGGTAGGAGTACTGGTCTCGCTCAAGTAGCATTTTGCATCCGCATAACATATTTTTGGCCGTGCCTACGGACTCCTTACATGACGGGCATAGTCTATTTGTAAATTTCCCCCATCTAACTAGGTTACTCGGGTCGGGGAGAGTAAGCTGGAATGCATTTAGGTAGAACTTAAGCAGCTCAGGGGACCAGTTGTATATTATGGATTTCCACTTCAATGCAGGAGGGATGCAGAAGTCGCCCACTGTTAGCCAATCATTCTGCATTTCTAGGTTTAAGGCGTGAAGTTTGAAACCTTCTTCCATGTCCTCCTGAGCAAAACCTTTCAGTATTTCTTTATCAGACTTTGCTCTTTCTATGCCGAGTCCAGATCTATTGGTGCGTGTACCAACTTGGAATGATTTGTAGAAGTCGAGTCTCGATTCCAGTTCATCTGATAGCGATGTGTTGGGTAAGGCTTGAATAGCGCTATCATTGGAGTCTTTGAGTATACATCGTTTGGCTATTCTCGCCTTTTGATAAAATATCGACGGTTTCTTAATGTTCAGTCCAAAGTTGTGAGATCTGTACAGCGTTGACGAGTCAGCCGGGTGAGCCAGTCCAAACCATGACTAAGAATCTGGTCACATAAGAGTCTAATTTAGTCAGGTTTTGCTTTGTGAAGTCGTAGACGAGAAATGGCCATGAAAGTTTTGATGTCAGATAGTTATCGTAAATCCATGCCTTTTGTGTACCAGGATTGTCAGTTTCGCCCAGGCTCTCTTCGAAAATTTGGACAATATCATCAGTAGGATGCTCGTTTCCTCTGCTGGTGATCCTTTTGCCCAAGAATTTAAAAGGGGCTTCATCAGCCACGGTTGCGATTGGTTTTCCGGCTACTTTCAGACCTGGATTGCTCGAGATAAACTTTGAACCTTTACTGGTTAAGCTCAAACAGTAGCACTTCGTTGGTTTCTTCATCCCTTTGGTCCATTCACAATAGTCATCTACCACCTTAAGAAGCGCCTGATTTTGTTTTGGATTGCGGGTTAACAGCGTAATATCATCCGCAAATGCCAGGATGGCCGCCATATATGTGTCTCCATATTTGAACTTTATCCCCATTTGTTTTCTTTTACGACAAGCGTATCAATTAGAATGTTGATAACAATGTCAGTACGGGTTGTATGTACGTAACTGAAAGGAACTCCAACGCGTTCTGGCTTAACCTCATATGTCGGTGGTACTGACATCAGATCTCATGACATACATCAGACATAACTCATTACTCGACTTAACAAAGTTTGCAAAATGCCTTAACTTGAATGATTGTCGGTACAGCTAAAGACTACGGGCTGTTCCTCACGTCGGACGAGGACAGCAAGAAGGGCATCTGGCTGGAGCCGGCGCGCACGCTCGAGCACTACATCCTGCGCAACGGCGACCTGCTCGAGTTCAACCGCAAGCTGAGGAATCTGCGCGTGCGCATGCTCGACGGTACGATACCACAGATTACTTAATAGTTCCTCACGTCGGACGAGGACAGCAAGAAGGGCATCTGGCTGGAGCCGGCGCGCACGCTCGAGCACTACATCCTGCGCAACGGCGACCTGCTCGAGTTCAACCGCAAGCTGAGGAATCTGCGCGTGCGCATGCTCGACGGTACGATACCACAGATTACTTAATAGTTCCTCACGTCGGACGAGGACAGCAAGAGGGCATCTGGCTGGAGCCGGCGCGCACGCTCGAGCACTACATCCTGCGCAACGGCGACCTGCTCGAGTTCAACCGCAAGCTGAGGAACCTGCGCGTGCGCATGCTCGACGGTACGATACCACAGATTACTTAATAGTTCCTCACGTCGGACGAGGACAGCAAGAAGGGCATCTGGCTGGAGCCGGCGCGCACGCTTGAGCACTACATCCTGGGCAACGGCGACCTGCTCGAGTTCAACCGCAAGCTGAGGAATCTGCGCGTGCGCATGCTCGACGGTACGATACCGCAGATTACTTAATAGTTCCTCACGTCGGACGAGGACAGCAAGAAGGGCATCTGGCTGGAGCCGGCGCGCACGCTCGAGCACTACATCCTGCGCAACGGCGACCTGCTCGAGTTCAACCGCAAGCTGAGGAATCTGCGCGTGCGCATGCTCGACGGTACGATACCACAGATTACTTAATAGTTCCTCACGTCGGACGAGGACAGCAAGAAGGGCATCTGGCTGGAGCCGGCGCGCACGCTCGAGCACTACATCCTGCGCAACGGCGACCTGCTCGAGTTCAACCGCAAGCTGAGGAATCTGCGCGTGCGCATGCTCGACGGTACGATACCACAGATTACTTAATAGTTACTTCCTAACAGATAAATCACCCCATAGAAAAAGTTCCATACCTTCGGCTTTAATAGCCTACTGTTTCACGTCGCCAATCGCTGCGTGCGAAAATGTACCTAAACGATCGAGTGTAAAGTGCATTATTGCTTTGCAGCTGCGCGCAGTTGCGTGGGCGAGCGTGTAGGTATGCTTCGCGCGGCTGACGAATTTCTAATGGATTAGGCTCGCTGGCGGTCCACCGGGCGGTAGGTAGTTAGCGCGCGCAAGTACATAGAGTGCGTGAGGCATGACGGTACGATACGCTGCACACCGAGATCCGTCGCCTCCGCCTACCCCTTCGGGAAACGGGCGTGACTTTATCCACGCTGTTGTTGTATGCTGCCCAGCCTCTTAGAGGGAGGGGGTGGGCCATTCTCCGCACTGAGACCTCAAAACGGTTTTTTTTTATGTAATACGGTATGGGTGGCTGAGTTGGAGGGGCCAAAGCACATACTCCGATCAGCCAATATCACCTTCGAGAAGGTAGGTGCCATACCGGAGACTTCCCTGGATTGCTGGCTGTACTGGACTAGAGGAGAACACAACCGAGGCTGCTATGCGGCCATCTTACATCCAGTACGGTCGTACCAACCCAGTCGGCTACAATTCGAGCCTACCGCCTAGTAAGGGGCAAGGGAAGGGACCTACAGTTTTACACCGGTTCCGAACAGTGAAGCAGCAGGTGTAGGTAGGCACGTAAATTTTTTCGTCAGAAAAAACTCTTGGTACACGCCGACCGTATTCGAACCGCGGACCACTCGCATGAGAAGCCGATGCCCAAACCACTCGGCCACCCGCCGCCTTGTACATTGGAGCCCAGGTGGTGCTACTCCAGCCACCCGAGCTCTTTCACGAAGCGGCTACCCCCTTTTCGCTTCCACACTCCATGCGCACTCTGCATAGCAGCCCCCTATGCAGAGGCTGCATAGCGGAGGACGAAACAGCCGCCCACGTGCTCCTGGAGTGCCCGGTGGTGGCGGTAGAACGACTGCAGTTTCTATTAATTAACACTATTAGTGACACCTATTAATGAACAAGTGTGTGTTGTTTTTTTTTTATGGACACTGACATGGTTGGCTACATCACCTACAACATCCGTGATGTCAGCCCGTAACACCGTGTGAACTTGGTGCCACGTCAGTGCTTCCCTTCGGCCGCGCCGGCTACACTGAACTGGACGGAAAACACAAACTATTTACGTAGCCGTTTCGGCTGACCTTTCATTCAGTGCGGTGGTACCGACCCGGGCGGGTTAAACCCTACCACCTAGTAATATAAGAAGGCAGTCATATCCCTTAGTCGCCTTTTACGACATACACGCGGAGAGATGAATAGAATAGAATATTTATTGGTATATCATATTATCACATATACAAGTCTCAAAATCACACATTTTCAAATTTTACAATTTAGAAAATAAAATACAATTTAATAAAATACAATGCAGTGGGGCTATTCTTTGACTTTGTTTTGTTTACTTTGTCTTGTTGCACCTACCCTGGTTCTATATGTAAATAAGGGTAGGCTGGTGGAAAATGCCATAGGGATTAAGTGCTACCTTCTGTACAACAATATGTGCAATAAAGGTTTTTTGATTTGATTTGATTATTCTTTTAAAGTAGCTGTTGTTGTGTTGTTTATGCATGTAAACGTGCGCTGTTTGTGTGCAGGTTCTGTGAAGACGCTGCTGGTGGACGACAGCCAGATCGTGGCCAACCTGATGGTGGTGATCTGCACCAGGATCGGAATCACCAACTACGACGAATACAGCTTGGTGAGACTTCTTCAACTCCTCATCATCATGTCGGAACTCCTCTATAGCTCTCCTAGCCTCTATATCGTTCTTGTGCCGCACTGCAAAGGTGTGAAACGGGCTTCCGGGAATTATCTTTCCCCATTCCTGCAATCCACGGATCTTCAAATCCCGCGCTCACCGCTCCCGCAGCACGTCGCACGCACTTGCTCAGGCCGGCACCCTCTCTATTCTGTACCTGCGCTCACTGCTTCCAGCTGCAGGTACAGATTGGCCGCGCCTAATATCTGGCCGCCCTGGGCCCGGGCCTAGTCGGCCTTAAGGAAAGTCCGCCTCTGGTCGTACCGTACTCGAAAAAGTAACCGCCTCTAGACGTAGTGAAAGTGTTAATCAACTAACCGGCAATTGGATTGGCAGGTCCGAGAGGAGTCCAAGGACGAGCAGGACTCGTTGGAGAACAAGCCCAACTTCGGCACGCTCACCCTACGCAGGAAGAACCAGGAGAAGGAGCGAGACGCCAAGATGGAACAGCTCAGGAAGAAGCTTCGAACCGACGATGAGGGTATAGGCCCCAATACTATACTATAGGCAGACAATCAGTACTTTCAGCGTTCCCTATGGGATCCTATCATTAAGCCCTGCGCTGTCTGTCTGTTTCGTCTGTCCTACTTAAGAAAGGACGAGGAAACAAAGGAGAAAAGGAGTAAAGGAGAGACGATGCGGTTGTTGAGCGTCGTCCCTGTCGCACAGAGACGCGCGCGAGTTCGTGCGATAGGGACGGTGCTCTATAACCGGATTGTCTCTTTCTAAAGCTCGATGTACATGATTTACTGCCGAAAACTGTACCACACACGTCTCAGAGGTTAATCTTTAAGGGGATATCAGACTGTACACTCGGATGAACTTTCATTCGGAGTGAATGTTCATCTTTGTTCCATTCCGTGTTCAGTCGACACAGACAAGACGTCATAGAAGTGAACGTTCATTCGCTCTCTCCAAAACAGCACCGTGTTTTTATCTTTGACACAGCACACTTCCTTGCGCTACTACACGCGCAACGGAATGACAGCTCCGAATGAATGTTCATTTCGTGTTCAGACGTTTCATTTTTCGTTCATTCCGAATGAACCGATCCAACAATGTTGGATCGATTCGTTAATGTATTCGTTCGGCACTTTACTTTCACTTCATGTTTAGACGTTTCATTTCGAGTAAACGATGCCGAATGAAAGACGAAAATGAACAGTCTGATATCACCTTTACGCTGTGAGGCATTAAGAGTGACATTCATAGTCGCAACGAGCATGCTTAGTTCGTCTCTGAGTTCAAACTTTGATATTTACCACAGATGAGCCGTGCGCGCGCTAAGCATCCATCTTTGAGTTCGAAAACTAAGCCAAGTCCAAATCTAGTCCCGCGACTTTAGCCTCGAAGGCGAACTTGCGAGTTTTCTGTCTCTTTCATTTTAGTACAAATGAGGGAGTAGCGCAGAATAGAATACACAGAGCATTGACACACTGGCTGTCCTGTCACCTCACGACACGTTATTTCTTTTTTTTAAATAGTGGCAACCAAACGAATAGGAAATTCGTTTATTACTGCCAGTGTCCAGTGACGGCGGTTTGAATGACAGCGTGCGTGAGTGCGACAGTCAACTTCGATGAAATGGGGGATCTCTACGAAAAACACCCTATATTTCAGTATGAGCAATGGTGCGAATCCCACCAGAAAAAGAAAAAAAAAGTGACGTTTAACTTGGACTATTACTTGGCTTAGCATAGTTCGTTCTAAGCGTTAGTCTCGACTATGAGAGTCCTGTACAAAATGTTAGTGAACTTTAATCGGACTCGTGCTTAGCTTCGACAGTTCTAAGCTTCGAACTTTGGAACGACTATGAATGTCAGCCTAAGAGTTCTTTTTTGTTTGCCACATGAATGAGTATGAATATTGTCTGCGCAGTGAACTGGGTGGACCCGGCGCTGACACTCCGCGAGCAAGGCATCGACGTCACGGAGACTCTGCTGCTGCGGAGGAAGTTCTTCTTCTCTGACCGCAACGTGGACTCGCGCGACCCCGTGCAGCTGGGGCTGCTGTACGTGCAGGCGCGCGACGCAATACTCGACGGCACGCATCCCGTCACGCAGGACATGGGTAAACCTAAACACTATCGACTATTAGTTATATTATATATCGATTTTATATAACCTAACATGGTTGACTACATCGCCTATTCAATTATTTATGTAAGTTCATGTGGTTGGTTAATTCACCTGATAAATTCTTTATGTAAATTGATGTGGTTGGCTACATCACCTATTCAGTCCTCTATGTAACATGATGTGGTTGGTTGCTTCACCTGTTCAATTCTTTATGTAAATTGATGTGGTTGGCTACATTACCTACAACATCCGTGATGTCAGCCCATAACACCGGATGAAGTTGGTGCCGCGTCAGTGCTTCCCATCATTTAAGGTCGGCTACACTGAACTGGATGGAAAACACGAAATATTTACATAGCCGTTTCGACCGACGTATCATTCAGTGCAATGGTAACAACTCATGCGGGACAAACCCTACCACCTAGTAAGGTAAGAAAGGAAGGGACCTACAGTTTTACGTGAAATCCGAACCACGGTCAGCCTCGCAACGGTCCAGCGGCCACCCATCCAGTACTGACCGCGCTTAAGGTTGCCTAACAACAGTTGACCAACCGCCACCACTGAGCTACCGACGCTGACAAAGTTATATTAGTTAAGTTATATTATATACCTATGTAGTTATAAAAATTCATACATGTTATATATTATATAACCTAACATGGTTGACTACATCACCTATTCATTTATCTATGTAACTTGGTGTGGTTGGCTACTTAACCTGATAAATTCTTTATGGAACCTGACATTGTATTTATTTACATTAGAAAATATACAGCTATTCACAATGTAAATACACTTTTATTTTATGCGTAAAGTATGGCTAATTACATGTTTCCATGATTAGACATAGTTGACTACATCACCTTATTTAGTTCTCTATGTAACTTGATGTGGTTGGTTGCTTCACCTGATAAATTCTTCATGTAACCTGACATAGTTGACTACATCACCTGTTATAGTCTTTATGTAAATTGATGTGGTTGACTACATCACCTTATTTAGTTCTCTATGTAACTTGATGTGGTTGGTTGCTTCACCTGATAAATTCTTCATGTAACCTGACATAGTTGACTACATCACCTGTTATAGTCTTTATGTAAATTGATGTGGTTGACTACATCACCTTATTTAGTTCTCTATGTAACTTGATGTGGTTGGTTGCTTCACCTGATAAATTCTTCATGTAACCTGACATAGTTGACTACATCACCTGTTATAGTCTCTATGTAACTTGATGTGGTTGGTTGCTTCACCTGATAAATTCTTCATGTAACCTGACATAGTTGACTACATCACCTGTTATAGTCTCTATGTAACTTGATGTGGTTGGTTGCTTCACCTGATAAATTCTTCATGTAACCTGACATAGTTGACTACATCACCTGTTATAGTCTCTATGTAACTTGATTTGGTTGGTTGCTTCACCTGAATTCTTCATGTAACCTGACATAGTTGACTACATCACCTGTTATAGTCTTTATGTAAATTGATGTGGTTG
The DNA here is from genome assembly GCA_946902875.1 of Nematopogon swammerdamellus. Classification (NCBI taxonomy): domain Eukaryota; kingdom Metazoa; phylum Arthropoda; class Insecta; order Lepidoptera; family Adelidae; genus Nematopogon; species Nematopogon swammerdamellus. The sequence goes on from OX336362.1 coordinate 1,779,076, forward strand.
ACTACATCACCTTATTTAGTTCTCTATGTAACTTGATGTGGTTGGTTGCTTCACCTGATAAATTCTTCATGTAACCTGACATAGTTGACTACATCACATGTTATAGTCTTCATGTAAATTGATGTGGTTGACTACATCACCTTATTTAGTTCTCTATGTAACTTGATGTGGTTGGTTGCTTCACCTGATAAATTCTTCATGTAACCTGACATAGTTGACTACATCACCTGTTATAGTCTCTATGTAACTTGATATGGTTGGTTGCTTCACCTGATAAATTCTTCATGTAACCTGACATAATTGACTACATCACCTGTTATAGTCTTTATGTAAATTGATGTGGTTGACTACATCACCTTATTTAGTTCTCTATGTAACTTGGTGTGGTTGGTTGCTTCACCTGATAAATTCTTCATGTAACCTGACATAGTTGACTACATCACCTGTTATAGTCTTTATGTAAATTGATGTGGTTGACTACATCACCTTATTTAGTTCTCTATGTAACTTGATGTGGTTGGTTACTTCACCTGATAAATTCTTCATGTAACCTGACATAGTTGACTACATCACCTGTTATAGTCTCTATGTAACTTGATGTGGTTGGTTGCTTCACCTGATAAATTCTTCATGTAACCTGACATAGTTGACTACATCACCTGTTATAGTCTTTATGTAAATTGATGTGGTTGACTACATCACCTTATTTAGTTCTCTATGTAACTTGATGTGGTTGCTTGGTTGCTTCACCTGATAAATTCTTCATGTAACCTGACATAGTTGACTACATCACCTGTTATAGTCTCTATGTAACTTGATGTGGTTGGTTGCTTCACCTGATAAATTCTTCATGTAACCTGACATAGTTGACTACATCACCTGTTATAGTCTTTATGTAAATTGATGTGGTTGACTACATCACCTTATTTAGTTCTCTATGTAACTTGATGTGGTTGCTTGGTTGCTTCACCTGATAAATTCTTCATGTAACCTGACATAGTTGACTACATCACCTGTTATAGTCTCTATGTAACTTGATGTGGTTGGTTGCTTCACCTGATAAATTCTTCATGTAACCTGACATAGTTGACTACACCTGATAAATTCTTCATGTAACCTGACATAGTTGACTACATCACCTGTTATAGTCTCTATGTAACTTGATGTGGTTGGTTGCTTCACCTGATAAATTCTTCATGTAACCTGACATAGTTGACTACATCAATTGCTAGATTCGTAATAGCAGAATCTCCTCGGGGGTGAAAAGGGGTGTACCTGATTCTCCAACTTTGAGACAAAAACTTTTGTTTCAGCCTGCGAGTTTGCCGGCATCCAGTGTCAGATTCAATTCGGCGACCACAAGGACGAGAAACATATCGCTGGATTCTTGGAGTAAGAAGATTCAATAACATTCATATACATATTTTGAATCAAAACTATATATTAATTAATAATGTATTGTCCTTTTTTTTTTATTATCCCATCTTTAGATATTCGAGAGGATGTTATATGATAAAAGATCAAATAAAAATGTATTAGCTTTACATAAACTTGTTCGTATGTAAGCATGGGACATTAGAGGTTAGAAATTTCAGCCCGTTCCATATAACCTAAAGTGGGACCCGGAGCCACGATTTTGGATTACATGTCCCCGCTCTTCTAACTGAGCTGTCCAGACCTCTAGGAAGATCTATTGTGATCTCTCAAAAGTTTAGACCTCACCCCCAAGTCCGATTTCCGCTATGAACCGAGTTATATTCTTGGGGTTGAGCGCCTGTATTTGGCATGGGGCGCTCGATCTTAATAATATTTTTTTTATGGAATCTGACACGGTTGGCTACATCACCTACAACGTCCGTGATGTCAGCCCATAACACCGGGTGAACTAGGTGCCATGTCAGTGCTTCCCCCTTGATCGTGCCGGCTACACTGAACTGGTCGGAAAACGCAAACTATTTACATAGCCGTTTCGACCGACGTTTCATTCAGTGCGGTGGTACCAACCCGGGCGGGTTAAACCCTACCACCTAGTAAGATTAGGAGGGAAGGGACCTACAGTTTTACGAGGAATCCGAACCTCAGTCAGCCTCCAACGGTCAGCGGTCACCCATCCAAGTACTGACATTCAATAGCGACAGTTGACTGTCTGCATCACTGAACTATCGAACCTGACCCTCGTAGCCTAACCTGAAACTAAGCGTGGGACGTCCCCCGGGTAGGTTTCTTTCCTCATCCCTCCTGCCCCGATCCGTATCCGTCACACCCGCCGGACTCGCTCGGAACATCCATATGTTGTTGACACACAACTTCTGAGAACGCATCGCTTTTCGAAATCGTTCCTATGTCGTACGGCGAAAATATGGAACGGTCTTCCGGCGAGTGTGTTCCCCACCACCTATTATAACATCTGGGAGTCCGCAAAGGTGTGTTCATAAATTAGACAACAACCTCGTTGTCCGCCTTGTAGCTGGCATGGCCCTCTCTGAGCGTGGTTTCGCGAGGAGTGGTGTTATTGGCTGTGTCTTAATCGTCCTTTGAACTTTTGGGCACAGCCACCCATGGCAGTCGTCTATAAAAAAAATAAAAAAAAGGTAGGTAGACAGTCGATCTGAAAAAGTAGCCAGGGTGGGTGAATGAGATGAGCAGGAGACACAGCGTGTGGCGGCGTGCCTTGAGAGAGGCCTATGTCCAATAGTTGGCCGATACAAGCTGATGATGATGAACGTAAAAAAAAATCTCTTGTGTTATTTTTCCATTGTGTATGAAAATGGCGGCCGTAGACAGGAAAACGGAGTGTGAGAAGACCAACCGCCAGGTGGGACGACGACATCAAGTACGTCGGCGGAAAGCAGTAGTTCCGTATCGCTGAAGGCCGGGAGAACTGGTAGAAAATTGGAGGGGCGTATATCCAGCAGTGGACGCTTACACGCTGACTGACCGAATGGCTGATGAAAATAATAGTTTTATTGTTGCAAGCTCTTCCAATGCGTCGTCGGTCTAACAAGCCCGTTCGTCCTGCAGCCCCAAGGAGTTCCTGCCTGCGTCCTACGCCAAGGTGAAGGGCATCGAGAAGAAGATCTTCAAGGAGCACCGGCGGCACATCGGACTGAGCGAGCTCGACTCGAAGGTGCTCTACACGAAGAACGCGCGCGCGCTGCCCACTTACGGTGTCGCCTTCTTCCTGGTCAAGGTTTGTTTACAGTTTATCTGTTGATCCAAATGGTATTGTCTACAATGGTTTTTTGTTTGTTTGGGATCCCTTTGCAAAATGCGAAAAACCCCAGGCCATTGGTGTGTCTGTCTGTCAGGTCACATGCATATATCTCTGGATATACTTAACCGATTTTGATGAAACTGAAATCATTGGTAAAATGTCAGCCAATTATTTATTTATTTATTTGATGAACGAACAGCCTAAGCTGATGTGTTCATGTCTAAGTTCACTGGTGCTTTGTTATTTTGATGTTAGTTTAGTTTGGTATTTTTTAGGTGTTTGTCGAGCCTGTTTTTAAAGGAATTGGTGGTGGGTGCTTGTACGACATCTTCGGGCAGTTTGTTCCACATTTCCACTGCTCTATTTGACAGGATGTTTCGTCTCGGATTTGTTGAGCTGACAGTGACATTCAGCTTCAAGCTATGGCCTCGGAGATGACTATTTGTATTTCTAGTAAAGAGGTTCTCCAGTTCTGGACAATCATAATGCTGATTGAGAATCTTGTATGTTTCTATGAGGTCACCCCTTTCTCTACGTTGTTTTTTAAACATTACACCATGTTGCTGTCGAAGTTTGGTCACACTGAACTGAAATTATGACAAAATGAAACACAAGATATTGCAGTTTGATCACTACGCCTTACGTCACAACTTACGATATTATCCGCCTTCAAGCCGGACTGGCGCCTCCTCGTGCGGTGAAATTGGCTGCGCCTGAAGCATCGACCTTGAGCACAACCACCCAGTTCGGAAGCAATAAAAAAAATATATATATAGGGTGTTTCGGGATAGGGTATTGTAACTTCAGGGTTCGAAAGGGTCGATATTTGAAGACAAAACTCTCTGAAACTTTTCCCAGATTCGGTCATTTTATAGTAATTTTTGGTGAAAATAGTTTCATCAAGATTTGGTGGACGGTTAACGTCCACCTTTATTAACTAAAAATAAAATAACTTAAGTTGCAATTTTTAACTAGTAGAATTGAACTGCATGTAGGTAAATTCCAAACAATTAACATTAAATGACATCAAAAGAAAAAGGGGACTGGACTAGGTCATTGCACTCCCTAGACCTAGACAGCACTGTTGCCAAATCTCACCAAAGTCACTGTCCATCGAGTTTTTATTACAATTTTAAATTTTTATATGAAAAAAAAAATACTGAATGCCGATTTGAGTGTTTTTTTTTTCTTCTATTAATTTACATAATACTTTCTATTCCTGAAGTTTCTCAAGCCTACCCTGAAACACGCCGTATATTAACACGGCCCGTTGGCAGGCCTCACGCACTCTATGTACTTGCGCGCGCTAACTACCTACCGCCCGGTGGACCGCCGACGGTCTAATTCGTCAGCCGCGCGAAGCATACCTACACGCGCGCCCATGCTACTGCGCGCAGCTGCAAAGTAATAATGCACTTTACACTTGATCGTTTAAGTACATTTTCGCACGCAGCGATTGGCGACGTGAAGTATTAGGCTATTAAAGCCGAAGGCATGGAACTTTTTCTATGGAGAGATTTATCTCAGTCAGCGTGTAAGCGTCCACTGCTGGACATACGCCTCTCCAATTTTCCTCCAGTCCTCCCGGCCTTCAGCGGTACGGAACCACTGCTTTCCGCCGACGTACTTGATGTCGTCGTCCCACCTGGCGAGTGGTCTTCCCACACTCCGTTTTCCTGTCCACGGCCACCAGTGTAGGACACGGTTACTCCAACGATCGTCGTCTCTTCGGCTGACGTGCCCGGCCCATTGCCACTTGAGCTTAGCCACCCGGTATCCAATATCGACTACTTTGGTGCGTCGGCGGATTGCCTCGTTACGCACCATATCACGTAGCGATATTCCCAGCATGGCTCGTTCCATTGCTCGCTGGGCAACTTTCAATATCTTTCCCCACTCCTACAATCCACGGATCTTCAAATCGCGGGTAAATAGCCTTTCCCCAGCGACATTAGCCCACCTCCAAGCCGGACTAGCACCTCCTCGGGGGTGATATTGGCTGCGCCTGAGGCTTCGACCTCGGACACAGCCAGCTAGTTCGGAAACAATAAAAAAAAAATATATTTATTATTTTATTTATTTAATAATTTAATTAAATTTGAGATTTATCTGTTACGAAGTAACTATTAAGTATTCTGTGCCGTTGGCTTCCGCAGGAGAAGATGAAGGGCAAGAACAAGCTGGTGCCTCGGCTGCTCGGCGTGAGCAAGGACTCAGTGCTGCGCCTCGACGAGAAGACGAAGGACATCCTGCAGACGTGGCCCCTCACCACCGTGCGCCGCTGGTGCGGATCACCCAACACATTCACGCTCGACTTCGGCGATTATAGGTAAACACACACAGACCACCTGACGCACCTTCAAAGACAAAGGAAGGTGTGGAACTAAGCTTGCGATGGCTTCACCGAACATATCCGGGCCCATCGGCAGTAGAGGAGGGTGTTAATCGAGGTCGGGACTAGCGATTGGCCACTCTAAATTTCCCGCGCATGCTTCACGTTTCGGCTCGCATCGAGCCCTCGTCAGCTAGTCTGCGTTGACTAGGACGCGGGGAAACCACAAGTCCCGCTCTCGACCTCCCTCTCTCTACCTATCCATATTCTGTAGGATGCTTCCAGTGACGTTTTCGAAGCTCTCTCCATATATGAGCTTAGCGTCGATCTTGGCAGCCCTAGATTCTTGAAGAGATTGTAGAGCGACTTCGCTGGTAGTACTCTTGCTCCGACTTACACAGCGAAAAAGGACAAATTCAAGCGTATAGTCTGTGCGCTCCAGCCTGAGAATATCGATCATTGACCCCTTCCTCTCAGCACGCACGCATGCGCAGAGAGGCGTGTGTATCATACATAACATAGTACGAACGGCTACCACAATAAGCTAGCGACAGTAATTTCTCGACCTCCCTCTCTCTACCTATCCATATTCTGTAGGATGCATATCTGCATTCTGTAGGATTATAGGTAACACACAGACACGCGCACCTTCAAAGACAAAGGATAATGATCCCGTGTATGTCGTAAAAGGCGACTAAGGACTCCCTTCTTATATTACTAGGTGGTAGGGTTTAACCCGCCCGGGTTGGAACCACCGCACTGAATGAAACGTCGGTCGAAACGCCTATGTCAATAGTTCTTGTTTTCCATCCAGTTCAGTGTAACCGACATGAAATGAAGGGAAACACTGACACGGCAACTAGTTCACCCGGTGTTATGGGCTGACATCACGGATGTTATAGGTGATGTATCCAACCGTGTCAGATGGCTACATCACCTACAACACACGTGCGTTGTAGGTGATGTAGCCATATCGGGTTCGATGAAAACTGAAAGGTTTCGCATTTGTCCGCAGCGACCAGTACTACTCGGTGCAGACGACGGAGGCGGAGCAGATCCTGCAGGTGATAGCCGGCTACATCGACATCATCCTCAAGAAGCAGAAGGCCAAGGAACACTTCGGCATCGAGGGCGACGAGGGCTCCACCATGTTCGAGGACTCCGTGTCGCCTTCCAAGTGAGCGCCTACAGTGAAATCCTATCAAACAATTTTGCAACTTCATTGGGATGTCGGGGCCCTAAGCGTGTTCTATTGCTTATTCCATGGGGAGTGCTCGTAGGAGCTGTTTAACGCGATTCCGCCGTCCCCTTTCCACCTCCGTACAACGCGCACTGGGCAGAGATTGCATCCCTGTACGCTGGACTTACCGCGGATGCGTACCTATCGGTTCTGCAGATCTTTCCTCCGCAGAACCGGTAAACTCTGGAACGCTCTACCTGCCCACATATTTCCCCCCAAGTATTGTCTGGGGTCCTTCAAGAGAGGCGTGATTGGGCACCTGTCAGGCCGGCATGGTATTCACAGCCCCTGTATGCGTCCGAATGTCCATGGGCGTCGCTAGACACCTTATGGGTGGCTGGGCGCCACATGTCGCGCTTAGTATAAAAAAAACCATTTGTTCACAACACAACACAAAAAACACACACAAAAAAAACAGACGAATTGAGAACCTCCTCCTTTTTGGAAATCGGTTGAAAAGTGTGTTCATGACTCGTGAAAGCAACTATACGTTGGTTCATACTGTATGTGTGTAAGTGTGTGTGTGTGTCACCAGGGCACAGATCCTGCAGCACGAGAGCACCAAGCTGAGCAAGGTGGTGCCCGAGTCGGTGGCGCTGCCGGCCGTCGTGCGGCCCGGCGGCGACGGTGAGATGCACCGCACGCATTCATTTATTTAATGTTTAGTGCTCCGTACCAGAACGGTACATCATTTGAGAATAGGGTGGTTGTCGTGGTCTTGGTTCGAACCAAGAGTGCAGATCTCAAGATCCGAGGCTCGCATCCGGCCGACGTGCAGCAATGAGTTTTTTTTTTCTGATGGAAAAATTTGGCATGCATACTTATGTACTTAGTAGTTGTAGTAGTAGGAGGAAGGAAGGTGTGGAACTAAGCTTGCGATGGCTTCACCGAACATATCCGGGCCCATCGGCAGTAGAGGAGGGTGTTAATCGAGGTCGGGACTAGCGAGTGGCCACTCTGAATTTCCCCCGCATGCTTCACGTTTCGGCTCGCGTCAAGCACTCGTCAGCTAGTCTGCGTTGACTAGGACGCGGGGAAACCACCAGTCCCGCTCTCGACCTCCCTCTCTCTACCTATCAATATTCTGTAGGATGCTTCCAGTGACGTTTTCGAAGCTCTCTCCATATATGAGCTTAGCGTCGATCTTGGCAGCACTAGATTCTTGAAGAGACTGTAGAGCGTAGATTCCCAAAGTGGTCCAGGTGGACCCCCAGGGGTCCACGGGAGACTCGACGGGGGTCTACGTTGGCGTGAAAAAAATGGGGGTTCACAATTTTTAAGTTGGGGTCCACGAAAATTTATCTGGTTTCCATGGTAAAGAACAATAATGTTGGCTTGACTGACTTTTTTTTTTTTTTTATGGAAACTGACACGGTTGGTTACATCACCTACAACATCCGTGATGTCAGCCCATAACACCGCGGTGAACTTGGTGCCGCGTCAGTGCTTCCCTTCGGTCGTGCCGGCTACACTGAACTGGACGGAAAACACAAACTATTTGCATAGCCGTTTCGACCGACCTTTCATTCAGTGCGGTGGTACCAACCCGGGCGGGTTAAACCCTACCACCTAGTGATATAAGAAGGGAGTCATATCCCTTAGCCGCCTTTTACGACATACACGGGGAGAGATGCAGTGGGGCTATTCTTTTAAAGTACCGTCCCCACACGGTACAAACTAGTAAGTACTTGCATATTCGATATTCAGTGCAACTATTTCTCCCAATTCTACAAGCATTGCACAACATTTCAGAGAACCTATAGGCGGTTATTCCTTACAAAACTGAAGCCAAATATTGATAATTTGCTGTCAATCCATCAAATACATCCCTCCCATTATTGTTTAATTGTAATTCTACTAAGTCTGTAAGTAACATTATTTTAATAAATAGAACACAAGAAAATATACTTACTATTTTTCTTTTTCTTTTTCCCGCTCCGAATTTAGGGTTTTTAGGCAGTAGGCGTAGGGGGGCACAATACATTTTGCGATAAAAAAAACCTCATTGGTGTCCATCCATCAAATACATCCCTCCCATTATTGTTTAATTGTAATTCTACTAAGTCTGTAAGTAACATTATTTTAATAAATAGAACACAAGAAAATATACTTACTATTTTTCTTTTTCTTTTTCCCGCTCCGAATTTAGGGTTTTTAGGCAGTAGGCGTAGGGGGGCACAATACATTTTGCGATAAAAAAAACCTCATTGGTGTCCATCCATCAAATACATCCCTCCCATTATTGTTTAATTGTAATTCTACTAAGTCTGTAAGTAACATTATTTTAATAAATAGAACACAAGAAAATATACTTACTATTTTTCTTTTTCTTTTTCCCGCTCCGAATTTAGGGTTTTTAGGCAGTAGGCGTAGGGGGGCACAATACATTTTGCGATAAAAAAAACCTCATTGGTGTCCATCCATCAAATACATCCCTCCCATTATTGTTTAATTGTAATTCTACTAAGTCTGTAAGTAACATTATTTTAATAAATAGAACACAAGAAAATATACTTACTATTTTTCTTTTTCTTTTTCCCGCTCCGAATTTAGGGTTTTTAGGCAGTAGGCGTAGGGGGGCACAATACATTTTGCGATAAAAAAAACCTCATTGGTGTCCATCCATCAAATACATCCCTCCCATTATTGTTTAATTGTAATTCTACTAAGTCTGTAAGTAACATTATTTTAATAAATAGAACACAAGAAAATATACTTACTATTTTTCTTTTTCTTTTTCCCGCTCCGAATTTAGGGTTTTTAGGCAGTAGGCGTAGGGGGGCACAATACATTTTGCGATAAAAAAAACCTCATTGGTGTCCATCCATCAAATACATCCCTCCCATTATTGTTTAATTGTAATTCTACTAAGTCTGTAAGTAACATTATTTTAATAAATAGAACACAAGAAAATATACTTACTATTTTTCTTTTTCTTTTTCCCGCTCCGAATTTAGGGTTTTTAGGCAGTAGGCGTAGGGGGGCACAATACATTTTGCGATAAAAAAAACCTCATTGGTGTCCATCCATCAAATACATCCCTCCCATTATTGTTTAATTGTAATTCTACTAAGTCTGTAAGTAACATTATTTTAATAAATAGAACACAAGAAAATATACTTACTATTTTTCTTTTTCTTTTTCCCGCTCCGAATTTAGGGTTTTTAGGCAGTAGGCGTAGGGGGGCACAATACATTTTGCGATAAAAAAAAACCTCATTGGTGTCCATCCATCAAATACATCCCTCCCATTATTGTTTAATTGTAATTCTACTAAGTCTGTAAGTAACATTATTTTAATAAATAGAACACAAGAAAATATACTTACTATTTTTCTTTTTCTTTTTCCCGCTCCGAATTTAGGGTTTTTAGGCAGTAGGCGTAGGGGGGCACAATACATTTTGCGATAAAAAAAAACCTCATTGGTGTATATTGGCCGCATTCGAACTTCGTACCCTGAGATCAAGAATACAAGCCAAGACCACGCCGACCGCACGCCGCTAATAAGAGAAATAATAAGCTGTTTATTATTATTTTGAATTATTTTAGTATTACAATTTTGTTTTTAACTTCCCACTAGGTTAGTATCTTCTTTTTCGTGCATTTTTTTAGAAATTGTTTTAAATTTTTATTTGTTTTTTCCTCCGCACGTCATTGAAGAGTGTTCGTAGTGAACAGAGCAAAATGATGTATCTTTCAGTGCACAGTTAATTTTTATGTTGTATTTATTTTTTTATTTTATTTTTTTTTTCTCGCGCACCTTAGGCTCCAAGTCGTTCGTAGTGTCACACACATCAGGCGCTCAGCAGACGACAACATCTGGCCAGATCACCATTGGTCACACGCCTCCAGCTGTAAGTTTGCTATTTTATTGTTTGTTTTCTTTGTTTTAACGTTGTTTTATATAATGTTATATATAGATACATAGGTAACTACTAAGATGAAGAGAAAATTTTGGTCTCCGATCAAGGGTGTTTTTTTTTCTCTTTTTTTATTTTCGGCTTTTAATATAAAATTGCCTAGAAGAAATCTCCGTAAGGGATAAGACCGCCTTTGCACGTAATGTAAAATGTTGTACTTGTATGTGTAACTTCGTTTTGGAGCAATAAAGTATGAAAACTTTATATCTCCAAAAATTATTGTTCTAAAATAATAAAAAAAAATTTAAGCCACAACATACAATCCTTTGACCGCTCAGGCATTGTACGCCGCTTGGCTTCCAATTCTGTCAAATATCGCGGTTTTTTTTCATTGCATGGCGTCCGTCACCAAGTCTCGAAATCAACTGAGAAATCTATTAGTTTTTTACTGTAGGCTGGCGTCAAAGTGAACAAGATCAAGTAGGGCATATCTTCAACTTAATTTAGAAGCATAATGAACCTTATCCCTATATTCAAAAAGCTTGTATTTAAATGCCGAATGTCGACCGTTCCGACGTTCCAACATTCGAATCCGACGTTTCGGTCACCTTTCGGTGGCGTTCCATTTTGAAACGGAGTTGACCTGGTTAATAAAAAAAATGTGTATTTCTCTTGTTGCATGCTGACGTTGGATCGAAACAAAACTATTAGCCTGCCGTGTAGGTACATGTGAATTAAATATATTGCCCTTAAAATACAATCAAGGATATCTGGAATATACTTAGGTCCTTGGTATTTAGCTTACCGTGGTTGGAATTTGCTGTCACTTTGGCCGAAGTTTCGGACTGGCGCGTTCATTCTGAAACGTCGGACAGCGAATTCCAACCGTGGTAATTCAAGAACTAATAATATTAATATCCATCCTTGGTAGACTAAAAGTATTTATACTTAGGTCCCATTGCGCTGGTACAGCTTCAATGTCTCTTCGTCTTCGTTTTATGGTTCCGTATCCGTCGTACGGGACCCTATTACTAAGCCTACGCCGTCTGTCTGTCTGTCTGTCTGTCTGTCTGTCCGTATGTCCGTCTGTCCGAGGGCTGTATCTCTTGAACCGTAATAGGTAGCCCGTTGAAATTTTCACAAAATATATGTTATTATGGCCGATATAACAAGAAATAATAAAAATAAGAAAAAGTAAAAAATTCCCGGGGGTCCCCATACAAGAAACTAAAAAGTGTATGCGCGCCATCTACCGAAAACAATATGAAGCATTTTAACTAATCATGAATTTGAACTAATATGAAGCCTTTCATAAAACACGCCATGAACACGGCGTGAATGGCGCTGACGATGACATGGCGATACGGAACCCTCTGTGCGCGAGTTCGACTCGCACTTGGCCGTTTTTTTTTTTTTTCAATTTGGCAACCAAAGAATAGGAAATTCGTTTATTACTGCCAGTATACAGTGACTCTTCAATATCTCTAAAGGCCCGTTCACTGACAGCTTAAATCCTTAACTCAATAAGTCTTCACTATCGAAGTGTCTTCTCTGTCTTTCAACGTTAAGATGACAGAGATGGCACTACATTGTATAAAATAACATCCCATCCATACAAACAAGCTGTTTCACATGCAACTTATTCATTCGCTCTGCACGACAGATGGCATTCACCGTACGTGACGAACATCAGATAGTGCCGCACTGAGTATAAAATTTTTTTTTTTTTTTTATGGAAACTGACACGGCTGGCTACATCACCTACAACATCCGTGATGTCAGCCCATAACACCGGGTGAACGGTGCCACGTCCTTGCCGAACCTTGGTGCCACGTCAGTGCTTCCCTTCAGTTGTGCCGGCTACACTGAACTGGATGGAAAACACAAACTATTTACATAGCCGTTTCGACCGACCTTTCATTCAGTGCGGTGGTACCAACCCGGGCGGGTTAAACCCTACCACCTAGTGATATAAGAAGGGAGTCGTATCCCTTAGTCGCAATAAAAAATAATTGACTGATGGCAGACGAACCAGAGCGTGCAAGTGCGCACCACGACCGTCCTGACGGAGCCGCAGAGGGCGCTGCTGTCCACGATCAGCAGCGGCCGAGAGATCATACGCGAGACCGAATCCCATCTCACCAGGGTATGTGCACGCTTTGCTAAACCCTACGTAAACTCAAATTCCGTGATTATTTGAATTTTTAGTTTGATTTTAGTTTATTTTAATTACTTAAAAAAAGGAATCTGTATGGGGGGTTTTATGGAAACTGACAAAAGGGAAATCTTCGGTATGGCACCTTCCTTCTCGGAGGTGATATTGGCTGGTCGGAGCATTTGCTCTGGCCCATCTGAATCAGCCACCCATTGCAGATTAAAAAAAAGACCAATAAAGTTTTTTCATCAATTAACTATGAAAATCAACGTATGATTGTTAGTACAACATATTATGATAGTTGGTCCAAAGTATGATTGTTGGTTACACTCTATGATTTTTGGTACTGCGTATGATTGTTGGTACTACGTATAATTATTGGTACTACGTATAATTATTGGTACCATGTATGATTGTTGGTACTGCGTATGATTGTTGGTACTGCGTATAATTATTGGTACTACGTATAATTATTGGTACCATGTATGATTGTTGGTACTGCGTATGATTGTTGGTACTACGTATAATTATTGGTACTACGTATAATTATTGGTACCATGTATGATTTTTGGTACTGCGTATGATTGTTGGTACTACGTATAATTATTGGTACTACGTATAATTATTGGTACCATGTATGATTGTTGGTACTGCGTATGATTGTTGGTACTACGTATAATTATTGGTACTACGTATAATTATTGGTACCATGTATGATTGTTGGTACAACATATGATTATTGGTACAGCGTACGTTTGTGTACAGGCGACGCTGCCGCCCGAGCTGGGTCACGACACAGCGTCGCTGCGCTGGAAGGAGGTGCAGCTCGACACCAACAAGCAGGTGGTCACTTCGCACATCGCTGCCATGAACGCGGCCACCGCTCAAGTCGTCACGCTCACCTCAGGTGCGTCTACCACGTACACGCACGCTGTAATCCGGCAGTCGGCGTAATCCGTGTTGTGCTGTAAGAGCTCGGGTTGTTGTTGTTGTTGTTGTTGTTGTTTTGGTTCGGGGTTGGCTCTAGGCCTGCAAACTAATCCCGCTTGGTTGGGGACCTTCGTGCAAAACCCCGCAGTCTCCAGCTACCCCGGCCAGCCTATGTCTTCCATGAAAGCCACAAGTCGACCGGGGTGTCTGCGGGCCGCTTATCCCTTAGTCGCCTTTTACGACATGCACGGGGGGAGATGCAGTGGGGCTATTCTTTTAGAGTACCGGCCCCACACGGTACTAAGAGCTCGGGTATAATCCAGCACAACACCGAACGCCACATTTAACAAATTAGAACATCGGTACATACCATACACGAGTATCCCGACAATTGGAGTAAGCAGAGTAATGCGTGTTGTGCCCCATGCACCCCAATGCCACCACGCTTACCAACTCAATTAGAATACGATATCTGTCTAACAGCAAGTAAGACTCTGCGGAAGGACCGGACGGTGCGAGGTGGCTAGCCTTTTGCCCTTTAGCAAGGCATTTTATCCTTAGATAGACCTTAGCTCGAAGACACACTCACTGGAATTTACGGGCGGCTCTGTGGAAGGGCCGGACGGTAAGAGGCGGCTAATCTGTTGCCCTTTAGCAAGGCATTTTGTCCTTGGACCTTAACCCGAAGACACACTCACTGTAATGTCTGGGCAAGGGGTAAATTTTTATAGGATGCGAATCGGCACAAGTGTGTCACACAAACATGTGAATCGGCACAAGTGTGTCACACATACATGTGAATCGGCACAAGTGTGTCACACATACATGTGAATGGACACAAGTGTGTCACACATACATGTGAATCGGCACAAGTGTGTCACACATACCTGTGAATCGGCACAAGTGTGTCACACATACACGTGAATCGGCACAAGTGTGTCACACATACATGTGAATCGACACAAGTGTGTCACACATACATGTGAATCGGCACAAGTGTGTCATGCATACACGCTCATACTATTCACCAAGATTTCAGGGGTCTACCGATGTTAACTCACTCGCTAACTCACACAAATACTCGCATACTTTCAAACAATAGCTGGGCCTGATCCCCATGGATTAAATAGACTGGATCCATCATTAACGTCGTCAACAAAGCAAACCGGGGTCGCCGCGAAAGGGGTAAGAAGACGGCGAGGGAGCGGGGAACGTTGCGTATGCGATGTTTTTCCATCTCTGTCGATCACGCAGTCGCAAAGTATTTCTTTCCTCGTCTACGAATTCATCCACACACACTTAAAGAGGAGATAGAGATAAGGCGATCGAGTGCCTTCGTGAGTGAGCGAGATGCAGTTAGCACGCGCTCAGGCAGTCAGTGAGCCTGGCGCCCGTGCGTGGTTACTCCGCTCGCCTATGTATGATCGATCCAGTCTATTTAATCCATGCTGATCCCTCACCGAACGCCTTCTGATTGGTTGAGTGAGATCGTTTCTCATACTCACATCGGCGAGTTTGTAACGCCGGTACAGGCAATTCCTGTGAGTGTGTCCTCGGGCTTAGTCGCCTTTAAAAAGAAAAAAAAAAAAGAATTTATTGTCATTATAACAAAAAAAAGATAGCATTACAGTCAGTCAGTCAAGTCAGTCAGCGTGTAAGCGTCCACTGCTGGACATACCCCTCTCCAAATTTCCTCCAGTCCTTCCGGCCTTCAGCCGTACGGAACCACTGCTTTCCGCCGACGTACTTGATGTCGTCGTCCCACCTGGCGGGTGGTCTTCCCGCACTCCGTTTTCCTGTCCACGGCCTCCTGTGTAGGACACGGTTACTCCAACGGTCATCGTCTCTTCGGCTAACGTGCCCAGCCCACTGCCACTTGAGCTTAGCCACCCGGTGTCCACTTTGGTTACAAAAACATGACATTACAAAAACATAAAACCTAAATTAATAACACAATTAATGACAATATGGACCCATCTCAGCATAGGTGCACAAGGCGACCTATAGCGCTGTTTTTCAGATGCGCCCAGAGTAATAAATAAAACACTGACATAAGCACTATCGCTTTTTTTCTATCTATGAACAAAGACTAACACTATAAATAACAACTTAAAACAATACCTTATAATAACACAAATAATAACAAAAACAGAATAATACAAAAAGAAAAGGAAAAACTGTTTTAAAAAACATACTCGTAAAATCTACTTAAAAGAAAAAGTATTATTTAAAAAAAATATTCTTTTTTTTTCTTTCTATTCGCCTTTGCACGGACCGGATAGAACAAATTATGACAAGTTCGAGTGCAGTTGAACTGCCAAAAGAACGCTCAATAAACAACAACATGCACAGGGGTGGGGCAATTTTGTTTCAAATACTCGGTACCTACATGATACTCAATATTAAAATGTAAATATCCTTCAATATCTCAGCACATATCCACACTGTTTGTACAAATGTTTGCACAGATGTAGAGAAAGGTTGCACCGACGTGCCGTCCTAATTTGAGCCGAATCGGTTGAGCGGTTTCTGAGATATCGAGCGTTGAAGTTTGCTTTGTCCGCAGGGCCGACGGAAGAGGTGGATCACACTGCGGTGGGAGCGGCCATTACTACAATTACGAGCAATTTGCCGGAGATGACTAAGGGCGAGTGTCTTTATTTTATTTAAATTTAATTTCTAAATTATTTCTCATATTTCAGTATGCATCCATGCAATTTATAAACATATCAGGTGAACTGGATAAAAATTTTAGTTCTTCATACATTATTGTAATTCTTTATTTATTTTTATTTTCTTACGTAATAAGTTCAAAATTTTAAGATAGTTTAAGATCGTTAGCTCAATATAACAGGATTATATTCTTTCACTTTATAAATATATATATTTTTTAATTAAATACTAACAACTTTTTGTTGCTTTATTTTTTATATATTATATTCTTTGTTATTTAATATAGGTTTTCGTAAACACCTAATCTCAATATGTACGGAGAACTCAATTTCTTTTTTCCAATTTTTCCACTGTTCTTTTTTGAGATCTACTTCATTTTAGATACATATTACCCTCTGAAATATCCGACGTGTTAACAAAATGACCCTGTACATATTTTCAAAATTTGTTACTTACTGATTTTATAAGCTGAACCGTTTATTTCACAATTAGGAGGCTGTACTGCCTCCTAATTGTGAAATAAATTATTTGTTTTTTTTTTTTATGGAAACTGACACGGTTGGCTAAATCACCTACAACATCCGTGATGTCAGCCCATAACACCGGGTGAACTTGGTGCCACATCAGCGCTTCCCTTCGGTCGTGCCGGCTACACTGAACTGGACGGAAAACACAAACTATTTACATAGCCGTTTCGACAGACCTTTCATTCAGTGCGGTGGTACCAACCCGGCTGGGTTAAACCCTACCACCTAGTAATATAAGAAGGGAGTCATACCCCTTAGTCGCCTTTTACGACATATACGGGGAGAGATGCAGCGGGGCTATTCTTTTAAAGTACCGGCCCCACACGGTACAAATTGTGAAATAAATTATTTGTTTTAATATTCATTCATTCATTTCGCATTTCATACAATCTCTAAACGGATCTAACTCTTCGCGGTGTGACCGGCAGGAGTTCAGATGATCGCAGCTCTGATGGAGGACACGGACAACGGAGACAAACTGCTGGACGCCACTCGCAAGCTCTGCACAGCGTTCAGCGACCTGCTGAAGGCCGCCGAGCCGGAGGCTAAGGAGGTACTCGTTTCTTTATTTTACTTCGGGCATCGGCTTCTCATGCGAGAGGTCCGAGGTTGGAATCCGGTCGGCGTGTACCAATGAGTTTTTTCTGAGGAAAAAATTTACGTGCACACCTACACCTGCTGCTTCACCGTTCGGAACCGGTGTAAAACCGTAGGTCCCTTCCCCGCACTAGGTGGTAGGCTGGTGGGCTCAAATTGTAGCCGACTGGGTTGGTACCACCGTACTGGATGTAAGATGGCCGCATAGCAGCATCGGCTGTGTTCTCCTCTAGTCCAGTATAGCCAGCAATCCAGGGAAGTCTCCGGTATGGCACCTACCTTCTCGAAGGTGATTGGCTGGTCGGAGCATGAGCTTTGGCCCCTCCGACTCAGCCACCCATACAGGATAACATAAAAAAATTTAAAAAACTCAGAGCAGCCTGGCCTTTTTTTTCATCGTGGAAATGTGTCGAACCGAGCTTGCGATGGCTTCACCGAACATATCCAGGCCCATCGGCAGTAGAGGAGGGTGTTAATCGAGGTCGGGACTAGCGAGCGGCCACTCTGTGTAGTTCTCCAGCCTGCGTTACGTTTCGGCTCGCGGCAAGCCCTCGTCAGCTAGTCTGCGTTGACTATGACGCGGGGAAACCACCAGTCCCACTCTCGACCTCCCTCTCTCTACCTATCCATATTCTGTAGGATGCTTTCGAAGCTCTCACCATATAATGAGCTTAGCGTCGATCTTGGCAGCCCTAGGTTCTTGAAGAGACTGTACTGTGACTTTGCTGGTAGTCCTCTTGCTCCGACTTCCACGGCGAAGAGATCAGTCTTGAATCCGTTTCTCACTATTAGGTCTAATAGGATGCTGGACTGCTGGACACAGGCCTTTACCAAGGCAAGCCACCAAATGCGGTCTTCCGCTCTCCTCATACATCCACTCCTGGCAATTTTTTTTAGTTTGTCTTTCCACCTAGCTGGGGGACGTCCCGCGCTACTTTTGCTTGTATTTGGCCTCCATTTGAGCACCAGTCTAACCTAACAGTCGGGTCGGCTTGCTAATATTCTCACCAATATCGACTACCTTGGGTCTTTGTAATATTTTTTTGTTACGGATTTTATTGATCAAAGAAATGCTGATCTTTCCATAACTCGCTGAGCGACTTTTTGTGGACCAGTGCATAGGCTGACTGGGGTAGTTGGAGATCGAGGGGTTATGCACGAAGGTCCCCGACCAAGAGGAATTAGTTTGCAAGCGTAGAGCCACCCCATTAAAATAACCAACAACAACAAGGACTCAGTGCGCATTAGACTCTAAAATTTTATGATTCTTATTTTAGTAAAATGACTGTCCTTTCTTTTGGCTGACATTAAATGACCTCATCTTTTTTTATAAGCAGCTGGCACAGGGGGCTTTGCTTAAAATCCATAAAAAAATCTGACAAAGCCAATAGCACCACCCCTCGTCAAACCACTTTCATCGAGACGCCGTGCAATAAGGCAGACAAAAAGGTCGTCGTCCGATTTGTTGAAGATGAAAGATCCCCAGGCACACACTCACCGGAATACCATCTAATGAAACTTCTTATTATTTTACAGACTCGCCAAAACCTCCTCAACGCGGCCTCGCGCGTCGGCGAAGCCTCCACGAAGGTGCTCTACACCATCGGCGAAGAAACGGAAGAGAACAAGGAGATACAGGTACACCTACAGACACTCACAACACCACCCACACACTCGAGCCCGGAGAGCAAACGCAGGGTTATGAAGAAGTCGTATCTGTACAGAAAACTCAGCTATTGCTACGATAACTTCTATAAAGTATTCTTCGGTGTTATCGGCAAAGACAAAAACGATTACGGCTCCGACTTTGGCGATATGTCCGACGATGAAGACTATGTTAGGACTATTAAAATTGCAGACGATGATAATGTATATGAAGATATCGACGTGTCCAATGTGAACTGGTATTTCGGTAAACCGTTAGATATGATACAAGAGGAGACGGACAGTGAATATTATAAAAGTATTGATTACAGCAACGTCGCCTTTACGAGAGGCAAGGGTATCACGATCGATGAGTTGAATCAAGAGAAATCAACTAAAGACAACACGGACGGTAAGAATACTAAAGAGGATAGTCCAAATTACGAATCGATTTTAGAAAACTGCGAAGTCTATTTGGACGAAGAGATTAAACAGCAGAACAGCCCGATTCTTCCGCGAAACGGCAATCCGGTTATTCAACAAACTAACGACAGTCCGTTTCTTCAGCGAACTAAAGACGGTCCGTTTCTACAGCGAACTAATGACGGTCGGTTTATTCCACGAAGCAACGGCAGTTCGACTCTCCGAAACAACACTATTCCGATACCACCTCGAAAAACATCAGATAAGATTTACAATTTCAAAAAAGATTTCGCAGCCATCGATCCGAACACCCGTCATTATGTCAACGTTGATTTTAAAAATCTCGATTGGAAGACGAAAAATAACTTAGCGAGGGAGGAATTT
The DNA here is from genome assembly GCA_946902875.1 of Nematopogon swammerdamellus. Taxonomy (NCBI): domain Eukaryota; kingdom Metazoa; phylum Arthropoda; class Insecta; order Lepidoptera; family Adelidae; genus Nematopogon; species Nematopogon swammerdamellus. The sequence continues at coordinate 1,799,054 of OX336362.1, forward strand.
TTCAAATCCGACACAAGTCTCGATAAAAACGTTTTAAACGAAGAGTTCAACAAACGTAAGGAGCATTACGATTCGCTCGGTAAAAAAATCGAATGTCACAGCATTCAAAGCGACGTAACCAAATCTGGGCCGGATATCAAAGTCAGCGGCGCTCTGAACATGAAACTCATAAATCTAGACAAGTACAACCGCGTTCTGACTACGAACGAAACGTTTATGGAGAACGTGGTCGCCAGTTTTACAAAGTCGGAGCTGACGAAACGCAAAGACGAGAACTTTGAGAATTTCATCCGTAGAAGTGAGAAGTTCTATACGACCGAATCGCGCGATCGCACGACGACTGTTACGCCGATCGACGACAGTCAAAACGATAAGCCGAGAACGCAGATACGCATTTTTTATAACCCCACATTTAGAGCAACGGGCCAGAGGTATATTAAAGGATTTTGCCGGTTTTGTCGTAGACGATGCCCGAGGACGGAGGAAAAGTGTTGCCAGAAGTGGGAATGCTTAGAGTTAGAGTTGATGCAGATTTGGAAGAATAATTGGTTGAATATTTTGTGCTTTTTGGCATTGTTGTTCATGTTTTTCGGCGCGTTTATCAGATGTTTCATACCGAACGATGAATGCGAGGGTGACGGTAGCGATGGAAAGTGCTTTGAATTTGTGTGAATTAATTCTGGCGCATTTCTGTAGATCTTTTTAAGAAGCAACAGCGTAACTGTTGTGAGAAATCATTGAGGTTGCGCAAACCGTTGCTAGCTGTTCCAAGAGATCAACAGGTTGCGTAAACTGTTGCTAACTGTTGCAGGAGATCAACATGTTGTGCAAGCTGTTGCTAATTAACAGGTTGCTAACTGTTGCAAGAGATCAAGAGGTTGCGCAAACTGTTGCTAACTGTTGCAGGAGATCAACATGTTGTGCAAGCTGTTGCTAATTAACAGGTTGCTAACTGTTGCAAGAGATCAAGAGGTTGTGCAAACTGTTGCTAGAAATAACAGGTTGCGCAAACTGTTGCTAGAAATTAACAGGTTGCTAACTGTTGCAAGAGATCAACAGGTTGTGCAAACTGTTGCTAGAAATTAAAAGGTTGCTAACTGTTGCAAGAGATGAACAGGTTGTGCAAATTGTTGCTAGAAATTAACAGGTTGCGCAAACTGTTGCTAACTGTTGCAAGAGGTCAACATGTTGTGCAAACTGTTGCTAGAAATTAACAGGTTGCTAACTGTTGCAAGAGATGAACAGGTTGTGCAAACTGTTGCTAGAAATTAACAGGTTGCTAACTGTTGCAAGAGATCAACAGGTTGTGCAAACTGTTGCTAGAAATTTACAGGTTGCGCAAACTGTTGCTAACTGTTGCAAGAGGTCAACATGTTGTGCAAACTGTTGCAAGAGATCAACAGGTTCGCGCAAACATTGTTAAAATTTTTTTGTTTTTTGTTTCAAATTTCATGCAAACTCACTTGTAAAAACTCAACTTGTTGTTTAATTTTTGCACAATCTGTAAACATTTTGGGCAAAAAATAACCAGTTTTTTGACCCAATACTACTGAGCATAATATGAATGTTACGATTGGTTGCTAGTTTGTTTTTTGTTTGATATAAAGTAGGAGATTAGAATTGGTTATTGCATCGGTTTTTTAATTTTAGATATTTTAGAGTATGGTGGTTTTTCTTGTCTTGTAGTTTTTTTCCCCCTACTAGGCGATATAATTTTAACAAATTAATTTATTTAAATTAATATAAAAATATTTTATTAATTTTTGTTTCCTTATGGCTAATATCTATTGATCTTTTGTCCATGACATGAAGACAACGTAATGTAGAAAAAGACTAAAAAAATTACAGTCAAAATGTGTTGCCATTATATGAAGCAAAATTGGTTATTTTGTTATTTTAGCATAGTTTAGTGATAGTATAACATCTTAATTTGTTACTACAGGGGGTCGTATTTTATGAAGAATTTTGAACGACAGTGTTGCCATATATTATTTTTTTTATGAAAATTTGTTCTTAAATTCTTTCGTGTGTACAAAAATTATGTTGATATATTTTTATGAATTTTACAACAAAAACAGTATTACTGGTATTACAAATTTTTCTTGTACCTTATTTATTGTACATATCATTTAGTTTTATTAACATTTCGACTAATTTATTTTAACAAAAAAAAATTAATAAAATTAAGGAATTATAATTACTAATTTGGTAAACAAGCAGTTCTATGACTTTTTATTATTCGATAAAAATAAGATATTTTGATCTTTTTTATTATTAAACTATTCTTAAGAAATATGCAGCTAACTCTAGTCCTTTAAAATATTTTCATTAATTTATTTAATATTTTTTTTTATTACTGCCATGGGAAGTGGTGGGTTTTTGGAGAAGTATTAATTTGTAAATAACTGTTAAAAGTCATGGTGTTCATGATAAAATTGTTTAAAATATTATATTTGATACTGCAAAGTGTAAGTTAGATTAAATACATACAAAATAATACACAGCTTTTGACACATCAAATTGTGGGGTATGGTATTGGTAACACTTTCGTGCGGCAAGTTTTATACCATAAACCCCCGCCTCTATTTATTTTTCTTACCCTTAACATTTATTATTTGTTTGAATAATTTTTGGTTAAAAATTTGTGCATAAGTTTTAGGTAAAAATATTGCAGCACCAATAATTATGATATTTATTTATTTGTATAAAATATTAACTTACACTTTAAAAATTACAATGTGTTAATTAACTTTGAAAACTCTTAAAAAAAATTGTGAAATTTCAAAATTGTGCTTTGAACAATGCGGTTTAATTTTTATTAATTTATACAATTATTATTTTGTAAAAAAGCATAATTTTGATGTTTAATTATAATGGCCGTGTAAATACTTAAAATATGGCTTACTCAAAGGGTTGTAATGGTATTATTTTTTAAGTATTAATAAAAAAATAAAAACATTAATAAAATGCTATTATGTGTGAAATGTAAGTCAAACACTTACAATTTTCTTTTGGAAGTTTGTACTTAATTTTATTTTTATTTCTCAAAAAAAATTTTTTACTAAAAAATAATAATTTACTGAACATATCAACGCCAAATAGCATTTTGTTACGACACCTTTAATTAATTAAATAGAGGTTATTTTTGTTAATACATTTGCTTTGTTTTTGCACAAAAAAAAAATGGGTTTTCTTTAAACTAACTGTCTGTAAAAAGTGAATGTAGTGACAAAAATAATTTCCAAAAATAAATAACTGACTAATATACCCTTTAGGCATTGCTAATGCAGGTGATTTTTTAATCTTGGCATTTTAAAATAAAATTATATCTTTAACATTTTTGGTCCCCTATGGATACGGAACAAACTATTCATGGATACATTACATATTAGGGTGCCCAGATATGTTCGCAAGAAAATAGTACACAACAAATGTAAATGGATATTGTACAATCTGGCTGCTTTCTTGGAGACTAAGGGATAACGACAAGAGAGGCCGTGCAAAGGGCGACAGGTTGGCCACCTCTCGTCTCAGCATGGTCCTTCCACCGAGCCATGCGGCAGGTGGGCACTCGTGCCTTACTTGCCGCTTGATATAATAATCTTGTTCGAATATTTGGCTGCAATTCAGCCCGTGTTCTTTCCGCACAACACCTATCGCTCTGCTTGCACCGAATGGATGGGGATACAGCCTGCTGGTTTGTATGTCGTGTGTTTTGAGAATGACCCGTCTGGGCTTATTACACGTTTATGTAATAAATTTTTTTTTTGTGAATTTGTGAGTCGTAGCGGCCAAATCACATGCTCCGACCAGCCAATATCACCTCCCAGAAGGTAGGTGGCATAACGGAGACTTCCCTGGATTGCTGGCTATACTGGACTAGAGGAGAACACAGCCGAAGCTGCTATGCGGCCATCTTACATCCAGTACGGTGGTACCAACCCAATCGGCTACAATTTGAGCCTACCACCTAGTAAGGGGCAAGGGAAGTAGGAGTAGACCAGGAGCCAGGCAGCGGCATTTCCTTTTTTTATTAGGAGTGGGTTTTTTTTTTATTTAATTCATTTATTTACATTTACACATGTATATAAATTGTATTCTTCTATTCACACATTAAGGCGGCTAGTAACGCCAACGGCGTAGCGCTTAGTAGTTTTCATAAGGGTTTTTTTTTCATAAATTGCGATCCTTCGCATTAGAACTTTGAAAAGGGGGTATCGATAATATATATAAGGTGTTTCGTTAGTCATGTCATTAACTTAGGGAGGGTTACATACATACTCAAATAAACACTTTACGTAAGAAAAAAACATAAGAAGAGCATTTTTTCTCCTTAACAAAAAAATTAAACCAAATAAGTAGCTGTAAAAACCAATCATAGTGACCTTGTGACTTACTTACAACAAATAGCTGTTCTGCGTTTGAACATAGTACGGTCATTGACCCCGTACAAACCTACTGTTACACACAGGTTAATGTTTAGGTAGCAAACATGTTTTGTTAAATTTCTCGAAAAGTAATACTATAACCGTATAATATTTTTTTGCGTAACATGTTTATTTGAGTGTGTATGTAACCCTCCCGAAGTTAATGACATGACTAACGAAACACCTTATATAACAAATGGTGTCATTTTGCTATAAAAATTCCATTCAAATTTCTCTTAAGTAGTAGGGGTTTCTACCCGGGTATACCCGCGTTTACAGGCGATTTCGTACCCGGGTAAAATTTCCCAAAATACCCGGGAGCCCGGGTATTATTTTTCGGCACTTCGAAAATAAAGTTAGCGCATTATCAGCATTTTTGTAACACCACACTAGAATATTTTGCAGTAGCCGAGTTGGCAACTGGTTGCCTGTGCCAGCCATAGATAAACTTAGTGATTGTTTACGCTGTGGCCATAGACGGCCGGTGAATTGAGCTATGTACAGACACACAGTTATTTTACCTCTGGCTATAAAGTTGGCTAACCTGAGCTCTGTGTCGCCATATTCGATTGATACGATTTCCCTGTAAATATTCTATGCATTTGTAATGCCTAAGTTCTATGAACTTTATTGTAAAATCTATGCTAAAAAAGTCTACTCTATGTTTAAAATTATAAGAAAACTACAGATTATTTGACATATAATTTTATTTATTTTGAATACGAGTGATCCAGGCCGATATCTAATTGTGAAAAAACACTATCTCATGAACATGAATCATCAAAATTTTATGTCAGATTCTGTATCAGACTCGTCATTCAATTCTATAATAAACTTGTCAAGTGCCGCGTCCATACATCGATCCGTTTCACAAAACCTACCTTCAATGTGGCGCACATTTTCGCATTGCTTTGCCAGTCTTTGTCCTAATAAAGAGGCACAATATACAGGGTTATTTTGTAAGGTTGGAGCAAACTCACAGGGGTGCATCTATGTGTTACAGTGAATGTATTAGCGTTGTCACATTTTGAATTAATAATTGTTTGACGGAATTATGACGATTAAAATTTTTCCCAAAAAAATATGTTTTCATGGTAGTCCTAATTGTATGAATGGACGTACCGCGCCGCGCGGCGCTAAAGTGCGCAAAGAACCGCCGAGGCGCGGCGCTAGTAGTTCTACAGGTAACTGCTGATTGCCTTGGCCACGTGCACCTGCTGATTCCCTAGGGCGTAAATACCTACCATATCCGTCTTCTCATTGTTCGTGTTAATCCATTTTCACTATGCACCATTTAGATTAGGTTAGGCACTATGAATTTTTCACGAAATTACGCGATTCGGGATCAGCTGTAAACGAGTAACGAGCGAGGTATCGCTCGGCCAGATGCTAGCGCGCAACTAAGGGCGGGCGGAGCGGAGGGGGGGAGGCGAAGCGAGCGCCGCCGACCGGCCGCTCGCTCGCAGCGCGGTGCATGCGCGGGCGCGGCGGCGTATCGCAGCGCAGCGACAGAGCGGGGTGAGGGGGGTGTTGGAACTTTGGGTGGTGGCCGGCTGCCGGCTCGGTCGGTCGGATGCGGACGGAGCGGTGGCGGCCGCGGAGACGACTTGGCGCGGCGTGCGTGTAGTGTACGCATACTTTTTAAAATTGTGGGTTAAAATTTGTATATTATTGAATTTTTTTTTGTATTAAACTAATAACACCGATACCTTCTGTATCACATACTGAGTCACCCCTGTGAGTTTGCACTATCTTTACAAAATAGCCCTGTATATAATTTTATTTTCCACTACTAGGGGAATATATAAATAGCAGGTAACATTTTTCACGATTTAGCACATAATGCCAACGTAGCGGGAAAATAAAGTGACACATGTCAGAGGTAAAATAACTGTGAACGCTCTATAATGTTTTTTGTATTAGTTTCTGCCTTCTGCAGATAAATTTACTTAGATGATATTCATTTATTAAAGTGTCATTCTTGTCTTGACAATGACAATCATTTCACATTGTATATGTTTTACTACATACCCCTCATAATTCATATAAAAAAAAAAAATATTATTATCTGTACATACAAAATTAATAACGCCTGCAGCAGCAGTTTCATTCACGTTCAGATGTCTTTGCTGATTTATCTGATTCATCTCTGTTTCCGTGTTTTGTATTTTGCTTAAATTGGTTGTCTTTAACAGTCGAAGAAGGAAAGGAATAGAGCATCTCCTTTTGATTTAAGCTTTAAACTACGCAAGTCACAAAACATTGTGACTTGCGAAGTTTGTTTGTCAGTTCTTCTTCGCATTGAATTTAGAACTGGCGGAATTTTCGACATGCCCAAGCGTAGGTTACCTACCTATGGATGAAATTATACAATAAACAATAAACTACAAATTTTCTAACAATAAAAAACAAATCTTCATTGTTGCTGGCTGATTTATTTAGTTTTTTTGATAGCTCCAGACTTTTTGCAATTTTCATAGCCTTTTCCAGCATTAGATCCTCTTCTTGCAACAGTTTTTCTCGTATATAGCTATATATAATGTAATACCCCTGGTACCCGAGTATATATAAAGAAAATATCCGGGTATCGGGTATTTTATTTCGCTTCCCCACTCCACGGGCAGTTCCCACGTTCCCAAGATACTGCGGTGGTTCCACATTCGCAAACTTCCGTACTGGCCAATTCTTTATTCGCCAATTCCTTATTCGCCAACTCCCGATTTGCCTTTTCCTTACTGACCTACAGCTGTATAGTACAGTTAAAATACAACCAATAAAAGAACAAGGTAACTTGATTATATTGTTTATTTTGAAAAGAAATTAAATTCAGATTCTGCAAATTAACAAAAATATGTATAAGTGTGTGTAAGTTATTTTGGGGTGGGTATAGATACTGGCAGGTGGCGGAGGGTGAGGGGGGGACATAATAATTTTTTTGTGACCATAATTTTTTTTTCTTGCCAGTGAGTTGATTTGTTTTGGTATTCATTGTACTTTTCGCAGTAAGTAAGTGAACAATAGGTCAGTAAGGAATAGGCAAATCGGGAGTTGGCGAATAAGGAATTGGCGAATAAACAATTGGCCAGTACGGAAGTTGGCGAATGTGGAACCACCCAGATACTGCGACCATGCTCCTCGACCTTGGTCTGACTGAACTCGGAACACTCGAGCTGAGAGTGCGTCGTCGCCAACCGGCCGCCCCGCGGCTCTGTCTCTCTCTCCCCGCAGGACATACTGCTGGCGCTGGCGAAGGCGGTCGCCAACACGACGGCCGCTCTCGTGCTCAAGGCGAAGAACGTGGCCGCGACCTGCAAGAACGACCAGCACGCGCAGAACCGCGTCATCACGGCAGCCACGCAGTGCGCGCTCGCCACCAGCCAGCTGGTAGCCTGCGCTAAGGTACGCACTTATTTATCTATACAGGGTGTCCCCGGACTGGTGTAGTTCCTTTAAGGAGGCTATTCTACGCCTTGTGGTGCCGCATCTTCTACCGAATCATCGGAATCGTACTCGTCTTCACTTACGTTCCAGTCATGCAGAAGCTGGTAAATTTCCGTATCATTTAGTGGATGGACATCCACTAAATGAATGGCCTGTAAATATGTAAATAAAATTACCATCTACAGAACTCCGCTACCACATATTTTCAATGAGATTCCGCAATGATGCACCGCAATGATGCACGAGTGCATCATATGTATTTTTGCAAATAAATACCTAAATATTACTCAGCGATTTTATTTTTTTTTTTATTTTGCCCACTACACATAAACCATTGCACAATACTTGTGCTAGGAATAAACAAAATACATTATCTTGCGATACAGAGGGTTAAATATGTGCTTTTATTAAAATTTTAGGATTTCCTAACAAACTAAATGCGTACTACAATGTGTGGGCGCCTTTAGCGGCGCGGCGGGGTGCGGGCGGACTGTTTGCGTTCACTCGCGTCGCGCCCGTCCGTGTTCCCGCTGCCGGCTGCCCCGCGCGCGCCCGATTAGAGCGTTACAACATTACACTACATTAATAACTTTAAAAATGTATATCTCCGCAACGAGCGCACCTAGAACCTTACTTTTACTAATTATGTTTGTTACAAAGCGTAGAATAGCCTCCTTAAAGGAACTACACCAGTCCGGGGACACCCTGTATATAAGATATTTTTTTAACTGACAAACCTGAAAGGGTTCTGTCGCAAAGTGACGACGCTTTTGTTATTAATTTTCGTTAATGTAATATCGACTTTCCTGTTGTAGTTTGCGCATGAGCAGTGCAGTATCGTACCTTCTCTACTTAGAGCATGATCTTGTGTCATGCATGAGCATGACATTGTTCACAATTTATAATGTCTTAGAAAAATGGCTGACAGTACCGCATGCATCCACAAAAAATAAATTTAAAAAAATGCATGTAATTTGTGCATGAGATCACACCAACGTTACAACCCTGCGCTGGTGACTAACGAGTCTCAACAGATGTATTAATCCTATCGAACGATTAATTTGAACTGACTGCTAGCTAACGAACTATTGCCAATTAGCTAAGTGCTCTCCCTAATCTGACTAATTATTATATTTGACTAACTGTTGCCATCTGATTAACTAGTTCCCCTTTGATGAACTATTCCCATATGATTAACTAGTTCCCATTTGCCGAACTATTCCCATCTGATCAACTATTTCCAGTCTGACGAACTATTCCGATGTGATTAGCTAGTTCCCATTTGACGAACTATTCCCATCTGATCAATATAAAAATTAAATAACAGAAAGAACTTATAGAGAAAATTAAAACTAAAACTTCCTGTCTTACAAAATTAAACTAAACATGAACACATAAATAAATAAATTCTTCTAGTTCAACTGAGACAGCCCATAGTCCCGAGGACGTTTAAAGCGTCTTTAAATTTCTAGGCTTATGCGGCGTATGAAGAAAGTCTTGGCACGCACTTCACCGGACTTACCCACTAGCTATTTGGCGATGGTTTCGGCAAATTCTGATCAACTAGTTACCATCTGATGAACTATTCCCATCTGAATAACTAGTTCCCATCTGTCCGACTAACATTGAAACAATATTTTAACAACTGGTATGTTTGACTAATTGGTTCCAACTGAATAACAAGTCTCACCTTAGGTTCCATCTGACGAACTTTTCCTCATTAACTAGTTCCCATCTGTCCGACTAGTCTTATTAGAACAACTTTTATGTTTGACCAATTGGTTCCATCTGACTAACAAGTCCAACCTTACTTACAAGACCCATCTGACAAATTATTCCCATTTGATTAACTAGTTCCCATATGTCCGACTAGTCTTATATTAGAACAACTGTTATGTTTGAGAAATTGGTCCCATCTGACTAACCAGGCCCACCTTACTTAAAATACCCATTTGACAAATTATTCCCATATGATTAACTAGTTCCCATCTGACGAACTGTTCCCATGTGATTAAATAGTTCCCATCTGTCCGTCAACTTAGTTCCCATCTGTCCGTCTGTTGTTATGTTTGACTAATTGTTCCCATCTGACTAACCAGTCCCACCTGACTTACAGACCCCATCTGACTTAGAGGCCCCATCTGACCAACTAGAATGATTGTGAACCATAACCTGCGCAGGTGGTAGCGCCGACGCTGCACAACCCGGCGTGCCGCGAGCAGCTGACGGCGGCGGCGCGCGCCGTCGCGCAAGCTGTCGAGAGCTTGCTGGCGGAGTGCCGCGCTGTGGGCGCGGAGGGCGAGCTGACCTCCGCCGCGGCGGAGGTGAGCGCCGCGCTCAGGGAGATGCTGGAGCACGTCAACTATGGTGAGTGTGTCGCGAGTATCTTGCTGCGCGCAAGCTATCGAGAGCTTGCTGGCGGAGTGCCGCCAGCAATTGGTTATCGGAAAGAGTGACTTTCCGATAACCAACACTTTTCTTTTTTCCGTACCACTCATATTGGCAGCTGCAAGTGCCGTAATCCTTTCTTTTGAAAGTTTGCCACCAATGCACTTCTCACTTTTAAATTTTAAAGTCTTGTCTGGAGTCATTACGTAAAAAATACCCGTTTCGTCAGCATTAAAAATCTCAGTCTGGAGAGTACCATTCCTTCAACTTTGGCCACAACTTCTCAAGCCAGTCGTTAGTGACATTCCTGTCGGCGTCGCGAGCCTCTCCGCTCATCTGGCCGCAGTTTATACGGTGACGGTGTTTGAAATTTCCGAGCCAGCCTTTTGAAGCCTTGAAGTCTGCGATTCCCAGTTGTTCTGCGAAATTCTCGGCCTTTGACTTCACAATAGGCCCATTAAGAGGCACATGTTTAATGCGTTGCTGCTGAAACCACTGCAGCACAGCTCGGTCCAGGTCTTCAAATTTTGGCGTTCTTAACTTCTTGTTACAGCTGCCCTCAGCTTCAGCCTGTAGCAACTTTTCCTTGCGCTTCGAAATGGTGGAAACAGTGTAACTTGTAGCCCCCATTATTTAACACACTAAATATTCACGTAGCCTTAAAACTCACGACGCCAGGGCGAATTCGCACCCTCGCTGGAAAATACACTGAAGCGATCGAAATGACATTTTCAATGTGAATAATAACGTGCGCTGCTCAACAGATCGCCGCGCGCACCCCACGACCGTGCAGGAGACGTCCGTGGAGACGGTGATGACGGCGTCCGACCGTCTCATCACCTCGCAGGGCGACTCCGCCGAGATGGTCAAACAGGCGCGTCTGCTGGGCCAGGCGACCGCGCAGCTCATCACCAACATCAAGGTGCGTCTTATTAACCGACTTCAAAAAAAGGAGGAGGTTCTCAATTCAACTGTATTTTTTTTTATGTTACCTCAGAACTTTCGACTGGGTGAACCGATTTTGATGATTCTTTTTTTATTTGAAAGCTGGTGATTCCCGTGTGGTCCCATTTCAATTTGTTCAAGATCGGATTGGAAAGCGAGGCGGAGTACATTAATAGCAAAAAATTACTAAAAAAAACCTGTGAAATAAAAAACTATTTAAAAAAAATATAAAAACCGCCTTCAAAAATGTATGAAATAAAAAAAAACGAACCCTAGAGTTGAAGGCGGTGCTAAAGCAAGCAAATATAACCGACCACCTTCAACTCTAGGGTTCGATTTGTTTTATTTCGTACATTTTTGAAGGTGGTTTTTATATTTTTTTAAATAGTTTTTTTTATCTGAAATTAGTAATATTCTTTAAGACAAAATGTATTTATTTATAAAAGGCACAGCATTCGCAACCCCCGAGCACGACCGAGCGTCAATGGGCGTCGTTAAACACCTTATAAAAAAAAAATTTTTGTATTAACTGTGCTGTTGGATTGACGGTCGTGTGACTTTTCCCATTTGACCAACTAGTCCTATCGGATCATCTACAAGCGAACTGCTTGTAGTTGATCTGAGCAACTGTTCCCACGTAGCTAACTATTTTCATTTCACAGTCAGCCTAATTTAAATTGACCTTCTAATTACATCTGATCATCTGCCCAATCTAACTAACTAGTCCCGTCTTCCATCTTTCCGATTTTTCCTGTTTTACCAACTATTCTTATTTGACTTAACTATTATAGTCCCATTTGACCAACTATTCTCATTTGACTTAACTATTACAGTCCTATTTGACCAACTATTCTCATTTGCCTAACTATTACAGTCCCATTTGACCAACTATTCTCATTTGCCTAACTATTACAGTCCCATTTGACCAACTATTCTCATTTGACTTAACTATTACAGTCCTATTTGACCAACTATTCTCATTTGCCTAACTATTACAGTCCCATTTGACCAACTATTCTCATTTGCCTAACTATTACAGTCCCATTTGACCAACTATTCTCATTTGACTTAACTATTACAGTTCCATTTGACCAACTATTCTTATTTGACTTAACTATTGCAGTCCCATTTGACCAACTATTCTCATTTGACTAACTATTATAGTCCCATTTGACCAACCATTCTCATTTCACTTAACTATTACAGTCCCATTTGACAATATATTCTCATTTGCCTAACTATTACAGCCCCATTTGACCAACTATTCTCATTTGACTTAACTATTACAGTTCCATTCGACCAACTATTCTCATTTGCCTAACTATTACAGTCCCAATTGACTAACTATTATTTACAGTCCCATCTGATCAAGCAGTCCAATCTGGCCGGTGAGTCCCATCTGATCGGCGTCTTTACGACAATAATGAATGTCTATAATCTGTCGCTATTTGCACAATTTGCACTATTCGCGCAGACGGAGGCCGAGCACAATCCGCAGTCGGAGCAGCAGCGGCGCTTGCTCGCGGCGGCCAAGCTGCTCGCGGACGCGACCGCGCGCATGGTCGAGGCAGCGCGCCAGTGCGCCAGCTCACCGCAGGTATTCACATTTATTTGTTTATTTATATTCATTATTTATTTATTTATTCATTCATTTATTTATGTATTTATTTATTCATTCATTTATTTATTTGTTTATTTATTTATTTATTCATTATTTATTTATTTTTTCATTCATTTATTTATTTATTCATTATTTATTTCTTTATTCATTTATTTATTTATTCATTCATTTATTTATTTCTTTATTCATTTATTTATGCATTTATTTATGTATTTATTTATTCATTCATTCATTTATTTCTTTATTCATTCATTTTATTTATTCATTAAAACGTATGTGAGAACATACAGTTGTCACAATATTGAAATGTGGGTACAAAGTCCAAGCGCAATGCCGACCGCGTGCCGCGCCGCCCCGCGTTGCCTGTGGCGATACCCCTCCGGGCCCTTCTGGCCGCGACGCACGGACTTTAGACCCACATTTGTACGTTGTAACTACTGTACATCATAGTTGGTAATTGGTGGTGAATTGTTTTTTTTTTTTGTTTTTTTAAGCACCTCATGCCATCAGTGGTTAGAGATGTTTACTAGGATGTTACAATATCTACTATGGGGCTGGCATCAAATAAAGAGAAAAATAAACTTTTTTTGAGTCTAGAAAGTGTCTCAATATGAGTAGATAAAATTATCTATCCAACCATGTGCTTTCCATATATCCAACACACATATTTACGTAATGAATAGCCCAAATGTTGCAATGGCTTGTGAGTGCGAAAATGTAGTTTTTGACAAAAAAAAAATTGTGAATTCAAGATTTTATTGTGTGCGACACACGAGCTGCTGATACACCAAAACGGTAGAATTGTTTTGTATATGTATACCTTTTTATGATAAAAATACTATATCACCAATTTGCGTTCGTGATTAATTTATAAAAATATAAAATCAGAGAGAGGTCGCAATTTTCACATAACACAACTTTACATAATAATTTTGTTACCCAGAATATGTAATATATATAAAAAAAATTCATTTATAGCTAGAATATTTATCTGTAAATACAATCCATTCGTTAGTTCATAAAGTTTCATGGAAAAATCTTTCAAAATTATTTTTTTTCTAACACCTTCACCTACGCCAGGTGGGCGGGCGCCACCTGATGTACACCTGGGTGAAGGATTCTTTTGTTTTATGCTCCCAAAGTCGAAGGGTTAACCATATTTGATTGGCCGCAGGACCGCACCAAGCAGGAGGCGCTGCGCAAGGCGGCCGAGGAGCTGCGTTACATCACGGTGGACTACGCGCAGGGGCAGGACCTGGTCGGCACGCAGATCTCGCGGCTGCAGGACGCCGCGCGGCAGGCGACCGCCGGCGCGACCCAGCTCGTCACCTCCGCGCACAGCGCGCGCGCGCACAACACCAACAAACACTCGCAGGTCTGTCTCTCTCTCTACATCACGGCGGACTACGCGCAGGGGCAGGACCTGGTCGGCACGCAGATCTCGCGGCTGCAGGACGCCGCGCGGCAGGCGACCGCCGGCGCGACCCAGCTCGTCACCTCCGCGCACAGCGCGCGCGCGCACAACACCAACAAACACTCGCAGGTCTGTCTTTCTCTGTGTGTGTGTTTTTTTATGTAATCCCGTATGGGTGGCTGAGTCGGAGGGGCCAATAGTGAATGCTCCGACCAGCCAATATCACCTCCGAGAAGCTAGGTGCCATACCGGAGACTTCCCTTGATTGCTGGCTATACTGGACTAGAGGAGGACACAACCGAGGCTGCTATGCGGCCATCTTACATCCAGTACGGTGGTATCAATTCAGTCGGCTACAATTTGAGAGCCTACCACCACAGATTACTTAATAGTTACTTCGTAACAGATAAATCACTCCATAGAAAATGTTCCTACCTTCGGGCATTAATAGCCTACTGTTTCACGTCGCCAATCGCTGCGTGCGAAAATGTACCTTAACGATCGAGTGTAAAGTGGTTATTGCTTTGCAGCTGCGCGCAGTTGCGTGGACGAGCATGTAGGTATGCTTCGCGCGGCTGACGAATTGCCACTGAAATAGACCGCCGGCGGCCCGTCGCGCGGTAGGTAGTTAGCGCGCGCAAGTACATAGAGTGCGTGAGGCCTGGTACCACCTAGTAAGGGGCAAGGGAAGGGTATATTAAGTGTGTATAATATTCTAAAAGAAAAGAAAAAACCTGCGCTGCTAACAGTGTTCGCATTGTTCCGCTCAGGAGGTGCTGATGCAGGAGTGCAAGATACTATCGGACCTGGCGCCGCAGCTGGTGGAGGGGGTGAAGGTGTCCAACATGAGGCCGGGGCAGGCGTCGGCGCAGCTGGAGCTGATCACGGCCTCCGAGAGCTTCCTACAGGTACGGTAGAGAGATAGAGGTCCAGGGTGTCTTCAAGTGTCGTATCAACGGGCTAGACAGCCTATTCTCAAATCAAAACAAACGTGCAGTTCGCATAATAAAGTTTTATGGCTTAGTGAAGGGAATCTCCCTTCACTAAGCCATAAAATTATGTTGTGCGAGCTGCACGTTTGTTTTGATTTGAGTATAGCAACAGTCCGCAAATCAAATAAAATCAAATCCATTTATTTGCACACATTATCAAACAATTAAAATCGTGATCTTGAGGCATCGTCCTTATGGCTTATACATAAAAATTCTTAATTTATTTTTACTATGTATATAAGGTCTTTCATTAGTAGGTAACGATACGCTAAGGGGTATATGTGTATCAGATACTGATCACGTTCCCATACCAATATTTTTTTTACGATATAAAAAACCTACTCACTACTCAAATTTAATATGTGAAGTGATATTTCATCTTAATAAGTACGTTTTTTATATGGTAAAAAAATTGGTATGCGAACGTGATCAGTATCTGATCTGATACACATACACCCCTTAGCGTATCGTTACCTACTATTGAAAGACCTTATATAATATCGGAATAATTTGATTCATATAATGTTTTTACCGTGTGGGGCCGGTACTTAAAAAGAATAGCCCCACTGCATCTCTCCCCGTGCATGTCGTAAGAGGCGACTAAGGGATAAGGACAAGATACTGCGCTAAAGGGTCACTTCTCACCTTGGCGCAGTCCTTCCACCTAGTCATGCAGCAGGTGGGTTCTTTGTGTGTTACTTGCTGCTTGATAGTTGTCTTGTCCTTATACTGTGCTAAACGTGGTGGTCGGTGTTGTGCTGTAATTTCCTCCTTGTCCTTATAGCACAACACCGATTACTCTGCTTACCCTGATTGTCGGGATACAGCGTGTGTTATGTATGTATGTATGTATAATGTTTTTCCTTATAACCAGGTATTCGGTAATTAAAACTTTTTAATGTTCTTATTGTTCTCTCGTAACTCTTTTGGTAGTTTATTGAAAATATTTTTAATTTTCTCTGTATTGTGACTTTTTTGTATAATTAGTGTCCTTGTGCCTGGTTGAATAATTATGATCATAGCACTTGTGCTCACCAGGATTATTTTTGATATACAAAACTGCTCTTTGCACATAGATTCATACATTGCCAGAAATTTAAGAATTTTTAATAGCGGTGTGCAGTGTGCGTCCCATTTGGAGTGAGTTTTTTTTTATGTAATCCGGTACGGGTGGCTGGGTTGGAGGGGCTAAAGCGCATGCTCCGACCAGCCAATATCACCTCCGAAGGTAGGTGGCATACTGGAGATTTCCCTGGATTGCTGGCTATACTGGACTAGAGGAGAACACAACCGAGGCTGCTATGCGGCCATCTTACATCCAGTACGATGGTATCAACCTAGTCGGCTATTTGAGCCTACCACCTAGTAAGGGGCAAGATTGATTTACTATCATGTGTTCTCTCTTACGTTTTGTTTATAAACGTCCGAAAATACCAGCCTTGCGGCTATAAGATCCAGACGTCTATCCCTGCACTCTTGCGAGTACAGTGATCATGTATGCCAGATCGAGGCCCCATAGCTGTAGTACCGTTCTTCCGAAATAATCCCATAGTAAGGGGCAAGGGAGTACTGTGTGGGGTCGGTACTTCTCTTCTTGGTGGGCATTTTCCGCATGTAGGTCTCGCTGTGTGGACCCGTTGTGCGTATCACCCCGGCCGCTACTCCATCCAGCCCAGCTCCTTCCAGAAGTCCTGCAGGCGTCCGACGTCCTTGCAGGCCTCTTGGAGTGTCCTCGGGTTTTTGAGGATGATTGCCCGCTCATTTGCCACCCCCTCGCACTGTAGCAGCACGTGGGATGGCGTTTCTTCAGCCCCCATGCAACCCCTGCACAGAGGGCTATCTGTTTTACCTATAATGAATAAGTGCTTATTTAGTGGATAGTGTCCAGTTAACCTGTTAGCTCTCCATGGTTCCCGATGGGGAACAATTACGACCTCCGCTCGCTCCCCGCGTTCCCGAACGGGAACAAGATTTATGCGCAATTTACGGCCGCACTATTTGACCAAATTGACTTTATTCCGCCCTGATCCTCTCTTGACTCAGGCAGCATTCTTTGAAAGGATTTGGAGCCTGTCTCCAAGAAACAATAATATTGGCTATGGAAACAATAACTTGCCGTCAGTGGACATATTGATAATCTGTCCGTGTGCGTATTTTTCAAGTAAGAGCGCCCCGTGAAAATAATGTTTATAAGTGTATTCAAGTGCATCTATGAGCTAAAGGTTAGTAAATAGTGTTATTTATTAGTTATTCTACCAATAGAAGATGCATTACGAGTTCGGGTGGCGACAAAAGTCATATTTTTCGTCGCTCAAAAATGTTTGTTTATTTTTGTATGAAATGTGTAAACAATGACTTTGAAGGCATATTTTTCATGGAAATATAGCTTATTTTTCCAATTTTCTTCGCATTATTATACAAACATACGATCAGTTGCAAAATAAAAGAAGGTTTAGTTCAAATAATATATTTATAAAATTGGTAAAAAATATCACGCGCGTGCCATCTCGGACTGTCCTGATGCTCTCAGGATGTTCATGTTGAACATCCGATTTCGCCGATTTCTGTAAAGAAAACGTATATTATACTTTACTATTTCTAAAAGTATGTTTCTTTACGAGTATTCTAATATAAATATTGTAAAGGTATGTTTTGAATTTATTTTATAATGAATTTTTCAAAAAAAAATTGGGATTTTTTTTTCTACCTAAAATATCTGGTACTTCTAAACAAGGTAAGCCTCACTGTTTCACATGGATTTTAGGAAATTTTCTAGGCTTTCTAGGACAGAAGAGTTTATAGATCTAACTTTATTAGTTTCCGAAATATCTGCGTTTATGTCGAGGTCGGCGCTCATGTGCGCGCGCGCCGTCCGCGGGCCACGCCCATGCGGGGACTAAGCGGTTTTGGGCTTTATAACGCGGGAGCGAATAGGTTCCCACCACCAATCTGATTTTACCTTTGTTTAGCTGTAGTATACCCTTTGTGAGTTTCCTGTTGATGGTTGGCACCGCCGCTCTTGTCTGCTTGCAGTCGTTTATTTGTGACCATAGCTGTTGGTGTCGGTCTTTTGCATGTCCTCTGATCCATGACCTTAGTTGATTAAACGGGAGGGGCACTATTGGCTCAGGTCCATCGACCACCCACCCTGCTCCTCTCCTTGCCAGTTCGTCTGCTGCGTCGTTGCCTAAGCACCCACTGTGTCCTTTTATCCACTGAAGGGTGACTCTGTTATGTTTGGCGATAACCTCTAGTGCTTGGTGGCATTCCAAAATAAGGCTTGATTTAATGGTGTTGCTGGTTAAGGCTTGGAGTACCGAAGCGCTGTCGGATAGTATGCGTATGCCATACTCCTTGAGGGGTCGGTACTTAATAAGAATAGTCCCACTGCATCTCTCCCCGTGCATGTCGTAAAAGGCGACTAAGGGATAAGCGACCTTCAGACACCCCGGTCGACTTGTGGCTTTCATGGAAGACATAGGGTGGCTGGGGTAGCTGGAGACTGCGGGGTTTTGCACGAAGATCCCCAACCAAGCGGGATTAGTTTGCAGGCCTAGAGCCAACCCCAAACCAAAACAACAACAACAAGGGGCAAGGGAGTAATTATTCTGATGGCTTTTTCGTGACGTGCTTTGTTGTGATTGTGCAGCCGAGCGGTCACGTGGCTCAGGCGGCGCGCGCCGTGCTGCCGACGGTCACGGACGCGGCCTCAGCCAAGCAGCTCGGCGACACCACCCACCTGTTCACCACCAGCTGCACCGAGCTCAGGTATGTGTCGCCAGCTGGTTTAGTTAGTCGCACCACCGCCATCTAGATTGTTATCTCGATCACAAAATCAATGATCGCCGTCAAGATTTACCAGTGATCGGCGTAGGTAGTGCTATTCCCGGGATTTGGTGACCGTGAATTCAGAGTGGCCACTCGCTAGTCCCGACCTCGATTAACGCCCTCCTCTAATGCCGATGCGCCCGGATATGTTCGGTGAAGCCATCGCAAGCTTAGTTCCACACCTTCCCTTCCTAGTACTTGAAGCATGTAGTACTTGTTGAACTTGCAGTTCCATGGGAAAGTTCTTCGAACTGCACGATTCTCTAAATCGTTCTTGTGCCGCACTGCAAAGGTGTGGAACGGGCTCCCAGGAAATATCTTCCCCCACTCCTACAATCCACAGATCTTCAAATCGCGGGTTAATAGCCTTTCCCCAGCAACATTAGTCCACCTCCAAGCCGGACTGGCACCTCCTCGGGGGTGAAATTGGCTGCGCCTGAGGTTGCGACCTCGGACAGAGCCACCCAGTTCGGTAGCAATAAAAAAAAAATAAATAAATAAATAAATAAATTTAAAAAAAAAACAAAAAAACATACTGAAGGACCACAACATCAATTTTAACAAGTACTGCAACTTAGTAGACCGGATTGTGAGAAACGGATTCAAGACTGATCTCTTCGCTGTGGAAGTCGGAGCAAGAGGACTACCAGCGAAGTCGCTCTACAGTCCCTTCAAGAATCTAGGGCTGCCAAGATCGACGCTAAGCTCATACATGGAGAGAGCTTCGAAAACTTACTGGAAGCATCCTACAGAATATGGATAGGTAGAGAGAGGGAGGTCGAGAGCGGGACTGGTGGTTTCCCCGAGTCCTAGTCAACGCAGACTAGCTAGACTAGATTAGTACCTTATAGGTACTATACATACATTTTCTTTTGCAGCGTTATTTTCCCCTAGTGTAAGGAAATTTTCGAAATTGACAACCCTAATGCTTCAGCAGCGCCCTCGCACAAACGTCATCCACGTTCATTTCAAGCCTTGTCGCACTATAGTTGAAACCCTTTGTTTTCATTTGGTCATATTTTCAAATTGTCAGACTTTCAAATGGTCAGAATTGCAATTCGTCAGATTTGGTACACTTAAACGCTTAATCTGAAATTAATATTTTACAAAATCTCTTAAATGAAACCGCTGGTCGAAACCTTATTGGTGACTTCATGTTTTTAATGTTTCTTAATTTTGGCCTATCCCTGGCCTTGGATAAATGAATAAATCCTGGCACCTATTATTGAGTACCATGAATACGCGTTTTCGAATAGGTTTCCCGTATAAATTATAGAAACCTCCTTTCAATTTCTGCTGCCCTGGTACTTTAGAACCGTTCACAGTAGTCTTACCAAGTAGTCTTTCGGGTTTCCACTTTAATTACGGTGACTGTATTCTGACCATTTGAATGAAATTCTGACGAATTGAAAATCTGACCATTTCAAAGTCTGACGATTTGAAAATCTGACCAAATGAAAACAAAGTGTTGAGACGCTCTCTACCTGTAAAATAAAAGCTAACGACGTATGATGACGTACCACGACCAGGGCTGCGGTGAACCGCGCGCGTCTCTCGTGCAAGGGTCTGGAGCTGGACGCGGCGGCTGAGGTGATCCGCTCGCTGCAGAAGGAGCTCGACGAGGTCGAGGAGGCCGCCAGGGCGTTCGATCTGAAGCCGCTGCCCGGGGAGACGGTGAGTCGCAAGCGCGAGAGTCTGACACTTCTGGATTAGCGTACTCGCACTAGGCTTGCCAGATCTGATGTTAGCCTTCCTGGGACATATCTACGACCTGGAGTCTCACAAATAAGTTGGAAAAATATTTATACAATATTTTTCTGTTATAATTATCATTTTTACGGCGAACTTTTAGAGTGTTTTTTTTTTTATAGCAAACAACTTTAGTAAGCGACACTACACTAAAATGAATGTAGAATCTTCCTTTAAACATTAATTATTCATATTTCTTGTGAGTTTCTAATTTGAGTAATTTATCAGCATCGGGACTTCTGTTCGCCGGCTTCTTTGCACGACGTGAAGTCGTATGTACCACATTTTGCTTCCCGGGACAAAATGATCCTTCGCCCGGTACACGGGACATTGGAGCCTAGCCCGGGACAATCCCGGAACTCCCGGGCAACTGGCAACCCTAACTCGCACTGAATGAGATGCGTGTCGAAACATAAATGTAAATATTTTATGTTCATATGTTAGTACTGAGAACGTACTCGCTTTATATACAGGGTGTCCCAGAAACCTACGATAATCTGTCGACAGCTGAATATCTAATTTTAGATTTACTAACTAAAAATGGCTTAGTTTTTGAGATATTGTCATTTTTGTAAGAATCCAAAATTTTCTCCATCAGCTCATTTTTTTAAATGCCACAAGTACAAAAATGTAAAATTTTCTTAAATCTAGTGAAAAGTAAGGCTTTCACACGGTATAATTTATTTTTTTCAACTATTTGGGAACAGCTGATGCAGCCAAATGGTGGTGTAAAGTTTCCGTAAATAAAAAATTTACAGATTTCGTGCCTTACACGACTATCGAGCACATTGAAAATGAATCTACGGAATTTATTCAAAGAATATTTTTTCAAAAAGGTTGAGCTACAGGGCAACCCCTTAACCCGATCGTCTTTGTTTTAGGCTAAAATTGTAGCTGACTAAATTGTCCAGAGGAGTTTTTCTCAAATTTTTTATATCATTCTTCGTTTCCAAAATATCGAGCGCCAAAATAAAAAAATCGTTAAATTTGATATTTTTTCACTATTCGGCCATAACTTTTTTCCTTTTTTACTTTCTCGAATAATTCTTTTTGCACCTTACAGCTCTCAGGAAGACGCGTCTTTTGAGCCACATTTTGAATGTCATATCTTCACAACTCTCCGAGATATAAGGGGATCGCACTTTTCCGTGAAATCGGGGCCTATACTGGAACGAACCTAAAGACATTTTCAATGTCAAAAATGCGTACTGAGCGTGTTGTGTGTGTGTGTGTGCCGCGCAGCCGGAGTGGGCGTCGCAGTCGCTCGCGAACGCGTCGCGCAACACGGCGTCGTCGGTGGCGCAGCTGGTGTCGTCGCTGCGGCACAACGACGCGGCGGGCGGCGGCCGCGCGTGCGGCGACACCGCGCACAGCCTGCGCGAGTTCGTCGGCGGCGTGCGCGCCGTCGCCGCCGCGGACTCGGAGCCGCGCAACAGGGAGAGGTCTGTCGGCGTCTGCGCAGTCTACAACATATTATATACCTTCTTTATTCTTTATTCTCATCATTGTATTGTTGTATTGTATTGTTTACAAGCTGTGCCCGCGGCTCCGCCCGCTCTCATATTCGACTTCACTGCTAACCTCATAAGCCATTTAGCGTGATAGTAAGTAGCCTATAGTTGATGGGAAGAATCAAGCTATCCGTAGAATTTTGTTTTATTAAAATCGGTTCAGTGTTTCTCAAGTTATAAGCGGACAGACAGACATACACTCAGACACTCAGACACTCAGACAGAAAGCAGACGTTGGATTTTATTATAGGTAAGGATTGATCATTCATATGGCAGTTAGACTGCGCTCGAACTTGTCACAATTTGTTCTATCCGGTTCGATTACACCCACGAAGAGGAATCGAACAAGAAACTTCGCAGGGTAATTTTTTAAACATATTTTTACAAGTATTTAGTGACTAGCCACATAATAACACCGCACATAGTCTATCTAAAGCACAGCTTGAAATCAACAATTTTGCTGAGAGTTCCGACTACGAAGACTTATTAATTAAGTGAATCAGGTGTAAAGAGCATTCGTATGGTAGTACACTACGTTTGAATTTGTCCTGTTAGTTTTTACAATCCGGTTCGATTACACCCACAAAGAAGAGCCGGCAAGAAACTTTGCAGGAATTTTTTTTCAACGTCTTCGATTACAATACATTGTGACTACACAATAGACACAGCTTACATTTTAAGAGCTAGAATAACTATAATTTAAGCTTGATAATTCTGACCACACACTAGAGCATTCGTAATTTGTATAAATATTGCTGGCAAGGTCGAGTCGGCCAGCGTGTATAAGTCCACTGCTGGACATACGCCTCTCTGATTTAACTCCCGTCCTTCCCGTCTTAAATGTGTAGGGCATGGTTACTTCAAGGGCCCACAGTTACTTCAGTGCTGTATCTATGACAGGGCTCTCCAAACCACGGCCCGCGGGCTGAATATGGCCACTTTATCAGGCCAGCACCTATATTAGGCCAAAATTTTTTTTTTATTGTCAACATAGTATCATTTTCCTGATTTCCACATTATTCGAGGAATTTAGCTACACGTACTTTTAGTTTATTATTTATTTACGAAAATAAAATTATTTTTTATAGAAAAAAGTCTAATAGCAAACGAACTAGAAACGGCTATGTAAATATGTTGTGTTTTCCGTCCAGTTCAGTGTAGCCGGCACAACCGAAGGGAATCACTGACGTGGCACCAAGTTCATCCGGTGTTATGGGCTGACGTCACGGATGTTGTAGGTGGTGTGGCCAACCGTGTCAGTTTCCATAAAAAAAAAGTGGCCTGTGAAAAAAAGTTTGGTAGACCTGCCCTGCTCTAATGAGGTCTAAATGGTGTTTGTTTTTTCTTTTTTCTAATCAAACATTAACAAGCCCACCCATTGGCCTCGGCAGGGTGATTGACTCCGGCCGCCAAGTGCTGACGTCCTCGCTGCTGCTGGTGGAGACGGCAAAGAAGTATCTGACCACGTCGGAACGCATCGACACAACCACCATCGTCTCTATCGCCAAGAACATTTCGCAGGTAACGCATTGTACAACATTTGACTTGTGCGTATTTAGGTGACATACAGAAATGTATACATGTATGACAGGAAATTCGATCTATTCCCTGAAAGTGGTTATACTAGAGGTTATTTGGAACAATTTAACCCACATCAACTGGGTTTTTTAATGAAAAAAAAATTTTTTTTCTATAAAAATTTACATAAAGATAAAAATAAATTTCATTCAAGATATTGAGAGTTTTGGGCCGATATTTTTATTTGAAATGATTGGTAGCTTAGCAGTTTTCAGAAAAATGTCAATGGAGGGCCCAAAAATAACGATATTTTTTTACAAATTTTTCTTTCGATTACAGGTCAGAAATTAAAAAAAAATCTTAAAACCCCTATATCCCGGAAACCGCTCATTTCCGACCCCAAGTTGATGGGACTTAAATTGTTCAAAAAAACCTCTAGTATAACCCCTTTCAAGGAATAGATCGAATTTCCAGTCAACCTGTATATCTATATAAATTCAAATATTTACCGTCCATTAAATTTTAAATTTAATTTTATTATTGGTTTAAAAGTGATGTTCAAAAATTATGAGCCCTTTTCCGGAAACCCTTTGACAGGAAATCACAGACTAGTTTGGAAAGAATACTGTTAGTTACTCGTATGTCATCCAGCCGACATGATATGTGCACATACAAGTAGCAATGGATGATCGCATGGATTCAGTCAGCCTCGGTAGCTCAGCGGTGCGGTCCGTCGACTGTTGTTAAGCGAACCTGAGCGCGGTCAGTACTTGCTTGGGCGACCACTCGACCGTTGGAGGCTGACCGCGATTCGGATTCCACATAAAACTGTAGGCCCCTTCCCTTCTTACCTTACGAGTGTGATAGGGTTTATCCCGCCCGGGTTGATACCACCGCACTAAATGAAACCGTTTATTGCCCGTGGTACCACCAGGTTGTACACCCAGTGGTACCACGGGCAATTTTTTTTGCCCTTAGTACACCTGAACATTCTATTCAGATTTTTATGTTAGATGATTATTATACATACTAACTTTTACCCGCGGCTTCGCTCGCGTAAAATTCTGTTCAAAAAATTCAAAAATTTCAAAATTTGCAAAAAATTCAAAATTCAACATACTAGCTTTTACCCGCGGCTTCGCACGCGTAAAATTCGGTTGAAAAAATTCAACATTTAAAAAAAATCAAAATTTGCAAAAAATTAATTTTTAAAAATTTCAAAACTTGTAAAAAATTTTAAAATTTGTGAATTTTCAAAAATTTCAAAGTTGTCTCAATTTTCAAAAATTTCAACAATTCGAAATTTAAAACTTTGACTATACCGGTATTAACTTAGTCCTGGTTTCCAACTTGGTTAGTTGGAAAAGAATGCCGCAAGGCATTAAACTCGCCTTTTGTGACCCTTTATTTAATGGTGAACAAAAACAGAATGTTCAGGTGTACCACGGGCAAAAAAAAATTGCCCGTGGTACCACTGGGTGTACTTCGGGCAAAAAAAAATGCCCGTGGTACCACTGGGTGTACTACGGGCAAAAAAAATTGCCCGTGGTACCACTGGGTGTACAACCTGGTGGTACCACGGGCAATAAACGAATGAAACGGCGGTCGAAACGGCTATGTAAATAGTTCGTGTTTTCCGTCCAGTTCAGTACAGCCGACATGAAATGAAAGAAAGCACTGACATGGCACCAAGTTCACCCGGTCTTATGGGCTGACATCACGGATGTTGTAGGTGATGTAGCCGACCGTGTCAGTTTCGAAAAAAAAACATATGGTTGTTTAAAAAAAAAGTTACTGTACTCACGGGTCAGACGCACACCTCTGCGTTATGCCTGGTTGACACGATGCGAGTTCACGCACGAGAAATGCTTCTCGAACGCATTCACGCACCGTGTAGACAGTTCTCGCGAACACTCGACGAACGCTTCGCGATAGCAAGTTTTCTCTTTCGAGAAGGCGGCATGCTCCTCGTGCGTGAAACCTCGCATCGTGTCAACGTACCTTAAGTCTGGCGCGCGCCCTATGTCGCGCTTTCCACGTTTTGAGAGATGTCCTCACATTGATGTTGTGTGGGCAGAGACTGGAGCAGACTGTGGAGGCTGTGCCGTCGCACAAGGAGCTCGACATCGCGATGGAAAACATCAACGAGACCCTCAACATACTCAGCATGGGCGAGTTCCCGCCCTCGGACCGCACGTACGGGTGAGCACTATCTTCTTCTTCTGAAGACTGATCTCTTCGCTGTGGAAGTCGGAGCAAGAGGACTACCAGCGAAGTCGCTCTACAGTCTCTTCAAGAACCTAGGCCTGCAAGATCGACGCTAAGCTCATACATGGAGAGAGCTTCGAAAACGTCACTGGAAGCATCCTACAGAATATGGATAGGTAGAGAGAGGGAGGTCGAGAGCGGGACTGGTGGTTTCCCCGCGTCCTAGTCAACGCAGACTAGCTGACGAGGGCTTGCCGCGAGCCGAAACGTAACGCACGCTGGAGAACTACACAGAGTAGCCGCTCGCTAGTCCCGACCTCGATGAACACCCTCCTCTACTGCCGATGGGCCCGGATATGTTTGTTGAAGCCATCGCAAGCTTAGTTCAACACCTTCCTTCCTTCTTCTTCTTGATGGGCATTTTCGGCATGTAGGTCGCGCTGTTTGGACCCGTTGTGCGTATCACCCCGGCCGCTACTCCATCCAGCCCACCTCCTTCCAGAAGTTCTGCAGGCACCCGACGTCCTTGCAGGCCTCTTGGAGTACCCTCGGGTTTTTGAGGATGTTTGCCCGCTCATTTGCCACCCCCTCGCACTGTAGCAGCACATGCGATGGCGTTTCCTCAGCCCCCATGCAAGGGCTATCCGTTTTACCTATAATGAATAACAAGTGTTTATTTAGTGGATAGTGTCCATTCAAAGTTCCCACCACCAATCTGATTTGACCTTTGTTTAGCTGTAGTATAGCGTCGTACTAAGCGGCGAGTGGCCGAGTGGTTTGGGCATCGGCTTCTCATGCGAGAGGTCCGTGGTTCGAATCCGGTCGGCGTGTACCAATGAGTTTCTTCTGACGAAAAAATTTACGTGCATACCTACCACCTGCCTTAGATGCTGGATTACATAAAAAAAATACATATAATGTAACCAAACGTGTCAGTTTCCATAAAAAAAAATGTTGCAGAGATCTTCAACACGAGCTGAACTCTGCGGCGGAGGGTCTGAACGCGGCCAGCTCGGAGGTGGTGCAGACGGTGGAGCGGCCGGCCGCGCTCGCCGACTCGAGCCGCGGCTTCGGCGACGCCTTCGACCGTCTCCTCGGTGTCTCTATGGAAATGTGCGGCCAGACTGAGGTGTGTGTGTGGCTCTACTTTTGACGTGTTTGTTGTTCGGACTCGTTCTCCGCGCTTAAGCCCACTCCATTGCATGCCTTTTGCGCGTACTACGGCCTTACTCCATCCGGCCGAGTTCTTCCAGGAGGCTGCACACTCTCTTTGGGTCTTGACACGCCTCTCAAAGTGTAGTAGGGCCTCCACAGCTCCTTCGCCCTTATGTCTGCCAACTCCTCGCACTCCAGCAGCACGTGGGTGGGTGTCTCGTCCGCCTGCGGACATGCTCTGCACAGTGGACTGTCCGTTACTCCAATTATATAGAGGTGTCTGTTAAGTGTACAGTGACCAGTAAGCATAGCTATCACTATACGTAGTTTTGATCTATAGACACGGAGCAGCGTCTTGGTGAGACGGAGGTCCGGCTTCGCCATCGCCTCCCTCGCCTGTCTGCAGTCGCTGCCCGCTGCCCATCTGGCTGTGTGTAGTTGATACGTACGTTTGTGTATCCAACTTTTCAGTTGGTTGTGTGGCACTACTTTTGACGTGAATACATATTTAAATTTGCTTCCATAGCGGGAGCCAATCCAGAAAACTGATGATAACAAAATCGGGGAATACAGTTTGGTGTTGCAACTTCATATCTTGCATCTACATCCAAAATTTAATTACATACACCACTCGATAGCTAAAGGATCAAAGAATTTGTTACGTAATACGCTCTAGGAAAATATTACCCGTTACGTACACGTATTCACGTTAAACACACGGCCCGTGGACACAGCCACACCTCGATTTTTTTTATGTGTAACATCTTAGCTCTCGGTGTGGGCAGTATTTGTGTTACGAATCTCAGTAGGCAACATGCTTCAAAAGATTATTGGGTGTATCAGGATAGGTTTTCGAAACTTCAGGGTTCGAAAGGGGCTCATATTTGA
Organism: Nematopogon swammerdamellus; assembly: GCA_946902875.1. NCBI lineage: Eukaryota > Metazoa > Arthropoda > Insecta > Lepidoptera > Adelidae > Nematopogon > Nematopogon swammerdamellus. The sequence goes on from OX336362.1 coordinate 1,827,139, forward strand.
AGACGAAAAGCTCTGAATCTTTTTCCCAGATTCGATCATTTTACAGTACTTTTTGGTGAAAATCTATTCTTCAAGATTTGGTTTATGGTTAACGTCCGCCTTTATTATATTAAAAATAAATTCTAACTCATGAATAAAAATGGGTAGGTTGCATACATAACTAGTACAATTGAACTGCGTGTAGGTAAACTCCAAACACTGAAAGTTCAATGACCTCAAAAGAAAAAGAGGACTGAATTAGTTCACTGAACTCTCCAGTCTCACTGTCCATCGAATTTTTATTACAATTTCCAACTTTTGTATGACCAAAAAAACAACGGAATTTCGATTTGAGTGATAAGGATTTTTTTCTTCTAATAATGAGTACTTTCTATTCCCGAAGTTTCTCAAACCTATCCTGATACACCCTGTATTATACTGTCAGTGGTGCGGTCAGTCGACTGTTAAGCAACCTTGAGTGGTCAGTACTTGAATGGGTGACCGCTCGACCTTTAGAGGCTGACCGCGGTTCGAATCCCACGTTAAACTATAGGTCCCTTCCCTTCTTACCTTACTAGGTGGTAGGGCTTATCCCGCCCGGGTTGATGATACCACCGCACTGAATGAATGAAACATCGGTCGAAACGCCTATGTGAATAGTTCACCTCCCAACGGTTGAGCGGTCACCCATGCAAGTACTGACCGCGCCCAGGTGTGCTTAATAACAGTCGACCGACCGCGCCACTGAGCTACCGATGCTGGCCGTGTTGGTACCACCGCGCCACTGTGCTACCGATGCTGACCGTGTTGCTACCACCGCGCCACTGAGCGACCCGTATACGCAGGACGACGAGACTCGCTCGCACATGCTGACGTCGATGCGCGGGGTGACGGTGTCGTCGTCGCGGCTGCTCGGCACCGCCAAGTCGGTCAGTCAGGACCTCACGCAGCCGAACGCGCGCAACCGACTCGCCGCCGCCGCGCGCGCCGTCACCGACTCCATCAACAACCTGGTGAGACCCCTTCTTTTCTTATTCAAGATAATGACAAAATCAACAAATTTTAACTGGATTTAGACGTATCAGCAAAGACTGCCTATCTAAAATAATTAAATAAATAAATAAGTTAAGTTTGGAACTTTAGCCATATTCGGTTACGTCAACCCCATGGTGACTTTAATTAAGACCCCTTTTTTAAATCGCTAGTTTAAGTTTGGGGCTTTAGGCTTATTCGGTTAAGTCAGGCCCATGGTGATTTTAAGTGAGACTAATCCCTAATTAAGTTTGGGACTCTAGCCATATTCGGTTACGTCAGCCCCATGGTTACTTTAAGTGAGACCCTTTTTTAATCCCTAATTTAAGTTTGGGACTATAGCCATATTTGGTTACGTCAGCCCCATGGTTACTTTAAGTGAGACCCTTTTTTTATCCCTAATGTAAGTTTGGGGCTTTAGCCGTATTCGGTTTCGTCATCCCATGGTGACTTTAAGTGAGACCCTTTTTTTAAATCGCTAATTTAAGTTTAGCGCTTTAGCCGTATTCGGTTAAGTCAGCCCCATTATGTATGACTTTAAGTGGGACCCGTTTTGTTATCCCTAATTTACGTTTGGGACTTTAGCCGTATTCGCTTACATCAGCCCCATGGTGACTTTAAGTGAGCGCCTTTTTTTAACCCTAATTTAAGTTTGGGGCTTTATCCGTATTTGGTTACGTCAGCCCCATGGTGACTTTAAGTGAGACCCTTTTTTTTATCCCTAATTTAAATTTAGCCTGTCGCACTACATTCATTGTCAAAATGAAGCGTGAGCTCATTGCATTTCATGAACTGTCAAGCGATATTTTACACATTCGCATTAGCATTCAGCGTTAGCCTGCTAATGGGGTAAGATTCGCAAGTGAATTAGATGAATGCTTTTTAGGTTTCCGTATCCCGTACGGAATAGCCTATTACTAAACCTCCGCCGTCCGTCCGTCCGTCTGTCCGAGGGCTGTATCTCTTGAACCGTAATAGGTAGCCCGTTAAAATTTTCAATAAATATTTTCAATAATAAAATTTTAAAATAATAAAAAAAAAGAAAATGGTAAAAATTAAGGGGGCTCCCATACAACAACGGTGCGAAAACTCGATTAGTCACGCTACTGAACAATATATGGCGCCACAGGCTTTTATACATTGCATTGTTGAAACACAAAAGATAGGCGGATAATAGTGGATAGATACGAAAACCTCCGTGCGCGAGTAAAACTCGCACTTAACAGATTTTTCGCATTAATTAACAAAACTACCCGCCCCTCCCCCGCCCCCGCAGGTGGACGTCTGCACGAACGCGGCGCCGGGGCAGAAGGAGTGCGACAAGGCGGTCCGCAGCATCCAGAGCACGGTGCCGCTGCTCAGCAGCCCCTCGCAGCCCGTCAACGATCTGGGGTACTTCGGCTGTCTCGACGCCATTGTCGACCAGTCCAAGACGCTCAGTGAGTATTTCATTTATTACTTCTTAAGTAAGCGACTAAGGGATAAGGGCAAGATGCCGTGCTAAAGGGCGACAGACTGGCCACCTCTCACCTTGGCACGGTACTTCCACCGAGTCATGCAGCAGGTGGGTCTTCATGCCTTACTTGCTGCTTGCTGCTGCTTGATCAATTGAATCTTGTTTGAGTTTATGTGAATTAATGTTGTCTCGTTGCAGGCGAGGGCATGTCCGGGATGGCGAACTCGGCGAAGCGTTCGGACCACGACCAGTTCTCGCGGTCGGTGCGTTCGGTCGCGGACGCCATCTGCGGCCTGGTCGAGTGTACCGCGCAATCCGCTTACTTGGTATGTACTCATCATCATCAATACTAATAATTAATCTGTAAGGGATGGTCATGGAGTGAGTTCACTGGCGGCTGGTCCTAAAGTGCGCTCGTGCGCCGCACTACCATATCACGAGAAGTCTTCACTTCACTCAAAATAAATAATATCTTACAACAAATACATACCTACATTAAAACCATAAAGATTGTACTCCAAATAAATACGAATGTGAATTCGACCTTATTTTAAGATCACAAGGCACTTTTTTGCGAGTAAATGTAATGCAACTCCTCATTCATACTGGTTGATTGTGCTGACTATTTCGCTTTGTAAAGTAAGCATTGTGTTAGTAAGCATGTTACCTGCAGGTGGCGGTGTCGGACGAGACGAGCGTGGCGGGGCGCGCGGGGCTGGTGGATCAGGCGCAGTTCGCCCGCGCCGCGCAGGCTATCCAGCACGCGTGCGAGGTCCTCTCCAATCCCAACAGCAATCAGCAACAGGTCCGTCAATGCTAACATATCTTGTGGTAATACTCTCATGTCATCATCATCATCATCAGCCTGTATCGGTCCACTGCTGGACATAGGCCTCTCCCAAGGCGCGCCACCACACGCGGTCTTCCGCTCTTTTCATCCATCCACTCCCCCGGCTACCTTTTTTTGGTCATCTATCCACCTAGCCGGGGGGCGTCCCACGCTATGTTTGCTTGTACGTGGCCTCCATTCGAGCACCCGTCTATCGGTTGTCGGGTCAACGACAGATGTGCCCAGCCCACTGCCACTTCAGCTTGCTTATTTTCTTAGCAATGTCAACTACCTTAGTTCTTTGATTTCTATCATGCATGATATACTCTCATGCCCCTTTTCTAAATGCTGAAGCGGCAAAGCTTTCCTAAAGCGGCGGGTGGCCGAGTGGTTTGGGCGTCATCGGCTTCTCATGCGAGAGGTTCGAGGTTCGAATCCGTGCGGTGTGTACCCTGTGAGTTTTTTCTGACGAAAAATTTTACGTGCATATACCTGCTGCTTCACCGTTCGGAACCAGTGTAAAACTGTAGGTCCCTTCCCTTGCACCTTACTAGGTGGTAGGCTCAAATTGTAGCCGACTGGGTTGGAACCACCGTACTGGATGTAAGATGGTCGCATAATGGCCTCGGCTGTGTTCTCCTCTAGTTCAGTATAATCTTCACCATGCTCCAGTGAATATAAATATGAACTGTATCGCGCAGGTGCTGTCAGCCGCCACTGTCATCGCGAAGCACACGAGCGCCCTCTGCAACGCTTGCCGCGTCGCCAGCGGCAAGACGCCCAACCCTCAGGCCAAGAGACACTTCGTACAAGCGGCGAAGGACGTCGCCAACTCTACGGCGGCGCTGGTGAAGGAGATCAAGGCGCTCGACAATGATTATAGCGAGGTATACTTAGTACATCCTTTCTCTATATAAGGTCTTTTTTTTAACTAACGAGGCGTAAAGCGATCGGGATCGCCGTGCGCGCCGCCGCCGCTGCTCCGCGCCGCTGCCCGAATTTGTGCCAAGGTCAAGGTTCAATAACCATTGGCGCATTCCGAACTTTAATAAACTTTCACAATTATTATCTCGGTAATTATTAGAAATAGAAACATAGTTTCTTAGCAAAAGATGTTTAATATGTAAAAGCGTTGTGTAATTTTTTTTTATATTTAACAAATGTAAAAATGTTACCCCCTTTTTTATAATTTTAATATGATCGGTTTCCGATACAGAACATCCCTTTACGCCTTGTCAGTTAAAGAAAAAAACCTTATACTCGTATATTAAGTTATTAAAGATTAGGCAAGCATCCATAGGTCTATCGAAAGCCTTCGATACCGTATCACTTGAAATGATTAATCCAAAAATATTGTTTTGCATGTTACATGAAATTTTGTGTTGAAATGTTTTTAAATATACACAGTATCATAATCAGCTTGTAAGAATTTTTGCAATAAATGCAATGCAATTTTAAGTAAATGCATACTAGTAAAATATGATGTATCACGAGGCTTTATTTTTGGACCATCACTTTTTATAATTTTTAATAACAGGTTATTAAAGTTTGGTAAGGCTAAGTTTAGAGTAGGAATTGACCCCCAATAAAAATACAGACTATATACCAATGTAGTAATCTATCCATGCCAAATGCGGGCACTCAACCGCAAGAATATAACTCGGTTCATAGCGGAAATCGGACTTGGGGGTGAGGTCTAAACTGTTGAGAGATCACAATGGATCATCCTAGGTCGCAGTGACAACAGGACCCAGGGGGGCCTAACTCTCACACTTTACATTGTTTTAAATTAAAGCAGCTTTACTCACGGTTCCACTCCGAGCTGTGGCTCGACGTTTCGGGCCAAACGTATGGCCCATCTTCATGAGCACTCTGCCTAGTGCGATGGTTGGCAGAGAACTGCCAACCGTGCTCATGAAGATGGGCCATACGTTTGGCCCGAAAACGATAAAAAACCCCTACCGAGTTTCTTGCCGGCTCTTCTTTGTGGGTGTAATCGAACCGGATAGTAAAAACTAAACAGGACAAATTCAAGCGTAGAGTACTACCATACAAATGATGAATAAAGAATAAAGAAAGAATACCACAGTCAATTTTTTTTAATTCATCATTGTCAGACTTAGCTTCGTTAGAATCTACCTAATGAACTTTTTTCTAAAAAAAACTAGACCAGTACCTACCTGTTATTGAAGTTATGCTTAGCATTAGCAAAATGAATTCATAATGAATACCCCGTTAGCGCTTAGCACTGCTAAGCGCCCTGATGAATAAAAATGAATGTTAACGCTAAGCAATAAACACATTTCATTTTAGTTAGCATTGCTCTTTCGTTTCGGAAAGCGCAAAGCAATGAAGTATGCGCTATTGGTCTGTGTTAGTGCTAGCTGCGCTAGCAGCTAAACAATGCGAATGCGATATGAGTGCGGGCGAATTAGTCTGACACGAGTCCGTCCAGTGACGAGGACGCATATCGTTGGACAGCTGAGATTTTTTACATCTGTTAGTAATGTGGTTTGATGTGAAGCATCAATTAATAAGCCACCCATAAGGTGTATATTATTCATTATTAGTTAAAATGCTCGTTCATTCATTTAAACTCTTGAGTGAATTCGCACTTCATTATAATACGACATTCGTTGTCTTAAAATGAAGTGTGAGTTCATTCCATTTCATGAACTGTCGAGCGATATTTTTCGCATTCGCATTAGCATTCAACGTTAGCATGCGAATGGAGTAAGTGAATTAAATGATTTTTTTTTAGGTTTCCGTATCCCGTACGGAAGCCTATTACTAAGCCTACGCCGTCTGTCTGTCAACCTGTCCGTCTGTCCGAGGGCTGTATGTCTTGAACCGTAATAGGTAGCCGGTTGAAATTTTCACAGAATATGCGTTACTATGGCGGATATAACAACAAATATTAAAAAAAAAAAAAGAAAATGTTAAAAATTTTGGGGGGCTCCGATACAACAAACATACAATAAAAGCGATTAGTCACACTATTGAATAATAGATGGCGCCACAGGCTTTTATACATTTCAATGTTGAAAAACAAAAGATAGGTGGATAATAGCGGATAGATACGGAAACCTCCGTGCGCGAGTAAAACTCGCATCGCACTTAACCAGATTTTTTTCGTATTAATTAATACTAGCTGTTTGAAAATGCTTCTTATGTCCTAACCACTGGCGGCTGGTCCTAAAGTGCGCTCGTGTGCCGCACTACCATACCACGAGAAGTCTTCACTTCACTCAAAATAAATAATACCTTACAACATACTACATTAAAACCATAAAGATCATACTCCTAATAAATACGAATGTGAATTCGACCTTATTTTATAGATCCCAAGGCACGTTTTTGCGAGTAAACGCGCGCGCCGTGCGGAATATAAATCACACGCGGGTCTCCCATACTGAATGTATGGGGATCGGCAAAACACCGCTGGCGCGTGAGACAGAAGATACTTCATAGAAACAGTATGGACCGAAAGGAGTTCTGCGTGCGGCGCACGAGCGCCAAACAATGACGCTATATCGTGAATGCCCGCGCGTGCGACACGTCGCATCGCGAGCGATTCGTTTTGCACGAGTCCGTCTTACAAGCTCTTTGCCGTCTACCTCAAAGCGAACCGTCTACCTCGAAGCGAGTCACTAGTCAGCGCGCTCGCGCTGTCATGTGATGTGATGATGTCACATACCCGTTAGCGCGCGAATATTTAAAATGGGATAGGGTTAGGTTTTGTGCTTTCTGTCACGTGATACTGTGAATTAAGTGATGCCGATATTTGCCTAATCGTTGGTTAAACGTAAGGCTTTACAATCAGGTCATCCCTGGTTCAATTCCTACTTTTCAAATGCTTTTATTTTTATATATTTTTTTAAAGCATTTTTGGGACATTACTACTGTTTTCTTTTTGAAAGCTGCAGTAGTGTTGTGGTCTATGAGTGTATTCATAAAGGTATTAAAAATAAGTTAAAAAACTTGTTTGGATTTTTTTTTTGCAACTCATTGAGGGTCTTGAGAATATTCATACAAGGTACGTACACAATAAAACGCAGGCGTTTAAAAAATTCGGAAGTCCCGATATTAAAATAACATGACGGGAATGTGTTGGGAAATTTGGTATTTAAGTAACTTAGCGCACTACCGGTCACTGAAGTCATCAGCCGCCACTGGTCCTAACCCTAGTCTAATGTCTTATGTGCTAACCCAAGAGCAATGTTTGTGCCGCGCAGGCGAACCGGAGCCGCTGCGCGCAGGCGACCGGGCCGCTGCTCGACGCCGTGCACAGCCTGTGCCAGTTCGCCAACAGTCCGGAGTTCGCCTCCGTGCCCGCCAAGATCTCGCCGCAGGCCAGGAGGAGCCAGGAGGCGATCCTCGAGAGTGGCAGGTCGGTACTTGTTCGTCAAGCCATCGCCCGAGTAAACCATTCCGTATATGTGAAAAACGTTTCATGATCTTGGAAAACGCATTCGTTGTCTACAAAAGAAGCATTGCATAATGTTAAACATCTTTCAGTTTCAACAACACCCACAACATCTTTGTGATAAATTGAAGACACCCCAGTTTGTGAAATTATATTTTTCTGAGACTCCAACCTGATGTTCAGCCACTTCATCCGATATTATAAAAAGCCCCCTAAAAATTGTACTCGTCGAATAGCCACGTCGTCAGTGAAACGACCGACCGACGGTGTTCTCTCTTGGCTCAGGATGATCATCAAGGGCTCCTGCTCGATGGTGGAGTCGGCGAAGGTGCTGGCTGTTCAGCCCACAGACAAGCCGCAGTGGCAGAGTCTCGCCACCCACAGCAAGACCGTCTCCGACAGTATCAAGGCGCTCGTCAATAATATTCGGTAAGATTACTAATAAAAATTCTACAGCTACCAATAATTTGTTACATTAATTTGATTATGGTACATTTTTTGAAGTGAAAACTTCTTTAGCGGCGCTTGTCACTTTTTATATGGGGAAAAAAATGTATGTTCGCTTCAGCGCGTCAGATAACAATCTATCGTTGCTATGACAACCGCGTCAGATAACAATCTATAGTAGCTATGACAACCGCGTCAGATAACAATATATCGTTGCTATGACAACGCTCAATACATGACATCTCAAAGTTCTGCAAAATTAATGTAGGGTTCCGTAACAAATGCATGTCTGTCCGTTCTACTAAATTTAACATTTATTTCAAAATGAATGTAGGGTTCCGTAACAAATGCATCTCTGTCCGTTCTACTAAATTTTACAATTTTCAACCAAGGTCCTCCGACGGTTATTTTATAATAAAAGTAGGGTTCCGTAACACGTTTATGTCTGTCCATTCTACTAAGTTCTGCAAAATTAATGTAGGGTTCCGTAACAAATGCATGTCTGTCCGTCCTACGAAATTAAACTTTTTTTTTTATATTTTTTTTCCATTAATTTTTTTTTTTTTTTGTTACGCAATGTTACGGTGTTAGTTTCACTTCTGCCGGCACTCCCGGAGTGCAACTGTGGCTTTTTTTTAAGGAAACCGACACGTTTGTTTACATCACCTACAACATCCGTGATGTCAGCCCATAACACCGGGTGAACTAGGTTCCATGTCAGTGCTTCCCTTCATTTCATGTCGGCTACACTATGATGGTTTTGAATAACAACAAAACCAATATTATGTGCCAACAAAATGCACGGCATTACTCTATGAAGAAGCAGTCCTGTTGTGTTCATCAATATTGCATATTTTACTCCTCTGAAAATCTATTTCATCATAGTCCTGACAAAACCAGCAAGTCTGGCACTGCCCAGAGATTATATCTCCTGTCATAGCGTTTTGTTGTGTCACTAGAATAACTCCATCGTATTGTTAGGTAAATGAAAAAATTATAATTTCGAAGTCAAATAGATTCTGGCTTTACATCACCACAACACATGTGTTCGGTTACCAGATAAAACCAGTAGGGAACTGAAATTGCAGTGGAATAATCAGTAGTAATTTTGCAGTGACAAGGCTCCGGGTCAGCGGGAATGTCTAGCCGCTCTGGAGACCCTGAACTCTCAGCTACGGGAGCTGGACCAGGCGTCGCTGCAGTCTGTGCAGCAGAACTTCGAACCGAGAAAGAGCAACACACTGCAAGGTAAACAACTGCATAGTAGGGTTGCTAGAATTATGATATTATTTTCCAAATCAGTCAGCTTACTATTGTTAAACAGTGCCGCAGCCGTTTTTAGGCGTAAAATTTTATAGCAAAGTTATGACTGCAGTTAGTCTCATGATAAAAATATGTTCGATCATCCCAAGGCCTTTGATATAGTTGAACTTTGGATATTTTTATATGAAACGTGTAAAATTTAAAGTAAAGTTTTGCTCTTTGCTTAATCTGGAGGCTTTCCATATTCAAAACGAAGAAATTTTGCAAGATAGGAAGAATATTTGCAGTCATAGCATTTTAGTGTGGTGTCCCTCAAGGTAGTATTTTGGGACCACCTTTTTTTCTTCAGATCTTCTCTCTACTAATCAGACATGATTAAATACAAACAATTATGTACTTAAAGTCAAACACTACAAATAATGTTTCTATTGTAGGTTTCTCGGAGCAGATTGAGAGTTCGGCAACAGAAATTCTGGAACGTCTGGAGCCGCTTCGTACAGCGGCACGTAGCGAGGCTGAAAACTTGGGTCATACTGTTGTGCAACTGGTGAGTTAATCCATATTTTGATTATTCTGGGATTGGAAATACTCTTGCAATTGAATTGGTGTACATTTACATAGGCTCTTGGTAGATTTTTTTATAAAGATTTTTTTTTAACCTGGCACGTCTGGCTACATGTTTGGAGTCATGATCAAATCTATTACACTGAATTGATTGAAAATTTTGCTTGTTGTGGTGGTACCAATCCAGTCCATACCACTTAGTAAGTTAAGGAAATCCAAATATAAACTGGAGCAAGCAGTTTACATCTTGACCGTAAATAAGCAGCCTAGTTGTCGAGTAAGTGCACTGTATTGTTAATTATTGTATTTTACTGGTACCTTTTTCACCAGGCACCTGGTGCTGCATTCTTTAGTTTTCTATGTACTCCACAGTCGTCTAGTTGCAGAATCTGCTATAATGAATTTTGACTTAAATTGTCCTATAAATTGGGTTTAAATCTGTGTGTAAACGCAAACGGTTCCGTCCATACAATTTGTGTCTAAACCTGCTATTTCATATACAAAATCTATCATAAAGTTGACAGTTTGCCGCAAAATCCGCTATAATTATAAGTGTGTTAGAACATTGAACCTAAAGAAAATAAAAATGTTTTTTTCGTTTCTGAACATTTTGCCAAAACTTTTATGGCGGGTTTTGCAACTAGACGACTCAGTTGTCAATCACATTTGCTTTTATTTTAGTATTTGTGTTAGGTTTTTATTAATTATTTAGGTTTTCTTTTGAACATTTATAAAGAAGATTTTCACGACCAACCATTTGTTATATTAAGATAAGCGGTCAGAATTTTATTTGAATTTTAGTTTTTAAAATAATGTCATTTCGGCGTCATCACTAGTAGAAATGATATAAACCTCAAAACCAAGTCAACTTAGCCTGGAAGTAACAATATAAACCCAAAATAAATTATGCAAGTGCCTTAATTGAATGTACACAATGAACACCAATGAGAGACTCCGTGGGCATTCTTTAAAATTAAACCGAAACATTTCCAACTCCAACCCAAGAATGTACTTTCTATCTAACCGAGTAGTGGACTCTTGGAACAAGCTACCACAAGAAGTGATAAGTGTTATCTCAGTGAATGGTTTTAAAAATCTGCTTGACAAACATTTGGAAAATATTAACAAAAAAAACAAACACTAATGTAATGAAATAAAAAATTAATAAATAAAATAAAATATATCATAAAACAGTGCACTCAACGCGTGAAGTGCACGCATCAGCTGCAATCTGCTAGTTTATATAAATAAATAATAATAATAAAACACTTCATTATTCTAGCTTGTCTCCTGCCGCTTGCGTTATTACCGTTTTTAATTTTTGTGTTAATTTTGTGTATTTTTATTACTTTTGTATAATATATGTAAAATTAATATACATTTTTTAAATGTGAAATAAAGGAAAATAATAATAATAAAACAGATAGGACTATGCTCGTGAATAGACCTGATATTGTGATAGTGGACCGGGAGGCGAGGCGCGCAACGCTCGTCGATATCGCCGTGCCGCACGATGGTAACCTCGTCAGTAAGGAAGCAGAGAAGATGCTGAAGTATCTGGATCTGCAGCACGAGGACTCGACGATCGTTGTGTCCATAGTCGTTTCGGCGCATGGGCTGATAGCGAAGAGCCTCGATGACCACCTTATGAGGCTCTCGCTGAGTGGTTGGGTCAAGGGCCAGATCCAGAAGGCAGCCCTGGTCGACACTGCACGCATCGTTCGGAGGTTTCTCTCTTTGGGACCCGACCATCGGTAGCCTGGGCTCGCCCCGCCGCCGGTGGTGGAAACTCCATTTGTTTTTATATCAATTTTAGGTTTTAATTTTGTAAAAATGTAAAATTTATATAAAGAGAAATGTGTGAATAAATGTATAAAATAATAAAACACTTCATTATTCTAGGTGTCCTACGTGGAGCCTCTGGTGCAGGCTGGCATCGGCGCGGCGTCCAACATCACGGAGAGCTCGCCGCAGCTCTCCGTGCTGGAGCAGTGCAAGACTGTGGTCGAGGGGGTCACGCAGCTCGTTCTCGCTTCTAAGGACGCCGGCGGCAACCCCAGGGTCAGTATCTAGGTGTCCTACGTGGAGCCGCTGGTGCAAGCTGGTATCGGCGCGGCGTCCAACATCACGGAGAGCTCGCCGCAGCTCTCCGTGCTGGAGCAGTGCAAGACTGTGGTCGAGGGGGTCACGCAGCTCGTTCTCGCTTCTAAGGACGCCGGCGGCAACCCCAGGGTCAGTATCTAGGTGTCCTACGTGGAGCCTCTGGTGCAGGCTGGCATCGGCGCGGCGTCCAACATCACGGAGAGCTCGCCGCAGCTCTCCGTGCTGGAGCAGTGCAAGACTGTGGTCGAGGGGGTCACGCAGCTCGTTCTCGCTTCTAAGGACGCCGGCGGCAACCCCAGGGTCAGTATCTAGGTGTCCTACGTGGAGCCGCTGGTGCAAGCTGGTATCGGCGCAGCGTCCAACATCACGGAGAGCTCGCCGCAGCTCTCCGTGCTGGAGCAGTGCAAGACTGTGGTCGAGGTGGTCACGCAGCTTGTTCTCGCTTCTAAGGACGCCGGCGGCAACTCCAGGGTCAGTATCTAGGTGTCCTACGTGGAGCCTCTGGTGCAAGTTGGTATCGGCGCGGCGTTCAACATGACGGAGAGCTCGCCGCAGCTCTCCGTGCTGGAGCAGTGCAAGACTGTGGTCGAGGGGGTCACGCAGCTCGTTCTCGCTTCTAAGGACGCCGGCGGCAACCCCAGGGTCAGTATCTAGGTGTCCTACGTGGAGCCTCTGGTGCAGGCTGGCATCGGCGCGGCGTCCAACATCACGGAGAGCTCGCCGCAGCTCTCCGTGCTGGAGCAGTGCAAGACTGTGGTCGAGGGGGTCACGCAGCTCGTTTTCGCTTCTAAGGACGCCGGCGGCAACCCCAGGGTCAGTATCTAGGTGTCCTACGTGGAGCCGCTGGTGCAAGCTGGTATCGGCGCGGCGTCCAACATCACGGAGAGCTCGCCGCAGCTCTCCGTGCTGGAGCAGTGCAAGACTGTGGTCGAGGGGGTCACGCAGCTCGTTCTCGCTTCTAAGGACGCCGGCGGCAACCCCAGGGTCAGTATCTAGGTGTCCTACGTGGAGCCGCTGGTGCAAGCTGGTATCGGCGCAGCGTCCAACATCACGGAGAGCTCGCCGCAGCTCTCCGTGCTGGAGCAGTGCAAGACTGTGGTCGAGGTGGTCACGCAGCTTGTTCTCGCTTCTAAGGACGCCGGCGGCAACTCCAGGGTCAGTATCTAGGTGTCCTACGTGGAGCCTCTGGTGCAAGCTGGTATCGGCGCGGCGTTCAACATGACGGAGAGCTCGCCGCAGCTCTCCGTGCTGGAGCAGTGCAAGACTGTGGTCGAGGGGGTCACGCAGCTCGTTCTCGCTTCTAAGGACGCCGGCGGCAACCCCAGGGTCAGTATCTAGGTGTCCTACGTGGAGCCGCTGGTGCAAGCTGGTATCGGCGCGGCGTCCAACATCACGGAGAGCTCGCCGCAGCTCTCCGTGCTGGAGCAGTGCAAGACTGTGGTCGAGGGGGTCACGCAGCTTGTTCTCTCTTCTAAGGACGCCGGCGGCAACCCCAGGGTCAGTATTAGATTCTTAAGATGTCCTACCAGAAGTAAATTTTTTTTTATGGAAACTGACACCGTTGGTTACATCACCTACTTACATCCGTGATGCCGGCCCATAAGGAGAATATCTCTATACAATAAGGAAAGCCTTCTCCTCCATCACCGCAGAACTGTTTCTGAAATTCTACAAGACATAATATGTAAGCTGATGGAGTAATATGTTTCTGGGGACGGTCGTCCCCTATGGGAGCTGATGGGTAAAGAATAAACCATTTAACTTGATGAATATTTTTGCCCACAGGCGACTAGTATCCATCCCGACGTGGACGAGCAGACGCGGAACTGTCGCGAGGCGGTGAGCGAGCTGACCGCGTCGGTGCGGGCGCTGTGCACGCAGCACGGCCTCGTCGGCGGCCTGCTGGACTCTGTGTCGCGCTCCACTGCCCGCATCACCTCACACAGGTACTGGAACCGGGAGAACTGTCGCGAGGCGGTGAATGCAGAGGTGGCGCAGGGCGTGGGCGACGTGGGCGATCGCCCACGGCCTCGCGGCCCGAGGGGCCTCGCGCCTAGAAAGTTCATGCAGCTTTGATTCATGAAAAATATTCAGCTAGATCTATTAAAAGAGACCCCGAGTAAACATGTTTAGACTTAATCATAGGCAACTATAAAGCCTTTGTTAGACACAAGATGAGAAAGCAGGGCAGAGGCAGTGAATATTGCAATAATACAGTGGCTGTATTATTGCGATTTGATGATGTTGTTGAAGGTATTCAGTATTGGCAAAATTAAGAGGGCCTCGCAAAATGTATCTTGCCCACATCAAAATTAAGTTCATGCCCCACCACTGGGTGAATTGATTATTTTATTTTTAAATCCCTTTCGACCGACCTAGGTCCCTTCCCTTCTTACATTACTAGGGTGGTAGGGTTCAACCCGCCCGGCTCGGTACCACCGCACTGAATGAAACGTCGGTCGAAACGGCTATATAAATTGTTCGTGTTTTCCGTCCAGTTCAGTGTAGCCGACATGAAATGAAGGGAATCACTGACCTATCCTGGCACATAGTTAATTCGCTGTTATGGGCTGACATCACAGATGTTGTAGGTGATGTAGGCAAAAGGCGTGTCAGTTTCCATAAAAAAAAATCAAACCCACAACCTTCCACTTAATAAATATTGCCTTTACCCCTAGCCACGATGCTCTATTGATGTTACCGCATCTTTCTCAATGTAGTGATAATTGCTCACTTGGGTTTCGAACCTTGACCTCGCCTGCGAATACGGCCGGTTTATTCTCACTGCGCATCATATCAAGTGCGGTTTAATCATTCGGATTATGACTAAGAGATGTCTAAATATGTTTTTACGATTGATACCTCCGTGGTCCAGTCGAACGTTGGGTGTGTGCCAACGGGAGAATCTTTCGAGATAGATGTTTTGACGAATTCGTCATCGAGGTGTCTTGACGTTGCAATACAAACTTTGTTGCAGTTACATTTGTGATTAATAAAAGTTAATAAGTGGAATTTAGCTATCTTCAGGTGAGCAGTTGTTGTTGTTGTTCGGACTCGTTTTCCGCGCTTAAGCCCACTCCATTGCAGGCCTTTGCGCGTCCTACGGCCTTACTCCAACCAGCCGAGTTCTTCCAGGAGGCGACACAGTATCTTTGGGTCTTAGCACGCCTCTCGCAGTGTAGTAGGGCCTCCCAGCTCCTTCGCCCTTATGTCTGCCACCTCCTCGCACTCAATCAGCACGTGGGTGGGTGTCTCGTCCGCCTGCAGGCATGCTCTGCACAGTGGACTGTCCGTTACTCCAATTACATAGAGGTGTCTGTTAAGTGTACAGTGACCAGTAAGCATAGCTATCACTATACGTAGTTTTGATCTGTGGACACGGAGCAGCGTCTTGGTGAGACGGAGGTCCGGCTTCGCCATCGCCTAGGTGAGCAGTGGTTAATGATAGTATAATTTTGTTAGTAAAATATAATTTATTTCAAAAAGTAAAAAAAGTATAAGTAGAAGGATTTTTTTTAAATATTAATTTATGACTGAACCACCGAAGCATTCCTTTCTCAATTATTGTTACTATTTATTTATTAAGACAACAGAAAGTTTGAAAATGCCCATTGCTTTCACTCTGCAAATGTTTTTTTTTTACGTGAATTTGATGACACTTCGTGAATTTGGGCTCGGGTAAGGGGGTGCGACTAAAAAAAATTAAGACTTTTTTGTACTTTGCGACGCATAGTACTCAGCAACCAGACTAGGTACAACAATTCTAAATATGTCGGATGAAAGATCCATCTGACGACTTCAAATACGTAATACATTTTTATTTTGTCATTCCATCCCTTATGGCCCAAATCAGCCCTTCAAGTTGGCATGTTTTGAAAAAGGCGAAAACACGCAAACTTCAAACACCTCTCGCGATTTAGTCGTTAACGCTACATAATCGAGACAAACTCTAACGAACAGACAAAGGTTTTAACTTTATTCGATACTTGAAACAAAACCTTGTATGAAGCCTAGGTGGGGCAATATGGGCTACCAAAGTTAAAAAAAATTCTTACGAAAAAATTGTTTCCAACTGCGCAAACATCAAATTCACGAACTAAGTTTGACGGCTGCATGTGTACATGCAGACTCCCTCCAATTTTTTTTTGTGGGTGACGGCGAGAACACGCCAGTATAAAATGAAGAACAATATTGTTTACAGAATGTCGCTGGTGGGTTACGACGAGACGGACTCGTTCGTGGACTATCAGACACGCATGGTCGGAGTAGCCAAGGAGATAGCCCGCCTCGCCACCGACATGGTACGCACTTTGTTTTTCAGTAGGTGCGTATGAAGTCAAGTCATGCACGGAGATTGACAACCGCCAACTCTTAACACTTTAACGGCGGCGTATTATGATTTTTTTTTTTATGTAATCCGGTATGGGTGGCCGAGTCGGAGGGGCCAAAGCGCATGCTCCGACCAGCCAATATCACCTCCGAGAAGGTAAGTGCCATACCGGAGACTTCCCTGGATTGCTGGCGGCTATACTAGACTAGAGGAGAACACAGCCGAGGCTGCTATGCGGCCATCTTACATCCAGTACGGTGGTATCAACCCAGTCGGCTAAAATTTGAGCCTACCACCTAGTGCGGGGCCAAGGGAAGGGACCTACAGTTTTACATGTGGCTCCGAACGGTGAAGCAGCAGGTGTAGGTATGCACGTAAATTTTTTCGTCAGAAAAAACTCATTGGTACACGCCGCACGGATTCGAACCGAGGACCTCTCGCACGAGAAGCCGATGCCCAAACCACTCGGCCACCCGCCGGCCGCTTATTTGTTGTAGTAAAATTATGTTTTCTGAAAATAAAGTATTTGAATTTGGAAATTTGTCCCCCCTCTCCCGACAGACCGGCAAGGCGGCGACTGACGCGAGCCGGTTGGCGCCGCTGGCCGGGGAGCTGGCGCAGAAGTACGGTCTGCTGGCGCAGGACTCTGTCGGCGCCGCCGCCACCACCACCAACACAGACGTCGCGCACAGGTATTATTTATTTATTTATTTATTTTATTTTATTACCTTATTTTCTTCTCTTTTTTTCTGTATTATGTTTTTTGAATTTGAATTTGAATGTATGTATGTTTTATGTATGTATGAATATAATGTTTGTCAACGCATTTCTCCGAAACTATTAATCGGATTGTGACGATTTTTATTGGCTTACATTTACTTCAGCTTAGGGAGCAGTGCAAGTTTCATCATACGCGGGTAGTTGTGCCAGTTCGCCGGTAGATGCCGCTTTAAAAAAAACTTGTGACATTTTTCCGTACTATAGGTGCCTGCCCTTCTTACCTTACTAAGTGGTACGGTCTATCCCGTCCGGGTTGGTACCACCGCACTGAATGAAAGGTCGGTCGAAACGGCTATGTAAATAGTTTGTGTTTTCCGTCCAGTTCAGTGTAGCCGGCACGACCCTACCACCTAGTAAGGTAAAAAGGGAAGGGACGCACAGTTTCTACGTGGAATCCGAACCACGGTTAGCCTCTAACAGTCGAGCAGGTCACCCATCCATGCACTGACCGCGCTCAGGGTTGCTTAACAACTACAATTTGAGCCTACCACCTAGTAAGGGGCAAGGGAAGGGACCTACAGTTTTACACCGGTTCGAACGGTGAAGCAGCAGGTGTAGGTATGCACGTAAATTTTTTCTTCAGAAAAAACTCATTGATTCACGCCGACCGGATTCGAACCGCGGACCTCTCGCATGAGAAGCCGATACCCAAACGACTCGGCCACCCGCCGCTTATAAAAGCACTGACCGCGCCCAGCATTGCTTAACAACAGTCGATCAACCGCACCGCTGAGCTACCGGGGCTGACGGGGCTGTGTTTGTGTCGCGCCGCAGGATCCGCAGCACGGTGGTTGACTGCGGCGACGCGGTCTCGCTGCTGATCAAGTCGGCCGGGCAGTGTCAGCTGTCGGCTGACTCGGCCGCGCGCCGCTCAGTCGCAGACAACTCCAAGCTGCTCAACGAGAAGGTACGCGCGCGTGTGTAGTACTGTACACTGGTAGAGTGTTTTCATTTTCACGAAGGCAACCACGAGGGGTTGTTGTTGTTGTTGTTGTTTTGGTTTGGGGTTGGCTCTAGGCCTGCAAACTAATCCCGCTTGGTTGGGGACCTTCGTGCAAAACCCCGCAGTGTCCAGCTACCCCAGCCACCCTATGTCTTCCGTCGACCGGTGTGTCTGCAGGCCGCTTATCCCTTGGTCGCCTTTTACGACATGCACGGGGAGAGATGCAGTGGGACTATTCTTATTAAGTACCGACCCCACACAGTACAGGCAAAGTGGTATGAGGTTAGGAAGTGGTGTGTTCGTCGACGGAGCGACGCGGAGACGTGTAGAACGTGTGTACCGACCGGGCATCGAGTTCGTTCTCTACTGAGCTCCGCGCGGTCGCCTCTCGCACCACTTCCTACCTCCTACCCATTTTTTCTGATCCCGTAGTGCTTAAGGGCCTACCTCCCTAAAACTTCCCTCTCTTTCTAACATTACCCGTTTTTCATACATTTTCTATTATTTATTATGAAGAAATTATACAACTTATAAAAAATTCCTCTGGGAGAAAGATGCATGATTAAATTAAAAAATTTTTCCTATAAAACAATTTTGTACTCCACATATAAAAATAAAAATAAAACTAATCGTTTATTAAAGTTTTAGGTATTATTTAATTTTTATATGTGAAGTACAAAATTTTTTTAAAGGAAAAAATTTATAATTTAATCAAGCATCTTTCTTTCATCTTTTCAAGGATTTTTTATACGTTGTATAATTTCTTCATAATAAAATAAAACGTGCGTTTTTAGAGTGAGACGCACAATTTAGGGAGGTAGACCCTTAGTGCAATCACTTATCAGCTAATTATAAATGTAATATTTTCATAAATATGTTTTCTGTGTTCAATATTCAAATGTAATGTGTTGTCACGTCAGGTTGGTTCGGTGCTGGCGGCGCTGCAGGCGGGGTCTCGCGGCACGCAGGCCTGCATCGATGCGGCCGCGACCGTCTCAGCGATCATCGGTGACCTCGACACCACAATACTGTTCGCTAGCGCAGGTCCGTTCCAACAACTGCGTCTTCTATTTTGTCTGTAATTACGTAAAACCACAGGTTCCTTCCCTTACCTTACCTTACCTTACAATTTGGTATACCAGACGGAATATTTTATTTTTTTTAACTAACTTCAAAAAAAGGAGGAGGTTCTCAATTCGACTGTATTTTTGTTTTATGTTTGTTACCTAAGAACTTACGACTGGGTGAACCGATTTTGATGATTCTTATTTTATTTTAAAGCTGGTGCTTCCCGTGTGGTCCCATTTCAGTTTGGTCAAGATCGGATTGGAAAGCGAATAATTGTTGCTTAAATTTTTTTGTTCTACGTTGTGAATCTGTCTGTACCTTCCAAAATCTATGTACTTGAGGTACTGAGCAGTGGCTCTAATTGTGAGTGCTTACTTTGTTCCTTTCGAAATTTCATGCTCGCGAAGATGCGGGCAAAAGCTTGTAAAAAAAACCGGCCAAATGCGAGTCGGACACGCGCGAGGCGCAGAGGTTTCTGCACCACAAAAAAAATTTTTAAAAAGAACACGTTGCTTGTATGGGAACCCCCTTAATTTTTTACTTTTTCTATTTTTTATTATTTGTTGTTATATCCGCCATAATAACACATATTCTGTGAAAATTTCAACGGGCTACCTATTACGGTTCAAGAGATACAGCCCTCGGACAGACGGACGGACGGACAGACAGACAGACAGACGATGTAGGCTTAGTAATAGGGTCCCGTACCGGATATGGAACCCTAAAAAGTAATTCTCGAAATTCACTAATGCAAAACGCACAACCGACAGGAACACTCCACGCTGAGAACGAGAGCGACACGTTCTCGGAACGTCGCGAGAGCATCCTCAAGACAGCCAAGACCCTCGTGGAGGACACGAAAACGCTGGTGGGCGGCGCCGCCGGCTCCCAGGAGCAGCTGGCGGACGCTGCCCAGTGCTCCGTCAACACTATCGGTGAGTCGGTAGTTTTAATAAATTTGAATTTTTTAATTTTGAGTCAGGTGTTGGGGTTTGGAGTGATAGGTTAGTTGGAACAAATAAGTTTGTCCTTAGCCTAATTGGTAACAATATGTTTGAATTTAGTCCAATTTATAAGAACATGTTTGAGTTTAGTCCAACTGGTGGCAGACACTGCCCAGTGCTCAGTCAACACTATCGGTGAGTGGGCTGTTGGGGTTTGGAGTGATTGGTTAGTTGAAACAAATATCCTGTCACCACCCGTCCTATCTCCGCATGACTCGTCGTAGAGAGACTCAGCACCCTTCTGTTGTTGACATTGGGCTTTTGAGAACCCATCGGTTCTCTAAATCGTTTCTTTGTCGCACCGCTAGGGTGTGAAAGTGTCTTCCGGCGAGTGTGTTTCCCGAATCCTTTAACCTGGGTGTCTTCAAGCGTCATATTAACGGGCTAGACAGCCTAGCAACAGTCCGCAAATCTGCTGGCATGGCACCTAACTGAGCGTGGTTTCGCGAGGAGAGGTGTTTTTGGCTCTGTCGAATGCACCATTGGTCTCTCGGCACACCACCCATGTTGGTTTACATTAAAAAAAATTGTTTGTCCTTAGCCCAATTGGTAACAATATGTTTGACTTTAGTCCAACTGATAAGAACATGTTTGAGTTTAGTACAACTGGTAAGAATATGTTTGAGTTTTAGTCCAACTGGTAAGAACATGTCTGAGTTTAGTCCAACTGATAAGAACATGTCTGAGTTTAGTCCAACTGATAAGAATATGTTTGAGTTTAGTCCAACTGGTAAGAACATGTCTTGAGTTTAGTCCAACTGGTAAGAACATGTCTTGAGTTTAGTCCAACTGGTAAGAACATGTCTTGAGTTTAGTCCAACTGTAGTCCGGTATAGCCAGCAATCCAGGGAAGTCTCCGGTATGGCACCTACCTTCTCGGAGGTGATATTGGCTGGTCGGAGCATGCGCTTTGGCCCCTCTGACTCATACCGGATTACATAAAAAAAATCTTGCGTTATTCCAATAGATAAACGTATGTATTCTCCCCGCAGTGCAACTGGCCGAGATCGTGAAGCTGGGCGCCATGTCGCTGGGCTCCAACAACCCGGACTCGCAGGTGCTGCTGATACACGCGGTGCGCGACGTCGCCGCGGCGCTGCGCGATCTCATACACACGACGAAGGACGCGAGCGGCAAGCACATCACGCATCCGCATATGATACGGCTGAAGGACAGCGCTAAGGTAGGGGGGAGGTTTATTTTTGTTTTTTTTTTAATTTTTTTTGTAACTGATAAGGATATTCCAGGGCTGATCTTCGAGATTGTGTCCTACTGCCGGCAGTATAATCTGTCTAAGGCTGCCGTCTGCATGTGTGTTCGTTTATACCTCTCAGAATTGATCAACAGATTTACATACGATTTTCACTAACGCAGTCGACATCGCGCGGAATAGGGTCGTCCTTTAATCACGCGAGGTTCAAACAGGGGCGGGGGGGGGGGGAGGGGGGCCAAAAAAGGTGGCCTAAAAAACCACACGTGATTAAAGGACGACCCCAATAGTTATAAAATATCAGGATATCCACAAGTCAAGCAAAGCAGCGGGCACAGCCTCTCGTATTTAATTTTGAAAAAATGCCATATTATGATTCAAACTCGCGACCGGAAAATTACATATTATATTACTAAGTCTTGGAATATCCTTTCACCGCTGTGAATGAAAAAATTTGTCAACAAAAATGCTCCTTAATGCTATATCCTCAAGGTGCATTTTGTTTTGTTGTCATCTTGGCACACGAATTGTTAATTGAAGTGCTCAATGGCTAAATTATTTGTCTTGTAGTAGTTAGTCATAAACTAATTTAACTGACCAAATTTCAACAAGAAAACAACTGTTTTGATTGACTTTTTGGCCTTTAAATACTAAGTAGATATCTAATATTTTGTTTGCTATAATAAACATAGCAGGTGGGTACACAATTCGTTTTCTTTTATGGGGCATTGTACACAGCTTTCTGTGTTGTAAATTTTAATATAAATTGTTTAGTTTTCAGTTTGTACACTTTTGTCAATATTGGACTATCTACGGATTTGACATACTGTGGTGTTGGTTCGCTCAAAATATGCATTTAATAAAATCTTTGTTGCATTCTGTGGTGTCTTTATCTTTTTATTAATGTATTTGTTTAAAAATGGGAGATACCTGTCCAACTACTAGCAACTTGATATCACTGACATTGTGTGATGGACTGGTACTATGTCAGGTTTAATAAGAAACTATTTCGCAAGTTTAATAAGGTTTCAGACGCAAGGGAAAAGAATATATGGAAACAAATAGGGATTTTAGGGGTTAAAGAATTTTGAGTGCATCAGCAGAGTTCTTGGACCACTTGCAATGAGATGGAACGCATTGTAAAAAAAAAATATTGCCAATTTTGAGTGAACCGCATTTTGACCTAGACTAGAATGTGAATAACGCCAAATGGTAACTTCCGCCAGCACCTCGGACAAGCGACGAAGCGCTGGAGCCTCCCCACTCCCAAAGCCAACACTTTGCCACGGCAGCGCCGACGCCGTTCCGCTAACTTTGCCCGCGGCAACGAATACTACTCGTGCGATTCCGAAACCGACCTCTTCGTATCCGATCAGGAGGAGGAACTTGTCAAGCTCCTCGATTATTCGAGTCAGGATGATGATATATCACCGTCGGTCTTCTACGATGCTTGCGACGATGTTCGGAATGTAATGCGGGGTATAAGATCAGAAGGCAATCATTATGGTAGTTTGAAAAGGGAGGATTGCTACGATAGAGCCTCGAGAAACAGCCTGGTCGATATGGATTGGAGGATCGTGAAATATGGGGAGAATATTCTCATTGGAGAAATTAAGAAACTCATGGATGTAACAGAAGAATTGGCTTCAAGAGAAGTGAATAGAAACAAAAGGGAAAAACTTCTTAGGCAGAAAGCGAAATCAGATTTGGACAACGAAATGAAAAGACTCTCTCAAGTCATTGAAGAAATGGATACTGTGGATAATGTACACGAAATCAGTACAACGACTATAACGACAATACAAACAAATCTTGCTAAGAAACCGAGACTCGAAGAGAAACCTCAAAAGAATAAGATAAAAAATACTACATTTAAAGTCAAGAAAGTGAGACCCGTAAATCTAGTTATAAATTTAGATGTAAAACCGAAGCAGGCTGAAATAATCTCAGTTGAACCACTCAAGAGTCCTCAAAAGCCCGACGAAATTGAAAACCAGAAAGGAGAAGCGACTCCTATAATAGTACAACCTGACACGGTGACTATTGAAAATAACAAAAGTGAATTTTGGAAGATGTTCACGACCGAAACGGATCTTTGGAAGGCCTTAGCTCAAAAGAACTTAGAGAAAAACGAAGAAACAAGACAAGAATTAGCCAGGTTCAGCGGTCATGAACTGGTCATTGGAGACTACCAGAACGAAATCAATAAATACGAAGAAGAGAGGAATACTCTACAGAAGTTTATCCAAGATGTTGACATGTCTAAATCTGTAAACAAAACTCTTAAATACGACGAAAGGTATGAAGAAATAGTTCTCAAACTCATCGAATTCGCCAAAAAGGACTTCATGTTCAAAGGATTTGATCCTATCATCAGCAAATTGAAGAAACTCTCAAACCTACAGATTGAGCCTAGAAAGAAGAAGATTGTCAATGTGACAGATATTCACAATATTTATAGCACTATTGACATCACCAAGTATACATATGAAGAATTATGCCAAATGGAGAAGTACTACAAGGAAATTGTTAAAAGATACAACCGAGCTAACAAAGAAAATAAAGTTCCTAGAAACGAGCGATCTCCGAGCATTGAGACTGATTCCGAAACCAATACAAAACCTTCCTATCACAAAAACGTTATTCTAAACATACAATCCAGTCACAATACCTCGAAGAACATCAATAAATACCAAAAATCCATCCAGAACTTGGAAGTAAACCGATCTCATAGTCGTAACCAGGTGCAGAACCAAGAAATATATGATCTCACACGTACATACCCCGCCGAGTACTACGCCAACAACTGGTGGTCTATATATGAAGATATCTTAAAAACAAGGGAGCAACAGTTCGGATCTATCGACAACTGGTGGAAGTTTTACGAAGCGATCCTAACGAAGGACGCGACGAACGAAGAAGAATTGAATCGAATCCGCGCCGTGGTCGAGTATCGGAACTCCTTGAGGGCCAGCTCGAGGAACAGCGGCAGAATGGAGGAGCAACTTCGGATGCTGGATGATATAAAGCGCAACAGCTTCCGCGAGACGGAGGACGTGAGAAGGGATGAGAGGGAGGCGCAGGAACAATCGGTTCGGAATTTCGTTTAGCTTTGGATGGTGTTTCTCACCGCACTAAAGCACCATTTGAAGTGATTCGGATCTGCGGAACGTTTTGAGGTCAATTTCGAGAAATACGGACAATACTTTGATGATATTTGGACCACATAATTCGCTCTTACCCGGGCTTGCGCGGTCCGTAATTTTTTGTCATTATACAATATTGATCTTTTGAATTTTATATGGACTTACTAATGAGTTCTTTTCAGTATACTAATGTTTTTAAGTTTACTCTGTTATTAATTATATACCTACTACTGTCTTCATTATTATTGTCCGTAATACTCATTCAAAGAAATTTCCGAAAAAGTTACTTAAAAGAGTATGTTGCTTGTCGGCCATTTTGACGAAAATACATTTGAATCCATGGTGATTAAGCCTATAGAGATATTTTTTTTTCTCAACGCGTGAAGAGAAAAAAGGGCCCAGCTCAGCATTAATATTTAGCGACTAATTTCAAATTATTTATTTCTCGAAATTGACACAAGTTCCGACAGAGCCTGATGGCATAACAGCTTTGTCACCGAACTGAATAATTTTAGACCTTTTCCAGCATTAACCGGGCGGGGTTGTCTTGGTGTTTCCGTGGGAATCTTCAATACATATGTTTTTTTCATCTTGCTCTCAGTATGGCAACCCCGTAACGAGCGTAAGACGAAAGTGAACTAGCGACATACTTTCCTTGTCATATACATTTGACGTTTTATTGGTCAATAATAAATAAAGTAAAATGAGAGAAATAATAAATAATATAAATACAGATTTTGCCAAAGAATAAAAATTTATAAAAGAAGTTTTTCGAGCAGGAGAAAAGTAAATAGTAGCAATATTATTAATTAATATATTATAAAAATTACAAATATGTCTTCGGTTATACTTACAGACTCACATATTTAATACGTGTGTTACGGGTCGTCTGGTGCAAAATTATTTTCATTTTGGTTAAGAAGTAAATTGCAATGCGCTGGCAGCTTATGCCAGAGGTCTACACGTTAAAATTCTGCTCTAGTCCACCTGGTAACAAAATGTTTGACTTTAGTCCAACTGGCAACAATCTGTTTGAGTTTAGTCCAACTGGCAACAAACTAATGGTATCAATCTGTATAGTTTTCTTTTAATTACTAATAATTAGGGGTAGATTTTAGTTGCGACATGTTGTAAATTTATTTTTTTATATGCTTTAAAAAAGGAATAAATTTTTTCCGATAAGAACAACATTACTTTTTAGTACACTACATACAGTCATTGATTATTGACTAAAGTGACTTTTTTTTTTTTTTTTTTTTTTTATGGAACCGACTTGTTTTAAAAAAAAAAAATTTACAGCATCGTTACAAATATTACCAACATTTCGAAACAAACATCTTCTTCCATTCATTATTCTTCCGTTGAGAAATAAAAAAACTTATTTTGAAAAAAAATCCACTGAAAATTTCTGTAAGATCTCTTTAAATCGAATTATAGCGAAAGAAAAAAAGTAAATTTTATTATGCATTAATGTAACCACAAATCCTACATCCACTGGGCTATTAGGCATGTATATATATGAAATATTGTCTTTTTACTCTCTTCCTCGGCAATGTGAAAGTCGCTTTTTTAGCAGATGTGCTCTGTTTCCAAACCGCGCGGAAAAAAGGGCATCGACCTATGAGCGTTTGGCGCTTTGCACGCCACGCTTATGCAAAGCAGCTACCGCCAAAAGTTCAATGGTTTTTTCTTTTCCACTTTATCTGGAGGAGAGTATATTATTATATATATATTTTTTTTTATTAATTAATAAAGGATGCTAAGTGATAGATAAAACAAATTAATTAAAACAAATTATGATAAATAAAAAATTTATGATAGTGAGGAATCAGGTACACTTAACATACAATAACTAGTGGCTGATTAGTGTATTCTGCATAAATAATAATCAAAACAATAAAAAAAATCTGATATGTCTCTCATTTTAATTGATTTTTTGGCCATTAAAACGTTAAATTACCATGACGGGTGAGGTCTCCAATGCCTTGAAGAGAAACCCTATCGATGAGTTCGTAGCATGCCCCTCGCTGGCCAATCTGTCTATTCTGACCTTTGTCGTTGCGCTGTGCTTGATGGTAGCAAATCATTGGAGTCATGTGGATTTTTGGGTGTAGAATCATCTCGCCTGCATTCCATTTCGAACTGTTAGTTTCTAAGAGCTTTAAGAGGATTCATACGGCAAAACAAAAATGCAATTTCGGCGTACTGAGCAATC
Source organism: Nematopogon swammerdamellus (assembly GCA_946902875.1). Lineage (NCBI taxonomy): Eukaryota > Metazoa > Arthropoda > Insecta > Lepidoptera > Adelidae > Nematopogon > Nematopogon swammerdamellus. Next base: position 1,853,934 of record OX336362.1, read on the forward strand.
GAGCGCAGTGCGCGCGTTTATTATGGTGAATTTTGTGGTTTTTGTTTGTTTAAAAATTATTACGATTTGGTTATTTTTTTTTTTTCAAATAATTCTGCTTTAATGTCTAGAAAATTGAATTCCCTATACAATGGCGTAAATTTTATTCCAAAATAATTATCCAGTATGGTGCTAGCTCGACATAAGAAATTTAAATAGAGTCACATTCAGAAATTTTTTTCACCATGAAAAAATACCGTAAATTTTAAAAGCCTGCTTCAGTGTTTAGTACCATATTATCTAGGTTAAAAAAAATGTTCATACTATGTACTTCATAGAACAAAATTTATGTTTGAAGTTTTAAAAAATATAACAATTTTCGTCTAATGTCCTGTAGAATCCTCTTAACCAGTCGAAAGTTGGCGATGTGTGTCGCGTATAAAAATTCTCGGAGAGTATTTTGCGGCGCCCTGATGCTAAAGTTTCAGAGGTTCGAATCCTGGACGAATGTTTTATCTTTATTTTCGGATTTGCGTGCTAAAGAAAATTGTTAGTAAGAAATTGATTAGTACGAGCGCAGATTCGCTCATGCGTGGAGTACTGTTCGCATCTGTGGGACGGATCCGCAAAATACCTGCTCGGCTCCTTAGACTCGATTCAGCGTCGCGCTGTCCGCCTCGTTAACGACCCCGAGGTATCCCGAAACTTAGAGACCTTACAACTCCGCAGGGACGTTGGATCTTTGTGTGTGTTCTATCGCCTGTATCACGGAGAGTGTTCCAAGGAGCTGCACGATGCGATCCCTCCATCCCCATTCTACCATCGTTCCACCCGCAACAGGTTGGGAATGCATCCACACACTGTCGATATTCCCCCACTTAGGACAAATCGATCCTGTAAATCCTTTATTTACAGGGTTGCTAACATGTGGAACTCACTCCCACCTGCATCCTTTCCTCTAATGTACAGTCTGGGGTCCTTCAAACATAATGTGAAGGTGCACCTAGCCGGCCGACAAGGTATTCGCAGCCCCCGTAAATATTCGAATGCCCGTGGGCGCCGTCGGACTACACCTCTGCGTTAGTCTGGCGCGCGCCATTTGTCGTGCTCCCCATAAAAAAAAAAAAAAAAAAAACGAAAAAAATATATATATCATGTGTATTTTAGCCAGGGTTGCCAGATGTCCACTTTTACCGTGGACAGTCGCCATGTTTTCGTTGCTCTGTCCATGGTAAAAAATATAAGCAACTACTGACTATGAAGTTTCCTTGTTTTTTTAATTTTGCCCAGAAAATGTTAAATAATTTGTTTATAATTTATTTATCCCCTACTTCTTTACTGCCTCCGTATTGGCGATTTTAATCCAAGAAAGCGGGACCCATTTGGATTTTTTTTTTTGAATCTTATCCGGAAAACCAACCCTTTGGCTAAAAACGTCCACATCATTTATCATGGCCATCTGGCAACCCTGATATAAGCATAACATTGGCTACATCAACCCCACGACCATTAAATACATTTCGTCGTCCAAATTGGTATTTTCATGTCACGCGCTGTGGTGAAGTTTCAAGCCATCACGTCGTTTCCTTCCATACAGTCGTAACGAACATACTGTCGGTGTTTTGTCAAAAAGGCGAATATTATGAGGTGTTTCGTTAGTCATGTCAATAACTTCGGGAGGGTTATCTACGCACTCAAACAAACACTTTACGGAAAAAAAACATATGTTTATAGGAGCATTTTTTCTCCTAACAAAAAAATATAATCAAATAAGTACCTGTAAAAACCAATCATAGTGACCTTGTGACTTACTTATAACAAACAGCTGTTCTGCGTTTGAACATAGTATGTTCATTGACCCCGTACAATGCAGGTTACCTACTGTTACACACAGGTTAATGTTTAGGTAGCAAACATGTTTTGTTAAATTTCTCGAAAAGTAATGCTAAAAACATATAATTTTTTTTGCGTAACGTGTTTATTTGATTGTGTATGTAACCATCCCGAAACATTTGACATGAATAACGAATCACCTTATATAACGTTTTGTTAAATAGACGACACAGTTTAATACGCCATTTTAACAAACCACCGACGAATTAATTTTCAGAGCTCACAACAAAACTAATAAGCTTTCGAAATCACTTGAAATTTCACTGGCGTGCTACTCCGGGTCCAATATTGACAAACATTTATCAAAGCTTTGTAATTTATTTAAATTTGTTTTAGCACTGAAAGCTTATGGGTTTAGCATGCTTTCGATCGAACTATGCCGCAATGATGCATTTTTTGTGGGTACCTTACTGTTTTTTTGTATTGTCCTTGATTTTGTGTCGTATGTTAGCATGTATAGACCTACACATTTGACTAGACACCCAGTATTTTATTATCCCGTGCTGTGCATAGATAATACACTGCTGTGTTGTCTATATGTATTTTTTTATAGACCTGTACCCTTAACACGAGATTTAACTTACACCGCGCACTACACTACGCCGTGTTCTCCGCATCATTTTGTATGGAGAAACGAAGTTCGCAAATCTATCACTAGAGGCGCTGCTCCGTTTCTCCATACAAAACGATGCGGAGAACACGGCGTAACGTAGTACGCGGTGTAGGTTAAATCTCGCGATAAGGCAATCTGATTGAGCCTGGTTGAGTAAAAAATAATTGTATTTTATTTTCACAGTTTAAATAACGTTATTAAAACAAAATGTAATTATTTATTTAAAAAAAAAACTGCAAATGCAAACTCCAAAACAAATCCTTGCCAAGTGCATTGAATTTTGAGACACTTGTATACATATAAATGACAAAAAGAGTTTGGCAAAGTTACGAAAACGTTTAGACCGTGGTGGCAATGTTTCATTCAGACCGACATGTTTAACTTGGCACCCGGCCGGCCGAAGGGCCCTCTCTGCTCTCATTTTGTCTTCAGTGAGCGAGTGAGAGCGCCAACCCCGAACACACCGCTGTGTGCCTAGTAAAGTATGTCCAATAGGCTGTCTGGGAACTGGCAAGTAATACTCGCGTACCACAGTACAGTACCGGCACGTAGTACCGTGTGGGGCCGGTACTTTAAAAGAATAGCCTCACTGCATCTCTCCCCGTGTTTGTCGTAAAAGGCGACTAAAGGATATGACTCCCTTCTTATATTACTAGGTGGTAGGGTTTAACCCGCCCGGGTTGGTACCACCGCACTGAATGAAAGGTCGGTCGAAACGGCTATGTAAACAGTTTGTGTTTTCCGTCCAGTTCATTGTAGCCGGCACGACGCAAGGGAAGCACTGACGTGGCACCAAGTTCTCCCGGTGTTATGGGCTGACATCACGGATGTTGTAGATGATGTAGCCAACCGTGTCAGTTTCTATAAAAAATAAATAAAAAAATACCACAGTCTCATTTCTTGATACGCCATTGCGGGCTTTGCCGGACTCTATAACTTTCTTGCTCTGTGTCTCACTGAACGCGGGCCCGGTTTCAGGTGATGGTGACGAATGTGACTTCGCTGCTGAAGACCGTGAAGGCGGTCGAGGACGAGCACACACGCGGCACGCGCGCCCTCGAGTCCACCATCGAGGCCATCTCGCAGGAGATAAGGGTACGGCCACTGATCTATGTATAGTACTAGACTAGACGAGCCTTTATCATACATCACTACCAGAAGAAAACATATTATCGACGATACATACATACTTGCATAGAACGACTGCAGTTTCTTGGGTCTGGTGGCTGGAGTAGCACTACCCGGGCGCCAACGTACAACGGACCGTCTAGCGTCAGTGCGGAGAATGGTCGCACTTGCTGTCTCAGTGGCGCCGTGACCAGGATTGTATTATTTTTTATTGAAAGCGCGACATGTGGCACCGAACCACCCATAAGATGTCTAACGACTCCCATGGACATTCGTTCGTATGAGGGGTTTGCGAATGCCATGCCGGCCTTACAGTTGCCTATTCACGCCCCTCTTGAAGGATCCGAGACTGTACTTGGGAAATATATGGGCAGGGAGAGGGTTCCATTGTTCCAACAGAGTTTTTTTTTATTTTGTTTTATGTAATCCGGTATGGGTGCTGAGTCGGAGGGGCCAAACCACATGCTCCGACCAGCCAATATCACCTCAGAAAAGGTAGGTGCCATACCGGAGACTTCCCTGGATTGCTGGCTATACTGGACTAGAGGAGAACACAACCGAGGCTGCTATGCGGCCATCTTACATCCAGTACGGCGGTATTAACCCAGTCGGCTACAATTTGATCCTACCACCTAATAAGGGGCAAGGGAAGGGACCTACAGTTTTACACCGGTTCCGAACGGTGAAGCAGCATATGCACGTTTCGCCAGAAAAAACTCATTGGTACACGCCGACCGGATTCGAACCTCGGAGCTCTCGCATGAGAGGCCGATGCCCAAACCGCTCGGACACCCGCCGCTTAAGTTTGTAATTGTAACTCTCCCCCTCAGGTGCTCCTCTCGCCGACGCCGCCGCGCCTCTCGGCGACGCCCGAGGAGCTGGTGCGCGCGACGCGCCAGATGACCGGCGCGACGGCGCGCGCCGTGGCGGCCGGCAACTCTGGCCGGCAGGACGACATCACCGCCGCCGCCAACGTGGGCAGGAAGGCCGTTTCGGACGTGCTCACAGTCTGCAAGGTGAGGCCGCTCGTACATACAGGGTGTTTGATGACTATAGGTCATAAAGCAAACCAGGTACTCCTGAGCATATTTGAAGCAAAACAGTTAGATGACATTTTGTATACGGTGAACTTTTTTTTTCATACAAAAAAAAAGTTCACCGTAGAACAAAATGTCATCTAACTTTTTTGCTCCAAATAGGCTCAGGAGTACCTGTTTTGCTTTATGACCTATAGTCATCAAACACCCTGTAGATATCGTCACGCTGTACACCGACGATTGATCGGTGTTGTGCTGCATGAACTCGGATAAATTACAATACGACACCGACAGCCACCGAAGCGCAGTTTTCTTTTTGTTTTTTTTTTATGGAACCCATCCATCACCCGCTACACCTGCCATGACAGTGCTTCCTTTTGGTCGCACCGGCTACACTGAAAACTATATAGCTGCTTTGGCCGACCATTCTTTCAGTGCGGTGGTGCCAATCCGGGCGGGTTACACCCAGGCTTGCCAGGTGGCCGCTTTTACCACGGACAGTCCTCTTTTTTGAACCGAAAAATCAAAGGTGAAAAATGTCCTCTTTTTTGGTGAAAAATGCCCTCTTTTTTTATCTGGACCATCTGGCAACTCTGGTTACACCCATGCCTATCCAAAATAATGATACATAATTACCGTACGCAGGGCGCCGCCTACACGGCGGAGACGTCCGATCTGCGCGAACGCACCCTCGCGGCGGGCCACGACGCGGCGACCGCGTACCGGGAGCTCCTCCAGGCGGTGCTGTCCGGGGTTCAGGGCTCGCCGGCAGCCAAGCAGCAGTTCCCCGAGCTGAGCCGGCGGGTCGCGCAGTGTGTCGCCGATATTATAGCGGCCGCCGAGCTGTTGAAGGGTACGTGTTGAGTTTATTTCTTTTTAGGTTTCCGTATCCCGTACGGAAGCCTATTACTAAGCCTCCGCCGTCCGTCCGTCCGTCTGTCCGAGGGCTGTATCTCTTGAACCGTAATAGGCAGCCTGTTGAAATTTTCACAGAATATGTGAAAGTTTCATATGAATATGCCATACTGAATATGCATATGTCTCAATGCAATATTGTTATTGTTGTGTGTTCTTTATGGCGAAATAAATATCTGAATCTGAATATGTGTTACTATGGCGGATATAACAACAAATAATAAAAAAAAGAAAATGTTAAAAATTAAGGGGGCTCCCATGCAACAAACGTCCGAAAAATCGATTAGTCACACTATTGAATAATAGATGGCGCCACAGGCTTTTATACATTTCATTGTTGAAAGACAAAAGATAGGCGGATAATAGCGGATAGATACGGAAACCTCCGTGTGCGAGTAAAACTCGCACTTAACAGATTTTTTATAGTTCCGTAATGTTTAGTTTTATGGCTTACCTTAAAAGGAAAAAACGGAACCATTATAAGATCACTCCGGTGTTCGTCCGTCTTGTCGCAGAGGTTTTTCCTCGAAAACTTAATGTAACGTAGAAACTTGAAATTTGACATAATGATAGGATCTTGATGACGTGCATGTATAAGGTGCTTCGTTAGTCATGTCAAAAATTTCGAGAGGGTTACATACACACTCAAATAAACACGTTACGCAAACTACATGTTTTGAAATATAACTTACATGCTAATTTTTAGGTTTCCGTATTCCGTATGGAAGCCTATTACTAAGTCTCCGTCGTCTGTCTGTCCGTCCGTCCGTCCGTCCGAGGGCTGTATCTCTTGAACCGTAATAGGTAGCCGGTTGAAACTTTCACAGAATATGTGTTACTATGGCGGATGAAACAACAAATAAGAAAAATAAGATAAAGTTAAAAATTAAGGGGGGCCCCCATACAAGAAACGTTTCATTAAAATCGATTAGTCACTCTATTTAATAACAGATGGCGCCACAAGCTTTTATACATTGCATTGTTATAGCCGCTAAAATGCCAACGACCTCATTGAGGTGCTGTCATTTTCCCACCGTGTATTGCTATCGACCTCATTGAGGCTTCTCTCCAATCGTCCTACATATCTTCGAAATTAAAATTCGAAGACCATGCCACCTGAGCGGATAGGCGGATATTATTGATAGCAGATATATACGGAAACCTTCGTGCGCGAGTAAAACTCTTAACAGATTGTTTAATTATGTTATCTATATAACACACTACATCTATCCATTTAATCTATCCCTAATCCAAGCGATTTTAACCTCTATCGTGAATGTGCTTAGGTTCAGACTGGGTCGACCCGGACGACCCGACCGTGATCGCCGAGAATGAGCTGCTCGGCGCGGCCGCCTCGATCGACGCGGCGGCCAACAAGCTCGCGGCGCTCCGGCCGAGGAGGTCTAGCGCTAAGGTGTGTGTCACTTGTATCAACAGTATCAACTTGTGTTACTTCCATCAAGTGTTACTTTATTTCATCATGTATAGCTTCACTCCGTCAAGTATTAACATCTATGCATGAAGTGTGATGTGCGTCAATCAATAATAACTTGAATCCACCAAGTATAAACATTCCATCAAGTATTTAACTATCTTTCGTCGAGTATAACTTCATCTAAGTATCGAGTATTTAGCTGTCATCCACCAAGTATTAACTGGCATCCACCAAGTACAACTCCTTACATTATGTATATAAGTCTTTCATCAAATATGGCATGCATCCGTCATGTATTTAACTGTTATCTATCAAGTATTAACTTGCGTCCACCAAGTATAACTTTCAAGTTGTGTGACTTCCATCAAGTGTGAGTTTCTTTCATCAAGTACATCCCTCCATCAAGTACTAGATTCTATGCATAAAATATAATGTGCATCACTCAATAATAAATTGCGTCCACCAAGTATAAACCTTCCATCAAGTATTAACTCTCTTTCGTCAAGTATAACCTGCATCTAAGTATCGAGTATTTAACTGGCATCCACCAAGTATTAACTGGCATCCACCAATTGCAACTCCTTACATTATGTATTTAAGTCTTTTATCAAATATGACCTCCATCAATCAAGTATTAACACAATATTATTTTATTATCGATCCAATAACCATGTTTTTTTCTTTCACTACTTGTATGCACATTCTCATTAGGTACTCTCAACAAAGAAATTAAGAATCAATATCTCCTTTACTCCGGCGGAAGAATTGACAAGAGACTCGTCGTGGAAGTCTTCTACGGAGGTGACCGCGGGTCGGTGAGATATGTTTGATATTCTTGGTTGTATCGCTTCGCCGTATCACCCGGGAATCAAACATATTACTACTGACCCGTCGCGTACGCAACGATGCCAGCGACTTAGCAACCGATCGGAGTCAACTTTATGTCAACGTTTTCTGTGTACTTTTTTTTTATGGAATCTGACACGGTTGGCTACATCACCTACACCATCCGTGATGTCAGCCCATAACACCGGATGAACTAGGCGCCACGCCAGTGCTTCCCTTCGGTCGTGCCGGCCACACTGGACCGGGCGGAAAACACAAACTATTTACATAGCCGTTTCGACCGACCTTTCATTCAGTGCGGTGATACCAACCCGGGCGGGTTAAACCCTACCACCTATTAATATAAGAAGGGAGTCATATATTACATACTCAAATTAACCCTTTGCTTTCTGGAAGGGTCTGTCGGCTCCCAAACCTTTAGTTACCGTTTATGAGGAACCGCCGGCCCCCGAACGGCGGCGTCGAAAATCTCGTTGAGTGCTATTTCAGTCTTTTTCTTATTAGAAAGGTATTGGATGATCGATAGTAGTCTAAAAATACATTTCCACGGTCATCAAACACTTCTATGAAACGTCAGCTGTCAATTAAAGAAACAATTAATATGACATAATGTAATTTTTGACATGTGTAATTTTTGACATATGTCATTTTTGACAGATGTGGAATGGATTCAAGTCCTACTTTCATTCATCTACCCTATTTGAAGATTATGTCTCTTTACCTAAACATTGATATATAATTTGTATGGGAAAAAAATGGAGCATTGTTTTGTTTTTTTTTTCTTATGGAAACTGACACGGTTGGCTACATCGTCTACAACATCCACAATATCAGCACATAACACCGGGTGAACTAGGTGCCATGTCAGTGCTTCCCTTCATTTCATGTCGGCTACACTGAACTGGACAGAAAACACGAACTATTTACATAGCCGTTTCGACCGACATTTCATTCAATGCGGTGGTATCAACCTGGTCGGGATAAACCCTACCACCTAGTATGGTAAGAAGGGAAGGGACCTACAGTTTTACGTGAATCCGAACCGCGGTCAGCCTCCCAACGTTCGAGCGGTCACCCATCCAAGTATTGACCACACCCAGCGTTGCTTAACAACAGTCGACCGACCGCACCACTGAGCTACCGGGGCTGACATTTGTTATTCCTAGAGCTTACATAAAAAGTCTGTGCTTCTATCTTGTCATATTTCTTTCTCACTTACTCTCATCACCCAAAGGTTGCCTGGAAGAAATCACTTAAAGTAATAAGTCCGCCTTTGCACGCTACTGTTCTCTTGTTTCTGTGTCAATTATTGGTTATTTCTATTGCTCTTCTGTATGTTATCTTCTGTCTTATGTATCTTCTGTCTTATGTATCTCTGTGTTTTTTGTGGTTTAGTTAGACGCACATTGACCAATACGCATAATGATCAATGAAAATAGCATCAAGAATACGCAAAATGACCAACACGCCAAATGACCAATATGTGTAATGAATGACCAATCGCGAAATGACCAACACGCCAAAATCCAAGTTTGTAAGTGTCACATGAAGGGCGTGGAAAAGTGGGGAACACCCGAACACTTCCTATACTGAACCATCATAATGAATCCTGTATAGTATTGTAAAATAAAATAAGTATTATTCAAGTAAACCTTTAGTTCTTATCAATCATTCATTATAAATTAGTTACCTTATCATTATGGAATTTCTTATATTGTAACTTATTCCAACAATTTAACAAAAACAATATTATTCAAGCTACAGCTATCATCATTATCATATAAAAAAAAAAAGATAAGAATATTATAAGTGGCCAGTGTAATTGTATAAGTAAAGAGCAGAGTAGAGAGGTGAAAAATTCTATGCGTGTTGGTCAATGTGCGTCTAATCGTATTTGATATTGGTATTTTTTTGCGTCATTGTTATAGGTCAATATGCGTAATAAGAAGATTGGTCAATATGCGAATTACAGATTGGTCAATTCGCGTATGGGCCATTTTGCTAATTGGTCATTACGCATTTTGATCCTTTTGCATTACAGTAGAGCCCCTATAATCCGGACCCCGAGTAGTCCGGTGATCCCTGTAATCCGGACAATCTGTAATAGGTCGGGAGTCGGGGTCGACAAAGGGTGGGACGCGCGCGGTCGGCGCGCGCGCTGGCGGGCCGCGTGATGCGTCCACGCCCCGCGCGCGCCTTCTTGTCAGCATTGAACACTGCCTTAAAATGGGCTGAAGATTATGACTTAGATAGTCATGATATCATGTTTCTTCGTTGACTTAGAGAGCAAGCTTTCGAAATTAAACTGGATAAGTGCAAGCAGAAAAATATTACAGACTTTTTAAAAACGAATTAACGTATGTTGTACCTAACTTCATGTGTAATAAATAACGATACTTACATTGAAAACAATATGTAATTATTGTTAGGAATAGATAAAACCAATTTATTGTATGGAAAATTAGTTGTTCTACTAATGAAAATATTTACATACTATAATCCGGACGCCTCGATAATCCGGCATAGCCTGGTTTTTTACCTGTTCGGATTACAGAGGCTCTACTGTATTTTTTTTATAATATGTATTGGTCAATACTATGCGTCTAAACCTTTTTTGTGTGCAATAAAGCATTTCTATTCTATTCTAATCTAATCTATTCTATTCTAAACAAGTGATTCCTCACCACTGTACTTGACAACACAGGAGACGGACGAAACGCTCAACTTCGACGAGATGATCCTCGAGGCGGCCAAGTCCATCATCGCGGCCACGTCGGCGCTCGTGCGCGCCGCCAGCGCCGCCCAGCGCGAGCTCATCGACCAGGTGGGTGCCCGCTAGGGTTGACAACTTTTTTTTTTGAAGAAATAACGTATTTCTGATTTCAGGGAGGTTTTTTCATGTAAACCAGCATGGGTGGCTGTGCCGAGAGACCAATGGTGCAGTCGACAGAGCCAAAATCACCTATCCTCGCGAAACCAGTTAGGTGCCATGCCAGCAGATTTGCGGACTGTTGCTAGGCTGTCTAGCCCGTTGATACGACGCTTAAAGACACCCAGGTTAAAAGATTCGGGAAGCACACTCGCCGGAAGACAGTTCCACACCCTAGCAGTGCGACAAAGAAACGATTTAGAGAACCGATGGGTTCTCAAAAGCCCAATGTCAACAACAAAAGGGTGCTGAGTCTCTCTGCGACAAGTCATGCGGAGATAGGACGGGTGGCAGGGAATAAGGGATGCTAGTTCCGCAGAGCTTTCCACAGAGGTTAAATAAAAACCGGCCAAGTGCGAGTCAAACTCGCACACCGTAGGTCCCGTATCGCCATGTCATGGTCAGCGCCACTCACGCCATCTAGATGGCGTGTTATGAAATGCTTCATATTAGTTAAATGTCATGATTAGTGAAAATGCTTCATAATCTATTCGGTAGTTAGCGACAGCCAACTGTCTGCACCACTGAGCTATCGAGGCTGACATGGCTCTAAACTTAACCCTCTCGCTTTAACCCCTCATCCTTGCATCTCGACAGGGTAAGGTCGCCCGGCGCCCAACGTCATCGTCTGACGACGGCCAGTGGTCCGAGGGGTTGATATCGGCCGCGCGCATGGTCGCGGCGGCCGCGCACTCGCTGGTGGAGGCGGCCAACGCTCTGGTGCAGGGCCTCGGCTCCGAGGAGAAGCTCATCAGTAGTGCCAAGCAGGTCGCGAGCTCCACCGCGCATCTCCTGGTCGCATGCAAGGTAACAAACACTTTTTTATACACGGTGTTGCAACCCCAAGCATAAAACCCGAAAGGGGGTGATTCTGTACGTGAAATAGAACAACTTTTTTTCTACGACTTTTTAATTTGAAGAAAATAATTTTTTTTTCTCCATACATTTTGAGAATGATATTTAAAATTTGTATGGAAAAAATAATTTTTTTTTGTTTCAAAAATATTTTTTCGCCACAGAAGTTGTTTAGTTTCACATATAGAATAACCCCCTTATGTCAGTTAAAAATATTACGGGGGCAACTGCAACACCGTGTATAAAGTGCCAAGGTTGGCTACCATGAGGTTCGACACTGCATTCCGGAAAAGAGACTGCATGATGCCCTTGAGCCGCGTATCCACTAGAGGCAGAATCGGGGCGAGGCAGCCGCTCGACCCGAGGCCGCACAAGTGGAGACGCTGCCTCAACCTGAGGCACACCGCGCCATGAGGCAAATTCCGCAAATTCCGGCAAATGCCGCCGAGGGCCGAGCCATATTTTGTCGGTTTTTTGCCGCGCTCAAAAGAGCCTCAGTCCGAGCCGTGCATTTGGTGGACGCCTCACCTTGATCCGCAACGTGTCTCGAGCCTATGCCTCAGTGTGAGCAGCCTCAGTTTGCTTCCAGTCGAGGCTGCTCTAATGAATACGCGGGTTTTGTACCACTGACTCAGGTTCTTCAGCAAAGATATGCGGCTTCCAGCGGGTCTACAGGCGTAGACTCACTCGCTAACTCACACAAATACTCGCATATTTCTACCAATAGCCGGCCCGGATGCCCCACCGACCAAACGCCTTCTGATTGGTTGAGTAAGATCGTTTCTCATACTCACATCGGCGAGTTTGTTAGGCCGGTACAGGGGCTGGTTTTCGTTTGGCTTGGATCTTCCTTTGGATAATAACCTGCAGCAATAATATAATATAATGAAGTTTTCAAATGTCTGTACAGCATTCAACAACTATGTCAGTGTAATATCGAACAGGCTGCATTAGTTTCCCCGTGCTGAGCGCCATGGTGTTCTCCTGTTTCGTTTAGTTCATAATATCCGGATCAGCCTGTATATTAGAAACAGCGCTGGACCCAACACACTTCCTTGTCACACACCACACTCTATAGGCCCTTCTGTACTTCGGATACCACCTATTCTAATTTGCTGTGTTCTGTTGCATGACCAACTCTTTCAATATTTTAGTGGGATCCTTCTGGGGATAATTATTAAATTTTTCGGGCAGCGAAACGATATGGAACTGTATCAAATGCTTTCGTGAAATTTTCCGTCCATTTGTCATCACAGATATGGTCAAAGAGGTTATCACAGCACTCTTGGCAATGTGTGACGATGAAAATTCAAATGAAGACAATGATGATGATGATAACTATGATAATGACTATGACCATAATGATGATGACGATAATCATGATGATGACGACACAAATTGTGCCAGGTGAAGGCTGACCCGTCGTCGGAGTCGACCCGCCGGCTGCAGGTGGCGGGCGCGGAGGTGATCCGCTCGACGGACAACCTGGTGCGCGCGGCGCGCGACGCCATCTCCAGCGAGGAGGAGCGCTGCCTCGTGCTCAACCGCCGCATGGTCGGCGGCATCGCGCAGGAGATCGACGCCAGGTCAGCTCACATCTTCTAGATCCGCACGACGGACAACCTGGTGCGCGCGGCGCGCGACGCCATCTCCAGCGAGGAGGAGCGCTGCCTCTTGCTCAACCGCCGCATGGTCGGCGGCATCGCGCAGGAGATCGACGCCAGGTCAGCTCACATCTTCTAGATCCGCTCGACGGACAACCTGGTGCGCGCGGCGCGCGGCGCCATCTCCAGCGAGGAGGAGCGCTGCCTCGTGCTCAACCGCCGCATGGTCGGCGGCATCGCGCAGGAGATCGACGCCAGGTCAGCTCACATCTTCTAGATCCGCTCGACGGACAACCTGGAGCGCGCGGCGCGCGACGCCATCTCCAGCGAGGAGGAGCGCTGCCTCGTGCTCAACCGCCGCATGGTCGGCGGCATCGCGCAGGAGATCGACGCCAGGTCAGCTCACATCTTCTAGATCCGCTCGACGGACAACCTGGTGCGCGCGGCTACGCGACGCCATCTCCAGCGAGGAGGAGCGCTGCCTCGTGCTCAACCGCCGCATGGTCGGCGGCATCGCGCAGGAGATCGACGCCAGGTCAGCTCACATCTTCTAGATCCGCTCGACGGACAACCTGGTGCGCGCGGCGCGCGGCGCCATCTCCAGCGAGGAGGAGCGCTGCCTCGTGCTCAACCGGCGCATGGTCGGCGGCATCGCGCAGGAGATCGACGCCAGGTCAGCTCACATCTTCTAGATCCGCTCGACGGACAACCTGGAGCGCGCGGCGCGCGACGCCATCTCCAGCGAGGAGGAGCGCTGCCTCGTGCTCAACCGGCGCATGGTCGGCGGCATCGCGCACGAGATCGACGCCAGGTCAGCTCACATCTTCTATTCTAGATGTATTAGCATAGTCTTCTAGATGTATTAGCATTGGTTCCAACTGCCCGGGCAGAAGCACGCGAGAGAGATGCAGTGGGGCTATTCTTTTTAAGGACCGACAACACATGGTAAAAAATATTGAACATCACTTTTTTTCATAGAATGTGGCGCCGAGCCACACAATAAAATGCTTTAGCTGTATTTGTTTGGTTTTTTTTTTTTCTTTATTTTTCAGGAAATCAACAGCACAAGTTATACAAATTATACACTTAGAAGAACACTTACGATGGCCTATTAAAGATTTCCATAAGGGATTACATTATTACATTAATTACGAGCTAGGAAACATAATATATAGAAAAAAATCTAAGGTGTTACGTTAGTCATGTCAAAAATTTCGGGAGGGTTACATACACACTCAAATAAACACTTTACGTTAAAAAAACGTATGTTTATAGGAGCATTTTTTCTCCTAACCTCCTAACAAAAAAATTTTATCAAATAACTCTAAAAACCAATCATTCTATAGAACCTTCTTGCCTAACACGAAACGTAGGTACTTCCCTAGCGCGACGTCTCTAGATTTATGGCGGCGGCGCGGCGCAAAGGCGTCACTTTGTCGGTCAGTAGCCGCCGCCCGACAGCGCTCGCTACGCCACGCCGACTATTGCGTGCATGCGACCGCGCATGTGTCGCGGCCGGCGCCCGGCGGTGCGTCTCAGTGACTTCGCGGCGGTCCGCGAAAGAGCACATTATTTCGCAAATTCAAAATGCCGCCGCCGCGCCGTATCGCTACGCCGCCGACGCGGAGTACTTTGATATGTTACCGAGACTCAAATAGGCCGAGGCGGACCGATACGCATTTGGTGTAATAAGAGGTGACAGTGACACTCTAGTTCGTGTGAATCAGAGCATTGTGAGGAGGGCTACTCTTTGCAACCAAGTGCATGGTGGCCATTTTCAGCAATTTTATTAAATGTGGGTAAGTACCTAGTATGTAAGTTTCTAACTACTAGACTAGTGTAAGTGAAGAGTACCCATACATACACACACACACATATCCTCTCACACATTCAAAAACACAACAAAAAGCTGTTCTGCGTTTTAAACATAGTTCGGTCATTGACCCCGTATAATGCGACTTACCTACTGTTACACACAGGTCTAGTGACCTTGTGAGTTGTGGCTTACTTACAACAAACAGCTGTTCTGCGTTTGATTGAACATAGTACGGTCACTGATCCCGTCCGTGCACTGCAAGTTACCTACTGCTACTGGTACACACACACACAGGTTGATCTGTTTAATGTTTAGGCAGCAAACATGTTTTGTTAAATTTCTCGAAAAGTAATGCTAAACACATTTTTTTTTTTTGCGTAACGTGTTTATTTCATTGTATATTTCGACCTCCCGAAATTTTTGACCTGGCTAACGTAACAACTTACATAAAAAAAAAAAAAAAGAGGAAATAAACGTTAACCAAAAGAATAACAGTGAGAAAATTGTATCGGCAATATGTTGTGAAGATAATCAAGACAACGCTGTTCCGTCAGGTCTGAGGTGCTCCGCATCGAGAAGGAGCTGGAGGAGGCTCGCGGGCGTCTGACCGCGATCCGGCAGGCCAAGTACAAGCTGAAGACTGGCGACACGAGTGGTGAGGAGACGGACCACGACTACTCGTACACGAGCCAGCAGCGGCGCGACGCGGGCTACACATCCGACTCCTCCGGGCAACGGTGAGTTAGGGACAGTTTTCGGTTATGTTTTGGACATACAGGACGTTGTAACGGCCACTACATTAAATTTAGGTAATGATTATTGGGATCAATAGTAACAGCGTAGCCGACATGAAATGAAGGCAAGCACTGACATGGCATCTAGTTCATCCGGCTGACATCATGTATGTAGTAGGTGATGTAGACAACCGTGTTAGTTTCCATTAAAAAAAAAAAAAAAGTCAAATACTTACCTTTTTTCTAAAATCCCTTTAAATAAAGAATTACAGTTTTCATACAAATTAATTGATTAATTTTGTGTAAAAAGGATCTTATGTTCCGCACGAACGTGGGAATGAAAGGCGCGCGGTGAGTGAGCGAGCAAGGACGAGTGCGCGGAGAGAGGAGATGCGCGGCAGCGGCGCGGCGTGAGTTTTTCGACCCCGACCGTACCCGCGCCAGCACCCTCCCCCCGCGCGCATAAAATTACACTTGATGAAAACATAAATTTCAAAAATTAATATCTCCAGTACTAACTTTATTTACTTTTTTGTCTCGGGAAAACATGAGGATTGCACTGGCCAAATTAATGTACTGGCCGTTACAACAGCCTGTATAAACTTAATTAAGGTACAGGTAAATGTTATGAATAAATCTAAACCCCTTCTCACGTCGACTCTGCCTACCCCACTGGGAAACAGACGTGACGCTATGTATGTATGTATGAGCTTAGCATGTAAGTATAACATTTGAAAATAATATCTAAATGTTACCAGTTTCGCCCGTCCCGGCTACAGTCCGGCCAACGCTTCGTTCGGCCCGGCCAACTCCAGCTACGGCCCGAACACAACCTACAGCCCCGACAGCAGCTACGGCCAGAACGCGACCCACTTCACCCAGAACACGACCAATCTCAGTCAGAACACGACCAATCTCAGTCAGAACACGACCAATCTCAGTCATCATCCGGCCAATTATAGCCAGAACTCGGCCAATCTCAGTCAGAACATACATCAGCTGAACCAGTCGATATACGGCACGCCCTACAGCCAAACCGACTACGCCAAAAGTCCGGTCGACAATCAGAAGTCGTCGACAACGACTAACGTGGAAAAGACGACGTACACGGTTCAGTCGCCGTCGTTCTCAAGTTTCCGACCCGCTTCGACTGACGAATCTCCGAAACAGAATTACGAAGGATTTACGACACGGTAAGAATTCTTTTCATTATATTCGGACGGTCCTAGAGTCTGACGTCGAGCATTGATGGGGTGGCAAGATGTTAAGCTATGGTATTACTTACCACACCGTAGAAATGTAGCACCAGAACCAACTTGTCGACTGTCAGAGTGACAGCTGACAAGTGGGTTGTGGTGCTCAAAATGACTTTTCGTGCGGGGTTCGTAAAAGAGGGTGCTAAGAAATAAAATATAATTTCAGAACACATTAATTTTACCCTAAAACTGTGTAAAATTTTACAAATAAAAATCCTAAACACTGCAAAAGAAGTCGGGAGGGGCCAAAGCACAGGCTCCGACCAACCGAGCGGTTTGGGCATCGGCTTCACATGCGAGTGGTCCGAGGTTCAAATCCGGTCGGCGTTTACCAATGAGTTTTTTCTGACGAAAAAATTTACGCGCATACCTACACCTGCTGCTTCAGTGTTCGGAGCCGGAATTGTAGCTGATTGGATTGGTACCACCGTACTGGATGTTAGATGGTCGCATAGCAGCCTCGGTTGTGTTCTCCTCTAGTCCAGTATAGCCAGCAATCCAGGGAAGTCTCCGCTATGGCACCTACCTTCTCGGAGGTGATATTGGCTGGTCGGAGCATGTGCTTTGGCCCCTCCGGCTCAGCCACCCATACCGGATTACATAAAAAAACAATATATCACCTCCAAGAAACTTCAATACCGGAGACTTCTCTTTGGATACTGGACTAGAGGGGAACACAGCCGAGGCTGCTATGCGGCCATCTTACATCCAGTACGGTGTTACCAACCCAGTCGGCTACAATTTGAGCCTACCACCTAGTAAGGGGCAAGGGAAGCGACCTACAGTTTTACACCGGTTCCGAACGGTGAAGCAGCAGGTGTGTAGGAATACTCGTAAATATTTCCATCAGAAAAAAACTCATTGGTGCATGTTGCATGTATGTAATACCGTGACCTTTAATGGCTGGCTCCCATTATGCAGAGGCTGGTTCTAGGGTCACGCGGGCGCTCCGCATCGATTACAATCTTCAAAGAGCTCTTGTATCGCTCTATTGTCATATACAGGGTGTCCCAAAACTCAACGTCAAGCGGGAACCAGGGAGTAGGCCAGTTTATGAGTACCCAGGGAAAAATAAGAAAAAAAAATCTGAGTCATTTGTTTTTTATGATATGAGCATTTTTTGAGAAAAGTTGAAAATTGACATTTTTAGGTACTACGACTACAAATTTGCAAATATAATTGTTAAAAAAAATTTATTGGTAGCCTAAATAACTCTGCTATTGATCAGTATCCCAAAAAAACCAGAATGCCTGTAGTTTTACCAAAAAAAAAATATTCAGTTAAATTTTTTTCTAAAAAAATAAATGACTCCCAATTTTTTTTTCTTATTTTTCCCTGGGTAGTCATAAACTGGCCTACTCCCTGGTTCCCGCTTGACGTTGAGTTTTGGGACACGGTGTATTGTGCGGAACTCTGTGCCGTATTGTGCGGAACTCTGTGCCGTATTGTGCGGAACTCTGTGCCGTGTTGTGCGGAACTCTGTACCGTGTTGTGCGGAACTCTGTACCGTATTGTGCGGAGCTCTGTACCGTATTGTGCGGAGCTCTGTACCGTATTGTGCGGAACTCTGTACCGTATTGTGCGGAGCTCTGTACCGTATTGTGCGGAACTCTGTACCGTATTGTGCGGAGCTCTGTACCGTATTGTGCGGAGCTCTGTACCGTATTGTGCGGAACTCTGTACCGTATTGTGCGGAGCTCTGTACCGTATTGTGCGGAGCTCTGTACCGTATTGTGCGGAACTCTGTACCGCATTGTGCGGAGCTCTGTACCGCATTGTGCGGAGCTCTGTACCGTATTGTGCGGAACTCTGTACCGTATTGTGCGGAACTCTGTACCGTATTGTGCGGATCTCTGTACCGTATTGTGCGGAGCTCTGTACCGTATTGTGCGGAGCTCTGTACCGTATTGTGCGGAGCTCTGTACCGTATTGTGCGGAGCTCTGTACCGTATTGTGCGGAGCTCTGTACCGTATTGTGCGGAACTCTGTACCGTATTGTGCGGAGCTCTGTACCGTATTGTGCGGAGCTCTGTACCGTATTGTGCGGACCTCTGTACCGTATTGTGCGGAGCTCTGTACCGTATTGTGCGGAGCTCTGCGCCGTATTGTGCGGAGCTCTGCACCGTACATTATTGACATAGAATATTTTTTTATTCTAAGTAATTTTTATGTGCAATCTAACCAAATGTTAATCAAATATTAACTTTTAAATTAATAATTATTATACTGATTTTTTTAATAATGTTTTTTTTTCTACTTACACGCTGCCTGGATTTTTTAACAGATAATTTTAAGTGCCTTTACGATTTGAAAGAATATACCACTTATGAAATGTGCCTCGAATGATAAGAAATGAAGTGCTTTTTATTGAAGGACTGTAGTTAAATTTGTATGAAGTTTTTGGATGTTCAATTCGAAATTTTGTGAAGATAGTATTTAGGTACCTGTATATTTCCTCAACGCGGACAAACTATGTGAGGTTTGTTTAAACTTTTGAAAATTTAGTAAATAAGTTCTATGTGCTTTTGTGCTTTTTTCTGCAAAGTTTTTTTCTTTTAATTTCTTACATTTTCAGACATTTATTTCCAAATTGTTAAAATATTTTTTTAATGTAAATGAAAAAAATGCAACGAAACTTTTTTTTAGCAAAATAATATATTAATATCCAATGTGCCATAACCATATTTTTAAAGTCTGAAAATTTTAAGAAATATGTTTGCATGATTTCATGCTTTCACCCTGCATAGAAAATGTACTTTTAAAAAGAAATTATTAGTGTTTAGTTTTGTTTTTTAATTTTTTATAGTTTCCTATATTTTATTTTCGGTGACATAATTGAATTATGTTTAATCAGTATTAATATTTTGAACTAACGGAAACTATAAAAAAACTATTAAAATTGTGTTTTAATGTTTAATTAATAAATTTATGTTTATTTTAATAAAAAAACATTCATCCTACGCTCTACACTCAGCTTTTCATTTCACTTTCTCTCATCACCTCTACGCATTTCATGTTCAAAATATATTTCACGATATTTTACAAGAATCTCTTTCATGCAAAAATTTCATAGCATCTCATCTTTTCACATTTTTCAAATTAAGAGAACGCTTACAAAATGCATGAAATCATGTATTTTTTTTTTCATAATAGTTTAGTGCGGCCAGACAGAATATTATGGGGTATGTATATTATATTATACAGGGTGTTTCAGGATAGGCTTGAGAAACTTCAGGAATAGAAAGTACTCATTATTAGAAGAAAAAAATCCTTATCACTCAAATCGAAATTCCGTATTTTTTTTTCATACAAAAATTTGAAATTGTAATAAAAACTCGATGGACAGTGAGTCTGGGGAGATTTAGCAACAGTGCTGTCTAGGTCCAGCCCCCTTTTGCATTTGATGTCAGTGAATTTTCAATGTTTGAAATTTACCTACATGCAGTTCAATTCTACTAGTTTTGTATGCAACATAACCATTTATGTCCATGAGTTAGTGATTTAATTTTTATTTAATAAAGGCAGACGTTAACCGTCCACCAAATCTTGACAAAAGTATTTTAACCAAAAAGTACTATAAAATGACCGAATCTGGGAAAATGTTTCAGAGCTTTTTCGTCTTCAAATATGGACACCTTTCGAACCCTGAAGTTACGAAACCCTATCCTGAAACACCCATATATGTACCTCACCTGAGGGTCTATCACTGATTAGGGCGTTCAGTTGACTTTTCACACTTGTAACGTGCTGTAATGTATAAATGGTGGAATACATTATTAAAAATCTCAAAAATTATTATTAAATCAAAATAAAAAAAAATAAATTTAAATGTTACAAGTGTCAAAAGTTAGTAACTAAGTACATCACTACCAGGAAATATGTTTCAAATACCGGAATTCCCGGGAATTTTTCAGAACTCCCGTAAGTGGTGGTTTACCACTCTATGTTATTTCTTCTCACCATCATTAGGTAGGTATATTAATATACTCTGCTTGTTATGATCCCTGTTTAATGACTCTTGAACTGAAAAATTATATATGCATTCCAAGTTTAATAAATTTTTTCAAGCAGTAAATAGTTAAGGGTTTGTGATGGGCGTGCGAACGAACAAAAGAGTTTTTTTTTTTTACGTACGTAACTCTAAAAAATATGTCCAGTGTTCCGGTGTTTTATTTAGTATGTTCACTGTTTCACGATACAGTAGACGGCAGTAATTGCTGTACAGATGTTTTATCTCACGAGCGCGGGTGAGCCATACTTGTAGTTGTAATGCGTATAGACGCGCGCTCCTGTGTGCGTAAGTACAGGTAGCGTTAACAAACTCACACACACACAGGAGCGCGTGTCTATACGCATTACAACAGTACAACTATGGCTCACCCGCGCTCGTGAGATAAAACATCTGTATGGGATATTATGCATTAGTAGAGGGGTCCAGTGGTTGCAAATTGCCACTGAGCTTATCGTGTAGACCGAGTTGAGAGATGAATTTTAGTAAAAGAATTCTTTGCCAAAGATGCGTAGTTTTTTTAGTAGAAAAATATTTTTCATACAAAATAAATTTTCGAATTTTTATTTTTATTTTTAAATGCACCAAAACATTTATTTATTAATAGGAATTTATGCAAAAACGACATGCGCCGCCTCAACATTAGCTTAGGGTAAATTTTTTTTAAACCACCAAAACATTCACCCATACCACTTACCTTGTTTTTACATATATTTATATTCAAAACCAATGTTTTGGTGCCTTAAAAAAAACTATTTTGTATGAAAAATTAATTTTGTGTTCATAACTCCCCCCCCCCCCCCCCCCTCCCCTCCGGCAAGGGGGTGGGGGGGGGGGGGTCGGTAGGTCCCCTCCTCCCCCCCCCCCGTTGCCGCCTCCCCCCGCTCCCTTGGACCCCTCTACAAATGCACCCCCGCTGTATATATACAGGGTGTCCAAAGTGTGATGTGGAATATCGAAGGATCGTGATATGTATCGTGTGTAAAGTGCAGTGATGAAAGAATTTTTTTTAAATCTCAATTATTTCCAATTTTGCCATTTTCTAACAAAGTAAATGCATACGATAGTGTGATCGCGCTCTATGCTTGTGCACGGCCGCGTAGGGCTATGCGAGGGACGCGGCGCGAGGCGCGCGGTTCGCGATCGCGAGGCGTGAGATGCGCGGGCGCGGGGCGCGCGCGGCGCTGACGAGCGAGAATCATAGATTTCGATATAAGACGTAGCATACCTACCTACTACACTGCAATAAGGCATGTAGGTGTATGTATGTATGTAGCCAGTAAAAAGTAAATGATTATCTACATACCTCAAATGATGTGAAGGTTTTCTACGTGATCTCCTTGCAGCTCGATGCATTATGACGAGACCCGGGCGATGCAGTAGCGGGTCTAGATTGCCATGTTCCCGTAAACAGTACAATGCACGCACAATCACTTCAGCCAGCACCGGCAGTCTGACGCCTGTTTGGAAATCTTTCACGATAAATGCGTTTGAAGCCCATTTCCGTTTGCTGCACGATGCCGCCACCGGGCGGCATCGCGGCGCGCCCCCCGCCCGCCGCGCCCGCGTCTCCTTTGATAGCAGCGTGCGATGCCGACACGGGGCGGCGCGGGGGCGCAACAGCGCGGTGCGGTGCGGTGCTATAGCGAACATTCGACCCGGCCGGCGCGCCCGCCGCGCCGCCCCGCCTCCTCCGCACCGCCGCGGTCTGGTCACTTAGAGCGCGCATAGATTGACTAAATTGAAAACTTTGAAAATTCATATCTCGAAAACTAGTATGGATAGGACCATTTTTCTTTTTTTTAATGTGTTTATTAGATGATATACAATAGCTCATTTCGATATTGCTGAACAGACCCTGGACACCCTGTATATAGCATATATATATATATATATGCTGTATAGGTATAGCATCCAAAGGGTGTTCGCTATGGCACCTTGTGTTGTGAGGCTGGCCGGAGCTTGTGATGTAGGCCCATCCGACTCGGCCACCATTGAGAAAATACTAACTAAATAGCTTACAACATTAATTACTTCTGGGCGTAGGCCTCTCCGATCTAATAGTGTGTCAACTTTCAGAGCTAACGCCACAAGTAATGACAGAACGATGCAACAGTAAGTGTTCAAATTATTATTGAAAAAAAAAAAACTACATGGTTGGAGTGATGGCTTTGATTTTTTATTGTTTTTTTTTTCAAAGTGTGACAAAAAATATATACAAGTTAGAACTAAATGGTCATCATATAACATGCAGAAAATCTAAACATAAAACCAGCTGACACTGAAAATTTTTACCATTTTTATCTCAGCCTCGATAGCTCAGTGGTGCAGACAGTCAACTGTCGCTATTGAATGTTAAGCAACGCTGGGTGCGGTCAGTACTTGGATGGGTGACCGCTGACCGTTGGAGGCTGACCGAGGTTCGGATTCCTCGTAAAACTGTAGGTCCCTTCCCTCCTAATCTTACTTGGTGGTAGGGTTTAACCCGCCCGGGTTGGTACCACCGCACTGAATGAAACGTCGGTTGAAACGGCTATGTAAATAGTTTGTGTTTTCCGACCAGTTCAGTGTAGCCGGCACGATCAAAGGGGGAAGCACTGACATGGCACCTAGTTCACCCAGTGTTATGGGCTGACATCACGGACGTTGTAGGTGATGTAGCCAACCGTGTAAGTTTCCATAAAAAAAAAAAACTTATTTTCGCTTAGAGGAAAAAATGTACAGAGGCACAGTTTTTTTTTTATGTAATCCGGTATGGGTGGCTGAGTCGGAGGGGGCCAAAGCGCATGCTCCGACCAGCCAATATCGCCTCCGAGAAGGTAGGTGCCATACCGGAGACTTCCCTGGATTGCCGGCTATACTGGACTAGAGGAGAACACAGCCGAGGCTGCTATGCGGCCATCTTACATCCAGTACGGTGGAACGGGCTCCCAGGGAATATCTTCCCCCACTCCTACAATCCACGGATCTTCAAATCGCGGGTTAATAGCCTTTCCCCCATACCGACATTAGTCCACCTCCAAGCCGGACTGGCACCTCCTCGGGGGTGAAATTGGCTGCGCCCGAGGTTGCGACTTCGGGCAGAGCCACCCAGTTCGGTAGCAATAAAAAATAAAAAAACAAACCGGTCGGCTACAATTTGAGCCTACCACCTAGTAAGGGGGCTAAGGGAAAGGGAGTTTAGGAATATAATTTAAAAATAATTTGAAAGTTCGTCCCACGAATGTTACAAAATGGAAGTATGGTCATGCCTCACGCACTCTATGTACTTGCGCGCGCTAACTACCTACCGCCCGACGGGCCGCCGGCGGTCCATTTCAGTGAAAATTCGTCAGCCGCGCGAAGTATACATAGACGCTCGCCCACGCAACTGCGCGCAGCTGCAAAGCAATAACCACTTTACACTCGATCGTTTAGGTACATTTTCGCACGCAGCGATTGGCGACGTGAAACAGTAGGCTATTAAAGCCCGAAGGTAGGAACATTTTCTATGGAGTGATTTATCTGTTACGAAGTAACTATTAAGTAATCTGTGGTATGATGATTCGTTGCCTTGTACTTATTTATTGTTGCATACATACAAATTACATACAAACAATAATTAGGTGCCATGGTGGTCATTTACAGTAGTTACCTACTTGTGAATATATTACATTTTTTTTTATGGATAGCACAACATGTGGCATCGTTTCACCTACAAGTAGGTGTCTAACGATGCCCATTCTGTGATGCACGGGGATTGCGAATGCCAAGCCGGCCTGACAGGAGCCTTTTCACGCCCCTTTTGGAAAACCCCACGCTGCACTTGGGAGGAAATAATTTTTGAAAATTATTAAAATACATTATTTACCTATTAAAATCTAAGCGACATTTAGAATAAAATCATTAAAATATGGAGCGTCGAATATTCAAAATTCTAAAACTACATAGCCGCGATGTCTGTTTTACTTATGACATTTTAGTCTGTACTACGATAAAAGTAGTCTCAGATGGTGTCGTGAAATCTCGTGCCCAGTATGAAGTAAGCCAACCGGTACTTACTTCTCTGTGTATACAGCTGTTTATAAGTTAATAGACGCTTAGCAGGGACACATCATTCCAACCGTGTAGTCGCTGTTTATAGGCTTCCCCCGTGTTGGTTTCTCAGCGTTCCGTGAAAAAAGCTATCATCGTTCTGTACATACATACGCTTCAACCATATTATACATTCACACAAACTGACTTATTTTTAAATTCAAATTTTTTTTTTGTTTTTTATTAAATCAGACGCGATTTTAAGAAGTGCATTATTCATTGCACTGCTTTAATTGTTGTGAAATGTATGAAATACAGCATGATTCGGCAGGAAATAGCAAAAATTTTAAGGATGACGACCGAAGGGAATCGCTGACATGGCGCCCAGTTCACTCGCGGTTATGGGCTGACATCACGGATGTTGTAGGTGCCGTGTCAATTTCCATAAAAAAAAAAATATTATTCTGGAGTTCAAATTGATAAGGCCGCATGATACCCATACACTTTTTCGCCACAAAAATGTATGAAGATGGGGATTTTTTTAATTTAGGAAAAATTTTGAGTGACATTGCCCGTCATTTTGTCTCGAGAGTTCATCGATCAATCCAAAAAAATTTGGTATTCATTACTGAATCGGCCTGTAGACTATTAATTACTATTTTTTCTTTTATGTGATAATTTCACTTCTGTATAAGTATGGTGTCCCGGTGTTTTAGTATGTGTGTACATCTGTTTTTATTTTCTTTTTCGTTTTGTATGTCTACCATTAATTTTTTTGTATACCTTTTATTTAAATATTCACAGATTGATACCTTTTAGAAATTAATACCTCTATATGTTGTTGTACTTAGATCGTAGTGTAACAGCCTGTATATTGATTTACTAATAATTTTTATTTTGTTTCTTTTCTGCCCCCCCCCCCTCCCTTACCCCCTTAATCCTAACGCATTTCGCATGAAAACAAAACTGCTTTTGTGCCGTTTACATTCTCATTGTTTTTCTCGCCTCAACTCCTTAACATAACAAAACAAAAAACGCTTACTCAAATATCGTTCACTGAAATCTATTTAACTCTACCCGATCCAACCTAACCTAACATTACCTTATCCAAACCTAACCTAACCTAAAACAGAAGCATGACGGTTCGAGACGACGGTACAATCGAAACGACCTCGGTCGTAGTCACATCGACCACTCTTGAGGAAGTGCGGTCGGTGAGAGAGATACGACCGTCTAAACCGGAAGCGAGCGAACGCATCTCGTACAAACCCGAGAAGCGACCCCCGCCGCCTCCGCGGAGGGGCGTGGTCTCTCTCCAGCTACCGGAAGTCACGACGACGACGACGACCAAAACGACCAAAGACGGCGCGGTCGCGACGGCAACGACCAAAACGGAGAGAACGGCGCCGGTCGTCGTCGACGCGACGACCAAAGTGGGAAGCTCGACGTAATTGTGGTTTGTTTACGTTATTTATAATTTGTGGCCGTTCACGATAGTTTGTTCGGGGTAAAGTATACTTATGTCTTTTGCACAGTATGTGTGGGTTTTTTTTTGAGTCGGGGGGAGTGCGGTTTGATTCATGTTTTTTTTTTATGTAAGGTCTTTCATTAGTAGGTAACACTACGCTAAGGGGTGTATGTATAAAGAAAATTCGTCAGCCTCGGTAGCTCAGTGGCGCGGTTGGTTAGTCAACTGTTATTAAGCAACGCTGAGCGCGGTCAGTGATTGGATGGGTGACCGCTCGACCGTTGGAGGCTGACCGCGGTTCGGATTCCACGTTAAACTGTAGGTCCCTTCCCTTCTTACCTTACTAGGTGGTAGGGTTTATCCCGGCCGGGTTGGTACCACCGCACTGAACGAAACGTCGGTCGAAACGGCTATGTAAATAGTTCGTGTTTTCCGTCCAGTTTAGTGTAGCCGACATGAAATGAAGGGAAGCACTGACATGGCACCTAGTTCACCCTGTGTTATGGGCTGACATCACGGATGTTGTAGGTGATGTAGCCAACCGTGTCAGGTTCCATAAAAAAAAAAAAAAAAAATGTGTATCAGATACTGATCACGTTCCCATACCAATTTTTTTTTTACGATATAAAAAACCTACTTATTAAGGTGAAATACGCGCGTACTTCACGTATTAAATTTGAGGAGTGAGTAGGATTTTTATATCGTTAAAAAAATTTTCGTATGGGAACTGATCAGTATCTGATGCACATACATACTGCCCTTAGCGTAAATTTACTTAATAATGAAAGACCTTATTTAGGATTGTGGTTCTGTTTATGAAACTGAAAGACTTTTTTTTTGCGTTCTGAATATTCAGAGAAATTAGTTTTTTAGTGTTCAATATCCATACTGAAGCCTATTACTAAGCCTTCGTCGTCTGTCTGCCCGTTCGTTCGAGTGCTGTATCTGTTGAACCGTAAAAGCTAGCCGGTTGAAATATTCACAAAATATGTGTTATTATCATACATCGGAATCCGCGGGGCACGAATGATTCAAGGTTGTTTAGTGATGGGACAATGTATCCACAAATATCGAAAATCGATCGTTATTTTAGAATAATATGAAATAATGTCGATTATTAAAACTAAGAGTATTTCTATAGAAAATAAGATATAATAAACAAATGTTGTATTTACTTTGTAGGTACAATACAAATCTGTTCAAACCACAATATTAGTTTTATTAGTATGGAATAGAAAGAATTTGATTTTTTTTACCAACTTACACGTGTTACATCATAATGATATTGAAGACTTTTTTGTTACTGTTATGAAACTGAATCGATTAGGCTATAAAATTCAACCACCTATTTTTTTATTTAAACACAAAAAAATATTTTACATAAAAAAAGGCCAAGGTCCAAAAAAATAGGTCTTACAAAATTAGTTCATAGTAAGCTAAGGGGGGGTTCTGTATCGGAAATAGATCACTTTAGAAGAACAAAGAATTTTTTTTATCACAAAAATTTTTTTTTTAATTTTAAATGTAAAAAAAATTTTTTCTTAATCGTTTCGGTTTCGTGCTAGGAACAAAAAAGTCTTCCAACACGTATATCTCTTTCTTTCAGAAATTGTGAAAAACCACAATTTTAGTTTTATTAGTATGGAATAGAAATAATTTAATTTTTTTTACCAACTTACACGTGTTACATCATAATGGTCATGAAGACTTTTTTGTTACTGTTATGAAACTGAATCGACTACGTTATAAAAATCAACCACCTATTACTTTATTTAAATACCTACATAAAAACATTTTTTACTTAAAAAAAGCCCAAGGTCCAAAAATTTTTATATATGTTTTACTCCCAATATGATACAGAACCCCCCCTTAGCGTACTATGAACTAATTTTGAAAGACCTTATATAAATATGTATTATATTTACTTAATCGTTAACACAAAGTATACATGTTTATATAAGTACTGTAGGTATATAAGTATTCAGGTCTGAAATATGACATGAATAAAATACAATAAACAAATAAATATGAGTATCGATAACAGTGTCGATTGTTTATTGATCGCCGTAGTCAATCCCTAACAAGGTCGTATTCGTGCCCCGCGGATTCCGATGTCTGGTTATTATGGCGATAAGCCATCAAATAATAATACAAACACAAAGAGTAGAAAAATAAGGATGGTCCCCATACAAAAAACGTGCTAAGAATCGATTAATACATATTCACGCTACTAAATAATAGATGGCGCCACAGATTAGTTGTTTGCATTTATATCAGAGGGCCTAGTCCGAGTTAACGTGACAGCTACGTAAACGTCAAATACCGATCGAATTGAGTTTTTATGTATGGGAGCACAATACGCTCACCGCGGCGCCACTAGAGAGCTCCATACATAAAAACTTAATTCGATCGGTATTTGACGTTTACGTAGCTGTCACGTAAACTCGGACTAGGCCCTCGGGACATAACTGAATCGGATATTCGTTTTATATTCCATAACCTCCGTTAGCCGAGCGGTGCATGTAAGGAGTTTTGATCCGATGGTCGTGGGTTCGAATCCCACTTATGCAAATGTTTTTTTTTAAACTAGCCCGCTTACGCGGTGTTACGGTTCCTACCCTCGGTGCGCGAGTTTGACTCGCACTGGACCGGTTTTTTTTTTACTATTATGCACATCTATGTGATACTGTGGTGAGTGCATTTAGCACTTTCTGGAGATAAACAGTGAAGTTAACTTTTTTTAGGTTTCCGTATCCCGTACGTGTGTTATTATGGTAGATATAACAAGAAATAATAAAATATAGATAAAGTAAAAAATTAAGGGGGGCCTCATACAAGAAACGTGTTTTTTTCAAGGTTTTGTTTTTTTGCGCAAGACCGACTCGCACTTGGCCGGTTTTTTTCTTATTTATTATCTATAATATTTATTATTTGGTAAAATGTAATATATCTAGGTGTCGTTGCCCTGTCCGGGACGGGACGGCAAATCCTAGCTTTGACTATGTAGAATTTAACCAGCGCTGGTTAATCAAAATAAAATTAACATGAAAATTTAAACAAAACGTGTAGTTTCAGAAACAGAATCACTCTCCGATATACCTACACCAAAAAAATTACAAGCACAGTATATGGTTTTGTCATACATAATAGTCTAAGATCCGGCCTGAGAAGATTGTACCCTCATCTGTTATTCGGATAGGACTTAGTTTAAATAATGTTTAGTCTACAGTGATATGGTGCGTAACGAGGCAATCCGCCGGCGCACCAAAGTATTCGATATTGGACACCGGGTGGCTAAGCTCAAGTGGCAGTGGGCTGGGCACGTTAGCCAAAAAAACGATGACCGTTGGAGCAACCGTGTCCTAAACTGGCGGCCGTGGACAGGAAAACGGAGTGTGGGAGGACCACCCGCCAGGTGGGACGACGAAATCAAGTACGTCGGCGGAAAGCAGTGGTTCCGTACCGCTGAAGCCCGGGAGGACTGGAGGAAAATTGGAGAGGCGTATGTCCAGCAGTGGACGCTTACACGCTGACTGACTGATTGACTTAGTCTACAATGGATATTAACCTTTTGCCGTTGGAGCGGCCGATATCGGCCGCTTTATACTTTATTGTTTATATTTGGCTTAACTACCACGGTTGGTAATTGCGGTCACTTTGGCCAATGTTTCGGACTGGCGCGTGCAGTCCATCTTCAGTCAGGCAGTTGCTCCAAAGAATTTTATATCTGCCTAAGTATCTAATAAAAAATAATCTAAGTGTGATATAAAAAAAATTATATTTAATGTTTCCAATTTTTCACTATACATATCTCAAGAAGGATTTTTTTTTATGGTAACTGACGCGGTTGGCTACATCCCCTACAACATCCGTGATGTCAGCCTTGATTGTCAACACCTTGGTGAACTAATAAAAATATGACTCTCAAATTTCCCTTCAATCAAAACATTTTTATACACATGATTTTTTGAGAATTTTATACCTATTTTGTCAGCCTCGGTGGCTCAGTGGTTCGGTCGGTCGAAGGCTGACTGCGGTTCGTATTCCACGGAAAACTGTAGGCCCCTTCCCTTCTTACCTTACTATGTTAGGGTTTAACCTGCCCGGGTTTGTACCACCGCAGTGAATAAAAGGCCGTTTGAAATGGCTATGTAAAATAGTTCGTGTTTTCCGTCCAGTTCAGTGTTGCCGGAACGACCACGAAGGGAACCATGTTTTTTAGAAGGATTTTTTTTTTTATGTAAACCAACATAGGTAGCGTTGAGACACCTCTCCTCGCGAAACCACGCTCAGTTAGGCGCCATGCCAGCAGATTTGCGGACTGTTGCTAGGCTTTCTAGCTCGTTGATACGACGTTTGAAGACACCCAGGTTAAAGGATTCGGGAAGCACCCTCGCCGGGAGACAGTTCCACACCCTAGCGGTGCGATAAAGAAACCATTTTGAGAACCGATGGGTTCTCAAAAGCCGAATGTCAAAAACAAAAGGGTGCTCATTTTCTCTGCGGCGAGTGCTGCGAAGATAGGTTGGATGGCAAAGAAAATATAGGATAAAGGAGGATGTCGTAGGTGATGTAGCCAACTGTGTCAGTTTTAAGTTAAAAAAAAGAAATCTAATAGGTTTGCGTTTGTTCCCAACGAACCACCCAATCCATCCACCTAGGTGGTCGGTTAGGAATTTTATTCCTATCAAACCACCACTGCCCACCTGAATGGTCAGTTAAGATATAATTCATGGTAGAGATCTATTCTAAAAATGAACTCCCCCCCCCCCCCCACAAATCTTAATTGTTTCAATGTGTGAGAGGAAATACCTATTGCAACACTTGCTTGTGTGCGTGCGGAGATTTTACGATACGCCCGCCCAACTAGTAGGTCAACTAATCGTGCGATCAGTATATGTGTTGCCTTTGTATGGCGGAGAGCTCGCGCTTTGTATGTAGCGACACGTCCGCTCTGTCGTGCGGTCGCGTCATTAATGCACTAGCTGGCCAACAGATCCGGCTAGATCTAGCCGGTGAATGAATCAGACTGAATGACCAATGGCAAAGAACAAATTTGTGTGTATTGCCACGTATTGTGCCTGTAAACCTATAGTGCATGTGAGCGTAAATAAAGTGGAGGGGAGTTCATTTTTAGACGATCTCTACACGAGTTAATTTGAGATTAGCCAACGTCACACCTATCTCCGTACAATGTGTCAAATATGCGAATAACAGATGAGAGTGTAACATCGTTAGGGCGGATCTTGTACTAGAAACATTTCATTCGAATAAAAATGCACACATATTGTTATGCACAATTTTGAACATCAACTTATGCACCAACAGAAAAGCTTCATTGATCTAGAATTTTAGCAATATACAATTTGTTTCAGGATAGGCTTGAGAAACTTCAGGAATAGAAAGTACTCATTATTAGAAGAAAAAAATCCTTATCACTCAAATAGAAATTCCGTATTTTTTTTTTCATACAAAAATTGAAAATTGTAATAAAAACTCGATGGACAGTGAGATTTGGCAAGAGTCTAGTTCTAGGTCTAGGGAGTGCAATGACCTAGTCCAGTCCCCTTTTTCTTTTGATGTCATTCAAATTTAAGTGTTTGGAATTTACCTACATGCAGTAAATTCTACTAGTTAAGCATGTAAGGCGGGCGTTAACCGCCCATCAAATCTCGATGAAACTATTTTCACCAAAAAGTACTATAAAATGACCGAATCTGGGAAAAAGTTTCAGAGCTTTTCGTCTTCAAATATGGAACCCTTTCGAACCCTAAAGTTACGAAACCCTATCCTGAAACACCCTGTATATATTTTTTTACTCATAGGCCGAATGAAAGCATTCACATGGCACCTGGTTCCTTCATGAGCAAGGTGGAGGCAGAAAGTCACCGGCACGAAGATCGTGTGCACTCGGACACACTGAAAATGGTCAAAATACTACGGAAGCCCCCTTGTGTCTGGTAGTTGTAGGGTTTACACCGCACTGAACGGAGGTAGGTCGGAGCGGCTGTGAACATATGTGTTTTCCGTCAAGTTCAGTGTAGCCGGCGCGACCAGAGAGAAGCACTGCCACGGCACCGAGGTGGGATGGGCTGATATCACGGTTGTTGTAGGTGATTTAGCCAAACTATTAAAAAAGGTTCTTAAAAAATATTCTGACAGACTGACAGACGGACACGGGAGAGTGATCTTATAAATAAGGGATCCGTTCTTGTACGGAACCCTAAAAACCACCCCTTCCTCAACACTTCCTGGCCCCAATTTTTGTTTTTCTTTGGTAGTTATCCGCATGAGGCATGTCTCGGTGTTGGTGTTGTCAGTTGTAAAAACTATACTAATGTTGTTTCGTATAATATCTATACATCTCTCTCCTTTCTAAACAAAAAAAAAAACATCCAATTTGGTTTGCGGCCATTTCTGGGGATTTGTCCAAAGCGCCTTCAATATATCTTGGACATAGATTTTGGTACCTTTCAAAATATATGATCTTGGATAAAACCCCCCTTGGCTTCGCGGTAGCCTGGTATAAGGGACTGGTATTTTAAAATTAGACATTCTTTGTTTCATTTGAAAATACTTGAAAATTTATAACATTTCAAATTAACTAACTAAAATTAATGAAATGGTTTGCAATAAAAGATTTTTTGAAAAAATACTGATCCATCCTGGCGCATACATCACTTATATGTAAAGGAGAAAAACATAGGTGTTTTTTGTTTCTCAAAATATTTTACCCTAATAAAGAGACATTATATACTATTACAAAATGCAAGCCAATAAATAAATTGTATTCTTGTATTACTTATTTAACGTAAGGACAAGAAGCCATGCTAAAAGGCGACTGGATAGTCACGGCTATTCACCCTGGCATGGTCCTTCCAAGTCATACAGTGGGTTATCTCGTCTTAATACTCTGCTAAACTTAGTGGACGGTGTTGTACTGTAATGAGGAGTTCTATCAGTTCTAACACCGATTACTCTGCTTACTCCGATTATCAGGATAAAGCGTGATGATATGTGAGTTCAACGTGTATTGTAATCGGGTAACCAACGAACCATTAAGCGATTTTTCCGCTCTTAATTTAAGATTAACAAATTTTTTGGTGTGGCACTTAATTCCACACTTTTGTAAGTTTTGTCTGCAATAGGGATGGGTCAGTATCTGTTGGTTAACCATTATAAAGAAGTTTCTCTGTAGACCAAAAAGGGCAAATTTCTTCACAATCTAAACGGTTCGCTGGCTAATCAACCGATAATCAACCAAAAATAACCCAATTTGCAGCTACGAGACTCGGCTGTATGACACGCCGCGCGCCCCTGCGCCGCCAGCTCCAACCTACATCAAATCAGAGGAGAATTATCTCTCTCAACACTACACCAAGGATCAGAAACTAGCCTACGACGTTCCCAAAGTCGCCTCACCGCTCAGTCCCAAATTTAACGCACGCTACGACCTCAAATTCGATCAGAAATCCCCAGACCCCCTCTACTCCACTGTCAAAAAGCCAACGACTCCGAACGACGGCATTCGCGATCACTTTACCGAGACCCGAAAATCAACAGAGAACATACCCGGAGGTAAAATCGAGTCAGAATACACCATCAAGAGCGAATCTTACCAGAGCTATCCGAAATCGGACTTCCAGAAAGTTCAAACTGTGTCGAAAATCAATTCGCCATATGCAACATCGACGCCCACTAAAACTGACTTCAGCGAGTACAGGAATGTCTCCGACTACAGCAAGAATATGACGTCCACTGACCTGGTCAAAGCTGCAACGCCAGATTTTTCCAAAGAACGCATCTCATCGCCGTACGGAAAAGACGCGTACAGCTACGGCGGACCGAATTACACAGAGGAATCGTCGACTGAGGTGAAGGAGATTCCGAACGGGACGCAACGCATCACAACGACAAAGATATACAGCTCCTCGCCGGTCACTATAACCAGCACTAACACCAAATACGATCCAAACGTAAAGCCGATCAAGCTTGAAGGCCTCGACGAGCTTTCAAAGAGTTTTGACGATTCCAGATTCAGTACGCTCGATTCGCGATACGATTCCAAGTTCAACACGATGGATTCGAAATTCAACACGATGGATTCGAAATTCAACACGATAGATTCAAAGCTAAGTTCTGACACGAGCCGCTCGTTCATGCGTCCATCCGACTTCCAACAATCGGACTACCAGTCGTCGACCAGCGTCGTCAAGGTGAAGAAGCCGTCAGACTTGGCGAAGGAGCTGGACAGCGTGGACCGGAAGCTAAAGCAGACGATATCTAAAGAGACGGTGGAACGGAAGACCGTGATGACCAGCTCGCACAAGTCGGAGACCAGCTCGACGGTTACGAAGAAATTTGGCAATATCTGAGGTTAGACCTGTTGAACGCGCGTTTGGGATGTAAAACTGAGGCCATTTTCGCTGTTAAAGAATTTGTTAAAAATATTTGTGGAATTATTATTTTTAGAGAAAGATTGGGTCAATTTTAAAACAAACTGTAATTTGTACATTGAAACAAAATTTTACGTAAAACACTGCAAATTACTTAAAAAATATGGATATATTTTTGAGTGAATGAGTGAAAACGGTTTCAGAATGTGTGCGGCGATTAAAAACGAATGTGAGCTTTATAATACGCAACCGTTTTGCGCTTTTAACGAAACTAAGCTCGGCTTACGTCCGTAATGCGTATATTAAAATTGTTTAGTGCAGGCCTTCCCAACCTGTGCGTCACCGTCGCACCTAGGGCGACGCAACGTATATATCTTTCACCTAGTCGCACAGTTGCTTTCACAAGTCATGAGCACACTTTTCATTGGTCGGTTTGACGGAATGTGACGTTGACGACGCCGACGCTTCACGCGATTGGTTCATCAGTCAGCGTCGTCAGTCGACGCTTGTCGCCTATTGGGCTCACAAGCGTCGTTGAACTAACTATACACTTGCGTGCAATGTTAGTCCACTGTCCATCTGTGCTCGTGACTCGTGAAAGCAAAACTGTAACTCGCTGTGACATTTAAAATCCGCGGACAGTACGACGGGCCGTATGTGCTTCGTTCATTCATACGACGATTTTCTGTCACTTTTCTTTAACTTGACATTTTATATACCCGTAGATACATTGTCCTTAGAAATTTCTACATAACTGAGGGGAGTTTTAAAAAAGTTTAAACAGTTGTGGGAGTTTTAAAACGCCTGATAAAGTGCGAACATTGTTGTTTACATACGTGAGGTTCCAATATAGCCAATTCCCTTTTTTGCGCACCGTTCATTAGAGTTATATTTTCTCAATAACTATTAAAAGATAATAGACTTGAAAATAGTTTTCACGTCGTAAGGGCTAAAAACAGGGAAGTCTTTTCCATAAGGGCACACGGGGGCAAGGGCCCAGGGGCCAGGTTCGATGAGGGCAACGATGATGTCGTCGTCGTCCTTTACACCGAAAGAGATGAGGTAAATTTTTTGTATATTTTACGAAGAATTTTTGTTAAAATTTCTAAATTTAAATGTAAATCGGAAACCTTAGGAGATTTCTGAATGTTTTTTAAACGGTAAACAAAATTTTAGTAAATAAAAAAAAATCCGAAAAGTACATAGCCAAAAATTTCTTAATTAATTCTATAAATTGTATAGAAATATGCAAATAAATTGAAAATATTCAATTCCCTAAATAAAAGTACACTAATATATTTATTTATTATTACTTTTTAAAAGGACTAAATGTGGCCAAGGGCCCCCGCATGACCTAATACGGCCCTGGCTAAAAAGTATAAGTAAATTAAAAGTTTTTTTTTTGTTTAGATTTTCGTTCCGGAGTATTCCCCTCGCAGAGCTCGTGTGAAAGACAGATGGACCGACGGACAGACGCGTGACTGATTTTTTGTTTTTTTACAAGTGTGCCGGCGTTGTTGGCTACGCAATCACGAAAAGGTTGGGAACACCTGGTCTAGTGTAATGTTGAATGTGTAAGTGTAATAATGTAAAATGTCTAGTGTACAGCATTCTGTGTCTTAAATGTGCGTAGATGATATTGTTTCATGGTGCTAAGTTTAAAAATATAAAGTATACAAAAATGATAATGGTGCCTAGAATGTGGGATGCCTTATAGAAAGAATGATTTCTTTGCTAGAAAACTGGGAATTTTCATGATGCGTTGATTTGTAATATATTTTATAAATAATATAGAATATATAGGGTGTTACGATAACCATGTCATTAACTTCGGGAGGGTTACATAGACACTCAAATAAACACGTTACGCAAAAAAAAATATGTTTATAGTATTACTTTTCGAGAAATTTAACAAAACATGTTAGCTACATAAACATTAACCTGTGTGTAACAGTAGGTAACTTGCATTGTACGGGGTCAATGACCGTACTATGTTCAAACGCAGAACAGCTGTTTGTTGTAAGTAAGTCACAAGGTCACTATGATTGGTTTTTACAGCTACTTATTTGATTAAATTTTTTTGTTAGGAGAAAAATGCTCCTATAAACATATGTTTTTTTCTTACGTAAAGTGTTTATTTCAGTGTGTATGTAACCCTCCCGAAGTTAATGACATGGTCAGCGAAACACCTTATATAAATAATTAAATTAAACGAACAATTCTAAGCGATAGAAGATTCAATGTGTTACAAACGTGTGTGACAAAGTGAAATTGCAAAATCTATATGGCATCGCCTGTCACTGTCGCACTTGTGGGAACAACTTAAGGGGCAGCAATACCAGAAATCAGGTTCCTTTGTTGATTTTACTCGCAAAACAACTATAGAAAAAATATATATGACCTTTTGTAAGACCAAATGCATCCAATGAAAAAGCTTAAAATGTACAATGACAAGGTCAAAATAATTGGATAAAGCATAGCGCATGCTATAATATATACCTACATATATTTATGAAATCCATAAAATTCTTAGGTATATTTTTAATTGAGAGTAATTATTATGTATTTTTTTATAATTTTTTTTTTATGTATTTTCGAAGCTTGCACAGTTAGTGTAAATTTCAAGCGAGCGAGCGGTAGACGGCGTTAGGCTGTGACGTCACATACTTGCAGTCCGCCCGCCACACCGCCCCCGCACTAGAATCGTCATTGTTCATGTCTTATATTTCGTCTAGAAATAAGATTCCGGCGAAAAAATCATGAACATTCGAGAAAGTTGAAAAAAAAACATGCAAAGTCCGCTATATTAAAAAAAAGGGTACACAATAAAATTGTTTTGACAGCTCTTAATAGATACTGGACTTTTAGTGCTTCGTGCGACAGAGACGACGCTCTACAAAGCCGAAGCTAGCCGATGATGGCCAATTGTCTCTTTCTAAAGTTCAATGTACATGATTTATTCTCGGGTACTGTACCATTGTATACAGTCGGCATACAAATGTTTTTGCATAGATAGCTTTTTTTAATTCTATTCGCAAAATATGTTTGTCTTGGAACAATTTCTTTATTTTCTGTAGATGGCAATACTGTGTGAGCGAGAGGCGAATAGGAGCGCAGCCATTTTCATTCGCTTTCTATAGATATCCAGGATATATGTTATAAGTTCGCAGTCAGTTTGCGGTCCGACCCTATAAGTATGAAGGATTGCTGACCCTTAACACATGCGTGTTACGCGCCGTCTGATTAGGCTTGCCAGATCTGATGTTAGCCTTCCCGGGACATATCTACTACTTGCAGTCCTTCACAAATAAGTTGGAGAAATTTAAGACAATATTTTTCTGTTATAATTTTTACGGCGAAGTTTTAGTGGTTTTTTTGTTTATAGCAAACAACTTTAGTAAGCAACACCACACTAAAATGATAGTAGAATCTTCATTTACATTAATTATTCATATTTATTGTGAGTTGCTAAATTGATCAGCATCTGGATTTCTGTCCGCCGGCTCTTTGCGCGACGTCAAGTCGTATGTACAGACATATTTTTCTTCCCGGGACAAATTGCACTGTCCGGGACAAAATGATCCTTCGCCCGGGACACGGGACATTGGAGCCTAGCCCGGGAGAATCCCAGAAATCCCGGACACCTGGCAACCCTAAGTCTGATGCTACGTGTGTGTGTGTTTGTAGATTAATATGTTGGAAATGAAGTACTTTATACGCGGACCGTTGACAATTCTATCGTTTGAACTGTGTCGCGAAACTTCACGAAGTGCTATTCCTACGCAAGGATACTTATATAAAAGTTGCCTTACTTAAAGCACTGTGCCTGAGTCGAAAAAAAAAGTTGTATGTATTTCAGAAAAATTTCAAAAAGTGCCCTTTGAAAATTTATATTAACTTATACACACGTTGAATATGATATATAAAATATTATGCGTAGTTTAAATTCCGATGGGCATTCCAAAACATTGTCTTAAAATATATTTCCCGAAATGCCATTTATATGGTGCCAATTGTACCTACATGAGATAGCACTGTGCTATACAAAATATACAATATATGAAATAACAAGAGGTTTTTCTCGATTAAACTTGTGCCATTTTAGCTGTAAAATATTTAGAATAATCTTTTTTTAATGCTAGGGATGTGAACGATATAACAAATCGATTATTTTCATGATTTGACAATAGTTAGTACAACAGTGTACTAACCTGCGAATGGAAAATAATTTATATTAATTAATAAGAAATCATTTATATTATTGAATTATCCCTGTTTTACGCCATATTATTTTCGATAAGAAAACAAGGTACATAGTTGAAGTAAATAAAACTCAACTTTAAAGGGGGGGGGGGGGGGGAGCTATTGCATTATTTAAATTTATTTCTGAATATCTGATAAACGATTTTATTTCAATTTAATCTAATGATAATTTCGTAAATCGATTATCGTCGCATCCCCAGCTGAAGTTATATTTAAATGTATTAATATTTCTAAAACGAATGAAGGTCAACCCGTGCAATTTATTTTATTATATTTCTACAATAATTTAAATGTATTAATTGTAAAAAAAAATCGCTTGTTTGTGTCTATGTAATGAATGTATGTAGCGTGGATGACTTAATGCTTTTTTTTTAATCATAAACTTCAATCTAGTTGTTTAAAATTAATTAACTTTCTATGTCAGTACGAAAAGTAAATGAAGTATAAGATCTCGGTGTAACTGTGTATATTTAAAATTTTAACAAAAAGATAATTTCTAATATTTTCTATTAAATGAAGCTGTAAAATAAATATGCATGAAATTATAACATGGATTTTTCTCACATGGGTAAAATATTAAAAAAAAAAATATTCAAAATATAATATATTATTAATATATCTAATGTATAGCAATGAATAACAATTTAGTATGGAGGGTACAAGGCAAGTTTGTTTATAATGTTTTGTTTTTTTTATATTTTTAGCAACATAATTAAGACCACGTTGGGATAAACAGCCGAAAACCTCACCGGACATCCGTTTTATTAAAAATTTAGTTTTTTATTTTATGCGCAAATTATATAAAGCCATATTTAACGTACAAACAATATAAGTTTAATTGTGCCTTCACTCACTTTAGTATTAAAATATATGCACAGGGTTATTTTTGTAAAGAACCCACAAATGAACACGCGTCTGTCTAAAGACGCACTAGACTATTCGGCCAGTGTCGTAATTCTTGCAGTGAGAGACATTTCAAATACTATTACCGCGTTTTCAAAAGTATTTAAGTCGCTAAGTACCTATATCCAAATTTGTATAGAACATTTCCCAGAATAATACGAATCTAGAAAAGAAGGAGCGAACATATAATAATGTTTTTTTTTTTAATCTTTTTTGACGAATTTAATTATTTGTATAGAGCGTTTAAACTAAAAGTTCCCTTCGCCGTTATGTTGGCTCCACTGTCAGTGTCACTGTCAGTGCTTAAATTCGTGTTGCCAGATTGTGAATATTATATTACCTAATAATGTAATCGGTATTTAACGTATAATAAATACGGTAAATACCGATAATTACGGGTAAATCTGTGCACATAGCAACCCTCAACGCTGTTTTGACAGATAGACAGTGGGGCCAACATAACGGCGAAGGGAACTTTTAGTTGAAGTTTAAACGCTCTCAACATTATTTCTTGACAAACTTTGTTAGTTAGCTAAATTTATTTTTCAAAATTATTCTCTGACAATAAAAGTTGATTCTGTTCGCAACGGTTCAGAGAATTCGCCTCTATGTGAACGCTCATTATTTGCGATGAGTCATTGCCAACACTCGCCGAACAGAGTATAATATGTGCGGGATAACAAGGGACATAGGTAGTTTACGAACTTACTGAGTCACACTGAGTGTCACTTACTGAGTCACCTCTGTTGGCCTGCGGTGCCTTTACAAAATAACCCTGCTGCGTACAGATCAAATTGTATGCATTACTGAAATTAAACATTTAGTACCTAAATATACATACAATTTATATATAAAAATATTTACATAATGGCCCGCGAAAGCGATTCGTCCACTGGAAAGGTATTGAAACACCAATTCTCTTAGTAAATAGTGGCTTATGTATGTTTACATAAATTATTCTTGTATCACAATATTGAAATAAAACTTCAAGTGTTAATATACAGGATGCTGCAGCAGTCGGTACATTGAACGTCGGGAGCTGGTTTCGTATTGACGAACAAAAAAAAAGTGTACGAGCATTTTTCTTAATTCAGCCGGAATAAAAACGTACAGTTCACATACAAACTAATTCAGGAATTCAATGTGCAAGCAATCTAATGTTTTCATGCGATCTCACAACATCTCATCCATAAAAAAAACCCCTAAACATTCTAATATGAAATACCTAAGGAATACCTAATCTAAGTAAGTACACGTGACCACGGTGCACGCTCGTTTGGTGTGCCCCTTCCCCTCCCCTAGTAGGGG
The DNA here is from genome assembly GCA_946902875.1 of Nematopogon swammerdamellus. Classification (NCBI taxonomy): domain Eukaryota; kingdom Metazoa; phylum Arthropoda; class Insecta; order Lepidoptera; family Adelidae; genus Nematopogon; species Nematopogon swammerdamellus. The sequence continues at coordinate 1,895,335 of OX336362.1, forward strand.
GGCGTGCGCGTGCGTCGCTCGCCGCTAGGTGATTTTTTCCGTCTACGGCTAGGCGCCGCATTCCGCTGTAGATTAGACGAAAGTGTATTTTCTAAAATGAAGACATTTTAGAGATACATATATAATTTAATTGTTTCTAAAAAAAGGTAAAATTTAACAACATAAAAAATTTAAATGAAATTTTTCGATTTTTTTATGAAAATTTTCGACGTTATTCTATGAATTAAATACTTTTTATACCAATATTGGTTGAAGCACGATGTCTACATCGTGGTTGAAGTTATTCTAGTGACACAACAAAACACTTTGACAGGAGATATAATAAGCTAGTGTTGTCAGCACTATGATGAAATAGATTTTCAGATGAATAAAACATGGAAGATTGATGAACACAGCAGGACTGGTTCTTCATAGAGTAATGCCGTGCATTTTCTTGGCACACAATATTGGTTTTGTTGTTATTCAAAACCATCATATTTTATAATTACATATAATTTATTTTGATACATATAATTTATTTTTTTCTAAGAAAACTACTAGGAACTCCCTGTTAATATTAATTTAGGGACTGCTGCAACAGCCTGTATAATAGCAACTTCAATTGTATGTGTCTTAAATTTGCATTAATGATATATAAAATAATTAATATTTTCGTAAATATTAACTAGAGAAATATACGCATTAATGTTGCCATGTAGTTAGTGTGCTTGTGTATTGTTTAAATATGGTGATATGTAACACAATGTAATGTTTATACAATATAATATCCATTATAGCAATACAGGGTGTGACGCACTGTGGTCTTGTTACCAAGACTTTTTTCATTCAAAATTAAAATTGCCAATTTATTGTTTTAACTTGAATGAGAGTTTGTTGGTATCACAAATGTCATGATAGAATTGAAGATGGGAAATCATTCCTAATTCCAACAATAAATTAATTACCTAGTTGAAAATTTGAAATATAATTATTAAGAAAATTTATAAAATAAAAGTTTATTTCAATAAAATGTGTAGGTAAAACTCCTTAACATTCTGAAAATAATAAATTTAAGTACCTAATGAAAAATATGTGTACTTTTTATTTTAGTTGAAAAAAAATATATCCCTGCTGTAGACACTATTTTTTCTTTTTTGTATTTTTTCTTTATGTAATTTATTTCGATAATCCACGGTGCGTCCTTATAACACCCTGCATTATGAAAAACAATTACGCTCTTTGATACTTAAAAAAATATTAATAAAGTAATTTAGCATATTGTTTTAAATGGAAAAATTTATTTTATTACGTTCTTTTTCTTCGATAAATGCCAAATATTTAATTGTACTAATTTTAAAAGTTCATTTTGATTGAGTAATTATTGTCATTATTATAGGTGTAACAGTACAATTAAGATATGCCAACCGCTCTGAACATAGTCAGCAGTGAAGCGCCGCCGTATGTACTATGGAGCAGTTTTATCCGTTTTGTGTGAAAGTGTCGTCTTGTGTAATAAAATCCTTAACAAAATGTATGTTTTATTTCTACACCTTTCCTCAAGAACATTTAAATAGGTTTGGACGTCAGACTGTCCAATGCTTATATGAGAAACAGCGCCGCCGAGCTCCGCGGGTAGCGGAGGATACGGCGCGCGCTCTGATTGGGTGGTATCGGGCGGTATCGCACTGTGATTGGTTGGTAACGAATGGCATTTGTACGTTTATACAAACGTCGTGTTACGCTGGCGCGGGGAAGGTCCGACGTCCTTACCTGTTAAATATTCTTGCCTTTCCTCTTAGATAAAACTTAAGGAGCTTAAGTAACGCCACAGGTGGATTTTTGAAGAAGTAGCCCGTGATAACTAGACAAAACTTCTGCAAAATATAGAACAATTCTTTATCTATCGATCACACGTTTTTTGGTTGCAACATTTTATCATTTTCTATACAGGCTATACGGTAACCAAATGTCGATTTTTTCTTCCGCGTGAACTTTGAAGATTTCATCTCAGAAACTAAAGAGAATTTTAATGTAATTTTTATAGCAAAATGACGCCATTTGTTATATCTATCGATCACGCGCTTTTCAAAGTTCTAATGCGAAGGATCGCAATTTATGAAAGAACCCCTTATGAAAACTACTAAGCGCTACGCCGTTGGTGTTACTAGACGCCTTAGTCACCGATCTCCGCTCCAAAAAGTGAACCAGTGAAGGCATAAATGATCAGAATTCCTTCATTCGCTCCGAGTCGTGATCATAAGCAAACCTGGGCGCGGTCAGTGCTTGGATGGGTGACCGCTCGACCGTTGGAGGCTGACCGCGGTTCGGATTCCACGTTAAACTGTAGGCTCCTTCCCTTCTTACCTTAGTAGGTGGTAGGGTTTAACCCGTCTGGGTTGGTACCACAGTACCAAATGAAAGGGCCGTTGAAATGGCCCCCTATATAACAATATTACTTTATGGAAATGGCTATGTAAATAGCGTTTTCCGTCTAGTTTAGTGTAGCTGCCACGACCGAAGAGAAGCACTGACATGGCACCTAGTTCACCCGGTGTTATGGGCTGACATCACGGATGTTGTAGGTGATTTAGCCAACCGTGTCAGTTTCCATAAAAATATATATATAATATAAAATGTTGTAGGCTCAAAGTGTAGCCGACTGGGTTGATACCACCGTACTGGATGTAAGATCGCCCCGCATAGCAGTCGTCTGTGTTCTCGTAAGTCCAGTACAGTCAGTAATCCAAAGGGAAGTCTCCGGTATGGCACCTTGGTGGTGATATTTGATATTTGAAGGCTCATATAGATAAACTAGCAGGCAAACTAAGCTCAGCCTGCTACGCTATAAAAAAAATTAAAGAGCTCTGCGGCATTCAAGCCGCAAAGACTGTATACTATGCCTACTTTGACAGTCTTATGTCATATGGTTTAATGTTTTGGGGAAATGCAGCGGAATCAAACCGAATATTTGTATTACAGAAAAGAGCCCTACGGTGTATACTAGGAATGAAACCTAGAGACACTTGTCGTTATGCATTTAATGAAATAGGAATAATGACTTTACCTGGTGCCTACATCTTTCAAAACATTTGTTATGCAAGAAAGCATCTATTAGTCTCCACTTTTAACTCGGACAATCACAACTATAATACTAGACATAAGGATAACCTACTGGGAATAAAACATAGGTTGTCTAAAATGTCAAAAAGTTTTATATGTAATAGTGTTAGATTTTATAACAAAATACCACAGGAAATAAGGAATCTAGGTGAAAATTCTTTCAAAATAACCCTGAAAAAAATATTAACCAAAAAAAGCTATTACAGTATTAAAGATGCCTTAACTGACGAATTTTGTGATTCTGACACATAATAAATTAAGTACAAAAGTATGACATAACGTAATGTTCTCTACTAACTCTAAGACAATGGGTACTTGAGTATCTATTTTTTTTTTACCCTCGACATTTTATACTACATTGTAGTATGTTACTTGCTTACTAACAAAATCAAATAATGACTTGATAAAATTTCTTATCAAATTTGACGATGGCACTATACACCGGACTTTTTACATAATACCTATATACTTCAGAAGTTGTCAGAATCACATGATAATTAATGATGCGATATGAATGTAATTAATTAGTTAAGCGATAACGACATGTGGTGGTTTGTGACAGAAACCAGTAGTCCATACAATTTCATAGTAAAAATGTTTTCACTTTGTCATGAACTGCTGCATGTCACAAATCAGCACATGCGTGTCTAGGCAGTGGCAAACATTTTTGTATAGACTAAGTGGACATTGAAAAAAATTCCAGTGAAGTTTCTTGTCAGTTCTTCTTCGCTGTGATAATCGAACTGGCGGAATGTTACAATGTAAATATGACAAATCTGAGCGCAGTGTACTGCCAATAGATGCTAAATAAACAATAAACAATAAACAATTAGCTGCCACCCATACCAGATTACATACAAAATACTAGCTGTGCCCGCGGCTCCGCCCGCTCTCATATTTGACTTCTCTGCTAACCTCATAAGCCATTTAGCGTGATAGTAAGTAGCTAAGCCTATAGTTGATGGGAAGAATCAAGCTATCCGTTGATTTTTTTTTTATATCGATTCAGTGGTTCTCGAGTTATAAGCGGACAGACAGACAGAAAGCAGACGTTGGATTTTATTAAAGGTAAGGATAAGGATAAAAGCAATTTTAAATAAACTTATATAAGGTGTTTCGCTGACCATGTCATTAACTTCGGGAGGGTTACATACACACTGAAATAAACACTTTACGTAAGAAAAAAACATATGTTTATAGGAGCATTTTTTCTCTTAACAAAAAAATAAATCAAATAAGTAGCTGTAAAAACCAATCATAGTGAACCCGCCCGGGTTGGTACCACCGCACTGAATGAGAGGTCGGTCGAAACGGCTATGTAAATAGTTTGTGTTTTCCGTCCAGTTCAGTGTAGCCGGCACGACCGAAGGGAAGCACTGGCGTGGCACCAAGTTCACCCGGTGTTATGGGCTGACATCACGGATGTTGTAGGTGATGTAGCCAATCGTGCCAGATTCCATAAAAAAAAAAAAAAGTGACCTTGTGACTTACTTACAACAAACAGCTGTTCTGCGTTTGAACATAGTACGGTCATTGACCCCGTACAGTGCAAGTTACCTACTGTTACACACAGGTTAATGTTTAGGTAGCTAACATGTTTTGTTAAATTTCTCGAAAAGTAATACTATAAACATATATTTTTTTTTTGCGTAACGTGTTTATTTGAGTGTCTATGTAACCCTCCCGAAGTTAATGACATGGTCATCGTAACACCCTATATTTTGGAGGATAAATGAAAAAATTAAACACGGAAGGAGCTTGCAATATTTTGTATTTGTACAATTAATAAAAAACTTAAAATTACATACAAATGAGATTCTAATTATATATACATACATCAACTAATACATTGGGATTTATACAAAAGTTGTTTTGCATTAATCAGAAAAATCTATTTTGTAAATTAAAACATCAGATCCTTATGAGTGGACAGCGGTTAGTCACGTTACAACACGGCGGTTATTTTTCTCCATACAAAATCGTCTTACGAGGTTTGTTTTCCCAACATCCCTAAAAACCTTGTCCGATTTTTATAATTATTTTCTCTCGTAATAAGGACAGTCTAATCTATGTACATTTACAAAAATTTTTTTTTTATATACGAATCCAGAGTTAAAAATTGGTTTTTCGAACGAAAAATGTTTAATTTGCAGATTTCATGAAGTTCATTCAGCTTTATTGAATCATTACTTTGGTTATCAAATGAAAAAAACCGGCCAAGTGCGAGTCGAACTCGCGCACCGAGGGTTCCGTATCGCCATGTCATGGTCAGCGCTGTTTGATACTATTTTCGGTAGATGGCGCGCATACACTTTTTATTTTCTTGTATGACAGATAGACGGCGTAGGCTTAGTAATAGGGTCCCGTACGACGGTTACGGAACCCTTAATAAAAACAGGTACACCTACGTAGATTGAACAGTCCTTATTACTTACAACAACAAAAAAATTGTAAAAATCAGATAAGGTTTTTTTTTTATGGTAACTGACACGGATGGCTACATCACCTACAACATCTGTGATGTCAGCCCATAACACCGGGTGAACTTGGTGCCACATCAGTGCTTCCCTTCGGTCGTGCCGGCTACACTGAACTGGACGGAAAACACAAACTATTTACATAGCCGTTTCGACCGACCTTTCATTCAGTGCGGTGGTACCAACCCGGGCGGGTTAAACCCTACCACCTAGTAATATAAGAAGGGAGTCATTTCCCTTAGTCGCCTTTTACGACATACACGGGGAGAGATGCAGTGGGGAAATTCTTTTAAAGTACCGGCCCCACACGGTACAAAGGTTTAGGGGTCAGGAACACATAAGCCCTGAAAAACTAATTTTGACGTAATTTGTAGGTATAGTCACTGAGAGCGTGCAGCTGTCCCTCTCGCGTTGGCGGGGAGTGCGCGCGGCGAACAGAGACAGCGATACTTTGTTCAAATAACGTGTTATCACCTGACTAACTACAATCTGCTCTTATAATATCATTTTTTAAACAAAATGCAAAAAACTCTGAATTTTTTCTGTCAATTATCTTCTTCAAACATAATAATAATAGCAACATTCAAGGAAAAAAAATATAGAGGGGTGGTTAGTTAGGGTATCAAGTTTGTCGCACGAACTTGTACCAATGACTGTCACACTGCACACACCCGTGTTACCGACAACTGTCACACTGCACACGCCCGTGTTGCCAACAACTGCCACACTGCACACGCCCGTGGTACCAACAATAGAACTGTCACACTGCACACGCCCGTGTTACCAACAACTGTCACACTACACACGCCCGAGTTACCAACAACTGTCACACTGCACACGCCCGTGTTACCAACAACTGTCACACTGCACACGCCCGTGTTGCCAACAACTGTCACACTGCACACGCCCGTGTTCCCAACTGTCACACTGCACACGCCCGTGTTACCAACCACTGTCACACTGCACACGCCCGTGTTGCCAACAACTGCCACACTGCACACGCCCGTGTTACCAACAGAACTGTCACACTGCACACGCCCGTGTTGCCAACAACTGTCACACTGCACACGCCCGTGTTACCAACAACTGTCACACTGCACACGCCCGTGTTGCCAACAACTGTCACACTGCACACGCCCGTGTTGCCAACAACTGTCACACTGCACACGCCCGTGTTGCCAACAACTGTCACACTGCAGACGCCCGTGTTACCACCAACTGTCACACTGCACACGCCCGTGTTCCCAACAACTGTCACACTGCACACGCCAGTTTTGTACTTCGGCATTGTCAAGTATTTGTGAATTATTTTATTTTGTACAAACATGCCCTCTATAAATGTTTTCCTCGAAGAACACCCACAACAATAAACAAAACATTACATAATGCTATAAAGTGAACAGCAATATTCGTATATTTAGGCCCCCTTTTTTCAATATTTTAATTCTATTCACGTACACACTCACACTACACGTACACATGCACACATTATTGTGCTCCGATCACTATTTAAATTTTGCTAATAAAATATTTATATTTATCCTCTTTAGCTTTAGTAAATACGCTCTACCTTATACAAGTGGAATTAAATAATGTTATTAATCAATTAAAAAATATATATTAGACCAATTTAACATTTCACTGATTGTTTTACGAATAAACTCCACAAAATTAAGAATAATAAAATATAATTATTTAAAATGAGTACGAAACAGAAGAAAAATTAAGAAAAAAAAATTATATAAAAGAAACATATGGTTTTTTTTACAATTTTTACTAGTTTGCATTTATTTTTACTTCTACTTCTAAACTAGTATTTAGTCTATAAATGTTACTTAGGTATGTTTGAAAATGAAAACTAAATTCCATGTTATAAGTACTGTAATATTTTTAAGTGAAAGTTTTCGTAAAATCACATATTTAAAATTAATACTTTATAACCTATTTAGAAAGTAAAAGACAGGAATATAAAAAAAAAATTGAAATACAAAAAAAAAATTACAATATTTTTTAACAATAATTTATAAACTAAATACCAGTTTTACTCCAAATAGATTCCATTGCAGTCTGTTACAAATTTAACATTTTCAAAATAAATCTACACATACATTTCTCTACCAGTTTCTTACACACACATTAGTAGGTACAGTGTTCATTTAAAGTCGCAAGAAAAATGCCTAAGTGACGAGGTATATATCCAGAATTTACAAAAAGCAGGGGATGCCTATATCCTAAAACGTCGTTGTATCCATTCTTAATACTGCATTATTTTTATCACCTTTGATTTTAATGTACATATCGCCATAATATATTTAGTCAGATTTTAAAATAAAAGATTTAAAAAATAAAACAAGGATTGTTTTAACTAAAAATGTTTATCTAGCCATAAAAATATAGTTCAAATTGTCTTAAGTGTTTTCATAATTAAACAGAGTAAAAATATTAATTATATTTAAACAATATCTGTAATTAATGTGAAATTATATAAATAAAAAAAAAAACTAAAAAAAATTGCCATGGCAATCTCAGTTTTTGTAACAAAATTGAGCATTCAATGGCAACTATAGTTATAGCAAAATATAGCAAATATCATAAAATTTTATAATTTTTTTTTTATTAATTTAATAAAATGGCAAAGCATTGTCAGTCTAATTACAGATTTTTTTTAATACTAACAAAATACAATATTTAACTAGGATTAAAACTGAGATTAATATGTGTCTTAAGGTGCGTAGAATTTTTTTAAATTAAGCATTCACCTATCGAAAAAGCTACAAAGTGCTAACAGACATGAGATATGTCAAAAGAACATTCAGCTGTCAAACTGACATTCGCTGTCAACTTGACAGAACACAGCCGTCGAGCATAAAGATGTCAGCAAGCACAAACTGCATTTCCGAACACAATTTTCAGATTTACTGCGATAGCCCGGCGGTTCGGGCTTAAAAAAAAAAGGGCTTGCATTAATTCATAATAAAGTTTTTTTTATCTCATTGGCTATTGTATCCTTATATGAATTAGATTTAAGTAAAGAGATTTTACAGAAATTTTCAGTGCATAATATTGTATTTTTTTTTTTCAAAATAAGTTTTTTAATTGCTCGTTCTCAATGGACGAATATTAGAGGAAGATTGTAGTTGCGAAATAGTGTTATTTTTTATATATAAGGTCTTTCTATATAGGTAACGATACGCTAAAGGGTGTATGTGTATCAGATACTGATCACGTTCACATACCAATTTTTTTTTTTACGATATAAAAAACCTACTCACTCCTCAAATTTAATACGTGAAGTGCGCGTATTTCGCCTTAATAAGTAGGTACACTCCTTAGCGTAGCGTTACCTACTATTGAAAGACCTTATACAGGATGTAAAAACGGCGAGTACATTAAATTTAGGAAATGATTATTGAGATCAATAGTAATAAAAAAGTAAAATAACTTTTTTCTGAATTCCCTTTAAATAAAAAGTTACAGTTTTCATACAAACTAATTGATTTATTTAGTGTAAAAGGATCTAATGTTCCGCACGAACGTGGTAATGAAAGGCTCGCGGTGAATAAGCAAGCAGGGACGAGTGCACGGAGAGAAGAGATGCGCGGCGTGAGTTTTCGACCCCTACCGTTCCCGCGCCAGCACCCTCCCCCTACGCGCGTCAAATTACACTTGCCGAAAATATTAAATTCAAAAATTAATATCTCGAAAACTAGACACTTTAGAGAAAAACTTTATTTACTTTTTTCTCTCGGAAAAACATGAGGATTGCGCTGGCGAAATTAATGTACTGGCCGTTACAACATCCTGTATATCTAACAAAAAAAATATTTTATTATCAATTAATGTAACCTCCACCGGGCTACGAGTTCAGTTTTCCTCCATAACCATAAGTTATAATATGAAATTTAATCTTAATTCTTGTGCAACTAGATTTGTTACTCCACTAGACCACAGTTCGATTTTTATACAATATCTTTGTGTTAAAAATCTACATTAATTAAAATTACATACGTATGATCATGCAAAATGTATGAAGCGACTTAATTTTATTTCGTACACGGTGTCCCGAAAATAATAGTATTTTAGTGATATAGACTTAGTACAGCGGAGCAAAACACAAGGAATGTAAACTGGCATGGCGTCTAGTTCCTACAGGTTTTTTTTTATGAAATCTGACATTGTACCTCCGTGATGTCGGCCCATAACACCTTGGTGAACTAGGTGCCGTGTCATTGTTTCCCTTCGGTCGTGCCGGCTACACTGAACTAGATGGTAAACACGAACTATTTACATAGCCACCTCGACCGACCTTTCATTCAGTGCGGTGGTACCAATCCGGACCCGAAAAGTGAAGTAATGTACTGGTATTGTAAATTTAGATAGTGACAGAGCAGATCGAAGAAGACACAAAAAAATTATTTGCACTCTGAATAAAAAATATTTATCTTTTTTTTATTATATATCTTAAATGAAAAAATTTTAATCTTAATTCATAGCCTTTTGCATTTCCACAACTAAATACAACATAAATTTTTCATAACTCTTAAACGATTTTTTTTTACAAGAATTTAGAAAGAAATTTCCAAAAAAAGATTTTTTTAACAACTTTATTTATCTTATCTTGTTTTTAAACAGAACATGTATATGTGAGTGTTTACTTCCGGGACACGATGTACAACTAATCCTACAACAGTGCTCGAGTATTGCTGTACTTTGGTCCTATCACAGGGTGTGCCGGTTTTTTTTCAAGCACATAGATTTATTTTAATTTTTAAAATACCTACATATAGTGAGATTATATGGACCTTTTCAAATATAATTCCTCAATATTATATTTATTCATTGGGTCATTATTTACGACTTATTGGAAAATATATCACTGTTAAAAATATTTTTTTATATCAGAATGCTTTTCGGTCACCCATTTTTGTACGAAAAAATATTTCTGTACAATACTCATAAAACACAATTGGGGTGTTTCATCCTTAAAATAGTTTTAATGGTTTTTTTTCTGCCTTTGAAATTCAAAACTTTTTTCCCCGTAAAGATATTACAAATTTTTTTTTCAACTTCAAAATATTATGACTAGCTATTTTGTAGTGGAATAATTTAATAATAACAAATGTTTATTGGTGCTTAACTACTTAAGATAACTGGTAAATTTTAAACAACTTTTCATACATAATTCTAACCACAAAAATTAATAAATTATACAAAAAAAATGACACTTTTACTGAAATTCTCCGAGTTATGTGGTTCGGGTCACCCTTTCTTGCCAAACGTATGACCCATGGACCTTTAGTAAGGCTGTATGTAAAATTTTTGCATAATATCAACCACGGTAATTGAAATGCGTGTGAATCTGTGTTAATATGGAAGATTTTATGAAATTAAAACTATTTATATTTTTAATTAAATTTGTACACAAACATTAACTGAACGAAAAAAATTCGGTACATTTTAAACCGTGCAGGCATGTTGAGTTGAAAAACGTAACGAGTCTTAACAAAACGAAGATATTTCAAAAAATTTGAACATAATTTTAAAACATGATTTAATTAAAACAAAACACATGTCCAAAGACAAAACATTTTTCCAATACCAAATACACAACATTGATGCCATGTTCAATTCACATCCGATACCGACTTCACTATATCAACATACAATATTTCTCCCTACACATAATACCTTTTTACATTTCCTTCAAAACATTTCCAAACGTACACACACACATTACAATCTACAATAAACATTGTTTTCATACAAACGGATAAATTACAACACATTATCAGGTTTATATCAGGGATGTTACGAATATTCGCATTCACATTCGCTTATAGAGTTCCAACTAAAAGTTCCCTTCGCCGTTATGTTAGCTCCACTGTCTATCTGTCAAAACAGCGTTGAGGGTTGCTATGTGTACAGATTTACCTGTAATTATCAGTATTTACCGTATTTTTTGTATGGTAAATACGCGCGTCTCTTTGCTTTTTGTCCTGTCGCGCATGCTCATGAGATGTTGGCAATCACAAATGAACAAAATACATAGGTATCTTAATTAAAAAAGCAAAAATTATAACAAAATATAGCATAAATAAGTTAAAAATATAAAATTTTATCATACAAATTATTAAACTTTTTATTTCAAAATTTAAATAAAAAAATCCTCAGTCAGGCATCACGTGTTACATAAACTTTAACAATACAATTTACCTACTGTATGAATTAAACGATGGTTTATTGTAAGTATTTTGTGTATGACGTGTATGTAATAAAACGATGACTTAAGTTGACTTAAGATTTTTTAAATGCTATTCCTCAACATTCGCATTCGCATATTCGCGTTCGCGAATGTGAACAATACATGGACAATAATACTGGATCGATCATACATAAGCGAGCGGAGTAACAAGCGGCGGGTGGCCGAGTGGTTTGGGCATCGGCTTCTCATGCGAGAGGTCCGCGGTTCGAATCCCGACGGCGTGTACCAATGAGTTTTTTCTGACGAAAAAATTTACGTTTATGCTACACCTGCTGCTTCACCGTTCGGAGCCGGTGTAAAACTGTAGGTCCCTTCTCTTGCCCCGCACTAGGTGGTAGGCTCAATTTGTAGCCAACTGGGTTGGTACCACCGCACTGGATGTAAGATGGCCGCATAGCAACCTCGGTTGTGTTCTCCTCTAGTCCAGTATAGCCAGCAATCCAGGGAAGCCTCCGGTATGGCACCTACCTTCTCGGAGGTGATATTGGCTGGTCGGAGCATGCGCTTTGGCCCCTTCAACTCAGACACCCATACCGGATTACATAAAAAAAAACCACGCACGGGCGTCAGGCTCACTGACTGCCTGAGCGCGTGCGAACTGCATCTCGCTCACTCACGAAGGCACTCGATCGCCTTATCTCTATCTCCTCTTTAAGTGTGTGTGGATGAATTCGTAGACGAGGAAAGAAATACTGTGCGACTGCGTGATCGACAGAGATGGAAAAACATCGCATACGCAACGTTCCCCGCTCCCTCGCCGTCTTCTTACCCCTTTCGCGGCGACCCCGGTTTGCTTTGTTGACGACGTTAATGATGGGTCCAGTATAATTGTCCATGGAAAAATACGACATTCGTAACATCCCTGGTTTATATTCCGTTGAATTCGCGCAGACTTTAATTCGAGGGATGCAGCCATATTAAAAACAGTGGAGTCGATAAAAGAGCGACAGCGTTGGCGTAACGGGTGGTCGGCGCTGTCTTGGACTGGACACTTGATCTCAACGTTCGAATGCGGCCAACATGCAATAATGAGTTTTCTTCTGATGGAAATATTTACGTGCATACACCCACACCTGCTGCTTCAACGTTCGGAGCCGGTGTAAAACTGTAGGTCCCTTCCCTTGCCCCTTACTAGGCGGTAGGCTCAAATTGTAGCCGACTGGGTTGGTAGCACCGTACTGCATGTAAGATGGCCGCATAGCAGCCTCTGCTGTGTTCTCCTGTATAGCCAGCAAAGGGATTTTTAAATGTAATTCAGTATTTGTGAGTCAGAGGGGCCAAAGTACATGCTTTGACCAACCAAAATCACCACCGAGAATGTAGGTGCCATACCGGAGACTTCCCTTCGGATTGCTGACTACACTGGACTAGAGGAGAACAAAGTCGATCCTGCTATGCGGCCATCTTACCCGCAGTACGGTGGTACCGACCCAGTCGGTTAGAATTAGCCAGCTGTTTAGCTATGTAGGTGACGCAGCCAAAAGTGACAGTTTCCATAAAAAAATCAATTAAGAGTGTAGACAGCCTGACAACAATCCACAAATATGCTGACATGGCGCCTCTCTGAGCGTGGTTACGCAAGGAGCGGTGTTTTTGGCTCTGCCGACTGCACACCATTGGTCCCTTCGGCGCAGCTAACTATAACACCGGCTTACATAAAAAACCGGCCAAGTGCGAGTCGAACTCGCGCACCGAGGGTTCCGTATCGCCATGTCTTGGCTAGGGCCACTCACGCCATCTATGGCGTGTTATGAAATGCTTCATATAAATTAAATGTCATGATTAGTTAAAATGCTTCATAATCTATTCGGTAGATGGCGCGCGCGCGTATACACTTTTTGGTTTCTTCTATGGGAACCCCAGTGAATTTTTTACTTTTCCTTATTTTTATTATTTCTTGTTATATCGGCCATAATAACACATAATTCTGTGAAAATTTCAAATTACCGTTCAAGAGATGCAGCCCTCGGACAGACATACGGACGGACAGAAAGACAGACAGACAGACAGGCGGCATGGGCTTAGTAATAGGGTCCCGTACCGGATACGGAACCCTAAAAAACTAAACCTGCCCATAATTTCAAACTAACATTTTGCATGATGAAATAAATCAAATATGCAGATGCGGTACACGAGCCGGTCCGTGTACAAAGTCTCCGAGTATATAATCTGTGGCTTTTACTCATTTCCTCCGTCACATTTTCGGAAATACAAACGTAACAAAAACGACATGCGCCGCCTCAACATTAGGTTAGGGTTAATATAAACCACCAAAATTCAACTCTCCGAGTATATCTATGGGTGGTGGTACAAGGGACATAAGTCAAAAAAAGTGATTTTACAGGAGAGCGTTTATTTCATTTTAAAATTCAGTCCTTTACTGTTTTAAGCTCAAAATATTTATATGAATATAATTTTATAATACCTTTCCAATACATTAGTACAAATTTGGTTATTGCGTTTTTCCTGGTTTTCCGTGACTTATGCTTTTTTGACCACATGATTTTCTCCACAAAATATGATTATATATTTATTTATTGTGGCGGTAGTAAGAGCATAAATACAGATAAGTCTTTAGAGCCAGCGAAAGTATTAAATTCAAATACAAAATAGTGGCTGGTACAAAAAGCATAAGTTTAGATAGGCTCTTTGTACCGCGGCAGCCACATTCATAGCTTCCTATTCTGATGCAGTAGACTTATGTCTGTAATACCGTTCGATAGTTTTTTTTTTCTGATTTTTTCTGTATACTTAAGTCAAAAACGACCTTTTTTGACTTATGTTCTTTGTACCGCCACCCATAGATATAATCTGATCTATAATTCCAAAAAGTTATACGAACACGATCAGCTGTCTGTTTATATTCTGTGTCACTTTGTTTTTGACGGAGGGAATGAGCGGAGACTTTGTACACGGAACGACTGGTATGCGGTACTGGTTGCTCAGCGCGCTCCGGTGTCGCGACGCTGACGCCTCTAGCTCTGCCGTCCGAGGTCGTAGTCCTTCACCTGCTGCGGTATCGCCGCCGGCTCGACGCGCACACGCTCGAACAGCTCAGCCAGCGTGTGCACGTAGCTCAGCTTGCGGGAGAACTTGGAGCTGCGGGCACAGTCAACAGTACACGCCGTTTAGTTTTTTTGTTTTTTTGACGTGATAACGTCTTATAAATTGATGAACACCGGCTGCGCGCACGAAAAAGTGTCACGGTCCATCTGAGCCTGTGTGTGCAAGCGAGAGCGCGTAACAAGCGATAGAGAGGCACAATCGGCCCAAGCGTCGGCTTGTACACATTTTGTTAGAGCCATCAGTGCAGCAGCGGGGGAGGGGCTGCCCCCCGCCCCACACCTCACGCCGCGCCACCGCGCGGTGCCGCCGCCGCGAGGCGAGCGCAGCCAGTGTGCCGTCCATCAGCCGCCAGTGCGGGCGCACGCTCTTTTGTTTACATATTTACATCAATGTCATTAATTTACATATCAGTCATTTCATTACACCACATATTGGGAAGAAGTCGACTTTCATTTTAACCACAAGATGAGAAACTCCAACCCACAACATCTGGTCCTTCGAGCCGGATGAAAGTAGTCAACATTCCGCAATAGTCAAGAAACACCAAAGGATCGGCGCATCGCATCGTCCCTCCGGCTTCCCGCACCATCCGCCCGCAGGAGCTCACAAGCAAGGCTACCTCAGCGACAGGAGTGCGGCAGGAGACGCCTAGGAGCAGCAGGACACTCACCTTCGGGAGCGACGCCGACATCCGCCGAGTCAGGAACCAGGACTAGGTGCAAGTTACTGTAAGTCCGTTCCAATCCCCTATTTCCAAGTCTTTATTTCCAATTTCTCAATCCATATTTATCTTTTCAATTTGTCTTGTTTGCATCGAAGTAAAATACAATCCAGTCATACAGTCCATTTATACAAATTCATTCATTCATTAATAATATAATTTCAATACAGTCCATTCGTTCATTCGTTCATACATACCGTTCACTCATAGTTTACAGATTAACTCATTTCATTCAAACTATAATACATACTTAAAGTCTTTCATTCAGTTCATTCAAGCAGATCTTTATAACTATGAAAACATACCCAAGTTAAAAATCGCAATATCAATACAAGTATATAAATAAAACAAAAATAACTTCACAAAGTTACACAAATTAAAATCATCAATTTGTCACAATTCTAAGCTACAGAATCTGTACACGGGCGCGGCCTGTCTCGATATTACGATACATCGCTGCACCTGCACTAATGACCGTAGGCAGCGGAGGCTCGCTCGCTCGAAGCGAATGAATAGATTTGATTGACACGTTGTAAAGATTTGATTGACACTTCATAGATAAAAAACTGTTTATCGTATTTCAGTGATTTTTCGGTGTTTCGAGTTACAATTTTATAAATATTTCATTCTAGGTGGGTTAATTCGCATCCCCGCTTCTCATTTACGGTAAAATGGCAGATAAAGAGTTGCCGAGGAAGCGTGCAGGCTACAAAGGCCGTGTAACTCAATTTGCAAACTACTTGAACACACTCCAGAGTCCATTAACTGTTCAACAAGTTATTGAGTTGAAATTAAGGTTGATAAAAATGTCAGAATTATACAATCAATTCGATGACATACAAGTGGAACTGGAGAGTGTTCCGGGAGATGTGCAGGCCACACAGTTGGCCGAACGTGCAGAATTTGAGAAGCACTACTATTCGAGCATGGCAAAAGCGCAAAATTTGTATGATGTAAGTATTCAGATTCAACTTCAAGAATCTGGCGCGACCAGTCCCAGCCGCGATCGTGTTGGTGGTGAATCAGCATCTACTGAAAGGAAAAATACTGTGAAGCTGCCGACCATAGTGTTGCCTAAGTTCTCCGGCATGCACGAACACTGGTTGGAGTTTCACGACACCTTCCTGTCTCTTATTCATCTTAATGACAGTATCAATGATGTGCAGAAATTTCACTACTTGCGGGCCGCTCTGGAGGGGGACGCCGCTCAGGTAATTAGATCATTAGAATTTTCAAGCGCTAATTATACAATAGCCTGGAACCTATTGCGTGATCGATACGATAACCCCAGACTATTAATCCAAAATCATATTAAGTCGTTGTTCAATATCGAAACTATTAAAAAGGAGTCTCATTCTCATTTAAGGCAGCTTTTAGACACATTCAATAAAAACTTAAGGGCGCTAGACACGCTCGGAGAACCGACTAAATCGTGGGACACGCTTCTACTTTACATCCTCTCCTCCAAACTAGACGCCAGGACAGCTCGCGAGTGGGAGGAGCAGAAAGGTAAGGAGGAAAAGGTAACTCTCGATACATTTCGCAAATTCATTAAGGGTCGAGCAGACCTACTCGAAACAATGGATTTGAACAAATCTTCACCTTCATGCAGCAAGACATTTAACATTAAAGGTCTAGTGACAACGACAGAAAATGCCAAATTCGAGTGTCCATTGTGTAAAGGTGAGCATGCAATATACAGATGCGACCAGTTCTTACAGCTGTCATGCAGCAGCAGAGCAGACAAGGTCAGGTCGCATAAGTTGTGTCTCAATTGTCTCAGACCTGGTCACATGGCCAATGTATGCAAACTAGGTTCATGCAAGAAGTGCCATGCCAAGCACAATACTTTACTCCATCAGGATGAATCGGTGTCTAAGCCGGTCGATTCTGTCGCATTGTCCGCATCAACACATACATCAAATTCACAGGTACTCCTATCTACAGCACTTGTCAAAGTGTATGACAGGCGCGGGGGCGAGCACGTCGCCCGCGTTCTGTTAGACTCAGGTAGCAGTTCATGCTTCATCACAGCGAAGCTATGCAGTGAACTCGATCTGGTTACTGTAAAGGTGGCAGGAACAGTTTCGGGTATCAATAACAGCACACTTTACACTACAAACAGATGCAATCTCAACGTACATTCATTACAGAGTCCATTCAGTTGTAACATCTCATGTCTCGTTCTACCTACCATTACGTCATCAATACCGAGCGCTGCGGTGAACCGAGCCGATTTAAAGATCCCACCTCATTTGAAGTTGGCCGACAACGCGTTCCATCTGCCGGCGGAGGTCCAAATCCTCATCGGGGCGGACGTATTTTGGGATATCATCGGCTCGGAACAGATCAATTTGGGACGAAACAGACCGGTACTTCGTAACACACAGCTCGGTTGGTTGATTTCGGGTGTCATTGGAACAGGGCTGAGGCAGAATAACACTCATTGCAATTTTGCTATTAATATGGATGTGCAGGAACAGCTGGCCAAGTTTTGGCAGATCGAGGAGCTATCGGACGCCACTAAGCCGGCGTATTCAGCGGAGGAGAGAGCGTGTGAGAATCACTTCACTCAAACCGTGGCTCGCGCCGACAACGGTAGGTTCTCAGTCACGATCCCTCTGAAAGGCACTGAAGACGATCTCGGTAGCTCCTTCGAGCGTGCAAAACAATGTTTCTTGTCATTAGAGAGACGGTTACAGCGTCAGTCCGCACTTAGAACCATGTACGTCGATTTCATGAAAGAATACATAATGTTGGGTCACATGACAGAAAGTGATTCTACCAACAAATCAGTCAAGTCGTACTACCTCCCGCACCATGGTGTTGTGCGTGAAGGTAGCTTGACCACTAAGCTACGAGCTGTTTTCAATGCAAGTGCGCCCACTACGTCTGGAGTGTCCTTCAATGACATCCAGATGGTGGGGCCGACAATACAAGACGATCTCCTGTCGATACTTCTTCGTTTTAGGCAACACAAATTCGTAATCTCGGCCGACATTGAGAAGATGTATCGACAGGTCCTTGTAAATCACGACCAAAGACGACTACAGCAAATCTTCTGGAGAGAGGATCCTTCACATAAATTAAAAACCTACGAGCTAAACACAGTTACATATGGGACTGCATCGGCACCCTTCTTAGCAGTGCGATGTCTGAAGCAGTTAGCCGAAGAGTGTACTGACGGAATCATATCTGAAATCATACACAAAGATTTTTATGTCGACGATATGCTCACCGGAGCCGACACAATTGAGCAGCTTGCATTGATTCGCAGCAAAGTTGCCCAGGTGCTGGAGTCAGGTTGTCTCACTTTGAGAAAATGGCGTTCGAATGAACGCAGATTACTGTCTGCACCTAACACGGACAACCTGAATCTAGACCTGAGCGCAGAAAATCAATGCAAGACTCTCGGATTGGGCTGGTCGAGCACAACGGACGAACTGAACATCAGTATAAACGTTCAGAATGACCAACTCACATTTACGAAACGGAGCATATTGTCGACCATTGCGCACATTTTCGACCCTTTAGGTCTTCTCAGTCTTTCCATAATTCAGGCAAAAATCATCCTCCAGAAGCTTTGGCTTCACAAACTATCATGGGACGACCCTCTCCCAGAAGAGGTTCGTTCTGCTTGGATAAAATTCGTATCACATCTGCCACAATTAGAGCTGGTACGGATTCCAAGACGAGTCATTTGCGATGGCCCAAATGTCATTGAAATACACACATTTTGTGATGCGTCTCAGGACGCATACGGGGCGTGCACGTACGTCCGTTCAATAAATTCAGAGCACATCGAAGTTCATCTGTTGTGCTCCAAAAGCAAGGTCGCACCGATAAAACCAACAACAATTCCGCGCCTTGAGCTGTGCGGTGCGTTGGTAGGTGCACGACTCACGACAAAGGTTATCGGCTCACTACGGTTAAACATTCAAAGATGCTTTCTATGGACTGACTCTTCCATAGTTTTGGGCTGGTTGAAAACCAACCCCAGCAAACTCAAACCATTCGTTAAAAATCGAGTTGCAGATATTCAGGAACTCTGCAATAAACATACATGGCGTCACGTGCCCACCGCAGAAAATCCTGCAGATCTGCTGTCTCGTGGTGTTAGTCCCAATATCGTTGAACGTTCAGCATTATGGTGGTCGGGTCCACAGTTTCTCACTCACCAAGAACCGGCTTGGCCCAAGTTCCAGGCAGGTGAGTGCGACGAAGACTTACCTGAAATGAGACCACAAACTCAATGTTTGATCTCGTTTGCTTCTCCAGACGTCTTCCCGTTCTCGCGGTTCTCAAACTTCCAACGGCTTAAGCGTTCAATAGCTTATGTCCTGCGGTTTATTCATAACGCTAGAAAAGAAAACATTAGAAAAAACGGTCCACTTACCGTACAAGAACTGGATGCTGCAACTGTTCACCTATTCAAGGTCGTGCAGGTGGAGTCATTTCCATTAGAGTTGACAATCTTGCAAAAGAAAAATCAAGTTTTAAAAGGCGCTATCGCCAGCTTAAATCCATTCATCGACCCCTCCGGCCTTATGCGCGTGGGAGGTCGACTTGAAAATTCAGATTTCGCATTTGAAAAGAAACATCCCATTATAATCAGCGCGGACCACCCAGTTTCACATTTACTATTTAGACACGAACACTTACAGTTAATGCATGCTGGACCACAGCTCCTTCTCTCGTCCATCAGGGAATCATTCTGGCCTGTAAGGGGGAGAAACTTAGCAAAGAAAATTACTCACCAATGTGTCCGATGCAGCCGCCTGAAACCAAAAACAGTTAGTCCAATCATGGGTCACTTACCTGAGCAGCGCGTCGTTCCAGGGTTTCCATTCCAGTCCACGGGCGTCGATTATGCAGGTCCTGTGATGGCAGCAGATAGGAAGGGTCGTGGTTGCCGGCTGATCAAAACGTATATTGCTGTTTTCGTGTGTTTCACCACTAAGGCCATCCACCTGGAGCTGGTCAGCGATTTAACCAAAGAGTCATATTTGTTAGCCTTACGACGCTTCATTGCGCGTCGGGGCAAACCGACTGACATAAGTTCAGACAATGGTACGTCCTTCGTTGGGGCACGCAACGAACTTTACAAGTTCTTTAAGGAAAATTCCAAGGCGTTGTCTGAAGATATGTCAAATCAGTCAATTCAGTTTCACTTCACGCCAGCATATGCTCCACATTTTGGCGGACTGTGGGAAGCGGGAGTCAAATCGACCAAGCATCACCTAAAACGTGTACTAGGAAATTCACATCTGACGTTTGAGGAGTTGTATTCTGTTTTGGTGCAAATAGAGGCAATATTAAACTCCCGTCCTTTGTCTCCCCTGTCTTCCCATCACGACGACCTCCTTCCTCTGACTCCAGGCCACATCCTCATCGGACGAGCTTTAACTTCTGTGCCGAGTCCCAGGTTCGAAGACGTCGCCGTGAATCGACTCACACGATACCAGAGAGTCGAGCAGCTTCGCCAGCACTTCTGGCGCCGATGGCACAAGGAGTACGTCGCCGAATTGCAGCAGCGCGTGAAGTGGAGAGCCACAACTAGCCAACTCATCGAAGGGACCATGGTCGTCATAAAGGACGACGACCTCCCTCCGCTACGGTGGAGCCTCGGGCGCATCGTGCAGGTGTATCCTGGGCGCGACGGTGTTGCCAGGGTCGCCGATATCAAGACAGCGCGAGGAGTGGTGCGACGAGCCTTCTCCAAAATCTGCCCTCTTCCACTCAACGACGACGTCACCTGTTCTCCCGCAGAAACCCGTTGAAAGAGCAAGCTTTCAACGCCGGGGGGTATGTTAGAGCCATCAGTGCAGCAGCGGGGGAGGGGCTGCCCCCCGCCCCACACCTCACGCCGCGCCACCGCGCGGTGCCGCCGCCGCGAGGCGAGCGCAGCCAGTGTGCCGTCCATCAGCCGCCAGTGCGGGCGCACGCTCTTTTGTTTACATATTTACATCAATGTCATTAATTTACATATCAGTCATTTCATTACACCACATATTGGGAAGAAGTCGACTTTCATTTTAACCACAAGATGAGAAACTCCAACCCACAACACATTTATCTCTCTGGTTCTAAAGTACCAGGGCAGCAGAAATTTATGACGTTATCACGTAAAACTATCGTCCGTAAACCGACTTTACAGACAATTTTTTTTTTGACGTGATAATGTCTTATAAATTGATGAACACCGGCTGCACGCACGAAAAAGTGTCACGTTCCATCTGAGCGTGTGTGTGCAAGCGAGAGCGCGTAACAAGCGATAGAGAGGCACAATCGGCCCAAGCGGCAGTGTTGCCAAACGTACGGTAATTGCCGTATCGTACGGTAATCGAGGCTAGAAATCGACAAATGTACGGCGTACGGCAGCGATGGGGGTGCCGTACGAAAAAATACGGTAATTCTTATAGCTGTGTTTCTTTATGACGTTATCACGTAAAACTATCGTCCGTAAAACGACTTTACAGACAACCAATTTTTTTTTTTTTATGGATACTGACACGGTTGTTGTCTACATCACCTAGAGAGCGTTCCAACTAAAAGTTCCCTTCCCGTTATGTTGGCTCCACTGTCTATGTGTCAAAACAGCGTTGAGGGTTGCTATGTGTACAGATTTACCCGTAATTATCGGTATTTACCGTATTTTTGTACGGTAAATACCGATTACATTATTAGGTAATATAATCTTCACAATCTGGCAGCACTAATTTAAGCACTGACAGTGACACTGACAGTGGAGCCAACATAACGGCGAAGGGAACTTTTAGTTGGAACGCTCTATACAACATCCGTGATGTCAGCCCATATACACACACACACACACACACACACCCTCAGCCTTCTCTGAATATATACTTGCTGATGCATGACTTGAATTTTTATACTACATCTATTGAGTTTTTTAGTTTTTTATTTTATATTTACCTATGTAATCAACTTAGCATTAAGTACAGCTCTTTATTGTATAATTTAGTGAGAGCACTGTACTCTTGTACATCACATCATCCCAGATTATATCAAATGTTTCGTTCATGGAAACACTTTTGTGGCTCTGTTTAAAGTATAAACTCTTTTGTGTACTCTTTCTTTGTAAATAAGGGCTGTCTGTTTCCTAAATAAATAAATAAATAACACCGGGTGAACTTGGTGCGTGCCGGCTACACTGAACTGGACGGAAAATACAAACTGTTTACATAGCCGTTTCGACCGACCTTTCATTCAGTGCGGTGGTGCCAACCCGGGCGGGTTAAACCCTACCACCTAGTAATATAAGAAGGGAGTCATATACCTTAGTCGCCTTTTACGACATACACGGGGAGAGATCAGTGGGGCTATTCTTTTAAAGTATCGGCCCCACACGGAACATTTAAACTAAGCTTTTTTTACGCTAAGCTTTAATATTTTTGTAATAGTTGTTGTTGTTTATTTGGTTTGGGGTTGGCTCTAGGCCTGCAAACTAATCGCGCTTGGTTGGGGACCTTCGTGCAAAACCCCGCGATCTCCAGCTACCCCAGCCAACCTATGTCTTCCATGAAAGCCACAAGTCGACCGGGGTGTCTGCAGGCCGCCGCAACGGAAGATGGAGAACGGAGTATGTCCCTTCGTTGGTTGTCAAGCACACTGCACTCCAACAAAACATGCTCGGCCGTTTCATCCGTCGCCGAGCATCCCCTGCACAGTGGACTATCCGTAACACCCATCGTGTGTAGATGTTTATTCAGTGAGCAATGGCCGCTCATCAGACCAACAGGTATTCTTAGCTTAGCCCGGGCCAGGTTGACACGCTTCCGAGCCAGCCTTCGGTCTGGTTTAGGAAGGGCAGCTCTCGACTCGGCAGAACTCGACAGCACTCTGAGAGGCCCTTCCATCGGTCCCTGTGTTTCCGTGATTATTTGTAATAGTGTTAGATTTTATAATAAACTGTCTTCTAACATAAAACAAAGGTCGAGCAGTTATGTACTTTTTACCTACCTGCAGCTGGAAAGTATTCCGAAGTTAATGGAACTTTTACAGGTTGTTTGGGGGTCCTCTAGGAATACTATCCCAAGTTTTCGACCTCCAGGACCCTGTGCTAACTTGGGGGCAAGAACCTCAGAATTTTTCTAACTTTTTTCAGCTTTTCGCTTATATCTCTTAAACTAAGCATATTTTTGTAGTACATTGCATGACAGCGTTGGAGAGCATTGAATTTCCTAAAATGTTGTTGGTGAACCAGATTTTCAGGCCCAATATTAACGGAGACTGCAGACTGCACGCATCGTCTGTAGGTTTGGGACCTTGGGGCCCGACCATCGGAAGCCTGGGCTCGCCCCGCCGCCGGTGGTGGAAACTCCATTTTAGTTTTAAGAAATGTGTAAATAAAGATGAGTGAATAAACTTTTTCTTGTTTTGTATCTGTCTGAAAAAAGGATATTATCTTGATAAATTCACCTTATTTTAATAGTTACAGCTTCAGATAAGTAATTGATTAATAAGAAAGAAGCTGCACAAAGAATTTTGAGTAATTTAATAAAAAGTATTGGTTACCCTGAGGACAACCCCTTTTTGCATACAAAACTGGGGACAAAATTGTCCCCTGGGTCACCCCTAAAAATTTGGTTAATGTTTTATTTTAAATACCTAGTTCTCTACTTTTTATTTCATTTGCCTATCAACCTAAGTATTTTATACTTATTGATTTTCAACTAAGTAATAAATTGTAATACACTTTTTTGTTTGTTTGACCTTGCAGCTGGTTTTACTTTACAAGAAAAAGTTGATCCACATAATAATATAATAATTAATAATAGAGAAACAAACGGGTCCGCTCACCTGATGAACGGCTTTGACATGAACACGATGGACTTGAGCCAGAACGTCGGATGCACCAGGTACAGGTGCTTCAGGCTCTTCCGCAATCTGCAACCGAGCACGCGCGAGTACGCGACAAGCTCTTGTCATCATTCACGCTTGTATAAATATTTAAAAAAAAAAATTTATGGTAACTTACAAGGTTTTTTTTTTATCGAAACTGACACGGGTGGCTACATCACCTACAACATCCGTGATGTCAGCGCATAACACTGGGTGAATTAGGTGCCATGTCAGTGTTTCCCTTCGATCGTGCCGGCTACACTGAACTGGACGGAAAATACAAACTGTTTACATAGCCGTTTCGACCGACCTTTCATTCAGTGCGGTGGTGCCAACCCGGGCGGGTTAAACCCTACCACCTAGTAATATAAGAAGGGAGTCATATCCCTTAGTCGCCTTTTACGACATACACGGGGAGAGATGCAGTGGGGCTATTCTTTCAAAGTACCGGCCCCACACGGTACAGACTGTACAGCGACTTCGCTCATTCGTACACGACGGCCAGATTCGAACCTTTGAACCGAACCGGCATTACGAATGATCAATTAACAATATTCAGGAGACGCAACCCGCGCCGCCGCCGACGACGCCCGCGCCGCGGTCGCAATCTGCGCCCACTCGACGCGCACCTGATCCTCCGCGTCAGCAGACTAATAAGACGCATACGGGTCTCTATTGGGACCCGTACAGACACAAGTGGAGAAAAAGTAATTTTAGTTCTTAGGTTAACCCGTTGACGCTGGAGCGGTCTATATCGACCGCTAGAGCGTTAAGACATTTAATATGTATTTTCAATATGGTCCTACTTGGCTGAAATAAAGAGATAAATAAATAAATACAATACAATACAATACAATACAAGGGGGGCTCGGATGTGTTTGTTGAAGCCGCGGAAGGCTGCGTTCGTCGCCCGCTTCGTGATTGCTATGCGGTACAGTCGAGAGTGCTCACAATAACCTTCTATCGATGAGCTGGTAGGACTTCTTGAGCCACTGGAAGTTGGGCATGCGGTGCTTGGAGGCGGAGCCGTGCAGGTAGACCAGCTCGTACTCGTCCGTCACCAGCCGGTCCAGCGTCCACAGCACATATCTGCGCACACGGACAATGCGGTTAGGGAACATTCTTTATTCTTCATTTTTCATTCTTCATTCCAGAACGTCGGATGCACCAGGTACAGGTGCTTCAGGCTCTTCCGCAATCTGCAACCAAGCACGCGCGAGTACGCGACAAGCTCTTGTCATTCACACTTGTATTATTTTTTTACTTTTTTTATGTATTTTAATGTAAATGTATTTTAATGTAGGTAAGTATAATGTAAAAAGTGTGTAAATAAAAATATTTTATTCTTTATTCTTATTCTTATTCTTATTCATTCTTCATTCTTCATTATTCATTCTTCATTCTTCATTCTTCATTCCTCATTCTTCATTCTTCATTCCTCGTTCCTCGTTCTTCGTTCTTCGTTCTTCGTTCTTCGTTCTTCATTCTTCATTCTTCATTCCTCATTCTTCTTTCTTCATTCTTCATTCTTCATTCTTCATTCTTCATTCTTCATTCTTCATTCTTCATTCTTCATTCTTCATTCTTCATTCTTCATTCTTCATTCTTCATTCTTCATTCTTCATTCTTCATTCTTCATTCTTCATTCTTCATTCTTCATTCTTCATTCTTCATTCTTCATTCTTCATTCTTTATTCTTATTGTAGTACACTACGCTTGAATTTGTCCTGTTTAGTTTTTACAATCCGGTTCGATTACACCCACAAAGAAGAGCCGGCAAGAAACTTCGCAGGGTAATTTTTTTAATGTGTTCGATTACAATACATTGTGACTAGCTTACACAACAGACACCGCTTAAATTTTGGGGAATGTAAATTTTGACTTTGAAAATGTCTTTTCGATCGCTTCAGTATAGTCCCCGATTCCAGCGAAAGTGCGAATTCGCCCTGGTGATTTTTAAGGCTACGTGAAAATTTAGGGAGCTTTTTTGAGAAAAACGCAAAAAAATGCTTAAAATAGCAGTTTTAATGGGTTTAAAAAGGGCACTTTTAAACATATTTCTAAATATATATTTTCAACTTTTATATTTTTATATTGTAGATTGACTCAATATCTCGGGATATTTTGTTTTTATTTTTTAGCCTTGTAGCATTCCCCCAGCATTTTCGCCGAGCGCTATTATTATTATTTTTTTTTTTTATGGAAACTGACGCGGTTGGCTACATCACCTACAACATCCGTGATGTCAGCACATAACACCGGGTGAACTTGGTGCCACGTCAGCCTTCCCTTCGGTCATGCCGGCTACACTGAACTGGACGGAAAACACAAACTATTTACATAGCCGTTTCGACCGACCTTTCATTCAGTGCGGTGGTACCAACCCGGGCAGGTTAAACCCTACCACCTAGTAAGGTAAGAAGGGAAGGGACCTATAGTTTAACGTGGAATCCGAACCACGGTCAGCCTCCAACGGTCGAGCGGTCACCCATCCAATCACTGACCGCGCTCAGCGTGGACTACTATGGATTTTGGGATGCACGGGCTATCGGGATCGGATCATTGCGTAAAAGCAGTCCTGGATTTCCCATTAGGCCGTATAGGCCGCGGCCTGGGGGCGGCAAACTTCAGGGGGCGGCAGATTTCCGAAGGCGCTAAAGAATATTACAAGTAACACTTGCGCTTTGGTATATTGTAAGCCGTCAAGTTCGTGCGCGATTATGGACGTAATACTCAAGTTAGTCACTTGTGGATACAGTTTTCGATCTATTAAATGCTAAATATCATCTGGTTTACAAAAAAAGCTCCGAAGTACACGATTCCCTGGAAATGCCAACAGTCAAGGATGAAATCAGACAATTCAAGAAAAAGTATAAAAAACGACCGGCGACGCATCCCAACAGACTGGCCTTGACCGAGAGCAACTACACCAATAGGCTAAAACGCTGTCACATCCTTGCACTGGAGGATAGGACATAAATAAGCACGTAGAGGACCACACATAGGGGAGGGGTTATCAATGGATGACTCGACTCACACGACCAACCTCACACAGAAAATCTGCTTATGATCACATTCCCATTGCAAATGGTGCAAGCACCAAAAAAAAATAATCATTTTTTTTTTATTTTTTTTTTTTTTAATCTCCTTATGATACTGCAAGCTGTCAGGAATTTGACATTCAACAGTAGGTTATAAATGTTAGTTGTCTTGCACGGACAGTATCCATTGATTACACCCGCATTTATATTAATGTCTTCTCAGTAGAGTAGATCTTGTGGAGCTTTCCTCTTTAGTCTTCTGAAGGTAATCTTGTCTTCCATTAATTCACAAGCCAGTTCGTTGGGGTGGTTTTGTATTCTCACTTTGTATTGCATTGTTTGTGTTTTTATTTCTTCTTTTACAGTTGGGATGTTTAAATCGCGGTGTAATCTGTCATTGGTTATGTACCAGGGGGCGTCTACGATTATTCGTAGTGTTTTCGATTGAAACCTCTGCAGAATTTCTATATTTGAGCTAGCTGCTGTACCCCATAATTGCAGGCCATACGTCCATATCGGCTTCAGTATACATTTGTACAGGAGAAGTTTGTTTTCCAGTGACAATTGGGATTTCCTATTTATAAGCCAGTATATTTTCCGAAGATGCAACCCAAGTGCTTTCCGCTTGGTAAAGATGTGTTTTCGCCATGTGAGGCGTCTGTCCAAGTACAGACCCAGGTATTTCGCTTCGTTAGCTTGCGGGATTTGTGTGTCGTTTAGTAGCACTGGCGGGCACGTGCCTTGTCTGGTCGTATAGGTCACCTGCACAGATTTAGTTTCATTTGCTTTTATACGCCAATCTCTAAGCCAATCTGAGATTTTATTGAGGCTATTCTGTAGCTTGGCAGACGCTCGATTTGGGCACTCATCCACGGCCAGAACGGCTGTGTCATCGGCAAAAGTTCCGGTAACGACCTCTTCTTCAACTGGAAGGTCTGCGGTGTATAAGAGGTATAGCGTTGGGCCCATGACACTGCCCTGTGGGACTCCAGCTTCTATTTTGTGCAGATTTGTCATTTCCTCGCCCTGTTTCACTAGGAAGTGTCTATTGTGTAAGTAAGAATTGATAAAGTGGAAGTAATTTATTGGGAGATTCCTTTTTATCTTACTCAATAGGCCATCGTGCCAGACTCGGTCAAATGCTTGGGATATGTCCAAAAAGACTGCAGAGCAGTATTGTTTATGTTCATAGGTAGAGTTTATTTTATCCACAAGCCTATGTATTTGTTCTATTGTACTATGTTTCTGCCTGAAGCCAAATTGGTGAGCGGGTATAAGTTTATTCTGCTGGATGATTGGCTTAAGTCTTTTTAGGAACAGGGTTTCCATCACTTTGGATGGGATTGGCAGCAGGCTTATAGGCCGATAAGACTTGACATCATCAGGAGGTTTTCCCGGTTTTAATATCATAATAATTTGAGCTACTTTCCACTGTGACGGAACTGCTCCTCTCCAAAGTATAGCGTTGTATAATTGTGTTAAAAATGTAATACCTTCTTCAGGTAGTAGCTTAAGTATGTTTGCAGTTATGAGATCGTAACCTGGAGATTTGTGCTGATCGAGCTGTTTTATAGCAGTGAGGACCTCACTCTTAGAAAATTTCCCAATCGGAAGGTCAAGTTGGTGAGTTTGTTCAAGTGTTGATTTGACTTCCGATATTTTCAGAGACCCATTATCAGTATTTGGTCTAAATACGCCTTCCAAATAAGTTGCAAATGTTTCCGCTTTCTCAGCATCATTGCTAGCCCACGCGCTGTCACTTTTACGTATTGGGGGTTGGTGCGTGATAGGACGTTTTAATTTTTTGGTCGCTTTCCAGAGCGAGTAATCTGTAGCAGCTGTGGCATCCAAATTCCGCAGGTAATTCTGCACACCTCTGTTTCTATCTTCGCTGAGTAGACGTTTCAGTTCTGCTGTGGTAGCGTTTAGTCGTGCTTTATCCTTAGGGTATCTAGTTTTTTGCCATAGTTTCCTTGCTTTGCGTTTTTCTAATAGCTTTTCTCTTATCGTCTGGGAGCACTGAAATTTGTCTGTAACGACAGTGTCGGGGGTGGCTTGCCAAGCTGATGCTTGAATACAATTGTTAAAGTGTTCAACTGCTTCTTCAATGTCACTATCACTCTTAAGTGGAAGGTTGATGTTAAGCGATGATGCAACTAGTTGCTGGAAATGGATCCAGTCTGTTTTGCGACTATGCAGCCTGCAAGGTTTTATTGTTTTCAATAATTTTCTCTTCAATGTTACAAAGACGGGAGCGTGGTCAGATGATAATTCTAAGCTATTTTTGCATTCAATGTAATCGTTGGCTACACAAAAGTCAATTAGAACTGGTATTTTTTTTCGATCTGTAGGCCAATAGGTCGGTGCTCCTGAGGAGAATACCCGAAGCTGTAGATCTTCAATTGCAAGTAACAGTTGACGTCCTTTAGGAGTTATAGTTCTTGAGCCCCAGTAAGTGTGTTTTGAATTATAATCTCCACCGGCAAGAAATCTATGCCCCAATAAAGAGAAGAATTTCTTATAGTTTTCCTTCTTAATGTTGTGTTTAGGAGGACTGTAAACTGATGAAACAATTATGGAACCTTTCCAGTCTTCAACAACAATATTTGTTGCTTGTATTTCTTCAGTGCAATATGATTTCATCTCATGATGTTTTATGTTGGTTCTTATTAGTATTGCACTTCCACCATGTGCGGTACCATCAGGATGCATCGTTTGGTAGAATTTATATTTGGGTATATTAAGATGATTCTTCTTTGTGAAATGGGTCTCTGAAATTAGTATAATATCAATTTTATGTAGTTCCAAAAATGTCTTTACTTCTAATGTATGTTGTGGCAGGCCATTAGCATTCCATATAACAATTTTTATGGAATCGAACTAGACAGCTTGGTCATTAGTGTTAAAAGTAGATTTGTCATTGTCGACATTTGTTGCATTATTTGTTTGAACATGTCAGTTAATATAACGATTTCACTTGTGTCACTTTTACTAGTCTCGATGTTACAATCCTGTGTGTTGCGAGGGTTTTGTGTTGCTCTAGCGTAAGTGGTGTTTTTAGTGTGCATATTAGGGTGAGGTGCTGTAGTAGCAGGATCCACATTATCAATCGGCTGCCGTTTTGCATATGGCAGTTTTTTCCTCAGAGGGGGGAATTTGATTTTCTGAAGCTCTCTGTAGACTTTGCATCCTTTGTAATTTGCTGGATGGTTTCCTGAGCACAGTATGCATGTAACATCATCTGATCTACCCTTTCGAGGACAATCAACCGATCTATGGTCTCCCGCGCATTTTATGCATTTAGGGCTTCGTCTACAGTAGGCTCTGGTATGACCATACTGTTGGCATTGCGCACATTGAGGTATCTCACGTTTGGGTCTTGGTGGTTCGAAAGTGACACAGCAGTTAAGCAGGTTTTTTATTTCGTAGATACATTTATTATTGTCACTTTGTGTGATTTCGACAATAAACATGGGAAGTGGTTTCGTGGTCCCTCTTTGTTTTATGTTCCATATGTTGGTAACAGAATGTCCTAATTCGGATAGTGCCTCCTTGATTTCATTGACGTCTGTAGAGTGGTGCATGTTTTTAAGTACTACCTTAAAGCTTCTGTCTTCTTTGGGTTTGTAGGTGTAATACTCAGTTTCTTTGATTTCCAATTGTTTTATAATTTTTGTGTATATCTCAGAAGATTTCGGCTGGATTTTGACCTGTTCATTGCGAAGTACTTTTATTTCATAGTTTCCATTTGCGTGATCTTTTAAAAGTTCAATTAGAGGCTGTATGTTGCTTACTTTGTCCACGAAGATCGGTGGAGGCTTAGGTAATCTTTCCTTTTTTGCAACTTCGGCATCTAGATCTTCTTCGTTGTCAAGTTGAGAGAAACTGTTGGATACAGGTACAGGTTGGCTGAGCCAGTAGTTGCTGATTTTAGTCTGCTTTTGTTGCCTTGCATCCGGACTGGCTTGTGGTCTTTTCCTCTTGTCTCTTTGAGCTTCAGTCCATTCTGTGTGTCTTACATTACATGCCTCAGCTTTACGATTAAGACTTAACTGGGCTGTTAACCTCAGGTCACCGACTGAAGACGAACGAAGTCTATTTTGGAGTAAGGCCGGGTGGAAAATACTTTGGGCTAGGGGTTTTTGAATTGGTTTTGATATTCCGGTTTGGATGTAAGGCGCAGGAGTTGTGTTTTGGTTGATTTGTCCAATAGGATTGCCTGTCCAGGAAGCCTGGTTTCCCACTTCCATGGGGGTTTGGCCAGGTGCATCAACGGACATGGGGGCCTGGTTCCCTACCCCCATGCCGTCTTCGGTAACATATTTCTCACTTGGGAGCCCGGTTGCCCCCAAGCGCCGGGTGCTAGCCGGATTGCATGGCAGATTGCTCTCTTCGGTGACATATTTCTCACTTGGGGGCCCGGTTACCCCCAAGCGCCGGGCGCTAGCCGGATTGCATGGCAGATTGCTTTCGTTATGGGTGTACATCATGTTTTACGATGGGAAATAGCTGCAGCGGGGCCCCAGGCCGCTGCACGGTTTGAATTCGGAGTGACCTTCTCCTATCCGGGATGTTTCCCTCCAAGGGTGACGGGCACCGGCCCCCGGGTTTTTCTAGGGTTTTCCTTCCCTCTGCGGGTTTGTTCTTCAGAGTTTTCTCCCTCTCTTAGCCGAGGTCTCCTTCTGGTAGGATGACGGGCTCGGCGCCCGGCCTTGAATGGTCCACGGGAGGTATTTTATTTCCCTCCTACCCTTCGGCTGCACACACGCAACTGTACGCGTTGACAGCCGATGAGCTTCCCCCCATCCGCCACCCGGGGGACGCACTCCCTAGGGATCCTAGGCTACCCCGAGAGTAAAATAATCATTTGGGGTAAAGGTTTTAAGTCCCCATTGCGACTTAGTAATACTCCTATCCTATGTTATTTACTTTGCGCGGGCGGCGAAAGTCATTTGGCCTATACTTAAGAACACATTCTCACTATCATTTTATAATTTTACGTTTTGTTTATAGACGTCCAGATATACCAGCCATGCGGTTACAAAATCCAGACGTCTACACCTGCACTCTTGCGAGTACAGTGATCATGTATGCCAGATCGAGGCCCCATAGCTGTACCGTCTTCGGAAAAAATCCCATGGGAAACACAGTCTATAATACTACTTAAGAAGAACAGTATAGAGCGTTCCAACTAAATCTTCACTGCGCCGTTATGTTGGCTCCACTGCCAGTGTCACTGTCAGTGCTTAAATTCCTGTTGCCAGATTGTGAAGATTATATTACCTAATAATGTAATCGGTATTTACCGTATAATAAATACGGTAAATACTGATAATTACGGGTAAATCTGTGCACATAGCAACCCTCAACGCTGTTTTGACAGATAGACAGTGGAGCCAACATAACGGCGAAGGGAAGATTTATATGGAACGCTCTCTACAAATCCGTGCACTGAGTAAAATCATTTCAAGTATGAACTCACAGGAAGAGATTATCGACGACGTAGCTGTAGTCCTTGCGCGCCGAGTCCGGCAGGTGGCACGCGCTGAACACTATGATGTGCGCGCCGTGCGGCGCGTAGCCGCCGTGCGACAGCACGCGCATGTACGGTTCTATCACCTTACACACACACACACACACAATATAATTATAATTACAGTGGGGTTTTTTTTTTATGGAAACTGACACGGTTGGCTGCACCTACAACATCCGTGATGTCAGCCCATAACACCGGGTGAACTTGGTGCCACGTCAGTGCTTCCCTTCGATCGTGCCGGCTACACTGAACTGATCGGAAAACACAAACTATTTACATAGCCGTTTCAACCGACCTTTCATTCAGTGCGGTGGTACCAACCCGGGCGGGTTAAACCCTACCACCTAGTGATATAAGAAGGGAGTCATATCCCTTATGGCCAGTGGCCAAATTATTAGACTCACCACACTTAATGTCATAGTTATCAATACAAATTTGCTCTGGGGAAAAAAAAATTCCACCTCCTAAACCTTTGAACCTAAACTATTGCAACTAGGTATTTTTTATTACTGATATATTTGGCATACACCTACGATACCATTTTCAACCTATGAACATCGACTTAACTTAGAGACAAAGTAGAAAATCGAAATGTTTTAATTCTATACATAAATTATTTAAATGATATGAAAATAAAAATTCGGTATTTATAAATTTGTCTCCAAGTTAAGCGGACTTTCATTGGATTAAGGTGTAAATGTAGGAGGTGGAATTGTTTTTCTCAAGAGCAAATTTGTATTTTTTTTTATTTATTTTTTTTTTTTATATTTGTTACTGCAATCTGTCTGTGAGCCGACATTCATCAGTAGTTGTGCATTTGAAATAGGTCTTGTATGGTAAGTGTCCATTGACAGTTCCATATACTTTATTCTCAGTCATTTCACTCTGTTATGAGAAAAAAATTTGTATTGATAACTATGACATTAAGTGTGGTGAGCACTGGCGGCTGGTCCTAAAGTGCGCTCGTGCGCCGCACTACCATACCACGAGAAGTCTTCACTTCACTCAAAATAAATAATATCTTACAACATACCTTCATTAAAACCATAATGATCGTACTCCAAATAAACACGAATGTGAATTAGACCTTATTTTATAGACCACAAGGCACTTTTTAGTGTTTAAACGCGCGCCCCGTGCGGAATCGAGTAACGCACGCGGGTCCCCATACTGAATGTATGGGGATCGGCAAAACACCGCTGGCGCGTGAGACAAAAGATACATCATAGAAACAGTATGGGCCGAAATGGAGTACTGCGTGCGGCGCACGAGCGCCAAACAAGGACGCTATAACGTGAATAGCCGCGCGTGTGACACGTCGCGAGCGATTCGTTTTGCACGAGTCCGTCTGCCTAGCTAGAGTCAGCGCGTTGTCATGTGATGTCACATACCCGTTAGCGCGCGAATATTTAAATTGGGATATGGTTAGGTTTTGTGCTTTCTGTCACGTGATACTGGAATTAAGTGGTGCCGATATTTGCCTAAGCGTTGGTTAAAGGTAAGGCTTTACAATCAGGTGATCCCGGGTTCAATTCCTACTTTTCAAATGCTTTTATTTTTTAATATTTTTTTAAGTATTTTTGGGACATTACTGCTGTTTTCTTTTTGAAAGCTGCAGTTAGTGTTGTGGTCTATGGGTGTGTTCATAAAGGTACTAAAAATGAGTTAAAAAACTTGTTTGGATTTAGTTTTTTAGTTTTTTGCAACTCATTGAGTGTCTTGAGAATATTCATACTAGGTATATAAGTACATAATAAAAGGCAGGCGTTTAAAAAATTCGGAAGTCCCTATCTTAAAATAACATGACGGGAATTTGTTGGGAAATTTGGTATTTAAGTACCTAGGTAGGTACTTAGCGCACTACCGGTCACTGAAGTCACCAGCCGCCACTGGTGGTGAGTCTAATAATTTGGCCACCCACTGTATTAAATAGCTACTCTGCGACGACGCGATAAAGTACAAATTGACTTGCACAGAGCTGCATGCCTAACCACGATAACCACCTACATTTCGCTTCTCTTTCTGTCGCGTAACTCTATCTCGAAAGCGCGTCGTTCAGCGCGCGTAATGGCTGTGTCTTTGGGCTGTCTTTTTGTGAGGAATAAAATGAAGATGATCCCACTGTATTAAATAGCTACTCTGCGACGACGCGATAAAGTACAAATTGACTTGCACAGAGCTGCATGCCTAACCACGATAACCACCTACATTTCTCTTCTCTTTCTGTCGCGTAACTCTATCTCGAAAGCGCGTCGTTCAGCGCGTGTAAGGGCTGTGTCTTTGGGCTGTCTTTTTGTGAGGAATAAAATGAAGATGATACCTACTAACGATACGATATTTAGCTACGACAAATTCATGCGAACAAATTCATGAATTTCAGAACTCTCAGCAAAATTGTTAATCTTGCTCTCAAGCTGTGTTTTAGATAGACTATGGGCGGTGTTATTATGTGGCTAGTCACTAAATTCTTGTAAAAATATGTTTAAAAAAATACCCTGCGAAGTTTCTTGTCGGTTCTTCTTCGTGGGTGTAATCGAACCGGATAGAACAAATTGTGACAAGTTCGAGCGCAGTCTAACTGCCATATGAATGATCAATAAACAATACAATACAATACAATACACACACTGTAACCCGACAATCAGGGTAAGCAGAGTAAATGTGGGGAGACCTTAGATATAGAATGTTATATTTAACATAAGGACCCAAATTGTACGAAAATGTTCCTTATACAATAAAATCAATAAATAGTGACAATGTGTTCCAGAGTCAGCTGAAAATATTTCCCTTAGACAATCCATTTTATAAGTTAAGTGAATTTTTTTCTTACTGTAAAAAAAAATTCTGCTGACTTTGATAATTCAAATTGTTTATAAATGCATAAACTCAAATTTTATTAATAACTTGACTAAACCCTATGTTTTCTTTGTTTTGTATTTTATAATCTTTTTTATGCGGCGTTCGGTTATTTTTGCTTGCTTTAGCACCACCGCCTTCAACTCTAGGGTTAGATTTTTTTTTATTTAATAAATTTTTGAAGGCAGTTTTTATATTTTTTTAAATAGTTTTTTATTTCAGTTTTTTTTTAGTAATTTTTTGCTATTAATGTACTCGGGGGAATCGCTCGGCATTCGGCCTCGCGATTCCGCCTCGCTTTCCAATCTGATCTTGACCAAATTAAAATGGGACCACACGGGAAGCACCAGCTTTCAAATAAAAAAATAATTTTCAAAATCGGTTCACTCTGTCGAAAGTTAGTCGAATTGAGAACCTTCTCCTTTTTTTGAAGTTGGTTAAAAATCTTCGTACCTTCATGTCGCAGAGAAGATGGCCTCCGCTGGGCAGAGGAATCTTGCGAAAATTCCTCTCCTCGCTGTGTTCCTGCTCCTCCGCGTACGAATACTCCGGTATCGGCTCGCTGTAGTCACTCTGCGTGTTCCTGTCACAATAACAACACTTTACTTTATTCTTTTTTTTTTTTTGGTACGGATGGCTGCACTGGTTCCAACTGCCCGGGCAGAAGCACTACTATACTTATATACTATCTGTTTTTGATCTTTCTCTCAAGCTGTATTTTCAATCGACTGTAGGCGGTGTTATTATGTGAATAGTCACTAAATGCTTGTAAAAATGATTATGAAAAAAAAGCCCTGAGAAGTTTCTTACCGGTTCTTCTTCGTGGGTGTAATCGAATCGGATAGAACAAATTGTAACAAATTCAAGTACAGTCATGCTGTCTAATGAATGCTTAATAAACAATATACAATATACAACAACTGCCTGGATACTGGATACTAAATAAAGGTGAAGATATGCTTGATCTAATTAACTTTTGCGCCATCCTAGAGCAAAAAACTAACAGATTTCTCAGTTGATTTCGAGACTTGGTGACGGACGCCATTTTCGCGCGAGAACTCGTCACGCCGTCGCCTCAAATGAAAATTATTTTTGACCATTTTAGTCTGTAGTTTGTTGTGTTTGTATATAAATTCATAATAACACAACATTTCTTAAGTAAATGTGTTATTATTAAAGGTATTTGCAAATTCTCGAGTGCGTGAAATAAAAAAAAATAAACATACATAGCGTCACGCCTGTTTCCCGGTGGGAAAGGCAGAGACAACGGATCTCCACGTGCCACGATCCTGACACACCTCTGCCGCCTCATCCACTCTCATAATGTTCTTCATGCATGCTCGTCGGTTACGGGTACTACGCACTCGACCCTTTTTGAGCACACTCCGAATCTGGTCCAGGTACGCGCGTCTAGGGCGACCCTTCCCGACTCTTCCACTTACATTCGCTCCATAAATTTCTTTCGTTAGTCTCATATCAACCATTCTTCCAACATTTATTTATTTATTTTTTAATGAACAAGCAGCTGTAGCTGATGTGTTCATATCAGTTTTTTTTTCAGATAATGAATGGTTATGTTTTTTGTTTTTTTGTTTTTTTTTAGTTTTCGTAATTGGGCACTGTTGCTATTTGTTTGTTGATGTACTTTTTATGTATTTATCTAATTGGTTTTTGAAGGTGTTCGTGTTTGGGGAGTCAATCACATTTTTTTTTATTTTTTTTATTGAAACTGATGCGGTTGGCTACATCACCTGCAACATCCGTGATGTCAGCCCATAACACCGGGTGAACTTGGTGCCACATCAGTGTATCCCTTCGGTCGTGCCGGCTACACTGAACTGGACGGAAAACACAAACTATTTACATAGCCGTTTCGACCGACGTTTCATTCAGTGCGGTGGTACCAACCCGGGCGGGTTAAACCCTACCACCTAGTAATATAAGAAGGGAGTCATATCATATCCCTTAGTCGCCTTTTACGACATACACGGGGAGAGATGCAGTGGGGCTATTCTTTTAAAGTACCGGCCCCACACGGTACTGTACCGGCCCCACACGGTACAGTACCAGCCCCACACACATCCTGTGGGAGTTTATTCCAGGCGTTCACCACTCGATTTGTTATGAAGTGCTTTCGGATGTTTGTGTTAGAAGCTGTCTGGTTAAGTTTTTTGCTGTGACCACGAAGGTGATAGTTCTGGTTCAGGCATGACCGAACCACCGAAGCATCCCTTAAAAACTTAACCTCACTATATTTATGGAGTGCAATGTTCTCTCTAGCGGTTAAGAAGCGGACAGCAGATTCAGGAATTGATAAAAGCAAACCTGTGACTGTCGTCGTCGCTGGCGCTGCCGCTGTCGCCGCGCGCCGCCGCCGCCGCGCACGCCACCACGCCCGCTCCCGGCCCCGCCACCACCCCAACGCGCTCCACCGGAAGATCGGCCTCCTCCGAGGGGAGGCTGCAGGCGCTCACGCTGTCCAGGCTGAGCCGATCCTCGTCCGCATCGGGCTCCGGCTCGCCGTCCGTGTCCACCGACTCCTCATTATGATTTAAATTGAGTTCTTCCGTACTGGATGTAAGATGGCCGCATAGCAGCCTCGGTTGTGTTCTCCTCTAGTCCAGTATAGCCAGCAATCCAGGGAAGTCTCCGCTGTGGCGCCTACCTTCTCGGAGGTGATATTGGCTGGTCAGAGCATGCGCTTTGGCCCCTCCGACTCAGCCACCCATACCGGATTACATAAAAAAAAAGTAGGCCCCTGAGCTCCTCATCACTGGGAAGATCTATTTTTGAGATTGGAAATGTCTTTTCGTTCGCTCCAGTGTAGGCTCCGATTTCACGATAAAGTGCGATACCCTTATATCTCGGAGAGTTGTGAAGATATGATATTTAAAAAGGCTCAAAAGACGGGTATTCATGAGAGCTGTAAGGTGCAAAAAGAATTATTCCAAAAAGTCAAAAAGGAAAAAAGTTATGGCCGAAATAGTGAAAAAAATATTCATTTTTTTTCCGAATTTTTGATTTTGGCGCTCGATATTTTGGAAACGAAGAATGATATCTAAAATTTGAGAAAAACCCCTCTGGACAATTTAGTCAGCTAAAATTTGAACCTAAAACAAAGGCGATCGGGTTAAGGGTTTGCCCTGTAGCCTAACCTTTTTGAGAAAAGTCAAAAAGTCATAACGACATTTTTTTCTAATTCCGTAGATTCAATTCCAATGTGCTCGATAGTCGTGTGAGGCACGAAATCTGTGATTTTTTTTTTATTTTATAATTTTTTTTTTTTTTGCAATTTTACTTGCGAATCCGTACCACCCCACCGTCAGCCTCCCAACGGTAGAACGGTAACCCGTTCAAGTTCTGATCGCGCGCAGGTAAGACACGAGGAACGTTGGTCGACAGATAACAATAAATATTTAATAAGCTGTTACTAATTGTTGTTGAATTGACTTGATATATTTAAGTATCAAATTGACGATGGCACTATACACCAGATGTAGGTAATGTAAATAGGCAGTGTGGTCAGATTCTTCAGTGTTCATGTTTATGCTGTAAGTATTGATGCTCTTGTGATCGAGCGGTGTAATATGGATTAATTATTTGTAAGTTACTATAATATAATACTTATAAGGTACTAACAAAACATTGTGACTTGCGAAGTTTGTTTGTCAGTTCTTCCTTCGCATTGAATTTAGAACTAGAATTTTCGACATATCCAAGCGTAGGTTACCTATCTATGGATGAAATTATACAATAGAAGGTGTGGAACTAAGCTTGCGATGGCTTCACCGAACATATCCGGGCCCATCGGCAGTAGAGGAGGGTGTTAATCGAGGTCGGGACTAGCGAGTGGCCACTCTAAATTTCCCTCGCATGCTTCACGTTTCGGCTAGCATCGAGCCCTCGTCAGCTAGTCTGCGTTGACTAGGACGCGGGGAAACCACCAGTATCGCTCTCGACCTCCCTCTCTCTACCAATCCATATTCTGTAGGATGCTTCCAGTGACGTTTTCGAAGCTCTCTCCATATATGAGCTTAGTATCGACCTTGGCAGCCCTAGATTCTTGAAGAGACTGTAGACCGACTTTGCTGGTAGTCCTCTTGCTCCGACTAAGATAAACAATAAGCACCACCGTGCTACGGACGGTGGCTGACGCGGTCGGTCGGTCGGTGCGTTGTCGCGGACTCACCACGACGGCGATGATGCGCCTGCGGCGGGAGGTGCCCCGCTGCGTCGGCGTGTGCTTGAGCGCGACGCTGCCGCTGGCCGGGTCCACGAGCGCGCGGTACAGCGAGCGCTCCTCCGTCGACGTCGACAGCGGCTCCGGCGAGCCGCATTCCTGCCGCGAGGGACAACATCGGGGCTGTGCGAGACTCACCACGACGGCGATGATGCGCCTGCGGCGGGAGGTGCCCCGCTGCGTCGGCGTGTGCTTGAGCGCGACGCTGCCGCTGGCCGGGTCCACGAGCGCGCGGTACAGCGAGCGCTCCTCCGTCGACGTCGACAGCGGCTCCGGCGAGCCGCATTCCTGCCGCGAGGGACAACATCGGGGCTGTGCGAGACTCACCATGACGGCGATGATGCGCCTGCGGCCGGAGGTGCCCCGCTGCGTCGGCGTGTGCTTGAGCGCGACGCTGCCGCTGGCCGGGTCCACGAGCGCGCGGTACAGCGAGCGCTCCTCCGTCGACGTCGACAGCGGCTCCGGCGAGCCGCATTCCTGCCGCGAGGGACAACATCGGGTCTGTGCGAGACTCACCACGACGGCGATGATGCGCCTGCGGCCGGAGGTGCCCCGCTGCGTCGGCGTGTGCTTGAGCGCGACGCTGCCGCTGGCCGGGTCCACGAGCGCGCGGTACAGCGAGCGCTCCTCCGTCGACGTCGACAGCGGCTCCGGCGAGCCGCATTCCTGCCGTAAGGATTTAATTTACAGTCTAAGATTTTTTTTTAACATGTTCCCTGTCCGCTGAACCACATATGGCTCAGGAAACGTGCGCTTGGACAGCACTGGTACGCTCACGAGACATATATGGCTCAGGAGACACATACAACTAAATTATTTCACTGAGCATGCTGGGACTGTAGGTACTGTTTTTGTATGGGACGTGCTGGGACGATCATAAGGTATAGAAAAACCGGCCAAGTGTGAGTCGAACTCGCGCACCGAGGGTTCCTTATCGTCATGTCATGGTTAGCGCCATATGGCGTGTTATGAAATGCTTCATATTAGTCAAATGTCATAATTAGTTAAAATGCTTCACGCTCTATTCGGTAGATGGCGCGCGCGCATACTGTGGAAGTACCGTGCCAAGGTGAGAGGTGGCTAGCCTGTCGCCCTTTAGCACGACATCTTGTCTTTATCGCTTAGTCGTCTTTTACGACATGCATGGGGAGAGATGCAGTGGGGCTATTATTTTTAAGTACCGGCCCCACACGGTCAAATTACAATTATAAAAAAAGGGGGTAACATTTTTATATTTTACAAGCTGTGCCCGCGGCTCCGCCCGCTCTCATATTTCACTTCACTGCTAACCTCATAAGCCATTTAGCGTGATAGTAAGTAGCCTATAGTTGATGGGAAGAATCAAGCTATCCGTAGAATTTTGTTTTATTAAAATCGGTTCAGTGGTTCTCGAGTTATAAGCGGACAGACAGACAGACACTCAGACAGAAAGCAGACGTTGGATTTTATTATAGGTAAGGATAGATTATAGATAGATAGACAAGCTGTGCCCGCGGCTCCGCCCGCTCTCATATTTCACTTCACTGCTAACCTCATAAGCTATTTAGCGTGATAGTAAGTAGCCTATAGTTGATGGGAAGTTCACCCTGTGTTATGGGCTGACATCACGGATGTTGTAGGTGATGTAGCCAACCGTGTCAGGTTCCATAAAAAAAAAAATCAAGCTATCCGTAGAATTTTTTTTTATTAAAATCGGTTCAGTGGTTCTCGAGTTATAAGCGGACAGACAGACACTCAGACAGAAAGCAGACGTTGGATTTTATTATAGGTAAGGATTAAATAAAAAAAATACAAACAAACTCATCTGAACATAGCAAATAACCTTTGCTAAGAAACTATGTTTCTATTTCTAATAATTACTGAGATAATAATTGTGAAGGTTTATTAACGTTCATAGCTGAACACTAAAAGCTCGTCACTTCACACGTTCGACGGCGGTAAGAAAATACTAGATCTGTGTGCTGCGACACTAAAACTTTTTTTTTTTATTTATTTATTTATTTTAGACAGGCAGCCTAGGCTGATGCGTCTAAATCGCGATAATGAGAAAAAAACTTTGTTGTTTTTCTCATTATCTTGGGTTTTTAAAATTTTTTTTTTATTTAATTATCGTTCTTGAGCACTCTTTTTGAGATTATGTTTTATTTGTTAAATATTTATCTAGTCTATTTTTGAATTGGTTAGTACTAAGTGCGCTTATTACTTCCTCTAGAAGTTGGTATTTTCATACAAATTTTGACTACGGTCATAGCAGTACTGTCCCCTTGCATATGTTTTTCGATATGTAATATTACAGTACGGCTACACGCCATAGCAACACGCCGGCTATAACCGTAGTATGCGTGCCTGCACACGTCTGTCTATGTGTGAGTGAAGTGGTCACAAATATGTACTGCCTGTGTGACAGTACGCAAACTATGCAGGCTCATTATGTGACAGTAGAGAGTGTTTTATACAAAGTGCCGGTACACAGGCGACTGTTATAAGTTATAACCGTAGTGTCTCTAATGAGGCATCCAGTACCCACGGCTCCAGCCGTACTGTCACATTTTATTATGAAAATATTACTGCTAATGCAGTACCGCCGCCAAATATATAAAAAAAAAAAGACTTTATATATAAAAATGTAGAAGCAAGTGACCTCAGCTTCGACGGCGCTGCTGGAGAGCTCCACGGGCAGCTGGAAGTTGGTCATGGAGCGGAGCTGCGACGGTGACTCCACCCAATCCGCCGGCTGTCGGCGGAACACACACTACATCCTTCGAGCCGCTCGGCCCGATACCACCGCACCGCCACTAGCCTAGTATAGCCAACAATCCAGGGAAGTCTCCGGTATGGCAACTACCTTCTCGGAGGTGATAATGGCTATCTTTGCCATATATTAATATGCTTTGGCCCCTCTGACTCAGCCACTCATACCGGATTACATAAAAAAAAATGGACCGATACCACCGCACCGCCACTATGCGGGGTAGATAAATAGTACATAAGTAGGTACATTACTTTTTATGTAAAACACATATTTTATTAATAATAATAAAAAAGCACATTTATCGATGAAATTAATTA
This sequence comes from Nematopogon swammerdamellus, assembly GCA_946902875.1. Classification (NCBI taxonomy): domain Eukaryota; kingdom Metazoa; phylum Arthropoda; class Insecta; order Lepidoptera; family Adelidae; genus Nematopogon; species Nematopogon swammerdamellus. The sequence goes on from OX336362.1 coordinate 1,938,567, forward strand.
ATTAATTTATTTATTTATTAATCAATAGTATAAGTACATTACAAAATTTACATAAGGTGCAAAGGCGGACTTATGCCTTACAGAGATTATTACAGTCAACCTTTGGAAATATATTTTTTTTTAATAGAAAGCGCGACATTTGGCTCCAAGCCACCCATAGGGAGTCTAACAACGCCCATGGACATTCAGTCGTACACGGGGGTTGCAAATGCCATGCCGGCCTGACAGGTGCCTACTCACATCTCTCTTGAAGGATTATACTTGAATGTAGGTAGGTAATAACAAAAGAGTTGAGCGTGATTAGGCATGAAGACACACCTTCTGCACGACTCGGTGGAAGGACCGTGCCAAGGTGAGAGGTGGCTAGCCTGCCGCTCTTATGCACAGCATTTTAGTCACCTTTAGTCACCTTTAATGACGTGCACGGGAAGAGATGCAGTGGGGCTATTCATTTTAAGCACCGACCCCACAGACCGGTTGAGCGGTTGAAAACAACATAATATATGTTACAGGCTGTGCCCGCGGCTCCGCCCGCTCTCATATTTCACTTCACTGCTAACCTCATAAGCTATTTAGCGTGATAGTAAGTAGCCTATAGTTGATGGGAAGAATCAAGCTATCCGTAGAATTTTGTTTTATTAAAATCGGTTCAGTGGTTCTCGAGTTATAAGCGGACAGACAGACATACACTCAGACACACAGACACTCAGACACTCAGACAGAAAGCAGACGTTGGATTTTATTATAGGTAAGGATAAAAAATCAACCACAGAAATCTCACCCCTGTATCAAATTCCTGCGGCGGTATATCCAAAGGTTTGCTCACATCAATCTTCGGTAGTCGTGTCTGCTCACCCCTATCATCGCCTTCCAACAACTTCCTATTCCTCTCCTCCACATAAGCCCCTATAGCCTTCTCCACGAGATTCGGCGTCGAATAATCCACGGGTCTTCCGAGCACTCTCCTAGGCGACCGATCCAACGTCTTCTCACTCAGATGATCCGTTTCGCGGAAGCACGGAACGATCTTCCTTCTAGTTGCCCCGTCGATCAGCTTCGAAGGTGGGTACGACCCATTTTGGACGCGAGCGACGTCTGGCGTCGCCGCATTCAAACTTATCTCGTGACTTTCGGCTATTGAGAAGCTATCCGAAAAGTACAAGTTATTTTTCGATGTATTCCTCTGCGGTCCGTCGTGGTACAAATCTGTAAAACTACCATTCGTATACTTGTCTTCCTCGATGCTCGACAGGCTGAGATCTTTCGTCTCTTCTTCAATTCTTAAATTTCTTCGAGGCCTCTCCGGCACTATATCGGGATAGTCGACACCGTCCGGGCTGGTGAGGCCCATCAGTGGGTGGCTGGACGTTATCGTCAGCTGGGAGGCCATCCGCGGCGGCCCTAACCCCAGTTTCGACGGGCGAGAAATTCCATCTCCGATCGGATCGTTCTCAATCTGTAGCTTCGGCATTCTCCTCGTGAGACTATCGTTCAGATCGTCGTAACGCAACGGAGATTCCGCGTAGGCTTCTTTCGATTTGAAATTCGATTGCGTTTCGACGTCTTCCGAATCGCATTTGTTGTCGCGATATCGCGAGAATTTATCTACGTTGCGATAGTTTTCGTTGTCGTTCGTGGGTTCGTTTAGTCGCAGGACGTTTGCGCTCGGCTGCAGGCTTTCGTAGTGATTCGTAATTTCCTCTGTATTGTCGGATGGGTTCTGAAGTCGTAGCACTTCGGTGGAGGCCTATGAACAAAACAAAAAAAAAGATTTTTAAGGCGTATACATACATACATATTATATACAAAGTTTAGTCCTGCCAACCGAGGTTGTTTTTATGGAAACTGACACGGTTGACTACATCACCTACAACATCCGTGATGTCAGCCCATAACATCGGGTGAACTAGGTGCCGTGTCACAGTGCTTCCCTTAAATTTCATGTCGGCTACACTGAGCTGGACGGAAAACAGGAATTATTTACATAGCCATTTTGACCGACGTTTCTTTCAGTGCGGTGGTACCAACCCGGGCGGGATAAACTCTACCACCTAGTAAGGTAAGAAGAGAAGGGACGTACAGTTTCACGTGGAATCCGAACCACAGTTCTAGATCGCGGGACACGTCGGGGTCACCCACTAGTCGCACGGCTCGACGCTGGATCGAGTCCAAAGGCACCAGCTGGTATTTGGCTAATCCATACCACAAGTGCGAGCAGTACTCCCAGCAGGACCTAATCTGCGATTTATACAAAAGCAGCCTTTGACCCTGGCGTGAAGTAATGTCGCACCTTATTGAGTACGCCTAGCTTTTTAGAGGCCAGCTTGACCGTCCCCTCTATATGGCTATATACTTCTAGCGTGCTCGGTACCTCTAGTATTCGGTACCTATAGTGTGCTCGGTACCTCCAGCGTGCTCGATACCTCTAAAGTATTCAATACCTATAGTGTAATCGGTACCTCTAGTGTGCTCGGTACCTATAGTGTGTTCGGTACCTCTAACCTGCTCGATACCTCTAGAGTGTTCAGTACATCTAATGTGCTCGGTACCTCGAGTGTGCTCGGTACCTCTAGCGTGCCCGGTACCTCTAGTGTATATGGCTATATACATCTAGCGTGCTCGGTACCTCTAGTGTTCTGTGCCTATAGTGTGCTCGGTACCTCCAGCGTGCTCGGTACCTCTAGAGTGTTCAGTACCTCCAATGTGCTCGGTACCTCTAGTGTGCTCGATACTTCTAGCGTGCTCGGTACCTCTAGTGTGCTCGGTACCTCTAGTGTCCTCGGTACCTCTAGTGTCCTCGGTACCTCTAGTGTGCCCGAAAGCTCTAGTGTGCTCGGTACCTCTAGCTAGAGTGTTCAGTACATCTAGCGTGCTCGGTACCTCTAGTGTGCGATGGTGCGCGTCAGCAGCGGCGGGCGGCTCGTCGTCCGCGTCGGATGAGAGCAGCGAGTTGGGCGTGTGCTGCGTGGCCAGCAGTGACTCCGAGCCGGTAGAGTGTTCAGTAAATCTAGCGTGCTCGGTACCTATAGTGTGCTCGGTACCTCCAGCGTGCACGGTACCTCTAGAGTGTTCAGTACCCCTAATGTGCTCGGTAGCTCTAGTGTCCTCGGTACCTCTAGTGTGCTCGGTAGCTCTAATGTGCTCGGTACATCTAGCTAGAGTGTTCAGTACATCTAGCGTGTTCGGTAGCTTTAGTGTGCGACGGTGCGCGTCAGCGGCGGCGGGCGGCTCGTCGTCCGCGTCGGATGAGAGCAGCGAGTTGGGCGTGTGCTGCGTGGACAGCAGTGACTCCGAGCCGGTAGAGTGTTCAGTACCTCTAATGTGCTCGGTAGCTCTAATGTGCTCGGTACCTCCAGCTAGAGTGTTCAGTACATCTAGCGTGCTCGGTACCTCTAGTGTGCGACGGTGCGCGTCAGCGGCGGCGGCGGCTCGTCGTCCGCGCCGGATGAGAGCAGCGAGTTGGGCGTGTGCTGCGTGGACAGCAGTGACTCCGAGCCGGTAGAGTGTTTAGTACATCTAGCGTGCTCGGTACCTATAGTGTGCTCGGTACCTCCAGCGTGCACAGTACCTCTAGAGTGTTCAGTACCTCTAATGTGCTCGGTAGCTCTAGTGTACTCGGTACCTCTAGTGTGTTCAGTACATCTAGCGTGCTTGGTACCTCTAGTGTGCGACGCTGCGCGTCAGCGGCGGCCAGCGGCTCGTCGTCCGCGTCGGATGAGAGCAGCGAGTTGGGCGTGTGCTGCGTGGACAGCAGTGACTCCGAGCCGGTAGTGTTCAGTACCTCTAATGTGCTCGGTAGCTCTAGCATGCTCGGTACCTCTAGCTAGTGTGTTCAGTATATCTAGCGTGCTCGGTACCTCTAGTGTGCGACGGTGCGCGTCAGCGGCGGTGGGCGGCTCGTCGTCCGCGTCGGATGAGAGCAGCGAGTTGGGCGTGTGCTGCGTGGACAGCAGTGACTCTGAGCCGGTAGAGTGTTCAGTACATCTAGCGTGCTCGGTACCTATAGTGTGCTCGGTACCTCCAGCGTGCACAGTACCTCTAGAGTGTTCAGTACCTCTAATGTGCTCGGTAGCTCTAGTGTACTCGGTACCTCTAGTGTGTTCAGTACATCTAGCGTGCTCGGTACCTCTAGTGTGCGACGGTGCGCGTCAGCGGCGGCGGGCGGCTCTTCGTCCGCGTCGGATAAGAGCAGCGAGTTGGGCTTGTGCTGCGTGGACAGCAGTGACTCCGAGCCGGTAGAGTGTTCAGTACATCTAGTGTGCTCGGTAGCTCTAGTGTGCTCGGTACCTCTAGCTAGTGTGTTCAGTACATCTAGCGTGTTCGGTACCTCTAGTGTGCGACGGTGCGCGTCAGCGGCGGCAGGCGGCTCGTCGTCCGCGTCGGATGAGAGCAGCGAGTTGGGCGTGTGCTGCGTGGACAGTAGTGACTCCGAGCCGGTGTCCATTCTCTCGTCCGACGGCTGCGACCACTCGGAACAATCATTTGATTCGCACGGCCCGTTGTAGTCGCTACACACAACCACAAAATATTCATAAGCTTCATAACTTAGATCAGCCTCGTTAGCCAGGTGGTGCTTTGGATCGACGTGCGATCATCAGTGATCGGCGTAGGCACTATCGGCTTCATTTTAATTTATAATTTTTTTTTAAGAGTAATACTGTGTGTGCTTGTTTTGGATTTTTTATTATGAATTTTAATTGAATTATAGATTATAAATATTTATATAATAAATAGCCGTGATGTGTGAACTTGTATTCATTTTTTTTCTTATGAGTTTAATAAAAAGATTTACTGACGTTTTTTATAAAAAAAAAATGCTTACTGCAATAAGTCTGCCTTCTATAACATTCATCTATAACCATTTACAGTTTGGTATTTTAAAGATTTCCTAATAAATTATGTTAAAATTTAATACAGTACTGATAATAATATTTGTTCCGAAAGCCTCCTCCACACCACCTTATCCTTATTACACAAGAAAAATGCAATTTTTTTTTATTTCAGTAATTTTCACTGAATTTTTTTAAATATTTTTTTATGGTGTGAAGGATTTTCGCTTAAAGAAAGAGCAAATTTAATTAACTTTTTTTCTGTATCCTTCTATTTTAAATCAAGCCAGTGCTTTTTGCTCTAGAGTCGCTGTTGTCATGTGGGTTATTTTGGCCCTTGTTCCATTTGGCTTAGTTTTGTTTACAAACGGAACATGCAACACGTACCATGCTCTGATTCTAAGTAGTTGAAGTGCCCGGCTTGTGTAAACACTTACATCAAACCATTGGAGTGGATCATTCAGCTGAAATTTGTAAACACGGCCTCAGGTGACAGAGCATCATATGTTTGTTATTGTTTGGGACTGTGTTGAGACTTGAGACCAATATATCCTGAATGGCCAATTAAATATTGATAGGAAAATATGGTAGATTAACATATAAACTTGACATATACAGGGTGTTCGGCACATCGACGGACAAAATTTTTTTGTAGGTAAGTGGGGCCATTTCGGATTCCTCGTAAAACTGTAGGTCCCTTCACTCGTAATCTTACTTGGTGGTAGGGTTTATCCCGCCCGTGTTGGTACCACCGCACTGAATGAAACGTCGGTCGAAACGGCTATGTAAATATTTTGTGTTTTCCGACCAGTTCAGTGTAGCCGGCACGATCAAAGGTGGAAGCACTGACATGGCACCTGGTTCACCCGGTGTTATGGGCTGGCATCACGGACGTTGTAGGTGATGTAGCCAACCGTGTCAGTTTCCATAAAAAAAATAAATAAAAAAATAAAAAAAATTTGCAACCTTTTGACCCATGATACATTTTGTCAAATGCCACGTGGTATCGAGATACATTTTTTTTTCTTTATTTTTGAAAATTACCAAAATCCTAGCTATAAACCCTTGTAACTTTTTTGTTTATGATTGTATCAGCACGAAATAAAATTTATTGAATTTTACGATGTACCCTTGTTCTAGAAGAAATATTATTTGATGATTTTAATACCATGAAAAGGTTTTATGACCTCCAAAAGTCCAGAGAACGAGTAAAAATGTGACAGAATCTTAATTTCTTAATTCATTTATAAAAAAAATAACAGCAATTGAGTGCTTCATTTTCTTTTAAAAAGTTCGCTAGTTTACGTCCTTTCCAACATATATATATGTATATACCACATGTCATACAAATAATTCACTATGTGGTCAAAATTAGGCACAGAGAAAGAACAGAACGACAACACGGGCGGCACTAATCGGCGGTCGCTTCCCGTATTGAGAGAGTTTTCGGGAGCATTTTAAAATTTAGGTGACAAAAGGTATCATGGGTCAAAACGTTGCAAATGATGCCACTTACCTACAAAAAAATTTTGTTGGTCGATGTGTCGAACACCCTGTATAGATTTTATTAGCAAATATGAATATTTTATTAAGAAAACGGGAAAATTATATCGTTCCTCGACTTGGACCCAGTTTATTGATGATAATATTATTTAACACAATTAGACATTATACCAATGAAATTACTAGAAAATTTTATGAAGATTTCGAAAATACAGGCTTTTCACATACGTTTCATAGAAAAAAGTCTAGAAATAGTATTGTCTAGCTAGAACGCACCAGGGTGGAGCGCACCCTATTTGGCCAAAATGGCGCTGCAGTCAGGGGTTGAAAGTTGACCTTATCGCCTCACGGACGAGGGGATATCAGGCTGAGCCCTAACTCACAATTTAAATTGTACAATCAAGAGATAAATTCTCACTGCCACCTCGTGTAAATGTTACATTGTGCTTATTTCCGTAAAAATGTATTTGTATCAATATTTTCATACCCCACACTGTATCCCGACAATCGGGTTAAGCAGAGTAATCGGTGTTGTGCTGCAAGTACTCTTGCAAATTACAGCACAACGCCGACAACCACGTTTAGCAAAGTTTTCGTACAAGATAACTATCAAGCAGCAAGTGAGGCACGAAAACCCACCTGCTGCATGACTCGGTCGAAGGGCCGCGCCAAGGTGAGAGGGGGCTAGCTTGTTGCACTGGGAGAGATGCAGTGGGGCTATTATTATTAAGTACCGGCCTCATGCGGTAAATTGGGTGGAGTGATACTTAAAGTATTTTCTGTTAGGCTACTTAGCTATGAATTTTTTTTTCATATTTCAGTGCAGTCGGCATGACCAGAGGGCTCTGCCGTGGCACCTAAATACGACAGGAAGGTGGTGTAATGGAATAACATCATTGGTGTTGCAGGTGTCAGAAAAAATTATAACCTTCGACAATATAAAACTATAGACGCATCATCAGGCCAAAACTCCTAAGAAATGTGCGAGCCTCCTGCTGCTAGGGTTGCTACCACGCGATTTGAATTTTCCATCATTCGAGTATTTGTTTATTATTTTATCACCGTACAAATTATCTTTTAAGTATAACTATAATAAACACATCGCTGTAAATCACAAAGCATGAAATGCGCGCGCCCGCCCCTACTAGAGGCGCCGTGAGCGCGATTTTTCTACAACGCCGTTGAAACCTGTGGGCGTGGCCTATGACTTACATATGTGTGTTGTGCGTGTGCATTTGTTTTGTGCGTGTGCCTAACTTGCTCCTCTTTGTGTGTAGTGTCGATACTAGCACACACACACACATACGAAGCGCTAGCAGCTCAGCGTACGGTTATTGGGTTTCAAATATCATCGCTTAGGGCGCCTCTAGTAGGGGGCGCGGGCGGTAGGTATTTGATGCTCTGTGCTGTAAATCGTTCTGACATCAAAGCAATAAAGAAAATGCGTTCAATATACAATTATTTTCCAAACACAACTCACGAAAATTAACAAATTCCTTCATGCAGATTGTTATTTTTTCCGCCCTTGCCACACCAACTATCGGCATCTCCTTCTCGGCCACAGATGGCGCGCTTGCGATTTTACGCTCCCCGTCTTGCTCGCACATATACACGTCGCTGGCTGTCATTTAGTGACAGCTTAGCTGTCAGTCTACTATACACGACAACTACATTAACTGGGCGGTGGACATGTATGGTCACATTTGAAACACTAGCTACAATATTGTATGTATATGATCGACAGGGTTAGCTTGGAAGTGCACACGATACAACCACACTCATACCAGAAATGCATGACTGACAAAGACCGATAGTGAGGTACTTCAATAGGATATACGTATGCTAGAAAGAGATAACGGCTTTTTCGTTAGTTGTGTCGTTCAATTTCGGACCGGCCCGGCCATATTTGTGTCGAAGTAAGCACAATAAAAAAAATGCCATTTCATAAAATTTTGATAGATTATCTGTGATATATGTGATTCCATTTTCCTTCTTGGCTTTCCCATAATAATTTTAAAAAATTTTCACCCCACACGGAGCAGTTTGTAGGTAGGTACTATATTGGGCAAACACGCGCGAACGCAGTGACGGATGAATCGAAACTGACAGCTCGGGTATTCTAAGTTGCTCGATTTAGAATACCTGACTTGACACGCAGGGGAAAGCTGATGGTGCTTCTTGTTGTTTTATATAGTTCAATGATTATAACATTTCGAGAGTCGAGAATGAGGGTACTTAGCAAAAAAAACATAAATGATTGACCTGAAGTACCTACACAGGTTCATGGGAGGTGATACATGTATTTAAGCAACTAAATGCTCAACTGCACAAAAAAATTATTGTAATGCAACACAAAACAAGAAAAATTAAAATAAAATTAAAATCTTAGTAATTTAGCTTTAATTGTATCATTACTTATATGGTAAATAATCTCACATTAGTACCCATCTCTGTACTGTGCGTTATATTTTCGTTCCAATTACGCGAAAAATACAACAAAAATTAAAACGGAAATGAAATCGAACACAATGTTTTGACACCTCCCCTAAACCTGTTCAGTTGCGTGCGGCGCACTTCGAAACATTTTAGTGACCTCTCTCTCTCTTACGTATAGATTAGAAGGAGAAGGTCCTTATGAATTTCTATGATGCGAAGTTACGAAACATACAAATACGAAATAGATCCACAATGCAGGAAAAACGCAAATTAGTGTTGGATAATTTTGGAAAACACAAAACATACCTACATTATAATTTATTCAAAACGAACGTAGGTTTCCACTGTTTTAGTAAAACTGAACGAACACCCGAACTAGAAGCCAATATTGTGTCAAAACGCAAAAACAGCAACTTACATCGCCCATGTAAAGTCGTAACAGAATAGCCAGGGAAATACTAATGATTAGAGTAACGTGGCTCACCTCATCAGTATCCTAGGAATTAAATCTATTTGTGCGCTGACTACCTTGAATTTAAAATATTTACAATTTAGAGAAATAATTTATTCCACAATCAAACTGACAGATCTGTCAAACTGTCAAGTCGTAGATCTGTTCTGTGATCTGTCGGTCGGTCGGTCGGTCCGGCCCGGCCGGGTCCGGTCCGGTCCGGTCGAACGAAACTCGAAGCCATTTTGAATTGGAGTCCATAGTCTATGGTTTTTCTTCATTCTTCTATAAATAATGCTCTCGGACGGAGACAAATCTTTCATGGTACCTACCTACCTACTATAGTGCCACCAGTAAGTTATTATGATGCGTGGGAAATATGCGAAACTGTCTGCATTCCTAAGAAGAGACGTGAAGTTTCGATCGAAAGTTTGTTGATAATTTTGGTTATTATGTCATACAATTTTGGTAGTATCTAGTCCATTCGCATTTATTTTACCTCTATAGATATCAAGTTGGCTAGCTTTAGATATGTATTGCCATAATTGGTTTGCACGATTCCCCTTTAGGAAACATTTGTTGAATGCATTATCGCAACAATAGTTCTAACGATTACGCAGTCCTAATGTATGTCAGTAATCAGATTACTGACATACATTAGGACTACATACATATCTACATACATTAGGATTAGGTACTGACATACATTATGTATGACAGATTAAGTGTGTAGCATAAATATTTTTAATGTACCTACGTTGTTCATAGACTCCTAGATTAGGAATTCTTGCTCTGTACTCCTACTATTGTAGGAAAATATTAATAGCAAGTAACCCTTTTACGACCGCACCGTAGTATTAGTGAATGAAAGGAAGGAATTTTTTTTTTATGGAATTTGACACGGTTCGCTATATCACGATTTACATAGCCAAAGATTTATTTACTATTCGTTTCAACCACGATGTAGGAAATGAATGGTGGGATAACTCAGGCGAAAAAGTAAAGCAAGAATTGACGGCACCTTTTAGTTACAGCAGCTAGCACGGGCGCGCTGCAATCGCCTGTTTTCGACCAGGCTTGGAATTCGTACGATTATTATCGTACTTGTACGATAATTATAACGATCGTATGATGCACGTTCGTAATGCTTCCAAATTCTGTACTGTAATCCAGGGGATGTAAGTAAATAAATCACAGAATAGTTCTTTTTTATTTATAATTTATTAATATTTTTAGTGACCTCGCATCCAACCTTGACTATGACATCACTACATGACTTTTCGTCCTATGTAAGTGTCGTCTTTTTTGGCTTCACCTGTCGCTAACAAATCGCATAGAGAGAGTTCGCCTTAATAAGATTAGAAGGGAAGGGACCTACAGTTTTTTATAATAACATTGTAGGTACGTAAAATTTCGGGTAGGTTCAACCATATTGACTTAATTTAGATGTACCTAATATTACGAGTAGGTATGTAGGTACCTATATGTGTTTTCATATTTATGATTAATTGCATGGGACCAAGTTCCTGAACAAACAAAATTTTTATTTATTATTACCAATTTTATTTATTTACGTGGAATCCGAACCACGGACAGCCTCCAACGGTCGAGCGGTCACCCATGCGTGACCGACAGCACAACTGAGCTACCGTAATGTTGCCCTAATATCGTAACTATATAGGCTAGCGTAAACTAGAAGAGATTCATCCCCTCTTGATTTCAAAATTTTAAACTCAGTATTTGCGTAGATAATTGGGGGGGGGGGGGGGGGGAGCACCCCATCCATTATCCATCCCCCGCCCCCCATTATCTATGATTTTATTTATTTATTTATTTATTATGGTACCTATGGTCTTTATGATGATTTTTGATCGATTTTCGTATATTTTCTTTAATCAATTTTAAACTAAGCATTTATTACGTGTCCTTTCATTAGATGCTTACGTTAAAAGATGCCCTTAAAAACGGAGAAAAGAAGGTGTGACAGACGGATAGATAGGCACTTTATTCTTTATTATTTATTCATCATTCTTATGGTAGTACTCTACTCTTGAATTTGTCCTGTTTAGTTATTATTATTAATACAATCCACTCTAGAGTAATCATAATCATCTTGTATAAGGGCCGAACCCTTTTTTCATATTTAGAGGTACGGATCTATAAACATATAAATAATGATTTAAATTATTAGCAATCTGCCTGCGCCCACTCTACGCGCATGATCCACCGCGTCAGGAGACCATTATGGCGCATACGGGTCTATAGTGGGACCCGTCCAAACACAAGTGGAGAAAAAGTAATTTTAGTTCTTAGGTTAAGTAAGATAAAATATAGCCCTAGATGGCTGAAATAAAGAGATAAATAAAAAAAAAATAATAATAGCGTAGTTCGCGTAGTTACTTACTGAAAGTAAGGTAGTTTAAGCAACAAATAAAATAAAATTTAGTTTCGGTACTATCGTCATAAATTCATCAGATTGTTAGCGATTCATCTTTTCAGTCATCCGTCTTCATCATTCGAAGCATCTGAAAGTGCATCAAACCATTCATTCAATCAACATGCAATCAATTCAATCGATTTTGCTTTCGATTGTGTAATAACTTGATAAGACAATGGAATAATAAGACGCACACACAACAGGGGCGCAAATTCAATTGATTCGGACAGGACAATAACCGCATGCTATTTCCTGTCACAGTAAATATTTACTGTGTTCCTGTTCAGATTTACTTCGTATGTACGTAGGCGCCTGCAGTACGGTCGTGTTTTGCACAGTACAAAAGTGTTTCATACATTTAAAAGTGTAAATTTTGTGAAAAAATAACTTTTAATACTTACCCTTCTAAATGGGTATCTAGGTACCTACGTTATGGATAAGGTAATGAATGACATTTTGAGAGGAAGCTTTTATGCTGTTCACTGTACAATTTTGTTAACCTGTTGCTAACTAGTGTGTGTAACGAAACGACTCATATTTTTAATTTGTTATTGTTATAAAAACTTTAGTAATTCAAATAATAATGCGTAATTAAGACTTAACCGCTGAATTAATTCTTGAAATGAAATGAAAATATACTTTCATTGTGCACCATTATATAAAATGGTCCGAAAAGGCGAGCTTAATGCCTTGCGGCATTCGTTACGCGTAGGGGCGAACAATGCAGTATTAAAGAATGAACAGGAGTATGAAATTTATATAACTTACATGGACTAATTGTATAAAGTAGATACATACAACCAATATGCATCCTTACATCCTTACATTATATATAAATTACATAATACTTCAAGGAATTTGAATGATAATTATAGCATTTAACTCCCGACGAAAAAAGAGGGGTGTTATATATAAGTTTAACGGGTGTGTGTATGGGTGTGTGTGTCTGTGGCATCGTAGCTCCCAAACGGATGGGCCGATTTGGATGCGGTTTTTTTATTGGGAAGCTGGTTTAATCGAGATGGTTATTAGCTAGGTGTGTAACCAAATAATTAAGTAATTAAGTACCTAATCAAAAAATAATTGAACTTCAAAATTGGACCGATTTGCATACGGTTTTTTTAAAAGCTTGAGATAAAAGTTAAATTACAAATTTTAAAAACTCCCGACCTTTAAAAAGTCAAAAATAATTGCCGTTTACTCATGTCATCACGTTTGTTGACGGTGACTTCGCCTACAACACTCATCTACAACTTCAGCCAAGCATGACAATTTAATTTTTTTATTATTATTATGTCTTTATTTCACATTTTTATAATAATTTATATTACTTTTACATATAAAAAGTAATAAAAATATACAAAATTAATACAAATATTTAAAAAACGGTAATACCGCCGGCCGGCGGCGGGAGACAGGCCTTCAAGCGCGCCGGCGGGTGCAGGCCGTGGCTACGGAGCTCATTATTTATAGCACTAACAGCTTGAAGCTGATGCGTGCATTTCACTTTGTGTTTTTTTTTCTCCGGAGTGCACTAATTGTTAATATTTTAATGAAATGTTTTGTAACTATTTATATTCTATTGGTATTTTTTTTTTCTTTTAGGTGTTTATCCAACTAGTTTTTAAATTTACACTTTCCATGAAAACAAAGCTACAATTAATAGATTGAACTTTAATGTAAGAAAACACACACACACACGATTCCCATATAGTTCAATTTTTTTATAAATTAACGACCACAAACATGTAGGAACGTCGTTAATAGTCTTTTATTTGGAATAAATTAAAACATTTTAATGGCTTCAGAAACAACCTTTAAAATGTTTATGGTTATCTATAACTGAATCAATCCATATGTAAGTAGGCATTGTCTCTAAACTATCAAATATGGTAACACTGTAGGTATAATACATAATTTCCTGTTACGACTTATTCAGCTCTAGATCAAAATATTTTCATGCTTAATTTGACTATCTTACCATAATATTTAGATTTACAGGGGTAAATAGACTGACTTCCCGGAAATTCACTTATAAGCCGTTTGGTGTTCATTCAAACAACGTGAATAGTAGCATAGAGTCAAGATTAGTGGATAACGAAAGTTAGCAATAATTACCAAATTTAATTTGATTTGATTGCAGATCAAATTTTTGAGCAAAATAATGGCTGCAACATTTATAAGTGCTTACACGTTCGCGCTGTTTTGTTTCTTAACAATTTCTGTGATTGCTGAAGATGTGAGCTGTAAGTGTTTTTTGTTTCTATGTTCTTGACGGAAGTATTGTACATTTCTATTGCTCTTCTGTATGTCATATTCTGTCTTCTGGATCTTTGTTAAGGCCGGTTTACATTATCTTAGTGTTTAAGAGAGTGCTTTAGTTCAACTAGAGAGGCAACTTGTGCACTCTCCTAAAGTTCTCACTAAATTGTCAGTTTACACACAGACAAGTAACAAGGATAGTGACGCGCCGGGGTGTCACTGGAAACCAAAATAAAAACCAATCCTATTTTGATTCTAATTGAAAGGCAAGTGGAACCGAAAGCAAGGAGCGTCTATACGTTTCTACTCTCCTAAAGCACTCTACTAAAGTACTCTCCTAAAGTACTCTACTAAACACTAAGATAATGTAAACCGGCCTTTAGTGTCTTTTGTGTGCAATAAAGTATATTCTATTCTATTATTTGATTTAAAATACTACCTACATTTTCATGAATGTGAATGGAAATATGTTCAAAGTGGATTTATCTAATGAACTCTTCAACAGATCAAGCATGTGTGGACAAGTATTCAAGGAAGGGCTACCAGCCATGGCAAGAATGGTCTGACCATTACACGTGCCATCGTTATCGATGTGAAATTCGTGATGGAAAATATTTCATAGCAGCTGTCGGGTAATAACTAGATAAAATATTATCTACTCCATTAAACAAAATAAAATAAATAAAGAAAACGCTTTGTGATTGCAATACTAACTATCTAGAGTTAAATATAAATGTCTGTATGATAGTATATGTACTGTTTCTTTTAGATGCCGCAAGCCAAAAATACCCGAAAATGCTCTCGAATGTCACGAATACATAGAAGACGAGAACGTTGGTAATTATTAAAACTGAAATTATTATATACGGTAATTATTATCAGACTCGGTAGCTCAGTGGTGTGGTCTGTCGACTGTCGGTCGGATCGTAAGCACACCTGGGGCGGGGTCAGTTGATGGATGGGTGATCGCTCGACCGTTGGAGGATGACCGTAGTCCGGCTTTCACGTAAAACTGTAGGTACCTTCCCTTCTTACCTTACTAGGTGGTAGGGTTTAATCCGCCCGGGTTGGTACCACCGCACTGAATGAAAGGTCGGTTGAAACGGCTGTGTAAATAGTTCGTGTTTTCCGTGTAGCCGAAGGGAAGCACTGACATGGCACACATCGCGGATATAGTAGGCGATGTAGACAACCGTGTCAGTTTCCAATAAAAAAAAAAGGAAAAAGGATATACACTGGAAGATATTAGTAAATTAATTTACAATGAGTTTAAAAATAGTTTCCATTGCTACATAGATTTTCATTTAGGCGAAAGCACAAATGAAATTATTAATCGAATGCATATAACATTTATTTAACTTAACTAGGTAGAGCGATTGAAAATATTTGGTCCTTACTGAATTTATTTTATCCAGAATTTCCAACATGTTGCGCCAGACTTCGATGCGTTGTCGAAGCGAATGGAGAACGAATTGTTCAAACTAGAGGTCAGCCAGGGGAGTTGTTCCCAGATAAGTAAGTGGATGTTCGTAAGTGACATTTAATTTTGCTTTTTCCTATTGTAATTTTTATTAATCATATAAAAATAATCCTTAGACCGTGGAAAGGGCAGCCCAATGACGTCATCCAAGCAGGTAGTGGCCAGGCCACTGCTCTAGGTGGCGGAGAAACTATCAGCCAAAATACAAACTCACAGCAAACTGGAATGTTTCCCGGCAGAACTACAGGCAAGCAACACAAGGTACCTATGTCATGGCTACAATAAATATTATCTCTCGAAAATTTATAGGTAACCTTTTTAACTTTTTGTAAATAATATACCGATACTAATAATGGGACAAAATATAAGGTTACGTAGCCATGGCATCAACTTAATTTATATTAATCACGCACGCTTTATTAGTGGCTCTTCACTGTTTACTAATTTAAAATTTTTAATCTTTTTAATTTTATTTTTAAAGTCAGTGTTTTAAAGGGTTTAAAGTATTATGACTTTTAAATATATATTTTATGAAATTCTAATATTTTATACAATTTCAGCGGATGGAAACGATATTAATGGAAGACGGTATGTAGATCCGTTTCCTAACCAACAAATTCCCGATTCTCCAAGGAAGAAAAGGTCACCTACCAGTTGGATTCTCGACATCCCGGCGTGAAATAATAAAATAATTATTTAACAGCTCATAGAACTGAGCTCGACATTTGCGATCCAACTGACAGTATTCAAATTTCTTTTTAATTAAGTATACAATTTGAAACATAATTCTTACTTTAAAATACAGGTATATACCTACGCATTGATACTATACACTTTATATGCATAATAGACATAAGTCATACCATATTTTTAGCTGGAGTTTATTTGTTGGTGGAAACTTGAGAGAGAAATCATTTCAATTATTGAAAGGGTAGGTATGTTGTTATTTTCCATATGCATTGTTCATGCAGAATGATAATATGGTAATTAAGTATTATATATAAATAAAGATTTTTTTTTGAGTAAATAAAAACATTTATTTTCATCAAACAATCATCAGGGTCGTTCCGCCATTTCGTTCAAATTACATTTCCGCGCAATAAAAGCGTGTGAAAATGTATGTTTTTTAAAATAATTTTATTGAAATATATAGGTTTAGATGAAAGGAAAAAGTAGTATTTAACGAATCAGACATTTGCATATAATCCGGTCTCTAATAATAACTATCTAAATGTGAGTTTTCAAAAGTTCCCAGAACACTTGCGGCATTACCCCGCTGTTGGATGGCAAGGCTTACCTTTTGAATAAAGTAGGCCAATGATTGCGGGACGCCAGTTGCGTCCGTCCATCAGCCTCTTCAAGGGTCAAGCCTCTTCAAGAAGCTTTTGGCTTCACTGCTCTACGGACGGAGGGTTTCAACCGCAAATGCAACAAATTCGAAATGTTGAATGATATATTTTCCATATTTGTTGCGTTTGGGGCTCTCCGCCCCGGCCGCCGCGGCTCCAGCCGCTCTCGAAGAGACCCGAACGTGACTTGGTGAAGTTTAAATTAAAGTTTTAAGGGTCATTTTTTATTAAGTGAAGTCCCTTAAATGGTAGGTTCTATATCTGAAATGGATCACGTTTATGATGTTAATTTTACTTTACGTACCTAAAGTTAGATTTTTTCTGGACATGCCTCATAGTAGTGCCCATGCATACTAATACACCCTGAAAAATTCAATAAAATCGTTCCAGTACTTTCAGAGTTATTAAAAAATAAAAAAAAATTACATTTACTTGCGCGCATCGCATTATTCGCGCGGGACAGCTGGGTGGTCGTTGACCCATCAAAAAGTAGCTCAAGGCCGCACGCGCCAGCTGTCCCGCGCATATGAGATGCACGTAAATGTAATTTTTTAAAATTTTTTAATAACTCTGAAAGTATTGGAACGATTTTATTGAATTTTTCAGGGTGTATTAGTATGCATGGGCGCTACTATGAGGCATGTCCAGAAAAAATCTAACTTTAGGTACTTAAAGTAAAATTAACATCATAAACGTGATCCATTTCAGATATAGAATCTACCATTTAAGGAACTTCACTTAATAAAAAATTACCCTGGGTCGTTCCGCCATTTCGTTCAAATTGCCTTTCCGCGCAATAAAAGCGTGTGAAAATGTATGTTTTTTAAAGTAATTTTATTGAAATATATAGGTTTAGATGAAAGGAAAAAGTAGTATTTAACGAATCAGACATTTGTCCATTCAATTAAATAAAAAAAAATCTTCAAAATTCTCATTCCTATCCTCTTCCAAACGAAGGATCAGTATTTAGTATAATTTTTTTTTTAGTTTCTCCAAGTAAAATGAGTATATTAATAAACCCACCGATAGTGTAACTAATAACGCATGTTTCTTTGGGATTCATTTATTTTTAGAGCCATTATATCATAAAAAGAATTAATATTTCATTTTGGTCCGTGGAAAAACGTCATTACCTTCCGCAGAAGTGGTATTACAAATTAGACAGAGTGTGACCCGACTTTAGCCTTCGCTCTACGCTCCGCACGTCGAACACCCCTCATTGTGTCCCTGGATCTAGACAGGAGAGGACGAGCGTCGCTGGGGAAGAAAATACTCACGATCTTCGTGCTCATCAACTACTTTGTCACCGTCCAGGCATCATTACCTTCCGGTGTTTTTTTCAACATAAGTACACGATATAAAAATTTCATTTAAATCTTAATGAATCAGATTTTAGTGAGAATATTCGTTAATTAATATAATAAATTTGTAATATCAGTAACAAGGGAGCAATTGAAGAAATACATCAAAATTTCATTACCCTCCTTTTCATTACCCTCCTTTACCCTCAAAATGTTTGCCGGACGGTAATGAAGGGGTTCGGATGGTAATGAAATGTTTACTTGATTTTCCTTCCCTCCTACCTAACTGTGGTAGGTTATATCCCGCCCGTGTTGGTACCACCGCAGCAGTGCATGAAACGTTGGTACAAACGGCTATGTAAACGTCCGAATGTCCATGGCCATCGTTGGACACCTTATGGATGGCTTGGCGCCATATGTCGGGCTTTAAATAAAGCAAAATATTTCGTGTTTTCCGTCGAGTTCAGTGTAGCCGACACGATGAAAGGAAAGTACTATCAGGGCACCTAGTTCACCAAGGTTTTATGGGCTGACATCACAGATGTTGTAGGTAGATGATGTAAACATGTCAGTGTTCACAAAAAAAAATTGTGTGCGCGTAGTAAGTAATACATAAATAATAAAAATCCAATAAAACTGGACTTTTAATTCTATTTGGTACGTAAAGTATCTACATAACGTATACTGGAGTACGGGGTTTAACCCGACCGGGTCGGCACCAACGCACTGACTGAAGTTCGGTCGAAATGCTATAAAAATTGTTCATGTTTTTGACCAGTTATGTGTAGCCGGTTCAATTGAGTGATATGTAAGAGTATAGTTGTTTCCACTCAGTGCATAGTGTACTTCAAAGTTGGTCCCATTTTTATTTGAAAAAAAAAAGCTTTAACAAAAAATTTTACCGACGAAAAACAGATAAGCGAAAATTCCAATTTTGGCGGGTAATAAACCTTCCTAGTCTTACTACAGTCTCAAAATTAGTCACTTGCGTAGGTATTAAGACTAAAAGGGTTTATTACCCGCCGAAATAATATTTTTCGTTTTTCAGTTTTTTGGCGGTTGAATTTTTTGTTAAAAAGTTTTTTACAATGTATTATTGTTTTGTTGCTGGTTGTAACGCTGTAATGAAAAAGTGGTCAAGTGAACCATGTTCACGTGCCGAGGGTCCCGTAACCGCTGCTTCGCTTTCATCTAATTATATTTTCTACTAGGGTGCGGTCAGGCTTTGGATGGGTGACCGTACGCCCGTTGATATTGGTCATGGTTCGGATTCCATTTGAAACTGACCACTTTCATCCTTCATCTTACTACGTATGTATTTAGCTGGTAGGGATGAACCCGTTTTGATTGGTACACCAACACTGAAGGAATGCCGGTCGAAGAGAACGGCTATAAAAATTATTCATGTTTTCCAACCAGGTCAATGTAGCCGACACGACCAAAGGAAAGACTGACATGGTACCTCTCTGACACTGACTGACTAACTAACAATTAGCCTGGCATACACTTTACAAGATGGATGCGATGCGTGCCAATCGGTTCTGTTCATCTTTCATCTACAGAACCGGTAATCTCGGGAACGCTCTCCCTGCTAATAAAACATATGAGAAAATAACGACTATTAATTTTTGTTTAATTTATATTTAAAAAAACCTACATAACGCCATCTACATGTTCAACGTTGCAACAATTACCTAACTGCTAAATCAAGTATACCGCTGGCTGAAGTATTTCATTTAATATTGACGCTAGATGTGGACGCTAGATGTCGCTCCATGAAATTCACATATGAAATTCACATACTGTTGAGAAAATTTGCAGCGATAAGTACACGGTCGATAGCCTGCGTGGATAACACGTCTGGTCAGTGATGGTGGCAGGGACCGCGGGTTCGAGGCTCGCAAAAGACGGAGAAATATATTTTGTATTTTCTACTATTGTATATGCCTCTCTATCGCGCTCTCGCTTGCACACACAGGTCTCTATCGCGCTCTCGCTTGCACACACAGGTTTAGATGGAACGTTACACTTCTTCGTGCGTGCAGCCGGTGTTCATCAATTTATAAGACGTGACATCATCACGTCAAAAATTATACCTTTTATATTCATTAATATCTACAAAGAACCTAAATGAATATACAAATAGATCTAGATATGTAAATTTATAAATTAATATCGTGCATGAGTTCTAATAAGAGGCTAATAGTTTAAGAATTTTAAATTTTTTTGAGCAAAGAAGGGAATTTATTTAAAATATGTAGGTACCTACAGTCAATGCAGCTTTTTTGTGGCAAACGAAATTTTAAGACATGACCAGTGCCATGTAAGTGAGGATACATGGGTATATGCAATGGATATATGCGGTCAAATAGGGGGAAAAGAAATTCAAACTGAACACAGAGTCTTGCATGACAACACACAAAAACACATATCTAGGATATTTCAGAACGGGGAAAATTAATAAATAGAATGTAAATAAATAATAATAATCAGAGGCTAATTTGGTTCTTTCTATGAATTGCACTAAAATATATATTATAAAGGGATGAGGGAGAGTATTAGTGTTAGGAGAGAGTAGAGATGAGGGGCAATGATAAGTTAGTGATCGTACAAAGGAGTTTGTTTTGTAGAGCATCGAATGTTGTAGAGGATAAGAAAATGTGATCAAGGTCAGCCTATCCGAGGACACAATGTGTAAATTTTACAAATGAAGGAGTTGCAACTTTGATAAAAAGAACTGGGATACAATACAACAGAGCCCTCGGCGCATATACGACAGATAATGGAGGTCTCCTTTTTGACGTGATAACGTCTTATAAATTGATGAACACCGGCTGCACGCACGAAAAAGTGTCACGTTCCATCTGAGCCTGTGTGTGCAAGCGAGAGCGCGTAACAAGCGATAGAGAGGCACAATCGGCCCAAGCGGCAGTGTTGCCAAACGTACGGTAATTGCCGTATCATACGGTAACCGAGGCTAGAAATCGACAAATGTACGGCGTACGGCAGCAATAGGGGTGCTGTACGAAAAAATACGGTAATTCTTATAGCTGTGTTTCTTTATGACGTTATCACGTAAAACTATCGTCCGTAAACCGATTTTACAGACAACCAATTTTTTTTAGTACAGCTTGTTATAAAAATATGTCATATAAATAATTATTCATGTTTATTGCGTTTGTTATTTCTTCTATCTTTACCAAGCATTAAAAATATATAATAAATGAGAATATTAGACAGTCCGCGTCTAAGGCGGCCTATTTCCCAACTCCATGCCTATTTTTTATTAATTTATGGCAGTATTATAATAACTCTGTGGGTATGGCAGAAGGACCTTCAACCATCCTTCAACACTTTAAAAAACTGTGTCGGCTGCCGTTGCGAAGCGGCACATGAAAGAACAAAATTGACTCTTGCGCTATTGATCAGCTGATTGTAAACGCGAAGTGGCAGAAACGAAACGAACAAAAGAATTTGTTGTCTGTAAAGTCGGTTCACGGACGATAGTTTTACGTTATGACGTGGAATAATCGTAGTACATAGAGCAAAGATCAGTAATTCTATTTCCAGTAGAAAGATTAATCATCTTGTGACTGGCCATCAATAAACTTCTGTTGTCTGATATTGACAGTTTTACTTCATAAGACGTTTCCATGGTAACTTTGACTATACCGATTGTGCCTCTCTATCGCTTGTTACGCGCTCTCGCTTGCACACACAGGCTCAGATGGAACGTGACACTTTTTCGTGTGTGCAGCCGTTAATCAATTTATAAGACGTGACGTCATCACGTCAAAAGCCCCAGTTGCACTCCGGGAGTGCCGGCAGAAGTGAAAACTTTTTATATTTCCGAAAATAATTCTTAGGTGGTTATAAAAAAAACTAAACACCCTAAAAAATTTTAACACCGTAACATTACAAGTAAAGAACAAGTAAAGAAAAAAAACAAAACAAAATTTGAGGGATTCGCACCCATTGTCAAAAAATACAAATCCTACACTCTTACCACTCTTACAAGCTCACTGGCTGACAAAACATGAAGATGTTTATTGGAAAAATTATGAATGAACTATTTCGAAATTTCTACATAATATAAAATAATCTTAAAATTTAACTATGCTGTTCCCACTTAGCACCGTTCTATAATTAGCAGATTTAAAAATATAATTATTATTTAATTCAAATACGATACTCCTGGCGCCATCTTAGGACTTAAATGAAGACTAAATTCATGTTACCTTTAAAACGTCGCTGACGGTACATCTGACTCACCCTATAAAATCAATGCCTCTCTTAACCTGGTTATTTTAATCTCTTTGATTTAAGTACATGACTGAAGTGCTAGATGTCTCTCCATGAAATATTCACCAACTGTTCCCAAATTCGCCTCATAAGTACACGACCGATTAGCCGTGTGGTTTAAGACGTCGGTCACAATATATTGGTGGCAGGGACCGCGGGTTCGAGGCTCACAAAAGACGGAGAAATATATTTTGTATTTCCTACTATTGCATATGTCTCTCTATCGCGCTCTCGCTTGCACACTGCCACGTACGCCCGGCCGACTTCGGTGAAGCCGTTCCGGTCGCCGTGCAAATAGTTCGGTAGGTATTAATAGTAGGCAATAAAAGCGTAGGTACCTTACCGAAACATAGTTATATTTATTTAGTACTACAATAGTTCAGTAGAACTGGACTAGATCCGATATTATATTTATCCGTGAAGCGGATTACAACATTGTACAGTCTACAATAGTTCAGTAGATTATATTTTTCCGTGAAGCGGATTACAACATTGTACAGTACTACAATGGTTCAGTAGATTATATTTAACCGTGAAGCGGATTACAACATTGTACAGTACTACAATGGTTCAGTAGATTATATTTAACCGTGAAGCGGATTACAACATTGTACAGTACTACAATGGTTCAGTAGATTATATTTATCCGTGAAGCGGATTTAACATTCTACAGTACTACAATAGTTCAGTAGATTTAGTCTTGATCCGAGATTCTTACATCGCAGTTACATAATTTACTTATCTTATGGGTAGTCGTAGCTCCGGACGCGAGAAGC
Source organism: Nematopogon swammerdamellus (assembly GCA_946902875.1). Lineage (NCBI taxonomy): Eukaryota > Metazoa > Arthropoda > Insecta > Lepidoptera > Adelidae > Nematopogon > Nematopogon swammerdamellus. Next base: position 1,961,693 of record OX336362.1, read on the forward strand.
GAGTAGGGGGAGGGGGAAGAAAACTAGAAGTCCCGGGTCCCGGAGAGAGCGTAGGTTAGCAGGGAGTGGTCGCATGTAGGCCGTGAGAGTGGCTCGGCCGCCAGTCGCACTCGGAGTAGACATCGGTCAGGGGTCAGGTAGGCCAGACTCGGGCGAGAGCGATCAGGAGGGTAGCCGCATAGTCAGCACTGCGGGATCGGCTCGAATCGGCCCCACGCCTTCAGCGAGGCGGCGGGAGTGAGGGTTAGCGTGACTTGCTCGCCCAAGCCAAGCTCACACTTTCCGATCAGGCTTGCTCAGCCAAGCTCGCCAGCCCCGACCAAGCTCCCACTGCAATGTTGGTTACAAGACCAGCATTAGCAGGGTGATATTATAAATTTAAACATGTAAAGCGAGGTGGTTTAAGCGTTAGAGCGCAATACACAAGCACCAATATTCACATCATAAGCAGTAAGCATAATTTAATTTAGCATCGAATAGCGAAATAAAACACAATAAATAAGACACAGTAGCAGTAGATAGCATCGGCAAATATAGTGCGGCGCGGCCCTCCTACATGCTCAGGGCCCGGCACGCACGCCTTTCACTTCAAGCAATTTTTCAAACACAACCAATACAGAGAATAGGTAAATTTATTCATTATAAAAAAAAAGAAAGAATAAAGTGAGTACCTAGAGAATATTGTCTTTTGGAAATAAATTTTATACCTGAAAGTATTACTTGTTTTTTTTCTTTACTTTCCATTCACTAGAATTAAAATGTTAGTGAGAGTTCGGCTTTTCAGGTTCACCTTTATGGCTTAGTGGCCCGGCTACTACGTCCGCTCTCATGAACATAAACATTAAAAATTATTGGTAGCAATTCTCAATTTCTCAATAGAATGTGTTCTTTTCTTTTCAAAGTCACAATATGGCCGCGCCAAAAATACATGCAGTTCTCACTAATGGCGACGGCCCTGCCACAAGGTACAAATAACTAATTTCTACCATTCCTTAGTAGGTGGGGAACACAAGAACATTATGTAAGGCAAGTACAGCCTAGTAGTGGAGTGCAAGCTGAAATTACAAGCAGTTAGATAGAAAAAAAACGTGCACATTGAGTCAGCAATTCGTAGAAAAATGTTAGCCGTAGACACAAACATTACTACAAAACAAGGAGGATCTGAATTACATTCTTATTAACCAAGCGCAACTTAGGGATGTGCTACCTAGCAGGCGTATCTTTTGTGGGAGGTTTCTTATTTTTAGCAGTTCAGGTTCGCTGCAAACTCGGCGACCGCGGGAATGAAAGTGATTCGGTCAGCAATTCGTACTGCGCAGATTGAGCTCCTAAGGTCGTCGACACAGTCGCGGGCACGAGTAGAACGGGTGCTCGTAGATCGACTAAGTTGACCGCCTATTGAGTCAGCAATTCGTTCTTAGTGAACTTCACAGCAGTCAATAACGATTTCATTGAAAAAGAACTTTTTTTATTACTATTTAGTTACAGGAAATTGTCAGTTATGTTGAATTTTCCCACAGTTTACATTAGAAAAGAATGTTTGTATCTCAGGGAATAGCATCCTATTCAAACGTGTCAATCCAAACAATCAAAAGTCCTTTCAATTTTTGCGGATAACTCTAAAGACGACTCGAAGGTCGACTAGGTTGACACTCCGATCTCCGCAAAGCAAAAGAAATCCTGTGTGTGTCGTCGCCTTAGCCGCCGTGAGAACTATGATGGCTATGTGAGGCCCCGTTTGCTGTGATTGGCTGCCGAAGTAGGCAAAGACACGTTGTTTCAGCGGCCCGAACTTCTGCGCGATTTGCGCGGTAACCGTATCAAGCGTATTTGATGTTTTGACGAGTGTAGTTTATAATAGAATATTTTACTAGTTAACTTAGCAAACACGGCGGGAAATTCGCATCGTGTCAACACACAGGTCTCTATCGCGCTCTCGCTTGCACACACAGGTTTAGATGGAACGTGACACTTCTTCGTGCGTGCAGCCGGTGTTCATCAATTTATAAGACGTGACGTCATCACGTCAAAACGACATGCACCGCCTCAACATTAGGTTAGGGTTAATATAGAGAAGATGCGTCGCGTAGTGACGCATCTTCTTTATATTAACCCTGGTTGTTTTTTTTTAACCTCAAAAAAATCACAGCTGATCTACAGCTCCATCGTTCCTTTGTTCTCTCCTATGCCAGACCCCTGCCGTGGTCTTGTCAGTCATGCGTGTCAGTAGCCAAACGTCAACAAAGAATTTACTTTCTCTCCCCCAACTCTCCCCGCCCGCCCGCGCCCGCAGCCGCAGTGTTTATTTTTACTTTCTCCTTTTTGTATGTAAGTAACCAGCGCATCAAATGAAACGAAGAAATTGTAGTTATTGTTTTGGCGAAGAATCGAAAGTCCGTGTTAAAATGAATGAAATTGCTTTGTTTTCTGTGAAAATGTGAAATTGGTTTTATTATACCGCCGGCTAAGAGATTTCATACATTCCCCTCACAAGGTAAGCCTTGTAGCTATATTCTCTTTGGGTACAAAATGCTCGTTCTGTTTTAATTTGTCCAATTCTGTCTTCTTTAGTCTGACCGGCTGGATTTTCTTTCGATAGAACGTTAGTTCACTATAGCCCAGGTCATACAGTAGTTGCATTTATTTGTCTGTTTTTGTTACCAACGGGGGGGGGGGGGGGGGGGGGGGGGGGGGGGGGGGGTTGGTTGAACCCTACCACCTGGTTATAATCAGTGGCGTGCACCGACATTTCAGACCGGGTAGGCAGGCAGCAAGAAAGATTCAAAATAAGTACCTACTAATTTTAAAAACAGGTTGCATTTTATTTCTCTTACACTTTCATCGTCAGTCCGGTTTTCATCTATCACATCTTCGTGTCACATGAAGAAATTCCAGAAGATGATTTTTGTTTCATTGCCACCTCAGATATCCATAAAATTAATGATTTTCAGTTACACATGTAAGACGACTTTGGAAAACATAGATGTATTAACTTTATATATAAGACATAATATCAGACCACACACTTGACAATCTAGTCCCTCCAGTCTACCTTTGTGAGAAAAACTTGGAGACAAACACGATTAAACACACTCAGTCGTACTGTCGCTCGTACTACGTAGGTACTCGCACACAAGTTATCAAGATCGAATCTGCTAAAACAAACACTAGTGCAGTGTTGATCGCGCGCGGATCACCACAGATACAGATCACGCACATGCACGCACGCACGACCGACCGACGCGGGATTATAGTAGTGTGAGTGGATTGAAAGCTAGCCTACCCTGCCTAGTAAAACCGCGCATCGAAACACGCATACAAACGCACAATTCCAGCATAGGCAGCGTATAAATGACGCAGGATTTGAGTAATAGTGTGCATGACCGACAGGCATCATCGACACGCATCCGCGCTGCGTCCGCGCGGAGCGTGCGAGCGCCGCCGAGCCGAGAGGCCCGCGCCGCGCACGCTAGACATTGCAGAAACGTGCGGCAAATTTAAATTTATGTTTTTAGTGAAGTCGAGAAGTTCAGTACGTTTTAATTTGATTGTTTGGGTGGGTCGAATTGGGATTTTACTTAGGGTAGGCAGTGCTTTTCTGCCTTTATGGGATGCACGTCCCTGGTTATAATAGGTAAGAAAGAAAGGGACCTACAGTTTTACGTGGAATCCACGGATAAGACAACTATCAAGCAGCAAGTAAGGTACGGAGACCCATCTGCTACACTACTCAAATTGACAAAAAATGTTGACACCACAATAATTGTTCGAGTAGTCGATATTGGATACCGGGTGGCTAAGCTCAAGTGGCAATGGGCTGGGCACGTCAGCCGAAGAGACGACGACCGTTGGAGTAACCGTGTCCTACACTGGCGGCCGTGGACAGGAAAACGGAGTGTGGGAAGACCACCCGCCAGGTGGGACGACGACATCAAATGCGTCGGCGGAAAGCAGTGGTTCCGTACCGCTGAAGGCCGGGAGGACTGGAGGAAAATTGGAGAGGCATATGTCCAGCAGTGGACGCTTACACGCTGACTGACTGACTGACACAATAATTGTTCAGTGTAGCCGCACCGCACCATGAGTCCACCCGCCAAGCCGTTCGCCTGCTCCGTGGCCGACTGCGGTAAGACCTTCACGAACGAAGATCACCTCACCGTGCACAGCAAGAAACACGACATGGCCTTGCAGTTGGGCCTCGGCCAGAAGACTAACATCTTTCCAGGTAGTGTTGAAGATTTTTTTATTAAAACTCCCTGCTCTTCTATTCTCTCACAAATACAGCCCGGGGCTGGGGCGTCGACTTTCAGAAATCCTTGTGGGTGCTCATGCAATTTTTTTTTTTACATTAGCCACTTGTTTTAATTGATATTTATTTATTTTAGACAGGCAGCCTAGGCTGATACGTCTAAATCCAGTTAAAATTTGTTGTTTTTCGTCATTATCTTAGATTTTTTTTTTGTTTTATTTTTTTCGTTCTTGAGCACTCTTTTTGAGATTATGTTTTATTTGTTAGATATTTATCTAGTCTATTTTTGAATTGGTTGGTAGTAAGTGCGCTTATTACTTCCTCTGGAAGTTGGTTCCAGTCGTCCACCACTCTGTTTGTTATGAAATGTTTGCGAGTATTGCTGTTAAAGATTGTTCGACTTAGTTTCATGCTGTGGCCTCGAAGATGAACAGAATAATAGAGAGAAGAGAATCTCTCTCTCAGAATAGAAGAGAAGAAAAGAAGATAAGTATAGATTGAACAATCGTCATCATCATCAGCGTGTTTCAGTCCACTGCTGGACATATGCTTCTCCATTTTTAGGGTTCCGTACCTCAAAGGAGGAAAAAACGGAACCCTTATAGGATCACTTTGTTGTCCATTTTTCTGTCTGACTGGCTGGGTGTCTGTCTGTCAAGACCTTTTTTCTCAGGAACGGGTAGAGGTATAAAGTTGAAATTAATATCAAATACTAAGGTCTACGTTTCCTCGGAGGTGTAAAAAAATTAAGCTTATAGGTCTACGCAATCACTAGATACGCCCATTTAAGTCACATATTTTGCTACCGGCAAACCAAATCAAAACCTATAGAGTACTTCCCGTTAACCTAGAATAATGAAATTTGGTAAGAAGCAAGGTCTCATCGCACAAGTGAAGGAAAAAATCGAAAATTGTCAATTTATAGTTATGTGACATTAAAAAAAAATTTTTGTTTGTTTTGTATGTCAAGGTCCCTTTTTTTCAGGAACGAATCAAGATAACAAATTGAAATTAATACGAAATACTAAGATCTACGATCTCTTTAAGGTGTAGAATATTAAAGCTTCTAAATCAACGCAATCAAAAGATACGGCCATCTATGTCATATTTCATACTCGCAAACTCACTCCACTCAAATCAAAACCTATAGGGTATTTCTCGTCAACCTAGAATCATAAAATTTGGTAAGAAGCAAGTTCTCATAGCACAAGTAAAGGAAAAAATCCGAAAATTGTAAAATTGTAGTTATTGACATAAAAAAAAAATTTTTGTTTTGTATGTCAAGGACCCTTTTTCTCAGGAACGGATCAAGATAAAAAATTGAAATTAATATGAAATACTAAGATCTACGCTCTCTTTAAGGTGTGAAAAATGCAAGCTTCTAAATCAGCGCAATCAAAAGATACGGCCATCTATGTCAGATTTCATACTCGCAAACTCACTCCACTCAAATCAAAACCTATAGGGTATTTCTCGTCAACCTAGAATCATAAAATTTGGTAAGAAGCAAGGTCTCATAGCACACGTCATGGAAAAAATCCTAAAATCTTAAACTTGTAGTTATATGATATTAAAAAAAAATTGCTTGTTTTGTGTGTCAAGACCTTTTTTCTCAGTAACGAGTCAAGATATCAAATTGAAATTAATATGAAATACTAACGTCTGCGATCCCTTCGAGCTATAGAAAATGAAAGCTTCTAAATCAATATAATCAAAAGATACGGCTATTTATTATGGGAAATTTTAATAATTGCAAACTCACTCAAATGAAATCAAAACCTATAGGGTACTTACCGTTAGCCTAGCTAGAGTAATGAAATTTGGCAAGAAGCAAGGTCTCACAAGTAAAGATTAAATCCGAAAAGGATAATATGTCGTTATGTCATATAAGAAATATATTTTTGTATATTTCAACTTCACGAATGCCGCACAGTAAAAAACCATTGCTATAGTGTTTATTTAGGCGGTTCGTGATTTTCCAAAACAATTGTTTTTGTACATACATAATACCTACAAATATATTGAATGATGCTGATGATACGGAACCCTCGGTGCGCGAGTCCAACTCGCACTTGCCGACTTTTTTTTTTCTCTAATTCTCCCGGCACCCGGCAGCATGGATTGGCAAAACATTCGTGCAATGTTTTGCATTTCACACCGCATTTACACATTCACACGAATGTACCTACGCATGTCAGTAGTGCTCCTATATTCTATTGCATGGTATAGAATAATATAGGAGTATACAGGGTCATTTTTTATTAAGTGAAGTCCCTTCAATGGTAGGTTCTATATCTGAAATGGATCACGTTTATGATGTTAATTTTACTTTACGTACCTAAAGTTAGAAGGTCGCCGCCGCTTTGTCTTTGTCTTTGTTTTTGATCATTAAATTATATTTTTATTACCAATTTTTTGGCTTTTTATTTAAATATTACTATATAATATACAAAAACACAAAATATTTCGGCCCTTTATGGGCCGTCGCCAGTTGATTAATTCTTTGTTTTTGAAGAATATGTATTCTCCGTTGCAGCTGACCAGACGCCGACACCGAGCCGCTTCCTCAGGAACTGCGAGGAGGTGGGGCTGTTCCAGGACCTGCAGAATGTGAACCCGGTTAATCCGTTCGATGAGGGCTTCAAGCGGGCCATGGACGCCAAGTTAGTTGCGACAAGATTTGTTTGTTTTTTTTTTATGGAAACTGACACGGTTGGCTACATCACCTACAACGTCCGTGATGTCAGCCCATAACACCGGGTGAACTAGGTGCCATGTCAGTGCTTCCCCCTTTGATCGTGCCGGCTACACTGAACTGGTCGCAAAACACAAACTATTTACATCGCCGTTTCGACCGACGTTTCATTCAGTGCGGTGGTACCAACCCGGGCGGGTTAAACCCTACCACCTAGTAATATAAGAAGGGAGTCATATCCCTTTGTCGCCTTTTACGACATACACGGGGAGAGATGCAGTGGGGCTATTCTTTTAAAGTACCGGCCCCACACGGTACAGTTTCAACAAGATTTCACTCTCTTTTTGTTTTTAGGTTTCCGTATCCCGTACGGAAGCCTATTACTAAGCCACCGCCGTCTGTCCGTCCGTCCGTCCGTCCGTCTGTCCGAGGGCTGTATCTCTTGAACCGTAATAGGTAGCCCGTTGAAATTTTCACAGAATATGTGTTACTATGGCGGATATAACAACAAATAATAAAAAAAAGAAAATGTTAAAAATTAAGGGGGGCTCCTATACAACGTACGAAAAATCGATTAGTCACGCTACTGAATAATAGATAGCGCCACAGGCTTTTATACATTGCATTGTTGAAAGACAAAAGATAGGCGGATATTATTGATAGCGGATAGATACGGAAACCTCCGTGCGCGAGTAAAACTCGCACTTGACAGATTTTTTTTTTATGGAAACTGACACGCAAGAACGTTGAATAGGTAAGGACGTCGGACCTTCCCCGCGCTAGCGTAACACGATATTTGTAAAAACGTACAAATAACATTCGTTACCACCCAATCAGAGCGCGATACCACCCGATACCACCCAATCAGAGCGCGCGCCGTTCCCTCCGCTACCCGCGGAGCTCGGCGACGCTGGTTTTCATATAATCATTGGACAGTCCGACGTCCAACCTTTTCAACGTTCTTGCTGACGCGGTTGGCTACATGACCTACAACATCCGTGATGTCAGCCCATAACACCGGGTGAACTAGGTGCCGTGTCAGTGCTTCCCTTCATTTCATGTCGGCTACACTGAACTGGACGGAGAACACGAACTATTTACATAGCCGTTTCGAGCGACGTTTCGCTCAGTGCGGTGGTACCAACCCGGCCGGGATAAACCCTACCATCTAGTCTCTCCGTGCATGTCGTAATAGGCGACTAAGGGATAAGGACAATACGCCGTGTTAAAGGGCGACAGGCAAGCCAAAATCAGTTTTCTGATTTCTTTATCCGCTGAAATTTCACTCACAGTTTTTCCATACGAGCACACTTAAGCGGCGGATGGCCGAGTGGTCTGCGTGTCGGCTTCTCTTGCGAGAGGCCCGAGGTTCGAATATAAGTGCGGCTTGTACCAATAAGTTTTACTGACAGAAAAATTTACGTGCATCCCTACACCTGCAGCATCACCATTTGTAACAGGTGTAAAACTGTAGGTCTCTTCCCTTGCCCAGTATTAGGTGATTGGGTTGGTATGACCGTACTGGATGTTACATTGCCACATAGCAGCCTTGGCTGTGTTCCCCTCTAGTCCAGTATAGCCAGAAATCCAAAGGGAAGTCCCCGACATGGTCCATACCTTCTCGGAGGTGATATTGGTTGGTCGGAGCATGTGCTCTGGCCTCTCTGACTCAGCCACTCATACCAGATTAAATAAAAAAAAGAATAAAAAACCCCCGAGCTCATCCAGGATCGACCTTTTTCTTCATATGTTGAACTTCTTGTACAATTTTGATCTTTCTTGGAATCTTGTGAAATAAAAAAAACATTTTTTTATTTCAGAAGCGGTATGCTCATATCGCTTGACAGTGCGATCGCGGCGGCCACCTCAGACGACGCCCTCCACACTCCACACATCTTCCCCAACCTCACAGACGTGCCAGAGGCGGGCCTCTTCAACACAAGCACCACCAAACACACCGTTACCCGCTCCACAAGCGACGAAGGCAACGCCGTCAAACACTTTGAAACCAGCACCATTGAAAAAACAGAAGTGACCATCGGAAAAAACGCTCAGAACATCAAACCGAGCAGTTTGATAAAAATACACAGCAATATTGAAATACGCAAATCAGATTACAGCACGGTCGTTGCTAGCAACAATCCTAATTTTATAACACTGGTTAGTAATGATAAAGATTTAAACGTAGTAAGAAAAGATGTCATGCTCACAGATACAGGTAAAGTTCCAGTAATGAGTCAGCAATCACTAGATTTTGCTATTGATAGTTTAACATCTCATGTAGAAACTGTGAAAGATTCTGAAAAAGAAGTGCAGAAAAATCAGGCTTTGATAAATACGATGAAAAGGAATATGAAAAACGCTTTGACGAAAAATTGTACGCATTTAGAAGTAACGAATGATGTTAAAGAGGAGAAGAAAGTCGAAACCCGAAAAAGAGGAAAGAAGCGCCGGTCGACAGACACGTCAGACATTGCGAACGAAAATTACGAAGTTATGCTTAAACTACCGAATGGTGAACTGCTGCACATGAAATCCGGCAATAAAAGTCAAAAACCAGTGACAGATGCGAAGCAGAGGTTGAAAGATGCGATCGAAAGTAAATTGAAAACGGAAATAGAGTCACAGATAAGAACGGATATTGAAAATAAGATCACATCTGAAATACAGATGGGACAGTATATACTAAAAGTGAAAGATCCTGATACTATAAATGCGGCAGTAATACCAGCTTTGATATCACATTACAAAGATCTTGTAGTCAAAGTTGCTGAAACGAAACCCACAAAACCAACGCTGTACCCAGTTATGATTGCTCCGAGAAATAGTCTATTGATTCCTGTTAAAAAGATTGCCATACCACGCGATCAGTTTGCGACGGAATCTCTGAAAAAAACATCAACAAGACAGAGAAAGAAAGAAAAAGCGGCGGTTGTCGAACGGAGGAAAAGTGTACAACATAAATCCGATTGCGATATATTACGTAAATTAGGTGGTCAGTGTAATTTGAAATGTGGACAAATTGAGATTCTAAATTCTGATTCTGAGAAAAGTTCCGATAAACCTAATACTCCGCAACCTTGTGTTGTGGACAGTTGTATTACAAATAAGAATGTAAAATCTCCAGAAAATCCAACACTCAATAATATAGTTTTGATAACATCAAACGAATCTGAAATAACGTCTACCGATACATGTGATTCTGGATCTATAGATCCAAATTTAATAATACCTGATTCGCTGTCAGTCAGCAACCAACTCGTCAATTCAAATACAACTGAAAATGTATATTTAAACCAAATTGTAAATGTAGAAAAATCTACTGTTCAAAATATAGAAATAGCAACGGCAAACGAACTACTGACCGGTGGAATTGTAAAAGTGACACGGATACATAAGCCGTTGGAACGACCCGATTCTCTAGTAACATTGGCACAGCGACCGAATGCGGATAAACAGTTGAAAAGTGAGTTTATTGATCTAACACAGATGCAGGGCCAGTCGGTACGGCCCGCATCGCCAAATTTCGCGGACCGAAGTCTAAAAATTGAGGATAAAGATCCATTAATCAATGTGACTGTGAAAAAAAGCCCATTGAAGCGGCCCAAATCTCCGTCAGGATTAGAAACGAAGGCCGTTATAGGCGACGAACTGCCGATTGAGTTTATAAAAGTAACAAATATACAAAAGCCGTTGGAACGGCCCCCAAGCCTGAAGACAAAGAAATCACTGTCTGACGAAAATGCGGCAGCAATTACCAGAAAAGAAGGTCGAGTGGAGGCCGTACGGAGATACAGGTGGATTTTTTTTTTATTCTGTCATACAACTTCTCAGTTCTCAGTTCCTACAGGCTATCGTTAGGTTCAAACAATAATTTGGTGTTGACTAAATTATCGTTTCCTTAAACTGACACGGTTGGTGCATCACTCCGGTCGTGCCGGCTACACTGAATTGGACGGAAAAAAACTATTTACATAGCCATTTCAACCTACCTTTCATTCGATGCGGTGGTATCGACCCGGGCGGCTGGTTAAACTATACCACCTAGTAAAGGTAAGAAGGGAAGGGACCTACAGTTTTACGTGGACTCCTCCCAACGGTTGAGCGATCATCCGTTCAAGTAATGACGGCACACAGGTGTGCTTATGATCACGACCGACAGTCGACCGACCGCACCGCTGAGTTTTTTTTTATATAATCCAATATGGGTGGCTGAGTCGGAGGGGCCAAAGCAAGTGCTCCGACCAGCCAATGTCACCTCTGAGAAGGTAGTTGCCATACCGGAGACTTCCCTGGATTGCTGACTATACTGGACTAGAGGAGATTACAACCGAGGCTGCTATGCGGCCATCTTACATCCAGTACGGTGGTACCAACCCATTCGGCTACAATTTGAGCCTACCACCTAGTAAGGGGCAAGGGAAGGGACCTACAGTTTTACACCGACTCCGAACGGTGAAGCAACAGGTGTGGGTTTGTGCACGTAAATTTTTTCATCAGAAAATTTGATTTTCGAGTAATAGAACATTTTTTTTTTATGGAAACTGACACGGTTGCTTACATCACCTACTACATCCGTGATGTCAGCCCATAACACCGGGTGAACTAGGTGCCATGTCAGTGTTTCCCTTCGGTCGTGCCGGCTACATTAAACTGGACGGAAAACACAAACTATTTACATAGCCGTTTCGACCGACGTTTCATTGAGTGCGGTGGTACCAACCCGGGCGGGTTGAACCCTACCACCTAGTAAGGTAAGAAGGGAAGGGACCTACGGTTTAACGTGGAATCCGAACCACGGTCAGCCTCCAACGGTCGAGCGGTCACCCATCCAAGTACTGACCGCGCCCAGCGTTGTTTAACAATCAATAGCAACAGTCAACTGTCTGTACGACTGAGCTATCAAGGCTGACCTCGGACCTCTCGCATGAGAAGCTGACGCCCAAACCGCTCGGCCACCCGCCGCTTGAGCTGACGAGGATGGCAATCTGTTATCAGATGCAGACAGAAGCAGAAGTTCTCCAAGCTGCAGGAGTCGAACCACAAGCTGAACGATGATAACAGAATGCTAGCCAACAAACTGCAGGAGGCGATGACAGAACTCAACCATATTAAGCAGCTGTTCTCACAGCATGCCAACATTTGTCCTTCGGGCAAGGAAGCTTGTGAGTTTACATTTTTAGGAATCCTTTTTTTTTTATGTAATCCGGTTGTTGTTCGGACTCGTTTTCCGCACTTAAGCCCGCTCCCATGCAGGCCTTTTGCGCGTCCTACGGCCTTACTCCAACCAGCCAAGTTCTTCCAGGAAGCGGCACACTCTCTTTGGGTCTTGGCACGCCTGCCTCTCGAAGTGTAGTAGGGCCTTCACAGCTCCTTCGCCCTTAGGTCTGCCGCCTCCTCGCACTCCAGCAGCACGTGGGTGGATGTCTCGTCCGCCTGCAGGCATGCTCTGCACAGTGGACTGTCCGTTACTCCAATTACATAAAGGTGTCTGTTAAGTTATGTAATCCAGTATGGGTGGCTGAGTCGGAGGAACCAAAGCGCATGCTCCGACCAGCCAATATCACCTCCGAGAAGGTAGGTGACATACCGGAGACTTCCCTGGATTGCTGTCTTTACTGGACTAGAGGAGAACACAGCCGAGGCTGCTATGCAGCCATCTTACATCCAGTACGGTGGTACCAACCCGGTCGGCTACAATTTGAGCCTACCACCTAGTAAGGGGCAAGGGAAGGGACCTACAGTTTTACACCGGTTCCGAACGGTGAAGCAGCAGGTGTAGGTATGCACGTAAATTTTATCGTCAGAAAAAACTCATTGGTACATGCCGACCGGATTGGAACCTCGGACCTCTCGCATGAGAAGCCGATGCCCAAACCACTCGGCCACCCGCCGCTTTTTCATAAAATAAAGAGGCTAGAGCAATAAACTCTTTTGCATCTTTATAGCTAATGAAAACACCTACAAAACGAAGGAAAAAAAGTGAAGGCTTACTTAGTTTTTAGTCCCGCACCGTCACTCATATGAAAACGAATTGGGCCCCGATCGGGTAAACAGTAATCGAAGGAGTAAACACATTAAGTATTATTTTTAAAACAGTTTTTTTTTGACGTGATAACGTCTTATAAATTGATGAACACCGGCTGCACGCACGAATATCACGTCACGTTCCATCTGAGCCTGTGTGTGCAAGCGAGAGCGCGTAACAAGCGATAGAGAGGCACAATCGGCCCAAGCGTCGGCTTGTAAAAGTACCAGGGCCGCAGAAATTAAAACTAGGTTACTCGTACCATAATATCTGGCCGATCGGAAAATATTTCAAATTTAGAATATTCATGAAACAAGGGTTGTATGACGTTATCACGTAAAACTATCGTCCGTAAACCGACTTTACAGACAACCAATTTTTTCAGATAAAGAGTACACAGCACTGAAAGGGCGCGGCTACAAAGCAGTTTGAAGGAGAAAATATGTCTCGCTAATCATGTTATACGCTTAGATTTTATAATAAGTGTAAGAAGTATAAGAAGTTGAGATGGAGTAATTGTTAAAGTTGACAGAGCAATACATTTATTTTCAACTCTAATTAAAAAGTACTGCGAAATAGTGTAGTGCGAGAGCGCTGTGCTCTGAAAGAAGATAGGAGGCCAAAAGTACCCAAAATTGCTTGGAGAAAAGGATGCTACGGCCGTGTTGTTCATGATAACCCAAAGGTCGGCTGGAGGAGAACACCTACGGTGTTAAGCTGTACTGTGTTTTTTTCTTTTACAGAAGTTGTACATTATTTATTCACATTTTTAGATAATTTACACTTTCCTGGTTTTATATCGCTCGGTAATTCCTTTTATACTTGAAAATTTGACAATGAAGATTAACGCAAAATATTCTTATGTTTTAAGTTTAACACCAACACTATCATTCATCCAACAAACTCTACACAATCATACAAGTCCCAGCCATACTCAAGCTGCAAAACCTCTTCATGTGTATACATCTTAGAATGCCGTCATTGCACCTCATACTACATAGGCTCAACCATCAACCCAATACACATTAGGATCAATCACCACAGGTTCACATCCACCTCAGTAAACTCGCCTCTTCCCATCCCAACACACTGCCGTAACCATCAAATTTCATTCAATCAATGCTTCAGCGTCCGCATCATTAAATCATTCAGTCCACCACTTAAAGAAATAGATTTAAGAACTTGGGAATCATCATTCATATGGAACCTAGGCATCATACCCCGGGATTAAATATCGTTCATTAAAAAAAAAAAAAAACCCATATCAACCACTCATATGTCATAAATATCAACACCATACATAATAAATAATGTTATATTTTTCACTGATGACGACAACACAGTCGAAATATCTGTATTAATTGTGTAATTTTATAAATAATATTAATATATAAAAATTCGTTTTAAGTTTAAGTGTTTTAAGACTGAAATTAAGTATTATTGTCAATATAATTGTCACATAAATGCTTAGTTAGATATTATGTAAATATTATTTAGCTTCCGGAGCAAGCTGAGTACAGTACGCGACAGAGAAAGAGACAATCCGGTTGTAGAGTGTCGCCGTCTTTGTCGCACTAAGTCGCACGTCTCTGTACGACAGAGATGGCTAATGGTTTTAAGTTTACTCTGTTATTTATTAATTATACTCATTTTTAAGTTTCCGGATTAACAGTAGTTACTATATAGACTCATATACTGTCTCTTCAAGAATCTAGGGCTGCCAAGATCGACGCTAAGCTCATATATGGAGAGAGCTTCGAAGACGTCACTGGAAGCATCCTACAGAATATGTATTAGGTAGAGAGAGGGAGGTCGAGAGCGGGACTGGTGCTTCCCCGCGTCCTGGTCAACGCAGACTAGCTGACGAGCAGTGTTGCCAACTCAAAATTTGAAATTCTCCTAGATTGACTTCGAAAATCTCCTAAAAATCTCCTAGAAAATTTTCGTCCTCCTAAAAAATTCTCCTGTTATTCAAATTATAAAAATTTCACCACATTTTTAGTGTTCCTTATACGTACGGGACCATATTACTAAGCCTAGGCCGTCTGTCCGTCCGTCTGTTTGTCTTACCTGTAAAGATCTGTATCTTTTGCACCCTGAAAACCGGTCAAGTGCGAGTCGAACTCGCGCACCGAGGGTTCTCTGTCAGTCAGTCAAGTAAGTCAGCTTGTAAGCTTCTACTGCTGGACATACGCCTTCAATTTTCCTCCAGTCTCTCGGCCTTCAGCGGTACGGACCACTGCTTTCCACCGACATACTTCATGTCGGCGTCCCACCTGACGGGTGGTCTTCCACACTCCGTTTTCCTGTCCACGGCCGCCAATGTAGTACATGGTTACTCCAACGGTCGTCGTCCGTTCGGCTAACGTGCCCAGCCCACTGCCATTTTAGCTTATCCACCTGGTTTCCAATATCGATGACTTTGGTGCGTCGGCGGATTGCCTCATTCATTAGTCATTACGCGCCATTTCGCTTAGCTATACTCCCAGGCCAGCCCAGCATGGCTAGTTCCAACGCTCGCTGGGCAACTTTGGTAAACTCCCATAGTCAGAGCTCACGTTTCACACCCGTACGTCATAAACGGTAGGACGCACTGGTCATAATATATACAGGTTAGACCTCGGGGCGAATTTTAAATTTCCGAGGCAGCCCTACTCTGTTGAATTCCTCCCTCGACCTTAAATACCTCGAACTTAAGGAGACCATAGAGACTACCAAGCAGTATTTAACCGAAATATACGTACATACTATTCCTTCAATCTGTTCCATCACTTCTCCGCTCCAATAATGATTTGTCATACCGTCATAACCACGATTGCCATTCTAACCACCACGTAATTCGTCTGTTTTAATTTGTTTTTTTTTTTTTTAGTTTTTAACCACACCAAGTTTGACACTTGTACGTATTACCGTTTTTACGTTAAAGCAAAACCATACATACCATTTGTTTTTTTAAACGTTTCTTGTATGGGGAAGCCCTTAATTTGTATTTTTTTTTCTTATTATTTGACAGGATGTCCGCCAATAATAAATAACACATGATCTGTGAAAATCACAACCAGCTACCTTTTACGGTACAAAAGATACAGCCGTAGGCTTAGTAATACTACTGATTATTACAAAGAATACATGTAAATAACATTGATTGATAACAAAATGTTCGTTCGGCTAGGCCCGCCCAGTAGTCGGCTGTTCGGTCGATCAATGCACGCACACACTCACAGAGTGTCACATTTTCCTATATGAAGAGCAGGAAGGGGAACCTTGCTCTTATCAAAAGACAAATCCTATCGTATATTGTGTGACTTGAGAAGATGGTTGGTCGATTCACATACCGTTTGTCACCGTACATATCGACATATTTGTTTGTTACCTTTGAGGAAATATTATATAGAGCCAGCGCTCCGAAGAAATATAGCTGCTAAATATGTTCGAGCGGCTGAGGTATGGGGTAAGGTAGCGGGGAGGCGGAGCGCAGAGCCGAGCGGAAGAGGGGAGCGCGCACGGGGCGGGAAGCGTGTGGGAGACGGGCTGGCGGCCGGTATTGTGGGCTCGCGCGGGGCGGGAAGCTTGCGGGAGAGAGGCAAGGGGTAGGGAGAACGATTGCACTCCTGCGTCGTCGGTGTGCGTGTGCATATTGTCTTTTCATTCTAACAATTCATCTCCAGATTCGCCATCGCACCTTCGCATCAATGCAGATGTGTAAATGTATTAGTTTAAAGTAGGCGAGGCGCGATCGCAGCAGGCAGGCGACGACTGCGCGCTACGGCCTCTCGCGCTCGACTAAGAGACTTGATGATCGTGAACCGCAACTAGGTGGAACATGTGAGCTAGCCGAGTGATTGATCTAGTACGTAATATATCTTTGTTTGTTACTAGTAAATATATGTTTCTCACTCCTAAATCTTCTCCTGTAATGATTTTCTTTCTCCTAGATTTTCTCCTACTCTCCTGACAGGCAAAAACTTCTCCTAACACCGCTGAAATTCTCCTGAATCTAGGAGAAAATCTCCTAAGATGGCAACACTGCTGACGAGGGCTTGATGCTAGCCGAAACGTGAAGCATGCGCGGGAAATTCAGAGTGGCCACTCGCTAGTCCCGACCTCGATTAACACCCTCCTCTACTGCCGATGGGCCCGGATATGTTCGATGAAGCCATCGCAAGCTTAGTTCCACACCTTTCTTTAAGATTGTAGCTGTGAGTAGGTTGCACAATATTTGGCAGCGGTGTCAGATCGCTATCCATACATCGTACGTAATATACATACATACGATCCATACATCACACATAAGTCCCGGCTGCACGAGATGTAAAGCTGCGTATCGACTGCGCGCGGCTGCCGCGCGGCAGCCGATCCAGTGTTCGTCGGGTCACCATGGTCGTCGGACTTGTGCGAGCGGCTGCCGCCTTCATAATCATTCATGGCATCATAATTGGTGGTATAATAATTATACCACCAATTATAATGCCATTAATGATTATGTATGATATATGATTGTCATAAATCAAAAATAAAAATATATGAATATTATGAGACTTGAAGTATTCAGTTGTCAATGGTTAATAAAATTGAGGTACTAATCGTACCTAGTCAATAGTAAACTAATTATGCAAACAGGTAAGTAGTAGAGAGCAGTGTTGCCAACTCAAATTTTGAAATTCTCCTAGATTGACTTCGAAAATCTCCTAAAAATCTCCTAGAAAATTTTCGTCATCCTAAAAAATTCTCCTGTTCTTCAAATTATAAAAATTTCACCACATTTTTAGTGTTACTTATACGTACGGGACCATTTTACTAAACCTAGGCCGTCTGTCCGTCCGTCTGTCTGTCTTACCTGTAAAGAGCAGTATCTTTTGCACCCTGAAAACCGGTCAAGTGCGAGTCGAACTCGCGCACCGAGGGTTCTCTGTCAGTCGGTCAGCGTGTAAGCGTCTACTGCTGGACATACGCCTTCAATTTTCCTCCAGTCTCTCGGCCTTCAGCGGTACGGACCACTGCTTTCCGCCGACATACTTCATGTCGGCGTCCCACCTGGCGGGTGGTCTCCCACACTCCATTTTCCTGTCCACGGCCGCCAAAGTAGTACATGGTTACTCCAACGGTCGTCGTCCCCTCATTCATTAGTCATTAAATATAAGTATTCAGGTTTGAAATATGACATGAATAAAATACAATAAACAAATAAATATGAGTATCGATAACAGTGTCGATTGTTTATTGATCGCCGTAGTCAATCCCTAACAAGGTCGTATTCCTGCCCCGCGGATTCCGATGTCTGGTCATTACGCACCATTTCGCCTAGCTATACTCCCATGCCAGCCCAGCATGGCTAGTTCCATCGCTCGCTGGGCAACTTTTGAAAACAACTTTAGTCAGAGCTCACTTTTCACACCCGTACGTCATAAACGGTAGGACGCGCTGGTCATAATATATACAGGTTAGACCTCGGGGCGAATTTTAAATTTCCGAGGCAGTCCTACTCAGTTGAATTCCTCCCTCGACCTTCTTAAGGAGACCTTGTCTACCAAGCAGTATTTAACCGAGATATACGTACATACTCTTCCTTCAATATGTTCTATCACTTCTCCGCCAATACATAATGATTTGTCCCCCCGTCATAACCACGATTGCCATTCTAACCACCACGTAATTCGTCTGTTTTAACTATTTGTTTTTTTTTAGTTTTTAACCATACCAAGTTTGACACTTGTACGTATTACCGTTTTTACGTTAGAGCAAAACCAAACAAAAAATATTTTTTTTTAGAAAAAAAAAACGTTTCTTTTGGGGGGAAGCCCTTAATTTTATTTTGTTTTTCTTATTATTTAATAGGATGTCCGCCAATAATAAATAACACATGATCTGTGAAAATCACAACCAGCTACCTATTACGGTACAAAAGATACAGCCGTTAATGTAGTGCGGACTGACGGACAGACTATCGACGTAGGCTCAGTAATACTACTGATTATTACAAAGAATACATGTAAATAACATTGATTGATAACAAAGTGTTCGTTCGGTTAGGCCCGCCCGGTAGTCGCTTGTCGGTCGATCAATGCACGCACACACTCACAGAGTGTCACATTATCCTATCTAAAGAGCAAGAAGGGGAACCTTGCTCTTATTAAAAGACAAATCCTATCGTATATTGTGTGACTTGGGAGGTTGGTTGATTCACAAACAGTTCATTCATTGTGTTGTCACCGTACATACCGAAATATTTGTTTGTTACTTACTAGTAAATATATGTTTCTCACTCCTAAATCTTCTCCTGTAATGATTTTCTTTCTCCTAGATTTTCTCCTACTCTCCTGACAGGCAAAAACTTCTCCTAACACCGCTGAAATTCTCCTGAATCTAGGAGAAAATCTCCTAACATGGCAACACTGGTAGAGAGGGGGACAACGACTGTTTTTCAACAGCACGTTATAATGATCTGCTGTTTTTATATCGCAGCTGTTTTAAAGTGCTGTATCGTTAGAATGCTGTTTTTGGTGGTGTTGGAATTTGAACCTAACGCTGTTGGAATAACTAGCATAATTGAAATAAGAGATAAATATTATATCACGGAAATACAGCAGGCAGAATTATAATATATTTCTAACGTGCCAGTCTGCTGTTTATGGTTGCTGTTTCTAACAAACAGCAGTCTAGTCTATGATATATTTCCAACGTGCGAGTCTGCTGTTTTATTTAATTATTTAAAATGTAACCTTAAGTCATTGCATTAAGGGTTAAGTTACAAAATACTATAAACACTGCCCTCTATCGAGCGAGAGCTTCAAATACCTACAGGCTACAACAAATAATTTTTATTATATCAACTAGATGGCGGTACGTACGAGATAAATAGCAAAACAGCATTACAGCAAACAGCAGATGTGGTGGAATATTTCTAACGTTATAAATGCTGTAAATTTATAATATAATATGTTGCCTGCTGTATAATATATTCCCCACGACTATGCAATGCAATGTCATTATTATCATTGAATGTATGTGATGGATGATGGATGATTGATGACTTCTATGTCCAAATGCTTTCCTTTTATCTTTTTGCTAGTAGCTTCCCTTTAATTTGCGTCTATGTTGTTTGTAGTATAAAAGAGACAGATCTTGGCTAATAGAAAATCCATGAAAAACTCGTTGCATCTATCTATCTATGGTTGACAGCAAGTTTGACAGACAGCAAAACTGAAAACAATGAATGAAAGAAAACATGCATGATAGAACCACGCGAAGTCATTGGCCGATTGCAGTGTTGCCATCCATCTCTTTATACTTTTCACCAAACAAGTGGCATTTTAAGATCGATTCTAGCTTAGTACAGAAAACAATGTTATTTAGAAAACAGCACAATGAACACATTCGGAGTAAGTAGGTAACTGTAATTCCCAATAAATTTTGGCACAAACAAAGCCATTTTCGGAGACCTGCGGAGTTGCAGTGGTTCTAGATCGCGGGACGCTTCGGGGTCACCCACTAGTCGCACGGCTCGACGCTGAATCGAGGCTAGAGGCGCAGGCTGGTATTTGGCGTAGCCATCCCAGGTGTGGGCAGTACTCCAAGCAGCGGGTCTACCGGCGTTAACTCACTCGCTAACTACTCGCATATTTCAACCATTAGCCGGGCCGGATGCCTCACCGAACGCCTTCTGATTGGTTGAGTGAGATCGTTTCTCATGCTCACATCGGCGAGTGAGCAACGCCGGTACAGGGGCAGGACATGATCTGCGACTTACTTATACAAAAGCAGCATTTGGTCGAGGTGGTCTGGTTCTGGTCGCTTAATTTAAGCGATGTGTGCCTTGGAAGTAAGGTTCTGGTGTGCAGTGGCGGGGCATGACCTTAATTTGATGTGGGCAGGATAAATTTTGCGAGGCCCTATCAATTTTGCCAATGAATACATTCAACAACATCATCAAATCGCAATAATACAGCCACTGTATTATTGCAATATTCACTGCCTTTGTCCTGCTTTCCCATCTTGTGTCGCATAAAGGCTTTATAGAAAGGTTTAGTTTGCCTTTTAGTCTAAATATGTTTACTCGGGGCCTCTTTTAATAGATCTAGCTGAATGTTTTTCATGAATCAAAGCTGCATGAACTTTCGAGGCGCGAGGCCCCTCGGGCCGCGAGGCCGTGGGCGATCGCCCACGTCGCCCACGCCTTGCGCCGCCTCTGCTGGTGTGAACGTCGTTGAAGAGGTACATCCATTTTTAAGAATTCTGTTTTTCTCAATTATTTTGTATTTGGCCCCCGGGATAATGCCGAGGATGCCACCACCGCCGCCGGCCACTTTCCTCCACTACTGTATTGCCAGGCTTATCATTTGCATGAAGTAGTTTATATGTTAGTTGTGTTTTCTCGTTGTTTGTTTTGTAAGTTTAATGTTTGGTTCATAAATAAAAAAAAATTACTTATTGAATTGTACTACAAATCATGAGTTCGCGGCAGAGACGCTTGGAACGTGGAACACGGATGTCGTCAGCTTTTCTAATCAAACGTCAAACCGCATTGGCGGCAATATGAGACATCCAGGGCCATCTTCTCGGGCCGGGACATACTTCGAGCAGCGAATTAGCATTGCCATTTAGCGGGGGAACGGTGGGTCGTCCGTCATGGGGACCATGCCGCTGATCCCCATGATGGATGAATATTTCTGTTTGTAGGTAATTATTTATTATATTTTGTTAAATTTTACATTATTTATTATATTTTGTTAAACTTTTCATATTATCTAATAACGATGTAATGTTAACGCAACAGGTTAATTGGATGTAGGTTTCAATAAAAGAAAACTGGATGGGTGAAAAAAAACGTACCTAATTATCGCCCGTCCCTAGGAAAATAATTAGGTATTATTTTTATATAGTTATATTTAGATAGTTTTTTTATATGAGTTTTATTCACAGTTTTTAGATTGTAATTTAGTCAGATTAATATTATGTTTTTATTTTTCTTTGTACCAGATTATTTGTTTGGTTTGTATAATGGTATTGATTTTCAAGTACTTTTTGTTTTGAAGATAGTGAGGGAATTTGCATTTCAGTAGCTTGCAACTTTCAAGGAAGTTTGGCTTGGCACGAACGAGCCGCAGGGCAGGGAACAGGGAAGTGAAGTGTTGTTGGTGTGTTGTGCGTTGCATGTGTCGCGCTGGCTCGCGTAGCGCCTTCCTCAGCACCGACCCGCGCCATGAGCGGACCGCGGAACAAGTTCGAGGTACACAGGACACACAATACGATTTATTATTATATCCGCCCACTCATCTCGTTATTGACACTGTCTCTCCCGACACGTTCAAGCGTCATCTCTATCATACGCGTGCGCCGCGAGAGGGATGCAGCTATAGGACGGTGGCAAGTGCGCAGGTAGCTAGAACGAACCTGTTTGGAAACAGCTGACATCATAATATTTTTGTAGAAAATTGTTTTTCTTTGTTCGGTCGATTAGATTTTCCGTTGCCTACCAACCACAACGACTGGACAAACATTTAAATATTCGTTTTATTTGCCGTGTACCAACGCCAGTTATCTATAATGGTAATTAACGCAAATATTATATTTTTACGAACTTAGTATTTTTTTCGCAATTTTCATGTCAGTATTATATTATTACCTACTTATTTCTAATATATTAGACAGTCGTTTTTTATTACGTCTTATTTTTCGCTAATATTAGCCCCATAAATCACTTTATCTACGTAAATCTGCGCTAGCTGACGCCATGAAGTATGCTTTGTCTTAATTTACGTTTCTATCTCGTTTCCCCTGTCAAAGAAGGAGCGAGAGGCGTCTATAGCGTTTGTGATACACAAATGCTGGTCATTTTATAATGGGAGAAGTAAAAATATTATTGGCCAGGTTGAATGACCCCATGTTTTGCACTTGCCTGCAAAGGTCACTGACTTTTTATAACCCATCAAGGAACATGTGTTTGTCCATGTAGGTAGAGGGTTATAAAAACGATGTTTCGAAATTCGTTTGACCGTAATGGACCTACATACTTGACTTGACCGTATTAATTCCTAACCTGTTCGCTTCCAACATTACCTAGGTATAAACATGATATTAGGTAATTTTCTGTCTGTCCATCTAAAACCCATGGGTAGTTTTGAGAATAGATTTTTGGGTGGTCTTCAAAATTATACTAATAACTGTGCCCTAAAACCTATACGACTTATATCCTTACATTACATGTGCCAGAAACCTTATGTAAAAACCCCATGTGGATTAATTGAGCAGACATATCCAGTTAAAAATGCTTCCTATTAATATCATTATTATTTGGAATTCGTTTTATTATTTTATTTACTTTACCGTGTGGGGCCGGTATTTTAAAAAAATAGCCCCACTGCATCTCTCCCCATGCATGTCGTAAAAGGCGACTAAGGGATAAGGACAAGATGCCGTGCTAAAGGGCGACAGGCTCGCCACCTCTCACCTTGGCACGGTACTTCCACCGAGTCATGCAGCAGGAGGGTCTTCGTGCCTTACTTGCTGCTTGATCTAGTGAATCTTGTTCGAATACTTTGCGAAACGTGGTGGTCGGTGTGGTGCTGTAATTTACCAGAGTTCTTGCAGCACAACACCGATTACTCTGCTTATGTATTTTATGGGACATGGAACAGGATGCTTTATTTTAGTATAAAAAGCATACATACATACCACAGGCTGTATCCCGACAATTGAGGTAGTTAAGCAGAGTAATTCAAGTTGTGCTGCAGGTACTCTTGTAAATTACAGCACAACACCGACCACCACGTTTAGCAAAGTATTCGGACAAGATAACTATCAAGCAGCAAGTAAGGCACGTAGACCCACCTGCTGCATGACTCGGTGGAAGGACCGTGCCAAGGTGAGAGGTGGCTAGTCTGTCGCCCTTTAGCTCGGCATCTTGTCCTTTTACGATGTCCTTGTCCTTTACGCTTTTGCCCGCAGCTTTGCGCGCGTGAAATTCGTACTAAAAAAAAAGATTGTGAGTAAGCCCGCTACCGTACCTTTATTTCGGCACGCGGGACAATTCGGTTTGTATGAGAGCCACATCTTAGCATAACCGGAACTGAATTTTGTTTAGCCTATCCTGTGTCCCGTATAGTAAAATTTGCTTTTACTAGTTTCATGTAATTCGGATGATCGGTTTAAGAGTTATGGAGGAACATAGATACAGAAAAGATTTCTAAAAATCATCAATTTAGTTTTATATCGTACATAGAGTCTACAGACGCAGTATCTCATAAAACTAGTAACTTACTCGATGACCATCCCTTACAGATTTATTATTAGTATCGGTATCGTATCTACCTTTGTATGTTCCTTATATATTAATCTTTAATGTTAGAACATAGGATTTCCTTTAATGTAAACCTTTGTTCTCAACACAAAGTCTCTGATTGTACCTATGAGATAGTAATTCAATTTGATAAGTATTAATTCTTGTTATCATAACACTAGACAAGATAATTCTGTTTATTTTGTTTTAATTGTTCGTACATAAAATACATATTTGATTAGCGATCGAGAAAGACTTATTAGAAGAGGTATTCACCCTGTCACATGGTATTTCACAATATAATTATTATTTTCAAAAGACTAAAAAACGCAGCGGCGGTCTGAGACACAAAAACAATTGCTTCGTTGGCTTAGAAAAAGTATCTTAAAAGAAAAGAATCCTAAAGTAGTGAAACCACGCTCAGTTAGTAGCTATGCCGGTATATTTGCGGACTGTTGCTAGGATCCGTTGTCTCTGCCTACCCCGCCGGGAAACAGGCGTGACGCTATGCATGCATGTATGTAGGTATGTTGCTGGGCTGTCTATCCTGTTAATACGACTTTTGTAGACACCCAGGTTAAAAGATTCAGGAACATACTCGCCGGAAGACACTTCCACATCCGAGCGGTGTGCTACAAAGAAACTGTTTTGAGAACCGATGGGTTCCCATTTATTTTTTTCCCGATATCAAAAATATAACCCCCAAGAATACGGCTTCTACTGTGAATGAGCACTTCACATTCACAAAGGATGTGTACGGGCGTTTCATCCTCTTTTATACAGAACCTGCACGCCTGTGTGTCGCTAAGGCACATTCGATGTAGGTGTTTGTTTAGTCTGCAGTGTCCTGTTGTGGTCCTTATAAAGCCGTTGCGGTTTTTTATTTTTTTTATGTAAACCATCATGGGTGGCTGTGTCGAGGGACCAATGGTACAGTAGGCAGAGCCAAAAACCCCTCTCCTCGCGAAACCACGCTCAGTGAGGCGCCATGCCAGCAGATTTGCGGACTGTTGCTAGGCTGTCTAGCCCGTTGATACGAAGTTTAAAGGCACCCAGATTAAAGGATTCGGGTAACACACTCGCCGGGAGACAGTAACAGCGGGCGGTATTACGTACTTAGGTAGGACGAGCAGGGAGGGGTAGACAGTGGCGCGGCATCCCCTAGGCTTGCCAGATCTGATGTTAGCCTTCACGGGACATATCTACTACTTTTGTCAGCCTCGATAGCTCAGTGGTGCAGACAGTCAACTGTCGCTATTGAATGTTAAGCAACGCTGGGTGCGGTCAGTACTTGGATGGATGACGGCTGACCGTTGGAAATTCCTCGTAAAACTGTAGGTCCCTTCCCTCCTAATCTTACTTGGTGGTAGGGTTTAACCCGCCCGGGTTGGTACCACCGCACTGAATGAAACGTCGGTGAAAACGGCTATGTAAAATAGTTTGTGTTTTCCGAGCAGTTCAGTGTAGCCGGCACGATCAAAGGGGGAAGCACTGACATGGCACCTAGTTCACCCGGTGTTATGGGCTGGCATCACGGACGTTGTAGGTGATGTAGCCAACCGTGTCAGTTTCCATAAAAAAAAATAAAAAAAAAACCTGCAGTCCTTCACAAATAAAGTGGAGAAATGTAAAAGACAATATTAACAAACTTTTACCGTTTTTTTTTCTAGCAAACAACTTTAGTAAGCAACACCACATTAAAATGAAAGTAGAATCTTCATTTACATTAATTATTCATATTTCTTGTGAGTTGCTAAAATTTGAGTAATTGATCAGTATCTGGACTTGTGTTCGCCGGCTTCTTTGCGCGACGAAACTTATATTATTAAGTCGTGGGAAAGCTATGTCTGGGGCTCCTAGCATTAGGGGTACTAGTCAATTTTCAAATCCTCCAATTATAATTGGCATAACTATAAAGAAAATTATAATGAAAGCATGAGCTGTTACAATTGTATTATAAATTTGATCATTTCCAATTAATGTCCCGGGTATTCGTCGACGTCAATTAGTCATATGTACAAACATATTTTTTTTCCCGGGACAAATGGCACTGTCCGGGACAAAGTGATCCTTCGCCCGGGACACGGGACATTGGAGCCTAACCCGGGACAATCCCTTCAAAACAGTCATCAGACCCGTGTGGACCTACGGGATTCAGCTTTGGGGTAGTGCTAGTATGTCCAATATGAACATAATCCAACGATTACAAAACGTCATATTGAGAAACATAAGTGCAGCCCCCTGGTTCATGCGAAACAACGAAATCCACCAGCTTCTCGACGTCCCTACAGTTAGCGAGGAGGTCCAATCAATCAGCAAAAGCTATATGAATCGACTCCAGCACCACCCCAACAGACTGGCTGAACAACTCACCGAAGAACCTTTATTAAGGAGACTCAAAAGACGGTGCATAGTGGACCTATCCAAGTAGGAAGGTCCGCTATCAAAATGTAGAGTTTGGCCCACTGGGGGTAAATTCTCTGAAAGCCACAACAGTAATCAGAAAATCTGCTAAAAGTAAAAAAAAAAAAAAAATTTACTGATCGCAGATGGAACAATAACAAAAAAAAATTTCTTGTGAGTTGCTCATTTGAGTAATTGATCAGCATCTGGACTTGTGTTCGCCGGCTTTTTTGCGGGATGTCAAGTCGTATGTACAAACATATTTTTCTTCCCGGGACAAATGGCACTGTCCGGGACAAAGTGATCCTTCGCCCGGGACAGGGGACATTGGAGCCTAACCCGGGACAATCCCGGAAATCCCGGGCACCTCGCAACCCTCACCGTTCGGAACCGGTGTAAAACTGTAGGTCCCTTCCCTTGCCCCTTACTAGGTGGTAGGCTCAAATTGTAGCCGACTGGGTTGGTACCGCCGTACTGGATGTAAGATGGCCGCAAGCAACCTCGGTTGTGTTCTCCTCTAGTCCAGTATAGCCAGCAATCCAGGGAAGTCTCCGGTATGGCACCTTCCTTCTCGGAGGTGATATTGGCTGGTTAGAGCATGTGCTTTGGCCCCTCCGACTCAGCCACCCATACCGGTTTACATAAAAAAAAAACCCTACCATCACCTACATCAAGGTTCAAGGCTTCATCAAGGTGCGATGAAGGGGGGACCCCTTCATCACACCTTGATGGATCAGTGCTTTCCTTAAATGTATTTACTGTCGGTTGCAGCTGTCGCGGTTTTCCGGCGAGGACGAGAACCACATCAACAAGAAGCTGCCTCGCGAGCTTCTGCTGCGGATCCTCTCCTACCTGGACGTGGTGGCGCTGTGTCGCTGCGCTCAGGTGCCGTGCTCGTTTTACCTTTTCTGTTTGTTTTTTTTTTTTATGGAAAATGACACTTGTTGTTTTGTTGTTGTTTTGGTTTGGGGTTGGCTCTAGGCCTGCAGACTAATCCCGCTTGGTTGGGGACCTTCGTGCAGAACCCCGCAGTCTCCAGCTACCCCAGCCCGCCTATGTCTTCCATGGAAGCCACAAGTCGACCGGGGTGTCTGCGGGCCGCTTATCCCTTAGTCGCCTTTTACGACATGCAAGGGTAGAGATGCAGTGGGACTATTCTTATTAAGTACCGACCCCACACAGAAAATGACACTATTGGCTACATCACCTACAACATCCGTGATGTCAGCACATAACACCGGGTGAACTAGGTGCATGTCGGTGCTTCCCTTCAATTTCACGTCGGAACTGGACGGAAAACGCGAACTATTTACATAGCCGTTTCGACTGAAGTTTCATTCAGTGCGGTGGTACCAACCCGGGCAGGTTAAACCCTACCACCTAGTAAGGACCTAGTTCTTGTGCCACACTGCAAAGGTGTGGAACGGGCTCCCAGGGATATCTTCCCCCACTCCTACAATCCACGGATCTTCAAATCGCAGGTTAATAACCTTTCCCCAGCAACATTAGTCCACTTCCAAGCCGGACTGGCACCTCCTCGGGGGTGAAATTGGCTGCGCCTGAGGTTGCGACCTCGGGCAGAGCCACCCAGTTCGGTAGCAATAAAAAAAAAGGAAAGAAGGTAAGCATGACTCGGTGGAAGGACCGCGCCAAGTTGATAGGTCGCTATCCTGTCGCCCTTTAGCACGGCATCTTGTCCTTAGTCGCTTTTTACGACATGCAGGGGGAGAGTTGCAGTCGCTGGCATTTTGTAGTAATTTGAATGGTGAATGCAATTTGTGCGGTTGCAGGTATCGAAGCTATGGAACATTCTGGCCCTGGACGGCTCCAACTGGCAGAGGATAGACCTGTTCGAGTTCCAGCGGGATGTCGAGGTCAGAACTCTTGTGTTAGGAAGGTGTTTTTTTTTTATTTTTTTTATCGAAACTGACACGGTTGGCTACATCACCTACAACGTCCGTGATGTCAGCCCATAACACCGGGTGAACTAGGTGCCATGTCAGTGCTTCCCCCTTTGATCGTGCCGGCTACAGTGAACTGGTCGGAAAACACAAACTATTTACATAGCCGTTTCAACCGACGTTTCATTCAGTGCGGTGGTACCAACCCGGGCGGGTTAAACCCTACCACCAAGTAAGATTAGGAGGGAAGGGACCTACAGTTTTACGAGGAATCCGAACCTCGGTCAGCCTCCAACGGTCAGCGGTCACCCATCCAAGTACTGAACGCACCCAGCGTTGCTTAACATTCAATAGCGACAGTTGACTGTCTGCACCACTGAGCTATCGAGGCTGACAAAAGAGTGGAACTAAGCTTGCGATGGCTTCGCCGAACATATCCGGGCCCATCGGCAGTATCGCTTATTCCATGGGGAGTACTCGGAGGAGCTGTTTAACGCAATCCCGCCGTCCCCTTTCCACCTCCGCACCACACGCACTGGGCAGGGATTGCATCCCTATATGCTGGACTTACCGCGGATGCGTACTAATCGATTCTGCAGATCTTTCCTCTACAGAACCGGTAACGGTAAACTCTGGAACGGAGTTTTTTTTTAACGAAACTCAACACGGTTGGCTACATCACCTACAACATCCGCGATGTCAGCCCATAACACCGGGTGAACTAGGTGCCGTGTCAGTGCTTCCCTTCATTTTATGTCGGCTACACTGAACTGGATGGAAAACATGAACTGTTTTTATAGCCGTTTCGACCGACGTTTCGTTCAGTGCGGTTGTATCAAGACGGACGGGATAAA
The DNA here is from genome assembly GCA_946902875.1 of Nematopogon swammerdamellus. Lineage (NCBI taxonomy): Eukaryota > Metazoa > Arthropoda > Insecta > Lepidoptera > Adelidae > Nematopogon > Nematopogon swammerdamellus. The sequence continues at coordinate 1,991,098 of OX336362.1, forward strand.
CCCTACCACCTAGTAAGGTTAGAAGAGAAGGGACCTACAGTTTTACGTGGAATCCGAACCGCGGTCAGCGTCCCAACGGTCGAGCGGTCACCCGTCCAAGTACTGACCGCGCCCTGGTGTGCTTAACAACAGTCGACCGACCGCACCACTGAGCTACTGACGCTGTCGATTCTGTTTATTGATCCGGTTGTCCCGTTTGAGGGAACATATGTTTTCAAACCCATAATGTCTCCATGTGTTATCCCTTGTTTAGAAACTGCATTAGGTATATATGTATGTATGTATTTGTTTATATGTGTATATGTATGTACTTTTGAACTTGTATGTATGTATGTCACGAATGTATTTAGTTGTATGTTATTACTATTATCTAGGTTTTATTGTTTATTTTTATACTCTTGAAAAAAAATTCTCTCATTTTATTTTCCGCACCACCCTACTCACAATCCCAGGTATGGCTGGTAGATAATGCCCTTAGGCTTTAAGTCCGCCTTTTGTCACTTTTTTTGCAATAAAGTATATTTTCATTTAATTTCATTATCTTGCGACCGCAGGGACCGGTGATAGAGAACATATCGCAGCGCTGCGGCGGCTTCCTGCGTCGGCTGTCGCTGCGCGGCTGCGAGAGCATCGGTGACGGCTCCATGCGGACGCTGGCTCAGGTCAGTTATCTCACATACATGTTCGTTGTATGTTGCGACCGCAGGGTCCGGTGATAGAGAACATATCGCAGCGCTGCGGCGGCTTCCTGCGTCGGCTGTCGCTGCGCGGCTGCGAGAGCATCGGTGACGGCTCCATGCGGACGCTGGCTCAGGTCAGTTGTCTCACATACATGTTCGTTGTATGTTGCGACCGCAGGGTCCGGTGATAGAGAACATATCGCAGCGCTGCGGCGGCTTCCTGCGTCGGCTGTCGCTGCGCGGCTGCGAGAGCATCGGTGACGGCTCCATGCGGATGCTGGCGCAGGTCAGTTGTCTCACATACATGTTGTTGTATGTTGCGACCGCAGGGTCCGGTGATAGAGAACATATCGAGGCGCTGCGGCGGCTTCCTGCGTCGGCTGTCGCTGCGCGGCTGCGAGAGCATCGGTGACGGCTCCATGCGGACGCTGGCTCAGGTCAGTTGTCTCACATACATGTTGTTGTATGTTGCGACCGCAGGGTCCGGTGATAGAGAACATATCGCAGCGCTGCGGCGGCTTCCTGCGTCGGCTGTCGCTGCGCGGCTGCGAGAGCATCGGTGACGGCTCCATGCGGACGCTGGCTCAGGTCAGTTGTCTCACATACATGTTCGTTGTATGTTGCGACCGCAGGGTCCGGTGATAGAGAACATATCGCAGCGCTGCGGCGGCTTCCTGCGTCGGCTGTCGCTGCGCGGCTGCGAGAGCATCGGTGACGGCTCCATGCGGACGCTGGCTCAGGTCAGTTGTCTCACATACATGTTGTTGTATGTTGCGACCGCAGGATCCGGTGATAGAGAACATATCGAGGCGCTGCGGCGGCTTCCTGCGTCGGCTGTCGCTGCGCGGCTGCGAGAGCATCGGTGACGGCTCCATGCGGACGCTGGCCCAGGTCAGTTGTCTCACATATATCATGTCAGACATTAGTACCGTGTGGGGCCGGTACTCTAAAAGAATAGCCCCACTGCATCTCTCCCCGTGCATGTCGTAAAAGGCGACTAAGGGCGGCGGTTTGCAGACACTCCGGTCGACTTGTGGCTTTCATGGAAGACATAGACTGGCTGGGGTAGCTGGAGAGTGCGGAGTTTTGCACGAAGGTCCCCAACCAAGCGGGATTAGTTTGCAGGCCTAGAGCCAACCACAAACCACAACAACAACAACAACAACAACAACATCATGTCAGACATATAATTCACTATGTGGTCAAAATTAGGCACAGAGACAGAACAGAACGACAACACGGGCACTTATCGGTGGTCGCTTCTCGTATTGAGAGAGTTTTCGGGAGCATTTTCAAATTTAGAACATGTACCGGTCGCGCGGGCACTCTTGCAAATTATCCCTAATTTTGTCGTTCTGTTCTGTCTCTGTGCCTAATTTTGACCACATAGTGAATTATTTGTATGTTGTGGTATACCGTTGGAAAGGGCGTAAACTAGCGAACTTTTTAAAAGAAAATGAAGCTATCAGTTGCTGTCAGTTTCTTTTTAATGAATTAAGAAATTAAGATTCGGTCATATTTTTACTCGTTCTCGGGACTTTGGGAGGTCATAAAACCTTTTCATGGTATTAAGTTCATCAAATAATATTTTTTCTAGAACAAGGATGCATAGTTAAAATTCAATAAATTTTATTTCGTGCTGATACAATCATAAACAAAAAAGTTACAAGGGTTCATAGCTGGGGTTTTGGTAATTTTCATAAATAACGACAACAAATCGTATGTCGATACCACGTGACGTCTGACAAAAGGTATCATGGGTCAAAACGTTGCAAATGACCCCACTTGCTTACAAACAAATTTTGTCGGTCGATGTGCCGAACACCCTGTATACATATACACCCTGTGTAAAGAAAATTTTGATTTGATTTGATTTGATGTGTTTATCCACGTAGCTAATGTATTTTTGCAGTCGTGCCCGAACGTCGAAGACCTGAATCTGAACAAGTGCAAGAGGCTGACGGACCTAACGTGTCAGAGCATCGGCCGCCGCTGTCAGAAGCTTCAGAGGTGAGCGTCCGCGGCTCTTTATTTTATGTTACCCTCAATTTTATTGACATCTTAAATTAAATGACGAAAATTGCATGTACTAATTTCTCATCCATTCAGAGCTCCGTGCCTCTTCTTGAAGTCCATCTTTCTTAAAAAATGTTGCGTTTTTAGGGTTCCGTATCCAGTACGGGAGCCTATTACTAAGCCTACGCCGTCTGTCCGTCTGTCCGTCCATCCGTCCGTCCGTCTGTCCGAGGGCTGTATCTCTTGAACCGTTATAGGTAGCCCTTTGAAATATTCACAGAATATGTGTTATTATGGCCGATACAACAACAAATAATAAAATATAACAAAAAGTAAAAAATTCATGGGAGTTCCCATAGAAGAGACCGAAAAGTGTATAGCGCGCCGTCTACTGAATAGAGTATGAAGCATTTTAACTAATCATGAATTTCAACTAATATGAAGCATATCATAAAACACGCCATAGATGGCGTGAGTGGCGCCAGTCTTGACATGGCGATAAGGAACCGTCGGTGCGCGAGTTCGACTCGCACTTGGCCGGTTTTTTAAACGGTTTTATTTAGCTTGTTAACCTTAAACTCTAAAGTGCGTCACATAGTTACAGAAAAAAAACGGATTTTTTTCCACGTGGACAAATTGGGGGGGGGGGGGGGGGGGGGGGGGTGGCAGGGGTTAACGGAAATGTCCACGATTGTCCAACAGCCCCCCTGTTGGACAATCGTGGACATTTCCGTGGACATTTCTAAGAGGAGGGGGTCATAAAGTGTCCACATGGTATGTGAGCGGTCCCTTTTTGCAACATGACATTGCATACCCCCAGCTGCTTCACCGTTCGGAGCCGGTGTAAAACTGTAGGTCCCTTCCCTTGTCCCGCACTAGGCGGTAGGCTCTCAAATTGTAGCCGACTGCGTTGCTACCACCGTACTGGATGTAAGATGGCCGCTTAGCAGCCTCGGTTGTGTTCTCCTCTAGTCCAGTATAGCCAGCAATCCAGGGAAGTCTCCGGTATGGCACCTACCTTCCCGGAGGCGATATTGGCTGGTCGGAGCATGTGTGCTTTGGCCCCTCCGACTCAGCCACCCATACCGGATAACATAAAAAAAAACCGGCCAAGTGCGAGTCGAACTCGCGCACCGAGGGTTCCGTATCGCCATGTCATGGTCAGCACCACTCACTCCATCTATGCATTAGTTAAAATGCTTCATACTCTTTTCGGTAGATGGCGCGCGCATACACTTTTTTGTTTCTTGTATGGGTTTGTATATTTGTATATTCCAGTGAATTTTTTACTGTTTCTCATTTTTATTATTGGTTGTTATATCAGCCATAATAACACATATTCTGTGAAAATTTCAAATTACGGTTCAAGAGATACAGCCCTCGGACGGACAGACAGACGGCGTAGGCTTATTAATAGGGTCCCGTACGACGGATACGGAACCCTAAAAAGTGTGTTTATTGATTAAAACCGTTTTTGCTTTCAGGATAAATATGGATTCTTGCCCTAGCATTACCGACATATCACTGAAAGCACTCTCCGATGGATGTCCTGTGAGTAAAAGTTTTTTATTTTTTATTTTTTGTTAAGTTTTGCTATTGATTGTTAAGCATAAGCAACGCTGGGCGCGGTCAGTACTTGAATGGGTGACCGCTCGACCGTTGGAGGCTGACCGCGGTTCGGATTCCACGTAAAACTGTAGGTCCTTCTGTTCCTACCTTACTCGGTGGTAGGGTTCAACCCGCCCGGGTTGGTACCACCGCACTGAATGAAACGTCGGTCGAAACGGCTGTGTAAATAGTTTGTGTTTTCCGTCCAGTTCAGTGTAGCCGGCACGATCGAAGGGAACCTCTGACATGGCGCCTAGTTCACCAGGTGTTATGGGCTGACATCACGCATGTAGTAGGTGATGTAGCCGTCCGTGATGTCAGCCCATAACACCGGGTGAACTAGGTGCCATGTCAGTGCTTCCCCGTTTGATCGTGCCGGCTACACTGAACTGGTCGGAAAATACAAACTATTTTATTAACTCAAGATACACTTGCTTATATAAATTTTGTTATTAATAATAGTAACTATTAAACATTTCTTTGTTACACCAATTATATTTTAGCGTATAACCCCACAACAATTATAGGGTCTTTCAATAGGGACTTCTGAACTTTGACAGTTGATAGCGGCCATCTTGTTGAAGCTACATCTGTCAAATTGGCTGTCATTTATTCAGTCTGTTTTGCCAAATCACCATGGATGGATATAGCGTTCAACACACCGTGCAAATGATAAATTTTTTTTATCAAAATGGGTGTTCTGTTCGAGCAACGAAAAATTTAATAAAATCATCTTCAGCGATGAGGCCCATTTCTGGATGAATGGGTACGTGAACGAACAAAATTGTCAAATTTGGGCCGATACAAATCCACACACATCATCGGTTCATATTTCTCTGAAAACGACGAAATTGGACATTTGGGATGCGCGCCACCCAGAGAAGCCGGGGCGGACATTTGAACGATGTTATATTCCACACGTAATGGCATCGATAGGCCTTTCAAACGAATAAAAATTGTTGATGATATCTAACACAAATATTTTTAAATTTAAATTTTAAGATTAAATTTTAACGGGTTCGAGACGTCACAGACGAAAGTCCAGTGTCTCGACCTGAGCAACAAAAATTAAACAATCCTGTGAAGGGAACATGTTTTCACTTTATTTTCACGCAAATTGTTATCATGTTGTATGTACCATGTTTCTTTATTTAATAAATTATTTGAATTTGAATTTGAAGATAGGAATCCCTTAATGAAAGACCCTATATTAGCATTGTTATAATTTATGTAGATAGCGTATAAAAATATATACATTTGAGAATAATAAATATATATATATAATATATATTTGCACTATATTAGAGCATACATATATTTTTAGATTTAAAGTATATACTATATCCTTTATTATAACCTTAACTCGTAAATAAATAATAAAATGTTCATATGTGTCTCGTCTTGATGTAGCAAATACTCTCTGACAGTTTCAGTGAAGTGAAGATGTCCGAAAACCGAATCCATTCACACCTCACACCACAGAGCATGAAATGCGCGCGCCCGCCCCTACTAGAGGCGCCCTGAGCGCGATTTCTCTACAACGGCGTTGAAGCCTGTGGGCGTGGCCTATGACTTACATATGTGTGTTGTGCGTGTGCATTTGTTTTGTGCGTGTGCCTAACTTGCTCCTCTTTGTGTGTAGTGTCGATACTAGCACACACACATACGAAGCGCTAGCAGCTCAGCGTACGGTTATTGGGTTTCAAATATCATCGCTTAGGGCGCCTCTAGTAGGGGGCGCGCGCGGTAGGTATTTGATGCTCTGTGCCTCACACACACATCTACGCGCGCCGGCCGATCTACCTACCTTCATAGACAGTGACAGTGCAAGTAAAAACTTATTGGAGAGGTGAATGGGTTTGCGGGTAGATGTGTGCTGTGAGTTGTTTCTCGCTAACTAGGTAGATAGAAGTGAAATGGATAATAATCAACCACCTATAGTACAGCCATCAATGGCCAGTTTAGGTGGGAGTGATTAATGAATGTATTAAGTCTAGAACATGTAATCAAACATTATTTGGTACAATGTGAAGCTATAATGTAATGTTTTAGACCATAGCCGACTATCATTGTCTCCCTCTACGGAGACCAAGCCATGCTGCATCGTCATAGCCCCACTGCGACGTTGCTATCACTTAATCGCTCACGCTTGCCTACCGATGACAGGAGCGAGAGAGAAAACGAAGATTTCGTCGGTCGCCCGATGAAGGGTGAGCGATTTCATGTTTCTCTCTCGCTGCTGTCATCGGTAGGCAAGCGAGAGCGAGTAAGCGATAGCAACGTCGCAGTGGGGCTATGACGATGCAGCATGGCTTGTCTCCGTAGAGGGAGACAATGACAGTCGGCTCTGTTTAGACACAAATAAAAAACTTTTTTAATAAAAAAAAAAAATAAAAATTTACATAGCCGTTTCGACCGACCTTTCATTCAGTGCGGTGGTACCATTCCGGGCGAGTACTGTGTGGGGTCGATACCTAATAAGAATAGTCCCACTGCATCTCTCCCCGTGCATGTCGTAAAAGGCGACTAAGGGATAAGCGGCCTGCAGACACCCCGGTCGACTTGTGGCTTTCATGGAAGACGTAGGCTGGCTGGGGTAGCTGGAGACTGCGGGGTTTTGCACGAAGGTCCCCAACCAAGCAGGATTAGTTTGCAGGCCTAGAGCCAACCCCAAACCACAACAACAACAACCATCCCGGGCGGGTTAAACCCTACCACCTAGTAATATAAGAAGGGAGTCATATCCCTTATTTTTAATTTGCTAAGATATAGTATGTTATATTTAACATAATGAAAACTTAGTATGTAAGTTATATTTAAAAAAAGCTCTGTAAGGTTTCTTACCCGGTTCTTCCTTATAGATTGCACTACTGAACGGGACATCACAAAAAACTGATGACGAACCATACTGAATATGCATATGTCTCAATGTAATATTGTTATTGTTGTGTGTTCTTTATGGCGAAATAAATATCGGAATATGAATCTGAATCTGAATCTTAGCCGCCTTTTAACATTAATAATAATCTTTGCAATTGAAATGTGAACGATGTTGGCTGACATATGTCATTAAGGGGCCACCTCCCTAAATTGTGCCTCTCACTCTAACAATGCACGTTTTATTTTATTATGAAGAAATTATACAACTTATAAAAAAATCCTATGGGAGAAACATGCATGATAAAATTATGAATGCGTTTCAATAAAAATATTTGGTACTCCACATATAATTAATTAAAAAAAAAAAAAAACTTATAATCCACATATAATAATTGAAAAAAAAAAATAAAAGTTTATACTTTTAGTTTTTTTTTTCAATTATTATATGTGGATTACCAAATATTTTTTATTGAAAAACATTAATAATTTTATCATGCATGTTTCTCCCATTTTTATAAGTTGTATAATTTCTTCATAATAAAATAAAATGTATGAAAAACGGCCAATGTTAGAAAGAGAGGGTAAATTTAGGAAGGAGCCCCCTTAACATTATGTCATAACATTTATGTCTTAACATTGTGTCTTTCAACATTATGTCTTGACATTGTGTCTCATTCTTTCAACATTATGTCTCTCTTCTCTTCTCTCTCTTCTCTCTCTTCTCTTCTCTCTCTTCTCTTCTCTTCGTCTCTCTTCTCTTCTTTTCTCCTTCAACATTATGTCTTAACATTGTGTCATATGACACACTCGACGTTGACAGATGTTGACGCACGTCAACGTGTCGTGGTGCCAGTCCATCTCGGAGAACGGCGTGGAGGCGCTGGCGAGGTCTTGTCCCAAGCTACGCAGCTTCATTTGTAAAGGTGAGCGCGTTCTGTCCCTCTGCATCTCTCCCCGTGCGGATGAGAAGTAGCCTCGGGCTTGCAACAGTTCCTTGCAACTGTTACTTTAAGTATTTACTTGATTTTATGTTATGTTATTTTTGTTTGTTGAATCTGTAACTTCATTTAAGAATTTTATGGTTGTCTTATTGTTGTGTTTTGTCTCATTTATACCATGTTTTGTTTGTTTGATTGACTTGTCTGAGAGGCACCTTGTGTCCAAAGATGAATAAATAAATCTGAAATCTGAAATCCACTGATTCATGGTGGTCGCTGTTATCAAGAGCTCTTGTAACAGAACAACGATTACTATTATTATTATTGTATAATTGCATCCATAGGTAGGTAACCTATGCTTGGGTATGTCGAAAATTCCGCCAGTTCTAAGTTCAACTGCATCTCTCCCCGTGCATGTCGTAAGAGGCGACTAAGGGATAAGGACAAGATACTGCGCTAAAGGGCGACAGGCTAGCCACTTCTCACCTTGGCGCAGTCCTTCCACCTAGTCATGCAGCAGGTGGGTTCTTCGTGTCTTACTTGCTGCTTGATAGTTGTCTTGTCCGTATACTGTGCTGAACGTGGTGGTCGGTGTTGTGCTGTAATTTACCAGAGTCCTTATAGCACAACACCGGTTACTCTGCTTACCCTGATTGTCGGGATACGGCGTGTGTTATGTATGTATGTATGTATGTTCTAAGTTCAATGCGAAGAAGAACTGACAAACAAACTTCGCAAGTCACAATGTTTTGTTAGTACCTTATAAGTATTATATTATAGTAACTTACAAATAATTAACCCATACTACACTGCTCACAAGAGCATTAATACTTACAGCATAAACATGAATACTGAAGAATCTGACCACTCTGCCTATTTACATTACCTATATCTGGTGTATAGTGCCATCGTCAATTTGATACTTAAATATATCAAGTCAATTCAACAACAATTAGTAACAGTTTATTACAAAGAAATGTAATAAGTCATACAATCGAAAGATGCAAAGTGTATCCAATTGTCAAGTTATGTATTTAGTGGGAAAAACAGTAGTCAGATTCTTAGATAAAATTATGGTCAGCTAAAGCATCCTTAACAGTGTCATCACTCTTTTCGATTAACATTATTTTGTTTAATTCTTTGTTTGTCCACGGCCGCCAGAGGACACGGTTACTCCAACGGTCGTCGTCTCTTCGGCTGACGTGCCCAGCCCATTGTCACCAGCTTAGCCACCCGGTATCCAATATCGACTACTTTGGTGCGTCGGCGGATTGCCTCGTTACGCACCTTATCACGTAGCGATATTCCCAGCATGGCTCGCTCCATTGCTCGCTGGGCAACTTTCAACCTTTGGACAACACCGAACGTCAGCGTCCACGTTTCACACCCATACGTCATAACCATACATCGGAATCCGCGGGGCACGAATGATTCAAGGTTGTTTAGTGATGGGACAATGTATCCACAAATATCGAAAATCGATCGTTATTTTAGAATAATATAAAATAATGTCGATTATTAAAACTAAGAGTATTTCTATAGAAAATAAGATATAATAAACAAATGTTGTATTTACTTTGTAGGTACAATACAAACCTGTTCAAACCACAATATTAGTTTTATTAGTATGGAATAGAAAGAATTTGATTTTTTTTACCAACTTACACGTGTTACATCATAATGATATTGAAGACTTTTTTGTTACTGTTATGAAACTGAATCGATTAGGCTATAAAAATTAACCACCTATTTTTTTATTTAAACACATAAAAAAATATTTTACATAAAAAAAAGGCCAAGGTCCAAAAAAATAGGTCTTACAAAATTAGTTCATAGTAAGCTAAGGGGGGGTTCTGTATCGGAAATAGATCACTTTTGAAGAACAAAGAATTTTTTTTTTCACAAATTTTTTTTTTTTAATGTTAAATGTAAAAAAAAAATTTTCTTAATCGTTTCCGTTTCGTGCTAGGAACAAAAAAGTCTTCCAACACGTATATCTCTTTCTTTCAGAAATTGTGAAAAACCACAATTTTAGTTTTATTAGTATGGAATAGAAAGAATTAATTTTTTTTTACCAACTTACACGTGTTACATCATAATGGTCATGAAGACTTTTTTGTTACTGTTATGAAACTGAATCGATTAGGTTATAAAAATCAACCACCTATTTTTTTATTTAAATACCTACATAAAAAAATTTTTTACTTAAAAAAAGCCCAAGGTCCAAAAATTTTTATATAGGTTTTACTCCCTATATGATACAGAACCCTCCCTTAGCGTACTATGAACTAATTTTGAAAGAACTTATATAAATATGTATTATATTTACTTAATCGTTAACATAAAGTATACATGTTTATATAAGTACTGTAGGTATATAAGTATTCAGGTCTGAAATATGACATGAATAAAATACAATAAACAAATAAATATGAGTATCGATAACAGTGTCGATTGTTTATTGATCGCCGTAGTCAATCCCTAACAAGGTCGTATTCGTGCCCCGCGGATTCCGATGTCTGGTCATAACCGAAAGGGCACACTGGTCATATATACGGGTTTTAAAATTTTGCGGAAGATCAGACCTTAGGGCGAATTTTAACTTTCCGAATGGCGCCCGTGGACAGGAAAACGGAGTGTGCGAAGACCACCCGCCAGGTGGGACGACGACATCAAGTACGTCGCCGGAGAGCTGTGGTTCCGTACCGCTGAAGGCCGGGAGGACTTGAGGAAAATTGGAGAGGCGTATGTCCAGCAGTGGACGCTTACACGCTGACTGACTGGCTTTGTTTAAAATTATTAACCGTAACCGACGAGCACGCATGAAGAACATTATGAGAGTGCAAGAGGCGGCGGAGGTGTGTCAGGATCTAGTCTGGCGCGTGGAGATCCGTCGTCTCTGCCTACCCCGCCGGGAGACGGGCGCGACGCTATCTGTGTGTATGTGTGTGTTTTGTTTCAGGCTGTAAACACGTCAACGACAAGGCGGTGACTTGCCTCGCTACCTACTGCCCCGACCTGGAGGTTCTCAACGTGCAGGGATGCGACGTGAGTACTTAAAATGGTTGAAAAAATTATTATCACACCTTACTATGACCGTTGGAGTAACCGTGTCCTACACTGGCGGCTGCTCACAGCCGCCGCCACAGTGCGGTGGTACCAACCCGGGCGGGTTAAACCCTACCACCTAGTAATATAAGAAGGGAGACATATGTCTTAGTCGCCTTTTACGACATACACGGGGAGAGATGCTGTGGGGCTATTCTTTTAAAGTACCGGCCCCACACGGTACAAAGGGGTTGCACGATGCGATCCCTCCATCCCCATTCTACCGTCGTTCCACGCGCAACAGGTTGGGAATGCTGGATGCATTCCGATATCCTCCACCTGCCGATATCCCCCCATTTAGGAAAAATCGATGCTGTAAATCCTTTAGTCACAGGGTTGCGTACATGTGGGGTGCACTCCCACCTGCATCCTTATTCCTCTAATGTACAGTCTGCTGGGATCCTTCAAACATAATGTGAAGGTGCACCTAGCCGGCCGACATGGTATTCGCAGCCCCCGTCAATATCCGAATGCCCGTGGGCGCCGTTGGACTACACCTCTGCGCTAGTCTGGAGCGCGCCATGTGTAGTGCTTCCCATAAAAAAAAAACTGGGCTGTCACAATATTTTGATTGTCACTTAACTGTCGTTGTTACAAAAAAAAAACATATTCAGTAAAGGGATGACACACCCTACATGCCACCGTGTGGGGTCGGTACTTAAAAAGAATAGCCCCACTGCATCTCTCCCAGTTGCATGTCGTAAAAGTCGACTAAGGGATAAGGAAATTCGTCAGCCTCGGTAGCTCAGCGGTGCGGTCAGTGGGCTGTTGTTAAGCAACGCTGAGCGCAGTCAGTATTTGGATGGATGACCGCTCGACCGTTGGAGGCTGACCGTGGTTCGGATTCCAAGTTAAACTGTAGGTCCCTTCCCTTCTTACCTTACTAGGTGGTAGTGTTTATCCCGGCCGGGTTGGTACCACCGCACTGAGCGAAACGTCGGTCGAAACGGCTATGCAAATAGTTCGTGTTTTCTGTCCAGTTCAGTGTAGCCGGCGCGAAATGAAGGGAAGCACTGATATGGCACCTAGTTCACCGCGGTGTTATGGGCTGACATCGCGGATGTTGTAGGTGATGTAGCCAAACGAGTCAGTTTCAATAAAAAAAATTAAAACGATAACATCGCCGAACCTGCTAGACGTGCAAGTACCGTCGCATGGTGGACAATAAATAATAACACTAAATAACTCGGCCGGTGGGCGAGTGGTTTGGGCATCAGCTCCTCATGCGAGAGGTCCGCGGTTCGAATCCCGTCGGCGTGTACCAATGAGTTTTTTCTGATGAAAAAATTTACGTGCATACACCTACACCTGCTGCTTCACCGTTCGGAACCGGTGTAAAACTGTTGGTCCCTTCCCTTGCCCCTTACTAGGTTGTAGGCTCAAATTGTAGCCGACTGGGTTGGTACCGCCGTACTGGATGTAAGATGGCCGCATAGCAGCCTCGGTTGTGTTCTCTAGTCCAGTATACCCAGCAATCCAGGGAAGTCTCCGGTATGGCACCTATCTTCTCGGAGGTGATATTGGCTGGTCGGAGCATGCACTTTAGCCCCTCCAACTCAGACACACATACCGGATTACATAAAAAAAAAAACTTAACTGTCGTCTAACACATGACTGCAGACGCTGACCGACGCTTCGATATCGGTGCTCGGCGGCGCGATGCGTCGGCTCTGCGTGTCGGGGTGCGCGCGGCTGACGGACGCGTCTCTCTCGGCGCTCGCCGTGCGCTGCCCGGACCTGGTCACACTGGAGCTGGCGCAGTGCTGCCGGCTCACAGACGTCGGCTTTCAGGCGCTCGCGAGGGTGAGTGTCGCACTGTCATTGTGTGTTCAGTCGGTCGGACAGTCAGTTAGTCATTCCGTTAGAATGTTAATCGGTCAGTTAGAGAGTGAGTCGGTATGCCATTCATTTAGAAAGTCAATCGGTCAGTCATTCATTTAGAAAGTCAATCGGTCAGTCATTCATTTAGAAAGTCAACCGATCAGTCATTCAGTTAGAGAGTCAGTTGGTTAGTCATACGGTTAGAAAGTCAGTAGATCAGTCATTCAGTTAGAGAGTCAGTTGGTCAGTCATACGGTTAGAAAGTCAGTAGATCATTCAGTTAGAGAGTCAGTTGGTCAGTCATACGGTTAGAAAGTCAGTAGATCAGTCATTCAGTTATGCCGCGTACACATTTGTGTGTCATGTAATGTATCATGTAATGTAACGCACGAATTTGCCGTACACATTGCTGTAATGTAACACGTAATGTAACACAATTCCCATAGTCTGGACGTCTAGCGAGCGCGAGCCGAGCCTACATCGAGCACGATACGAGCATTACAAGCTCGCAGCGATCCGTCGGTTGTCGGTTTTTTGACGAACACAAAGGGGTTCGCAGTGCGCTCGGGCCAGTAGCGTGGACGGTTGTGTTTTCGACGAGCACGAGCACGAAGCGAGCGCGCAACTTGGCTTGGCCTTGGCAGTCCTAAAAATGAAAACTTTTACAAAAAACATAAACTAGATGCATGGGCGGAAAAAGTGAACGTAATGTCCATGACTGATGAAAAATGCAAAACTAAAATCGTAAGTCTTCTGGCTTGTTTGTTGTTTTTTCATCAGTTGGTGTATTATCAAAAATGAAGCACTGACAATCTTCAGAGCGAGAAGTTGATCGTCGCCCTCCATGTGCTTCGCGTCGCGTGTTCGCGGCAAACTGGCGGAAACAGATGCTCGTTCGAGGCTCGTAGTGAAGGCTCGCTTCGTGCTCGCGAGACGTCCACACTGATGAAATGTTACGTTACATGGTACATTACATGATACGTTACACCAATGTGTACCCGCCATTAGAGAGTCAGTTGGTCAGTCATACGGTTTAGAGAGTCAGTCGGTCATTCATTTAGAAAGTCCACCGATCAGTCATTCAGTTAGAGAGTCAGTTGGTCAGTCATATGGTTAGAAAGTCAGTCGGTCATTCATTTAGAAAGTCCACCGATCAGTCATTCAGTTAGAGAGTCAGTTGGTCAGTCATACGGTTAGAAAGTCAGTAGATCAGTCATTCAGTTAGAGAGTCAGTTGGTCAGTCATACGGTTAGAAAGTCAGTAGATCAGTCATTCAGTTAGAGAGTAAGTTGGTCAGTCATACGGTTAGAAAGTCAGTCGGTCATTCATTTAGAAAGTCCACCGATCAGTCATTCAGTTAGAGAGTCAGTTGGTCAGTCATATGGTTAGAAAGTCAGTCGGTCATTCATTTAGAAAGTCCACCGATCAGTCATTCAGTTAGAGAGTCAGTTGGTCAGTCATACGGTTAGAAAGTCAGTAGATCAGTCATTCAGTTAGAGAGTCAGTTGGTCAGTCATACGGTTAGAAAGTCAGTAGATCAGTCATTCAGTTAGAGAGTAAGTTGGTCAGTCATACGGTTAGAAAGTCAGTCGGTCATTCATTTAGAAAGTCCACCGATCAGTCATTCAGTTAGAGAGTCAGTTGGTCAGTCATACGGTTAGAAAGTCAGTAGATCAGTCATTCAGTTAGAGAGTCAGTTGGTCAGTCATACGGTTAGAAAGTCAGTAGATCAGTCATTCAGTTAGAGAGTAAGTTGGTCAGTCATACGGTTAGAAAGTCAGTCGGTCATTCATTTAGAAAGTCCACCGATCAGTCATTCAGTTAGAGAGTCAGTTGGTCAGTCATACGGTTAGAAAGTCAGTAGATCAGTCATTCAGTTAGAGAGTCAGTTGGTCAGTCATACGGTTAGAAAGTCAGTAGATCAGTCATTCAGTTAGAGAGTCAGTTGGTCAGTCATACGGACGGTACGGTCAGTTGGACGGTTCAGTCATTCAGTTAAAATGTTAGTCGGTCAGTATATTCAGTATAACCTTTGTGAATGTGAAGTGCTCATTCACAGTAGAAGCTGTATTCTTGGGGGTTATATTTTTACCCCATACCAAATACACGCAGACGCACTCAAGCCCGAGAATATAACTCGGTTCATAGCGGAAATCGGACTTGGGAGGTGAGGTATAAACTGTTGAGAGATCACAATAGATCTTCCTAGTTCGCAGTGACAACAGGGCTCAGGGGCCCTAACTCTCACACTTTAAATCATGTTCCGCGATCCAATGTATGAAGTGTATCGTTGACTGTGTGTTGCGGTTACGTCCGCAGAGTTGCCGCCTGCTGGAGAGGATGGACCTGGAGGAGTGCGCCCTTATCACCGACACAACGCTCGTGCACCTCGCGATGGGGTGCCCGCGCATCGAGAAACTGGTACACTGACACGCTCTCCTTTCACCATTAAGTGGGGGTACTAGGCAAAAGCACTTCGTATTTCCCTAACCATAGCCATATTTCAAGTGATTTATCTATAATTTATATGCCTATAGTTAGGTAAAGATTCAAGGTATAATGTGAATACATAATTTTTAATTTAATCTTATAAATTCCCTTAAAAATATGTGGTTGAAAAGTAGTAAAATCGTTCAAAAATGCCTTCGCTATTTCCCTCGCCCTTTTTTACAAATGCATCTAATACGAAAAATGCTTCAGCTTAGAGTCAATAAGACTAAGAATCATCTAACTAAATAAATTCAAACGCTTACAGAATAAATGGTTTTTCACTGAACTATCTTTTAACATTCTAAATTTTGGGCTGTTGCCGTGCGCGAGCGTTTTTTGTATGGACATATTTGTAATGAAATTAGCAAATGCATTTTCGAACGTTTTTACCACTTTTCACCCACTTATTTTTCAGAAAATTTATAAGATTATATTACAATAATCTATCACACATTATACCTTGAATCTTTACCTAACTATAAGCATATAAATTATAATTATATCTATTGAAATATGGCTATATTAGGATAATAAGATGTGATGTTTTTTGCCTACATAGGTAATGTTTCTAATTGAAGATGCTCGCTGGGCTTGACAGAAATATGGAAGTAGCTCTTCAGACCGTGATAAACGCCAAATACGCAAAAAGTGCAGCAAAGAAAGTCCAAAACTGAAAAATTGGCACACATTGAGAAAATTAAAAAAATACCAACATAAAATTTGGTTCCTTACCAACGAGGCTGCTATGCGGCCATCTTACATCCACTACGCGTGGTATCAACCCAGTCGGCTACAATTTGAGCCTACCACCTAGTAAGGGGCAAGTGAAGGGACCTACAGTTTTACACCGGTTCCGAACGGTGAAGCAGCGGGTGTAGGTGTGCACGCAAATTTTTTCGTCAGAAAAAACTCATTGGTCACGCCGACCAGATTCGAACCTCGGACCTCTCACATGAGAAGCCGATGCCCAAACCACTCGGCCACTCGCGATTTGCTTGAGATTGCTCGGCCGCTTGTCTAGTTCAGACGGCCGAAGCGGGCATACTTTGACTGAGAATAAATTTCTCTTTTGCAGACGTTGTCGCACTGCGAACAGATCACGGACTACGGCATAAAGCAGCTGTCCCTCTCGCCGTGCGCCGCCGAGCACCTCACTGTTTTAGGTCAGTGCTTGTGGCTGTTTTGTTGTTTGTGGCTGTTTTGTTGTTTGTGGCTGTTTTTTTGTTTGTGGCTGATTTGTTGTTTGTGACTGTTTTGTTGTTTGTGGCTGTTTTCGTTGTTTGTGACTTTTTGTGTTTGTGCCTGTTGTTTGTTGCTATTTGTGTTTGTGGTTGTTTTGTGTTTGTGCATGTTTTGTGTTTGTGGATGTTTTGTATTTGTGGCTGTTTTGTTGTTTGTGGCTGTCTTGTGTTTGTGGCTGTTTTCGTTGTTTGTGACTTTTTGTGTTTGTGTCTGTTGTTTGTTGCTATTTGTGTTTGTGGTTGTTTTGTGTTTGTGGATGTTTTGTGTTTGTGGATGGTTTGTATTTGTGGCTGTTTTGTTGTTTGTGGCTGTTTTATGTTTGTGGCTTTCTTGTGTTTGGGGCTTTTTTGTGTTTGTGGCTGTTTTGTGTTTGTGACTTTTTGTGTTTGTGTATGTTATTTTATGTTTTATGTTAGTACTAAGCACATACTCGCTTTATATATATTTTTAATTAGAAAAATGCAAATCGAAAATCATTGGAAAAAATACATCCCAACCAGGATTTGAACCTGGGTCTCTGGCTTGAGCCGCCAACGCGATAACCAACTACACCACCGGACGTTACATATTATGTCCAAATTTTCGATCTACTGCCACTGCATCTTCATGAATGATGTCGCATAATTTTTGCGATCAGTCAACTTGCACGGTTCTACATTGAACCTTGTAACGTAATAATACGAACCTTGTAATAATATGTAACGGCCCGGTGGTGTAGTTGGTTATCGTGTTGGCGGCTCAAGCCAGAGACCCAGGTTCAAATCCTGGTCGGGATGTATTTTTTCCAATGATTTTCGATTTGCATTTTTCTAATTAAAAATATATATAAAGCGTGCGTAGTTACTAACATAAAACATAAAATATTATTAAAACCCTCAAGTCAACTTCTAGTGTCCGATACCAAATACGACTTTGGTGACGACAGCATAAGGTTCAATGTAGAACCGTGCAAGTTGACTGATCGCAAAAATTATGCGACATCATTCATGAAGATGCAGTGGCATACATACATACATACATATCACACACGCTGAATCCCGACAATCGGGGTAAGCAGAGTAATCGGTGTTGTGCTGCAAGAACTCTGGTAAATTACAGGACAACACCGACCACCTCATTTCGGAAAGTATTCGAACAAGATTCAATCGATCAAGCAGCAAGTAAGGCACGAAGACCCTGCTGCATGACTCGGTGGAAGTACCGTGCCAAGGTGAGAGGTGGCGAGCCCGTCGCCCTTTAGCACGGCATCTTGTCCTTATCCCTTAGTCGCCTTTTACGACATGCATGGGGTGAGATGCAGTAGATGAGAGTGGCAATAGATCGAAAATTCGGAGATCATTTTGTGTATGTTGTTTGTTGCTATTTGTGTTTGTGGTTGTTTTGTGTTTGTGGCTGTCTTGTGTTTATATAGTATAGTATATTTGTCAACCTTGGTAGCTCTGTGGTGCGGTCGGTCGACGGTTGTTAAGCAACCCTGAGCCCCAGGATCATCAATCCCGGAATCCCGGGGGATGTCCGTATAAACATCATCATTCATGTTCATTGACCCCAAATGGTCGCGACCTACGCCGATCACTAGTTATTAAGCAACCCTGAGCGCGGTCAATACTTGGATGGGTGACCGCTCGATTATAATAATAACGCATGTATGTAATGTTTTTTTTATGGACACTGACACGGTTGGCTACATCACCTGCAACATCCGTAATGTCAGCCCATAACACCGGGCGAACTAGGTGCCATGTCAGTGCTTCCCTTCATTTCATGTCGTCTACACTGAACTGGACGGAAAACACGAACTGTTTACATAGCCGTTTCGACAGACGTATCGCTCAGTGCGGTGGTACCAACCCGGCCGGGATAAACCCTATCACCTAGTAAGATAAGAAGGGAAGGTACCTACAGTTTAACGTGGAATCCGAACCGCGTTCAGCCTCCAACGGTCGAGCGGTCACCCATCCAAGTACTGACCGCGCTCAGCATTGCTTAACAACAGTCGACTGACCGCACTACTGAGCTAGCGAGGCTGACGAATTTCCTTATCCCTTAGTCGACTTTTACGACATGCGACGGGGAGAGATGCATTGGGGCTATTCTTTTTAAGTACCGGCCCCACACGGTACAGTACACGGTGCGTAATGTAGTGCGATGTGGTGTGGCCGCAGGTCTGGACAACTGCCCGCTAGTGACGGACGGAGCGCTGGAGCACCTCACCTCGTGCCGCAACCTGCAGCTGATAGAGCTGTACGACTGCCAGCTCGTCACGCGCAACGCCATCCGACAGCTGCGCGTAAGCACTCGAACTCAATTACCAGTACCAGAGCCAACTGTCATTGTCTCCCTCTACGGAGAAAAGCCATGCTGCATCGTAATAGCCACAGTGCGACGTTGCTATCGCTTACTCGCTCTCGCTTCCCTGCCGATGGCAGGAGCGAGAGAGAAACATGAAATCGCTCACCCTTCATCGGGAGACCGTCGCAATCTTCGTGTTTCTCTCTCGCTCCTGTCACAGGGTGGCAAGCGAGAGCGAGTAAGCGATAGAAACGTCTCACTGGGGCTATGACGATGCAGCATGGCTTGTCTCCGTAGAGGGAGACGAATGACAGTCGGCTCTGCCAGTACCCTATCACGAGATTTAACATACACCAAGCATACATACATGAAGCGGAAGGTGGCCGAAAGGTTTCGGCATCGGCTTCTCATGCGAGAGGTCCGAGGTTCGAATCCGGTCGGCGTGCACCAATGAGTTTTTTCTCTCGAAAAAATTTACGTGCATACCTACACCCGCTGCTTCATCGTTCGTAACCTTCCCTTGCCCCGCACTATAGTAGCATTCCATAAAAAAAAACCCCCGATTGTCGGGATAAAGTGTGCTGTACATGTGATAATGCCTGTATGTTTTGTTCCACCGACAGAATCACCTGCCGAACATAAAAGTGCACGCCTACTTCGCGCCGGTGACGCCGCCGGTGGCGGGCGGCGGCCGGCCCCGCTACTGCCGCTGCTGCAACATCATCTGAGAGCGGCCGTAGTCGCCGCGACGCGCGCCGCGCCAACCGCGCTCCGTGCGCCGGTAGCGACGCCCGCGGCGACGAGAGTGGCACTAGAGTGGCTAGATCTGTGTTCGCGGCACCTTTAGGCGCGATGCTTTTGGCACGCCATCTTGCGCGGGCATTGAACACTGTGTACGTGGCGCTAAAGGCAGAGTTTACGACGTAGGCAGAATTATGTTTTTGGTTCACGCGAGCCTGCATGATCTTTGTGAACTTTGTAGACTAAGCCCGTAGTTGAACTATGTTTACTGCGACAATGTCGACGACGGCGCACCGAACTGCGCTCCGTGCGCGGGGATGTTTGTGGCGCAAGAGTGGCTAGATCTGTGTTCGCGGCACCTTAGGCGCGATGCTTTTGGCGCGCCATCTTGCGCGGGCATTGAACACTGTGTTCGTGGCGCTAAACGGGGAGTTTACGACATAGGTAGAATTATGTTTTTGGTTCACGCGAGTTTGCACGGTCGTTGTGGGCTATGTGAGCGCGTGCGCCGCGTTTTTGACATGCAATCTCGCGGTAGACTAAGCCCAGAGTTGAACTATGTTTACTGCGACAATGTCGACGACGGCGCACCGAACTGCGCTCCGTGCGCCGGTAGCGACGCCCGCGGCGACGAGAGTGGCACTAGAGTGGCTAGATCTGTGTTCGCGGCACCTTTAGGCGCGATGCTTTTGGCACGCCATCTTGCGCGGGCATTGAACACTGTGTACGTGGCGCTAAAGGCAGAGTTTACGACGTAGGCAGAATTATGTTTTTGGTTCACGCGAGCCTGCATGATCTTTGTGAACTTTGTAGACTAAGCCCGTAGTTGAACTATGTTTACTGCGACAATGTCGACGGCGGCGCACCGAACTGCGCTCCGTGCGCGGGGATGTTTGTGGCACAAGAGTGGCTAGATCAGTGTTCGCGGCACCTTAGGCGCGATGCTTTTGGCGCGCCATCTTGCGCGGGATTGAGCACTATGTTCGTGGCGCTAAAGGCAGAGTTTACGACGTAGGTAGAATTATGTTTTTGGTTCACGCGAGTTTGCGCAGTTGCTGTGGACTATTATCGGCGCGCGAGCTCATGCGCTGCGCGGCCAGAAGTAAGGATGGAAGGGGGAGGCGCGCTTCCCACCCGCGTCCTACCGCGCGGGGGTTAGTCGGAGTGTTGGCCGCATTCCACGCGTCGCATGAGCTCGCGCGCGTACAGTATGTGGGAGAGGGCGCCGCGTTTTTGACATGTAATCTCGCGGTGGACTAAGCCCAGAGTTGAACTATGTTTACTGCGACAATGTCGACGACGGCGCACCGAACTGCGCTCCGTGCGCGGGGATGTTTGTGGCACAAGAGTGGCTAGATCTGTGTTCGCGGCACCTTAGGCGCGATGCTTTTGGCGCGCCATCTTGCGCGGGCATTGAACACTGTGTTCGTGGCGCTAAACGCAGAGTTTACGACGTAGGTAGAATTATGTTTGGGCTATGTGGGCACGGGCGCCGCGATTTTGAAATGCAATCTGTGTTTAAAGCGTGCAATCTCGTGGTAGACTAAGCCCAGAGTTGAACTATGTTTACTGCGACAATGTCGACGACGGCGCACCGAACTGCGCTCCGTGCGCGGGGATGTTTGTGGCGCAAGAGTGGCTAGATCTGTGTTCGCGGCACCTTAGGCGCGATGCTTTTGGCGCGCCATCTTGCGCGGGCATTGAACACTGTGTTCGTGGCGCTAAACGCAGAGTTTACGACGTAGGTAGAATTATGTTTGGGCTATGTGGGCACGGGCGCCGCGATTTTCAAATGCAATCTGTGTTTAAAGCGTGCAATCTCGTGGTAGACTAAGCCCATAGTTGAACTATGTTTACTGCGACAATGTCGACGACGGCGCACCGAATTGCACTCCGTGCGCCAGTTGCTAAGCTTGCGGCGGCCGTGATTATGATAACGATTTAACGTGTGAGAGTTAGGCCCCCCTGAGTCCTGTTGTCACTGCGACCTAGGAAGATCTATTGTGATATCTCTAAAGTTTATACCTAACCCCCCAAGTCCGATTTCCGCTATGAACCGAGTTATATTCTTGAGGGTTTGAGTGCATGTATTTGGCATGGGTTAAAAATATAACAGTCACGAATACGGCATCTACTGTGAATGAGCACTTCACATTCACAAAGGATGTGTACGAGCGTTTCATCCTCTTTTATACAAGAAGCCCCCGCGCACCCGTGTGTCGCTAAGGCACATTCGGTGTAGGTGTTTGTTTAGTCTGCAGTGTCCTGTTAAGCTCCTTGTTAGGGCTCTTATGTCGTTCCGGTTTAGGTTCTATACCTCGGAAGTGAATTTACGCGAGTACCCAGTAAACAGTGTGCTTGTGGCACCAGATGAAGCCGTTTTAGCACTGGACGGAGTGTTTGTGGCATAAGAACAATACTTTTGGCACGCAAGCCTGGAGGGAATGTAATTTGGGCTTATGCTTCTGGCATCGGACGCAGCTTTTTTGCGCTAGTCTTAGAAATTTCGGAAAGAGCCTTTCGGATGTCCGAGCTGAAGTTTGCCTTGCAGTAAAGTTTGTGTGTGTTTTTTTATGTATTCCGGTGTGGGTGGCTGAGTCGGAGGGGCCAATGCGCATGCTCCGACCAGCCAATATCACCTCCGAGAAGGTAGGTGCCATACCGGAGACTTCCCCGGATTGCTGGCTATACTGGATTAGAGGAGAACACAACCGAGCCTTTTATGCGGCCATCTTACATCCAGTACGGTGGTACCGACCCAGTCGGCTACAATTTGAGCCTACCCCCTAGTAAGGGACAAGAGAAGGGACCTACAGTTTTACACCGGTTCCGAACGGTGAAGCAGCAGGTGTAGGTATGCACGTAAATTTTTTCGTCAGAAAAAACTCATTGGTAGAGTGTTTTCATTTTGCGAAGGCACGAGGGGTACGAGGTAGGAAGTGGTGCGAGAGGCGACCGCGCGGAGCTCAGTAGAGAACGAACTCGATGCCCAGTCGGTACACACGTTCTACACGTCTCCGCGTCGTCGCTCCGTCGAACCGAGTCGTTCCCTGAGCTCCGTGCGGTTTCACACCGCTTCCTACCTCATACCCCTCGTGCCTTCGTAAAATGAAAACACTCTTCACGCCGACCGGATTCGAACCTCGGACCTCTCGCATGAGAAGCCGACGCCCAAACCACTCGGCCACCTGCCGCTCTAGGAGTCTACTGGCGCGTTTGTACTTTGAAACGAAATGCCGAATCTTTAATGAAAAGAAAATGGCACATGTTAAAAACATTTAGCAAACTACGTTACAAGGTCACCTCTTAATTTTCCTGTTTTATTCTTGTGATTAGTATAAGAGTGCTATTACAGAAATATTTTTGGTTTTTTTTTTGGTACGAAAACGCGGTTAGATTCCTTATACAACATGTCCCAAAACTCAACGTCAAGCGGGAACCAGGGAGTAGGCCAGTTTATGACTACCCAGGGAAAAATAAGAAAACAAAATCTGAGTAATTTATTTTTTATGATATGAGCATTTTTTGAAAAACTTTGAAAATTTACATCTCGTACAACATTTTTAGGTACTACGACTACAAATTTGCAAATATAATTGTTAAATTTTTTTTATTGGTAGCCTAACTAAATAACTCTGCTATTGATAACTATCCCAAATAAAACCAGAATGCCTGTATTTTTACCAAAAAAAATATTCCGTATTTTCTAAAAAAATAAATGACTTGAGATTTTTTGACGTGATAACGTCACGTCTTATAAATTGATGAACACCGGCTGCACGCACGAAAAAGTGTCACGTTCCATCTGAGCCTGTGTGTGCAAGCGAGAGCGCGTAACAAGCGATAGAGAGGCACAATCGGCCCAAGCGTCGGCTTGTACACATTTATCTCTCTGGTTCTAAAGTACCAGGGCAGCAGAAATTGACGTTATCACGTAAAACTATCGTCCGTAAACCGACTTTACAGACAACCAATTTTTTTTTTCAAATATTTATTTATTTATTTTTTTTTTTTTTATGGAAACTGACACGGTTGGCTACATCACCTACAACATCCGTGATGTCAGCCCATAACACCGGGTGAACTTGGTGCCACGTCAGTGCTTCCCTTCGGTCGTGCCGGCTACACTGAACTGGACGGAAAACACAAACTATTTACATAGCCGTTTCGACCGACCTTTCATTCAGTGCGGTGGTACCAACCCGGGCGGGTTAAACCCTACCACCTAGTAATATAAGAAGGGAGTCATATCCCTTAGTCAAATTTTTCCCTGGGTTAAACTGGTTTAAACTGGCCTACTCCCTGGGTCCCGCTTGACGTTGAGTTTTGGGACACGTTGTAGATACAAGATGTACCAATAGCATTCGATTGGATTGGAGACGCGTGAGGCACGGTGTGACCAAGTACAGTCTCGGGTCGTTAAAGAGGGTCGTGAATAGGCACCTTGTCAGGCCGGCACGGCATTCGCAACCCCGCGTACGACCGAATGTCCATGGGCGTCGTTAGACACCTTATGGGTTAAACTTATGGCAGCCCTACCTCTAATCAACCCTTTTTTTTATGGAAACTGACACATTTGGCTACATCACCTACTACATCCGTGATGTCAGCCCATAACACCGGGTGAAGTGTGCCGTGTCAGTGATTCACTTCGGTCGTGACAGAACCCAAATGCCCTTTGGTATTAATAAACGGGTCCTTCGAGCCTTTCTGTCATACGTATGCTGTTACAGTGAACAAGGTGCCGTGAATCACTCTCTGGGACAATGATCTATAATTATAAATGTATTTAATAATTTTAATGTAACACTATGATTATCAAAAATGCATTTTAAACATAAACAAAAAAAAAATCCACGAAAAAAACGCTTGGAGCAAGTTTGAAAATGTTTTGACGCACTTTTTAAGCGTCTTTAGAAGTAATTATTATTAAGTGTTACTTATATTAAATATGTCTTATTTAAGTAGTGGACTGTATATAACTACGTATGTGTATGACAATTTAGTAAATAATTTTGTATGTAAACAATTATTAACAGTGAATGAAATGTCTTTTATTTTTTTCCTTACCATTAAATAATCTTTGAAAAATTTGCCTTCACTTGACGGAAAGGGAAATAATAACAAAAATATGAATTTTTCAATTTCCACTTAGGGTATAACGTTTGTGACATATAATCTGTCATACATCACAGGAACTTATTTCGATAAATTGTTCCTACAGATATTGACGAAACGATTCACAAACAACAGTTACAAAACAGTACAACAGTACAACAGTAATGCCAAATTGTTTTGAGATTATCATTCGTAATAAACAGTTCACGCAATGCCAAATTGTTTTGAGATGATCTTTCGAAGTAACAGTTCACACAATGCCAAATTATTTTGAGGTGATCGTTCGAAGTAAACAGTTCACGCAATGCCAAATGGTTTATAGATTATCATTCGTAATAAACAGTTCACGCAATGCCAAATTGTTTTGAGATGATCTTTCGAAGTAACAGTTCACACAATGCCAAATTATTTTGAGGTGATCGTTCGAAGTAAACAGCACGCAATGCCAAATGGTTTTGAGATGATCTTTGGAAGTAAACAGTTCACGCAATACCAAATTGTTTTGAGATGATCTTTCGAAGTAAACAGTTCACGCAATGCCAAATTGTTTTGAGATGATCATTCATAATAAACAGTTCACGCAATGTCAAATTGTTTTGAGATGATTGTTCGAAGTAAACAGTTCACGCAATGCCAAATGGTTTTGAGATGATCGTTCGAAGTAAACAGTTCACACAATGCCAAATTGTTTTGAGGTTATCATTCGTAATAAACAGTTCACGCACTGCCAAATTGTTTTGAGATGATTGTTCGAAGTAAACAGTTCACGCAATGCCAAATGGTTTTGAGATGATCGTTCGAAGTAAACAGTTCACACAATGCCAAATTGTTTTGAGGTTATCATTCGTAATAAACAGTTCACGTAATGTCAAATTGTTTTGAGATGATTGTTCGAAGTAAACAGTTCACGCAATGCCAAATGGTTTTGAGATGATCGTTCGAAGTAAACAGTTCACACAATGCCAAATTGTTTTGAGGTTATCATTCGTAATAAACAGTTCACGCACTGCCAAATTGTTTTGAGATGATCTTTCGAAGTAACAGTTCACACAATGCCAAATTATTTTGATGTGATCGTTCGAAGTAAACAGTTCACGCAATGCCAAATTGTTTTGAGATGATCTTTCGAAGTAAACAGTGCACACAATGGCAAATGGTTTTGAGATGATCGTTCGAAATTAAGACTTTACGCAATGCCAAATTGTTTTGAGAGGATCTTTCGAAGTAACAGTTCACACAATGCCAAATGGTTTTGAGATGATCGTTCGAAGTAATACGCAATTCCAAAAGGTTTTGAGATGATATTTCGAATTCAACAGTTCACGCAATGCCAAATTGTTTTGAGATGATCTTTCGAAGTAAACAGTTCACGCAATGCCAAATTATTTTGAGATGATCATTCGTAATAACAAGTTCACGCAATGCTAAATGGTTTTGAGATGATCTTTCGAAGTAACAGTTGACACAATGCCGAATTGCTTTAAGATGATCTTTCGAAGTAAACAGTTCACACAATGCCAAATTGTTTTGAGATGTTATTTCGAAGTCAACAGTTCACGCAATGCCAAATTGTTTTGAGATGATCTTTCGAAGCAAACAGTGTACGCAATGCCAAATGGTTTTGAGGTGATCGTTCGATTACATTATTACGGGAGACGGAGGCGCAGAGTGCCTTTAAAACAATCTACGTAATGGTACAGTTCGATTTTTCGTTTTTAGTTTTCTCAAGTCTGTTTACTCTAATTGCGACACTTTCTAAAATCTTATTTTGAGCTTGAATCGTTTCTAAAACCTTCAAGACTTCATTTTGAACTTGCTTGCTGCTATCTTGCGTCCTTTTATCCTGGAATGTTTTGTTGTCAACTTGAGTCTTCCTGTTTTCAACTTGCATCTTGCAATTTTCCACTGGTATCTTCCTGTTTTCAACTTGCATCTTGCAATTTTCCACTTGCATCTTGCTGCTTTCAACTTGCATCTTGCTGTTTTCAGCTCGCCACTTGTTGTTTTTAACTTGAACCTTGTTGTTATCTTGGATATCCATATTTTTATCTGTTAGTTTTTCTGTGCTTTTGATGCAATTTACTTGAATCTCCTGGTTTCCAACTTGCAACGCGACGTTTTGGCCTTGCATCTTCATGTTTTCATCCTGCATGTCTGTGTCGTTGCCTTGTTTCTTTGTATTATCTTGTATTTTTTTATTATCTCGAATCTTGCCATTTTCTCCTTGTGTCTTGTTGTTTCTATCTGGAATCTTGTTCTTAACTTGCGTCTTGAAGTTTTCATTTTGCATTTTGTTGTCATCCTCTAGTTCCCTTGTTATATCTTGCATGTTGATATTCTCAGCTTGTGTATTCATTTTCAATTTTAATTGAGCATTTTCTAACTTGTCGTTGTTGTTTTTCGTGATCGCCCTGCCGCGGCTATCATTTTGTGTATTCGTGTTGTTAATTTGCATAATTATGTCACATTCTGGCGTCCTTTTGTCACTTTCTTGCATTTTTCTGCTCTTTTCCTGCCCTGTGTCACATTCTTGCATCTTTCTGTAATATTCTTGCTTTGTGTCACTATTTTTCACCTTTATGTCACCTTCTTGCATATTTTTGTCACCCTCTTGCATCTCATCGTTAATATTTTGCGCCGTGCTTTCTTTAATCTGTTCTCGCGTGTTATCTTTGAACAATCTCCTTTTTTCCATGATTCTATTTGCTTTTCTCTGTGCTATTTTTTTCTGGAAATATTCAAACAAGCTTTCAACTTTAGTTACGGTGTCTTCCGGGCTCAGGTTGCAGAAGAAACATATCCGGAAGTCTCTGACCCTGATGAAGTGCTGAGTGCACTTTTTGTGCATAATTCTCGTGCAAATACTGCACGATGCGCGCTCATCTTGGGTTTTCAGAATTTTTCCGCAGTGCGGTGCGCCACACGCGTCTGGCATGTCGGCAAGTTGACTCGATTTGTTTCTGAAATTGAAAATGGGTAAATATATTTATATATTTATTAATAATTTTTTTATGGAACCTGACACGGTTGTCTACATCACCTACAACATCCGCGATGTCAGATCATAACACCGGGTGAGCTAGGTGCCATGTCAGTGCTTCCCTTCGTTTCATGTCGGTGAAACTGACTGAACTGGACGGAAAACACGAAATATTTACATAGCCGTTTCGACCGACGTTTCGAATAGTGCGGTGGTACCAACCCGGCCGGGATAAACCCTACCACCTAGTAAGGTAAGAAGGGAAGGGACCTACATAGTTTAACGTGGAATCCGAACCACGGTCAGCCTCCAACGGTCGAGCGGTCACCCATCTAATTACTGACCGCGCTCAGCGTTGCTCAACAACCAGTCGACTGACCGCACCACTGAGCTACCGAGGCTGACGAATTTCCTTATCCCCTTTGTCGAATTTTACGACATGCGACGGGGAGAGATGCAGTGGAGCTATTCTTTTTAAGTTAGGACAAGAGGACAAGATAACTATCAACTCACTATTAAGCAATAAGTGAGTAACGATCGCACCTGTATGGGGCGATTCAACGATGCGTGGCAAAATTTTTAAGGATGATTCTGCAAAAAAAAAACGTTTTCTTTTTATCATGTGAGTTTCCTAACAGCTTCCTACTTTAATAAATATAGGTAATACCGTTCTTAAAAAAAAAAAATACAAATCCGCTATCAAGCAGTTCAGTGTAGCCGGCACGACCGAAGGGAAGCACTGACATGGCACCTAGCTCACCCGGTGTTATGGGCTGACATCACAGATGTTGTAGGTGAGGTGATGTAGCTAACCGTGTCAGTTTCCATAAGAAAAGATAAAAGATACCCAAGTAGGTATACAGCAGCGTGGTCTGGGTAAATTTTTAAGCGATTTGTTTACTAACATTGTTTGCTTACAGTATGATGCCATGGCGGCCCTATCTTATCATTTCAGACGAAAATAAAGATTCTATGAAAAGATAAAATTTCTACTTCCAACGGGCAGTGCGAAAACCGGCCAAGTGCGAGTCGGACTAGCGCGTCGAGGGTTCCGTACTACCACACAATTTTTGATTTTTTTTTTATGGAAACTGACACGGTTATCTACAACATCCGTGATGTCAGCCCATAACACCGGGTGAACTAGGTGGCATGTCAGCGCTTCCCTTCATTTCATGTCGGCTACTCTGAACTGGACGGAAAACACGAACTATGTACATAGCCGCTTCGACCGACGTTTCATTCAGTGCGGTGGTACGAACCCGGCCGGGATAAACCGTATCACCTAGTAAGGTAAGAAGGGAAGAGAGCTAAAGTTTAACGTGGAATCCGATCCACGGTCAGCCTCCAATTGGCCGAGCGGTCACCCATGCAAGTACTGACCGAGCTCAGCGTTGCTTAACAACAGTCGACCGACCGCACCACTGAGCTGCCGAGGCTGACATAATCCTTACCTATAATAAAATCCAACGTCTGCTTTCTGTCTGTCTGAGTGTCTGTCTGTCCGCTTATAACTCGAGAACCACTGAACCGATTTTAATAAAACAAAATTCTACGGATATAGCTTGATTCTTCCCATCAACTATAGGCTACTTACTATCACGCTAAATAGCTTATGAGGTTAGCAGTGAAGTGAAATATGAGAGCGGGCGGAGCCGCGGGCACAGCTTGTACAATATATTTGTGTTATATATAAAGGACAATGGGCGTTTTGGTACCCCCCACCAACTACCACCAACAGCAATGAGTCATATGTCGTTGGAAAGGTCTTTTAATATGTATCAATACTTACTATGACGGCTCATCCCAAAGAGTTGTGCTTTCGGAGATATACCGATTTTTTTATAATGCTATTAATAGTCTTCATTATACAAAAAACATGTTATAACATGTGAATGGTGCTGTATTATTTATTAACTCAGACAGAACATCGACTGTGACAAACCGCGGGCTATATTACCCTTTTCGTAGACCTCTGCTTTTTCCTGGAACTGTTAACTGTTATTATCGTTGACCTCTGCTTTCTCCTGGACTTGATAACTGAAACTATCGTTGACTTTGGCGTGAATTGTGGATTTATGAAACTACTTATGACTTAATTATCATTATGAACGAGTTTTATTTATATTATCCTCAATATATGACACCCAAAATAAAGTAGAGAGCAATAAATATAAAAACCTTAATATCTCTGAAAAAAAGGCTGCAAGCTTATTGATATAAAAAGTAGTACATTAATATTATTTTTGAACGGTTTTATTTAGCTTGACTCCGTATATTTGTTTGTTTCTTTGTTTGTTTCTATCTTTGTTTCAAATCTTGCAACAACTTTTTATTAATATTAAATGGTCCATAAAACGCTTTTCATTGGTTAAGCTAACACTTTTAGTTACAGAAATATTTAAGATTAATGTTGCTAGCCCGTCCCAGATTTTAATGATTAGATTCGAAATCCGCTCTCGCGTATATAAAATCTAAAATGACAGTGACAAGACAGATAACAAGTCCAGGAGAAAGCAGAGGTCAACGATAATAACAGGTAACAGTTCCAGGAAAAAGCAGAGGTCCACGATAAACACAGATCCCGGTAATAGTCGTCGAAAAGTAAAGTAATAGAAATGAAACGTCTTCCCTCACACAATACTATGTATGTATAACACTAGGTGGTAGGCTCAAATTGTAGCGGACTGGATTGGTACACCGTACTGGATGTAAGATGGCCGCATAGCAGCCTCGGCTGTGTTCTCCTGTAGTTCAGTATAGCCAGCAATCCAGGGAAGTCTCCGGTATGGCACCTACCTTCTCGGAGGTGACATTGGCTTGTCGAAACATGCACTTTGGCCCCTCCGACTACGCCACCCATACCGGATTATAAAAAAAAACTAGCTGTGCCCGCGGCTCCGCGCGCTCTCATATTTGACTTCTCTGCTAACCTCATAAGCCATTTAGCGTGATAGTAAGTAGACTATTAGTTGATGGGAAGAATCAAGCTTTCCTTAGAATTTTTTTTTATTAAAATCGGTTCAGTGGTTCTCGCGTTATAAGCGGACAAACATACATACATACATACATACATACATACATACATACATACATACATACATACATACATACATACAGACAGGACGAGAAGGAAGGATAAGGAAGGAAGGATACAATCGAACGACTACCTACCTGTATGCTGCCGCGCATACGCACGCATCTAGGAATGGCGGGGGAGGGGGGGAGGGGGGGGGGGGGGGGGGGGGGGTTCGGGCGAGGGGGTAATATAGCCCGCGGTTTGTCACAGTCGATGTTCTGTCTGAGTTAATAAATAATACAACACCATTCACATGTTATAACATGTTTTTTGTATAATGGAGACTATTAATAGCATATATAAAAAAATCGGTATATCTCCGAAAGCACAACTCTTTGGGATGAGCCGTCATAGTAAGTATTGATACATATTAAAAGACCTTTCCAACGACATATGACTCATTGCTGTTGGTGGTGGTTGGTGGGGGGTACCAGAGTCCATACATTTTTGCCCATCCTCCTTTACAATTTTTGTTTTAATTTTTTTTTCTTTCATTCAGTTCAGGATGCTTAACGCGAGCCCGGTTCACATTTTTGGATGATTGTTAATATTTTGTTGTTTTAATTTAAAGCTTGTGCACTATAATCATTAATCACACCAAGTGTGACGCTTGTGTGTATTGAGTAACGTTTTTACGAAAAAAAGCTAAAAAAGAAAGTTGTGACATCGTGGAACGCCCGACGGAAGAGAAGCTTCTTACGCTTTGCTGAAGAAATATAAAGCGGGTACATTAGTATTAAATAACAATAATTAAATTACAAATTTAAACGCCCGACACTTAAAAAGTGAAAAGTCATTTCCGTGACCGCTAAGTAAATACCTCCGCAGCTATGAGTTTTTATATTTTATGCTCCCCCTACTCCTTTAAGTAAGTAAACGGTAATGATTTTTGACTTTTAAAGGGCAGGCGATTTTTTAAATTTGTAATTGAACTTTTATTTCAAGCTTTTTTTTAAAAACCTCATCCACATTCGTCCATCTGTGAGAAGTAATTTTTTTATTACTTCATAATTACTTAATTACTTGATTACTAACACAGCTGAGAACCATCTCGGTTAAACCAGCTTTCTAATAAAAAAAACCGCATCCAAATCGGTCCATCTGTGAGACGTAATTTTTTTATTACTTCATAATTACTTAATTACTTGATTACTAACATAGCTGAGAACCATCCCGGTTAAAACAGCTTTCTAATAAAAAAAACCGCATCCAAATCGGTCCATCCGTTTAGGAGCTACGATGCCACAGGCAGACACACAGATACACACGTTAAACTTTAATAACAACCCTCTTTTTGCGTGGGGGGTTAAAAATTAAATAAAAACAGTAAGCTCACCTCACGCCACTCCGTATGAACACAACTGAAGTTTGACTGAAAATAAAAACTCGCGACCAGTAGTAGAACCATATAGTTACTTATAATTTATAATATAGGTACGGCCGTTAATTTATGTTACAAGCAATATTTCTGTAGACAACTTTGAACTTAATTACAAAGAGTTAGAGTGCTAAGTCTAGTGAACACAAATTCTTAGTTACTTCGTCGACTTGATAATATTGTTGTTATTAGAATTTAAACTTTACTGTGTACACCTTAGGGTGCACTAAGTGCTGAGTAGATTTTATTTCAATATGTCTCGCAGAATACACCTTTTTAGGGTTCGAAGCGGAATGCGGAAGCCTGTTACTGAGTCTACGCCGCCGTCTGTCTGTCTGTATGTCCTACTGCTGTATCTTTTGAACAGTATTAGGTAGCCGGTTGAAATTTTCACAGAATAGGTATGAGCATGTATGAGTTATTATGGCGAATATGCCATCAAATAATAAAAAAGCAAAAAGTAAAAATTTCTTTTTTTTCTGTTTCTGTTCTGTTTAATGTTTCTTTTTTTTAAGTATTGTTAGGATATAAAAAAAAATCGGCCAATTGCGAGTCGAACTCGCGCACCGAGGGTCCCGTCCGTATCGCCATGCCATGGCTAGCGCCACTCACGCCATCTAGATGGCGTGTTATGAAATACTTCATATTATTTTAATGTCATGGTTAGTTAAAATGCTTCATAATCTATTCGGTAGATGGCGCGCGCATACACTTTTTGCTTTCTTCTATGGGAACCCCCGTGAATTTTTAACTTTTTCTTATTTTTATTATTTGTTATATCGGCCATAATAAACACATATTCTGTGAAAATTTCAACCTTGTTACCTATTACGGTTCAAGAGATACATCCCTCGGACAGACGGACGGACGGACAGACAGACGGCGTAGGCTTAGTAATAGGGTCCCGTACCGGATACGGAACCCTAAAAATAGATTATGCTTATTTTTGGTTTTTGCTCTTTAATAAAAACGCTAAGACAACATACACAAAATCAAATCAAAATCAAATCGTTTATTTGTTCAGGCACTTGTCCCATCGCACACACAACAAATTCAAATACAGCATTCAGTAAACATTAAATATTAAAGTATTAAAATAAATACAAATTAAATGAATTGAATTAATTGAAATAAAATAATAAAGAATAAAAAAATGCGTCTTCAGTCATCAAAATAAAAAAATAAAAATACAAATTGTCTACACTTAGTAATACTTACAAAAATAAAATAAAATAATAAAATTGTCTTTAATAAATTATAACTTATACCTAATACTTAATAATTTATTCATTTTAAAAATTCATAATAATATATATACATGCCAACATTTTCAATAATTAAATTTTCGCTGGTCATGACACGACCAAGAAATGCTGCCTTCTGCTTGCGCAGCACTCCAAAGAAGTCATCGATCCTGTTCTCGGCGAACATGCCGGACGCACTACACCGCCACGGCAAACCCAGCATGCCCCAACCCAGCACACAAAGGTGGTATGTAGGTACATATGATTATGATTATAGTGCAAACTCTAAACTCTAAAGTAAAAGAACAAATCAATTGTTAAGCAACGCTGAGCGCGGTCAGGTCAGTATAGCGCGGTTTTCTCAACCGTTTACTTCGAAAGGATGCGGCGCGCACCCTCCGCTCTCCGCCTCCGCCGTACTGACGGGCAATTGCGGTGGGGGCGGAGAGCGGGGGGTGCGTGCCGCATTCTTTCGAAGTGAACGGTTGAGAAAACCGCGCTATAGGTACCTACTTGGATGGGTGACCGCTCGGCTCGACCGTGTTGGAGGCTGACCGCGGTTCGAATTCCACGTAAAACTGTAGGTCCATTCCCTTCTTACCTTACTGGGTGTAAGGGTTTTCCCGCCCGGGTTGGTACCACCGCACTGAGCGAAACGTCGTCGGTCGAAACGGCTATGTAAACAGTTCGTGTTTTCCGTCCAGTTCAGTGCAGCCGACATGAAATGAAGGGAAGCACTGACATGGCGCCTCGCATGGCGCCTAGTTCACGCGGTGTTATGGGCCGACATCACGGATGTTGTAGGCGATGTAGCCAACCGTGTCAGTTTCCATTAAAAAAAAACTATCACGCTTACGCGGTGGTACGGAACCCTCGGTGCGCGATTCAGACTCGCACTTGGCCGTTTTTTAATGATTGTTTATTTGAATGCAATGCGACACGGACGTGCCAAATTCCATTGTCACTTGTGTATAAGGACTACGCATTAATGCCGAAGTTCTACGCAGGCGTGTCATTTGATAGTACTGCGTCTAGCGGTACATCCAATTACTAGTCCAGAAACCGTACTCGGCAAGTGAGTTTTAAGATTTTTTTTATGTAAACCAACATTGGTGGCTGTGTCGAGGGACCAATGGTACAGTCGACAGAGCCAAAAACCCCTCTCCTCGCGAAACCACGCTCAGTAAGGCGCCATGCCAGCAGATTTTCGAACTGTTGCTAGGCTGTCTAGCCCGTTGATACGACGTTTGAAGACACCCAGGTTAAAGGATTCGGGAAACACACTCGCCGGGAGACAGTTCCACACCCTAGCGGTGCGACTAAGAAACGATTTTGAGAATCAATGGGTTCTCAAAAGCCCAATGTCAACAACAAAAGGTTGCTCAGTTTCTCTGCGGCGAGTGCTGCGAAGATGGGTTGGATGGCAAGGAATAGGGATGTAAGTTCCTCCGAGCAGCGTACATGATAGTACCTGTAGAACAGACTATAGTGACCCTACAAATCGTCTGTGACTTAGAGACTCGGGATATTTTTTTGCTGGCTATACTGGACTAGAGGAGAACACAACCGAGGCTGCTATGGGGCCATCTTACATCCAGTACGGTGGTACAATTTGAGCCTACCGCCTAGTATGGGGCAAGGGAAGGAACCTACAGTTTTACACCGGCTCCAAACGGTGAAGCAGCGGGTGTAGGTATGCACGTAAATTTTTTCGTCAGAAAAAACTTATTGGTACAAACAAGCCGAACGGATTCGAACCTCGGACCTCTTGCACGAGAAGCTGACGCCCAGACCACTAGGCCACGCACCACTTACAAATGAAAGGTCGGTTGAAATGGCTCGGCCGACTACTTAATCAATGCTGGTGTTCCACAAGGATCCGTGCTGTCGCCTACGCAGTTTTTATTGTTCATCAACGACATGCTCTCGCTCGGCGAAATAAACTGTTACGCGGACGACAGCACGGTGCACGAAGGGTTCATCAAGGACTGGAAGGGTATAGAGGCCTCAGCAGCAAACGCGAGACGCGAAACTGTTGCTCGGGTTGACCAGGTTCTCGAAAAAGTATCCTCTTGGGGGAAGAAGAACTTGGTCAACTTCAACGTAGCCAAGACGCAAGCTTGTGCCTTCTCTACTAAGGCTGATCCGTTTCCTCTCCAAGCCACTTTTCAGGGCAGCCAGGTCCCCAACGATGGTAGTCTGGGCGTCCTGGGTATGGAGTGGTCCAGGGACGTTGGGTTTCGTTCGTTCATAGAGTCCAAGGCGAAACTAGCGTCTCGAAAATTAGGGATCCTTTACCGATGTCGGCGATTTTTCACGCCGGCCCAACTGCTTACACTCTACAAAGCACAAGTAAGACCGGTGATGGAATATTGCAGTCATCTTTGGGAGGGTCCCCCTGAGTACCTTCTTTCAGCCTTGGATTCTATTCAGCGACGAGCCATTCGCCTGATTGGTGACTCTGTACTCACAAAGGACCTTCAACCTCTAAAGCACAGACGTATCGTTGGGTCATTGAGCCTGTTTTATCGGTACTACTATGGCCGCTGCTCTGACGAACTTGCTTCCCTTATCCCTCCTCCTCCTGTTCGCCTTCGCCAAACCCGCCATACTCTCGCGGAACACCCCTTTGTAGTCGACAGAAGAGTTCTTCGAACTGCACGATTCTCTAAATTGTTTTTGTGCCGCACTGCAAAGCTGTGGAACGGGCTCCCAGGAAATATCTTCCCCCACTCCTACAATCCACGGATCTTTAAATCGCGGGTTAATAGCCTTTCCCCAGCAACATTAGTCCACCTCCAAGCCGGACTGGCACCTCCTCGGGGGTAAAATTGGCTGCGCCTGAGGTTGCCACCCAGTTCGGTAGGAATAAAAAAAAAATTTTAATAGTTCATGTGTACCGTTCAGTTCAGTGTACCCGGCACGACCGAAGGGAAGCACTGACATGGCACCTAATTCACCAAGGTGTCTTAGTCAGTTTCTATAGAAAAAAAAAATCGGCCAAGTGCGAGTCGGGCTCGCGCATCGAGGGTTCCAATAATAATAATAGCTACACTTTATGCCACTTAATTGGTGACAAGGGCGGGCTTATTGCCTTCGGAAATTTCCTTCAGTCAACCCGGTAGACCTACATTTTTGCATGGAATCCGAACCATGGAGCAGTGGGTGAAGGTATGAACGTAATTTTTTTCAAATCAGAATAAACTCATTGTTACACGACGACGGTTAGATTCGAACCGCGGACCTCTCGCAAGAGAAGCCGAGACGCCAAAGACCACTCGGCCAACCGCCGCATTTATATTTACAAACATTTCATAGTGAACCCTGCCTGCTTCCTTTGATACCAATAAGTATGAAAAGAAAGCGTTGTCGAAATTTTTTGCTTATTATTAGGGTTTCGTATCCATCGTACGGGACCCTATTACTAAGCTAACGCCGTCTGACTGTCTGTCTGTCTGTCCGAGGGCTGTATCTCTTGAACCGTGTGGGGCCGGTACTTTAAAAGAATAGCAACAATTATAAAATCCAACTTTAAAATAATTAAATTTAAAGGTAACCAATGCAACATTAATAATAAAAATTCTCGAGAAACTCCTTGATAAAAACTGTATATTCCAACATAATATTCCCCATGTTGACTGTAAGAATATAAATATATTGTGTATGTCGTAAAAGGCGACTAAGGGATATGACTCCCTTCCTATATTACTAGGCGGTAGGGTTTAACCCGCCCGGAATGGTACCACCGCACTGAATGAAAGGTCGGTCGAAACGGCTATGTAAATAGTTTGTGTTTTCCGTCCAGTTCAGTGCAGCCGGCACGACCGAGGGGAAGTACTGACGTGGCACCAAGTTCACCCGGTGTTATGGGCTGACATCGCGGATGTTGTAGGTGATGTAGCCAACCGTGTCAGTTCCCATAAAAAAAAGAAAAATAAAACTGTAATAGGTAGCCCGTTAAAATTTTCACAGAATATGTCTTAGTATGGCCGATAACAACAAATAAGAAAAAAAAATCACGGGGTCTCCATACAAGAAACTAAAAAGTGTATCCGCGCCATCTACCGAAAAGAGTATGAAGCATTTTAACTAATACATAGATGGCGTGAGTCGCGCTGACCATGACGTGGCTATACGGAACCCACGCACGGTGCGCGAGTTCGACTCGCACTTGGCCGGTTTTTTTTGTAACTGAACACTCACTGGACGCGGTATTATGAAACATAACGGTCGCTAATGTCAGAAAGGTTAATTACATTAATTAAAATAATAAAATATATATGACCTGGCTATAATGTTTCAGTATCATTTTATCCACTAATGAATGAATGACTTACGGTACGGTGTGGGGCCGGTACTTAAAAAGAATAATCCCACTGCATCTCTCCCCATGCATGTCGTAAAAGGCGACTTAGGTATAAGGACAAGATGCCGTGCTAAAGGGCGACAGGCTCGCCACCTCTCACCTTCGCACGGTACTTCCACCGAATCATGCAGCAGGAGGGTCTTCGTGCCTTACTTGCTGCTTGATCGATTGAATCTTGTTCGAATACTTGCGAAACGTGGTGGTCGGTGTTGTGCTGTAATTTACCAGAGTTCTTGCAGCACAACACCGATTACTCTGCTTACCCCGATTGTCGGGATTCAGCGTGTGTGATATGTATGTATGTATGACTTACGGTTAAATGGTAAAGCGCACGCAACTGTTGTGAGGGGATGTAGGTTCAAGACCCATCGATATGCAGCACTTGGACATTTCTAGTTTGATAAGTGCATTTCTGTCTGATAGACTAAATATACCTAGTTTTTACATATTATACCTATATACAGGGTGGCCCAGTTATAGTGGTCCAAATTTTTTTTTTAGATGGAGGACATCATGTTGACTCATTTAAAAATAACATTAGTTCCGCGAAAATCAATAGTTTTGAAGTTATGATTTTTTTTACTTTTTAATTTCTCTATTTTAGTCACATAAACCACTCTAGTTGGATATCTATTCCACAAAATGGAATAAAATTTGGTATGGAAGTAGAGGAGACATGTAGCTAGTACGTAATGAATAGTTTTTAGGTTTACTCCTGGACTATACTGTTGCTATAGCCCTTTCAGTGAATTTTTGTTTAGTTTACATTAAAACTGATAACTTTTTGAAAAATCACTGTGAAAAAAAAGAACTACCGGAGATTTTCCAATGCCCTTAAAAACTACCTATACATATCACAATTCTCCAGGCCAAAAATTGTAGTGGTGTTATAATAG
The DNA here is from genome assembly GCA_946902875.1 of Nematopogon swammerdamellus. Lineage (NCBI taxonomy): Eukaryota > Metazoa > Arthropoda > Insecta > Lepidoptera > Adelidae > Nematopogon > Nematopogon swammerdamellus. Next base: position 2,029,975 of record OX336362.1, read on the forward strand.
AATTATGAAAAGTGACGATTACCTTAATTTTTTAAATGTTTTTGTTGTTGTTGTTGTTGTTGTTAATTAAAACATTGCTAAACAGTCTTTTATGTGTAGATTAGCGCTGTTAGAGACAGGTTTGCGAATAATAATGTGAAATTGTAGTTGAACTAACGTTGTGAAAAAAAATTAGATTTTAAAAATTAAGGTAATCGTCACTTTTTTACCCGACTACGGCGAAGCCAAAAAAGGAAGGGTTATGAGTTTGGCGTGTATGTATGTATGTATGTATGTATGTATGTATGTATGTATGTATGTATGTATGTATGTATGTATGTGACTATCTATATTCCACTCTACAGCCTAAAGTACTGGGCCGATTTGAATAATTCTTGTGCCAGTGGATTTGTCTTATTCACGGGAGTGTCATAGGCTATATAACAATTTTCAAAATTCAAAATGGCGGACGCACGACCTCAAAATGTCAAATTAGTTTTTCAAAATATATTGAGTGGGGTATCAAATTAAAGATAATTAAATTATGATTCCGAAAATATATACTTTGCTATCTATTAAACTTATGTGTACAGAGAAATAGAGCAAAATGTGTGGCGCATGTATGAATCGCGCTTGGAATCGCGATTATTCGCGATGAAGCGTGGTCGGTCGCCCGCGCACCGCGCCGCGCGCCCCCGCGGTTTCGGTACGTTACATAGGTACACTACACCTATGACGCGCTACGACATGCGACGACGCGACGCGAAGAAGCGACATGGTATTGTTGGTAATATACCTACATACTTACTCACTGATCTACCGCAAATTTTGTATAGATATATAATATTATTATTAGATACAGTACTATGCTAAAATAAATTGGTATTAAATGTCCATGTAGGTACCTAGTGTAAGCATAATATGTAGTGTAGGTGTACCGTGTGGGGTCGGTACTTAAAAAGAATAGCCCCACTGCATCTCTCCCCGTCGCATGTCGTAAAAGTCGACTAAGGGATCGTCAGCCTCGGCAGCTTAATGGTGCGGTCAGTTATTGGATGGATGACCGCCCGACTGTTGGAGGCTGACCGTGGTTCAGATACCACGTTAAACTGTAGGTCCCTTCCCTTCTTACCTTACTAGGTGGTAGGGTTTATCCCGGCCGGGTTGGTACCACCGCACTGAGCGAAACGTCGGTCGAAACGGCTATGTAAATAGTTCGTGTTTTCCGTCCAGTTCAGTGTAGCCGGCGCGAAATGAAGGGAAGCACTGACATGGCACCTAGTTCACCCGGTGTTATGGGCTGGCATCACGGATGTTGTAGGTGATGTAGGCAACCGTGTCAAGTTTCCATAAAAAAAAACCGGTGTTATGGGCTGACATCACGGATGTTGTAGGTGATGTAGCCAACCGTGTCAAGTTTCCATAAAAAAAAAGGTAGGTACATTAAATATACCTAATACCTACAATATTTTCGGATGCAAGTTAACCTTCAGCTAAGCGGGATATTGTGGAAGAGAAGAACCGCCGATTGCGGAAAAGTATTCCCAATTTTCTGGGTGCAGTTTTAGCCCTAGACTCGATTAGTTGCCGGAAACCTACGTCTTTGGAAATGGCGGTACCCAGGAGGTTCAGGTGCTTCCAGACAGGTATGACGCTGACTTAGAAACTGGCTTGGAAAGCAAAAGGACCTTCAAAATGACCTTCGCAGATAATGCGCAGCACTGATCCTTGCTAACGTTGAAGGCGTGGGCGTAGCATTCAGGGGGCAACATATCATTGTTATACATACGAGAGTACGGAACACGGGTTCTACACCAGTTACCCTTCAACTAGGCGGGATGTGGATGAGAAGAGCCGAAGACTTGTGTCTGAACTTGAGCAAACACTCGGCTCTATTTCCGAACGGGCCGTAACAAGTTGGTCAAGTTCAATACCTCCAAGATACAAGTTTGCGCGTTCAGTGCGAAGAGAGCGGCGTTCACACCAGCTCCTTCCTACCAAGGCACGTCACTTAAATTTTGCGACCACCTCGGGGTCCTCCGAGTCGAATTTTCGCACGATCTAAACTTCCGGCGTGACATCGAGGGCAAGGCCGTATAAATCGCAGATTCGGTACTGCTCGCACCTATGGGATGGCTCAGTCAAATACCAGCTGGCGCCTCTGGACTCGATCCAGCGTCGAGCCGTGCGAATAGTAGGTGACTCCCAAATGTCCCGCGATCTAAAACCACTGCAACTCCGTAGGAATACATAGCTAAATCAGAGCCTGTTGAAATACAAACAGAAAGAAATATTTTCCCCCAACTACAGTCTCGGGTCCTTCAACCTGGGCACCTGTCAGGCCGGCATGGCATTCGCAGCCTCCGCATGCTACCGAATGTCCATGGGCATCGCTAGACACCTTATGTCCATGGGCATCGCTAGACACCTTATGGGTGGCTCAGCCCCACATGTCGCGCTTACTATAAAAATAATATCAGTAGCTTTGGCCTCGCCTTAGTGGCTTACCTGCTTCGAGTGAGTACATTATTCAACTATGTACAACCTGAAACCTCCCTCGGTCTTCGGCCTTGAACTGATTGGTTTACTTACTTCCGGAATCCGCTCCACCCCAGCCAGATATATTTACTTACATAGACAAAGAAAATCGTGTACCTACACAGCTCAGTCTTCGGTCTTGCTCTGACTGACTTTTCATTTTACTTCAAGACTATACATCGTTCAACTATACATAATTTGTATATATATGTAGGTACTCACTCATGCGCTATTTGCAGAAAACTTTAGTTTCAAATATTGTTTATTGTATAATTTCATCCATAGGTAGGTAACCTACGCTTGGACATGTCGAAAATTCCGCCAGTTCTAAATTCAATGCGAAGAAGAACTGACAAACAAACTTCGCAAGTCACAATGTTTTGTTAGTATAAGGTATAATATAATACCTTATATAATATAATATAATATAAGGTATATATAAGTATTATAATTCTCTAGAAAACAGTAGTATAATAAAATAGAGATCACGACAAATAAACGGACGGATAGTATCAAGCCGGTACTTATATAAAAGAATAGCCCCATTGTATCTCTCCCCGTGTATGTCGTAAAAGGCGACTAAGGGATATGACTTCCTTCTTATATTACTAGGTGGTAGGGTTTAACCCGCCCGTGTTGGTACCACCGCACCGCACTGAATGAAAGGTCGGTAGAAACGGCTATGTATTTAGTGTAGCCGGTATGACCGAAGGGAAGCACTGACGTGGCACCAAGTTCACCCGGTGTTATGGGCTGACATCACGGATGTTGTAGGCTGTAGGTGATGTGTCAGATTCCATAAAAAAAATCAATATACGAGTTACATACAACATTTAAAGTAGGCAAACAGTTTTTAAAAAAGCCTAAAATAAAAAAAAATAAGTTATAAAAACTAAAACCCGACTACGTAAAAGCTAATTATGAAAATCGTTTAAATAAAAAAAAAAATAGTTATAAAAAACTAAAACCCGTCTACGAAAAAGCAAATTATGAAAATAGTTTAACTATAACTAAAAATAACAAAATAATATTTTCCATATAATTTATCAGATACAGCAATTCTCTTTTTATATTGATTTTACATTAGCACTAACTCTATAAATTTTGATAAATTTATTATTTTTAACGTTCTAAATATAGAGCCGTGGTCGGGCGTTCTTCGTTCAACAAGACAAGATAGCCGTTGACGTGCGGTATGTACCTATGTATCTACTTATAATAATTTTAGATTGGCTCTGACTGATCTAACAAAAAGATGCCAGTATGACACAATGGCGATGGCCGTCCTAAGTTCCGCGCTCTAATAAAATAATGCACGACGACGGCCTCACTTGTCTTGTTGAACGAAGAACGCCTGACCACGGCTCTATATTTAGAACGTTAAAAATAATAAATTTATCAAAATTTATAGAGTTAGTGCTAAGGTAAAATCAATATAAAAAGAGAATTGCTGTATCTGATAAATTATATGGAAAACATTATTTTGTTATTTTTAGTTATAGTTAAACTATTTTCATAATTTGCTTTTTCGTAGACGGGTTTTAGTTTTTTATAACTATTTTTTTTTTTATTTAAACGATTTTCATAATTAGCTTTTACGTAGTCGGGTTTTAGTTTTTATAACTTATATTGTAGTGACTTTGTACAAATGATGTTAATTTTGAATATGTTACCATGCTATACAACACCCCTACAATTTTTGGTCTGGAGAATTGTGATATGTATAGGTAGTTTTTAAAGGCATGGGCAAATCTCCGGTAGTACTTTTTTTTCAGTGATTTTAAAAAAAATTATCAGTTTTAATGTAAACTAAACAAAAATTCAATGAAAGGGCTGTAGCGACAGTACAGTCTAGGAGTAAACCTAAAAACTATTCATTACGTACTAGCTACATGTCTCCTCTACTTCCATACCAAATTTTATTCGATTTTGTGGAATAGATATCCAACTAGAGCGGTTTATGTGACTAAAATAGAGAAATTAAAAAAAAAGTTTAAAAAAATCACAACTTCTAAACTATTGATCTTCGCGGAACTAATGTTTTTTTTTAAATGAGTCAACATGATGTCCTCCATCTAAAAAAAAATTTTGGACCACTATAACTGGGCCACCCTGTATATTTACTAACTCTGAACACGAGAGACATCGTTTTAGATCAAGAAAAAAAGTGGCGACAACGGTTCCGATATATCATATTCATGACATACTTTCTCTCTTGGTTCTCTACTTCCAAAATATTTGGCATAGACCCATAATTCTGGTACTCAGAATAGACATCTCAAAGATATCTGCCTCGGTAGTTCAGCGGTGCAGTCTGTCGACTGTCGGTCGTGCGTGATCAAAGCACACCTCGGCGCGGTCAGTACTTGGAGGGGTGACCGCTCGACCGTTGGAGGCTGACCGCGGTTCAGATTTCACGTTAAACTGTAGGTCCCTTACCTTCTTACCTTACTAGGTGGTAGGATTAAATCTGCCCGGGTTGCTACCACCGCACTGAATGAAAGGTCGGTTGAAAGTCCGAAGCCTTGGTGTTTTCCGTCTAGTTCAGTATAGTCGGCACGACCGAAGGGAAGCAATGACATGGTGGCACCGACCGAATGTGCATGGGCGTCGTTAGACACCTTATGGGAGCCTTTTTTTTTTTTTTATAGGCAGCCGGCGCCGGTGTCTGTGCCCAATACTTCAACGGAAGATCAGACACAGCCAATAACACCATTCCTCGCGAAACCACGCTCAGAGAGGGGCCATGCCGGCTATGAGGCGGACAAAAAGGTTGTCGTCTAATTTATTGACACGCCTTTTGAAGATTCCCAGGTTATAGGTGGTGGGGAACACACTCACCGGAAGACCGTTCCATATTTTCGCCGTTCGACACAGGAAACGATGTGTTCTTAGTAGTTGGGTGTCAACAACATATGGATGTTCCGAGCGAGTCCGGCGGGTGTGGCGGAGACGGATGGGGGCTGGAGGGATGAGAGAAGCCAATTCATCAGAGCAACGTCCATGGTAGTACCTATAGAACAGGCTAAGAGAACCGATTGTTCGCCTGTGGCCCAATGATTCAAGTCTCTCCGTGAGCTTGGGATCACCAATTAGACGGATAGCACGGCGCTGGATAGAGTCCAAGGACGCCAATAAGTAAAGAGGGCATCCACTCCACAGATGGCTACAGTACTCCATCACCGGGCGAACTTGCGCTTTATATAGCATAAGGAGCTGCGCCGGTGAGAAGAACCGTCTGCTGCGGTAGAGGACGCCCAATTTCCTAGAGGCAAGTGTGGCTTTGGACTCTATGAAACCCCTAAAACGTTGGCCACGTTTAGCAAAGTATTCAGACAAGATACTTAAATATCAAGCAGCATGTAGGCACGAAGACCCACCCCGCGCTGCATGACTCGGTGGAAGGGCCGTTACAATGGTGAGAGGTGGCTAGCCTATCGCCCTTTTGCACGGCATCTTGTCCTTATCTCTTAGTCGACTTTTAAGACATGCACGGGGAGAGATGCAGTGGGGCTATTATTTTTAAGTACCGGCCCCACGCGGTACGGTAAAAAAACAAATTCAGGTCAAATACATTTATGAGAAAATTAATAAAACTACAGAATATTTCATAACAAGGCTTTTTAATTTAAAATGGCACTTCTTCTTAATTAATTCATATTCTTATTTTAGAGTATCAGCAACAGACACGCCTTCAGTTTGAAGCTTCATTGATAGAAAGGATTATTTAACAAACTATGTAGCTTTTGCCTGCGGCTTCGCTCGCGTGAAATTCGTCTTTAAAAAGAAGAAAGCAAGTAAGCCCGCTACCGTACCTTTATTTCGGCGCGCGGAACTAATCGTTTTCAAGTATGAGAGCCACATCTTAGCGTAACCGGAACTGAAATTTATTTAGCCTAACCCGTGTCGCGTATAGTTAAATGTGCTTGTGCTATGTTTCATCGAATTCGAAATGATCGGTTTATGAGTTATGGAGGGACATACATACATACAAAAAAGGGGAGGGCAATGCTCAATTTTTGAATATTTTTCTTTCATAGATTTTAAATTATGCATTTTGAAATTATAAAAAAACGCGGCGAGCGTACTGGGTACTCTTGGCGTCGGCAGAGACGGCGCTTCGGCGGACTTTTCAGAAATTTATTTTTTGTAGGTTTTCTGAATATTAATTTTAGATTAGTTTTAGTTTTAGTGTATTAGTGTATGGTTGTATTTACTTTATATACTTATTTTTGTTATAGTCGTGAAACCTGTTTATTTAATAATGTTAATTTAAAAAAAAATACATTTGTATATTCCATAGACCTACTAACGAGCCCTTTTCAACGATATGCCATATGACGCATTTAAAAAAAAAATTACTTTCTAATTTGTCCCCCAAAACTTAAACCTAAAATGGAAATTCGTTCATTTACGCTATACGTCCGTGATTGGGTCATCCATCAAACGTAATGCCATTCCGAAAAACTAGCACTTTTACGCGGTGGTACGGAACCCTCGGTGCGCGAGTCCGACTCGCACTGGGCCGGTTTTGTTTTTATTGACGTGATAACGTCTTATAAATTGATGAATAAGGGCAGCACGTACGAAAGCGTGTCACGTTGATAGTCACGTTGATATTCACGTTGATATTCAAAGTTACCATGGAAACGTCCTCGGCCCAAGCGGCAGTGTTGCCAAACGTACGGTAATTGCCGTATCGTACGGTAATCGAGGCTAGAAATCGACAAATGTACGATTGTACAATTCTTATAGCTGTGTTTCTTTATGACGTCATCACGTAAAACTATCGTCCGTAAACCGAATTTACAGACAACTAATTTTTTTTTGTTTTATAATTATGTTACATGATTATCTTGAAAGGGATGTATTAAAATACTTATTACACATATCTGAAGCTTCAAACTTTCGGTGCGTAAATGTTTTTTTAAAGTAATTTTTTTTCTTAAATATATTTCATATGGTGATTTTTAATTTAATATTATCCTGTAACACCCTATACATTGTAATTAAATCTGAAAATTGCAAAAAAAATAAACATCGCCCGAGATAATTCCCATAACGATTTATCTGCAGTTAGAAATATTTTTAGCAACATTTTCGGTTTTAATCAATGTACAAAATGTATATAATATGCATATATATTTCCGAGTATATTTCCTGACGTCTAAACTATTGCAATAAAAACAAATTACAATAATCAATTAATCACCGATCAGACAAAAATACATTCAAATCGAAGTGATTTATATATTTTTTTTCCTTTAAGATTAATCAAAATATTTATCAGTCAAAAACACAAATTTGTCATTACGTAATTTATTCTAACCTAAAGTGTTTTTGTTTGAGAAATCACTTAATTTTTAAAAGTAACACAATACAAACGCATATTTCTAAAATTGCATAAACTCACTTTTTAAAGGATGTTTTTAATAAAAATTTGGAAAAAAAAAATTACTGACATCTGCTTAAAGTGTTTTTTTTTCAACTCTTTAATTACTTTTACTGCTTGCTGCACACACTTCAGTTTTCTCGAACAAAATAGCCTGCTCCCATACTAAAAATTATCGACGATAGATTGCATTGCAAACAGACAAAAGATATATACGGATATGGGTTTTTTACAGGTATGATAATATTATAGCACATCTACAGAACCCTCCGTGCGCGAGTAAATCTCGCACTTGGCCGATTTCTTTTTAAATTTCTTCTCTATATAATCAAGCAAGCTGTAATATGTGACAGAATACATTTTCCCAATCAATAATAAATCAGACAATATTATATACTGGCTAAAGGTAAGCGTCCACATGCAGGCAACGCACGCATCGTAGGATTTGAACATTCTTTGAAATGAATGACTGTGTACCATGATTTATTGTAAAATGTGCTTTGTTATTCATGTCAAATGTTTCGGGAGAGTTACATACACACTCAAATAAACATGTTACGCAAAAAAAATTATATGTTTTTAGCATTACTTTTCGAGAAATTTAGCAAAACATGTTTGCTACCTAAAGATTAGCGTGTGTGTAACAATAGGTAATTTGCATTGTACGGGGTCAATGACCGTACTATGTTCAAATGCAGAACAGCTATTTGTTGTAAGTAAGTCACAAGGTCACTATGATTGGTTTTTACAGCTACTTATTTGATTTTATTTTTTTGTTAGGAGAAAAAATGCTTCTATAAACGTATGTTTTTTTCTTGCGTAAAGTGTTTATTTTTGAGTGCGTATGTAACCATCCCGAAATTGTTGACATAAATAACGAAGCACCTTATATATAAATTAGGCTAATTACAAAATAAAATATAAACCTATATAACCTATAAAATACATAACAACCCTCCTCCAGGTGGGACGTTGTATGACATTCTTTGTATGAGTTGAGTTAGTGATATCACTCATCAGCTCCGGACGGACCGTACGCGTCGCTGGTCCGTGCCGACGCGACGTACGGATGACGTCATGGAAATGAAATGCAAATGGCGGTCCTGTCACCAGTGTCTCTTTACAGTAAACTCTCCTGACAAGAGCCATTACAGTTAACTTCTGATACTTGGGCTGCACGTAAATACTTCCTATAATAAAGTTTATATGTGATTATAAAAAAATAACCATAACCAATTTTTTTAGAGTTTTTAACAAAAAAAAAAGTAAAAATAAAACATTTGCACAAGTGCAGCTCGAACCCACGACCATAAGATAAAAAAATTAATGCGCTATAACGTACACTCTGCCACTAGACCAGCAGAGTATATGGATGACCGAACGAATATTCGTTTGAGTTAACAGATAGATAAATCGATGCCGTCATTTATTTATTACCGACTTAAAAAAATGAGGTTATCAATTCGACACGTATGTATGTAATATCGTCGGAATTGCACAATATTCGTATCCTACTAATATTATAAACGCTAAAGTTTGTGTATGGATAGATGGAAGATGGATGTATGGATGTATGGATGGATATATGGGTCTTTGTTCCTCTTTCACGCAAAAACTACTGAACGGATTTTGATGAGACTTTACAGTACTATTAGCTTATACATCAGAATAACATATAGGCTATAATTTATAAAGACATTGTGTAAATTGGCCCAAATTTATCGATAAATGTCAAGAAGTCGGAAAAAATCCCGCCATCTGGGAGCTATCTCGGCGTGCGCTGCATAAACCGCTAGAGTTACACGAATAATGTATGGTGGGGTTGTGTCTCTTAAATCGTTCTTAAAAAAAAGTCCGCGACAGCATCTTTGTCCGAACAGACATCTACCTTTTATGTGGAAGGCACTATAGCTAAAATAGTAAACCATAAATACATGCGGACGAAGTCGCGGGCAAAAGCTAGTAAGTTATATAATCATTTACTACAAAGAGACACTCCAGTCGTGTCGGGCAGCCGTCGGAATTCCAATTGCTGCGTGTGACGCAGCGCTTACTTCTAAAAATCCGTTTGATGCGATGCGTGGCGTGCGTGCGCTACCGATATGTGAACGCTTATCTTCAATCAACACATAGCTGCGGGCATAATTAATTTTCAATAATATCAATATGACAAATTATTTCTTCGTGCAGAACAGCCATTGACACATTAAAACAATGACAAATTTGTCGACTAAAATTGGCTTTGATAAGTGTAAGTATAGGTAGTCTTATTCAAAAGAAATTACAGTTTTAATGAAATATTAGGTACAGTTATTAGCAAAACATAAGTTTAGGTACCTTACTACAACTTATAATAATGATTTCATACACAACATAATATGATTAGATTAGTTATATAAAAGTAAAACACCAATTACACTGTTTTTCAAGTGGTACCCGCATGTAGAACCCAAAGCTGGGTAATTCTGTACAAGAAATTGCATAAACCGTTTTTTTTTTGCTCAAAGACTTTTTATAATAAAGTAAAATGTTTTTACTTCTCCGTGCCTAAGGAAGAGAAGCGAAAATCCAACGCTTTGTAATAAAAGGTCGCAGAGCAAACAGTTGATTTAATTTCAAAATACAGAATGATTTTTAAAGAAAACTACGCATCACTTATGGAACACCACGTAGTACCTATGTGTATGTTGGCAGCCAATTGTCAAAAATGCCTTTTACGAAGTGCCTAGGTCGATTACATTCTTAGAAAGCTTTACAATGCGCCCGGGCGCTTAATAAAATAGATACCGAAGGGTTATTACAATAATAACCTACTCTAAAATTACCCAAGCTAAATTAACCTAGGTAATTATATAAATTTTCTTTGACTTGGGTTAGGATTATTACAATTAATACCTGCTCTAAAATTACTCAATCTAAATGAATCTAGGTAATTATTTCAATTTTCTTTGGGCTGGCTTACGATGGTTACAATAATGACCTACTCTAAAATTACCCAAGCTAAATTAACATGGGCAATTTTAATTTTTTTTTTTTTTTGGGTTAGGTTAGATTAGGTTATTACAATAATAACCTAACCTATATACATAGATACCTAATACACATTTAAGTATTTATGAAGCTCCTAGGCGCAAAGTAAAGCTTCTAAAAATACTAACGTTTCAAATAGCGCCTACTGAGATTATTGGCTACCAAAGTTTACAAGAAAAAACAAAAACACCGAACAGCTGACTCTTGAACACAGAACATTTGAGTTGTCTGAGAGAGGGGGGAAAAGTAGGAGTGCTCAGCGCCGAAAGTAAGTACCGGTTGGGTTACTTTCATACTGCAGGTCTATTCTTGTAAATTCTGACAGCGGAATCAGCGCTGTTGTGGCGCTGAGAGCCACTTACCAAAGCGGCTCTCAGCGCCACATCAGCGCTGATTCCGCTGTCAGAATTTACAAGAATAGACCTGCTGGACACGAGATCGCATACATGACACCAGTGTATAGTGTAGAAACATGTCTGAGTCGTGGTTTCAATACATTTTGAATAGTATACGGCCCTTCCATATTTACTCTTTATTCCGCGCTTTTGAGCAACTGTTCGGTTTTTTTCTAATTAAACTTTGGCCCCTAGACATTTTTGCTCAGTGCACCAGTCACTTCGTAAAGCTGCACTTTGTAAAGTGGCACTTTGTACAGTGACATTTTGTAAAGTGGCACTTTCTAAAGTGGCGTTTGCACACATTGTCCGCCGACATACTAGACCAGAGGAAGGACCGACGAATGATATGTGAAAAAAATCTGAAGAACAAGTCACAGGCAATTCTGACAGGAAACCCGAGAAACATCTCTCTCGTGTTTTTCCCTAAAATTCAGTGTAGACGGCACAACGACCCGGCTGCGCAATGGGCCGGCCGACATCGCGGCCGATGTCGCGTTAGACAAACAAAAGTGGTCTCAGTTGCCATCACAAATACCGATATTTCAATCGATGTAAGTAAACAGTTGAACGGTCGCCTTATGTCTTCTAGAATTTTTTTATTGCTTCCGAACTGGGTGGCTGTGCCCGAGGTCGAAGCCTCAGGCGCAGCCAATTTCACCCTCGAGGCGGTGGATTAATGTCGCTGGGGAAATGCTATTAAGGCTATTACTTACCATGGGAATTAGGAAATCGCTATATTTAGATTTAAATATCTAAAAAAGTAGACATGATTACTTCTTCAAAAAAATATATGTCATTGATACACCCTTTATAAAGAAGAATTAGTAGTTTGATATTTAAATTCCAATTATTAATCTAGTAAAAATATGTTTTTTCTGGACTCCTTTTTAGAGACTTTAAAACCATTATCTCGAAAATCATTTGAGTAATTATGTTCATGATTTTTTCTAAAAATAGATATGTTTGACAACCGCGATTTGAATATTCGAATATTCGCGGATTGTAGGAGTGGGGAAAGATATTCCTCGGGAGCCCGTTCCACACCTGTGACGCGGTGTGAAGTGTGTAAGGTTACGCCAGTGACACAATCTACTATGAATTAATAAAAAAAATATGTAGCAGTCGCTTCGCACTCCTGCCGCTGTTCTCTAGACGTGAAATCACGGTGGCACGTGGAGAATGCATGTATGTCGTATGTATGTACATAATGTTCTCTTTATATACAATTAATGTAGAAAAAAATCTAAAAAAATCTGGTTGTCATGGTTACTCTTGAAACGAACTGAAGAAAAAAAATCGCCTAACTTTGATGACTCACTGTGTCTGCAAATAATAATAGTAATAAGTGGTTGGGTCAAGGGCCACATCCAGCAGGTCTATTCTTGTAAATTCTGACAGCGGAATCAGCGCTGATGTGGCGCTGAGAGCCGCTTTGGTAAGTGGCTCTCAGCGCCACGACAGCGCTGATTCCGCTGTCAGAATTTACAAGAATAGACCTGCAGAAGGCAGCCCTGCTCGACTCTGCACGCATCGTACGGAGGTTTCTCTCCATAGGGCCCGACTATCGGTAGAAATTAAATAAAAAAATCTATAAAAAGAACTGTGTAAATAAAGAAATAATAATTGTTTTTATTATTATTGCATTTGCGCCTTCGATAATAAAAAATAGTTAAAATATAGTTAAAATAGTTGAAGTATTAAGTGCGGAGTCCAGAACTATTTTTTGCGTCTACGATTTGCGCCACCTTCCTCATTTTGCTGATATATGTATTTTGTATGTGCGTTACTTATGTAGAAACTGAGCATTGTACATTTTTCTTGGTACATGTTTCGTGTCGGTGACGTCATATTTTAGCTTACACGCATCCCACCTTGTACTATATGAATTAGACGTGAATTCCACGTCAAATTATTGCATTAGCCATAAAGTACTTACTACTTATTTCCGCATGTTCTAAAATAGACTTGCACCTCAAAGCCGTGACAGGACGATCTTGTTTCATCTTAACAACATACCTAGTTATTCGTGACATCCTTTTCAATCATAAATTTTTCCATCTGGTGACATCAGCATGCATTGCTTTGGATTAATATCTAGTAGTCGAATTGGCCGTATTCACGAACCGGAACGCGTTTCCCCCCAAAGCCTCCAATTTAAATTGAAATATACGAGAATAATTCATGTAACTTATATTATCTATACTTTCTATATCATGCACTCTTTTTCAGCTGGCTACTACACACACATACTAAGCCCATGAACCAACATATTTTTTTTTATTGTAAGCTCGACATATTATGTCGCCGAGGTGCGTTCGCTATCGGTACACTCAGACGCAAAAAGTTGCTACGGAACTTTTTAAGTAAAACGTTTTGTGTCACTGTGAAGCAAACATAATATTGATTTTAGACGTTAATCATTAATCCCTTTTTATTTAGATATTTATTTCAACCCGAAAGCGAAGGTGTGTAATATTTTTACATATATATTTCTTAAACCCGAGTAGGTTAGCCCGTACTATCGTATACGTTATAAAGCGTAGAATATTCCAGTTTCATGGGTTATTCATGGGTATTTGTTAATACAAAAATATGTATTTTCAGTACAAAAGGCGACCGTACAAATGTCAACTGAACATTGTAAACTGCAAAAATTGTTTTTTTTTTTTTGTAATCTATGAGAAGATAATGTTAGTAGCGCCATGCTAGCCATCCAGAGTAATCATTCATTCAAACTATATGAGAGTTATTATATAAAATTGGCTTATTTATCAGAAACAGCTAGTTAGATATCTAAAATTTTGCACATATTTTTTTTTTGTAATCAGACACATCTGATAGCCAAGTATTTCCGAAACCGTTATAACACTTTGTGAGACCACATTATGGTGACTGCAAAAATACGAAAACGATGTCAGAAAAAATATCTAAGTAATATGAAATTTCTCTGTTATTTACTGTTCAGACGTAGCCAAATTTTCTTGGCACTGTTGCAATATCATAACTACTCTCAAATAACGAGTTACTCTGGATGAGATCTAATGATTTCATATTTTCTAGCGTTTTACATTTATTATATTGAACTTAGTCACGAAATGCAAAACGCTAGATAGCAATGCTACCCTAATGACTTTAATGCACCTGAAAGTTTGCGAGTGCGATCAGTATCTGTGGTAATGTGGAGAAATTTGAACACGCTAACAGTTCTTGTGTCTGTTCCTTGGCACGGAGTGCAGCTACGCTAGCTACTGCTTTAGTGATATCTCTTTCTCATATTATATGTGAGAGAAAGAGAGAACTTGCAAAATGTGATTTGATGCGGGCCAAGGAACAAACTCGACTCGAATTTTGTACGAAATTATGGTTTATGTTATTAGAAGTTTACGTTAAAATATTTCATGTTTTTTACATACCAACATTTTTTGAAATATGAAAAACGCAGCTGGCAATAAGGTAGGCAGTACCTAGTAGGTTTCGTTAATTGTGTAGGTTACATAGGCATAATTTAATGTAAACTTCTATCGATCTATATTTGTGTTACAGTAATTTTTTTCCTGTTTTGTTTTATAATAAGTAACGTCATGAAGTCGTGCGCGAAGTTTTTGTCAAAACATTTTGCATTGTAACACTCGCGCTCGATGTTTTAACTCGGCTTCGCGCGAAAAAGAAATGTTACAGATAGCATTCTTAAATAAAAACATACCATTTGGCACAAGTAATCTTGGAAATAATATTTACCATACTTTGGAATACTGTCAACGTGTTCTAATAAATGTTACATTTTAAAAATATAATTAGTAAATCTTAAAATACCCTAGGGTGGTCGGACATACATCCCAAGCACAGGTAATGTAATGCGCATTTAGGCATAGCTTAAAGAGAAGTGTTGAAATTTGTGTTAATTAATAGGTACATGCTTAATAAACGAAATAATTAGTTGTTAGAAAACGTTTGCACTCTTTACACTATTGAGCAATAAAACGGAATATGACGAGATATTTCTAACAATCAGCGTATTGTTTTCTTTTTTTTTTTTTGGGCGTATTGCGTGCTGACATAGGCTCGTAAAATTTTATTTATTTATATTATACTATTGAGCACTTAGATTAAATACCTCTCGTCACAAATCGTTTTGACAAAGGGAAATATAAATTTAACATTACTTTTTATTTATGTACATTAGTGAAGGCCTAACAAATGCGAAAGGGAAAATAAGTAGTTAGCTAAGAATATTGTAGGTGTGTATTATTTAAACGTTATTTACGCTCTTATATATAAATATTTAAGTTAGTCAAATTGATAACAACACTTTACACTAATCGCCAAGAAATAGAGAAAACATTTTTTTTTACTTAGAGCTTACATAACTAAATGTGTATTTTTTTTGATAAAAAATGTTTTTTAATTACTTTATGCACCCGATTTTTTTATTATTTTTTTTAGCTTAGTATTACACGTATAATAAATTGTGTGTGAGTTTTATTTCTCCTGATTTTTTTTTATTTATTATTGTCACAAATTAAATATTCTTGTTAAATTTTCAAGTAAATTTAGCGTCATGAAATGTAGTATATTTTTATTCAATTATATGTGGCAATAGACTCTAATGCAAGATGTTGCTATCAATTTGAATAACTATACAGTAAAGATTGTGATGAAAAAAAGTAGAATTATATTGAAAAATATGTGCGTCATTAACAAAAATGTACAAAATTCTATCTAAAAGTAATCCTACCTTGTAAGTTCATAAGAGGCCACTATTTATTTTTATAACTAAACGCTGAAACTTTGGCGTCTTAAGAACTTACAAAATTTACCAATATGTGTACTGAAATCAGAGTGTATTGTCCTCTTGAAGTAACATTTTCATCGAAAACAGACATTGCTACTAACCTACTGACAATTTCACGTGACAGCTATTGTAGAAAAGTTGGAAAAACAAAATGCTTAAAATAAATAAATAAAAAACATAATCAAAGACACGCGATATATATAATATACTAAACCGTGATCGACTTGAGCTTCTATTTAATAATTAATGCATTAGAGAAATTATTGTAAAGGATTATTGGAAACATTTGATTCATTTATTTACTATTTATTCACTACCTAGCTAATGGCTATTCGATTATCTAGTCTAATTTTCGATGGGTTTTCGCTTTTATACACTATAGTATAGGTAACATAATAAATTATTTGAATTACAACGTATTATATACTCAATTAAAAAACCAATTCAACACATTATGTATTATTTCATGATTATATTTTTTTATAATTACGTAATAGGTAGTCAAAGGAAAACATAATATGTAATAATATTTTGATAAGGATTATGTTTTTTGTTAATACATAATCATTTAAATATCTAAATTCAGCCAATGTATAATGTAAAGAATAAATACCAATGTAAATTTATGAATACAATTTACTTTTGAGTCTATCTATGATATGACACTTATTTATTTCGTGATATGCGAAACAATTTATTCCTATTTATGTCGTAAATAATCATTCAAATATTTTGGAATCACTAACAACCATGATGTGTAATGAATGAAATATATAGTTATATACCGGCAAACGCTATGTTATTTATATATTTTCCAGCAAATGCAATCAAATTTATTAAAAAAAAATTTACTATTTCATTTAAATACAAGCTAACAATTTTGAATTTTAATGACTTTGTTTGAATTGACATGTATTCTTATTTATATATTTGTAAATTCATTAAACGGCTCCACATTTAAATATAAATTGATTTGATTGTATTTATCAATTTGAATCCTTTCCATTTAAACCGAGGTCAAAGTTTTTTTTTATCTTTAGATTGGTGTTCGACTTCTTATAATAATTATGCTTTAGCTATTTCATGAGATTGCATTATAAAGATGCAAAATAAATATTGAATCATTAGGAAACTGGGAAACGTAAAGAAAATATTTAATAAAGCGAAAAGTATTAATTAAAACGTACATATGTATTATGTATTGAAACAAACAGAAAACTGTAATTTTAAACTTAGAAAAAGGAAATAATAAAAATCACAAGAACAGAACATGCAAACTATTTTTTTTTGTGTTCACAAACGCAAACTAATACAATATTCACACTGCACATGCGGCGTGCAAATAGCTTGTTAATGAATTTATATAAATACAATTTTACTTTATTTACATAAATTCATTATTACTACAAGTGAGAGAGCAAAAATATTATTATTAAATTATATCTATACAAAGTTATTGTGGTTCTACAAAAGTTACATCTTAATAGTCCTGGATATTCATCTATCTTTAGAACACAACCTTAAACGTTTCATAATTTAATCGGTAAATCACTATTTTTTTAAATCTTCAATGTACCTCCAAATTCCGGTTGGCGGAAAAATACACATTTTTTTATTATTATGTACACTAAATGTCATTTTGTATTAAATGCGCAATAATTTACAGGGGAAAGTATAAAGGAAAATGTGTATTGAATTAAATACGTGTCATATTTTTTAAAGTGAGTCTAAAATACATTTTATTAGTTAATAATTATTAAAACTTTTCATAAAAGTTATTTTTTCGCCAAACGGATTTCTAATCCGAACTTCGAGCAAATTACCGAGGAACCAATTTTGAGATGAAATTTCGACCAGTTGGGATCACACCTCAATCCTTTCATTGAAATACAAAACACATAAATCGCGTAATTTAATCGAAATTACTGCAAAATTTAGCTCACCTAATGCTAAAACGTGTTCAAATGCTAATTGCGCATTTGAACGCTAAATGCATGGCTATAATTATGCATTCAAATGCTAATATAGCATAATCGATTAAAAAAAATCGCATTTTGAATGCATAACGGAAGACGTTTTTGCTAAAATCCGTCAAAACCAGCTAAAGGAATCCATATTTTATTTTATTTATTGCTAAATCCTAAACCAACTGGCCGATCACTATCTACCTATTACTGAATTGGACGAAAACGGGTAAGCTAAACGTACTATTGTGATTAATGTTGTAAATCTAGATTGGTCCATTTGTCCTCTATTCACGCCTCGTGCCGCTATCACGCCCGTCTCATCCCCGCAAACCCCTACACGTATACGTAGGTAATTCATACAAGGTATCTATTCTACTTGAACTTTAGGCGAAACACTATAAAAATAGTGCCGGCCAACATCACGTTCATAATGATAAAATCACGATAAGAACGCTGTCCAGCGTTGCTGGAACCGAAAGCCATTCGAATTAACAATCGAATGTTGTATACTAACGTTATAAAACGAAAATAAATAGCGGCTTCGTAATAGAGGACAAACGTTCCATGAATTAATCTCATCACCGTATGCATGCCGCAAGCACCATGATCAGCAAGAGCAAGGGAACTGTGCAAGCTCGGCCGAGGATAGCGTCTAGGGGGAGTCGTACTAGTGGACTGACGGCTGAGACGTCGTTACACATATCCTCCTCACAGAAACACATGTGACCGGTGCCAGAACTTTCCATCATACAAACGTGGTCCACCATGAACAGATTTATCTGAAGCTGCGACGTGCAAGTGCGCCGCACCACCTCGTACGCTGCAACACCAAACACAATATTCAAATAGACTATCCATAAACACAGATTAACTTTATTAACAATATTTCATTGACACAAATCCACATAATGTATGATTCGTCATAATTTTTGTTTCGTTCCGTTCAGCAATGCAATCAGCAAAATCGGGCAAGAATCCTTATAGAGTTATTTTTTCATATAACTCACATGCTTAACTGGATTTACGTGAATTATTATAACATGTAAAAACTTTAATAAATTGAATCATTTTATTCAACACAACACCGTGGCTGTACATGTATCGCACATAACATGACTTACAATTACTAGTTTTTTTACGTAATTCAATATTAACAGACTTATTGTAAAACCCGTAGTATTCTCAATCTGTTATAACTTATAACACAATTTTACATGATTATTAACATTGAAATTCTTCTTTATTTCACATTTTTAAATATATTTACATTAATTTTACATATATTATAACTATAAAAAGTAATAAAAATACACAAAATTAATACAAACAAATAAAAATGGTAATACCGCCGGCGGCGGGAGGAAAGCCTCCAAGCACCACATTGAAATAATTATTAAACGTTAGTAGTATACGTAGGGGGCTCCTAGCGCACCCTCGTGATTTTTCTAAGTCCGAGAATCAGGGGGCGTGGCCTAATTTGGGGTGTACGTAGGGCTTCGAAGTCAGGGTTCAGCTCCAGGGTGTCAGGTCAGGGTGCTGCGCCCTTGGTGTGTACGTAGGCCTTCGGATTCAGGGTTCAGACTTTCGGATTCAGGATTCAGGCCTTAGGATTCAGGATTCAGGGTTCCAGATTCAGGGTTCAGGTCCAGGGTGCTAGGTCAGGGTGCTGCGCCCCATCCATTTGAGGCGTACGTAGGCCTTCGGAGTCATGGTTCAGCTCCAGGGTGCTGCACCCCACCAGCATGGTTCCACATGCACCGAGGCTTCGCCCATACCCCCTACCCCACCCCGCCCCTGCCACACCCTTCGCCCCAGCCTTCACCCCTCCACAGTACCCCTGCCGACTGAGCGCAGGTAAATAGAGGTAGATAAACTAAGAGTGGTGCGTATTGTCTACCTGATAAGGGGTAGTTGATTCACCTCTATTGTCGGGATGCAGGTTTAAACCTGTAGCAACCTGTAGGAACGACTGACTCCGCTTACGCCATGGCGCCGTCGCCGTCGGGCTTTGGCGGCGGGGAAGTTTGGCTGGTGCATTTAAAAATTCCGACACGCTCACTGTGACCGCAGTCGACAACGATGAGCAGTCAGCCGCCAACATTACGCCGAGCTGCACGCCTGCGCCCACCGCTACAATGTCGCTAACGACTATCCACGTGCACACCTCGGGGCCGAGGCACGAGCGCTATTCGTCCGAGTCGGCACGTCTTCAAACATTCAACGATTGGCCACGCGCCCTCCGGCAGAAGCCTGAAGAAATGGTTAAGGCTGGGTTTTTCTACACTGGTTTTGGTGACAAAGTGGCGTGCTTTTACTGCGGAGGAACACTCAACCAGTGGCGACCGGAAGACACACCGTGGGAGGAGCACACGAGGCTAGACCGCTGCGCTTTCGTCTACATAATGAAGGGAGCTGACTTCGCCACAGTCAAAGCAAAAGGATTGGACGAGATCGACATTCCGAGCTATTCGCCATACTTGTATGCGCCATCAGACGATGGAGCCTTTAACTTGAAATGATTAATTTTCAATAAATATTTTTACATTTAACAGTGAATACATTTATTTCAACCCATCCACATCCATAAATGAAACAAAAGTTAGCAGAAATGTTTATTTATTTTCATAAAATATCTTAATGCTAAAGTGTACATGATATATGTTTTAGAAAAGTCACTTAAACCCATTATTTACATAAATGGGGCAACCTAAATTTCGTCAGCAAATATTTATTTTTTTTTTTTGTTTCACACACTACAAGAATCACTTAGTACAACTAAATCTTAATGCTAAAATATTTCAAAAAAGTGCCACATCTATTTACATAAGTGGGGGCAACCTACATTAATTTGCGCACTGTACCGCTGATGGGTGTGTACTGAACTATGCGATCGTGTATAATAAGACAGTAGGCCGACGTTTGCGGTGGAAAAGGAGCATGTGATTCAAACTCTAATTTGATGTCCACTGGACCAGCTTTAACGCTATCATTCTGTTTAGAGCAATCTATGGCAATCAGAGGGGCGCTCTGTTCAAATTGCTTCTTTGTGATCAGAGGCTCCATTGCCTCTTTCTGATAGTATGATCGTTGAAAGCTGCAGAACAAATCGTACAGCACTGCAAATTGATTGCGACTGAAGTCAATATGCAGATTGACGTACGGGTAACATTGTGAATTCAGATAGAGTTTAATATCACTCAGTTTGCAATGATCGAAGCAGCTGGCGTCTTGCGTCACAGCATTTTTACGTTTCGTCTGAAAGGCCACGATGACGTAGCGCGGTTTCTCGAGTTGCGTTGCAGTCTTCACGGCCCACACATGTTTCGTGCTCATCGGTAGTGATGGATATTCGTAGAGGTCCCAAGAGCGAAAACTCATCGAAATCTCCGGATCTCGAGAGATGTAATTGAGTAGTTGAATTTTCTCCTTATCCGCAACTTTCACATAGGGGAGCAGCCATTCAATCTTGTGGATTGTAATTTTAAAGTCCCCATCGGCCGCTGAGATGACAGCGTTGGCATCGTTATTGACTCGCGTCAAAATCAACTCATGTTTGGCGTTCACCACGATTCGGTGATAGTCTTCAGCGAAGCCGAGAAGTAATTTCAGTGGAATGGCTACATCAAAGTATCCCTCAGCGTTGGTCAATTTGTCATCATCACCCTCCAACCAGCCGACATTAGTGTTGATCTGGTCTGAAGTCAGGGAGACATAGCCCTTCATGAGGGTTGTGAGGCCGACATTTTTGTTTCGATCAATCTCCACAGCATTTATCTCATAGCGAATCTGCTCAAAGAGGTGGCACACGCCCATATTGGCGAAACTCGTCGTCGTTGCTGCTGCGGTGCTGCCATCTGCTGCTGTTAATCGTCCTCGCACGTGCAGTACGCTATGGCTCGGCAGAATGTACAGATCTTGGTTCTGTACTGCAATGCGGACTTCATCGTTGTTGTGATAGGTCGATGACGCATACGGTTGGTGTGCATGAATCTCATAGTGCGCGATGGACTCGTCAAACAGCACTCCACGTTTAATGGCTAACATTTCCGCCATCTTGGACGCCAATGTAGTCTAATGAAGCAGGTGGAGCAGCAGATGACTCTTCTTACTCTCGCCCACGACGACGACGAAGACGGAGTCCCAGACTCTTCAGAAATTGAATATTCTGACGTGTTAGGCTCCCGCCTACTGGATGTGTTCGCTCCTTGCGAGGTGTACGAAGACTGATGGCTTTCGGGCATGTTGGTGTACTATTATAGATTTGCGTCCGCCTCGGGTTGTGCACGATACCCATTTATGACGTTTTAATATGCACCCGTATCGTGATAGTTTCACCTCGAAAATTTACCTCGGCGCCGTCTTGATCGACAATTTTCAACAACAGGGTCTTGTCTGCACGGTGACTGGAAGGTAAATGATTTGCGACGGTACCTCAATGATCTTATATCCGGGTGGAACTGCTGGGAAAAATTCGTGAATTGTATGCACTCGGTGCTCATTCATATAGGCGCCCGTAGTAATGTTGCATTCAACTCGCAAAGCACTCACTTTGAGTATTGAGATTGGTAAATCAGACTTGTGTAGGATATTTGGCGCGAGTACGCGTCGTTTGAATCCCAGCAGGCGTGCGATTGAGTCTTCGCCGGTGAGATCTATGGGTTGTGTACACCTTATCTCACTACGCAGCTCATTGTTGTTGGGCTGCAGGCTTATGGTGACACTCGGAGATACAGCGCTCTGTAGGTATCGTTCAATATCTTGTATCTCATAACTCCCGGTGGGTATTGTGATGACATCATCTCCTATACGTACTCTGTTGTATCCCACATCAATATTCGGAATGGAATTGAAAGTAAGCAACTCAACGAGGCCGAGAGCGTAACGTTTGAATGGGGATAATTCAATTGGGGGAAAATATGATGCCTGAAGTGTAGAGGATTCCCCTGACACCGTTAACATGAAAGACTCATCCATGGCGACTGATGCAAATCGCACGAGTAAGAGGGTTATATAGACAGACGGATGGGCAGACGGCTTAGTGACAGAGCCACATATGAATCTGGCGACAGACAGAAGGACTGGTAGACTGATGGATAGATGGCTTGGTAATAGGGTTCTGCACAAATAAATACATCTGTATGTTCACACTTAAATATATATTTCAATCATATATGCTAGATACAATATATGCACTCATAATGCATAGAAATATAATAATAATATTACAATTCTCCGGCGAGAAACTTAAGGCACAAGTGGCCGCAAACGACCGTATCATAGTCCTGATATCTATTATAATTATAATCGACGCTGGCTACATTAAAATATTTCATTAGATCTTGCGGCGGTCGAAGGTCTCCAAAACTATCGAAATACACTACAGTGTCGCCACTCTTCCTGTACGCTACCCAATGCGTCCCCGGCCGACTCTTGTCATCGAGATTCACAACAGACGCTTCATATTTCCAAACACGCCGCGGCAAATCGTTGCGCATGAAAACGCCGCGGAAATGTGGAATTCTTAATGCCCTCGCAAATTTCAGCAGATCCGCATCGGTGAGGGCTCGACGCGGCAGATTTACCCGTTTTTTGGCAGGTAGAGTCCGAACCCTTGTCGGTATGGTTTCAGGTACACGCCTTTGCCTAGAGAAATCGCCTCCATCGTTGAATTGTGACGTTTGCTCTCCTCCAATTGGCGTTTTGCAGCGCTGGCGTCGTTGACAGCCTTCGCAATACCGGCCGCTCCTCCCGCTAACGCTCCAGTGGCGCTGAGTCCAGCCAACAGGGGAATGAGGAAGGGGAGCACCCCGCCAACCCTTGTGGGGATGGGTAAGATACGCGGTATGCGCACATTTCGCTTTCCGCCGACCTTTCTAAGGGCCGCGCGAGCGCCTTGTAGTGCTGATTTTATTGGTGATATACCACCCACTTGCATTGAATCCTTTGCAGAATTTACTATTTGCCGCAGGTGTATCTTGCTTCCACTCTTATTCTTCTTCTTCTTCATACCCATTCCGAGTTTTGATTTCACTTTCATCGTATTGGTCACACCCCAAGCGGTCACCTTTTCGCCCAAGTCGGCGTCTTTAGCAACCACCCTTTGCCACGCCTTCTCTGCGAGTATTTGGTCGGCTTGATTTCTCGCTTCAACCGACTTATTCAAATTGTATGCAATGTCGTGATCTTTGCATGCCGCGTCGAGCGGGTTGATGCCGGGATCGCCGCGCTTTAGTCGCCGACTCAGTTTCGTACCGGGGCCGCAGTACTGATATCCGGGGACGTGTAACTCCACAGGCAGATTGCTGATGATCGTGTTGAGGAGCCCTTTACCGCAGCGCTTAGGTCTTGTCACTACCATAGCTAACGTTGAACTGATACAGTATCACAACATGTTTACATTTTATAATCTATCCAACTGTTGTGCGAATTATCAAATCCTAGCCATTTGACATACAGCTGATTGGCACGCTTCTTGAGCACCTTTTCCACGAGGTATATGTCAGGGTGTCGGGCTTTCAGCAGCTCCTCCTCATAGAAGCCGCCTTCAATCGGTCGACTGTTGTAATCCATCAACTTGTAGGTGGTGGGTGATGTGGGCATTACAGCTGATATGGTGAATATTTCAGTAGTCCAGTTCGGCGTGTAGCCCTTCTCGAAGACGTGTTTGTACTTGCTTATGCGTACTTTGTCACCCAAGGTAAACTTCGCGCGCCGCTGCCGCCGCCGCCGCTGCAGTGGAGTCGGGGGACTATTTATTATCATCGTCCCGCTCGTGACGTCACACGGTTTCATTTTAATTGTACTATGTCTGGTGCTGTTGTAGTCGGCGACGATCGCAGGCAGAATATCACACCATTTGTAAGTACCGCGTCGTGTAAACTGTTTCCACATTCTCTCCTTGAGGGTGCGATTGAAGCGTTCGCAGATCGCCGCTTTCATGTTACTGTACGTTGAGTACATGTGGATGTTGTGCTGATGCATGAGCGCCTTAAAGGCTCCGTTGTAGAACTCTTTACCCCGGTCGACGTGCAAGTTTTTCGGTGTGCGATCATTCTCCAAGATTAATTTCATAGCGTTCGTCACATCGCGGCCATTTTTCGTTTTTGTGGGTGCAACCCATGCAAACTTTGAGAATATATCAATGACGGTTAGTAGGTACTTGAAACCTTTGTTGTATCGTGAATAGGCAGTCATATCGACGAGGTCAGCTTGCCAAGTCTCATCCAATTCCCGTATGTCAAAGTGCCGACGCTGGTATCGCCTTCGCGCCGGCCTATGAAGTTCCTCCGCCACCTGCTCCATGCTTCAACTCGTTCAATCGCGCATCCAACTGGGTAATCAACAGAGAGTCGCGTCGCACCAACTCCAGTTGACTATTCACATTCGCCTCGATGCCTTTCAACGCCTCCCACAGGAGTTCGGAGTCTCGGAGGCGGGTTACGTCGCTCTCCAATGTTTGCAGTCTCGCATCCAAATGTGATATGAGGCTGGCGTTCGCTGTGGAGAGTTCTTGTAGCCGCTCCTTCCACCGTTTACTCTCCTCGGCAATGGCGCTCTCTAAACGAGCGGTAAACGCATGGATCTCCCGCTGAGTACGCTCTTGAATATTTTCCTCCAACAGATGAATAATTAGTTCAATGTCTCGTTGCACCATATCTTGCACCATTTTCAGTGACACTGCATCATCCGGTTCTTGAGCGATACCGACGTTGCACAATCTCATCTCACGCATATCATATTGACCGTCTGAGGTGATTGCAAATCCTTCTCCAGGCGGGCCACGACTCGAGCCGCCAGCGCCCGCTCTCATTAGCACTCTTCCAAATATGTCCATGCTCATTTTGACTGTTTCGAGCGACGGTTGCAGTGTGACTGATGCCATTAACCCCCCTCACTGGAATTAATACACTATTCCAGTTTCTCTCAGCTCCTCCATGATTGATATAATTTCGTTTTGGTGGTTGTTGTTGCCGGCGTGCTGCGACGCGTAGAGTAGACGAAGTCTATCCACCAGCTCGTTTACATCATCCCAATAAATGTAGTCGATTTTAGCTCCATTCTCTCTTTTGTATGTCAGGGACCGCCCTTCCTTCCCTCTCATATAGTATTTATATTTAACATTTTTATCACTCCGAATGCCCAGCTTGGAATCGAAAAATTTTCGATGTGCGCTAGTGGTGGTGATCATTTCAGAGTAATTCTTCACATCTTTTTCTTGCACTATAGAGGTGTTTGGTCGTTTCCTGAATAGCAATTCGAGTAGGCCTGGCGTTGTCTTGTAAAGTCTATTCGCCACGTGCACAGAGCCTTCGGGGAAATCTATGGGTGAATTTCCCAACATAAGCTTATTTCCACTCAATAGGCGAACTCCAGTTGTAGTATCCATCAGTTTCTTCTTGTCGGGATCACCCAGCATTTTGATGTATGCATCTGTGCCATCACTGGCTGATAAATTATGCTCATCCACCTCCTCAGCCTCCTCCTCCTCCTCCTCCCTCTCTTCCTCCTCCTCCTCCTCCTCATATCTTTCTTCCTCCTCCTTGTCCTCATCCTTCTTCTCACTACCATCTTTAGGTTCAATTTTAATTTCCTCCTCATCCCGCGACTGCTCCTCCTTTATAGGGCGCAGCTTCGTTAGGCGGCGTAGAGGAATTACAATTGGTTTAAATATTTCGTTTGCAACTCGTTCGGCCGCATCTCTGTTTTGCTTCAGCAGCTGGTGCTTCCGTCTAATTGCCTCACTTGCAGCATCTATTTGCTGCAGGAGCTGTTTTTCATCCCGAAACTCGGCCATATTGAATGATGCTCGGTGTACGACTGAAGTAGGTTATTCTTATGTACGAGCAATTTATAGACGCACAAAACAATCGAATCCTTTTCGGTATCGACCCTGATCCAGCTCGCTGTCTTTGTCGATTGTAACAAAGCTGTGTTTTCCATTGCTCCAGCATGCTGAGCACAATTGTCTAAATCGCTCATAAGGCATATCCGTGTTGACGTGGTCGTCGTATATGTGCCTCAAATTCATTTCATCTTGCCGAAAAATTACCAATAAGTTGGTGTTGTCTCGTACCAAGTGTTTAGGTATGCGGGTGTAGGTCTGGCAGAGATAGAAACAGTCGACGTCTCTATGTCGCCCCATGGAGAAGAATGCCCTAATGTTGTCTTGATTTTCGCACGCGACATCGTCGAAGATCATAATCGAGTTGGCTCGTGCATTTTCCGGCTTGATTACGTCCTCGTGCTCCGAGAAAGGGAAATAGTCCACCCCCTCCACACACTCCAGTAATTTTCTCAAGAATTGATATTTTGGCTGATTGAGAGATTTGGAGTACACATATACATTTTCGAATCTCAATCCGTTCAGGTGAGTGAGTAGAGAAAGAAGGGCGTTTGTCTTTCCACAGTTTGATGGGCCGCAGAATACTGCTCGTACAGTGTTTGGCAATAGTTGACCGTGCCTACTTCTGCGATTATCCTGTTCTACAATCTCATCTAAGTTAATAATCGGCAACGTAATTGCCTGTTGCTCAAATTGCATCTTGATTACGACTAATGCGATGTTGCAACAATGCAACGTATTTATAGCGAAGCATTTGCCCTCTCCAGGTAGTCATCTTTGGTGTGCGACTTCTGAGAACAAACATACTACATTAGATATTGGAAACACACAACATTAGAAATTAGATATTGAAACATGTAAAGTATACCAGCATATAGTAGGTTTATATGTATAGTAGGTATGTATATATATAGTAGGTAATATCTCACCTCAGTCAATCTATAGTGACCCCACAGCAGCGTGTCGGTGGTGTTGGGCAGCAGACATTTCTTGTCATCGTATAATCCGTTGGGATGGGTGATGAGGGTGAGAAGCGCATTGGTCTTCCCGGAATTACTCGGTCCACAGAAACTATTAGGTAATAACTGCCCATGACGTCTTCTTCTGCAATTTTCATGCTCTACAATACCATCCAAATTCATCACTGGCAAAGTTGACACTTGTTCCTCAAACCGCAGACTAACCCTTGTAGTTAATAAGTGTAGTTATTTAAAGATTGCTGATTTCATCCACGAACT
Organism: Nematopogon swammerdamellus; assembly: GCA_946902875.1. Classification (NCBI taxonomy): domain Eukaryota; kingdom Metazoa; phylum Arthropoda; class Insecta; order Lepidoptera; family Adelidae; genus Nematopogon; species Nematopogon swammerdamellus. Next base: position 2,058,151 of record OX336362.1, read on the forward strand.
TATAGTGCCCCCATGGCACTGTGTCAGTTGTACCCGGCAACAAGCGTCTCTTATCGTCGTGGGGGCTCAGTGCAATTTTGTGCTGTCTTATGGTTTGCACCTCATGAAGTTTCGAACGGAAGAGGTATTGATGCCTTTGCTGAGTCACATTCTGTTGAAGGCACTGGACATAATCAGCAAAAGTGATTGTTTGTTTCACAACCCCGACCTTTACACCTTTAGCTTTTTTCATGCTATCAACCCCCTCGATGCGTACGCTATACATCTTGCTGCGTAATCCAATAAACTCCGTCATTATTCGACCATTGCATTCATCCTTCATTAGCCCCACGATTTTCTTGTTGGCTTGTGGCATGTTATATGCGTTGTCGGTCGGGTAGTCTGATGTATCAAAATATTGAATATCTCGCTTGATGTCTTCGTAAATGTCTGGGCAGCGTACTTCATAAATTAAACTGTCGGTATCTGTGTAGAGAAGCTTGGCGCGATCTTGGAATGCTGGCCTCATGTATCCATAGTGGAAATTATAAACACAGGTTTTGGAGAGATCCAGCACACTGAAGCCAACATATATGGGCTTATTGAGAAGCACTTCGGTCTTATTTAATTGCACTGCAACCAGATTCTCAGTGAAAATGGCGCGGCTGTGGAAGTTTGGTCGAGCTATAAGCGCTTCTGCTCCGGCTCTCCCTGCCCACTTTGTCACGAGCTTTACATCAACCCGCTTTCGCACGTTCTCCATGGTTTTACCAAATACTGCGTTATTCATTAATTTGAAGAGGTTTTTCTCGAATTCGTTTTTGGCCCGCTTTCGCATCTCGGTGTTGAGATCAATGTAACTCTTCAGCCAAGGCTTCTGCCTGAAGATTAGAACACGATGCACCTTGACGAGTTCAACACCATACTTTACTGCTTGTTTTAAGTTTCGGTAGTGCACGACATAGTGAGACTTGGGTGAGAGTGTTGTTAAGAGCTTAGACTCCTTCGAACCTGGTGGTGTTTTCTGTTCGGGGCAGAGGGGGAAATCGCTGTGAGAATCATGGAGCCCCTCGGGATATTTCAAATCGACCTCTAATATGTACCCAAAGAATGAATCATTGGAAATGTTCCAATCAACGGTTTCAGGATGTTCAGCCCATCGGAACCCACCATACGGTAGATATTGTGTCATGGCCCAGCCGTAGAGGTTGTTCACATCATAGTACATGAGATATTTGGAGTCTTCTTGTGGGTTGAAGTTCGTCATATACTTATTGTTGGCTTTGGCGTATCGATTGCTGCATTGGCTGACTCCTCCTCGGATTCCACGTTCAATGAACATCAACATGTCCACATCAGTGAGAAGTTCAAGCTGCATTTTTGTATATTTTAGCATAGCATCCCACGTGAGTCCAGGTGTTGTGTAGTAGTGTGCTGGGTCCAGACCATAGGCTTCGAGGCAGTGTAGGCGGAAATTCTCAAAGACATCGGCGAGAAGCAAAACATCAGTCTTGAGGTAGAGGTCTGAATACTCGCCCAAAGAGCTGATTCCGAATTTTCTCCACACATTCTTTGCATGCTCGTAGTCGTCATCGGAAATGTTGGAGTTGGTCAATTGGCTGTAAAATTGATCCTGTGGTGGTAGTTCCTTGACCGTCTCTAGCTTGTCCCATGAATCGAGGAACTCATAGGGAAAAACCCCCTTTCTCGTCAGCAGTTTGAAAAGCTCGACATCTAGATGTTGGAATTCTTGTTTCACAATCTTCAGCTCAGTGAGGTAGGATGCTAATTTATCCAGCGATGATGCCATGAAGCGTAGCGAGTCTATGAAACGGAAGGCGATGTCGCTACCCTTCACGTGCTTGGTGAATGATATGTAGCGCTCCATGTTGAGGGGTAGGAGATCGATGCGACCATCAAAGCTGGCTAGCATCTTGACAATGAAGTGGGCGTCATATCCGCTCAGATTGTGAAATACAACTGGAATGGTACGTGAATCCTGGTAGTTGAGGTTGCATGACTCGTGGGCTGGACCGCGATATTTACCCGTCAGGTGGCAGTGGTCTCGGACTGTAGGCTCGTCATTCAATTTTTTTTCACATATATGGCAGGATGTTGCATGGAGAAACTGCCACTCTTGTTGGGTGGTGAGCGGATCCATAGGCAGCGGGCACCAGAACACCGTTTCAACATCCTCGGCCAACTGCGTGAGCTCTTGCATGAACCACTCAGCAGGATTTTCACCGCGATAGCTACGATAGCAGGAGAGAGTGTCATCATAGCTACACTTCAGGTAGTACCCAATGCTAAAGGCCTCGTGAATTTGGCAAACTTTAGTCTTATTCGTGCTCTGGTCTTGCTGCTTAACCTTCTTCAATAGGCACTCAAAGTCCGCATAAATAATAAATGGGACTTTTTCTTTGTTTTTAAAGTTGTTAAATTTAAGTATGTTGTTCTTGACAGTCGGAAGCGACACCCGGCACTTGTTCATTTTACTGCAATCAATTTCATGAATTTGCAACTTTTCCACGCTGTAAAAATAGTGTAAGCAGCGGTCGCAGATATGCTTTGCCACCTTCTTTTTTGATAGTTGCCGGTTAACGAGCCGCGATAGGTTTTTAATCCACACATAGTGGAACTTGGGTGCTTCGTCGTACATGCTCTCATCACTCTCTTCTTCATTGGGGTATTCGTCACCATCCAGGAGCAGCAGATTCACGTGTTGATTTTTCTTTGAGGCAGTAAGGTGAACTGGTGCAACCTTCAACCGTCGTTGCAGCATGTACACGTTGATGGAGATATCATTCTGCTTCTCAAACTTGGCCACATCCTTCAGCTTTACGGGGAACTCAATGCCTTTGAAATTTAGTTCATTCTCATACCTCTTATAAAGTGCCACACGATTAGGATCACGGTCGGCCGGATGCAATGCAGATAGTATCGCCCACTTAAAACATTGATTGTCAGCATTTTTCACGTTGATACACGCCTTTTTCCGTTTGATGGAGTCTGGGAGTTCGATGAAGGAGCTGCCACGCATCGGGTTATACCGATTCACATTGATGGTGAGGCTTACGATTGAGTTGAGTGTCCAGCCAGAGTCTTTTTCTTGAAACTCCTCCATGTCCTTGAGAATGGGCTGACGGATGTGATGTATGAAGTAATCGGTGAGGTTCGTGGATTTAAATACAGCTGCGTTTTTCGTATTGAAATATTTCGTTTCAATAATCTCCGCACCATCGCTGCAAACTTTTCGGTACTCCGCTGTGAGCACGCAGTTTATTTTTAAAGCATTGTCACGCTTTAATGCGTTCTTGACGCGCGGTTCCAACATGGCTTGAGCATCATCCAAAAACAAAGTAATCTCCTTATGCTTCAGGTTGGCAATCAAACCAGTGCGCACACGTTGGTCGAACGCCGATGTCAGATCCTGCCAGCGGACTCGGTCACTGCGGCGCTCTCGCCGACCCAGGCGTCCACCCCCCTTTAACAGCGCCTCAAGCTTAAATTGAATGCACTTTATCTGTCCGATGCACTTTAGGTATCTTTGCTTCTCACCAACAGATGAGTCTTGATCCCGTAGGAATCGTCTGAGGAGTCGCAAACTCACTGTGCCGTGCTGCACCCACTTTTTAATGATTTCCGGTTTCTGACGACATTGAGCCAAAAACTCAAAGGCGCGACCCATCAGCTTGACAGTATTGTCGCACTGTTCGATTGACATGATGATTATGCTTGAAACTCTAATAGATATACTGTGGGATCCCAACGCGTTGAAGACTGCAATCGTTATGGTCAACTCAGTGAAATAGTTTCTCTTTTATATTACTCGCAACAATAGCTCATTGGGGTTGGGATCAATATATCGGGAAACATTTAGGCGGAAATGGTTAAAACAACTTATCATATTCTTTTATGCTTGAAAAGGTGTATTAGTCAACTAATGGACTGTCGGTTCATCCGAAATTTTTTTTGCCAACCGACTCAATACCTATCCGCCAACAAAAGAGCACTTGTGAAGAATGAAAAAGGTATATCTACCTAAGGCGTCCATCTGGTCTGTTATCTATTTGATTTGAGTTAGCACCATTGTTACATTATCATATCTACCTAAGGGTAGACCGGGCAGGATCTACCTGAGATGGGGCCTGGCGCCGAAGCTTTACAAGCGCAATTGTTCAGCCGGAAGCCGGAGCCGGTGGGGTAGCACGTTAAATTTATTAACATTTTTATTAGGTAATAATTACTCCAATTAACTACTCTATTAAACTGATATGAAACTTAGGCGGTAATATTTCTAAAAATTATTTTGATTGCTCCAATTAAAACAAGAATTACATTTATTGAAGTTTTATTAGGTACCTATTAATTATCCCCATTAACCTGATAAGACCCTTAGCCTACAGAAAACGTTCAACGAGCCAACATTTCCGAGAGTTGGTGGATGACTCAAGATTCGGGTAGCATGATACCGGATTCGGGAATCATGAATTGGAGCCCAGGGGGTGGGGAGGGTAGCGGGGGTGGGGTGGCACGCTAAATTAATAATTTTTTTTTTATTAGGTATTAATTACCCCAATTAACTACTCTATTAAACTGATATGAAGCTTAGGCGGTAACATTTCTAAAAATTATTTTAATTACTCCAATTAAAACGAGAATTACATTTATTGACGTTTTATTAGGTATTAATTACCCCAACTAGGCGGGAGAGATCCTGTATCCACACGTAGTGTGAGTTCGGTGACTCATCGACTTCATCATGGTAAAATTCTAAAGATATTGAGTCAGCCATGTCTGCATTCCTACACCATTAGGCTCCAACCTACCTGACTGACGATGCCTTAGTCATGCTGAGTATGAATACATTTCGCAGTACATTGTTACGTTATCTTTATATTAATGGGTAGGGGGGTAAGTCGTTCCTGCAGGTTGCTACAGGTTAAAACCTGCCACCCGATGTCACGTCACGACAAATGGCGTCACGTCTCTACAGGTAAAATTCCAAAGATACTGAGTCAGCCGCGGAGATCGGGCGGGGAGGCAGGGGGCGGGGAAGCGCTCGGACGATACTGCGGAGGGGTGGCAGAGGCGGCGGATGGTGGTAGGGGCGGGGTGGGGTAGGGGGTAGGGGCGAAGCCTCGGTGCATGTGGAACCATGCTGGTGGGGTGCAGCACCCTGGAGCTGAACCATGACTCCGAAGGCCTACGTACGCCTCAAATGGATGGGGCGCAGCACCCTGACCTAGCACCCTGGACCTGAACCCTGAATCTGGAACCCTGAATCCTGAATCCTAAGGCCTGAATCCTGAATCCGAAAGTCTGAACCCTGAATCCGAAGGCCTACGTACACACCAAGGCCGCAGCACCCTGACCTGACACCCTGGAGCTGAACCCTGACTTCGAAGCCCTACGTACACCCCAAATTAGGCCACGCCCCCTGATTCTCGGACTTAGAAAAATCACGAGGGTGCGCTAGGAGCCCCCTACGTATACTACTAACGTTCCATGAATAATTAATCTCATCCATCACGCTATGCATGCCGCAAGCACCATTAAACATTTAGGTATTGTCACAGAGCATCAAATACCTACCGCCGTGGGTATTGTATTTGAGTAGTACGATAATACAATAATAAAATTTTATTTGATAGGTAGTTATATATAGTTTATTTAATAATTATTTCTGTATTTAACTACTTACTTACTTTTGTGTCTGAATAAATATAATCGAATGTTCATTGTATAAAAAATTAAAACTATTTCTATCATATTTAGGTCAATACAGGTAGGCTGAACCTATTTATTAACCCCCGACGAAAAAAACGGAGGGGTGTTATAAGTTTGACGTGTGTGTGTGTGTGTGTGTGTGTGTGTGTGTCTGTCTGTGGCATCGTAGCTCCCAAACGGATGGACCGATTTGGATGCGGTTTTTTTTATTAGGAAGCCTGTTTAATCGGGATGGTTCTTAGCTATGTTTGTAATCAAGTAATTAAGTAATTAAGTAATAAAAAAAATTATTATCTTCAAAAGTGGACCGATTTGCATGCGGTTTTTTTTAAAAAGCTTGAAATAAAAGTTAAATTACAAATTTAAAAAACCCCCGACTCTTAAAAAGTCAAAAATAATTTCCGTTTACTTACTTAAAGGAGTCGGGGGACCGCTAAGTAAATTAAATATAAAGACTCAAAAGTTGCGCGGGAATTTACTTAGCGGTCTACCGACTCCTTTAAGTAAGTAAACGGAAATTATTTTTGACTTTTTAAGAGTCGGGGGTTTTTTAAATTTGTAATTTAATTGTAATTACACAGGACACTATGTCGCTGACGCCGGAGAGACCAAAGAATATTTGAAGAGTTTAAAGAGTCATGGCCGAAGTCCAAAATCAAGTAAAACAATATATGTAGGTATTTAAATAAAAAATATATTTTTGCGTCAGACTGTACCTTCGCATGCGCTCGCGCTCGGTGTCATATATATAAGTTACTCTATGAATACTACTACTCGATGCGCTGCGCGCTCTACCGAACTCCGTGAGCGAACGCACGAATTTGAGAGTATATCGTTCGTTTGTGTTATATAATATGAGCTTCGTATTATGTTATTGGCTTGGATTGGATGCCAGGTCCTACAGCTCAAATGTCATTTATTTGTATTGCCATGCACAAAATTTTAGAATCCCCATAATTTAATATTACAATAAACTGTCACATTTCTGAAATTTTAAACTGAGGGTCCACATTACCTTACGAGGTGGTATTGTACCGTATATATAGTTTTACAGTTTACACCGGTTCCGGACGGCAAAACGGCAAGTGTAAGTATGCACGTAATTTTTTTCGTCAGAAAAAACCCATTGGTACACGCCGACCGGATTCGAACCTCGGACCTCTCGCATGAGAAGCCGATGCCCAAACCACTCGGCCACCCGCCGCTTACAGCACCAATTGAGGCACGAAGACCCACCTACTGCACGACTCGATGCAAGGACCGTGCCAAGCTGAGAGGTGGCTATCCAATCGCCCTTTAGCACGACATTACGTCCTTATCCCTTAGTCGCACTTTACGACATGCACGTGGAGAGATGCAGTGGGGCTGGTACTTAAAAAAATAGCCAACGGCACTCAGGTTCGATAAAAAAAATAGAAAAAGTGACATCACTCACGACTTTTGGAGTAGCGCACCATTTTCACGCAGCACCCGTTGCACGTCATTAATGGCGGCTGGTCTCTCGGCAGCGCCGTGTAGTTGAATGGGTCCTTGCAGCGCGGGTCCGTCCAGCTGTCGCACTCGTAGCAGTATATCGAGCGAGCTGTCAAGTTGCACACCATACACGTTAGCGCCATTCACCGGGAGCGGCGTTCGAGAACTTCCTCGGTAGAGAGCGTTTCAACTAAAAGTCCCCTTCGCCGTTATGTTGGCTCCACTGTCAGTGTCACTGTCAGTGCTTAAATTCCAGATTGTGAAGATTATATTACCTAATAATGTAATCGGTATTTACAGAGCCGACTGTCATTGTCTCCCTCTACGGAGACAAGCCATGCTGCATCGTCATAGCCCCACTGCGACGTTGCTATCGCTTACTCGCTCTCGCTTGCCTACCGATGACAGGAGCGAGAGAGAAATACGAAGATTGCGACGGTCGCCCGATGAAGGGTGAGCGATTTCATGTTTCTCTCTCGCTCCTGTCATCGGTAGGTAAGTGAGAGCGAGTAAGCGATATCAACATCACACTGGGGCTATGACGATGCAGCATGGCTTGTCTCCGTAGAGGGTGACAATGACAGTGCCAATGACAGCCGGCTCTGGTATTTACCATATAATAAATACGGTAAATACCGATAATTACGGGTAAATTTGTACACATAGCAACCCTCAACGCTATTTTGACAGATAGACAGTGGAGCCAACATAATGGCGAAGGGAACTTTTAGTTGAAACGCTCTTTAGATTCCGCCTCGATCGGAATATCCGTGTATTGGCGACGTTTGCAGCGACAACGACGTTTAAAAACGGTAAATATCTCAAACATTCAAGTCAGGTTGTCGCTGCAATCGTCGTCCTTATAATACAGGGTGTACCCGGAATGGTGTTGTTCCTTTAAGGAGGCTATTCTACGCTTTGTAACAAACATAATTAGTAAAAGAAGTAGGGTTCTAGGTACGCCCGTTGCGGAGATATACATTTTTAAAGTTATTAATGTTGTGTAATGTTGTAATGCTCTAATCCGGCGCGCGCGGACGCGGTTCACAGTGCCATTCATTCGCGCCGCGCCGAGTCACCGTCGCACGGTCTAAAGGCGCCCACACACCGTAGTACGCATTTAGTATGTTAGGAAGTCCTAAAATTTGAACGAAAGCACATATTTAAAAAAATATTTCACCAGAGCCTCCTTAAGGTGATGTGAGACTGCGTCAGACTCGAATTTCAAGAAGTGTACCGCCAATATTACTTACCTGACAGATTCAGTTTTAATATATGTAAAACTTCATCTATCAGCACAGATCGATAGCTTTTTGAAAACACGATTTGATTAACTTCGCTCGATAGAAAAAAATCATGAACATGCCTCTGAATTTAGTTATTTAAGACAACGTGTCCAAATCAAGGCTTTGGAAAAAATAAATTTAAGTTGTTGAATATATATCTAAATCGGTAGCTTTTTACTTTTTCGTTCCGATCCGTAGTTTTGGAATCAAAATTTTTTTTTTCTAATTTTCGCTTACGCTAAAATTGTTTGATTTAGTTGCATCCTACTCCAACCAGCGAAAGCGGCGCCTTGATAGAGGAGTACGGTTGAATAGGGTTGACAGGGCCTTGAAGGAACTACACCTGCCCGGGGACATCCTGTATATTAGCGGCCGCGCGAACGACCGTCGTCGTCGTCGTCGCTAGAACAGGGTGACAAGGAGCGTACTCACCCGGGATCATTCGTTTCACGAACTTCGCGCCGCCCGCCGGCCGGAGTACTCTTTTCTATTCTGTGCCGCCGCGAACAAAATTTCTTGCTACGAAATAGTCTCCCAACTCGATACCAAAATGTTGTTAAAATTTGTATCAGCGTTCTTAATAAAATAATGTGCATATTATTTTTATGAAATGAATTAAACGAATGAGACAATAAATTGTATTTTTTATTTATTGGAAACTGACACGGTTGGCTACATTACCTACAACATCCGTGATGTCAGCCCATAATACCGGGTGAACTTGGTGCCACGTCAGTGCTTCCCTTCGGTCGTGCCGGCTACACTGAACTGGACGGAAAACACAAACTATTTAAATAGCCGTTTCGACCGACCTTTCATTCAGTGCGGTGGTACCAACCCGGGCGGGTTAAACCCTACCACCTAGTAATATAAGAAGGGAGTCATATCCCTTAGTCGCCTTTTACGACATACAAATGTATTCTTTATTCTCTGACGACGATTTATTAAGTCGAAACTTATGAAAATGTTATAATATATGTATTTTTTTTTAATGCATTGTATATGAAAAATACATAAAAATCTGTAACCAAATATTGGTATGAATACAAATATTTAATTTATATTATTTTACTAAGAAGACCGGCGCGGCGGCGCGAAATTTTGTTCACGGCGCAAATTTTTGTCTCCCGGTGAGTAGGCTCAATTAGAGCTGTTATGTGTTGCCAGTGAATATATGTATATACGAAAAATGAGTTAGCGAATCCCGACAATCGGGGGTAAGTAAAGCAGTATCGTTGTAGTGCTGGCAAGAGGTCGGGTGAATTAGAGAGCGCTTCGACTAAAAGTTCTCTTCGCCGATACGTTGGCTCCACTGTCAGTGTCACTGTCAGTGCTTAAATTCGTATTGCCAGATTGTGAAGATTATATTACATAATAATGTAATTGGTATTTACCGTATAATAAATACGGTAAATAACGATAATTACGGGTAAATCTGTACACATAGCAACCCTCAACGCTGTTTTGACAGATAGACAGTGGAGCCAACATAACGGCGAAGGGAACTTTTAGTTGAAACGCTCTCTACAGCTTTTCATCTTCATACCATCGCGCGCCGTATCCCGACAATCGGGGTAAGCAGAGTAATCGCGTGTTGTGCTGTAAGAATTCGGATAAATTGCAGCACAACAGCGACCACCTTCAGCAAAGTAAGTATGTATTATGACAAACAACAACTATCAAGCAACAAATAAGGCGCGAAACCAGGTTTACCTACTACATCACTTGGTGGTACCATTCCGCGTACCATACCTAATTTTATTTTTATTATACAGGTATGTATTTTTGACCACTAAGTAAATCATTTCAATTTGCCCGAGTAATGCGTGCAGTTTTTTTTGAGAAACCAGTGAAAACATTATAAACTTACGCATTAGTTAGTACGAAAAGCGCAAAATTTTACTTAAATTTAATTTTACTTAATTTTATTTAAATTTTACTTTTAATTTTTTCAAGCGCATACTGTCTCTACTTTTTTTCTTAGTTTGATCAAATTGTAAGAGTAATTTCCCACATTTTAGTGTGTCGGTCGCAAATATAGGTACCCTGTTTATACATTTTAAATTATTGTATTTATCTAGGTTGTATATAGTTTATAAAATTTTACGTTATAGCAAGGATTGGAAAAAACTATTTATTTTCTTCTGTTTAAACACGTTCAAAATATAGGTTTTTAAAAAGTGAACGTCAAATCAGAACACCGTAAAAACCGTATATTATTGAAGATCGACAGTGTGTGACAAAATTTAAAAGTTAAAAACTTGTTTAAACATTTTTTTTTCAACTCTGTGTGCTTGTTTTGAACCAATATAACATGTCATACCTAGTCGTTATTGTAAAATTGTTATTGTGAAAACTGTAGAGTTACTAAATATACCTAATTAAAAAAAAAAACAATTTATGTACTGTATTTACGATGTAGGATGTGATGATGTGTGTGTGTACTTAGTACTACATTTGCATTAGAGGACGCCCACTAAATGAAGTGAGCACAAAGGAAGAGGGGGGTTATTTGAACAAATAATATACTCACTATACTCTGTTCGGCGAGTGTTGGCAGTGACTCATCGCAAATAATGAGCGTTTACATAGAGGCGAATTCTCTGAACGGTTGCGAACAGAATGAACTTTTATTGTCAGAGTTAGTCCTTTTGAAATGGGTTATAAAGTTTGTCAAGAAATAATGTAGAGTAAAATAAATATAAAATATTTTTAATATGTTAAATATTTGTTTAATTGTAATACAAGTTGTTTTTAATTTATAGTTTATTTTATTATAATAAATTTTAAAGATAGTTTAGTTTTTAATATTAATTCTTCTTTCATTATCTAATATTAATTATGTCATTAACCTAATGTTTAGATATAAAACAACACAATTCTGAAAATGAATAAACTGTAATTGAGAAATAATTTTGAAAAATAAAAATTCCTCAAATAAGATGAAAATAACTTACCGAGATTCGTATTATTCTGAGAAATTTTCTGTACAAATTTGGGTGGAATACAATAGGATTGGAAGGTAGGTGCCATACCGGAGACTTCACTTGATTGCTGGCTATACTGGACTAGAGGAGAACACAACCGAGGCAATTATAATTTAAATGATATTAAAATTATTAACAAATTTTGTGCCAGCAGTTGCGGTTATACAAAAAATAAATTAAATTGTATTAATTTTTATGTAAACGCGCATTCACCCCCTCGGGGATTGGGACGCGCGGTAACCTCCGATGAGTCACTCTCAACACTGGCCGAATAGAGTATAGTTGGGGGAGGAGGAATAATACCTCAAGTAATTAATGGGCGTCCTTATGATGTTGGTTTCAGTGTAATTATCATCACAAACGGTTGAATCTGCATATTTACATAAAAATGGTACCCTTAGCAAAATTCAATCAATCTACATGCAACAAACACGAATTACATTAACAATGATGATTGATTCACTATTTCTAATTGATTTATTAAATATTAATATACTTATATAAGTAATACAAAATTATAAAATTACCTAAGAGATATTCCAAGAGATATTCATTACCTTAAACTGTGTGTGTGTGTTGAGTGTGAATGTGTTGAAATACTTAAAAAGATTATAGCTGCATGTAAGCCAGGTCTGGACACCAGTGCAAAATATAAATATAGAGAGAAGACTAATTGGCAAAAAAAAAACTGTTTTATAGAAGGTTTTTTTTTGACAACCCTGACCAAAAGCTTTTTTGATGTGAGAACATTGTCACTGCCACAATTTCAGAAATCAGATTTTTTGAAATTTTCACTAATGCATTTTACTTTTAATTTTATTAATATTTTACACAGGATAAGTTAATACATTTGCTATATTATTCAAAATTGGACACAAATTCGAAAATAAAAACGTGCTATTGTGTATGTATGTTCCCATATATTTTAATTACCTACGTAAGCGTATACATTTTATTTATTTAAATATTCATCTACAAAGCTGAAATAAAATGTAAAAGTTTACCCTTACCGTATTAAATTGTGTCGTGTTTTGTGAACTCTCGTATATGTGTATAATGCAAGTGCCTTACTAATGAATGAAGTTTTTTTTATTAAAAAAAAAACATAGATTGAAGAAAAAGGAAAATAAATGCAAAATCAACCTAAATTCGGGTACGAGTTAAGAAAATGAGCGAAAATGTATGATTCGAATTAAATACGTAGCAAAAACTATCAGTGATTTTGTAATATAATATTTTATTAATATAATCTAATTTTTCTAAGCAGTTGAATGCCTATAAGCGAATGTTTTGACTTAATATGTAAGCGCGATGGCTACTGTCGATTCTCAAGTAGCAAAAATTGTACATTTTCAAAAAAAGTCAAATTTAATTAAAGATTTGTACTTACTTTGGCATTCCGCCTGAACAACGGGGCTCAGAACAATGAGCCACAGTGCTGCAAACCGATTTAAACAATAAAAATAAACAAATAGCTGAAGGAAGAGAGGAGACAGTTTAAACAAATCATATAATCCATTTTTTACATCATAAAACAAGAAACAAACTAAAAAAATACATAATTATACATTTTTAGACAGTATTTATTTCTGTAGAATTACTTTCTTGTTGTGTACCAGTGAATTGAAGCTTTAAACAAAAAAAAAAATCTGAAAAAACAATCTTACGAATCATAATTTGCTTATTAGTAGGTAGGTAGTTACCTACAATATTTGAAGTAATAATAATGTATACAAAACAATCGGGTAATTATTTAAAAAGACCTAAATCAAAATTTTGTTTTCCAATTTGTTTAGTTTGTAAAAAAAAAAATATAAAAAAAAATAAAAAATTTTTTTTGTTTCTTAAATTTTTACTTTTATTTTATTAATTTGAAAATAATAATAAAGTAGCATGCAGACATTACCGGTACGCAAGACACACAGCCTGTGAACATGGCACAAAGTCACGTTAAAAGTAACATTGAACACACACACAATACGTTTTTCATCATAATGCTATAATAAGGGTGCGTGCTTTACCGGTTCTGAGGCAGGAGTTTGCCTTCGCGTGCTCCACTCCAAACCATGACATCAGAAGGACTGCAACGTGAAAAAAATCAATCATTAATCAATTTAGATTTTTTTTTTTAGATTTTCACTTTACTTTCACAGATACACAAATGAACCAAAATAGTTGGTGTTTTCCGGCCTTCAGTGTAGTCGACAGTGGAAAACAGAAGTAGGTATGTAAGTACTACCATATTATATTGTTAAACTTAGGACTTTTTTATTTCGCGTCAACACGGAACACGGAATTGTTTTCGCTATTAAATTAGTTACGGAAAATTTTTATTTTTCTATTTCGGAATTCCGTAGTTTGCATGAATTAGGTAACCATATTAGGTAATATTCTAAGGAATTAACATTAAATAGTTGTGGAAAATTTTTACTTCTCTATTTAGGGATTCCGTCCGTGATGAAAGTATCGTACCTAACAACTATGTTTTTTTTATCAGTAATAAAAGTTTTTTAAAACTCGTCACTCTTATAGATATCTTAACTTTCATAATTATTAACGCATCTAGTGCAGTGGTACTCAAATGGTGGTCCGCGGACCGGTGCCGGTCTGCGGACCGGAAGCTGCCGGTCCACGGCGAGGCCCGAGGGAAAGATGAAGATGGATATTTTTTTTCAGAGAGCAAGAGCCCATTAAACACGCTCGGGCTAAGTTAAGATGTGTGTGTTTATATTTAATTTTAATAAAACTGTAAACACTTAAAACATAACTTGTTTTAATACCCCATAAGTACTAAAGCTGGCCCCTAGCTAACAATAGAAAAAAAAAACTGCCGGTCCGTCACACAAAACAGTTTGAGATTGCCGGCCCGCACACACGAAAAAGTTTGAGTAGCACTGTTCTATAGTGAACTTCACTAAACGTTACAATTTGAATAGTGGTAAAATAAAATAAAAATCACCTTTTACGAGCAAACACAACTCCCGTTTAATACCTATGCATTAAACGCGACGCGACCATTGAACGCGACACAGGAACGCGAGAATACAATAAATATAATGTATTCCAGCAGGCGGTCGGCCATACTTATATCACGTGACCTTCGTTTTCCCGCCAACTAGTCCTTGGTGTTGTCAGCGTCACGATCGCGCTTCGCCCGATCGGCGCCTCACGTGACCACCGCGAGGTATAAGCGAAAGTGGGGTAAGGCCATAGAGTATACTATAACTTTGCTGTGGCTGTGGGGTCAACAACTGAGCGGCGGGTGGCCGAGTGGTTTGGGCATCGGCTGACGGCTTCTCATGCGAGAAGTTCGAGGTTCGAATCCGGTCGGCGTGTACCAAACCAATGAGTTTTTTTCTGACGAAATAATTTAAGTACGTGCATAGTGCATACCTATACGGTATAGGCTATACCTGCTGCTTCACCGTTCGGAACCGGTGTAAAACAGTAGGTCCCTTCCCTTGCCCCTCACTAGGTGGTAGGCTCAAATTGTAGCCGACTGGGTCTGTACCACCGCACTGGATGTAAGATAGCCGCATATAGCAGCCTCGCCGCTGTGTTCTCCTCTATCTAGTTCAGTATAGCCAGCAATCCAAATGGAAGTCTCCTGTATGGCACCTACCTTCGCGGAGGTGATATTGGCTCGTCGGAGCATGTGCTTTAGCCCCCTCGACTCAGCCACACATACCGGATTGTTCAGTCACGCGACACGATACCACCACCACCGTGGGGTAAATGGGGTCAAGAGTGCAGCGAGGTAGGTATAGGTGTATGCTATCAACAGTTTTCTGAGAACATTGTAGGTATAATGCACGGGGCGGATCTCGGCGTGTCGCCGCCGCAGCGGTTCGTCAGTGTTCTCCCTCGCACCCGCACCGTACTTGTATAGTGTATTCGCGTGGCGGGTCGCCCGCTGCGGCGACGACACGCCGAGATCCGTCCCGCGCACTATACCTAGGCAAAGATTTAAATCGATAGATATTGCATAGTCTAACATGGCGCACTAGCGCACTACAAACAATGTCACCGATGAAAGGGCCGCATGCGGCTACTTCGTATCAGACGCAACGCCAGCGCCGTGTCAGTGCTTCCCTTCAGTCGCGCCGGCTACACTGAAATGGATGGAAAACACGAACTATTTACATAGCCCTTTCGACCGACGTTTCATTCAGCGCGATGGTACCAGGCCGGGCGGGATAAACCCTACCACTTAGTAAGGTAAGAAGGGAAGAGACCTAACAGTTTAACGTGGAATCCGTACCGCGGAAACCGTTCTCTTGAGCGTACACCGGGGGGTACTCGTACCTACCACTACTTGGGAACTGTACCCTTATCACGAGATTTTACCTACACCGCGTACTACGCCACGCCCCGCCGTGTTCTCCGCATCATTTTGTACGGAGAAACGGAGCAGCGCCTCTGGTGATAGATTTGCGAACTTCCTTTCTCCATACAAAATGATGCGGAGAACACGGCGCGGCATAGTAGGTTAAATCTCGTGATTAGGGTACTGATGCCTTAGTTAGGGTAACAGGCGCACTATGATGTAGGTAAATATGTAAATAAATAGAGAAAAAATACCTGGAACCGGAAATATCCAGTTCATCTTCCCAGCGTCAGTGTTCCGAGCGATGGCCTTCCCCGCAGAAGCACCAGATTAGCACCGCCAGGCCTGGCAGTAGACTCGCGGCGGCAACACCGTGCCACGCCACGCACGCCAGCACAGCAGCGCCACGCCACGCACGGCAAAACAGAAGCGCCGCGCGCGCGACACACGGCAACCGTTTCACCGCTTCGGTCGTATTGTGTGTGTCAAGCGGCAAAGTCACGTGGACCGGTTCGCCACCATTGTTGCTTGAAACACAACATTAGGTTATTTCAATAAAATGCGTGTCATTAACATTATTTATATGAAAGAAAGAAATATTTATTTCAGTTTTTTTTTCAGCCACCCATAAAGAGTCCAGCGACGCCCATGGACATTCGGTCGTACGCGGAGGTTGAGAATGCCATGCCGACCTGACAGTTGCCCTTTCACGCCTCTCTTGAAGGACCCGATACTGTACTTTGGGGGAAATATTTACGTTACCGGTTCTGTGGAGGAAGGATCTGCAGAACCAATTGGTACGCATCCGCGGTAAGTCCAGCGTGTAGGGATTAGTGATGCAATCCCTGCCCAGTGCGCGTTTTGCGGAGGTGGGGACGACGGCGGCGGGATCGCGTCAAACAGCTCCTCCGAGTACTCCCCGTGGAATAAGCGATAGAACACACTTAGGGCCATTGGCGTATATAGAGGGGGGGCCGGGTGGGCACGGCCCACCCCAGAAGTGTCTGGTGCCCACCCCAGGATGTTGGGTTGCCAATACAAAATTCTAGGCTGGGCACTTAAATAATTTCACACAAAAACACTTAAATATTCTACAGCTGAGGAATCAACATAAAATTCCATTTCCATCCAGGTAATCAAAATAGGGGGGTGCTAAGAATCCCCAGGTTACGGAAGGCTACCAAACCCAACGATTATACCTGGCGAACTATAACACACGGACATTGAGAACAGATGAGAATTTGGAGGAGCTGGAAGTGAAATTGAGCAAGATAAGGTGGCACGTCTTGGGGCTATCGCAAGTCCGTAGACAGGGGGAGGACACGATAACCCTAGAATCTGGCCATATGCTCTATTTTCGAGAAGGAGACCAGCCTTCCCAAGGTGGTGTCGGGTTTCTCATCAACAAAGTCCTTACTAACAACGTCGTGGAAATCGTGGGTGTGTCAACGCGGGTAGCATACCTAATACTGAAACTCACAGAAAAGTACTCGTTGAAGATTATACAGGTATATGAGCCCCAAACACACAGACGAAGAGGTGGAAGCCGTGTATGATGACATCTCTAAGACGATTCATAACACGGCTAAAACTCAATTCACCGTTGTTATGAGGGGACTTTAACGCTTCAACGGCAAAGTATGAGTACAAATATGCAACGAATCTAAGGTGGGACCAAATGGCTACGGAAGCAGAAACCATCGTGGACAAAAGTTGGCAAACTTCCTAGAAATGGAAGGGCTCTTCTTGATGAATTCTTTCTTCAAGAAGAGGCCCTAACAGAAGTGGACCTGGGAAAGTCCCGATGGTGGGACAAAAAATGAGATTGACTTCATCCTGGCGGACAAGAATCGAATATTTGGAGATGTCTCAGTGCTAAACCGGTTTAAGACTGGAAGCGATCACAGACTTGTACGAGGCACTCTAAATATTAACTACAAGCTTGAACGGTCCCGTCTGATGAAGTCAACTCTCCGCCCAACTCTGCTTCAAGTCTCACAGAGCTCTGACAGCTTCGAGCTAGAGCTTAAAAATAGATTCGATATGCTGGAAACCACAACGGACGTTGATGAGATGACCAACAATCTGGTGCAGGTCGTTCGAGAAGTGGGCTGCGAATATTTTAGACATCAGCACAAGGGGAAACAGTCGAAACTTTCGAGTGAGACACTGGAAGCGATGAGACAGAGACGCGAGGCAATAGTTAATTCGTCAGGTCTCCGGGCTCAAAATGCCAAAATAAAGAAGCTGATACGACGCGACCTTCGCCTGCACAATACACGCCGTGTGTATGAGGCGACAGAGCAGAATAAGGCTCCAAAGTGTTCGTGCAGCAACTGGGCAGAAGCCACCTGACGACACTTAAAACTGCAGATGGTCGAACTGTCTCATCGAAGCCAGAACTACTCACCGAAGTCGAAAAGTTCTACGAACGGCTATATGACTCACTAGCTGCTGCTCCTACAGTCCCCGACAAAGACGACCGACGAGCCAGATTAACCCGCCACTACACGTAGGATATCCCAGAGTCAACATGGGCGAGATCAGGATTGCTCTAGAGCAGCTTAAAAATAACAAGGCTCCTGGTGAAGACGGAGTTACTACAGAGCTTCTCAGAGCCGGGGGGACAACCGTCCTTAAGGAACTACAGAGGCTCTTCAAATCTGTCATACACGGTGGTATTACGCCAGAGTCGTGGAACAGGAGTGTGGTCGTATTGTTCTTCAAGAAAGGAGACAAAACCTTGTTGAAGAATCCCATCACGCTCCTGAGCCACGTATATAAGCTGTTCTCGAGAGTCCTCACCAATAGTCTCACCCGAAAGTTTGACGACCACCAGCCGCCCTAGCAGGCCGGGTTTCGGAGGGGCTACAGTACCGTAGACCACATCCACACCTTACGGCAGATTATACAGAAGTCCGAAGAGTATAATCGGCCATTGTGTCTCGCTTTTGTGGACTACGAGAAAGCCTTTGACTCTATCGAAACCTGGGCTGTTATGGAATCCTTACAGTACAGCGATGCCGAACCGATTGGCGATACATTGAGGTGCTGAAATGTCTTTATAGTGCCGCGACAATGACTTTACAACAGTCAGGAGCAGCAGACGAAAGCTATCCAATTGCATCGTGGAGTCAGACAGGGAGACGTTATATCTCCGAAACTGTTTACGAATGCATTCGAAGATATATTCAAGCTGCTGGATTGGGGAAAGCACGGCATTAATATTAAAGGCGAGTACATTTCGCACCTACGCTTCGCAGATGACATAGTCGTGATAGGCTGAATCACATGCTGAACGGCCTCAATGTCGCCTCCCGCCGAGTCGGCCTCGGGATGAATTTGGACAAGACGAAAGTCATGTTCAACGAACACGTCGTCCCGGGGCACGTAACAGTTGGAGAGGCGACCTTCGAAGTTGTGCAGAACTAGGTATGTCTATCTTGGACAAACCATCCAGCTAAGGAAGCACAACTTTGACAAGGAGGCCAACAGAAGGATTCAGAAGGCGGCATTTGGGAAACATCTTTTCATCCTCCATCCCACAGTCATTAAAGACGAAGGTTTTTAATCAGTACGTTCTGCCGGTAATGACGTACGGAGCGGAAACGTGGACCCTGACGATGGGCCTAGTCCACAAATTTAAAGTCGCTCAGCGAGCTATGGAAAGAGCAATGCTCGGCATTTCTTTGACCGATAAAATCCGTAACGACGTGATACGTCAAAGAACTAAAGTAGTCGACATTGCTAAGAAAATAAGCAAGCTGAAGTGGCAGTGGGCTGGGCACATCTGTCGCAGACCCGACAACCGATGGGGTAGACGGGTGCTCGTTTGGAGGCCACGTACAAGCAAACGTAGCGTGGGACGCCCCCCGGCTAGGTGGACAGATGACCTAAAAAGGTAGCCGGGAGTGCAACGGGAGTGGATGGATGAGAAGAGCGGAAGACCGCGTGTGGTGGCGTGTCTTGGGAGAGGCCTATGTCCAGCAGTGGACCGATACAGGCTGATGATGAATCAAAATAAACACTTTAAAAAAATTGTTTTGTTTAATTTTATTTAGGTAAAGAAACTTTCCGAAATCAATGGTCGAAATACGGCTCAACACTTCAAGTTCAAATTACCTACTTTTATTGCGCAGGTACATCGGGTTTCGGCTTCATCGGCCATCGCTTTTCAGGGGCCAGGCCCACCCTGGAAAATAACCCTAGATACGCCAATGCTTAGGGCGCCGACATCCCTACGAAGTTGCAGTGGTTCTAGATCGTGGGACACGTCGGGGTCACCCACTAGTCGCACGGCTCGACGCTGGATCGAGTCCAAAGGCGCAAGCTGGTATTTGGCTGAGCCATCCCACAAGGTGCGAGCAGTACTCCAAGCAGGACCTGATCTGCGATTTATACAAATCGAGTATTTTCGAAAATTTAAATTTAAATTGAAGAGTTAAATTTTTATAGTAAGTGCGACATGTGACACCGAATCACCCATAAGGTGTCTAACTACGCCCGTGGACGGCCGCATGCGGGGGTTGCGAATGCCATGGTGGCCTGACAGGTCACGCGGTTCACGCCTCTCTTGACCCGAGACTGTATCCTGTTCTTTTTAGTAGAATCTTCTTAGTTTTTGATACAGAATACTCCCTGAAATGACCGGCATGGTCTAAAAATTACCCACTTGTTCATGAGACCTTCAGATTTCAGACAATTACAACCGCTAAAATTATGGTTAAAATTTTGTTACTTATATATAATAGTTACGGGCGGTACCTTAGTTATAAACGGCGGGTGGCCGAGTGGTTCGGGCATCGGCTTCTCATGCGAGAGGTCCGAGGTTCAAATCCGGTCGGCGTGTACCAATGATTTTTTTTTCTGATGAACTAATTTACGTGCATACCTACACCTGCTGCTTCGCCGTTCGGAACCGGTGTAAAACTGTAGGTCCCTTCTCTTGTCCCTTACTAAGTGGTAGGCTCAAATTGTAGCCGACTGGGCTGGTAGTACCGTACTGGATGTAAGATGGCCGCTTAGCAGCCTCGGTTGTGTTCTCCACCAGTCCAGCCAGTATAGCCAGCAGTCCAGGGAAGTCTCCGATATGGCACCTACCTTCTCGCAGGCGACATTGGCTGGTCGGAGCATGTGCTTTGGCCCCTCCGACTCAGCCACCCATAACGGATGACGTAAAAAAAAAGGTTACGCTGAATCATGCTGCACAGTCAAAAGTCACGCTTTCACAAATCACATTCACTCCCAGGATATTTTCGTCGCGCCAGATTCCAGAAATACAAATTTAAATCGCGCGTCTGAGCCCATTTACTTATATTCTCAAAATAAAACTAAATTGTTTACGCTCAAATATTATTTGCATGCATATGCGAGCGTCCGCGTCTCTTGTGGACAGACGTAAGAAAAACAACTCATTTTTTTGCATAGACGTGTCACGCACGTGTCCCCGATCAAAATTATTATCATTTCTTTTATGGATAGCGCGACATTTGGCATCGTTTCACCCACAAGTAGGTGTCTAACGATGCCCGTGGACATTCTGTGATGCACGGCGATTGCGAATGCCATGCCGGCCCGACAGGCGCTTTTTCACGGCCCTTTTGAAAAACCCCAGGCTGTACTTGGGAGGAAATAGATGGGCAGGAGTGCGTTCCACATTTTGCCATAGAAGACAAAATGTCGCTGAATCGGTGAATGATTGTGGTTAGCTTAGCGCATTGTGTTTTGTGTTTCGATCTCAAAAACACCGGCTAAGTGCGAGCCGGATTCGCGCACCACAAAAAAAAAATTTGAAAAAATCTGTTTCTTGTATACCCTTCCTTAATTTTTCACGGACGGACGGACGGATAGACGGACAAAGAGAACTTGTAGGCTTAGTATTGTATTTGTAATAATTGTTTTTTAAATATTGATGACTTTGTCAATTGGATACAATTTGTATCATTAGATTTTTAATATGACTTATTACATTTCTTTGTAATAAACGTAAACTAATTGTTTTTATTTGACTTGATATATGAAGTATCAAAATTGACGATGGCACTATACACCAGATATGGTAATGTAAATAGGCAGAGTGGTCAGATTCTTGAGTGTTCATGCTTATGCTGTAAATATTAATGTTCTTGTGAGCGGTAGTATGCGTTAATTATTGTAAATTACTTGAATTATAATACTTATATATAAGGTACTAACAAAACATTGTGACTTGCGAAGTTTGTTTGTCAGTTCTTCTTCGCATTGAATTTAGAACTGGCGGAATTTTCGACATGTCCAAGCGTAGGTTACCTACCTATGGATGAAATTATACAATAAACAATAAACAATAAACTCGTACTTTGTAAGCAGTGGCAAACACTTGTAAATGTAGACTAAGTGGACGTAAACAAAAAGTATCCAGTGAAGTTTCTTGCCAGTTCTTCTTCGCTGTGATAAGATAATCAAAGTGGCAAAATGCAAAATGTTAAATGTTAAAAGATGACGAATCCGAGTGCAGTGTACTGACTGTCTATGGATGATGGATGGATAAAGAATAAATAAATTACGATTAAAAAAAAACCCCAACCCATAAAAAGTCAAAAATAATTTCCGTTTACTTAGGTAGGTACTTAAAGTAGTCGGGGGACCGCTATGTAAATACCCGCGCAGCTCTGAGTTATTTATAAAAGCCCTCCGTTTGCGTCGGCCGTTAAAAAAAATTAAAAGATACGTAATACGGGGTCCGGAATCCAAAAAATCGTCGGCAGAGCCTATTACTGCGCCGCCGTCTGTCTGTATGTCGGCCTGTCCTTCCGGCTGTATTGCTTAAACCGTATACAGGATGTTTCAGGATAGGCATGAGAAACTTCAGGAATAGAAAGTACTCATTATTAGAAGAAAAACATCCTTATCACTCAAATCAAAATTTCGTATTTTTTTTCATACAAAAATTGAAAATTGTAATAAAAACTCGATGGACAGTGAGTTTGGGGAGATTTGGCAAAAATTTTGTCGGGGTTCCCATACTTACAAGAAACGTGTTTTTTCAAGGGTTTTTCAAGGTTTTTTCAAGGTTGCGGTGCGGAAACCTCGGTGCGTCACTCCTACTCGCACTTGGCTGGTTTATAATGTACAGTTTTACGTGATATCCGAACCAATGGACAACTCACATGTTGCATGACAAAAATGCACATTGCACATTGATAATGATAACCCAATTTACAAGACTCCTTGCAGCACAACACTGATTACTCTGCTCAGCCCGATTTTCAGGATTCAGCGTGTGGTATGTATGTTTTTTTATGGAAACTGACACGGGTGGCTACATCACCTATAACATCCGTGATGTCAGCCCATAACACCGGGTGAACTTGGTGCCACGTCAGCGCTTCCCTTCGGTCGTGCCGGCTACACTGAACTGGACGGAAAACACAAACTATTTATATAGCCGTTTCGACCGACCTTTCATTCAGTGCGGTGGTATCAACCCGGGCGGGATAAACCCTATCACCTAGTAATATAAGAAGGGAGTCATATCCCTTAGTCGCCTTTTACGACATACACGGGGAGATATGCAGTGGGGCTATTCTTTTAAAGTACCGGCCCCACACGGTTTTTTATCAAACTTAGAAAAATAAACGTGGTGCACGCCAACGGACATCCAACCCACAACCTTTCTCTTAATGAGCAAGGTATTTCACAAGCCCCTCAATATATGAGTGAATTTTGTGTTAAAACGAATCCACGAGCTTACCACCCCACAGCGTGCTTACCCCCAATCTGACGTTTCTCGATAGACTGCGCGCGCAATATTGATTTTACACTCACATACATACTTTACAGGCTAATATATTAAAAAAATACATTTCTACCACTATACCGACACATATACGAACATTTATTTTATTTATACACAGTTTGGATAGTTAAAAAACTGTCATAAACATGCTGTAATAGATTTTTTTATTAGTTTTAGTCTGTGCATGTGTTAATTAAATTTATAAATTAGGTATTCCAGATATATAAGGTAATATGGTAGAAAAAAAAATGATATATAAATTAAATTAAATAAAATACACATCAACTTACTTCTCATAATTGTGTGTACACTGTATATGTACTATTTTAAAAATGTAAAATGGTTTAAGAAAATTGTAAAATGAAGACCTTACCGCTTGCTGTTTTCTTAATGTAGTTAAATGGTGGCGTTGATACCACAGTCACGCACCACCACCGCTCGCTTGGCCGGGTGAAAAGACGCCCGCCAAGCTCGCGGAACGCACGACACCCGCCGGTACGACCATTGGGCGCCCGTAGACGCTATGCGGCTGTGGGAATAGCCACGCCATCCAGACGTCACGCATCCCGACAGCCGGCATCCAGATGTCAAGAATCCCGACAGCCGGCATCCAGACGTCACGCATCCCGACAGCCGGCATCCAGACGTCACGCATCCCGACAGCCGGCATCCAGGCGTCACGCATCCCGACAGTCGCCATTCAGACGTCACGCATCCCGACAGTCGGCATTCAGACGTCACGCATCCCGAAAATCGGCATTCAGACGTCACGCATCCCGACAGCCGGCATCCAGACGTCACGCATCCCGACAGTCGGCATCCAGACGTCACGCATTCCGACAGTCGGCATTCAGACGTCACGCATCCCAACAGTCGGCATTCAGACGTCACGCATCCCGACAATCGGCATTCAGACGTCACGCATCCCGACCGCCGGCATTCAGACGTCACGCAACCCGACAGCCGGCATCCAGACGTTGGAAGCCGCACCTCCAAGAGTTTTCGCGAGTTAATAATGCACTTTATGCCACTGTAATGTGTGCAAGGGTTGGCTTATTGCCACGGGCAATTTCCTCCAGTCAACGCGGTGAACCTAATTGCTGGCGGGCTGACATCACGGATGTTGTAGGTGATGTAGACAACCGCGTCAGCTTCCATAAAAAAAATGGCACCTAGTTCATGGGCTGTGTAGTGTAATGGGCTGACATCACGTGTGTTGAGCTGGTGGCGCCAAACCATGTCAGGAATAATAACAATAATTTGAAAAAAAAAAACATCTCATTTATGACCAGCGCGTCGTCCCGGTTATGATGTAGCTATGTATGTGAAACGTGAACTCTGACGGTCGCTGTTGTTCAAGATCTGAAAGTTGCCAAGCGAGCAACGGAGCAAGCCATGCTGGGAATATCGATACGTGTAATGGTGCGTAACGAGGCAATCCGCCGACGCACCAAAGTAGTCGATAATGCACACCGGGTGACTAAGCTCAAATGACAGTGGGATGGGCACGTTAGTTGAAGAGACGACGACCGATGGAATGAACGGGTCCTATACTGGCAGCCGTGGGCAGGAAAACGGAGTGTAGGAAGACACCCGCCAGGTGGGACGACGAAATTAAGTATGCCGGAGGCAACCGGTGATTACGTAGATACCGCAGAACTCAGAAGGCCGGGAGGACTTGAGAAAGATTGCAGAGGCCTATGGCCGGCAGTGGAAACATAATTTATTAGAACAACTTCCGTTGATTGGTCGCCGCTGGACGCATATACATAATAAATAACGCTAAACAAAGACTTAATGACAGTCATATTTAAGAAACGATGTATAAGAACCCCAAAAAATCAATGCAATTAGAAAATCTGGCATTCTTGTAAGTCCCGCAAGAAAAACTTGCCAGTTTCTCCTGAACAATCCTGAAACCCGAAGTCGTCAATGCGCCGCATTAATTACCTGAGAATATAGGGAATTTCTGCACTTGGCCGGGCAACACTAAACCTTTCACTCTTCTTGTAAACCGGAGAATGGATGTTAGAATGAAATAAAATTTTGATCAGATTCCGATTTTTTTAATTCAGAATATTTTTTAAAAGTAATTTTCTAATGCAATGATTTTATTAAAATAAATTCCAACAATCCAGTGAAGTTTAGAAATAGAAACGTAATCTGATGGCGTGGTGCACTTTTCTGCAGAAACGTGTTACTACTAACCCCCGGAATACAGCTTACTATTCTGACTGACAGGTGTCAAAATTGACAGATGACAGTCAATTGTCATTGTCAAACGTAAACATGTGTTTTTCGAGGTTATGATTGTGAATTCTTCTATAATTCTTTCCTTATTCTTTTACACTTTATTTATTTGACAAGTGCATGCGCGCCACTGGATCATGGACTTCGCACGAAAGCAACTGGAAAAATATGGATGGAGTGACGGTACACAAAATTGTTTATGCCAAATGTTTGCACTAGCCGAATTGGGTAAAAGATTTGTGGTTGGAGTCCTATACATAGCCAATTTCACCCTCTAACTAAGACTGTGATAGGTGCCAACCTGGTCTGTGGTTGGGTTTTGTCTGCGACTTCAGACAAATCAATTCCACCAACCCTACATGCCCAGTAATATCACAGTCCGTTTCAGTTCAACCTGTCAGTCGTTCACCGAGTTCGGCATATCTTTGCTAGATAGAATCAGTAATGAGGAAGTACGACATGGAACCAAGGTAGTCTCGACATTGCTAAGAAAATTAGCAAGCAAGTGGCAGTGGGCTGGGCACATCTATCGCACACCCGATAATCGCTGGTGTAGATGTGACGTAAACGTTAAAATGGAGGCCACATATAAGCAAAAACAACGTGAGACGCCCTCCGGCTTGGTGGTCATAAAAAACTCATTGATATTGATTGACATTCATGCTTTAATATGTATGGCTCCTGGTTAAATATTTACGACCCCTGGTTCAATATGTACGGCCCCTGGTTCAATATCTTCGGCTCCTGGTTCATTATGTATGGCTCCTGGTTCAATATGTTCGGCTCTTGGTTCATTATGTACGGCTCCTGGTTCAATATGTACGGCTCCTGGTTCAATATGTACGGCTCCTGGTTAAATATGTTCTGCTCCTGGTTCATTATGAGCGGCTTCTGGTTGTATATGTACGGCCACTAGTCTAATATGTACGGTCTTTGGTTCAATATATATACTGGATGTAAGATGGCCGCATAGCAGCCTCGGTTGTGTTCTCCTCTAGTCCAGTATAGCCAGCAATTCAGGGAAGTCTCTGGTATGGCACCTACCTTCTCGGAGGTGATATTGGCTGGTCAGAGTATGCGCTTTGGCCCCTCCGACTTAACAACCCTTAAAGGATTACATAAAAAAAAAATTATGTTCGGCTCCTGGTTCATTATGTACGGCTCCTGGTTCAATATGTACGGCTCCTGGTGCAATATGTACGGCTCCTGATTCAATATGTAGATATTAAAACATACATACATTGTCGCACAGGCAAAGGACTCGGTCGCCACGAGAACGGGATTGCTGAGCCGCTGCGGCCGCGGCTGAAGCGCAGCGCGGCCGGCGTCGGCCACGACGCGGCTGCAGAGTACAACGACCACTGGTGGAGCGCCCTGTACGATAAGGCTGCTGCTAACGTAGAGGTGAGGTTGAAAGGGAAAAAGAAGATTTAACATAAGAAAAGTATTAGGTACTTATATGTAGTTGTTTTTATGTTTTTTTTTATGAAAACCAATACTCATAGTTGGCCACATCACTTACAAAAACCTTGATCGCACCTCGGTGAACTAGGTGCCATGTCAGGTGCTTTCCTTTTGCTTGCGCTGGCTACACTGAACTGGACGGAAAACACAAACTATTAACATCGCCGCTTCGACCGACCTTTCATTCAGTGCGGAGGTACCAACCCGGAACTTAGAAATTTGAAATTTGTCAAAGTGATAGATCTTTATGAGCCCCACCTCATCTCTCCCCATGCATGTCGTAAAATGCCGACCTGACAATAGCCTTTTCATGCCCCTTTTGAAAAACCACAGAACCGGTGTAAAACTGTAGGTCCCTTCCCTTCCCTTGACTGGGTTCGTACCACCGTACTGGATGTAAGATGGCCGCATAGCAGCCTCGGTTGTGTTCTCCTCTAGTCCAGTATAGCCAGCAATCCAGGGAAGTCTCCGGTATGGCACCTACCTTCTCGGAGGTGATATTGGCTGGTCGGAGCATGCGCGTCAGCCCCTCCAACTCAGGCACCCATAGCGGATTACATAAAAAATAAATAAAAAAATAAAAAGGCTGTACTTGGAGGAAATAGATGGGCCGGGAGTGCGTTCCACATTTTCCCGGTTCTGTGAATAAAAGACACCTACAGATCCGTGGTAGGTCGATTGAATGGGGGTGCATCCCAGGGCAGGGCCCAGTATGCGTAGTGCGGAGGTGGAATGAGGACGGCGGAATCGCGTTAAACAGCTCCTCTCAACACTCCCCATGAAATAGACGGTAGAACACACTTAGGCAGCCGACGTCCCTACGGTGTTGCAGTGGTTCTAAGTCGCGGGACACCACAGGGTCACCCGCCAGTCACACGGCACGACGCTACATTGAGTCTAGCGGCGCAAGCTGGTATTGAACAGGTTACAATCTATGAAGGAAACTAATAAAGGAAATTATTTGGGCATATGGTGTATTACCTACCCGTAACCGACGAGCATGTATGAAGAACATTATGAGAGTGGAAGAGACGGCAGAGGTATGTCAGGATCGTGGCACGTGGAGATCCGTCGTCTCTGCCTACCCCACCGGGAAGCAGGCGTGACGATATGTATGTATATGTATGTACAATCTGTCACTCGTTGTTCCAGGTTGACGACAGAACCAAAATAACAACCAAAGACCCCGACGCCGTCGAAATCTCATCGAAAACTTGGCGCATCAACAAGAAGACGAAGTCCGACTCTAACCCCAGCGGATACATGGAGAACTTCGTCAAGACGTCCGTCCTGACGAGCGGAGGCATCAAGATGGAGAGAATAAGAGCCGAGTCCTCGAGCGATGAAGACGAGGTTCGGGTCCCGGCGTTGACTGACGAGGAGCTGTTCAAGGCGTGCGGTGGACGGACAGCACATAAGTAAATATATATATTTTGTACCGTGTGGGGCCGGTACTTAAAAAGAATAGCCCCACTGCATCTCTCCCCGTCGCATGTCGTAAAAGTCGACTAAGGGATCGTCAGCCTCGGCAGCTCAGTGGTGCGGTCAGTTATTGGATGGGTGACCGCCCGACCGTTGGAGGCTGACCGTGGTTCGGATTCCACGTTAAACTGTAGGTCCCTTCCCTTCTTACCTTACTGGGTGGTAGGGTTTATCGCGGCCGGGTTGGTACCACCGCACTGAGCGAAATGTCGGTCGAAACGGCTATGTAAATAGTTCGTGTTTTCCGTCCAGTTCAGTGTAGCCGGCGCGAAATGAAGGGAAGCACTGACATAGCACCTGGTTCACCCGGTGTTATGGGCTGACATCACGGATGTTGTAGGTGATGTAGCCAACCGTGTCAGTTTCCATAAAAAAAAAATATATTTTTTTTAGTAATCCGGTGTGGGTGGCCGAGTCAGTCGGTCCAGAGTGCGTGCCCCGATCATCCAAGCCAGTTTATTTATTTATTTATTTTATGTATTATTAATTTTTTTATTATTAATTATTAGTTTTGGGACACGTTGTATACATACACCGTGTCCCAAAACTCAACGTCAAGCGGGATCCAGGGAGTAGGCCAGTTTATGACTACCCAGGGAAAAATAAGAAAAAAAAATCGGAGTCATTTGTTTTTTATGATATGAGAGCATTTTTTGAAATTTTAATGAATATTTTTTTGTGATAAAACTACTTATGGGCATTTAGGTTTTGTTTGGGATACTGATCAGTAGCAGAGTTATTTAGTATCAGTAGCAAATTTTTTTTTAATGGTAGCCATTAAAAAAAAATTTACAATTATATTTTACTTGCAAAGTAGTCGTAGTACGTAAAAATGTAGTACGAAACGTTTTTCAAAAAATTATCATATGTATCATAAATAACAAATGACTCCGGTTTTTTTTCTCATTTTTCCCTGGGTACCTTGTCATAAACTGGCCTATTCCCTGGTTCCCGCTTGATGTTGACTTTTGGGACACGTTGTATATTCTTTACTGAACATCAATTTATTCAAATTAGGCACAATAGGTGAGCTTAATGCCGTGAGGCATTCTATTCTAACCAATCTTTGGGATGTGGGAGAAGTATAAGCAGGCGATTTTAGACAGGCAGCCTAGGCTGACACGTCTAAATCCAGTTAAAATTTGTTTTTTTTTTGTCGTTATCTTGGATTTTTTTTATTAATTATTGAATTTTTTTAATTATCATTCTTGAGCACTCTTTTTTAAATTATGTTTTATTTGTTAGATATTTATCTAGTCTATTTTTGAATTGGTTGGTACCAAGTGCGCTTATTACTTCCTCTGGAAGTTGGTTCCAGTCGTCCACCGCTCTGTTGTTGTTTTTCTTTTTGTGAAATCTGACACAGATGGCTACAAATCACCTAAGACATTCTGTGATGTCAGCCCGTAACACCTTGG
This sequence comes from Nematopogon swammerdamellus, assembly GCA_946902875.1. Lineage (NCBI taxonomy): Eukaryota > Metazoa > Arthropoda > Insecta > Lepidoptera > Adelidae > Nematopogon > Nematopogon swammerdamellus. Next base: position 2,088,324 of record OX336362.1, read on the forward strand.
TGAAGTAGGTGCCGTGTCAGTGACTTTCCTTCGGTCGTGCCGGCTACACTGAACTGAACCGAAAACAAGAACTATTTGCGTAGCCGTTTCGACCGACCTTTCATTCAGTGCGCTGGTATCAACCCGGGTGGGTTAAACCCTACCACCTAGTAAGGTAAGAAGGGAGGGGATCTTTATGAAGAAGCGGCAGGTGGCCGAGTGGTTTGGGCATCGGCTTCTCATGCGAGAGGTCCGAGGTTCGAAACCGGTTGGTGTGTACCAATGAGTTTTTTCTGACGAAAAAATTTACGTGCATACCTACACCTACTGCTTCACCGTTCGGAACCGGTGTAAAACTGTAGGTATCCCTTCCCTTGCCACTTACTAGGTGGTAGGCTCAAATTGTAGCCGACTGGGTTGGTACCACCATATTGGATGTAAGATGGCCGCACAGCAGTCTCGGTTGTGTTTTCATCTAGTCCAGTATAGCCAGCAATCCAGGGATTCGGTATGGCACCTACCTTCTCGGAAGTGATATTGGCTGGTCGGAGCATGCGCTTTGGCCCCTCGGACTCAGTCACCCGTACCGGATTACATAAAGATTTACGTGGAATCCACACCGCGCCCAGTCTCAACGGTCCGACGGTCGGCCGTCCAAAGTCCAACCGCGCCTGGTGCGCTTCACTTCGACAATCGAATAACGATGTGCACCGTCGTGCCGGCATCGATAATTGAATCACAGAACCCTAAAGAGTCGATCGCTTTAACCTTGCCTTGCCCGTACAAATTGTTTGTTATCCATGCACAAACTGTTATCAATTTGCTTTCAGATAACGTTGTTTATAACATGGAAAAGTAGATTTAATTTTTATAACAACAATAATAACAATATATACATACATACCACGAACACTGTATCCCAACAATCAGGGTTGGCAAAAGTTCAACAAAAGGCCAGAACTGAGGCATACAAAAAAAGAGTCGAAAGGCACCTAAACAAACTGGCAACCGAGTTGATGGGTTCTAGGAAAGTCTTCAACAGATTGAAAAGAAGAGCACCTCAAGATCTCATCACAGAGTGAAATGACTGAGAATAAAGTATATGGAAGTGTCAATGGACACTTACCATACAAGACCTATTCCAAATGCACAACTACTGATGAATGTCGGCTCACAGACAGATTGCAGTAACAAATATAAAAAAAAAAAAAAAAACAATCAGGGTAAATCAGCGTTCTTGCGGCACAACGTCGATTACACTGCTTACCCTGACTGTCAGGATTCAGCGTGATGGTATATATGTATGTATGTCAGTACGTCAGTCAGTCAGTCAGTCAGCGTGTACGCGTCCACTGCTGGACATAAGCCTCTTAAATTTTCGTCCAGTCCTCCCTTCAGCGCACTGCTTTCCGCTGACGCACTTGATGTCGTCATCCCATCACCGTATGTATGTATAATTGTTTTATTGTTTCAGAGGAGCGCGGCACGGTTTACGAGCGATTGGTAAACTGGCACGGATTGAGCAACAGGAGAAAAATCTCCTAAAACAACCACAGTACAAAGGTTATTCTCAAGCCAAGACAACAGATGACGAAGATGGAAATATTAAAAAGAAGAAAATTAAACAAACCCCAGTGGAAAACACGAGGTTTGACCTTGAGCCTCTGAAGGATAAAAATAAACGTAAGAAGAAGAAGAAGCAGTGTATAAGAAACAGCGGAGAAGAAGAAAAAAGAACAGAATATCATATGACAGAAGATGCAGAAGAAAGAAATGAAGCAGATTATGTGCCAGAAGATATAGAGGAAAGGCAGAAAGAAGATTATATCGCCGAAGTAAACAATGATTTTAAAGATATCAAGGTAAAGAAGAATAATAAAAAGAACATAGAAGTGATAGAAGTTATGGATGAAAGTAATGAAGCAATTGCTAATGAAGGTGATGTTTTTAAAGATATGAAATTAAATAAAAATAAGAAAAACAAAATAGTAGTAATCGATTCAGAAGTAATAGAAGTTATGGATGAAAGTAATGAAGCAATTGCTAATGTAAGTGAAGATTTTAAAGATATGAAAGTAAAGAAGAATAAGAAAAACAAAATAGAAGTAATTGATTCAGAAGTAACAGTAGTTATGGAAGAAGACGAATTAAATGAAAATAGAGAATCTAGAAAGAAGGCGAAGAAGGATAAAAGGAAAAGGGACGTGGAAGAGAAGATAACAAATGTAGCAGAAAATACAGAGGAAGATGATAAACCGAAAAAGAAGAAAGTTAAGAAAAATAAGAATGTAGTGTAATTTGTTGTAGGTACTTAATGAAATATTATTTCTATTGTTTTATCCTGTATAAATGTATTTTAACTGACTGCGTTCCTTTCAGGGGGCTGTTCTGTATCCTAAACTGAGTAACTTTTGTTCTACAACTTTTGGAAATTGTAAAAAAAAAAATTAACTTTCTCCATACGTTTAAGGCAGACCTAACCTCCAAATGTATGGGGGAAAGTGATTTTTTTTTTGGAAATTCCAAAAGTTGTAGAACAAAAGTGGCTCAGTTTAGGATACAGAACAACCCCTTTCAGAAGATGAAAGGAACGCAGTCAGTTAAAATACACCCTGTATATAAGTTATTCGATATATTGCTCCCCATGAAATATATATTTTTTTAACCAAATTTATTGTTTTGTTTTACTTTTAGATTAGTTTTTTTTTTTAAACAATAAAGGGAAATGGATTATTGGAAATGTTTACCCTATCACACAGTAAGACCTGTTTACTTACAAGGTTATCCCCCCCCTTCCCGCCCGACCTTGACATAAACTCAAAATATTTCGTATAATAATAAAACTTAGATCAATAAACTCTTTTCCACCTCATAGGCAATGAAATCACCTATCTACAAAACAATTTGAAACATGTGACAGTTTACTTGTTTAGAAGTAGAGATATAAAATAAAATTGGGAAAGAAAATCGACATTTTTTTTTATTCGGAGCCCGCGCGGGCCCGATGGAAGGGAGGGGGTGTAAAAGAATCGAAAACGTTACCGATTCAGAGGTTAGGGGAGAGATCTACAGTTTTACGTGGAATCCGGACAACGGCCATCCTCAACGGATTCTACAAAGACTTATTAATTAAGTGTATCAGGTGGTGTAAAGAGCCTTTGTCAAACTGATACGTAATTTGTATCAACATAAATTTTGTTAGTGTATTAAACATATGTACTACAATGTAGTATAATTTTTTTTTATGGATATTGACACTATTTGGCTACCTCACCTACTACATCCGTGATGTCAGCCCATAATACCGGGTGAAATAGGTGCCATGTCAGTTGTCAGTGCTTCCCTTCATTTTCATGGGACGGAAAACGCGAACTATTTACATCTAGGTAGCCGTTTCGACCGACGTTTCATTCAGTGCGGTGGTACCAACCCTGGCGGGATAAACCTTACCACCTAGTAGTTGTCAAAAAATAAAAAATAAATGTATGAATATGATACTTGAAGTATCAAGTTGTCAATGGGTTAATAATATTGAGGTACTAATACTACCTACCTAGTCGAGAGTTAACAAATTATGGAGTCAGGTAAGTAGTATATACATAGGTATACCATTCAGATAATATGCTGCCAATTGGAGCAGACCAGTCTCCACAAACAGCACCCGTTCACGAGCATCACACAAGGGCCAGCCATCGCCTCTTTAGAAGTAAAATACATAAGTATATTTTTAAGTAAAGTATGAACATCATTAGTTTAATAATTTTACTCAACAACCCTTACCTTTTACACACATACATACATAACACATGACGTATCCCGATAACCGGGGTAAGCAGAGTAATCGTTGTTGTGCTGAAAGTACTCTCATAAATTACAGCACAACACCGACCATCACGTTTAGCAAAGTATTCGGGCAAGACAATACTATCAAGCAGCAAGTAAGGCACGAAGACCCACCCGCTGCATGACTCGGTGGAAAGACCGTGCCAATCTGAGAGGTGGCTAGTCTGTCGCCCTTATGCACGGCATCTTGTCCTTATCCCTTAGTCGCCTTTGACGACATGCACGGGGAGAAATGCAGTGGGGCTATTCTTATTAAGTACCGGCCCCACACAGTACCCTCAGCATTTTATTTCTGGAAAACCAGAATCGAGGCAGATGATTTAGGTACCTACCTACAACGTCAATTTCATTCGCAAAAAAGCTTTGCCATCGGCTCCGAAGCAACGATTTAAATCGGAGTGTTTTCGCTACTGTGCTACCCGCTGATGAGATAGGGTGATGGTTAGTATACTATACATAAATATTCGTCGTATATAATTTTTAATTTAACAAGTACTGCAACTTAGTAGACCGGATTGTGAGAAACTGATCGGAGCAAGAGGACTACCAGAGAAGTCGCTCTACAGTCTCTTCAAGAATCTAGGGCTGCCAAGATCGACGCTAAGCTCATACATGGAGAGAGCTTCGAAAACACCACTGGAAGCATCCTACAGAATATGGATAGGTAGAGAGAGGGAGGTCGAGAGCGGGACTGGTGGTTCCCCCGCGTCCTAGTCAACGCAGACTAGCTGACGAGGGCTTGATGCGAGCCGAAACGTGAAGCATGCGCGGGAAATTTAGAGTGGCCACTCGCTAGTCCCGACCTCGATTAACACCCTCCTCTACTGCCGATGGGCCCGGATATGTTCGGTGAAGCCATCGCAAGCTTAGTTCCACACCTTCCTCGATAAGTAATGCAAGTTACAACTGAGCGTTCGGCGTGCCCCATGTCGCCTTTTTAATAAAAAAAAAACTATTAAAAAAAATGGAAATCGATATACAACGTGTCCCAAAACTCAACGTCAAACGGGAACCAGATAGTAGGCCAGTTTATAATTATCTAGGGGAAAATAAGAAAAAAAATCGGAGTCATGTTTTTTATAATATGATAATTTTTTGAGAAACGTTGAAAATTTACATTTTTAGGTACTAAGACTACAAATTTGCAAATATAATTGTTAAAAAAAATTTATTGGTAGCCTAAATAACTCTGCTATTGATCAGTATCCCAAACAAAACCATAATGCCTGTAGTTTTACCAAAAAAAATATTCAGTTAAATTTTTTTCTAAAAAAATAAATGACTCAGATTTGTATTTTCTTATTTTTCCCTGGGTAGTCATAAACTGGCCTACTCCCTGGTTCCCGCTTGACGTTGAGTTTTGGGACACAGTGCCGGTGCTTCCCTTCGTTCGTGCCGGCTACACTGAACTGGACCGAAAACACGAACTATTTGCATGTACCCGTTTCGACCGACGACGTTTCATTCAGTGCGGTGGTCTCAATACCAATCCGGGTGTGTTAAAACTATGGTTAAACCCACAGAGCATCAAATGCGCCCGCCAAGAACCTTTGGCTCCCGCGTAGGGGGAGCGCGCGGTTTGGTGTGCTTCCGGAATTGACCCTGAAATAGATGTTTAATTAATGGAATCCTTTTAATATATTCGCAACGACAAATTGCATGTAAAGTGAAGGCACGCGCGCTCATTAACCCCGACGAAAAAAGAGGGGTGTTATAAGTTTAACGTGTGTGTGTATGTGTGTATGGGTGTTTGTATGGCTGTTAGCTATGTTTGTAATCAAGTAATAAGCAATAAAAAAAATAATTATCTTAAAAAGTCGACCGATTTGCATGCGGTTTTTTTTAAAGCTTGAAATAAAAGTTAAATTACAAATTTAAAAACCCCGACCCTTAAAAAGTCAAAATTTTATTTATTTTTTTATTTTATTTATTGATGCTGACACGGTTGGCTTCTTCACCTACAACATCCGTGATGTCAGCCCATAACACCGGATGAACTTGGTGCCACGTCAGTGATTCCCTTCGGTCGTGCCGTCTACACTGAACTGGACGGAAAACACAAACTATTTACATAGCCGTTTCGACCGACCTTTCATTCAGTGCGGTGGTACCAACCCGGGCGGGTTGAACCCTACCACCTAGTTATATAAGAAGGGAGTCATATCCCTTAGTCGCCTTTTACGACATACACGGGGAGAGATGCAGTGGGGCTATTCTTTTAAAGTACCGGCCCCACACGGTAATTTCCGTTTACTTACTTAAAGGAGTCGCGGGAGACCGCTAAGTAAATAACATATAAAAACTCAGAGCAGCGCGGGACTTTACTTAGCGGTCCCCCGACTCCTTTAAGTAAGTACTTAAGTAAACGGAAATTATTTTTGACTTTTTAAGGGTCGGGAGTTTTTGTAATTTACTATAATTACCGACAGGAAGCCATGTTAGTCTTCGCCGTAACCATAAAAACGTAAATACTTGTCAAGTCCGGGTGCAGAAGGCATTTTACAAAATTCTGAGAAAACTGAAGATTATGCATTATCTCAATTTATGGCAACTAGAGCTTAATACTTACACGGAAGGTTTTAAGCTGTAATTGATTTGGTTGCAGTGCAAGATAAATTTAAAATATGTGAAGGTAACTGATAAGGCGACATAAATAATATGTTTCGATATTTTGAATATGCGTTTTACAACGGGAAAGCCAAATGGGCATCATCAATATCATTATCAATCAATACTAATAATAAATCTGTAAGGTATAGGGTAGGTCATCATAGTTTGTGGACTCCAAAGAGTTTGTATTACGTCGCTGCGCGTGGAATAACGTGGAATCCGAACCACGGTCAGCTCCAACGTTCGAGCGGTCACTCATCCAGTACTGACCGCGCTCAGGGTTGCTTAAGAACGAAGTATGCGTGATTTACGTTAAGCTCATTCCATTCGTTTCGAAATGGCGGTCATTTTTTGAAAAAATAAAATGCTTCATAAGATACCTACCTGAACATGCGTCGTTTAATAAAGTAACCGAGCTCTAAAGTCCTTCCATAGAGTATTGACTTTTATTTGGTTTAAAAAAAAAATACACGAAAGATCATATCTGCCTCCTATATTGGAACTTTATCATTAATACCTACTAATAATAAATCTGTAAGGGATGGCCATGAAGTAAGTTACTTTGTTTTATGAGATATTGCGTTTGTAGATTCTATGTATGATACTAAAACTAAATTGACGATTTTTAGAACTATTTTCTGTATGTATGTAACTATGTATATTCCACCATAGCTCTTAAACCGATCATCGAATTCGATGAAACTTAGTACAAGCACATTTATCTATACGAGACATAGGATAGGCTAAATAAAATTCAGTTCCGGTTACGCTATAATGTGGCTATCATACAAACCGAAAAGGTACGGGGGCGGGCTTAATTACTTTCTTCTTTTTAAATTCGAGTTTCACGCGAGCGAAGCCGCAGGCAAAAGAGTACTACTTAAATTAAATACGTAATCACATGGATTATTTATTATATAAATATTCGGGAAAAAATATGATTTAGACTTAGCACGTTCTATAGGAAATCCGCCACCGCCGTCGCTCCCGGTTAAAATATCACCAAAATACCAATTCCCTGTGGAATCTTAGACCATTCACGATTCTAGTCTCCTTCTTTGAGTCAGATTTGCAAATTAAAACGCAACAGTTGACCATTTTGGCTGAATTTTAGGAATAAAACTAAGAAATTGATCCCTCTGCATCGCGCGACGGAGCACGGCCGATGACTGCCGATCGGACCCGAACGCGGTTCGTGGCGCTCACCAACGAAGCTTCACCTCACCAACGCTCACATTCTCTCTATAAAGGAGCGCAGCGAGACGTAATACAAACTCTTTGGTGGACTCTATGTATGATAGGATAGGTACTAAAACTAAATTGGCGATTTTTAGAAACCTTTTCTGTATGTATGTTCCTCCATAACTATATATTTTTTTTTTATGGAAACTGACACGGTTGGCTACATCACCTACAACGTCCGTGATGTCAGCCCATAACACCGGGTGAACTAGGTGCCATGTCAGTGCTTCCCCCTTTGATCGTGCCGGCTACACTGAACTGGTCGGAAAAAACAAACTATTTACATAGCCGTTTAGACCGACGTTTCATTCAGTGCGGTGGTACCAACCCGGGCGGGTTAAACCCTACCACCAAGTAAGATTAGGAGGGAAGGGACCTACAGTTTTACGAGGAATCCGAACCTCGGTCAGCCTCCAACGGTCAGCGGTCACCCATCCAAGTACTGACCGCACCCAGCGTTGCTTAACATTCAATAGCGACAGTTGACTGTCTGCACCACTGAGCTATCGAGGCTGACGAACCGGCCATCTGAATTAGATGAAACTTAGTACAAGCACATTTAACTATACGGGACACAGGATAGGTAGGGTAAATAAAGATGTGTTTCTCATACAAACCGAATTGTTCCGCGCGCCAAAATAAAGGTGCAGTAGCGGAAATTACGTAGTCGACATCGGCAGAGTTCTTTTCAGGTCGGCGATAAAATATATCGGAGTCTTCAGTGAAGAGAACAATGAAGGCGGCCGGCCGAGGTGCTGTCCTCGGAAGTCGTCTGCATCGTCAGCGGGAATCGCCCGCTGCTGGGCACGTAACTCCTCCCTCCTTAAGATGAAACTATGCTGGAGACGTCGTCGTAGGGATACTTTCAGGATCGTCCTCGGTCCTTTGAAGTCCTCGGTTCTTGAAGTCGAATATACAGGGTGTTGGAACGGTGCGAGTACATTAATTTCGCCAGCGCAATCCTTGTGTTTTTCCGAGGGAAAAAAGTTAATTAAGTTTTTTTCTAAAGTGTCTAGTTTTGGAGATATAAATTTTTGAAATTTATGTTTTCGTCTAGTGTAATTGGATGCGCGCGGGGGGAGGGTGCTGACGCGGGAACGGTCGGGATCGAAAAACTCACGCCGCGCCGCCGCCGCGCATCTCCGCTCTCCCGCACTCGTCCCGCTCGCTCACTCACCGCGCGTCTGTCATTCTCACGTTCGTGAGGAACATTAGATCCTTTTACACTAAATAAATCAATTAGTTTGTATGAAAACTGTAACTTTTTATTTAAAGGGAATTCAGAAAAAAGTTATGGGACTTTTTTGTTACTAATGTAGTGGCCGTTACAACACTCTGTATATCTAAATCCGTAGCTTTTTATTTTTTTGTATTGATCCGTAGTTTTCGAATAAACCGTCTGTACCGTATGGGGTCGGTACTTAAAAAGAATAGCCCCACTGCATCTCTCCCCGTCGCATGTCGTAAAAGTCGACTAAGGGATCGTCAGCCTCGGCAGCTCAGTGGTGCGGTCAGTTATTGGATGGGTGACCGCCCGACCGTTGGAGGCTGACCGTGGTTCGGATTCCACGTTAAACTGTAGGTCCCTTCCCTTCTTACCTTACTGGGTGGTAGGGTTTATCCCGGCCGGGTTGGTACCACCGCACTGAGCGAAACGTCGGTCGAAACGGCTATGTAAATAGTTCGTGTTTTCCGTCCAGTTCAGTGTAGCCGGCGCGAAATGAAGGGAAGCACTGACATAGCACCTAGTTCACCCGGTGTTATGGGCTGACATCACGGATGTTGTAGGTGATGTAGCCAACCATGTCAGTTTCCATAAAAAAAAAAAAAAAACTCAATTTTTGATTGATTGATTGTGTTGCATCCTACTCCAACCAGCGAAAGCGGCGCCTTGAAAGAGGAGTACGGGTGAATACGGGTTGACAGGGCCTTAAAGGGTTGAATCTTTTGAACTTAAATTGTGTAGATTTTTTTTTTTATGAAAACTGACTCGGTTGGCTACATCATAATCACCTACAACATCCGTGATGTCAGCCCATAACACCGGGTGAACTTGGTGCCACGCCAGCCTTCCCTTCGGTCGTGCCGGCTACACTGAATTGGACGGAAAACTATTTACATAGCCGTTTCGACCGACCTTTCATTCAGTGCGGTGGTACCAACCCGGGCGGGTTAGACCCTACCACCTAGTTTTTTTTTTTTTTTTTTTATGGAACCTGACCCGGTTGGCTACATCACCTACAACATCCGTGATGTCAGCCCATAACACAGGGTGAACTAGGTGCCATGTCAGTGCTTCCCTTCATTTCGCTAGTAATTTTCCCTTCTTATATTACGCCTTCCTAGTAATATAAGAAGGGAGTCATATCCCATAGTCGCCATTTACGACATACACGGGGAGAGATGCAGTTTGGCTATTCTTTTATAAAGTACCGGCCCCACAAGGTACAAATAGATAGCCGGTTAAAATTTTCACAAAATATGTGCTATTAAGGCGGATATCCTGACAAATAAAAAAAACCGGCTAAGTGCGAGTCGTACTCGCGCACCGAGGTTTCCGCACCACAAAAAAAAAACGTTGAAAAAAACACTTTTATTGTATGGCTTATGGTTCTTTTGAACGTTTGAAATTTTTTATTAAATTATTTTCATTTATAATAATTTTACATTTCAACAGCCTAGCTTTTTTTATGGAAACTGAGCTATTATGGTTCCAAAGATACAGCCATACCGTGCGGGGCCGGTACTTAAAAAGAATAGCCCCACTGCATCTCTCCCCATGCATGTCGTAAAAGGCGTCTAAGGGATAAGGACAAGATGCCGTGATAAAAGGCGACAGGATCGCCACCTCTCACCTTGGCGCGGTCCTTCCACCGAGTCATGGAGCAGGTGGATCTTCGTGCCTTACTTGCTGCTTGATCGATTGAATCTTGTTCGAATACTTTGCGAAACGTAGTGGTCGGTGTTGCGCTGTAATTTACCAGAGCAGCACAACACCGATTACTCTGCTTACCCCGATTTTCGGGATTCAGCGTGTGTGATATGTATGTATGTATTTTTTTGTTCTTTGTTTTTTTTGCTCTATCGTTCGTAAAAATGTTAATACATAGAAAAATAGAAATAGAAAATAGAAAACAACGAGTTATGTAACGGCAACGAGTTAGTCTGGGGATACAGAGGGGCAACGCGGCCGCCATCCTGGGCACCATCCCGGGGACGACGCCCCTTGAGGAAATATATAATTCATAAGTTAGTTTTTAGTTTTTAGTGGTTTTTAGTTATAGTTTTTTTTTTTCTTTTTTAATTATTTATATTTGTCTATTTAATTTGATAGGTAGTTATAGTTTGTGTATTGTGTATATTTTCCTGTTCATGTATAAATATAATTGAAATACACGAAAAAGATATAACAAAAAAAAAAAAAAATTTAAAATATTTATTTCAGCATAGTGAATTTTCACAGAAACAAAACAAACTACATACACATAACATTTTACAATTCACTGGTGAAAATGGCCTAGGCGCAGCTCTATGTGCCTATGCCTAGGGACACATTGGTGCTGTTTTTAAGCCTAGCCAATAAGCGCTTAGCTCCTAATACACATTAGGTATAACATAAAATTAATCATTACAACATACATACAAGCGTCAAATTTCCTGTGATTATAGTGCAAACTCATATAATAAAAATCGCCCAAATGTGTGAGTCGGGGATCGCGCTAAGAATTCCGAACGGAATAATTAAAGAGAAAACAATTTTTTTGGTAAATACACATAACACATCCCTTGCCCCTTACTAGGTGGTAGGCTCAAATTGTAGCCGACTGGGTTGGTACCACAGTACTGGATGTAAGATGGCCGCATAGCAGCCTCGGTTGTGTTCTCCTCTAGTCCAGTATAGCCAGCAATCCAGGGAAGTCTCCGGTATGGAACCTACCTTCTGGGAGGAGATATTGGCAAGTCAGAGCATGCGCTTTGGCCCCTCCAACTCAGCCACCCATACCGGATTACATAAATAAAAAATAAAAAACAACACAAATAATTTGTGTGATGCTACGGAACCCTCCGTGCGCGAAGTTCAACTCGCACTTGTTGTATTAGATAGTTGAGATAGCCAATGGTAATTAAATCCTAAGCATAGTTGAATGGCGTGAGATGCCACACGGTCAATACTTTTTAATATTTGAATCGCTTATTTACCAAAGAACACATGTCAAAAAATCTAACTTTACAGGAGACACAAAAAACTGTTTTCAAGTTTGTCTGAAAGTATAGGAATATTTTTTTTTCTGAAGAAAGTTAATGTCGATTTCCTCAAAATAGAACATTGTTAAAGATTTCATTAGCTGCAGTAGTTTTTATATAGATTATTTTTGGACATGTGTTATTTGGAAAGATATATTGGAAAAATTTTGTTTGTATAATAAAAAAGCTCACATTATGAACGAACTTGTTTTCAAACGAAAGTACAAAATATTATAACCTTATGGAATTAAGTTTATCTTTTATTTATATCATCATTTCCTTCATCTTTTCTTTTCTTTCCTTCATCATCTCACATTTTTCATTTTTAACTATCCAAAATGCACATGCCCACTTGTCCACATGTTACACATTGACATGTCCACTTTAGTTTGTAAATTAAAATGTGATGGCAATTTGATTTCAGACGTCTACTTACATATATAGGACTTGTACACTTTGGTTAAACAAAACGATGCGTCTCGGCAGAAAGAATATTTTGACATTCAAAAAGTATACATCGACTTTTGGACATGTGTTCTTTGGTAAATAAGCGATTCATTTATAGAGATAGATAGTAGAAGATAACGGAACGGAAATATTGCATAGATTTCGTTATTAAGGTATCCATGTATTGGTTAAATAAAAAAAATTCCTAATCCCATTTGTTGATAACAAGCATTAGTGTCTTACATTTCTTATTTATTCTATTTTGATTTGTTCTGTTACCTAGTGTTAGTGGTGGTTTGTTTTTATCAATCAAATAATAACAATTATTATAATTAATCAACTGACGACGGCCCATAAAGGGCCGAAATATTTTGTGTTTTTGTATATTATATTTAAACAAATTTGAAATATATATTTTTAGCGCTCTTTGCACAGTACAAGCAGCTCGCCTCTGGTATTCCAGAGGCGAGCTGCACAGCCGTAAATGCACGGGCAGATTATTATTATCTGCCCGTGCATTTACGCTCCTCTACATCTATGAATGTATTTAAGATTAATTTAAACAAACTTCTCCTTTCCTTACCGAAGTAAATGCAATTTATAATATTAGATACATATCTTTAAGTACTCGCCTTCTCTTACTCTCCTGTCATTCAGTTGGTTGTGTCGCACAACGGTATCACCGATCGATGTACATAATATGTAAGTTTATTATATACATATATATGCTTATTAAAGTATTTATGTACTATTCGTACGTAGTTTATCATACATATTTCTTTACAGCCTTAACACATTGCCACAAACTATTCTTGTTCGCCTGCATATACTTCTCCCACATCCCAAAGGTTAGTTAGAATAGAATGCCTCGCGGCATTAAGCTCGCCTGTTGTACCTAATTTTTATAAATTTGTGTTCAATAAAGAATATATACATACATACATACACATTTCAGCAATCCATATGATGCGCTGCATTTGATTATTGAGGTGCTGTCAGTTTACGTTTCACTTCACGAATTTTTTTAAATTATAAACTTGAAATAAAGTGTTTTCGCGTACTTTATTGGTATTCAAAAGCTTAAATTACGGAGACCTAAAATAACATAAGATACTTTATTTTAAAGTACGGTTGGCAACCCTAGACTACAGCCGGAAAAAGCACAAAACGCTCTCCCTAATCAAAACGTGTAATATGTTTTTAATTTCAAACTATAGTCTTGCTATTCCAATAATAATTTTTTTAATTTTTTTTTATTTTATAAAATGAAACATGCACATTACATAAAGTATGTTATAAAATGTAGCGAATTATGTAGGTACATAACTAAAGTAACATGATCCCTTTTATTATTATAATTTATTTTATTATATATATATATATATATATATATTTTTTTTTTATTGAAACTGACACGTTTGGCTACATCACCTACAACATCCGTGATGTCAGCCCATAACACCGGGTGAACTAGGCGCCACGTCAGTGCTTCCCTTCGGTCGTGCCGGCTACACTGAACTGGACGGAAAACACAAACTATTTACATAGCCGTTTCGACCGACCTTTCATTCAGTGCGGTGGTACCAACCCGGGTGGGTTAAACCCTACCACCTAGTAATATAAGAAGGGAGTCATATCCCTTAGTCACCTTTTACGACATGCACGGGGAGAGATGCAGTGGAGCTATTCTTTTAAAGTACCGGCCCCACACGGTACAAAATCCCCCACACGGTATATGCTTGTAAGCTGCCGGACTAGGCCTCTGCCCGTGTTCCGGCTACACTTTTCTGAGTCAGCTGGCATCTCAGAGTATCACGTTTTGTTAGTGTTTTAATAATAAATAAATAAATAAATTGTAAATAAGTACCGTCACCAGAAAATATAAAATAGATAAATAGATAAATAAATGGCTAGACAAAAAGAGAGTATAGGCAGGCCTCACGCACTCTATGTACTTGCGCGCGCTAACTACCTATCGCCCGACGGGCCGCCGGCGGTCTTTTTCAGTCCAAATTCGTCAGCCGCGCGAAGTATACATAGACGCTCGCCCACGCAACTGCGCGCAGCTGCAAAGCAATAACCACTTTACACTCGATCGTTAAGGTAGATTTTCGCACGCAGCGATTGGCGACGTGAAACAGTAGGCTATTAAAGCCCGAAGGTAGGAACATTTTCTATGGAGTGATTTATCTGTTACGAAGTAACTATTAAGTAATCTGTGGTATAGGTATGAATGTTTAAATCAAACATGATAATCCGCCAACAATTTAGTATGAAAACCCTAAAAATTTGGTATACTAACATACTTCAGCGGCGGGTGACCGAGTGGTTTGGGCATCGGCTTCTCATGCGAAAGGTCCGCGGTTCGAATCCCGTCGGCGTGTACCAATGAGTTTTTTCTGACGAAAAAATTTACGTGCATCACCGTTCGGAACCGGTGTAAAACTGTAGGTCCCTTCCCTTGCCCCTTACTAGGTGGTAGGCTCAAATTGTAGCCAGCTGGGTTGGTACCACCGTACTGGATGTAAGATGGCCGCATAGCAACCTCGGTTGTGTTCTCCTCTAGTCCAGTATAGCCAGCAATCCAGGGAAGTCTCCGGTATGGCACCAACCTTCTCGGAGGTGATATTGGCTGGTCGGAGCATGTGCTTAGGCCCCTCCGACGCAGCCACCCATACCGGATTACATAAAAAAAAATACATTTAGTTTTTATGTTCCCAATAACGAATTAAACTTTTTTAATTGACTTGGTGTTCCGCCAACAGAAGGACGATCATTTAGGATTCCGTAGACGAACATAATTGGGAACCGCTAACTAAATAAATTTACTGTGGTGGCTACTGTCGCCGTTATGCACGGCACCTTGTCCTTATCCCTTATTAGTAGCCTTTTACGACATGCACGGTGAGAGATGCAGTGGGGCTATTCTTTTTAAGTACCGGCCCCACGCGGTGCATTTATATTATGTATATAAAAGTTCATTTATGGACGCAAGATCTGTATCGGGATGTAGGTAAATATGTACAGGGTGTATCAGGATAGGTTTTCGAAAGTTCAGGGTTCGAAAGGGGCCCATATTTGAAGACGAAGAGCACTGAAACTTTTTCCCAGATTCGATAATTTTACAGTACTTTTTGGTGAAAATCTATTCTTCATGATTTGATGGATGGTTAACGTCCGCCTTTATTAAATAAAAAATAAATTCTAACTCATGAATAAAAATGGGTAGGTTGCATACTTATCTAGTAGAATTGAACTGCGTGTAGGTTAATTCCAAACACTGAAAGTTCAATGACCTCAAAAGAAAAAGAGGACTGAATTAGTTCACTGCACTCCCCAGTCTCACTGTCCATCGAGTTTTTATTACAATTTCCAACTTTTGTATGACAAAAAAACAACGGAATTTCGATTTGAGTGATAAGGATTTTTTTCTTCTAATAATGAGTATACTTTCTAATCCTGAAGTTTCTCAAACCTGTCCTGATACACCCTGTATATACCTGTAAGAAAATTACTTTGTCCTAAGCGTTCGCAAACCACTCAACCGATATGGATGAAAGTATTATGCCTATTTCTGCGACCGCTTGTTGTAAAACAGACTAAGCGAACTCACAATTCAGGGTTCTTCAGGAGAGGCGTGAATAGGCACGTGTCATGACGTGGCATTCGCAACCCCCGCGTACGACCGAATGTCCATGGGCGTCGTTAGACAACTTATGGGTGGTCCAGCGCCACAGTCGCAAAACAATTTAATCAATCATCAATACTAATAATAAGTCTGTAAGGGATGGTCATGGAGTAAGTCACATGCTTTGTTTTATGAGATACAGCGTTTGTAGACGCTGTTTTTTTTTATGTAAACCAACATGGGTGGCTGTGTCGAGAGACCAAAGGTACAGTCGACAGAGCCAAAAACCCCTCTCCTCGCGAAACTACGCTCAGTGAGGCGCCATTATGCCAGCAGATTTGCGGACTGTTGCTAGGCTGTCTAGCCCGTTGATACGACGACGTTTGGAGACACCCAGGTTAAAGGATTCGGGAAACACACTCGCCGGGAGACAGTTCCACACCCTAGCGGTGCGACAAAGAAACGATTTTGAGAACCGATGGGTTCTCGAAAAACCCAATGTCAACAACAAAAGGTTGTTGTGTACGTGTATGATACTAAAACTAAATTGACGATTTTTAGAAATATTTTCTGTATGTACGTATGTCCCTCCATAACCCCTAAACTGATCGTCTGATTTCGACGAAACTTAGTACAAGCACATTTTACTATACGGGACGTATGATAGGCTAAACAATTTTGTTCCGGTTAAGCTAAGATGAGGCTCTCATACAAACCGAATTGTTCCGCGCGCCGAAATAAAGGTACGGTAGCGGGCTTACTTACTTTCTTCTTTCACGCGAGCGAAGCCGCAGGCAAAAGGTAATTTTATTTAAATTTTAAGTGGCAGCATGTCTGTTGCTTTTAATATCGATTTACAACAACCATAAACTTATATTTAAAAAAAATGCGCCAAAACTGACATGTCTCTAAGATAAATTAAAATGGCGAAGCTCAGTGAAATACGGGCTGGACAAAGAGATTTTATGTATAGAGTGAGCACTACGAAGAAAGAATACAGAGAAATGACGGCCAATAGCTGAGGTATGAGGTAAGGTAGCGGGGTGGCGGAACGCTGAGCCGCGCGGGGCGGGAAGCGAGCGGGAGAGGGGCTAGCTAGCGAGCGACTAGCGGCTAGCGGCCCGGCCGGCCCGGCCGGTCAGTCAACACGTGCATTGGAATACGTAGGGTTGTCACTTAGTCTACCAAAAATATATTTTTCGATTTATTATTTTACGAGTAGGTATTATGGTTAATTGTGCCCGTAGTCTAGTGGTAACGCTTCTCAATGCAGAAGTTGCGGGTTCAAATCCCGGGCACTAACTAATGTACTTATTTATTTCCTTGATAAGGATTGATATACGTGCATTTCATAACGAATAGGTACGATCGGTCCGATGAAGAAAAATAAAGTTAGGTAACTAGTGCACACTGGTCTATGAAAGGTATTTTTGTGTAAACTGCTTCTGATTTCCACTGGTCACCATGTACGAGTAATCGAACCGGATATAACAAATTGTGACAAGTTCGAGTGCAATATGACTGCCATAAGAATACTCAATAAACAATAAAACAACAACAATAAAAACAATACCTCCTATGTCAGTGGGCAGAGTCCGTGCCTAGCAGTGGGACGTTTTAAAGGATTACAGAAGAAAACAGATAGTGAATTTCATCGAAAAAAACGTTTTTATGTATTTAAACTTAAAATACAGAACTATAATAACTTGAAATACATACCTAAACTTATATGGGTTTTTAAATTACCGTGGTTATTTGACATTTTAAGAAGTAACAACGGCTTTACTCGCTATCGAAATACGAGCTGTGTGGCTCGACATTTCGGCCAGAGTGCTCATGATGATGGGCCATACGTTTGGCCCGAAACGTCGAGCCACAAAGCTCGTATTTCGACCGCGAGTAAAGCCGTTTTGTATTCTTATAATACCTACACTTAATAACTAGAATAATATCTAAAAAACTAAACTTAATAATAAAGAATTCATAACTGCGGTCTTGGCCTTGGACTAAACTTAAAATCTCCAAACCAAACATACATAAAATAAAGAGTGCAGCATTTATTTAAAAATATATATATATATATATATAACTAAAAAAACCATTAGGTATTGTCACGTAGTGAATTTTAATAGCGGACTGTCGAAATGCCGTTTACCGAAGTGTCAGAGACACATTGCCAGTACGGAGGAAAATACTCCGTACTAAGGCTACGGTACACGTGAGGCGTCCGTTACTATTCAATATTATTACTGCCAACCTACATCTTTGAAAATTCAATCACACATATCTCGGCGTACTACACTCTCACTACGTAACCGAGCACACATTCTTGCATCATTTACCGAGCGTGAATTTCCACGATCTCTTTCCGCTGTCAGCCCATACTAAAATTATATATTGTTTGACGTAACGAAAAAGATAGCGAGCGTCGGTATGGAATTTCTGTTTGCTGTATTTGGCAACACCGCACATCGCGGTGTTGATTAATGGGTTGCCATGCGGTTAAAATATATCCCAAATAGACGGGAATTCACATTCACCTCGGTTGTATTTATCTTACATATTAATTCAGACATCATCGGAGGACCCCTAGTAGAGGTCCATTATTACCAACAAATGGTGTTACAGGCCTTCAGCCACTTAGATTCAGGTAACCACATACAGTGCGCGTCATTGCGTGCTAGCCGACTTCATTCCGCAGCCACACCACAAACGCGCGCTGTCACCTATAAAAGCGGTACTCAGTCAACCAAGACTTCACTTCTTCTGTTAAATAATTCTCCGCTGCAAGATAAAATATAACGCGCTCGATCTGCCGCCGTGAGTTACACTAGTTTCCCTCGCGACCGTGCCATTGTCAACGAGCCGCGGCGCTGTACCGCCGCCGCCGTCGGACGCTTCCAGCCGTTCATCTCAGCGTTGAGACAGGAGTCCCCACAGCCAGGGTTACGGGTAACATTACAATCTCTCCAGCTCTGCCCTGCCTGTCGCTTGTGAGACACCGCCGGCCTAGCGGTTGTCGTTGCGCTTCACGCACAAAACGTATAACGCCCATCTGTGTATTTTCTCTCTTCCCATCCACAGGGCACCTTGATATGTGTGCATTATTTAATGTGGGTGTGTTTGTGTGTGTGTGTGTACAGCTTCTACGTCTGCACGTAGATCCTTCTACGTTACACGTAGACTTCCACGTTCTACGTTCTCCGTCCGAGGACGCCTGCATCATCTGCGACGGCATAGCCGGTACGAGCCACCTGGGCCCTACTCCTCGTCCGGCTGTTCCGAAGCAGAACTTTGTGAAGAGGGTGGAGATCGAGCGACGCGTCGGAGACTTCGTGTCGGCCTTCCTGCGAAGACCTTCGTCTCCCCTTCCGAAGCTAAGTTCTCGGACAGAATTATAGCTCTAATCGATTAGCTCGGTCGTCACCCCTACGATGCTCAAGTGATTCTGATAACTCACACCCTGTCTTTTTACATCGTATATTTGTGTTTTTTATGAAATAAACGATAAATTTATATTTATGAGCCGTATTCTATTATTTAAGTCCCCTTTTTCGTCTCAGTATACTTTGGACTACACACACAAACACAACTAAAATAACTCTTCCTCCGTACTTAAACAAAATAATTTAAATTTCACTTTACACAAATTTAAATTTTCACTTTCCCTTAAACAATGTATCATCTTGGACTATTTTTATCCATCTTTCTCGTATTGATCCCTTAGTAGGATGTGGAAACCTTGTAAAAAAAAATATTTTCTTGAAAATTTCTCAATTACTTACTAATAAAAAAAAAATAAAAGAATAGCGACAACCCTAATTAGCGGTCAATTCACTCTCATATTTTAACGTGGTTTAATACATATTTATTTACTTTCATACATGATATCCCAGAACTCTATTTCTAATCATTCATATGTGGCAGCCCTAATGAGCGCGTTCAATTTATTTGTTTAATTAAATAATGCTTATGTTATTGCAATGCGAGGTCAATACATAAAATTTACAAAATTTTCAAATTGAAGTAGCGTTGTGACAGCCCTAATTGGCCAGTTGAACCAAATATTTCTAAGCACATGGAAAACAAGATATTATATATAAGTTCTTTCAAAATTAGTTAATAGTACGCTAAGGGGGGGTTCTGTATCGTAAATAAATCACTTTTGAGGAACAAAGATTTTTGTTTACAAAAAAAAAATTTATAATAATGTAAAATGTAAAAAAAAATTCTTTTCTTAATCGTTTCAGTTTCATGCCAGGAACAAAAAAGTCTTTCAACACATAGATCTCTATCTTTCAGAAATTGTGAAAACCACAATTTTAGTTTTATTAGTATGGAATAGAAAGAATTTGATTTTTTTTACCAACTTACACGTGTTACATCAAAATGGTAATGAAGAATTTTTTGTTACTGTTATGAAAATGAATCGATTAGGCTATAAAAATCAACCACATATTTTTTTACATACATAGATTTTCATACATAAAAAACATTTTTCATAAAAAAAGCCCAAGGTCCAAAAAATTTTATATAGGTTTTACTCCCTATATGATGCAGAACCCCCCCTTAGCGTACTATTAACTAATTTTGAAAGACCTTATATATTAAGATCACAATGAAGTGACCTATGAAATGAGATGCCATCACTTTTCCCAATATTTTTGGTATGATTTTTGCAATATCGCAACACACAACCGGGCATAATGACTGGCGCGATGCGAGCCGCAGACGGACGGCAGCGAGCGCGCGGACGGCGCGTCCGCCGCGTTCGGTCGCTCGCGAGCTACTAGTCTCAAGAGGGTCCCTCCGCGAAATGGTTACTCCACCGCGGTGGAGCGAAGGCTGTTGCCCGGGTAAGAGGTCTAGTAGAATACATGATACGTCATTGGGGCTGGATTATAAAATTTTATCAACCTTTTATTTTAAGTCAGAGATCAAGGAGTTTTATCATACGTACCTACCTACGAATAATTTCTTGCGTGCGCCTCGTGCGGAAAATATATAAATTATCATACGTATTATTGTGGTATTAATTTTTTTTTATGGAAACTGACACAGTTGGCTACATCACCTTCAACATCCGTGATGTTAGCCCAACACACCGGGTGAACTAGGTGCCGTATCAGTGGCTTCCCTTCATTGCATGTCGGGTACACTGAACTGGACGGAAAACACGGAACTATTTACATAGCCGTTTCGACCGACGACGTTTCATTCACTGCGGTGGCACCAACCCGGGCGAGATGAGCCCTTCCACCTCGAAGGTAAGAAGGGAATTAAGGGACCTACAGTTTTACGTGGAATCCGAACCACGGTCAGCCTCCAACGGTCGAGCGGTCATCCATCCAAGTACTGAACAACAGTCGACCGACCGCACCACTGAGCTACCGAGGCTGACAAGTCGGAACGAATTTCGATTCTGTCCACCCAAAATCGAAATTCGTTCATTTACGCTTAAGTCCTTACCAAATTTCAATTTTTTTCGTCCAGTAGATTCGGAGAATAAGCTGTAACCTGTATGTAACATTGGACATATAGACAGAGACGAGACTCGAGAGTGATCCTGTGGGTTCCGTTCTTTATTCTTCTGAGGTAGGTATGGAGCCCTAAAAATGATTTGGCGCGGCGGTCGTCAAATTAAAATGAAATATAAATAAATAACATACATACATACATCCCACACACCGTATCCCGACAATCGGGGTAAGCAGAGTAATCGCGTGTTATACTGCAAACTCGGGTAAATTTCAGCACAACACCGACCACCACGTTTAGCGAAGTATTCGGACAAGATAACTTGATAGGTAGTTCAGTAGATCAGGCAGCCAGTAAGGCACGAAGCCCACCTGCTGAATGACTCGGTAAGAACCGTGCCAAGGTGAGAGGCGGCGATCTTGTCCTTATCCATTAGTCGCCTTTTACGACATGCACGGGGAGAGATGCAGTGGGGATATTCTTTTTAATTACCGGCCCCACACGGTACTTTCACTAGGTACGTGCGGGGATTGCGCTAAGCCCAAGATGATTGATTTGCATGTTTCTTTTTTTTTTGTGTCGATCTTTATCAATACATAATAATGATTTATTGATATCGGCTTTAAGTATTGTCACCCTGACAGTTAGTCAGTATTGTTTGGATAATTATATACTTAGGGATAAAGGAAAGTTATGCACGGAGGACGGTTACGTAGCAATTTCTGTAGCGTACCTAGCGAGTCAGGTTCTTCTAGGTCAAATTCTGCGGCTTGGTAGACAAGGTCTGTTTAAAGAGGTCGAGAGACGAATTCAACTGGGTTGGGCTGCCTTCGGAAAGTTAAAATTCGCCTTAAAAACCTTCCGCAAAATTTAAAGACCCGTGTCCCAAAACTCAACGTCAAGCGGGAACCAGGGAGCAGGCCAGTTTATGGCTACCCAGGGAAAAATGAGAAAAAAAAATCGGACTCACTTGTTTTTTTAGAAAAAAATTGAACTGAATATTTTTTGTGGTAAAACTACAGGCATTCTGGTTTTATTTGGGATAGTTATCAATAGCAGAGTAACCAGAAAGTACTAGAGAAATCAAGCTGTAGGTACCACCGGCTTCCTGTCACGCATGTTTACCGTTCCAAAGTAACGGCAGTCAACGACCTATCATCAATCTGAAGGGCCTAAACCGATTCTTACTACCCAAAAAGTTCAGGTTGACGAATCATTTCAAAGTTCCGGACTTCTTGCAAAAGGGCGATTTCATGGCCAAGATCGATATCACACAGGCCTCTTTCCATATCCCAGTAAAAGAGGAACATCGGCGTTTCCTGTCAGTCCGGCATGCCATGTAGGCAGAGTATACCAGATGACCTTTTTTTTCTCATTTTTCCCTGGATATTTATAAACTGGCCTACTCCCTGGTTCCCGCTTGACGTTGAGTTTTGGGACACGTGGTATATAACCAGTGCGTACTTTTAATGAAAGCACATATTAAAAATATTTTCACCAGTGCTTTTGTTACAAGGCGTAGAATAGCCTCCTTAAAGGAACTTCACCTGTCCGGGGACAGGGGATATACAGGATATCAAGTCAATTTATTTATTACAAATAAATGGATACAAAGTGTATCCAATGGTCAAGTTATTTAGTGGGAAAAACAGTAGTCAGATTCTTAGACGAAATTATGTTCATCTAAAGCATCCTTAACAGTTTAATAAATAACATTTTTCAATTAACATTTGTTTAATTCTTTTTTTATAATTATTATCATCTAATTGTTTTATGTTAGAAGACAGTTTATTATAAAATCTAACACTATTACAAATAAAGCTTTTTGAGGTTTTAGGTAATCTATGTCTTATTAATTGCACATTATTCTTACAACGTGTATCACCCTCTGAGCAAACCCGATACACTCAACTGACCAGCCGAAATTTACCGCTGAGCAACAGCGATCTATTAATCGACTTGACGTCCGGAGTTGGTTTTTTATTTCTTACTCTGTCAGCTTTGAACTTAGGGCTATCTCTGTTCCTCTAATGAATACTTGAGTAATGAAAGAACGCAACAAGAAATGTTCGCAGCGATGGTGTCATATGCGTGGTCCATGAAACAAATATTTGCATATTCGCTGGAAGTTCGTACCGTTCTGTGTGCGCGGTAAGTGGGTTCTGGTGAACATTTTTTCAAGAAGATGTTAACAGAATTTGATGCTGTTCTATTAGAAATGTATTATAGTTATATTCTAAAATAAAAAAAAGATATGTCGTCGCTTTACTTTTCAAGGTATCTTCGTTCTTTCCTTCGTACACCCATAAAATTTGATATCTAACCTTACCTATTTTTTATTAATTCCAATTGAAATCTAATTAACTCAAACCTATATCATATGAACGATAATTTTATCTAGATTGTAATGAGGTGCAAATTAATATGGATCCCGAAGTAAATATTAGAGTTATGATTTTATAATTGAAAAGTGCGGAAAAAGTTGCGCGCGGGTACATTCGGAAGTTTGCTCAGCGGCTTTTCAAAAAAAGTCGGAAATTTGCTTATGATTGTCGGAATTAAGAGAGGAATCATGAATATATTTCCTGGCATAGCATATGTTCTGGTAAACATATTATGCACTTGCTAAAGTCATTGATTCCTATCTCCCCGAACGCTGTCCTACAAGTCCCTCTTCTGTAATAAAAATATTCTATTTGTATCTGCCGCATTTCCCCAAAACACAAGGCCATATGACATGATGCCCTCAAAATAGCATGATAAACCATTTTTGAAGGATAGTTCTGCCTAGCTCTTTAATGTTTTTGATAGCATAACAAGCTGAACTCAGCTTACCAGCTAAAGAGTTTATGTGGGCTTTCCAAGTAAAACTTTTATCAAATATTACCCCAAGAAAAGTTAGTTCATTAGCAAGGTTTAATGACAAGTTTTCTGCAGTTTTTAATATGCCATCATTGTTATTACGTCTATGAGTCCCTAGAGCAAAGTGCATAATATTAGTTTTGTTGTCATTTAATAGATTACATACATAAATAGATTGTTGCACTCAAACCAAGATTTTAGAGATTCTAGTACAGTTAAAAAGGATTCTCTTAGTTTACCTATATCATTATTGTACAACAGACAGATGTGATATTATAGGTACTTAAGGTGTAATGAACTAAAATATAGGTAATCTACATAGGTATATAGTTATCAAATATTTGTACAGTAGTTAAAAATACTTATAAACAAAATTCTTTATCGCTGGTCGCGAATTTATCTACATAGGATCAATTAAAATAAGTCCATGCCGCTATCCAGAACTTTCCAACCGGCTCATCTGCGGGGTTAGACGGTCTGCGGCCGCAACATTTGAAGGATCTTATATCAAGGACGACCGGCGATGCTGGTACCCGCCTTTTAAAATCTGTCACATCTCTGACCAACCTAATGCTTTCCGGCAAAGTAATAAGTGAATTCTGCGCATATTTGTACGGTGCCTCACTTTGCGCATTGCGCAAAAAGGATGGGGGTATTAGACCTATTGCCGTTGGCAACACCTTTAGGCGTATCGCATCCAAACTTTGTAGCAAAAGCCTAGTAGAGGAAGCTGGATCGCTTTTTCGTCCTATCCAGTTGGGATTTGCCACCAAGGGTGGATGTGAAGCGGCAGTCCACTCTACTAGATCTTTTTTAAATTCGAACACTTCTCATGGGAAGATGATACTTAAAATAGATTTTAAAAATGCATTCAACTCGATAGAAAGAGACAGCATGCTTAGCGCGGTAAAAGAGGAATTTCCTTTGATATTTCCTCTTGTTTGGCAGAGCTATTGTTCGCCATCCTTTCTTTTCTATAACAGGAACCGTATTTTGTCTGCGGTGGGCTGCCAGCAGGGTGACCCCCTGGGTCCAGCACTTTTTAGCCTAACGATTCACAACTTCATCCGTACACTGGTTTCTCCGCTGAATGTCTGGTATTTAGATGATGGCACCCTCGGTGGTGATCCTACTTCTGTATTAACGGACTTGAAGAATATAATATCAGAGAGTAGGAAGGTTGGCTTGGAAATTAACCCAAACAAATGCGAACTTTACTTCTGTTCGAACGAAGAGTTACCCACCAATCTTATGGAAGCCTTCGAAGAGGCGGCTCCCGGCATCCGCGTAATGACCGATTCCAATTTGACACTCCTCGGTTCTCCACTACTGAGTAAAGCCTTTGACCAAGTTGTAACTGAAAAAGTACAAAACTTTTCAATTATCGCTAATCGTCTTAAAGGTATTCACCCACACACTGCATTCTTTCTGTTAAAGAACTGTTTTGCCATACCAAAATTAACATACCTTCTGCGGACAACCCCATTATGGGACTGCCATATACTCACACGTTTGGACCATCTTTTTCGAATGTCTTTAGAAAGCATAATTAATATCACCCTAGACGAAACCCAATGGACGCAAGCTTCCCTTCCTGTCATTTTCGGTGGTTTAGGGATAAGAAAACCCTCTGATTTATCTATCCCCGCATACCTATCATCTGTGCACAGCGTTTCGAATCTTGTCAACCAAATGGTTGGAAACATTGTTATAGATAACGATTTGAATTCAAAAGTTACAGGAACACAGCTCTGGCAGACAAAATGTCTCGACTCTCCAGTCCCCGAGATGCCAGCGATCCAAAAGGAATGGGACACTCCTCTAGTCAAAATAATTTTTAACAGTTTAATGAATCCATCAGCCACTACAAAAGCCCGTCTGAGTGCCTCCACTCGAAGGGAGTCTGGGGCCTGGTTGCATGCTATCCCATCCCGATCAATCGGCACGCTGCTAGACCCAGATTCACTTCGCATTGGAATGGCACTCAGGCTTGGGTGCAAAATTTATGAACAACATTCATGCGTGTGTGGAGTTACTGTCGACCCGTTAGGCTACCACGGTCTGAGCTGTGCCAAAAACGCGGGCCGGTACGCTCGACATCACGCTTTAAATGATATCCTCAAAAGAGGTCTGGTGTCAATTGATTTTCCGAGTATCCTAGAACCACCAGGCCTATGCCGTGATGATGGAAAGCGCCCCGACGGCATGACGATTGTCCCATGGAAGAACGGAAGGGCGCTAGTCTGGGACGCAACATGCGTCGATACCATCTGTGCCAGCAACCTCGCCCTATCGGCCATGAAGCCGGGTTCGGCTGCGGAGGCTGCAGCCAAAAGAAAACACAAAAAATATGAAAACATCAGCCTAAATTATTGGTTTGTGGCTTTCGCGGTCGAAACCTTCGGCTCCTGGTCTGAGGAGGCGATAGCTTTTGTCCACGAGATAGGGTCGAGGATGTCTGCTGCCATAGGTCACCCCTCTTGCCTCACCTTCTTTCGCCAAAGAATAAGCCTGGCAATTCAGAGGGGTAACGCGGCTGGCATCCTCGGCACAATCCCGGGGACAAAAGCACTAAATGAAATTTATTTTTTAAGTTAGTTTATTTCCTAAGTTAGTTTATATAATTTTTAGATTAGTTAATTATTTTATAATTATATAAACATAAACTACCTATCAAATTAAAATTACCTAAATAAAGGAACATTATTTTAAATGTTTTTTATTTATTATTTTCTCTTATTTTCGAGAACTTCTTTTTTCTTCTTTTTGATAAAGGACATATTATTTTTAACCCCATGACGCAAAAAAAAAAGAGGGGCGTTATAAGTTTAAAACGTGTGTGTCTGTGGCATCGTAGCTCCCAAACGGATGGACCGATTTGGATGCGGTTTTTTTATTAGAAAGCTGGTTTAATCGGGATGGTTGTTAGCTATGTTTGTAATCAAGTAATTAAGTAGTAAAAAAATCAATTATCTTAAAAAGTGGACCGATTTGCATGCGGTTTTTTTAAAGCTTGAAATAAAAGTTAAATTACAAATTTAAAACCACCTGTGTCAGTTTCCATAAGAAAACCTGTGTCCAGCAGTGAACATACGGCAGGTATATGAAAAAGAGGAGAAAATTATAAACCACAGTTAAAAAGCTTGAAATAAAAGTTAAATTATCAATTTAAAAATCCCCGACCCTTAAAAAGTCAAAAACAATTTCCGTTTACTTGCTTAAAGGAGTCGGGGACCGCTAAGTAAATTCCCGAGCTGGTCTGAGTTTTTATGTTATTTACTTAGCGGTCCCCCGACTTCTTTAAGTAAGTAAACGAAAATTATTTTAGACGTCAGGACTTTTTAAAATTTGTAATTTAACTTTTTTTAATCGGTTCATACGGGAGACGTTATTTTTTTATTACTTCACAATTACTTGATTACTAATATAGCTAAGACTATCCGGGTTAAACCAGCTTTCCAATAAAAAAAACCGCATCCAAATCGGTCCATCCGTTTGGGAGCTACGATGCCACAGACACACACGTTAAACTTAAATGACCTCTCTTTTTGCGTCATGGGGTCAAAAAGGATATACGAAATCCTAATTTTGCACACGTAGTCAGCAGGCCGGGTGTCTTACTTACTAATCTTATCTATACGCAGTAAGTGGTCGCCGAGCTTATAAAGGTAGACCGAAAGAAAATTCTTTCAGTCTCGGTTTTCTTTGGCGTCAGAACCAAAGTCATATCCGAGTTTATTTTTTCGTTGAGTAGATCAGTTCGCATCAGCGGACTACGAAATCGGCAAGATGCTTGGTATGTATTCGTTATTAGTTTTATAAAATACTAGCTTTTGCCCGCGGCTTCGATCGCGTGAAATTCGTATTTAAAAAAGAAGAAAGTAAGCCCGCTACCGTACCTTTATTTCGGCGCGCGGAACAGTTCGGATTGTATGAGAGCCACATCTTAAGAGCATCGTGTACTACGAAGCGTTTTCAAATTTAGGATTTCCTTCATCTTATTGCTGTCGCTGTGGGCGGAAGGCCGCGTGTGGTGGCGTGTCTTGGGAGAGGCCTATGTCCAGCAGTGGACTGATACAGGCTGATGATGATGATGATATTTCAGAAAATAGACCTTTTCAAATTATTAAAAAAGTATCTTATTAAAATTCAGCAAAAAACCTGAATTTTTCTTTTATATTACAAAAACTAAATTTTGATATGGCCCACCACCTAATTAAATATCTTTTGTTCTTTGACTAGTAGTAAGTAGACTTACATACTCGTAGATGCTTATATTACATCGATAAAATGCATCCCAGCCCTAAAGAAAATATGTCGATAATGAAATGAACTTCACTATTACATCACGTAATATGTTTCTGTATTAGTGGGCTGTCCATGAGTAGTTCCCCCCTCACACCCCGAATTGTGTGAAAAGGACATTTGCAGCTCAGAAGCTAACTGCCTACAAAATATTTGTGAATCATCATTCAGGCGAAGTCTGTTTTCATGTCTTTATTCTTCCTCAATTTAAGTGATATATTTTTTTTGCTATCAACAAAAGCCTACTGGATGCCTCTATGTTTTAATTTTAATTATTTTTTTAATAGTTTTCCATATAAAAAATATGAAAGTTAGGCTATATTTTGACACTTTTATAATCAAATATATTTTATTTAAAATGAAATAACGAAAAAAGGACAACATAGGGGCATAGATATTGATAATATCTTTTACACATAAAAATTTGAAAATGCTAGTGCAAGATTTAAGGGTTGAAAAGAGACTTCCCCTGGTGTATGGAGGAGAGCGGACTTCCCGATTCTCTTAATTAGTAACCGGAACTGAATTTTATTTCTAGCCTATACTGTGTCACCTGTAGCTAAATGTGCTTATGTAACTAAGTTTCATTGAATTCGTATGATCGGTTTAAGAGTTATGGAGGAACATACATACATACATACATACGGAAAAAAATTCTAAAAATCGTCAATTTAGTTTTAGTATCATTTATTTAGCCTATCCCGTGTTACGTATAGTTAAATGTGGTTGTTAAAAGTTTCATGGAATTCGGATGACCGATTTTAAAAGTTATGGAGGAACATACAAACACACAGAAAATATTTCTAAAAATCGTCAATTTAGTTATAGTATCACACATAGAGTCTACAAAACTCAGTATCTCATAAAACAAAGTAACTTACTCCATGACTATCCCTTACAGATTTATTATTAGTATTGATCGCATAGCCTATGTCCATCCTGAAGGTTCATTCTAAATATTGGTCAAAGAATTTTTAAAATCGCATGAGTATTTTCGGAGATTACCTCCTACATCCAAACTTACAAACTATACCTCTTTATATTTTAGTGTAGATACGTGGTCGGCGCGGTCTTGACTTGAACGCTTTAGACATTGGAAATGGCTTTTCGTTCGCTCCAGTGTAGGCTCCGATTTCTCGGAAAAGTGCGATCCCCTTATATCTCGGAGAGGAAGATATGATATTCAAAAAAGGCTCAAAAGACGCGTATTCATGAGAGCTGTAAGGTGCAAGAAAGAATTATTCGAGAAAGTAAAAAACGAAAAAAGTTATGGCCGAAATAGTGAAAAAAAAACAATAAATTTCTTCCGATTTTTTTATTTTGGCGCTCGATATTTTGGAAACGAAGAATATGATATAAAAAATTTGAGAAAAACTCCTCTGGACTATTTAGTCAGCTACAATTTGAGCCTAAAACAAAGACGATCGGGTTAAGGGTTTGCCCTGTAGCCTAACCTTTTTGAAAAAAGTCAAAAAGTCAGAACGACATTTTTAAGGTTTTCGTATCCCGTACGGAAGCCTATTACTAAGCCTACACCGCCTGTCCGTCCGTCCGTCCGTCTGTCTGTCCGAGGGCTGTATCTCTTGAACCGTATTAGGTAGCCCGTTGAAATTTTCACAGAATATGTGTTAGGTATTATGGCGGATATAACAACAAATAATAAAAAAAGAAAATGTTAAAAATTAAGGGGGGCTCCGATACAACAAACGTCCGAAAAATCGATTAGTCACGCTACTGAATAATAGATGGCGCCACAGGCTTTTATACATTGCATTGCTGAAAGACAAAAGATAGGCGGATATTATTATATTATTGATAGCGGATAGATACGGAAACCTCTGTGCGCGAGTAAAACTCGCACTTAACAGATTTTTTCGAATTCCGTAGATTCATTTCCAATGTGCTCGATAGTCGTGTGAGGCACGAAATCTGTGATTTTTTTTATGTAATCCGGTATGGGTGGCTGTGTCAGAAGGGCCAAAGCACATGCTCTGACTAGCCAATATCACCTCCGAGAAGGTAGGTGCCATACCGGAGACTTGAGGAGAACGAACGTCGTCGGTCGAAACGGCTATGTAAATAGTGCGTATTTTCCGTCCAGTTCAGTGAAGCCGACATGAAATGAAGGGAAGCACTGACATGGCACCTATAGTTCACCCGGTGTTATGGGCTGACATCACGGATGTTGTAATGTTGCAAACCGTGCCAGTTTCCATAAAAAAAAAACCGGCCAAGTGCGAGTCGAACTCGCGCACCGAGGGTCCCGTATCGCCATGTCACGGCTAGCGCTACTCACGCCATCTAGATGGCGCTGAAAATGCTTCATATTAGTTAATGTCACGCTTCATAATCTATTCGGTAGATGGCGCGCGCGCATACACTTTTTGGTTTCTTCTATGGGAACCCCCGTGAATTTTTTACTTTTTCCTTTTTTTTATTATTTGTTGTTATATCGGCCATAATAACACGTGCTGTGAAAATTTCAACGGTCTACCTATTACGGTTCAAGAGATACAGCTCTCGGACAGACGGACAGACAGACAGACGGCGTAGGCTTAGTAATAGGGTCCTGTACCGGATACGGAACCCTAAAAAACGTTTTTCCTTTAGAAAAAAAAACTCGCACGACAACCGCGCATAATCTTATGCGCTAATCCGTCACGTATGATCCGATTCACTGCCAATGTCTTGTGTACCTATGCCAAATAATTGTACATTTATTGTTCTAATCGATAATAATCGATATTTAAAGCATGGATTAAGATATACGCGGTGACAAGTTTATTATTCTACAAGATAATATCTATAAGTCATTCTTTATTCGAAACAAAAAAACCGTTATCTCTACATCCGTTAATCCGTTAGCCTTTTTGTTATTACCCTATAGATTGGGGGACGATAGTATTCAGGTATCTTGATAATTGTGTTTGTGTGTGTTCTGACACCATTCTCAGGGCTTTGTGCTACTTTATTTGAATGCTAGCTTTAGCCCGCGGCTTCGCTTGCGTGAAATTCGTATTTCAAGAGATGAATGGAAGTAAGCCCGCTAACGTGCCTTTATTTCGGCGCGGGAAACAATTCGGTTTGTATGTGAGCCACATCTTAGCGTAACCGGAACTGAATTTTATTTAGCCTATCCCGTGTTACGTATAGTTAAATGTGGTTGTTAAAGGTTTCATGGAATTCGGATGATCGGTTTAAGAGTTATGGAGGAACATACATACACACAGAAAATATTTCTAAAAATCGTCAATTTAGTTTTAGTATCACACATAGAGTCTACAAACGCAATATTTCATAAAACAAAGTAACTTGCTCCATGACCATCCATTACAGATTTATTATTAGTATTGATTGATAAGAAAAACATTCACTTACCTAACCTAATAAATTAAGATTTTGTCATATTTTTACTCGTTCTCTGAACTTTGGGAGGTCATAAGACCTTTTCATGGTATTAACTTCATGACCGAGGTTCGGATTCCTCGTAAAACTGTAGGTCCCTTCCCTCCTAATCTTACTTGGTGGTAGGGTTTAACCCGCCCGGGTTGGTACCACCGCACTGAATGAAACGTCGGTCTAAACGGCTATGTAAATAGTTTGTGTTTTCCGACCAGTTCAGTGTAGCCGGCACGATCAAAGGGGGAAGCACTGACATGGCACCTAGTTCACCCGGTGTTATGGGCTGACATCACGGACGTTGTAGGTGATGTAGCCAACCGTGTCAGTTTCCATAAAAAAAAAATATATATTTTTTTTTTTCTAGAACAAGGATACATCGTAAAATTCAATAAACCATTATAATAATACTATAATATTTATTGCTGATACAATCATAAACAAAAAAGTTACAAGGGTTTAAAGCTCGGATTTTGGTACA
Source organism: Nematopogon swammerdamellus (assembly GCA_946902875.1). Classification (NCBI taxonomy): domain Eukaryota; kingdom Metazoa; phylum Arthropoda; class Insecta; order Lepidoptera; family Adelidae; genus Nematopogon; species Nematopogon swammerdamellus. The sequence continues at coordinate 2,120,843 of OX336362.1, forward strand.
TTTCAAAAATAAAGAAAAAAAAATCGTATCTCGATACCACGTGACATCTGACAAAAGGTATAATGTGTTCTTGGTATAATGGGTTGAAACGTTGAACGTTTGAACCCATCAACGTCATAAATTGAAAGTGCAACGTTCACGTCAAGGTGAACGTTGAAAATGACCCCACCCACGTACCTACAAAAAAAAAATTGTCGGTCGATGTGCCGAACATCCTGTATAATGTTAACACAACAACAACGTGCTCTTGGTTCACAGTAAGAGCAGCTCTGGCACTGTGCCTCGCGGTAGCGGCGACGCACGGCCACCCACCAGCGGAGGTGTTGTCCCGGGTCTCTCACCCCCTAGGGGTCGTGAACCCGGTGGAGGTACTCAACCCGCCTGAGTCTGACGGCCTGTTCGTGCCGCCAATAGAGGTGCTGAATCCTGAAACTGAACGCGAATCTGATTCTGACGAGAAACCTGACCTCGGTGAGTTGGCGTTTTTATTGTTTATAGATTTATTTATTGTATAATTCATACATAGGTAGGCAACCTACGCTTGGATATGTCGAAAACTCCGCCAGTTCTAAATTCAAATGCGAAGAAGAACTGACAAACGAACTTCGCAAGTCACAATGTTTTGTTTAGTACCTTATAAGTATTATATTAAAGTAATTTCCAATAAATTCACCCATACTACCACCGCTCACAAGAGCATTAATATTTACAGCATAAACATGAATACTGAAGAATCTGACCACTCTGCCTATTTACATTACCTATATCTGGTGTATAGTGAAATCGTCAATTTTGATACTTCATGTATCAAGTCAAATAAAAAACAAGTACCTGGGCGACCGAGCTTTGCTCGGCGTCTACACCTATCTAGATAAACTGAAAAGAAAATAACATTACATAAATACAAAATTTCATCCAAATCTTTAGAGCCGATTCCGAGAAACCAATTATATATATATATATATATATATAAACTTGTATATATATGAAAAAAAAAAATAAAAATAAAAAAAAAACTGTCAAACAAGTTGGTGTGCGAAATTTCGAAACATTTTAAAATAATTAATTTCTGTAGGATTTTTACCAATATTGTGTATATTAATTATAGCTTAGAGAGTTTTACATTTGAGAAGTAATCAATTTCAGATTTTTAGTGTATATTTTAGAAGATATCAAGGAAAGAAAATTGTAAGTGAAGATTTTGGAACCTATTGAAAAAAAAGTAGCAACTGCAGGAAAATACATACGAGAATAAAGGTGCCGCTTTTCTTTACACAAATCTGAAACGAGATCATAATTTCATTGAAAACACATTGAATTATAGAAGATCAAATCGTCGAAGTGGTAAATTTCAAATGTCAATTTGAATGTCAACAAGAAGCAATGACATCAATAACACAGATAAGCTTTTCTTATTCTTCATAATTAAAATTCTAAGTTGCTATTGAATGGGAAAGATAAAAAATGGATTCGCACACTGAACTACTGACGACTACCGATGATACCTTGCAGCAAAGGAGTATTCCAACTAATGCTGCCGGTACATGTGGGAATAATAGACCTAATTGTAATATGCTTGAAGATCGAAGGCGAATATGGTCAAAAAATGAAATGATTGTTATTATAAAACAAGATCACAAGGAACTGGATATTTAGCACGACTAGAAAAATTATTTGTTGAAAGGAATGCAAACAACGAAAAAAGTAAAAGATTCACCGGGACAACGTTATCAACTCAAGCGAGAAGAATTATAGCTAACGAAATGATATCAAAAGAAATTTTAAATGAATTAAAAAACAAAGCGGAAAATAATGTCGACCCTTGTATTTCGACAATAATGAATGACAGAAATAATGTGCTACAAAAAAATATTGATGATTTTAGAAGAAAATGGTCAAATGAAGAAATGATGGAATTGCTTTTTTGTTATTTTAAAGCAAGAGAAACTGGAAGGGGATATTTAAAAAAATTACAATATATGTTCCAAGAAAGAAACCCAAATAACCCTAAAACCTCCAAACACAATGGCCATACTTTATCCAACCAAGCTAGGAAAATTATTATTTACAAAATGTTACCAGATCAAATCATACGTGATATTGAAAATGCGCCCTGTACAACTGAAAATATCATGGAGTTCCTCAGGCAAACTGAACCCCAGGAAATAGGTACAAATTCCAATAATACTAACGCAACAATGAGGTATATGGGTTCACTATACTCCATCTACAATGAAGAGAATGAAATCACCTATGACAGAGAACTAATAAATCCAATAACTGATTCGATTAACAATCACATTGAACAGGTACCCAGTACAACACCCACTGATACCTTTAACAACAATGAAGTTGCAGAATCAATATTGTCCAGGGAATTAATAAATGAAAGAAAAGAACAGAATGCTGACCATTCATATGGAACCGAGTATACAGCTGCTAATCCACAGAGGACAGGCACTATAGCAGAAATAAATGAAGATGTCTCCTTCAATATATTCTCACCAAATATAACCAATTATAATATGAATATCAATTATAATTCGGAATCAAATTTATGTAATGAAATGACAGAAGTCATATAATAAAGAATTTAATAAATACAATAGAAGAAATAAAGAAAATTGACATAAATGAAAGACAATACTTACCGAAAGGAATGATAAACAAACAATTCATACAAAATGTCAATGAAATAAATGCATATTTACCAAATATATTAACATTTAACATGAGCATAACAGAATTAAACATAATGCTCTACTCAGCAGCGATGACAGTTATCAAAGAAAACAAACAGAAAATACTTGAAAAATCGTTTAACAATAGTAATCAGGTCCCAGTTTGGAAAAAGAGAATACAAGATAAAATTGAAATATTGAGAAAAAACCTTGGACAACTGATCGAAATTTCACGTGGTGTTACTAGCAGGAGAATGAGAAATATCAAGGACAACCTATATAAAAAGTATAATATAACAACTGATATAATGTTATACAATATAATTGAACTACTCAAACAAAAAATCAAAATGTATGCGGGAAGAATCAAACGGTATGAAAATGAGAATGAAAAAAAAAAAGAAAATATACTATTTAAACAAAATGAACGAAAATTCTACAGGAAAATGTTTGAAAAAAATATAACTCCAAAAGAAATCCCAACAAAGAACGAAATAGAAGAATTTTGGTCAAAAATTTACAGTGAGCCTGTTAACATTGATAAGTCGAATATTATGATACAAACAATTGCAGATAAATCACCAATAATCCAGAGTAACAATTTTAATGCAATAAATGATGTAGCATTCAAAGATGCAATAAGAAATCTAAAAAACTGGAAGACCCCCGGAATAGACAAACTACAAAACTATTACCTCAAATATTTTACCAGTGCACATCCATACATACTGCATTACTTTAACAAAATTCTTAATAACGAAGAACAGATAGATCCGTGGCTTACAACAGGTATGGTCACTTTAATCCCAAAAAATACGAATACAAATGATCCAAAAAATTGGAGGCCGATTGCATGCTTACCAACCACTTACAAATTATTTACATATATCCTATATGTAGAAATATACAAACATTGTAATGCCAATGATATAATGACTCCCTACCAAAGAGGTTGTAAATGGGGAGCGAGAGGTTGCAAAGATCATTTAATTGTCAATAAATCTATTTTAGAAGATACAAACACATACAAGAAAAACCTAAACATGGCGTGGATAGATTACAAAAAAGCATATGATTCGGTACCACATGAATGGATTATTTTTATCCTCAAAATATATAAATGCCCTGACGTAATTACAAATTGTATATCAAAAGTTATGAAAACATGGCAAGTGATTATGAATACAATAAGCACTGACTCAAGAATTACAACAAAGCCAATAGTTATAAAACGAGGAATATTTCAAGGAGATTCTCTGTCCCCTTTACTTTTTTGTCTATGTCTTAACCCACTATCAAAATTACTGAGTGAATATGAAAAAACCGGATATACTTTAAGAAGTGGCCAAATAATTAATCACCTCTTTTACATGGATGATATAAAACTATACGCTGCAAATAAATATCAGCTATCAAATCTAATTGATACCGTAGAAATATACTCCAAACAAATTGGAATGGAATTTGGCTTAGAAAAATGTAAAGTATTAGAAATAAAAGGTAGTAAAAGAATAAATGCTGAAGGTGAAGACCATATACTGCTTGATGGAAACAAATTTGAAGCCTTAAATAACAAAAAATATAAATATCTTGGCATTGATGAAAATGGGGAAATCAACCACAGACAAATAATAGAAGAGAAGAAAAATGAATACATAAGAAGAGTAAGAAAAATCATTCAATCAACATTGAACTCTAGAAATATTATAAAGGCCATAAATACATACGCAACACCGGTTCTTATATATACTTTCAATGTAATAAATTATACTATGGATGACTTTAAAAAAATTGACAGAAAAACCAGGAAACTCCTAAACATATATAACATGCATCAACAAAAATCAAATACAGAAAGACTATATTTACCAGTCAATGAAGGAGGAAGAGGCCTATTAAACATAGAAAATCTATATATCAAATTAACTATTAAAATGGAAAAATATTTAGATGACAAAAATGACAACGTCCTAAAAGTAATTGTTGATCATGATAAGGAAAAAGGCCTATATAACATAATTTCACAAGGTAAAAAATTTAGACAAAAACTTAATATCGAACTACCCACGGAAGATGAAATCTTAATCAACAAAAAACAGACTGAACGATCCAAAGAAAATTGGAAAGAAAAGCCATTACATGGTCAAATTGTGAGAGAGGTACTAATGAACCCAAATACAGATATTGAAAAATCTTTTTTGTGGCAAAAAAAACAACCTACATCTCCCCAAATGGAATCTAAAATCTTTGTAATACAAGAACAATCGGTTAGAACAAAACAGTTTGAACGAGATATTTTAAAACTTGATACAGACGGACGATGCCGATTATGTCATGAAAAAGATGAAACAGTCAGGCATATTATCTCAGGATGCAAAATATTAGTACAGCCACTATACCTAAAAAGACATAATCAACTAGTCAAATACGTTTACTGGAATTTACTCAAGAAACACAAGTTAGAAACAACTAAATTTTGGTGGAAATGCCCGTTAAATGAACCTCATGTGGTGGAAAATGAAGAATTTAAAATAATATGGGAGATTGCTGTCACCACAGATTATGCGTTACCTAACAATCGACCAGACCTCATATATGTAGACAAAAATAAAAACAGAACTTACCTTATCGATATCACAGTACCGTCCGATTATAACCTCACTAGGAAGGAAAATGAAAAACTTACTAAATACTACGCACTAAAAATTGAGGTCCAAAGATTGTGGAATACAAGAGTCGAAATTGTCCCAATAGTTATTGGCACTACTGGAATAATAAATAAAACTGCAGAGAAACATATAAAAACTTTAGACGCTGGTATAAAATTAGAAATACTCCAACAACAGGCTGCAATTGAAACTACAAAAATAATTACGAAATTTCTAACTGGAATTTTACCACCTGACAGTGATGATCAATAGATAATAATATATAATATAACTCAAGATTGATCGGTGGGCCCGTCTTCTATCTTGGGAGGCACTCGAGCGAGGACGGGTGGCAGACCGGCGAGTACAAATGGTGTATCGCCGACGACTCCGGAAAATGCGGAAGGATAAAGTTATATATATATATATACAAGTTTAGCACACTTACAGTAATAGGATTAGTTTACCTTTATTACAAAGAAATGTAATATATAAGTCATATTGAAAATCTAATGATACAAAGTCTATCCATTTGTCAACTGGTCAATTTTGAACTGGAATCGCTTTTAAAAGCTGGGCTACCGAGACGAGATGAAGAACGCAAACTGATTGAACATTCGCTGTTGCAACGCAAAAGTGACCTGGTTCTCCTTCGATCCCCGTCCACGGTTGCCATTGTTTTATTTGTTTTATGGGTGAATCAACTTTTTCTTGTTTTTGCTATCTGTGTGAAAACAGAATATTATCTTGATAAATTCACCTTATTTTAATAGTTGCAGCAACTCTCAGATAAGTAATTGATTAATAAGAAAGAAGCCGCACAAAGAATTATGAGTAATTTAAAAAAAATTGGTTACCCTGGGGAAAACCTCTTTTTTTCATACAAAACTGGGGACAAAATTGTCCCCTGGATCACCCCTAAAAATTTTGTTAATGTTTTATTTTAAATAGTTCTCTTCTATCAACCTAAGTATTTTATACTTATTGATTTTCAACTAAGTAATAAATTGTAATAAACTTTTTTTTTGTATTGTGTTTGACTTTACAGCTGGTTTTTACGTTACGAGAAAAAGTTGGTTCACCCTTATAGGTTTAAATTATGAAAATGTAGCTAGGTATATGTTTTTTTGTATTATTGGAATACTAGTACTGTAATAATGGCTTGGTGGAGAGACGACCTAAAAAAGGTCAGGAGTGGATGGATGAGAAGAACGGAAGACCGCGTGTGGTGGTGTGCCTTGAGAGAGGCCTATGTCCAGCAGTGGACCGATACAGGCTAATGATGATGATGATGATGTGGGGCCGGTACTTAATAAGAATATCTCACTGCATCTCTCCCCGTGCATGTCGTAAAAGGCGACTAAGGGATAAGGACAAGATGCCGCGCATAAGGGCGACAGGGTAGCCACCTCTCACCTTGGCACGGTGTTCCCACCGCGTCATGCAGCAGGTGGGCCTTCATGCCTTACTTAGGTACTGCTTGATCTGAGTTATCTTGTCCGAATACTTTGCTAAACGCGGTGGTCGGCGTTGTGCTGTAATTTACCAGAATACTTGTAGCGCAAAACCGATTACTCTGCTTGCCCCGATTGTCGGGATAGAGCGTGTGGTGTGTATGTATGTATGTATGTAGTGCCATCGTCAATGTTGATACTTAGATAGTACTAGCTGTGCCCGCGGCTCCGCCCGCTCTCATATTTCACTCACTGCTACCTCATAACTTCATAAGCCATTTAGCGTGATAGTAAGTAGCCTATAGTTGATGGGAAGAATCAAGCTATCCGTAGATTTTTTTTTATTAAAATCGGTTCAGTGGTTCTCGAGTTATAAGCGGACAGACAGACATACACTCAGACACTCAGACACTCAGACAGAAAGCAGACGTTGGATTTTATTAAAGGTAAGGAAAGGATAAGGAAGGAAGGAAGGATAAGGATGTAGGTATGTATGTATTTCAATATAATTATTAAAATGTAGCTAAGTATATGTTTTTTGTTTTATTGGAATAAAAAAAAAAACTTACAGACGGCCTAAATAGCCACTACTGGTTTTTATACTGACTCTTTCACTGTCCACTCTGCACTTACTCTGCACGTCTATTGAAAATCTTGGTGAAGAAACAATAATGTATGTATATTTATGTTATTTCTGTTTATTAAATACTCGCCGTCTATGTACTGATACGATTCATATTTGTATAAGTTTGTATACATATGGTATACATGTATATTTTGTATAATATATATTACTTTCCTGTCCTAATGTCTACTCTAACCTTGCCATCATTCTCCTGCACTTACTCCCATCACCCAAAGGTTGACTGGAAGAAATCACTTAAAGTGATAAGTGATAAGTCAGCATTTGCACGCTATTGTTTGTTCTCTTATTTCTGTGTGAATTATTGTAAATGTATATGGCTCTTCTGTATGTTATGTAATGTCTTCCGTATCTATGTTAGCGTTTTTGTGTGCAATAAAGTATTTCTAATCTATTTCTGTTCTATTTCTATTCTATTTCTATTCCATTTCTATTCCATTTCTATTCCACTTCTATTCCATTTCTATTCCATTTCTATTCCATTTCTATTCCATTTCTATTCCATTTCTATTCCATTTCTATTCCATTTCTATTCCATTTCTATTCCATTTCTATTCCATTTCTATTCCATTTCTATTCCATTTCTATTCCATTTCTATTCCATTTCTATTCCATTTCTATTCCATTTTGAGACGAAAAAGGGGAACTAAATATGAAATACGCTCAGAAAGATAAATTTATCGTTTATTCCATAAAACACAAAAATACGATGTAAAAAGACAGGGTGTGAGTTATAAGAATCACTTGAGCATCGTAGGAGGTGACGACCGAGCTAATCGATTAGAGCTGCGAATCTATCCGAGACTTAGCTTCGGAGGAGGAGACGAAGGTCTTCGCAGGGAGGCCGACACGATGCCTCCGACGCGTAGCTCGTTCCCCACCCTCTTCACAATGTTCTGCTTCGGAACAGCCGGACGGGGAGTAGAGCCCAGGTGGCTCGTACCGGCTATGCCGTCGCAGACGATGCAGGCGTCCTCGGACGGAGAACGTAGAAGTAACGTAGAAGTCTATGTGGAACGTAGAAATGTCTACGTGTAGACGTAGAAGGATCTACGTGTAGACGTAGAAGCTGCACACACACACAAACACACCCACATTATAAAGTGCACACATATCACGGTGCCCTGTGGATGGGAAGAGAGAAAAATACACAGGGGCGTTATACAATTTGTGCGTGAAGCGCAACGACAACCGCTAGGCCGGCGGTGTCTCACAAGCGACAGGCAAGGCAGAGCTGAAGAGAGTGTAATGTTACCCGTAACCCTGGCTGTGGGGACTCCTCTCTCACGCTGTGTTGCACGGCTGCAGGCGACCGTGAGTGAGGGCTCGACGACGAGTGACCGACGGCGGTGGTGCAGAGCCGCGGCTCGTTTGGAAGTAGCACGGTCGCGAGGGAGACTAGTGAAACTCACGGCGGCAGATCGAGCGCGTTATATTGATGTTCGAAGCGGAGAAATAATGCAAAAGAGTGAAGGCTTAGTTCACCGAGTCCCGCTTTTATAGATGACAGCGCGCGTTTGTAGGGTGGCTGCGGAATGAAGTCGGCTAGCACGCAGCGACGCGCACTGTAGGTTGTTACCTGGATATAAGTGGCTGAAGGCCTGTAACAACATTTAATAGTAATAATGGACCTCTGCTAGGGATCCTCAGATGACGTCTGACTTAATAAATTTGATAAGTGTAACCGAGGCGAGTGTGAATTCCTGTCTATTTAGGATATATTTTAACCGCCTGGCAACCCATTAATCAACACCGCGATGTGCGGTGTTGCCCCCTACGGCAAACAGATTTTCCATACAGACGCTTGCGATCTTTTTCGTTACGTCAAACAATATATAATTTTAGTATGGGCTGACAGCGGGAAGAGATCGTGGAAATTCACGCTCGGTAAATGATATAATAATGTGTGCTCGGTTACGTAGTGAGAGTGTAGTACGCCGAGATATGTGTGATTGAATTTTCAGAAATGTAGGTTGGCAGTAATAATCTTCAAAATAACGGACGTCTCACGTGTAGCGTAGCCTTAGTACGGAGCATTTTCCTCCGTACTGGCAATGTGTCTCTGACACTTCGGTAAACGCATTTCGACAGTCCGCTATTGAAATTCACTACGTTGACAATTTCTATTCCATTTCTATTCTATTTCTATTATATTTCTATTCTATTTCTATTCTATTTCTATTCTATTTTATGGAACAATGCGCAGGGTTTCTTGAGAACGGATGCCCTGAGGACCCGCACAAACATTGGTTGTTGCCCCACGAGAGCGACTGCATTCTGTTCTACTACTGCGTGTGGGGTGAGAAGGTTCTCCGCGAGTGCGCCCCTGGCACATACTTCAATCGTACTATACAGGTATTTCGCCATTTTTATTATATAATAATTATTTTGTACCGTATGGGGCCGCTACTTTAAAAGATTAGCACCACTGCATCTCTCCCCGTGTATGTCGTAAAAAGCGACTAAGGGATATGACTCTCTTCTTATATTACTAGGTGGTAGGGTTTAACCCGCCCGGGTTGGTCGAAACGGCAGTTTGTGTTTTCCGTCCAGTTCAGTGTAGCCGGCACGACGGAAGGGAAGTACTGACGTGGCACCTAGTTCACCCGGTGTTATGGGCTGACATCACGGATGTTGTGGGTGATGTAGCCAACCGTGTCAGTTTCCATAAAAAAAAAAACAAAAAAAAAACTTTTGCCCGCGGCTTCGCTCGCGTGAAATTCGTATTTAAAAAAAAAGTAAAGTAAATTAAGTAAGCCCGCTACAGTACCGTACCCCGTACCGAACAATTCGGTTTGTATGAGAGCCACATCTTAGCGTAACCGGAACTGAATTTTATTTCCTTCCATCAGGTCATGCAATATGACGTATATGTGACGATTTTCTTCTTTATTCATTATTCTTTATTTATCATTCGTATGGTAGTACACTACGCTTGAATTTGTCCTGTTTAGTTTTTACAATCCGGTTCGATTACACCCACAAAGAAGAGCCGGCAAGAAACTTTGCAGGGTTCTTTTTTTAACGTCTTCAATTACAATACATTGTGACTAGCTACACAATAGACACCGCTTACGGTGTTAAGATATAGTTCGAGAGCTAGAATAACTGAGGAGCAACAGATCAAACAGTCTTTTGTGCATTTATTAAAAAAAAATCGGCAAAACTTTATTTTGGTAGAGCTCAATAGCTCCTTTATGTGTGTTTTTACAGAATTCACGTCAAAAAATATTTAGTATTATTAAAAAAATATTGAATGTTGGCGACCGCGTCAAATCGTATTTTGTTCCTAAGTTTTGAGGTTAAGATGGCGGCATGAGCACCTACGTTTGGGTATCCTGCTCTTATGGAATGGATCAAAGATCGCATCAAAGAGTATTATGTTTGAAATTATAATTAAAAAAACACTGATTTATGAAATGAAAGGGTATATTGTGTTATTTTATCATCATAATCTACTCGCTAAAACAAATATATTAGCAAAAGAAATCATCTTTCTATGATTTTTTAACCCCCGACGCAAAAAACGGAGGGGTGTTATAAGTTTGACGTGTGTGTGTGTGTGTGTGTGTGTGTGTGTGTGTGTCTGTCTGTGGCATCGTAGCTCCCAAACGGATGGACCGATTTGGATGCGGTTTTTTTTATTAGGAAGCTTGTTTAATCGGGATGGTTCTTAGCTATGTTTGTAATCAAGTAATCAAGTAATTAAGTAATAAAAAAAATTATTATCTTAAAAAGTGGACCGATTTTCATGCGGTTTCTTTTAAAAAGCTTGAAATAAAAGTTAAATTACAAATTTAAAAAACCCCCGACCCTTAAAAAGCAAAAAATAATTTCCGTTTACTTACTTAAAGGAGTCGGGGGACCGCTAAGTAAATAAAATATAAAACTCAGAGCTGCGCGGGAATTTACTTAGCGGTCTCCCGACTCCTTTAAGTAAGTAAACGGAAATTATTTTTTGCTTTTTAAGGGTCGGGGGTTTTTTAAATTTGTAATTTATAGTTCTCAAGACACATGTTTTTTGCTAATTTCTCGAAACTAGGATCACGACACAAAATACTGTTTGATCAGTTGCTCCTCAACTGTAATTTAAGCTTGATAATTCTGACCACATAAAATCAAAAGTAAAAGTATAAATAAAATACATGATACGTCATTGATAAAATCAGGTGTATAGAGCCTTTGTCAGAAATTGTTGATACATATCGTATCAAGTCATGTCAATTATAAAATATATTCATACCACATGGTAGTACAAAGTCAAAAAAAATAAATAATATTAGTAAATGAATAAAAATTCAAAAATTAATAAATTTGATACTTAATGTATCAATTAGTCAAATTAGTATTGAGCATGCGTCAGCAGTATAAAAAGGTACAGGTTGTACCCTGTCAAACTTCAAAATTCGTATGCAGTCAGAATCCCAAGTCAACATGTTTGTAGCATTTTCAGTTATACCCACTGACGTATCATGAATCTCTTTGGTTATACCAGTGATAATACGAGGTAGTACAAAACTCAAAGACCAAAAAGTTATATAATGAAAAAATATAAATCTGCGACAAATGTAACATTTCATGACAGATACCATGGTTCCTTCGTGCCTTACTTGCTGCTTGATAGTTATATTCTCCTACTAGCTGAGCCCGCGGCTCCGCTCGCGTGAAATTCGTATTCCAAAGAAGAATGTAAGTAACTAAGGGCGAGGCCGAAGGCCGAGCTGCGTTCAGGTAATCGATAAACCTTCTTAAAGAAAGTAACTAACTAAGGGCGAGGCCGAAGGCCGAGCTGCTTTCAGGTAAACGATAAACCTTTCTTAAATAAAGGAAGTAAGTAAGGGCGAGGCCGAAGGCCGAGCTGCGTTCAGGAAGACGATAAAAATTCTGGAAGAAAGGAAGGAACTAAGTGCGAGGCCGAAGGCCGAGCTGCGTTCAGGTAAACCAAAAACCCTCTTCCGCCTTCGGGCCTCGCCCTTAAAGACTTCCTTTCTTCGATAGAATATAATATCGTTTACTCAATCTATTTATTTCATAAAAATAAAAAAGTAATATTAATAACTAAAGAATTAAACCTACCTAACAAACATTAAAATAACGATCAAAACGGGCATTTTCAAATGTTCTTAGAGCACTTGCGGCATTACCCCGCTGGATGGCAAGGCTTACCCTTTGAATGAAGTACATAAGCCCTTGATGGCGGGACACCAGTTGCGTCAACCAGCTCAAGCCTCTTTTGGCTTCACTGCTCCACGGACCGAGGGTTTCAACCGCAAACGCAACAAATTCGAAATCTTGAATTATATTTCTATATTTGCTGCGTTTGAGGCTCTCCGCCCCAGCCTCGGCCGCGCCAGCCGCTCTTGAAGATGTCCTAACGTGTTTTGGAGCCACGTGAGAACAAAAGTGGCGTCCCACATCAAAGAACTACCCTTAGTCCATGGCAATAAGGTGATAGCATCGGGCCTCTTGCCATCCAGCCGGGAATAACCGCGAGGTTCTAGGGTGCACGGTATATTTGCCGTTAGAAGCGTGGACTTTATAATAAAATTTAAATTAAATTAACTCAATCTTAATATTAATTAACTTTATTCGAGATGGTTTAGCTTCTTCCTGAACGCAGCTCGGCCTTCGGCATCGCCCTTAGTTACTTGCTTTCTTCGAGATGGTTTATCATTTGTCAGAACGTAGCTCGGCCTCCGGCCTCGCCTTAGTTACTTACTTTCTTCAAGATGGTTTAGCTTCTTCCTGAACGCAGCTCGGCCTTCGGCCTCGCCCTTAGTTACTTGCTTTCTTCGAGAAGGTTTATGGTCTTCCAGAATAGAGCTCGGCCTTCGGCCTCGCCCTTAGTTACTTACTGTCTTCAAGAATGTTTTTCTTCTTCCTGAACTCAGCTCCGCCTTCCGCCTCGCCCTTAGTTACTTTCATTGAGAAAGAATATCGTTTACGTGAGCGCAGATCCGCCTTCGGGCCCGCGTTTAGTTACTTACTTTCTTTTTTTAAATACGAATTTCACGCGAGCGAAGCCGCGGGCAACAGATATATAAATTTTATTGCACCAATGACAGCGACATAACTTCGACTTTTAATTATTATTTTTATTTATCAAACAATTTGTCACCGGCCAGCTCACGTCGAGATGACAGTTCTCCGTTGTCAACATGGCATTTAAAATTGTTTTTTACCTTTACTTTGGATTACGTGATATTTATTATATTTTTTAATTATTATGTTCATCCGGGATTACACTGTCACTATAAAAAGTTTCGTCAAATTCCGTTCAGTGGTTTTTGCGAGATGCGCTTACAAATAGACATTTTTGCATTTACTATTTTATGATATGTATATAAAGAATAGATATGAACTGTCATTTTCGTTGTATCTACTTATTTTTAAATTTCGAATGAATATTTTATTCAAATTGTATTTGCTGCCAGTTCTCAAGATATAGTTATGTACTTTGGACTACGTGATTTTAAACGCGCAATAATGTTTATAATTGTTAATTTTTTTTTTATTTTTGTTATTTTTTTTACGTATTATGTTAACCCGGCATATAAACTGCCATTATACAAAGTTTCGTTTAATTCCGTTCAGTAGTTTGTGCGTGATGCGCGTACAGTCAAACAAACAAACAAACAAACAAACAAAATTTTAAAAACTGTTCTAACATGTTCAGTATCTCATTTTAAACCACCCTGGTTAGTTTTTTTCCGAATACATTCAATGTACAGACTTTCTTACCTCTACGATTTTATTATATGTATAGATGATACTTTGCTAAACGTGGCGGTCGATGTCAGTGCTGTAACTCATTCGAGTTCTTGCAGCTAAACACCGATTCATCAGATTTTTTTCTAACATGCTAACGTTCTTACTAATATGGTTGTCTGTACCACCTGCTACGCTACATCAGTTATATTTGTCCATTGCAACCTTTATTACAGTCATTATTTGTTATTTATTGATAAAACTGCATACCAGGTGTGCGATTGGCCTCAAAACGTCGACTGTGCGCACGGCGGAGGTGGCGGCAACGGCGGCGGCGACGGTGACGGAAACAACGGAGGGGACGGCGACGGAGAAAACGGCGGAGACGGCGGCGGAAACAGCGGAGGGGACGGCGACGGAGACAACGGCGGTGACGGCGGCGGAAACAGCGGAGGGGACGGCGACGGAAACAACGGCGGAGACGGCGGCGGAAACAGCGGAGGGGACGGCGACGGAAACAACGGCGGAGACGGCGGCGGAAACAGCAGTGGAGGCGGTGGCGGTAACAACGGAAGTGATGGCGATAGTGAACGGCTGGACAACGGTTGTCCTGTCGACTTCGACACACATCAACTGCTGCCCCATGAGAGTGATTGCACCAAGTTCTATTACTGTGTATACGGAGACACAGTAGAAAGAAGTTGCCCGTCCGGACTTAATTTCAATGCAGATATTCAGGTATTTGTATATTCTTTATTCTTTAATCATCATCCATAGACAATACACTACACTCGGATTCGTCATATTTTAACATTTAATTTTGTCAGCCTCGGTAGCTCAGTGGTGCGGTAGGTCGACTGTTCGACGCAACGCTGAGCGCGGTCAGTACTTGGATGAGTGACCGCTTGACCGTTGGAGGCTGACCGTGGTTCGGATTCCACGTTAAAATGTAGGTCCCTTCCCTTCTTACCTTACTAGGTGGTAGGGTTTATCCCAGCCGGGTTGGTATCACCGCACTGAGCGAAAAGTTGGTCGAAATAGCTATGTAAATAGTTCGTGTTTTCCGTCCAGTTCAGTGTAGCCGATATGAAGTGAAGGGAAGCACTGACATGGCACCTGGTTCACCCGGTGTTATGGGCTGACATCACGGATGTTGTAGGTGATGTAGGCAAACGTGTCAGTTTAAATAAAAAAATAAATGGTACATTTTATAATTTTGAATCCGGCCTCTTTGAATAATGCCATTCTATTGTGAGCTGTCCGTCTTCATAGGACGCGTCATGTGGCCGCCCGCTTGCAGCGCAGCTGATGTTAAGCCCAACCCAACTCTCGTTATCAAATGAAATGATGTATGAAATGAAATGAAATGATTTATTTTTTCGTCGCAAAACTCAAATAATTAGAAACACAAATGAACATAATATAACATGTGACGAAAAGGGAGCCCACTCAGCTGACTCACTATCCGAGACAGCGAAGCTGATTTTCAGGGGCTCCCCTTCCCAACCAAGGACAAGACTAAAAACAAACAAACAACGATTACAATCAGCATATTATCGAGTTCTATTCGTCACAATCTCACAACAAGTAAACTTGGAACAGAGCTAAAGACAACGCGGTTAAAATATAGTTGACTCTGTCTGCTCGCTCTGTCTGCTGTGCTGCGAATGCTCTGTCGTTCGTTTGGCTCCTGGTACTTCTCATTGTGCGCAGGTGTCATTTATGTTTAAAGCCAGCAATTAATTTATAGAAGGAGGTGTTTGCCCGTTATTGGGGCTGCACTATAGTTGGAAACTTTCTACTTTTGTGTATATACGAATGAAAATATGTCAGACCTGTCGGTAAACCTATAATAAATAAATAAATAAATAAATAAATATTATACAAAATAATAATAATAAGTAACTAACATAAACTAAATAACATAACATACATACAATTGACAAGCGTGTGTGTGTGGGAGGGTGAGAAGGGGTGTGTTTGTGTGAGGGTGAGGGTGTGTGCGTGAATGTTGGATGTGTGATCGTGCCGTGTGTGCGCTATGTGTCCGGTCCGAACCTTTGAGTTATCAATATTCACAACTGTTATTATTCCACCAGGTCTGCGACTGGCCCGAAAACGCCGGCTGCGCTAACGGCGGAGGGAGCTCCGGACCTGAGAGCCGAGAAACCGACGAAAGTAGCAACCCTTCGGAGGAGATTCCGGAAGAGGAACAGTTGCCAAACGGTTGTCCTTCTGACTGGAACACACATCAACTGCTGCCCCATGAGGAAGATTGCACTAAGTTCTATTACTGCGTACACGGAAACACCGTGGAAAGGAATTGCCCGGCCGGACTTCATTTCAATGCACAAATTCAGGTATTTGTATAATATAATATCCTAGTTTTCTGAAGTGTTTACTCTCAATTACGCTGCTCTTGTAGATTACGAGGTGCGTTACAAAATAAACCGGCCAAGTGCGAGTTGAACTCGCGCGCCGAGAGTTCCGTATCGCTATGTCATGGTCAGCGCCACTCACGCTATCTATGGATTAGTTAGAATGCTTCATACTGTTTTCGGTAGATGGCGCGCATACACTTTTTAGTTTCTTGTATGGGGACCCCCGTGAATTTTTTTATTTTTCTTATTTTTATTATTTGTTGTTATATCGGCCATAATAACACATATTCTGTGAAAAATTCAACGGGTTTCCTATTACGGTTCAAGTGATATAGCCCTCGGACAGACGGACATACAGACAGACAGACGGCGTAGGCTTAGTAATAGGGTCCCGTACGACGGATGCGGAACCCTAAAAATAAGTGATAATGAGGGACGAGTACATAAACCTCCATCTAAAATATATCCTCAAAACAATATACGTTTTTAAGCCTCGGTAGCTCAGTAGTGCGGTCGGTCGACTTTCGGTCGTGATCATAAGCACACCTGGGCGCGGTCAGTACTTGGATGGGTGACCGCTCGACCCTTGTTGGAGGCTGACCGCGGTTCGGAATCCACGTAAAACTGTACGTCCCTCCCTTCCCTAACCCCTTTACCCTCCTTTTTACGCGAAAAGTAACGACGTATTATATAATAACTTATAGACGACTAACCTTATCAATACTAATAATAAATCTGTAAGGGATGGTCATCTAGTAAGTTACTTTGTTTTTATATAAGAGATATTGCGTTTGTAGACTCTATGTACGATAATAAAACGAAATTGTAAATTTTTAGAAATCTTTTCTGTATGCATGTATGTTCCTCCATAACTCTTAAACCAATCATTAGAATTCGATGAAACTTGTGTACAAGCACATTGAACTACACGTGACACGAATACGGATAGGCTAATTAAAAGTTCCGGTTTCGCTTAGATCTGGCTCTCATACAAACCGAATTGTTCCGCGCTCCGAAATAATAGGTATGGTAGCGGGCTTACTTACTTTCTTCTTTTTAAACATGAATTTCACGCGAGCGAAGCCGCGGGCAAAAGCTATATTTAATAGGATAGTACCTGGGCGACCGAGCTTCGCTCGGCGTCTACACGTATCTAGATAAACTGGCAAAAAAATACATTATCTAAATACAGATGTTTTTGATCACGAGCGCGGGTGAGCCATACTTGTAGTTGTAATGCGTATAGACGCGCGCTCCTGTGTGCGTAAGTATTTAGCGTTAACACTGAGCGCTCCCGAGCTTACGCAATAAAAGACAGTGTGATTTAAGGCCGCTGCATACGTAGCGAGGCGCCGGCGGGGCGGGGGCGGGGGCGGGGCGAGCTTTTCTGCAGAATCCTCAGGAACTATACTCCGTTCATCCTAGGAACTAATGCCGAGCGGTTTCTCGCTTTCGCAACGGTTATTACTCTTCTTTACACAGGACACAAGGTTGTGTTTGTGAGTCATAGGTGTATGCGAAAGTCATCTCAAAACCATAACGGCGCGTGCGCCGCTGCGCCTGGAGTTAGTTTTGCCGTTTTTATTCTGAGAAGGTTCCAGGTAGCCAGGTGCAGCCGGCCGGTCAGTCGACGCATTACAATCAGTAGCCTTTCCTACGCGTCATAATAATAACGTAATAATTGTTTTGCATATTTTTCACGTGTTATTTTGAAGATTTGTATATTATTTGTGTTGGTGGGTTAACCTATCCACCTACAATAGAACGAACAGCTGGAGTAAGTAGATTAGGCACAAAATTTAAATAGTATATAATTTTAATATTAAATAATTTACAGTGAAAATATAAATATTTAACTTGATTCAAAGCAAAAAATAAAAATAAACAGGTTTATTTCAAAATTTTCATTCATCAAATAAATAAAAAATTATTCAATAATTTATTTTTAATTAAACTATATTCATAACCTCAGTTCACAGTCACTTCAATCACCCTTTGCGAGAGTGAGAAGTACAGAGAAAGAGAAACCGCTCGGCATTAGTTGCTATGATGAACGGAGTATAGTTGCTATGATGAACGGAGTATAGTGCAAGCACGTGTTTATACGCGGCGGGGCGGGAGCGGAGCGGCGGCGGAGCGGGAGCGGAGCGGGATATTATATATTCTTATGGAGAATATTTCCCCGCTCCGCTCCGCTCCCGCCGGCGCCCCGCTATGTATGCAGCGGCCTTTACACACACAAGCGTGGCTCACCCGCGCTCGTGAGATAAAACATTGTATATCCACAGATAAAACACCTAAAATTTATTATTATCATATGTAGCTATGATGGACGCTTCTTGTTTGATCGCTCGAAGCACCGCGCGGGCGGGAGCATCGCGGGGCGGCGGGCGGGCTGCGAGCGAGGCGGGGACGGACTGCGTGCGCGGAGTGGGTTTTGAGAAAATATGTAGCTGACGTGCAAGAACAAATACCAGAAAAGAAAAAAAGGAAGACTACCTACAAAAAGAAATGAGATCCCACCAAAAACATATAATATAATAATATAAAAAGATGCCAAGTCTCGGAAGACGATAAAACTTCTGGAAGAAAGGAAGGAACTAAGTGCGAGGCCGAAGGCCGAGCTGCGTTCAGGTAAACCAAAAACCCTCTTCCGCCTTCGGGCCTCGCCCTTAAAGACTTCCTTTCTTCGATAGAATATAATATCGTTTACTCAATCTATTTATTTCATAAAAATAAAAAAGTAATATTAATAACTAAAGAATTAAACCTACGTAACAAACATTAAAATAACTATCAAAACGGGCATTTTCAAATGTTCTTTGAGCACTTGCGGCATTACCCCGCTGGATGGCAAGGCTTACCCTTTGAATGAAGTACATAAGCCCTTGATGGCGGGACACCAGTTGCGTCAACCAGCTCAAGCCTCTTTTGGCTTCACTGCTCCACGGACCGAGGGTTTCAACCGCAAACGCAACAAATTCGAAATCTTGAATTATATTTCTATATTTGCTGCGTTTGAGGCTCTCCGCCCCAGCCTCGGCCGCGCCAGCCGCTCTTGAAGATGTCCTAACGTGTTTTGGAGCCACGTGAGAACAAAAGTGGCGTCCCACATCAAAGAACTACCCTTAGTCCATGGCAATAAGGTGATAGCATCGGGCCTCTTGCCATCCAGCCGGGAATAACCGCGAGGTTCTAGGGTGCACGGTATATTTGCCGTTAGAAGCGTGGACTTTATAATAAAATTTAAATTAAAATAACTCAATCTTAATATTAATTAACTTTATTCGAGATGGTTTAGCTTCTTCCTGAACGCAGCTCGGCCTTAGTTACTTGCTTTCTTCGAGATGGTTTATCATTTGTCAGAACGTAGCTCGGCCTCCGGCCTCGCCTTAGTTACTTACTTTCTTCAAGATGGTTTAGCTTCTTCCTGAACGTACGAACAAAAATTTTAAAAACTGTTCTAACATGTTCAGTATCTCATTTTAAGCCACCCTGGTTAGTTTTTTTCCGAATACATTCAATGTACAGACTTTCTTACCTCTACGATTTTATTATATGTATAGATTTAGCATCTATTGGCAGTACACTGTGCTCAGATTTGTCATATTTACATTGTAACATTCCGCCAGTTCGATTATCACAGCGAAGAAGAACTGACAAGAAACTTCACTGGAGATTTTTTCAATGTCCACTTAGTCTATACAAAACTGTTTGCCACTGCCTAGACACGCATGTGCTGATTTGTGACATGCAGCAATTCATGACAAAGTGAAAACATTTTTACTATGAAATTGCCATCGTCAAATTTGATAAGAAATTTTATCAAGTCATTATTTGATTTTGTTAGTAAGCAAGTAACATACTACAATGTAGTATAAAATGTCGAGGGTAAAAAAAAAAAAAAAAAAAAATTTATACACAAGTACCCATTGTCTTAGAGTTAGTAGAGAACATTACTTTATGTCATACTTTTGTACTTAATTTATTATGTCAGAATCACAAAATTCGTCAGTTAAGGCATCTTTAATAATGTAATAGCTTTTTTTGGTTAATATTTTTTTCAGGGTTGTTTTGAAAGAATTTTCACCTAGATTACTTATTTCCTGTGGTATTTTGTTATAAAATCTAACACTATTACATATAAAACTTTTTGACATTTTAGACAACCTATGTTTTATTCCCAGTAGGTTATCCTTATGTCTAGTATTATAGTTGTGATTGTCCGAGTTAAAAGTGGAGACTAATAGATGCTTTCTTGCATAACAAATGTTTTGAAAGATGTAGGCACCAGGTAAAGTCATTATTCCTATTTCATTAAATGCATAACGACAAGTGTCTCTAGGTTTCATTCCTAGTATACACCGTAGGGCTCTTTTCTGTAATACAAATATTCGGTTTGATTCCGCTGCATTTCCCCAAAACATCCTCATTTCTATAAAAAAAAAACACCTTGACTTGGCAAACGGACAGCTAAAATGTTATAACAATAATATGAACGAACCTACTGTCCGCGCGCGAGCTCCGAGGAATCGGGGGCTGGGGAAGCGGGCGCGGGTGTGCGCCCCTCCCGACCGTCACTTCACACCGCGCGCTCCTAGTACGAGTGTTGGCCTTGACGCGAGTGCACGCTTATCGATGCCGTATTCGTAATACCTATGCGCGCGTGTTAGTCAATCGCGTGTTAATTGGTTACTCTTTTTATTACCGGACTTCATTTTGTGTGTACAAATAGACATTTAATATGGATGAAGAAGAAATTGCGAGCACGAGCAATGAGAACAGGGAGAAAATTAATATCGATAACGTAATATCGACTAAATCACTGCACTAGGTTATTACGTCAACATTCCTTAAACTTGCTCGGAGCTCGCGCGCGGTCTGTAATACCAGTTTGTTGTAAACTGAAAAGGAGTCTTTACGAAGCGATCTGTTTGTTATTAGTATATTTGTAAATTATTTATTGTTATACCTATCCGCCATAATAACACATATTCTGTGAAAATTTCAACCGGCTACCTATTACGGTTCCAAAGATACAGCCCGTGGACAGACAGACAGACAGACAGACAGACAGACGGACAAACAGACAGACAGACAGACAGACGGCGTAGGCTTTAGTAATAGGCTTCCGTACGCGATACGGAAACCAAAAAATGATGACGAACCATATTGAATATCCATTATGTCTCAATGAAATATTGTTATGTTGTGTGTTCTTTATGGTGAAATAAATATACATACATACATATCACACTCTGTGTCCCGACAATCGGGGTAATCAGAATAGTCGGCGTTGTGCTGCAAGTACTACGTTGTTTGTGAATTACAGCACAACACCGATCACCGCATTTAGCAAAGTTTTAGGACAAGATAATTATCAAGCATAGCATGTAAGGCACGAAGACCCCACCTGCGCTGCATGACTGCGGTTAAAGGACCGTGCCAAGGTGAGAGGTGGCTAGCCTGTCGGCCTTATGAACGGCATCTTGTCCTTATCCCTTATAGTAGTCTTTACTTCATGCTAATTTTTACTAAATGCATGGGGAGAGATGAAGTAGCACTATTATTTTTAAGTATCTACCTGACACATGCGAACGGGTTAAACCCTACCACCTAGTAAGGTAAGGGTACCTACTACGTGGAATCCGAACCACGGTCGACCCCAACGGTCGAACTTGGATGGGTGACCGTTTGATTCCACGTAAAACTGTACAGACCTGTAACTGTACCTTACTAGGTTACCCCGCCCGCGTTGGTACCACCGTACTGAATGAAGTTCGGTCAAAGCGACTGTGTAATTAGTTCGTTTTTTTCCGTTCAGTCCGGTGCAGCCGGTACGACTGAAGGAAAGCAATGACATTGCACCTAGCTCAACAAGGTTTATGGGTCACGGGTGTTGTGGGTCCAACTATGTCAGCTAGGCACACTCCTTCAACCAGATCATGCAATATGACGTATAGGTGAAGATCTTCGTGCCTTACTTGCTGCTTGAAAGAAAGAAAGAAAGAAAGAAATGTAGGTTATTACTCGATAATCGTACATAATGCTTACATTTTATACACAGGTCTGTATTGTAGGCTTGATAGTTATACACAGGTCTGTGTTGTAGGCTTGATAGTTATACACAGGTCTGTGTTGTAGGCTTGATAGCAGTGGCGACTCCTCTCAGTTGGCGAGGTTGGCGCCGCCAAACCAAATAAAATGAATGACACCATTAATACAGTAAAATAAATGTGAAAAAATATCGGAGTTATATTATTTATATCATATAATCCACGATTAATAAGATAAAACGTCAAACCCGTACCCGGTACATAATTTTAAATTTCGCGCGCGTCAAACGCGGGCGACGACGAATGACGACACATTCCAAATTTCAAATTCCAAATTCGGCGGAAGCGGCCGATGTCCCCCCCGTCCCGCGCGGACCCGCTGATCAGCCTTTCGAGTTGGCGCAGCGTGGAGTGCATTTAGTGACGCGGTAGCGAGTAGAGCGAGCTACACACACATGTGTTGCGTGTGTGGGTGTGTGCGCGCTGCTACCACACGACGAGTATTCTTGTGCTGTGCGACGTGCGATGCGATGCGACTAGCGAGCTAGGCTAGGTGTATTGTGTGCGCGTGTGTGTGCGCATTGGCTCACGAGTTGATAGCTGCATATTCCGTTATGTAGGTATGGACTTTGTATTGATGAATATCCTGTGCAGTGTTGTTAAATTTAAAGTGATTTATTGGTAATTATAATGGCAAACTCCTACCGAGCTATCTACGGAGCACTCAAGGACAAGAGAGACTCAGTAATTTGGCACTCTTACATATCTGTGGAAAAGGAGTTGCTAACAAAATTGAGGAAGAAAGAAGATTTTCACGATCGAGTCATCGAAAATTTCTTGTCTGTGGAACGAAGAGTGGACTTCATGTACAAATAAAATGTAACAATTCAACCTTGTATGCCTGTCTCGTCGTCGTCGTGCCAGAGGAGACGTCGCTGTTGTCGGCTGTAACTCGACAGCTTTGACACAACCAGTAGGTACCTATCTACAGACAAATAAATCGTAAGTGAGCAGAATAAATCATTTAAACGAAATATTATAAACTATCTATATCGTAATCGTCTTTCAGTTTTTGAACTCATTGTGGTAGAAATAAATTAACGCGTAGGTATCTAAGTTATGAAATTATGAAAAAAAAAATTCCTTAGCCAGAGCCAACCCAATATTCAGGACCAGGAGTCGCCGCTGCTTGATAGTTATACACAGGTCTGTGTTGTAGACTTGATAGTTATACACAGGTCTGTGTTGTAGGCTTGATAGTTATACACAGGTCTGTGTTGTAGGCTTGATAGTTATATTCTCCTAAATACTGTTAAAGACTGCATTAGAAGTATGTACTTTGAACCTGTATGTATGTATGCCACTAATGTATTTAGTTGTAGGACATTATTATTATCTATGTTTTATTGTTCATTTTTATACTCTTAAAAAAAATGTTTTTCTGTCATTAAATTTTCCGCACTACCCATCTACCCTACTCACAATCCCAGGCATGACTGGCAGATAACCCATGTAGCACATTTGGTCACAAACCCGAGGAAAGACGTCACACTTTGATGCTGTTCCGTAACGGTTACGAAACTGTGACGGTTTATGTGGCTAGTTACGAAACCTTCCACATTGTATCGTAAATGTGCGGACACTATGCTACCGCAGTCGACACACCACACAATGTGTCATGAGTGTGTGGACACAATGTTACCACAGTGGACACACTACACAATGCGTCATGAGTGTGTTAACACTAAGTTACCTAAGTCGACACTCTACACATTGTTTTGTGACTGTGTGGACACAATATTACCACAATCGACACACCACACTGTGTTTCCATAATTCAAAGTCGCAAAACCGAAACTCTGTGACTGCTTTCAGCCTTGTTACTGGAATGGTAACTTTGTGTGCAAAACCGTAAGAAAAGAGTCGTAATTGTACACATTGTGTTTACTATGTGTGGCGTAAAGTTTCGTGCGTTAGGAAAGCAGTAACTTGGTGACCGATATTTGTTTGAGTTTGACACATTGTGTGGTAATCGGTTATCGGAAAATTTATTCATACGTTCTGTACCTATCTTCGAAATTCGTTGTTATGTACGTGCATATCTACGTTAAAATTTGTTGACAGATTGGGTTTTTTTAATTGTCTGGAAAACGTAATCCCTTTTTGTGTCGTCGCAGATCTGTAACTATGTGACTGCTTTTGGTTGTTATGTGCCCGAATAGTAACACTGTGTGGTGTTGTGTCGGCAATTTGACCGATAAAAAAGCGTGTTAAAAAGTAATGTTTTGTGTCGTCACCATGACGTAACTTTTTTACTATTTTGCGTACTCCTGCGACCGAACGGTTACATTGTGTGGTAAATGGTGCGTAATTGTGTCGACACTCTGTTACCGTCAAACTTAACTTTTGTGTCGACAGAGTGACGTAACTTTTTTACTATTTTGGGTACTCCTGCGACCGAGCGGTTACATTGTGTGGTAATTGGTGGGTAATTGTGCCGACAATATGTTCCCGTTAAAAACCTACGTAACCGTTACGTAACTGTTACGTAACTTCAAATAGATTTTTTTCTGTATGTTTCCATACAAGGTCATTACAAGAAAAATAACAGCGCTTCTCAAACGATCAGTTGAAGATACAATAAAATTAATTGTCACTTTTCTTGTTTAGCCTTCTTCGGGTCGGAGGTTGCTGTAACTACATACCAAGTTAATAATACATTTTTGATTACGCTGTATGGCTGCTTATGCAATAAACATAGAGAGATGTAAATGTATACAAAATATATTTCTCGGAATTGGTACGAAGGGCTTTCTCTGATTTCTAAAGTTTCACACATCTACTTTTAATAAATTATTTTGATCCCGAAGAAGGTATTAGATTCGATTTTTCAAAGAAAAAAGTGTTGCTTATTTTTATCTTATTATCATTTGCAATTTAACACACTATAAGGTAGACCTATTTAAAAAAATAATTTTCCCGCGACTTCGTCTGATATTTTTTTAAGTATGTATATCTTGATGATAATATGTGATGTACCTACATATATACTTAAATTAACGATTATATTATGTAAATTAATAAGATTTCAACTAGATATTTCTAATTATTACATTAGATTTGAATTAGATTTCCAATTGGAATTTAACTTTGATTCAAGTTTAAAACGTGGTCAGGGTCGGCGATTTGACGTTCTGTTTTATTTTTATTTTGTGGAAGCTGGGAAGCTGACATAGGTGGCTACATCACCCTAATGTACCATTTTTGTTTGGCACCCATTCTGTCAGTCAGCTCAATGTAACTTGGTGAGTTAGGCAGGTGCCATGTCAGTGCTTCTATCCATGGTGCTTTCCCTAAATCGAGCCATCTACACTGAATTGGACGAAAAACACAAACCAATTTTAATAGACTCTTCGATCGACCTTCATTCAGAGCGGTGGTTGTGGTACCAACTACCAACCCTACCATCTAGTAAGGGGAGGGAAAGGACCTACAGTTTACTCACTCAGGTAGATTACACTAAATAATTCTTCGAATGTGTAAAAACTTGCCAGACACAATCGCCTAATTTGTAAGTAGACAGAGCCCACGTATTCTTCAACACAATATTTAATTACGGCCAAAACTGCTATATGCTAATATGTAATAGAAGAACAAATTGAAATTGCTAAAGCAGTAGTACGAGCAATATTGAGCTTTTATAATGCATTATGTTCAAACAAAAGTTAAGTTGGTTCGGCGGCAGGCATGTCACCTAATTAAAACACAAAATAAGTAGGTAGAGGTAGGTACCTATCGGGGATATATATAAGGATAGAGCAAATAAACAGATTTACAAAATATAATGTAAATGTATTGCTGCGTATATACCTACCTAATGTAGGTATAAACGTAAAGTTTGAAATTCGAACTAATGTCGAAACATTGAGCGCATGCCCTCTATTTTGAAACCAAGAATAAAGGACAATACTTCGTCCTTGTGTACAAATATGTGGACCAAAAACCGAAGTACCTATTGAGACTATAAAAGTGGGACTACAAATAAAATGACCTTCAACGTGCAATGTGAATAATTTCATAATTGTATTATGAAAAACGAAAATGCTCCTAAAGCTGCCAAAAGTAATACCAAGTAACTGTGTTAGTAAAGTAGTAATTTTGGATTTTAATATTTTTTTTTTCTAATAAAGGAGAAGGGGCAAAAATGTATGAGCACGTATAATGCGCGGGACGGATCTCGGCGTGTCGTCGCCGCAGCGGGCGACCCGCCACGCGCATACACTATACAAGTACGATGCGGGTGCGAGGGAGAACACCGACGAACCGCTGCGGGGGCGACACGCCTAGATCCGCCCCGCGCATTATACCCACCGAACAATAACGGCCAGACGTATGTCGTTGGAAAGCTCTTTTCGTGACAATCGATTGTTATTATTATGGGGGTCAATCTCAAATAGCTGTGTGAAAAAAGTTATAGCTAAAATAAATCTATAAAAAGTAGAATATTCCATATATTACAAAAACCTATGGATTCTAAAATACCTACTCAAAAATGTTTACGGGGTCAGTTTCAAATAATTATGAGAAGAGTTATAGCTAAAAAAAACTACAAAAAGCAATTAAAACGTGATTGTTAGGGTCAGCTATTTGAAGTTAAGTATGAAATTATAAGAAGCACGCCACGGAGCGCAAGTGTACCTGCCATTTGAAATTAAACACATTTTTTTTCGTCACTAGATCTTCTTCTCTTCTCTACTCATATAAAAGGGAACATCTGTCTGTAGGGTTGATTTTTATCCAGTTTGCACCAATGTAGTTCTTTAGGCTCACTATAGATAGGCTATATAATATTCCATCACGCAAAATAGCCTTAGGGCTGAGCAGTATCAATGAAAGTATTTAACTGCAGAACCACTGAACAGATTTTTGTGCGCTCTGCACCAATATAAAAAGTGTTCTTGAGGCTCAGTGTAGGTATAGCGCGGTTTTTCAACCGTTCACTTCGAAAGAATGCGGCGCGCACCCACCGCTCTCCGCTCCCGCCGTACTGACGGGCAATTGCGGTGGGGGCGGAGAGCGGAGGGTGCGCGCCGCATTCTTTCGAAGTGAACGGTTGAGAAAGGTATATATCATCATGGTCTTCCCGGCACTTTTCGCCAACTTTAGGTAAATATGTATCCGAATATCCGATCTCTGATCATGATGCACGCACGTAAAATCTAAAATTTTGAAAACTGTTCTAACATTAATTACTAACAGTTACCTACTCATTTTATAATTTTTTTTATATACCTAATCAATGTACATACTTTTTCCTCTTAAACTTTAATATATTATGTGTAAATAGATTTTTACTTTACTCACCTATTGTAAAAACAATTTCAAGTATGATCCAAAGCAAAGATTTAAATAGATAGATATGGCATAGCCCTCAAGAATTGGTCATCGAAATAATAGTATGAAATGTCACAACTTTCTCTTTAATAATGTTACGGGCAGTGTTTTTGCACTTATGAAACACGCACAAAGTCATAACAAAATTTAGGGACACTTTTTTTAGTTACAAATTGTCCCGTGAAGCGGTCTCTCGGATCTACACGCGCGAGCCGCTGCGTCTCATACCTACGAGCTGCATGTAGTAATAGTAATGCAGCCCCTTCAATGGTGACATGTTTGGTATTGCACCTTGTTAGACTATGCTATATCTTTCTATTGAAATCTTTGGTCCAAACCAAATCACATGCTGCATTTTTTGTTAATAAGTCGCTATTTTTGTGGGTCTAGTGGGAAGATTCCGAAACACAATAGGTCGAAAGTCGACTACTCGATAGAATGGTCGACACGTGATTACGAAATAAATGGCATACTAGGTTTTTTTTATACCCGAACCCTTTCAGGGGGTTATTATGTAGCCGTAACTTTTCTTCTAAGACGTTTGGGATTTTCACTGTTCACTGTTACATATTCACTATTAGGTACGAAAATTACATTTGCATACCGCGAGCGAAAAAACATTCGGAATTTTTTTATGCGCACCAAAACTGAAAACTCGGAGCTGGGGACTGGCCGCGTGGCGTGAGCGATTACCAGGGGCGCAAACCCCGCATCAAAGCACACAGAATCGAAAATATTTCGTAAAATAAGTTTGCCATATAGGACATACTATTTATCTTTCATAAAATAGGTACTTGCACAATATTGTCGACATTTCTTACGATCTATTCATTGTAGAGCTCAAACTCGCCTGCCCAACCCCCAACTACCACCCGCCACGCCGCCCGTCCCGCGCCCGCACCCAATATATAAATGGCTACTTCATCCATGCATCGTGGGCCGTTCATTTGACTTACTGAGATTCTCTGCTCTCGTTCAATCAGTTTTATTTTTACAATATTTGATTTAGAGTTTTAGTTTTGCATATTTTCCAGTATAACTCAACAAAGAGAACCTTATCTCTTTATAATATTAGTGTAGATAATGTATGGGGACCCCCTAAATTTTTCACTTTTTATTTGTTGGTATATCAACCGTGGTTATTTCAAGCGGCTACCTATTACGGTTCAAAAGATACAGCCCTAGGACAGACTGACGGACGGACGCACGACAGCCATAGGCTTCGGGTACGGAAACCTAAAAAAACATTGAACCGACTTCAAAAAAGAACTAGAACTAAAAAGTATTAAATAAAATTTTTATTCGGACCCTTGAGTTGAAGGCGGTACAAAAGCACAAAAGGGGTCCATCTATGAATTTTTGTACCGCCTTCAACTCAAGAGTCCGAATAAAAATTTTATTTAATACTTCTTAGTTCTAGTTGTTTTTTGAAGTCGGTTCAATGTTTTTTAAAACAGTTTTTTTATTTCACTCTTTTTAGTAATTAATAACACAAAAAAAAAATATCATCGAAATCGGTTCACGCGGTATAGAATTATTCGCCCATTTGTCATGCATTATGCTGAGTTTGATTATTTTCGAACGGATCCTCATCCTAGAACTTGACCAAATTAAAATGGGACCGCCTCTAATAAAAAAAGAATAATAGAAATCGGTTCAAAATTGTCGAAAATATGGCTGAACATACATAAAAAAAATATTCCGACTAATTGAGAACCTCCTCCTTTTTTTGAAGTCGGTTAAAAATGAATGCATGAAATTACAACAGATGGTCCGACTTCGACCGTCGTCGGACCGGCCGGACGGGCAGCAAAACAATAGGTACATTATGTTCTTTTATATGGCTTTCAACTGCTTCGGAAGATTCCAACTATACCTACTAGTCAATATCGAAATATGAGATAAAGACTAGGTGAATGTTTGAATAATTGCAAGATCGAGGTTTTATAATATTATTTGTAATTTTTTAATGTACCTAAGTAATTATTTATTAAATAAAAAATAACTCTATGCCCTAATGTTAGTGACATATTGTTAAAATGCTTGCAAACCGTAGTTTTTTTTTTATTGAAAGCGCGACATATGGCTTCCAGCCACCCATAAGGTGTCTAACGACGCCCATGGACATTCGGTCGTTTAGTGACTAAATTCACTTTTCCTTTATAATAATAATATTTCAAAGGTATAGTTTTGTGTAAATGTTTCAATTTATAAGAAATGTGCCTTCTCAAAACAATGCTTTTTGATTGTTGCATTTATGTAGTTACGACAGGATGTTGCATCACATTTCCTTTAAATCAATTTAGTTGTTTATTAATTTTATCATGTCATGTCATGCATGACTGACTATCCTTTGTAGGTATTCCATATACTTTATGTTCTTATATGCTAAAAAGAAAATATACATAAAACCGTTAAAAATTGCATGGAAAAAAGAAAATATACACACACCCATTATAAATTATGCTGAAATTATGTGTATTGAATAATAGTACATGCCACGGTTAAATTTAAATCGAAATACAATCTTGTATACCTGCAAAAAAAAAGGCATGATTGTACCTATAAATGTTTTATTTTATTAGTTAGGATAATTATAAAAAAACAGCCAAAGGCAAGTCGGACTCGCACGCGAAGGGTTCCGTACCAAATATAGTTCATACAAACTTCCATAGAAAAAAGTAATAACGTTTAATTTAATTTTTTATTTTATTTTTACTATTTGGTGTTATAGCGGCAATAGAAACACACACTCTTTGAAAATTTCAACTAGGCATCTACTTATGACGTTTTATGATATACAGCCCGCTGACAGACTGACTTAGAAGCTTGAATTTCTTAGTCCTGCAAGGGACCCAAACCCGTTCCTAAAAAATAAGGTATTGCCAGACGGGCAGACGGACGGAGAGCATAGCTATCCTATCAGGGTCCCTTTTTTTCCTCTTTGAAGTACGGAACCCTAAAAACAAGAGAGAATCGAAATGAACAACTGAGCCCGTGATAAAGTAATAATAAATAATAAAAAAAAGTAGCCGAGAAGCCGACACGCGCGTGGGACAGCGACGCGACGAGGAGGGGCTGGAGGTGGGTGGGGCAGGCTAACGATTGATTGTTTGAAGTTATTGTACATTCGTAAGAAATGTCGACAATATTATGTGAGTAACTTTTTTAAATTAATAGCTGTTTTGGCGCGAATTAAAATAATTCCAAATGTATTTTGCGCTCGCGGTATGCAAATGTAACGGTGAATTTGTCTAACAGTAAAAAGCGAAAAACCCAAAATTCTTAGAACAAAAGTTGCTCAGTTAGTTGAGGCTACATAACAATCCCCTGATATATCATTTACTGCGTATTCAAAATCACGTGTCGACCATTCCATCGAATAGTCAACTTTTGTGTGTGGGACCTATTGTGTGTCTTTCCAGTTTCCACTCGTTCGACACACAAAATAAAAATAGCAACTTATTGACAAAAAATGCAGCATGTGTTTTTAGATTTGACCATACTTACTTGAGCCGGCCAAGTGCGTGTCGGGCGGGCTCGCTCGAGACTCGGGCCACGCGCAGTGTAGGGTTCCGATGTTGCCCGCCCGTCACAAGGGGGCTTTTAGTTTGATTATATGAACATATTTATTTATTTACTACCGGTTTTACACTACTAACAACTTCAACTAAGTAATTTTCAATAGAATTCCTACGAAATTGTCTATTTTATTCTTCTGATACATTTTATAAGTGGGTCGACTATTGCTAATCTCTGCTATTGCTCGCTAACTGCAAGGTCTACTTCTGATTAGCTGAGATAGTTTTCCTTTTAACTTCGTTAAACATGTACTACTGCTGCCTATGTTTTTTTTTGCATACTCGTATCCAATAACAGTCATTTAGCTGGCAGGGGGTGGGGAAACTTGAATCTAACAAAAATTAGCACTTTAAAGTTTAATATTCCGCAAACAGATCCCTAAATCAAAGAATTGTTTTTACATACCCGCAATATTTTTGAACGAACTATCCAAAGACCACATCATGGAATAGACGAGAAAAATCCCCACTTCAAATGTAGGGGCGGTACCCTAAAAAAATGTTTTTTAAGATTTTATTTTACCACTTTGTCGGCGTCATTAATTGTATACCCATGCCAAATTACAGCTTTCTAGTGGGTACCTACTAAAAGTCTCTGAGCTGAGCCGCGCATAGACAGACAGACAGACGGGCGGACATGTCGAAACTATAAAGGTTCCTTGTTGACTACGGAACCCTAATAATATGAAAGTGGGAAAGACGTGCAATAAATATTTGTATCGTGTATTGTAATAACATGGTACTAACACTAGAAATACCGTTCACATTTATTTCACTGGCGATTTTTAATAAGAATTTCAGCTTGTAGTTTTGTACTAATACGTAAATGTAAAACTTTAAAAAGCTGTGTCTGTACATTGAAGATATTCCAGAAAAAAAAAACAGCCCAACTGTTAGGTTACCGGGACGTACCAATTATTATAATTTTTTTGGCTATTTGTGCGCGCATCACGCAAAAACTTACTGAACGGATTTTGAAGAGGGGCGGCAAGCCTGTCAGGCCGGCATGGCATTCGCAATCCCCGCACACGTCAGAATGTCCATGGGCGTCGTTAGACACCTTATGGGTAACTTCGAGCAACATGTCGCGCTTTCAATAAAAAATAATAAAAAAAAAAACGAAATCCTGAGGAACGGCATAGGCTACCTTCTGGTACTAATAAGTCTTTTATAAGTACTTTTATATACTTAAGTAGATCAGCTCAGGTTAAAGTAGAGTTTATAATATACAAATGCCAACGTGTTTTTCGTAAAAAAACCGGTAGCATAAATAAATTGAAAAGCTTAAAATATTTCCGTTTGAGTAGATGGGTTATACTATACCTGGCTCCGCTCGGTTTTTGTTTTATATAATCCGGTACGGGTGGCTGTCAGAGGGACCATAGCATATGCTCCGAGCAGCCAATATCACCTCCGAGAAGGTAGGTGCCATACCGCAGACTTCCCTTTTCATATGCTGGCTATACTGGGGACTAGAGGAAAACGCAGCCGAGGCTACTATGCGGCAATCCTACATCCAGTAAGGTGGTACTAGCCCAGTCGACTAGATTAGAGCCTACCACCTAGTAAGGTGCAAGGGAAGGGACCTACAGTTTAGGACTCCTATGTGAATGCAAATTTTTCATTAAATGCGAATGTGCATCTTATCTCACAACACAGACAGTGGTCATAGATGTCGTGATCAGTGAAATTTCTAATTTAATATTAGAAACTTTAATTAGAATTTCAATTGGATTCAAAATATCCTTATTGGAAAAATTGCTATGAGGTTATACATTAAGTTTGGAGAATACGTAAGTACAGAGAGTAACATGCCCTGTCTGTTGTCCACAAAACTGAATTTGTTATTTGTGCCTCTAATGACCCTCCCGAACTCTTTTTCATTGCCTCTTGCCCTCATCAACCTTGTCAAAACACATTATTATTGTAACGCAATATTGAAACCAATTATATAATGTGCACCAGTTCCACTTACAAAAAATTGCATTAATAAACTACATATGTTTGAATCCTATTTAAATTCGAGTTTAGTTACAAGTTAAAATTATATAGATACCTACTTAGCATAAAAGCTTCGTTCATAAAAGGTCCGGTAAAGATTGAGAAGTGTTGTTGTCTACATCTGGCATTTCAATAGTGTCACATTGTTACTTGTTCCTTTCATTAGAAGTAACAATGTTACTGAATCTACACAATCTGGTCACAAAATTACAAGACCCGTAACATAGATAGGACGCCATGTTTGTTATGCAAAAATACACGTGGAGCTATTAGAAAACTAACTATTTAGGCCTTTTAAACCAGTTTTAACTAAATAAACCAATTGAAGTTATGATTTTATAACTAAGTGAACGCATATTAATAGGTTGGAAGTAATAAAAAAATAAATATGTTTTTTAACCATTTTTTTTTATTCCTAAATACCTAAAAAATATATATATTTAGATGGCCCCTTCATTTTATCAAATTGTTTTATGAAACTGTACGACAAATTGCATTTCGCAAACAAATTTTCATCATCTAGGCAGTTTTACGAGACTTATAAGTTCATGCGCATAATTAGTTATCGTTCATCTTGTCTGACTTGAGAATCACACACAACAAACACAAGTCGTACGGCGTACCCGCCCGCCATTGAAAGAACGAAGCTCAAGATGTTCGGAGACAATAATGCGACAAAAAAGTTAAAGCATTCTGACATCCATATGGCGTTGCAAAGTGTAGTCGCATTGCCGAAACAAATTGTCGTCGCGGTGTCGATTTAAAATACAGTTGCAGTGTCAACATTAAGTGTGGTCACGTGACCATGCTTAGTGTCGTCGCAGAGGCGAAACAAAGTGTGGTCGCAGTGTCGACTTCGTGACTCGACACTGT
Source organism: Nematopogon swammerdamellus (assembly GCA_946902875.1). Classification (NCBI taxonomy): domain Eukaryota; kingdom Metazoa; phylum Arthropoda; class Insecta; order Lepidoptera; family Adelidae; genus Nematopogon; species Nematopogon swammerdamellus. The sequence goes on from OX336362.1 coordinate 2,155,263, forward strand.
AACCACACAACCCGTCGCAGTATGTGGTCGCAAATCATTCCCCAAAACCGGTAACTGCGACGTAACTACAACGTAACGGCGACCGAAATTGTTACTTGTTTCGCAACATTGTGTCGTCGCCGTTTCGAAACTGTAACCGGAATGTGCTACATGGGAATGCCTTTAGGCTTTGAGTCCGCCTTTTGTCACTTTTTGTACAATAAATAACGTATATGTTCATTTCATTTCATTTCAATACTTTGCTAAACGCGGTGGTCGGTGTCGGTGCTGTAACTCATTCGAGTTACATACATACATATCACACGCTGTATCCCGACAATCGGGGTAAGCAGAGTAATCGGTGTTGTGCTGCAAGTATTCTTGTAAATTACAACGCAACATCGACCGCCACGCTTAGCAAATTATTCGGACAAAATAACAATCATCAAGCATCAAGTAAGGCATGAAGACCAACCTGCTGCATGATTCGGTGGAAGGACCGTGACAAGGTGAGACGTGGCTAGCCCGTCGCCATTTAGCACAGCATCGTGTCCTTAGCCCTTAGTCGACATTTACGACATGCACGGGGAGAGATGCAGTGGGGCTATTCTTATTAAGTACCGGCCCCTCATTCGAGTTCTTGCAGCTAAACACCAATTCATCAGATGCTAACGTCCTTGCTAATATGGTTGTCTGTATCACCTGCTACATCAGTTATATTAGTTCATTGTAACCTTTATTACAGTCATTATGTGTTATTTATTGATAAAATTGCATACCAGGTGTGTGATTGGCCTCAAAACGTCGACTGTGCGAACGGCGGCGGTGGCGGCAACGGCGGCGGCGACGGTGACGGAAACAGCGGAGGGGACGGCGACGGAGACAACGGCGGAGACGGCGGCGGAAACAGCGGAGGCGACGGCGACGGAGACAACGGCGGAGACGGCGGCGGTAACAGCGGAGGGGACGGCGACGGAGACAACGGCGGAGACGGCGGCGGAAGCAGCGGAGGGGACGGCGACGGAGACAACGGCGGAGACGGCGGCGGAAACAGCGGAGGGGACGGCGATGGAAACGGCGGTGGAGGCGGTGGCGATAGTGAACAGGATGAATCTGGAGAACGACTGGAGAACGGTTGTCCTGCCGACTTCGAAGTACATCAGCTACTGCCCCATGAGACTGATTGCGGCAAGTTCTATTACTGTGTAGACGGAGACACAGTAGAAAGAGGGTGCCCGCCCGGACTTCTTTTCAATCCATCTTACCAGGTATTCGTATATTCTTTATTCTTTATTCATCATCCATAGACAGTACACTACACTCGGATTCGTCATATTTTAACATTTAATTTTGTCAGCCTCGGTAGCTCAGTGGTGCAGTCGGTCGACTGTTCGACGCAACGCTGAGCGCGGTCAGTACTTGGATGGGTGACCGCTTGACCATTGGAGGCTGACCGTGGTTCGGATTCCACGTTAAACTGTAGGTCCCTTCCCTTCTTACCTTACTAGGTGGTAGGGTTTATCCCGGGCGGGTTGGTACCACCGCACTGAATGAAACGTCGTTCGAAACGGCTATTTTTTTAATTTTTTTTTTATTGACAGCGCGACATATGGCGCCGAGCCACCCATAAGGTGTCTAACGACGCCCATGGACATTCGGTCGTATGCGGGGGCTGCGAATGCCATGCCGACCTGATAGGTGCACATTCACGCCTCTATTGAAGGACCCGCGACTATACTTAGGGGGAAATATGTGGGCAGGGAGAGCGAGAGCGGGGAGAATTTAAACTTCCGTCTCGTCTTAAGCCCAACCTAACTCTCGTTATCAATATTCACAACTGATATTATTCCACCAGGTCTGCGACTGGCCCGAAAACGTCGACTGCGATGACGGCGGAGGGAACCCCGAACCTGAGAGCCAAGAACCCAACGTAAGCGGCTCCCCGGAGGAGGGTCCGGGAGGGGAAGTGTTGCCAAACGGTTGTCCTGCCGACTTCGACATACATCACCTGCTGCCCCATGAGAGTGATTGCGGCCGGTTCTATAACTGCGTACACGGAAACAAAATCGAAATGAATTGCCCGCCCGGACTTCATTTCAATGACGATCTTCAGGTACATACATATATACATATCACACACGCTGAATCCCGACAATCGGGGTAAGCAGATGAATCGGTGTTGTGCTGCAAGAACTCTGGTAAATTACAGCACAACACCGACCGCCACGTCTCGCAAAGTATTCGAACAAGATTCAAATCGATCAAGCAGCAAGTAAGGCACGAAGACCCACCTGCTGCATGACTCGGTGGAAGTACCGTGCCAAGGTGAGAGGTGGCGAGCCTGTCGCCCTTTAGCACGGCATCTTGTCCTTATCCCTTAGTCGCCTTTTACGACATGCATGGGGAGAGATGCAGTGGGGATATTATTTTTAAGACCGGCCCCACACGGTACACAGGTAAGATCTTCAGGTACAATAATATTATAATATCATAGTTTTCTGAAGTGTTTATTCTCAATTACGCTGCTCTTGTAGATTAGGCCAAGTGCGAGTCGAACTCGCGCACCGAGTGTTCCGTATCGCCATGTCATGGTCAGCGCCACTCACGCCATCTATGGATTAGTTAAAATGCTTCATACTGTTTTCGGTAGATCGGGCGCATACACTTTTTAGTTTCTTGTATAGGGAACACCGTTAATTTTTTACTTTTTCTTATTTTTTAACCGACTTCAAAAAAAGGAGGAGGTTCTCAATTCGACAGTATTTTTTAGGGTCCCGTCGCAAAATGCGAAAAACGGACCCTTATGGGATCGCTCTGGTGTCTGTCTGTCTGTCTGTCTGTCTGTCTGTCTGTCGGTCACACGCAGATATCTCCGGACCTACTGAACCGATTTCTATGAAAATTAAGCCAAATTACGTGTAATTTTTGCCGCTAGATATATTATTTTTAAGACCGGCCCCACACGGTAAAATTTATCTAATAGTCCTGTGGAAAGTACAGGGTACCCCAAAATTCGCCCGGTGATGGAGTACTGTAGCCATCTGTGGGGTGGATGCCCTCTTTACTTATTGGCGTCCTTGGACTCTATCCAGCGCCGTGCTATCCGTCTAATTGGTGATCCCAAGCTCACGGAGAGACTTGAATCATTGGGCCACAGGCGAACAATCGGTTCTCTTAGCCTGTTCTATAGGTACTACACTGGACGTTGCTCTGATGAATTGGCTTCTCTCATCCCTCCAGCCCCCATCCGTCTCCGCCACACCCGCCGGACTCGCTCGGAACATCCATATGTTGTTGACACCCAACTACTAAGAACACATCGTTTTTCGAAATCTTTCCTGTGTCGAACGGCGAAAATATGGAACGGTCTTCCGGTGAATGTGTTCCCCACCACCTATAACCTGGGAATCTTCAAAAGGCGTGTCAATAAATTAGACGACAACCTTTTTGTCCGCCTCATAGCCGGCATGGCGCCTCTCTGAGCGTGGTTTCGCGAGGAATGGTGTTATTGGCTGTGTCTGATCTTCCGTTGAAGTATTGGGCACAGACAACCGCGCCGCATGCCTAAAAAAAAAAAAACATGTAAACCAAAAAAAAATTGTTTTTTTTTTAATAAATCAAATGTCATGTCATTCTATAGGTATTGTTTAAGGCAATTTCAAAAATATATAATTTTGCTATAATCAATAAGTTTACTAACAAATATTTCGTTTAAAAGTTGACAAAAAACTGCACTTTTGTCGCCGAACTTTGACCTATTAAGGGTTATTTGAAAATTCTGAAATAAGTAATATAGGTACTCTTATGTAGTTGTGCACAAAACTATTCATTTTCCTCAAAATGTCATACATTTGGAGATAAAGTATACATAATATATGATTTATTAGTCTTTTATCCTTTCATTTCATCTTTCTTATTCTTTTCATAAATAAATACTAATAACTACCGACCGAGGTTCGGATTCCTCGTAAAACTGTAGGTCCCTTCCCTCCTAATCTTACTTGGTGGTAGGGTTTAACCCGCCCGGGTTGGTACCACCGCACTGAATGAAACGTCGGTCTAAACGGCTATGTAAATAGTTTGTGTTTTCCGACCAGTTCAGTGTTGCCGGCACGATCAAAGGGGGAAGCACTGACATGGCACCTAGTTCACCCGGTGTTATGGGCTGACATCACGGACGTTGTAGGTGATGTAGCCAACCGTGTCAGTTTCCATAAAAAAAAAAACTAAATAATTAAATTAATTAGATAAAGTTAAATGTCTGAACAGTCAAAATTTCAATTTTTCGCGTGACTTTTTGGTCACAGCTCAAGCCACCGATAACGTAGCGTTGTGACTGATAGCTTAAAATCATCCTGAGAAGTAACGAAATGTAGCGAAGAAAACCGCATGTAAATCGATAAAGTGGTTCTCGAGTTATAACAATATTTCATATATATTACGTACGAGTACGTTACTCGGTGGGTCGCCTCGCCCGTAGAAATTTCGCTGTATTTATTGTCAGCTCGGTAGCTCAGTGGTTTTCCTGTTTATGTAATCCGGTATGAGTGTCTGAGTCGGAGGGGCCAAAGCACATGCTCCGACCAGCCAATATCACCTCCGAGAAGGTAGGTGCCATGCCGGAGACTTCCCTCGATTGCGGTTAAACAGCTCCTCCGAGTAATCCCGCAGGAATTATCGATAGAACACACTTAAAATTAAAATAAATTGACATACGTTACACGGCCGCCTCCGCCGCGCCGCCGGTCGCCCGTAGAAACTTCGCTTTATTTATTTATATGGCAAAATAATAATTAAGATGGAAGTAGGAGATATGGATGAAATGAATTATAAATAAATGAAATGAAAATATTTATTAACACATAAAATCATACGGTGCAATAAAGGAGGCTCCTGCACTCGACAGTTTCTGTCTCGCAGAAAAACGTGGCATACGTATCCCATATTTTTATGAAAACTCCATTCAAATTGGTGTAGTAGTTTACGTGATGAGTAAACATGCAAATAAAGTTCGACTTGATGCTATATTTTAATTATCATGTAAAGTGTATGCCAGAGTAATTGTTAGTTAGTCAGTCAGTGTCAGAGAGGTGCCATGGCAGTCTTTCCTTTGGTCGTGCCGGCTACATTGGCCTGGATGGAAAACATGTATAATTTTTATAGCCGTTTTCTTCGACCGACATTCGTTCAGTGTTCGTGTACCAATCAAAACGGGTTGATAAATATGCTATTATGTACATAAAGCTAAATATGTACACAGGGATGAAACTACAGTTTCAAGTGGAATCCGAACCACAGCCAGCCGAACCATGGTCGTACGGCCACCCATCCAAAGTCTAACCGCACCCTGGTAGAAAATATAATTAGATGAAAGCGAAGCAGTGCGGTTACGGGACCCTCGGCACGTGAACACGGTTCACTTGACCACTTTTTTTTTTATGTTTGTTACCTCAGAACTTTCGACTGGGTGAATCGATTTTGAAAATTCTTATTTTTATTTGAAAGCTGGTGCTTCCCGTGTGGTCCCATTTCAATTTGGTCAAGATCGGATTGGAAAGCGAGACGGAATCGCGAGGCCGAAGGCCGAGCGATTCCGCCGAGTACATTAATAACAAAGAATTTGATAGTGAACGTCAATGCGTCGTGCATCGAAGAGGTGGAGGGGAGGATGTCAGGCAGGAGGCAGGTCAGGTATCGTCTGGGTTCTCCAGACAGTACAAGAGGCGGCAGCAAATATCCGATCCGACGAACAAGCACACCCGGCTTTCGAACGTAAGGATTCCTCCAGGGCATAACTTACATGTAATATTTATGTATAATATCAGTTACATAAAATAAACATATTATGTTTATTGTTTATTGTATAATTTCATCCATAGCCTATGGATGAAATTATATTGACCATAGGTAGGTAACCTACGCTTGGACATGTCGAAAATTCCGCCAGTTCTAAATTCAAATGCGATGAAGAACTGAAAAACAAACTGCGCAATTTCACAATGTTTTGTTAGTAACTTATAATAAGGTTTAGGGGGTTAGTAACTTATAATAAGGTTTAGGGGGTTAGTAACTTATAGTACTGTGTGGGGTCGGTACTTAATAAGAATAGTCCCACTGCATCTCTCCCCGTGCATGTCTTAAAAGGCGACTAAGGGATAAGCGGCCTGCAGACATCCCGGTCGACTTGTGGCTTTCATGGAAGACATAGGCTGGCTGGGGTAGCTGGAGAGTGCGGGGTTTTGCACGAAGGTCCCCAACCAAGCGGGATTAGTTTGCAGGCCTAGAGCCAACCCCAAACCAAAACAACAACAACAACAACAACAAAGGTTTAGGGGGGTAAAAACACAAATGCCGAAAGACGATTTTGTATGGAGAATGTTATCTTCCGTCTCGTCTTAAGCCCAACTTAACTCTCGTTATCAATATTCACAACTAATATTATTCCACCAGATCTGCGACTGGCCCGCAAACGTCGACTGCGCTAACAGCGGAGGGAACCCCGAACCTGAGAGCCAAGAACCCAACGTAAGCGGCTCCCCGGAGGAGGGTCCGGGAGGGGAAGTGTTGCCAAACGGTTGTCCTTCTGACTGGAACATACATCATCTGCTGCCCCATGAGAGTGATTGCACCAAGTTCTATTACTGCGTACACGGAAACACCGTGGAAAGGAATTGCCCGCCCGGACTTCATTTCAATCCACAAATTCAGGTATTTGTATAATATAATATCCTAGTTTTCTGAAGTGTTTAATTTCAATAAAAAAACCGGCCAAGTGCAAGTCGAACTCGCGCGCCGAGGGTTCCGTATCGCCATGTCATGGTTAGCGCCACTCACTCCATCTATGGATTAGTTAAAATGCTTCATACTGTTTTCGATAGATGGCGCGCATACACTTTTCAGTTTCTTGTATGTGGACCCCGTTAATTTTTTACTATTTCTTATTTTTATTATTTAGACCGACGGCGGCGTTGGCTTAGTAATAGGGTAGTACTAGCTCAGTGGTGCGGTTGGTCGACTGTTGTTAAGCACATCGGGCGCGGTCAGTACTTGGATGGGTGACCGCTCGACCGTTTGAGGCTGACCGCGGTTCGGTTTTTTTTTTTTATGTAATCCGGTATGGGTGGCTGAGTCAGAGGGGCCAAAGCGCATGGTCCGACCAGCCAATATCACCTCCGAGAAGGTAGGTGCCATACCGGAGACTTCCCTGGATTGCTGGCTATACTGGACTAGAGGAGAACACAACCGAGGCTGCTATGCGGCCATCTTACATCCAGTACGGTGGTACCAACCCAGTCGGCTACAATTTGAGCCTACCACCTAGTAAGGGGCAAGGGAAGGGACCTACAGTTTTACACCGGTTCCGAACGGTGAAGCAGCAGGAGTAGGTATGCATGTAAATTTTTTCTTCAGAAAAAACTCATTGGTACACGCCGACCGAATTCGAACCGCGGACCTCTCGCATGAAAATCCGATGCCCAAACCACTCGGCCACCCGCCACACGGATTCTTACCTTACTAGGTGGTAGGGTCTATCCCGGGCGGGTTGGTACCACCGCACTGAATGAAACGTCGTTCGAAACGGCTATTTTTTTAAATTGTTTTTATTGACAGCGCGACATATGGCGCCGAGCCACACCCATAAGGTGTCTAACGACGCCCATGGACATTCGGCCGTATGCGGGGGTTGCGAATGCCATGCCGGCCTGACAGGTGCCCATTCACGCCCCTCTTGAAGGACCCGAGACTGTACTTGGGGGGAAATTTATGGGCAGGGAGAGCGTTCCAGAGTTTACCGGTTCTGTAGAGAAAAGATCTGCAGAATCGATTGGTACGCATCCGCGGTAAGTCCAGCGTGTAGGGATGCAATCCCTGCCCAGTGCGCGTGGTGCGAAGGTGGAAAGGGGACGGCGGGATCGCATTAAACAGCTCCTCCGAGCACTCCCCATGGAATAAGCGATAGAACACACTTAGGGAGCCGACATCCCTACGGTGTTGCAGTGTATATATGTTATATAACGGCTATGTAAATAGTTCGTGTTTTCCGTCCAGTTCAGTGTAGCCGACATGAAATGAAGGGAAACACTGACATGGTGCCTAGTTCACCCGGTGCTATGGGCTGACATCATGGATGTTGTAGGTGATGTAGCCAACCGTGTCAATGTCCATAAAAAAACAGGTGGCATTAGGAGCATTTTCATATCAAAAAATTTGATCGTGAACGTCAATGCGTCGTGCATCGAAGAGAAGGAGGGGAGGATGTCAGGAGGCAGGTCAGGTATCGTCTGGGTTCTCCAGACAGTGCAAGAGGCGGCAGCAAATATCCGATCTCACGAACAAGCACACCCAGCATTCGAACGTAAGGATTCCTCCAGGGCATAACTTACATGTAATATTTATGTATAATATCAGTTACATAAAATAAACATATCATGTTTATTGTTTATTGTATAATTTCATCCATAGCCTATGGATGAAATTATATGGACCATAGGTAGGTAACCTACGCTTGGACATGTCGAAAATTCCGCCAGTTCTAAATTCAAATGCGAAGAAGAACTGACAAACAAACTTCGCAATTCACAATGTTTTGTAGTATGTACCTACCTTGGGCTATATACTAATATAGCCCCAGGTAGTATTATATTATAGTAACATACAAATAATTAACGCATACTAACGCTCATAAGAACATTAATATTTACAGCATAAACATGAATACTCAAGAAACTGACCACTCTGCCTATTTACATGACCTTTTACTTCCTTCCTTACCTATAATAAAATTCAACGTCTGCTTTCTGTCTGAGCGTCTGTCTGTCCGCTTATAACTCGAAAACTACTGAACCGATTTTAATAAAACAAAATTCTACGGATAGCTTGATTCTTCCCATCAACTATAGGCTACTTACTATCACGCTATATAGCTTATGAGGTTAGCAGTGAAGTGAAATATGAGAGCGGGCGGAGCCGGGGGCACAGCTAGTATTATATATAACATACTTAGTGATTTATTGCTTATAAATAACAAGTGTGCCCGCGGCTCCGCCCGCTCTCATATTTCACTTCACTGCTAACCTCATAAGCCATTTAGCGTGATAGTAAGTAGCCTATAGTTGATGGGAAGAATCAAGCTATCCGTAGAATTTTGCTTTATTAAAATCGGTTCAGTGGTTCTCGAGTTATAAGCGGACAGACAGACACTCAGACAGACAGAAAGCAGACGTTGGATTTTATTATAGGTAAGGAAGGAAGGAAAGGAATAAGGAATAAGGATACAGACTGAATAAAAGTTTTAAGAGTGTCAGAACAGTACCTATGAAAAATTTTCCCCTATTCAAACTGACTTTGATTTGAGTCAAACTGTACAATTCTGATAAATCGGTCTTCACAAAACACAAATTACTAATCTTTTCCCGCAGGTCTGTGACTGGCCCGGCAACGCTGGTTGCGAAAAAGATTCGGACCAGCAAACTAGCGTGGAAGCCCCGGCCAGTTCTGAGCAGCAACCTAGCGTGGAAGCCCCGGCCAGTTCTGAGCAGCAACCTAGCGAGGAAGCCCCGGCCAGTTCTGAGCAGCAACCTAGCGTGGAAGCCCCGGCCAGTTCTGAGCAGCAACCTAGCGAGGAAGCCCCGGCCAGTTCTGAGCAGCAACCTAGCGTGGAAGCCCCGGCCAGTTCTGAGCAGCAACCTAGCGAGGAAGCCCCGGCCAGTTCTGAGCAGCAACCTAGCGAAGAAGGGCCAGCCAGTTCTGAGCAGCAACCTAGTGACGAAGTCCCAGCCAGTTCTGAGCAGCAACCTAGCGAGGAAGCCCCGGCCAGTTCTGAGCAGCAACCTAGCGTGGAAGCCCCGGCCAGTTCTGAGCAGCAACCTAGCGTGGAAGCCCCGGCCAGTTCTGAGCAGCAACCTAGCGAAGAAGGGCCAGCCAGTTCTGAGCAGCAACCTAGCGTGGAAGCCCCGCACAGTTCTGAGCAGCAACCTAGTGACGAAGTCCCAGCCAGTTCTGAGCAGCAACCTAGCGTGGAAGCCCCGGACAGTTCGGAAGAATGGTACGACAACGGCTGCCCTCGTGACTGGAATAACGACTTACTTATGCCGGGTGAAAGTTGTAGCACGTTCAAGCAGTGCGATAACGGAAAGCTGGTAGAGAGAGACTGCCCAGATGGCCTTCACTTCAGCGTCAAAGAAGACGTAAGGCTCAAATTTACTTTTTAATATCGCACGTGGAACAAAACTATTAAAGCCTGACCAGGAATATATGAGGGGCCGCCATATTGCGGAATTTCGTTGGAACTAATTTCTTACACTGGCCACAATTATGTTTGATGCTTGATAATCTGTTGTCAATGTCAAAATTGCTTCTGAACTGACATTTAGGTGAAACGTTATGTCATTGTAGTGAGATTGTCTTGAATTGGCCGCCGTAATGTACAATTAGGTAATAATTTTTTGTTCTATCTAGGTGTATCTCAAGCATCTATTTACCGAATAGCAAACAAAAGAGGGACGTAAATATTATTCGTTCTGAACAAAAAACACTTTTTGACTTCACAGAAATACGAAACGTTCGAATAAAAATAGCTTAGGTTAAGTTTTTCTGAACTAGAATTTTTATTAAAAAGTTTAGTGTTTCAGCAAGGTCGATTAATAATTTTTTTTATAATTTGTACACTTTGCTTCAGGACATATCTGCAGATACATGGAAAACATTTTGTGAACATGTAAATGTCAAGGCTAGTTCTTTTTACATTGACATCAAAATATATATAAAAGATGCATTAAATTAATACTTTTTCTATATCTTATTGTGTATTTCAGTGCAAAAGTACATTTTGAATAAAAACATCGGCCAATTCAATATGTGCGTTCTATACTGAATGTTGCTATATAAATCTAAAAAGTGGCTCCATTTTGACAGCTCTCATATATTCCTGGTCAGGCTTTAAATGAAATTTTTAAATTTCGAATTTCTTTCCAAATTTCTAAAACACACTGGGAGTTGAAAAATAACACAAATCTACATCAAAGACTGCACTGTTAAAAACTCAGCTTTTAATCCCCCACGCAAAAAAAGGGTGTTGGGTGTTAGTAGTTTGACGCCTGTGTTTGTCTGTCTGTGTGTCTGCCTAATGATAATAATAATAATTATTATTTATTTTGTTTTGACTTTACTTCGACTATAATGGAATGGATAAACATGTGAAAAATTTAATGTGGTTTTCACAACACCTTAAATAAAGTAGAGTTCCACCGCAAAGACGCTGCGCGCATAGTCCGGAGTTTTCTCTCCCTGGGGCCCGACCATCGGTAGCCTGGGTTCGCCCTACCACCGCCGCCGCTGCGCTGGTGGAAATTTCATAATATTTAGTTTTTGTATATAGATTAGATTTTAATTTTTACTTTATACACGGCGTTGCAGTTGCCCCCGTAATATTTTTAACTGACATAAGGGGGTTATTCTATATGTGAAACTAAACAACATCTGTGGCGAAAAAAAAAAATATTTTTTTAAACAAAAATAAATTTTTTTTCCATACAAATTTTAAATATCTATTCTCAAAATGTATGGAGAGAAAAAAAATTTTTTTCTTCAAATTAAAAAGTCGTAGAACAATTTGTTCTATTTCACGTACGGAATCACCCCCTTTCGGGTTTTACGGTTGGGGTTGCAACACCGTGTATAAATGTAAAATAGATACGAGTATAAAAAGAAATGTATCAATAAATATTAGTAGACTAACGAGAGAGATTTATGGAGCTAATGAGAGTGGATAGATAATCAATCGTTTGCTTACTCTTTCTTCTCAGCGGTGCGAATGGCCGGACGTAGCCGGGTGCGAAATCCAAGAGCCCAACACCAGCGATGACCCCGAAGGCAGCGGAAGCAGCGAGGAAGCCCCGGCCAGTTCTGAGCAGCAACCTAGCGTGGAAGCCCCGGCCAGTTCTGAGCAGCAACCTAGCGAAGAAGGGCCAGCCAGTTCTGAGCAGCAACCTAGCGTGGAAGCCCCGCACAGTTCTGAGCAGCAACCTAGTGACGAAGTCCCAGCCAGTTCTGAGCAGCAACCTAGCGTGGAAGCCCCGGACAGTTCGGAAGAATGGTACGACAACGGCTGCCCTCGTGACTGGAATAACGACTTACTTATGCCGGGTGAAAGTTGTAGCACGTTCAAGCAGTGCGATAACGGAAAGCTGGTAGAGAGAGACTGCCCAGATGGCCTTCACTTCAGCGTCAAAGAAGACGTAAGGCTCAAATTTACTTTTTAATATCGCACGTGGAACAAAACTATTAAAGCCTGACCAGGAATATATGAGGGGCCGCCATATTGCGGAATTTCGTTGGAACTAATTTCTTACACTGGCCACAATTATGTTTGATGCTTGATAATCTGTTGTCAATGTCAAAATTGCTTCTGAACTGACATTTAGGTGAAACGTTATGTCATTGTAGTGAGATTGTCATGAATTGGCCGCCGTAATGTACAATTAGGTAATAATTTTTTGTTCTATCTAGGTGTATCTCAAGCATCTATTTACCGAATAGCAAACAAAAGAGGGACGTAAATATTATTCGTTCTGAACAAAAAACACTTTTTGACTTCACAGAAATACGAAACGTTCGAATAAAAATAGCTTAGGTTAAGTTTTTCTGAACTAGAATTTTTATTAAAAAGTTTAGTGTTTCAGCAAGGTCGATTAATAATTTTTTTTATAATTTGTACACTTTGCTTCAGGACATATCTGCAGATACATGGAAAACATTTTGTGAACATGTAAATGTCAAGGCTAGTTCTTTTTACATTGACATCAAAATATATATAAAAGATGCATTAAATTAATACTTTTTCTATATCTTATTGTGTATTTCAGTGCAAAAGTACATTTTGAATAAAAACATCGGCCAATTCAATATGTGCGTTCTATACTGAATGTTGCTATATAAATCTAAAAAGTGGCTCCATTTTGACAGCTCTCATATATTCCTGGTCAGGCTTTAAATGAAATTTTTAAATTTCGAATTTCTTTCCAAATTTCTAAAACACACTGGGAGTTGAAAAATAACACAAATCTACATCAAAGACTGCACTGTTAAAAACTCAGCTTTTAATCCCCCACGCAAAAAAAGGGTGTTGGGTGTTAGTAGTTTGACGCCTGTGTTTGTCTGTCTGTGTGTCTGCCTAATGATAATAATAATAATTATTATTTATTTTGTTTTGACTTTACTTCGACTATAATGGAATGGATAAACATGTGAAAAATTTAATGTGGTTTTCACAACACCTTAAATAAAGTAGAGTTCCACCGCAAAGACGCTGCGCGCATAGTCCGGAGTTTTCTCTCCCTGGGGCCCGACCATCGGTAGCCTGGGCTCGCCCTACCACCGCCGCCGCTGCGCTGGTGGAAATTTCATAATATTTAGTTTTTGTATATAGATTAGATTTTAATTTTTACTTTATACACGGCGTTGCAGTTGCCCCCGTAATATTTTTAACTGACATAAGGGGGTTATTCTATATGTGAAACTAAACAACATCTGTGCCGAAAAAAAAAATTATTTTTTTAAACAAAAATAAATTTTTTTTCCATACAAATTTTAAATATCTATTCTCAAAATGTATGGAGAGAAAAACTATTTTTTTCTTCAAATTATAAAGTCGTAGAACAAAAGTTGTTCTATTTCACGTACGGAATCACCCCCTTTCGGGTTTTACGGTTGGGGTTGCAACACCGTGTATAAATGTAAAATAGATACGAGTATAAAAATAAATGTATCAATAAATATTAGTAGACTAACGAGAGAGATTTATGGAGCTAATGAGAGTGGATAGATAATCAATCGTTTGCTTACTCTTTCTTCTCAGCGGTGCGAATGGCCGGAGGTAGCCGGGTGCGAAAGCCAAGGGCCCAACAACAGCGATGAACCCGAAGGCAGCGGAAGCGGCGAGCCGGAAATTAGCAGCGAGGAGCCAGACGTCAGCAGCCAAGAGCCCGACGTCAGCAGCCAAGAGCCCAACGTCAGCAGCCAAGAGCCAGACGTCAGCAGCCAAGAGCCAGACGTCAGCAGCCAAGAGCCAGACGTCAGCAGCCAAGAGCCCGACGTCAGCAGCCAAGAGCCCGACAACGGCGGCGAAGCCTGTTCTGAATGCAACAGCCGTCATCGTGCGCACGAGACGGATTGCGACAAGTTCTGGTACTGTGACAACGGTGTCGCAACTCTTGGAGTCTGCTCCGAGGGTCTGCACTTCAACTCCGATACGCAGACGTGCGATTTTATTTGCAACGTCCACTGCCTGCGCTCGGACCACGTTGAGGCGACCGTGCTCCATGATGGAGTCAAACTCTTCGTCCCTTGGAATAAGGTCGATGATCGGTTGAGCTTTGTCTATGACCACGGTCAGGTCGCTGTTTGAGCGCTAACCAATAGACGTTAGTCAGTGTTGCCCAAGGGCGTAGCCAGGATTTTGTTCAGAGGGGGCGCAGGCCAGGTTAAACCAATAGGTATTACAAAAACGTTTAATACATAATGGAAGCAAATAATTTATTAAATTAAGTACACAATCAATCTTGTTATTCTTGGTAGATCAAGGCATTCTCTTGTTATTCAATAGTTTGTACCATTGGTCGGCTTCATAAATGGAAAATTCTAAATGGTAGTTTTGGCAGACACTGTGATTTTTCTTTAAAATCAACCAAATGACAATTTAACATTTTACTGTGACCCCCTGCCTGTACCAGGCTACGCCCTTGGTGTTTCCATATGTTCTGTCTATAAAATTTGTATAAAAGGTAATGCTATAATTGTATATAATATAATTTTCGAGTTATTTCGACTCGTTAAAAAAAATGGTTTCTTATTGTTTCTTTTATTTTGTAATTTTTTAGTTTCTTTGTTCTATATTATTTTTTTTTTTACAATTTTGAGTATACTAGGTAGTATTGTCACCAGCGCCAAAACTATTTGCAAAATTTCAGCTCAATGGGTCAAGTGGAGCTGGTTTAAAATTCAGTTGCAAGATTTGTGATTTGACCGAACTTTGAAGGTGAAGTTAAAAAAAAAAGTTTGTAATGTCATACATTTTGAAGTTCGGTCTGATGTCGATAATTTTTTGTACCAAAACAAAAAGTCGTTTAGCAAAAGTTGTTTAGGTTCGAGCGGCGCCCAAAGCCTAACTTGGGATACGGTGTAAACAAAATTGTTAAAAAACCATTCAAAATCCATGTACACATTTCATAGAGTAAGTCTGGGCGTTGTAATGTCGTGGACTGTTGTAATTATACATAATTATTGTGAATTTTTTTTATCGATATTAAATAAAGGCAAGCATTTAATTTAATTAATTTTATTTACATACTATGCATTTCATCAATAAAAAAAAAAAAAATATGTAAAAAATATTTTTTTTTTTATGGAAACACGGTTGGCCGCATCACATACAACATCCGTGATGTCAGCCCGTAACACCTCGGTGAACTGGGTGCCGTGTCAGTGCTTCCCTTTGGTCGTGCCGGCTACACTGAACTGAGCGGAAAACACGAAATATTTTTAGCCGTGTAGAACGACTTTTTATTCAGTGCGGTGGTATCAACGCAACGGGTGGGTTAAACCCCACCAACTAGTAAGGAAAAAGAAGGGATCAATGCACCTACGTATCATCGCTCTATCCTGATAATCAGGTTGAACAGAGTAATCGGTGTTGTGCTGCAAGATATCGGCTAAATTATCGCACAATACCAATCACCACTTTTAAACTAAATTCACGCCAAAATAGGTTTTTTATTATTTAACACTTTAAAAGGCAGTCAAAACTGAATATTTTTTATTTTTTTTATTTTTTTATGGAAACTGACACGGTTGGCTACCATCACCTACAACCGCCGTGATGTCAGCCCATAACACCGGGTGAACTTGGTGCCACGTCAGTGCTTCCCTTCGGTCGTGCCGGCTACACTGAACTGGACGGAAAACACAAACTATTTACATAGCCGTTTCGACCGACCTTTCATTCAGTGCGGTGGTATCAACCCGGGCGGGTTAAACCCTACCACCTAGTAATATAAGAAGGGAGTCATATCCCTTAGTCGCCTTTTACGACATACACGGGGAGAGATGCAGTGGGGCTATTCTTTTAAAGTACCGGCCCCACACGGTACAGTATACAAACAAAATTATGTTTAGTAAGTTTTTTTTTTTAATATGAGCTCGACATAATTTCGCCGAGGCACCCATGAGGTGTATAACAGCGCCCATGGACATTCGGTCGTATGCGGGGGTTGCTAATGCCATGCCTGCCTGACAGGTGCCCATTCACGCCCCTCTTGAAGGACCCGAGACTGTACTTGGGCGAAAATATATGAGAAGGGAGTGCGTTCCAGGGTTTAACGCTTCTGAAGAGGAAAGATCTGCTGAATCGATTGGTACACATCCGCGGTAAGTCCAGCGTGTCCATGTTATATACTCGTAAAAAAAACGGATTTTCTCAAGAAATTTTCCGGGCGGCGGCGCGCGGCGGGGACGGCGCGGCGGGCGACACGACCAGACCACAAGAAACCAGGAGGGCGCGATTATTTGTCAGGATCGGCGGAAGGTGAGGGGGGGGGGGGGGGGGGGGAGTGGAAGGTGAGGAGGGGGGGGAGTGGAACGTGAGGGGGGTGGGGTGGAACGTCAGGGGAGGGTGGAAAGTGAGGGAGGGGGGGGGGTGAACCGTAAGGGGGGGGAGGGTGGGAAATTATGGGGAGTTTGAAACAAAATATAGATAGTAGGTAGGATATAATATTCTTACATAATTAGTGGTTCAGTCAGTTACAATAAACATTGGTTCCTGCCATCATAACATTCATATTATAACCCGCGAGTGTGCTACCAATATCACAACAATGTAACGTGTACAGGCAGTGACAAAATATTCGCACATTTGTAACACATCCTACAAGGGCACTTGCAACATCTCTGTCACCTTGTAATATACCTACAAGGGCAGGTGGCAACATCTCTGCCACCTTGTAATAGACCTACAAGGGCATTGATAATATTTCTGCCACATTGTAATATACCTACTGGGACAGTGGCAACATCTCTGCCACCTTGTAATAGACCTGCAAGGGCAGGTGGCAACATCTCTGCCACATTGCAATATACCTACAAGGGTAGTGGTAACATCTCTGCCACTATTAATAGATCTACAAGGGCACTTGCAACATCTCTGCCACCTTTTAATAGACCTACAAGGGCAGTGTTAACATCTCTGCCACCATGTAATAGATCTACAAGGGCACTTGCAACATCTCTGCCACCTTGTAATAGACCTACAAGGGCACCTGCAACATCTCTGCCACCTCGTAATAGACTTAAAAGGGCAGGTGGCAACATCTCTGCCACCTTGTAATAGACCTACAAGCTACAAGGGCAGTGGTAACATCTCTGCCACCATGTAATAGATCTACAAGGGCACTTGCTGCAACATCTCTGCCACATTGTAATATACCTACAAGGACAGTGGCAACATCTCTGCTACCTTGTAATAGACTTACAAGGGGGTTGGCAACTTATGTTCCTCCTTGTATACCATATAGGGAAGCGGCAACATATGTGCCACCCAAAATATAAGGAGAAGTAGACCAAATTGTGATTTATATTTTTATAATTAAAGTATAAAGTGTATACGCATACAAATCATTGACAAAAATCTTACACACAAAAGTCAAAGTAGGAGTGATTATAATGCAAACTATAAAGTTAAAAAAAAACCCAAATAATTAAAACCGGACAAATGCGAATCGGCCTCGTGCTAAGGATCCCGAACTTGAATGAAAGAAAACACAATTTCTTTGTTAAATAAATAACACAAATACGTAGGTATATTATGTTTTTTTTTTACCGAAACTGACACGGTTGGCTACATCACCTGCAACATCCGCGATGTCAGCCCATAACACCGGGTGAATGTCAGTGCTTCCTTTCGGTCGTTCCGGCTACACTGAACTGGACGGAAAACACAAACTATTTACATAGCCGTTTCCACCGACGTTTCATTCAGTGCGGTGGTACCAACCCGGGCGGGTTGAACCCTACCACCTAGTAAGGTAAGAAGGGAAGGGACCTACAGTTTTACGTGGAATCCGAACCGTGGTCAGCCTCCAACGGTCGAGCGGTCACACATCCAAGTACTGACCGCGCCCAGCGTTGCTTAACATTCAATAGCAACAGTCGACTGTATGCACCACTGAGCTATCGAGGCTGACGACCTAATTCAGTTTCTATACAAGAATGGTATATTGTGTGGCGGTACTACGGAACCGTCGTCGGTGCGCGAGTCCGACTCGCACTTGGCCAGTTTTTTTTCATGTTTTGTAATCTTGCATCCAGTCTTCAGAAAGGATTCTGCATCGGCGCGTCGATCTTCTCAAACGGATACTCCGGATGTGACTGCCAGAACGATGGTAGCGTAATTCTTTTGTCGCAGTTGAATTTGGCGATTGTCTGCACCTGAAATATGCATAACATCACATCTCATTACAAATTCCGCCGTCCCCGTTTCACCTCCGCACTACGCCAACTGGGCAGGGGATGCACCCCTATTCAATCGACCTACCCACGGATGCGCACCAACCGGCTGTATAGGTCTTTTATTCACAGAACCGGGAAAATGTCAATGCACGATCAAAGGGGGAAGCACTGACATGGCATCTAGTTCACCCGGTGTTATGGGCTGACATCACGGACGTTGTAGGTGATGTAGCCAACCGTGTCAGTTTCCATAAAAAAAAATGTGGATCCCACTCCCTGCCCGTCTATTTCCTCCCAAGTACAGCCTGGGGTTTTTAAAAAGGTGCGTGAAAAGGCTCCTGTCAGGCCGGCATGGCATTCGCAATCCCCGTGCATCACAGAATGTCAATGGGCATCGTAGACATCTACTTGTAGGTGAAACGATGCCACATGTCGCGCTATCCATAAAAAAAAAATAAAAAGAGCCTTTGCCAAACTTCGATACCTAATTTGTATCAACATAATTATGTTAGTATATAATTATGGTAGCTCAGCGGTGCGGTCGGTCGACTGTCAGTCGTGATCATAAGTACACCCGGGCGCTGTCAGTACTTGGATGGGTGCCCGCTCGACCGTTGGAGGCTGACCGCGGTTCGGACTCCACGTAAAACTGTAGGTCCCTTCCCTACTCGGTGGTAGGATTCATTCATTCAACCCGCCCGGGTTGGTACCACAGCACTGAATGAAACGTCGGTCGAAACGGCTATGTAAATAGTTTGTGTTTTCCGTCCAGTTCAGTGTAGCCGACTGAAGGGAAGCACTGACATGGCACCTAGTTCACCGCGGTGTTATGGGCTGACATCACGGATGGTTGTAGGTGATGTAGCCAACCGTGTCAGTTTCCATAAAAAAAATCACATCCCAATGGGGTAGGCAGGTAAAGAGAGGCGTGAATAGGCACCTGAAGATACCGAGACTGTACTTGGGCGGAAATATGTGGGCAGGGAGAGCGTTCCAGAGTTTACCAGTTCTGTGGAGGAAAGATCTGCAGAACCGATCGGTACGCAATCCCTGCCCAGTGCGCTTTGTGCGGAGGTGGAAAGGGGACGGCGGGATCGCGTTGAACAGCTCCTCCGAGCATTCCCCATGGAATAAGCGTTACTCTTGTAAATTACTGCATTTGGTACCCTGAAGTTACGGAACCCTATCCTGAAACAACTTGTATTTAATTTAAAACACTCATTTTCCGTATTATATAAGCAGTTTCGTTATTTATGTGAAAAATTTCGGGAGGGTTTCATACGCACTCAAATAAACACTTTACGTAAGAAATAAACATATGTTTATAGGAGCATTTTTTCTCCTAAGAAAAAAATTAAATCAAATAAGTAGCTGTAAAAACCAATCATAGTGACCTTGTGACTTACTTACAACAAACAGCTGTTCTGCGTTTGAACATAGTACGGTCATTGACACCGTACAATGCATGTTACCTACTGTTACACACAGGTTAATGTTTAGGTAGCAAACATGTTTTGTAAAATTTCTCGAAAAGTAATGCTAAAAACATATAATTTTTTTTGCATAACGTGTTTATTTGGGTGTCTATGTACTTAACCCTCCCGAAATTTTTGACATAAATAACGAAGCACTTTTTGTAGGAATAACCTTACCTCTTCGTCCGTCAGTTGGAAGTCAAAAATGTTGATATTCTGTTCGATCCGCTCCTTGTTGATGGACTTCGGGATCGGCACAAGACCGCGCTCGACCTGCAAATTGCATACATACAGCCTCGGTATTGTATTGTATTGTATTGTATTGTATTGTATTGTATTGTATTGTATTGTATTGTATTGTATTGTATTGTATTGTATTGTATTGTATTGTATTGTATTGTATTGTATTGTATTGTATTGTATTGTATTGTATTGTATTGTATTGTATTGTATTGTATTGTATTGTATTGTATTGTATTGTATTGTATTGTATTGTATTGTATTGTATTGTATTGTATTGTATTGTATTGTATTGTATTGTATTGTATTGTATTGTATTGTATTGTATTGCATTGCATTGCATTGTATTGTATTGTATTGTATTGTATTGTATTGTTTATTGATCATTCATATGGCAGTTAGACTGCGCTCGACCTTATCACAATTTGTTCTATCCGGTTCGATTACACCCACGAAGAAGAACAGACAAGAAACTTCGCAGTGTATCTTTTTATACGTAGGTATTTTTACAAGTATTTAGTGACCAGCCACATAATAACACCGTCCAGAATACACAGCTTGAGAGCAAGATTAACAATGTTGCTGAGAGTTCTGACTACAAAAACTTATTAATTATATAGAATCAGGTGTGAAGAGCCTTTGTCAAACTTTGATACATAATTTGTATCAACGTAAATATGTTAGTATATAATTATGGTAGCTCAGTGGTGCGGCCGATCGACTGTCGGTCGTGATCATAAGTACACCCGAGCGCGGTCAGTACTTGGATGGGTGA
The DNA here is from genome assembly GCA_946902875.1 of Nematopogon swammerdamellus. Taxonomy (NCBI): domain Eukaryota; kingdom Metazoa; phylum Arthropoda; class Insecta; order Lepidoptera; family Adelidae; genus Nematopogon; species Nematopogon swammerdamellus. Next base: position 2,176,230 of record OX336362.1, read on the forward strand.
CCGCTCGACCGTTGGAGGCTGACCGCGTTTCGGATTCGCACGTAAAACTGTAGCTCCCTTTCTTACCTTACTAGGTGGTAGGGTTTAACCCGCCCGGGTTGGTACCACAGCACTGAATGAAACGTCGGTCGAAACGGCTATGTATATAGTTTGTGTTTTCCGTCCAGTTCAGTGTAGCCGGCACGACCGAAGCAAAGCACTTACGTGGCACCAAGTTCACCCGGTGTTATGGGCTGACATGACGGATGTTGTGGGTGATGTAGCCAACCGTGTCAGTTTCCATAAAAAAAATCGGAGTGTGGCTATGTTGTGGACACGGCCGTGTGTTTTACGTGAATGTGTACGTAACGGCTAATATTTTCCTAGAGCGTATTACGTAACGAATTCTTTGATCCTTTAGCTATCGAGTGGTGTAATTAAATTTTGGATGTAGATGATAGATATGAAGCTGCAACACCAAACTGTATCCCCCGACTTTGTTATCATCAGTTTTCTGGATTGGCTCCCACTATGAAATCAATTTAATGAAATCTAAAAAAAAACATAATTACCAAATATCGCAGTACAATTTGCGGCGTAGTCTTTCCATACTTCTTCGCCATTGCTACCAGCACGGGGTCGTCTATCTTCGGGGGCGGAGAATCGGCATTGGAGCGCAGCGGCACGAGGGAGCCGAACGGAGTGTAGGCCATGACTTGAAGGCCGCTGTCGAGGGCGGCCTGCACCAGTTTCTCGTTTGTGAAGTTCGGGTTTACCTGCGTGGGTCAAATTTTTTTTTAATATTATAAAATTTTATAAAAGCCGACTATGAAAAAAATTCAGCTTCAGAAAAAGCTTCAGACCATGCTGGAAGACCTTTTTACAGCGTCGATGAAGGTGGGTCTGAAGATGAACCGGGACAAAACCAAGGTCATGGCGACCGAGGTTATGACGGGAGGACAAATTGTTATTGACAGAGAAGTGATCGAACAGGTTGAAGAGTACGTATATCTCGGTCAAATTCTGCGGCTTGGTAGACAAGGTCTCCTAAGGAGGTCGAAAGACGGATTCAACTGGGTTGGGCTGCCTTCGGAAAGTTAAAATTCGCCTGTCGTCTGACCTTCCGCAAAATTTAAAGACCCGTATATATGACCAGTGTGTCCTCCCGGTTATGGCGTATATACGGGTGGGAAACGTGGACTCTAATTAACGGTCGGTGTTGTCCAAAGGTTGAAAGTTGCCCAGAGATCAATGGAGCGAGCCATGCTGGGAATATCGCTACGTGATATAGTAGTCGATATTGGATACCAGGTGGCTAAGCTCAAGTGGCAGTGGGCTGGACACGTCAGCCGAAGAGACGACGACCGTTGGAGTAACCGTGTTCTACACTGGCGGCCGTGGACAGGACAATGGAGTGTGGGAAGACCATCCGCCAGGTGGGACGACGACATCAAGTGGGTCGGCGGAAAGCAGTGGTTCCGTATCACTGAAGGCCGGGAAGATTGGAGGAAAATTGGAGAGGCGTATGTCCAGCAGTGGACGCTTACACGCTGACTGACTGACTGACTGACATGAAAAAAATTCACAGATTTCGTGCCTCACACGACTATCGAGCACATTCGAAATGAATCTACGGAATTCGCAAAAAATGTCGTTCTGACTTTTTGACTATGGAAGATTTAGGTGTGTGAGTGAACAATGTTGTTCTTAACCCCCTACTCTTACTCTCTCTCCCCCTCCCTCTCCCCCGAGTCTCTCCCCCGAGTCTCTAATTCCCCCCCCCCCCCCCCCCCCCCCCCCATTAAAACAGACCTCCACTTCCAAGACGGCCGGCTTCACATCGGCATGCTTCAATATTCTCTGAATCTGCTCCTCGTTGTAGTTGGACAGGCCGATAGACTTGGCCAGACCGAGACGCTGCGCCTCCTCCATGCCGCGCCATGTCTCCACGATGTCTATGTTCTGTGGCTCCTGAGTTGCCTGCCGAGCAAAGTTTACTTTTTTGAATTCATAAGGAAACAAATTTCGTGTATACCTATTTTCTGCCTAAGCTTTAATCTCCTCTAGTCCAGTATAGCCAGCAATCCAGGGAAGTCTCCGTCCATGGAGGGTAATACCTATGCAATGTCCGCTCAGCTGATAGAGCGCGCATCGCCACAGAGATATCGCCGCGCGCGCCGGCTACCCGAATTTGTGCCAAGATCAAAGTTCAATAACCGTTGGCGCATTCCGAACTTTAATAAACTTTTATAATTATTATCTCAGTAATTGTTAGAAATAGAAACATAGTTTCTTAGCAAAAGTTGTTTATTATGATCAGGAGAGTCTGCTAGTATATTTTTTACCTATAATGTTACCCCCTTTTTTATAATTTTAATATGATCTATTTCCGATATAGAACATCACCTTTACGGTTCGTCAGTTAAAAAAAAGACCTTATATATCTAAGCATATCGGATTAGATAAAAAAGTAAAGACCAAGGTGATCTCACCGTGTAGGAGAGGGGCCAGTGTACCAGATACAGATCCACGTAGTCCAGTTTCAGTTTAGCCAGTGACTCCTCGAGCGCCGGCACCACTGCGTTCCTCTCGTGTTTGTCGTTCCACAGCTGCAAAGATTAATAACATTTTTCAACCGACTTCCAAAAAGGAGGTTCTCAATTCGTCTGTATGTTTTTTTTCGTTTAAAATCTGAGCATACCTACTCCATTACTTACATATATACATACCACACGCTGTATCCCGAAAATCGGGGTGAGCATAGTGGTCGGTGTTGTGCTGCAAGTGCTCTTGTAAATTACAGCCACAACACCGACCACCGCGTTCAGCAAAGTATTCGGACAAGATAACTATCAAGCAGCAAGTAAGGCACGCAGACCCACCTGCTGCGTGACTCGGTGGAAGGACCGTGCCAAGGTGAGAGGTGGCGAGCCTGTCGCCCTTATGCACGGAATCTTGACCTGGACTAGAGGAGAACACAACCGAGGCTGCTATGCGGCCATCTTACATCCAGTACGGTGGTATCAACCCAGTCGGCCACAATTTGAGCCTACCACCTAGTAAGGGGCAAGGGAAGGGACCTACAGTTTTACACCGGTTCCGAACGGTGAAGCAGCAGGTGTAGGTATGCACGTAAATTTTTCAGAAAAAACTCATTGGTTCACGCCGACCGGATTCGAACCGCGGACCTCTCGCAAGCCGATGCCCAAACCACTCGGCCACCCGCCGCTAAATTAGCCGCCGGTTTAGACGCAATTCTATTCTATTCTATTCTGTTCTATCTAGTGTGATATATTCTGTTATATTCTATTCTATTCTATTCTATTCTGTACCTTGGTAGTGACGAAGATTTCATCCCTCGACACTGTTCCATCTTCGATCTTCTTTCCGACACCAAGTCCGACCTGGTCCTCCGTCAGGTAGATGGCTGCAGTGTCGAAGTGGCGGTAGCCGCGGTCTATGGCCCACTCCACCGCCCGAGCCAAGTCGTTGTCTTTAGCCTTCACCGGGCCGTTCTGGAAGCGTTATGTAGCGATAAATTCAAAAGAGTATTTTTTTTTTGTTCTGATTGTATGTATCTTCGTACAATTAGTTTAAGTGTGTATTTATATTTCATACAACTGTTTCCTGTTGAGTACTGCATTGTCCGCCCCTACGTGTTTTCCACATCCCAAAGGTTAGTTCGTAAAGAATGCCGCAAGGCATTAAACTCGCCTTTTATAACCTTTTTATACAATGGTGTACAATAAAGTATATTTTCATTTCATTTCATTTTGTTTTTTTTTATGTAAACCAACATGGGTGGCTGTGTCGAGTCGAGAGACCAATGGTACAGTCGACAGAGCCAAAAACCCCTCTCCTCGCGAAACCACGCTCAATGAGGCGCCATGCAGTACTCTTTTCTATTCTGTGGCCATGCCAGCAGATTTGCGGACTGTTGCTAGGCTGTCTAGCCCGTTGATACGAAAAGGAGTATGCACGACTGTTCACGTCGTGCACGTCCGTTCTACAAAATTTAACATTTATTTCAAAATGAATGTAGGGCTCCGTAACAAATGCATGTCTGTCCGTTCTACTAAATTTTACAATTTTCAACCAAGGTCCTCCGACGGTTATTTTATAATAAAAGTAGGGTTCCGTAACACGTTTATGTCTGTCCATTCTACTAAGTTCTGCAAAATGAATGTAGGGTTCCGTAACAAATGCATATCTGTCCGTTCTACTAAATTTTACAATTTTCAACCAAGGTCCTCCGACGGTTATTTTATAATAAAAGTAGGGTTCCGTAACACGTTTATGTCTGTCCATTCTACTAAGTTCTGCAAAATGAATGTAGGGTTCCGTAACAAATGCATATCTGTCCGTTCTACTAAATTTAACAATTTTCTACCAAGGTCCTCCGACGGTTATTTTATAATAAAAGTAGGGTTCCGTAACACGTTTATGTCTGTTCATTCTACTAAGTTCTGCAAAATGAATGTAGGGTTCCGTAACAAATGCATATCTGTCCGTTCTACTAAATTTAACATAAATTTTTTTTTAAGCAATGTTACGGTGTTGTTTTCACTTGTGCCGGCACTCCGGAGTGCAACTGTGGCTTTTTTTAAATTCTTTCTCTTAGGTTTTGACGATGGTTTTGAAAGATAAGCAGACAGATGCAGAAACGGATCATGCAAGTTAACTTGTAGAGAATCGTCTTGTCATAGGATAATCGGATAAATTTTTCTTTAAACTTGAGAGGTTGGATAAGTATGGAAAGACACTTTTTAATTTTTTCCCGGGATTGCCGTAATGATTTTGATTGCCAAAATGATTTTTGGAATTTCAATCCCGAAAAGTAACTATATACTTAGTAACGCAGTCGCATAAATATTCTCGCGAACGAAGTCGGGGGTGAACGCTAGTATGATAAAAGAGTATTAAGAACATTTATTTTGAATAGATCTTGTAAGTTTCATAGTATAGTGACGTTCCCGGGAATCCCCGGAATTATTTAATTAAATTAATTTTTCAAAGAAGCCACTTCCATATTTTTAGCATTAAGGCAAATATACAAGGTGTTGCAGTTGCCCCCGTAATATTTTTAACTGACATATAAGGTGGTTATTCTATATGTGAAACTAAGCAACTTCTGTGGCGAAAAATATTTTTTTAAACAAAAACAAAATATTTTTAACAAATATTCTCAAAATGTATGGAGAAATAAAAAATTATTTTTCTTCAAATTAAAAAGTCGTAGAACAAAAGCTGTTCTATTTCATGTACAGAATCACCCCCTTTCGGGTTTTACGGTTGGGGTTGCAACACCGTGTATATTCGATTATTAGGATAGAGTAGCTGTCTACAGGCTGATTGATAAAGATACATACCGCGTCCCATCCCAGAAATGTCCCCAAGGCTAGCTGAGGCATGAAGCGTCCGTTGTTGAGGCGAAGTAGCGGCGCTGTGCCGCCATTTTGTGGCGCTCCGCTCTGTGGGGTCAATCAAATAATGGGCTTTAGCATAGCCGACTATCATTGCCTCCCTCTACGGAGACCTCCCATAGCCCCACTGCGACGATGCTATCGCTTACTCGCTCACGCTTGCCTACCGATGACAGGAGCGAGAGAGAAAACGAAGATTTCCTCGGTCGCCCGACGAAGGGTGAGCGATTTCATGTTTCTCTCTCGCTCCTGTCATCGGTAGGCAAGCGAGAGCGAGTAAGCGATAGCAACGTCGCAGTGGGGCTATGACGATGCAGCATGGCTTTTCTCCGTAGAGGGAGACAATGACAGTCGGCTCTGGCTTTAGAAATGTGGATTTCAGAAATATATGATGTTCAGAAACATGGAAAGAAATGGAGCAATTTTAACATATTCCAGATGTTTAAAATTTTACATTATACCACTAAAATAATGAGCTCTCGCCTATGACTTCAGATACTGGGAGTTTAGAGACGGGAAGGTCAGAAACACGGACTTAGAAACGGGAAGGATACAGAAACATGGAGTTTAGAGACGGGAAGGATACAGAAACATGGAGTTTAGAGACGGGAAGGATACAGAAACATGGAGTTTAGAGACGGGAAGGACAGAAACATGGAGTTTAGAGACGGGAAGGATACAGAAACATGGAGTTTAGAGACGAGAAGGACAGAAACATGGAGTTTAGAGACGGGAAGGACAGAAACATGGAGTTTAGAGACGGGAAGGACAGAAACATGGAGTTTAGAGACGGGAAGGACAGAAACATGGAGTTTAGAGACGGGAAGGACAGAAACATGGAGTTTAGAGACGGGAAGGATACAGAAACATGGAGTTTAGAGACGGGAAGGACAGAAACATGGAGTTTAGAGACGGGAAGGACAGAAACATGGAGTTTAGAGACGGGAAGGACAGAAACATGGAGTTTAGAGACGGGAAGGATACAGAAACATGGAGTTTAGAGACGGGAAGGACAGAAACATGGAGTTTAGGGACGGGAAGGACAGAAACATGGAGTTTAGGGACGGGAAGGACAGAAACATGGAGTTTAGAGACGGGAAGGACAGAAACATGGAGTTTAGAGACGGGAAGGACAGAAACATGGAGTTTAGAGACGGGAAGGATACAGAAACATGGAGTTTAGAGACGGGAAGGATACAGAAACATGGAGTTTAGAGACGGGAAGGACAGAAACATGGAGTTTAGAGACGGGAAGGATACAGAAACATGGAGTTTAGAGACGGGAAGGACAGAAACATGGAGTTTAGAGACGGGAAGGACAGAAACATGGAGTTTAGAGACAGAAACATGGAGTTTAGAGACGGGAAGGACAGAAACATGGAGTTTAGAGACGGGAAGGACAGAAACATGGAGTTTAGAGACGGGAAGGACAGAAACATGGAGTTTAGAGACGGGAAGGATACAGAAACATGGAGTTTAGAGACGGGAAGGACAGAAACATGGAGTTTAGGGACGGGAAGGACAGAAACATGGAGTTTAGAGACGGGAAGGACAGAAACATGGAGTTTAGAGACGGGAAGGACAGAAACATGGAGTTTAGAGACGGGAAGGACAGAAACATGGAGTTTAGAGACGGGAAGGATACAGAAACATGGAGTTTAGAGACGGGAAGGATACAGAAACATGGAGTTTAGAGACGGGAAGGATACAGAAACATGGAGTTTAGAGACGGGAAGGATACAGAAACATGGAGTTTAGAGACGGGAAGGATACAGAAACATGGAGTTTAGAGACGGGAAGGATACAGAAACATGGAGTTTAGAGACGGGAAGGATACAGAAACATGGAGTTTAGAGACGGGAAGGACAGAAACATGGAGTTTAGAGACGGGAAGGACAGAAACATGGAGTTTAGAGACGGGAAGGACAGAAACATGGAGTTTAGAGACGGGAAGGATACAGAAACATGGAGTTTAGAGACGGGAAGGACAGAAACATGGAGTTTAGGGACGGGAAGGACAGAAACATGGAGTTTAGAGACGGGAAGGACAGAAACATGGAGTTTAGAGACGGGAAGGACAGAAACATGGAGTTTAGAGACGGGAAGGACAGAAACATGGAGTTTAGAGACGGGAAGGATACAGAAGCATGGAGTTTAGAGACGGGAAGGATACAGAAACATGGAGTTTAGAGACGGGAAGGATACAGAAACATGGAGTTTAGAGACGGGAAGGATACAGAAACATGGAGTTTAGAGACGGGAAGGACAGAAACATGGAGTTTAGAGACGGGAAGGATACAGAAACATGGAGTTTAGAGACGGGAAGGATACAGAAACATGGAGTTTAGAGACGGGAAGGATACAGAAACATGGAGTTTAGAGACGGGAAGGATACAGAAACATGGAGTTTAGAGACGGGAAGTAAATTACCTGTGGCGCCATCTATTATATTATTTAGTCGCGTGAATATGTGCTAATTGTTTCTTAGCACGTTTCTAGTAATTTTTTTTTGTTATAGACATATCTGCCATAAAATAACACATATTCTGTGAAAACTTCAACCGGCTAAAAATTACGGTTCAAAAGATACAGCCTTAGGACTAGCGGACAGACAGACCGACAGACATACAGACGGACAAGAACGTTAGAAGAGGTTGAACGTCGGACTGTCCAATGCTTATATGAGAACTAGCGTCGCCGAGCTCCGCGGGTAGCGGAGGGGACGGCGCGCGCTCCGATTGGGTGCGTATCGGGTGGTATCGCGCTCTGATTGGGTGGTAACGAATGTTATTTGTACGTTTTTACAAATATCGTGTTACGCTGGCGCGGGGAAGGTCCGACGTCCCAACCTCTAACGTTCTTGCAGACGGCATGGGCTCAGGAACCCTAAAAAAATACAATAACATATGATATGACACTTACCTCTGTGTTCCCAGTACCGACCATCTTCTTTGACTAACTTCACACGACTGATTAAAATACTGTAGGTTAAAAGTTTAAATCGTTAGGTTTATTTAAGTAAATAGGTTTTGTAATTATGAGTTGATGATTAGTTTTGTAATTATAGTTATAGCCTGATTCAGTAATGATAGTAATTTAATTAATGATGTCTCACGGTGCGTGAATTAAAAAAAAAACAAGTTATGATTTTTTTTTATTTAAACTTTTTAGAACCCTCAGTATATTCGCGTTACCTACGCAGAAATTGTCACCATTGCCTACTGCACATGGGTGTGATATTAAAAATCTCAGAGAAGTTGCTACACCGGAGAGTGCTCTTTTCTATTCTGTGACCGGAGACTGTCCTCTTTGGCAATAAGTAACCACGAACAATAATTATATTTTTTTAATAATTTTGTTTTTACAAAATCAAAATAAATTAAAGGTGGAAAGAAGGAGGAAACGGGATGTGTGCTGGCTGACACTGTACCGTTGACGAATAGAGAAAGGGGGCCCCCACCCTTTCTCTATTCGTCAACGGTACAGTGTTCTCTTTTCGGTAGATGGCGCGCATACGCATTTCTTGTATGGGGACCCCCGTGAAATTTTAACTTTTTCCTATATTTTGATTATTTGTTGTTATATCGGCCATAATAACGCATATTCTGTGAAAATTTCAACAGGCTACCTATTACGGCTCAAGAGATACAGCCCTCGGACTGACGGACAGACAGACGACGTAGGCTTAGCAATAGGGTACCGTTCCGGATACGGAACCCTAAAAACAATTTGACCAACTTCGCTCGATAGAAAACAATTTATACAAAATATATTCATATATTAAATTCATATATTTATACAAAATGTGCTATATTATATAATCCATATGTTCTGGAGTCTTCAAAATTTATTTTTTATAAAAAAAATCGCGGTATTATTTTAATGTTTATCTTTATTGGAACGTCTGTGGTGTGCGAGCGGACGCCTAAAAATAAGGCCGCGTGCCACCGGGGGCCGCGTACGACACGCGTTGGACACGGCTTATCTAGGTCGATCGATTTTGACTTTTTTGTTTCGATTCGTAGTTTTGTGAAAAACAAATTCAAAATAAAAACCGAATTTTTAAAAATAAAACATAGCTGAATGGCGCTTCGCCATCCGCTTGCACTCTTGAAATTTGCACCGCGCTTGCCCACATTGTATGAAGCCTTAAAACCTCAAAGTCAAATTGATTTCGCTGCGAACAGCTTAAAATTGGACTACATGCACTTTCATAACATTTATATAGTACATGTCAACAAAAAATTTTATTGCTGAAAGCATTTTTAAAATACAATTATTTACTCGACGATTTTATGTGGATCGACAAATTGGCTGAACGATTATATGAAAAGTCAGCATTTGACTTTACAAGTTCCTAGCATCCATCGATGGTTCCTAGTGCCTACCTAAATGGCACTATACACCAGATATAGGTACCTAATGTAAATAGTCAGAGTGGTCAGATTCTTGAGTGCCTATTTTCAGGGTTTAGTATCACATGGTTATGTACTAAGTATGATTCATTTTCATATAGTAGTCCTCTGGTTCCAGTATGCATCCGCTGACGGTTATGTATGACGTAACAGCTATCGGTACCGTCGACAAAAAAGTCGGATAGACGAATGCTCCCGCCACCAGGTGTTAAACTGAACTGTCGTTACTTCGTATTTCAGGCATAGAATTATTATGTACTACCATGTAATAATAATTCTACGTAATTAAGTGACGTGACTAGTGAAGCTAGCGCACACGTCATAGTCATATTACTATTCCTTTTTTTACTCGTATCGGCATTTGAACACAACAAATGTTAGTAATAAAACAAATAACACAAAAAAAAACCAAATTCGTACACGCGCGAGGGGTAGGTAGCTCAATTACACATATAATACGGACGTGGCTACGCGGTGTTATATTCTTTGGCTACGCGACAGCGATACTAACGCTACTGAGCTAGGCGTCAGCGGGTGTGGCGTGCGTGAGGCGCGATGTGCGGAAGCGCGGGCTGAGGTAGCGGCAAACCAGCAATAGAGAAGTAATAGTTCACGAAGAATAATTTTTTATGTGCTGGATAAAGCGTTTGGTATGTTTTTTTTTTGTTATTTACGTAAATATATGAAGAATTGAAAGTATTTTTTTTTTCAAATTTCGTCGCCATCGTTCTTTTTTATTAACCTACTTAATTTTCGTTACATATCAACCCCCAGAAATATGCGGGATGGAGAACCACAAGTGAACCTTTACAAATATTTTGTCAGCAGCCAGTTAGGGGCTCAGGGCGAAACACACGACCGTACTGTGTAGAGGACGCGACGCTAACTAACTAACTAAACGAGTATAGAACTGTTAACTGACTCAAGTTCAAGGACGAAACTAGCACCCTCCCTCAGCCCCCTCCCTACCCCGACTCCCCTCTCCCTAACGCTTAAGTGCTGTTCAAATATTACGTAAAGTAAGACGAGACGAAACGAGGTTACATACCAGCTCTCGCAAAGCCCACGTCAGAAGAAGCTGTACAGATTTATTCTTTAGTACAGACAATCATTGCAAGAAGGTAGAATAATACCTAAGTGATTAAGAAAATTTTTAGTTTTAGTAATGATGTCTTTATTTGTCTTTGTGCGTGTTATTTTATGTTTGTTTATATCTGGTAGGTATGTTTGGGACGGCACTTCCTTCCCATTCATGTTTTTGTGTTTTTTGTGTTTTTTGTGTTGTGTTTTGTGTGTATACTGTGTAATTTAATTTGTTTATGATAATATGTTGTTAAGGGAAGGGGCTGATATATTCGTAAAAGGAATAAAGCCCAAAATTAAATAAAAAAAAAATTTAAAAAAAGACGAGACGGAAGTTAACTTTCTCCATATAAAATCGTCTCTCGGCATTTTTTTTATATTTTTTTTATGGAAACTGCCACGGTTGGCTACATCACCTACAACATCCGTGATGTCAGCACATAACACCGCGTGAACTTGGTGCCACGTCAGCCTTCCCTTCGGTCGTGCCGGCTACACTGAACTGGACGGAAAACACAAACTATTTACATAGCCGTTTCGACCGACCTTTCATTCATTCAGTGCGGTGGTACCAACCCGGGCGGGTTAAACCCTACCACCTAGTAATATAACAAGGGAGTCATATCCCTTAGTCGCCTTTTACGACATACACGGGGAGAGATGCAGTGGGGCTATTCTTTTAAAGTACCGGCCCCACACGGTACAAAACAAAAATGTATGTTTTCTAGTATTTAAGCGTTATTAGAATTTTATATAAAAAAAAATCTTGTCTTAAGGACAGTCCAATCAACGTTCCTGTCTTTATCGTTTTTGTTTATAGATGAAAATACAACACCAGAGCCAAAAATTTGTATTTCAAGCGAAAAAAATTATTTTTTTTATTATTTGATGTCATGAAGTTCATTTTAAGCTTTATTGAGTTATCACTTCAGATATTAAAAAAATTAAAAAGACAGGAACGTAGATTCGACTGTCCTTATTACAACCAAAAAGAATGGTAAAAATCTGATAAGGTTTAGGGGGGTAAAAAGCATAAATGCCGAAAGACGATTTTGTATGGAGAAAGATAACTTCCGTCTCGTCTTAAGTACCTAAGAGTCTAGATACTACCTCAAAGAAAAGGGCGGGATAGGGCGATAATACTAAAGTAGATAGATAGATAGAAAATTCTTTATTGCTCCAGTACACATTAAACAGTAACAAATACATTGGAAAATTTACATAAGGTGCAAAGGCGGACTTATCCCTTACAGAGATTTCTTACAGTCAACCTTTGGATGTTTGAGATTCGATAATATAGTGGAATGTAAGTAGGTAGTAGCAAAAGAGTTGCGTGACAATTTGAAGATAAAAATAATAATAAGAATACTTAATAATACATACATATAATTACATGCTAGTAAAATATAAGCCATACATGTTTAATACATATAAATTACTAAATATATAGTATATTATATACAAATAAATATACATACATACATACTTGTCCATCCAGGTAAGTATTTAAAAAGTACGCGGTGAGATACGTTGAGCTAACTTTGAAATAGATTCTGATACTGCATTGTTAAATTTTGGGGCTTGCTCTGTAGGTGGTGGTAACAATGTAATACATAAATAAATAAATAAATAGAGAATCTGTGAAAGAAAGAAAGCCACAGTCGTCGGAAGCCGCGCACACAAATATGATGTAACACACGGGATATGATATATTATGAGAGGGATATGACTCCCTTCATATATTACTGGGTGGTAGGGTTTAACCCGCCCGGATTGGTACCACCGCACTGAATGAAAGGTCGGTCGAAACGGCTATGTCAGAGCCGACTGTCATTGTTTCCCTGAGACAATGATAGTCGGCTATGGCTATGTACATAGTTTGCGTTTTCCGTCCAGTTCATTGTAGCCGGCACGACCGAAGGGAAGCACTGACGTGGCACCAAGTTCACCCGGTGTTATGGGCTGGCATCACGGATGTTGTAGGTGATGTAGCCAACCGTGTCAGTTTCAATAAAAAAAAAAATAAAAAAAAACACACTCTGCAACATCGGACCTTGTATGTAACGCGCTCAGTAACATGCCTTGTAACATTTTCCATAAGATTTAGCGTCATCGCGTTGTTCCCCCCTGAACACTGAGCGTGCTGCGCCTAGAGTTATTATTTCGAAATTTTAAAAGTCCTGACAAAAAATCAGACATTGCAAAAAACCGGCCAAGTGCGAGTCGAACTCGCGCACCGAGGGCTCCGTATCGTCATGTCATGGTCGGCGCCACTCACGCCATCTATGGCGTGTTTATGAAATGCTTCATATTAGTTAAATTCTTGATTAGTTAAAATGCTTCATACTCCTTTCGGTAGATGACACGCATACACTTTTTAGTTTCTTCTATGGGAACCCCGTGAATTTTTTACTTTTCTTATTTTTATTATTTGTTGTTATATCGGCCATAATTAATAAATCATGTTCTGTGAAAATTTCAACGGGCTACCTATTACCTACGGTTCAAGAGATACAGCCCTCGGACAGACAGACGGACAGACAAGACAAACGGCGTAGGCGTAAGTAATAGGATCCCGTAGCGGATACGGAAACCCAAAAAGTCCTGACATTTTAGTAACAAAATTAAATAAAAAATTCTTATGTTTTATTTTTAAGTAATTTTTTTATTCGCAAATTAAAAATTAAATTTATTGTAATTGTGTCTTAATAAATTTTTTTAAAATTTAAACTCTAGGTCCCTTCTCTTCTAACCTTACTAAGTGGTAGGATTTATCCCGGCCAGGTTGGCACCACCGCACTGAGCGAAACGTCGGTTTATGTAAATATGTAGTTTGTGTTTTCCGTCCAGTTTAGTGTAGCCGATATGAAATGAAGGGAAGCACTGACATGACACCTAGTTCACCCGGTGTTATGGGCTGACATCACGGATGTTGTTGGTGATATAGCCAACCGTGTCAGATAGATTCCTTAAAAAAAAATTTTTTTCACTTCCAATTTATTTAATGCTTAGTCAGATAGATACATTAAAAAGCCGCTTTCCTTCTTTTACAAGGTGGTAGGGAACCCGCCCGGGTTGATACCACCGCATTGAGTGAACGGTCGGTCGACGCGGCTATGTAAATACTCGTAGTTCATGTTTCCGTCAGGTTCAGTCTAGCCGGCACGACCGATGTTAAGCACTGACATGGCGCTTAGCTCACCAAGACGTTATAGGCATCACGGGTGGTTGTTCCTCTTCAAAAGCAAAATCAGCTCAATCAAAAGTAAGTAAATAAAATAAAAATAAAATTTCGCAAAAAAAAATATTATTAAAAGTGACGTAACATATGACGGCACTATTCAACACCAGACCGAACAACAACAAAAAAACTCAAAAGGGACTCGTACATTAAGGGCTACCGCAGACGACCGATTGTCCACCGACTTGATTATTTAATTGATTTGGATCGGGTTGGAACGGTCACTGAGGTGCGCACGCGAACGATTATTCTTTCTCTCACTCTGCAGGTAGCGGCGCAGTCAGGAACAAAGGAGAAGAAAACGAGTTGGCCAACTAAAAACGACGGCCGCTGTAGGCGAAGAAGTCGGCGGTCGGTCCCAACTACAGAGAGGGTGGACCGGACCACACGGACGGAGACGATCCGATTTTTAAGCTGAAACCACGCCCTCCAACTTTTGGAAAAAACTATACAACTATAATGCGCGGGGCGGATCTCGGCGTGTCGCCGCCGCAGCGGATCGTCACTGTTCTCCCTCGCACCCGCACCGTACTTGTATAGTGTATGCGCGTGGCGGGTCGCCCGCTGCGGCGACGACACGCCGAGATCGGTCCCGCGCATTAGGCCCGGGCTATACGATGCTGTTATTTTCCTGAGCGGAGATTATTAGCCCCGCCTCCCGAAAAAATACAATCAGCATCCCATACAAAATGTTCGAGACGTCGACACACCGGCTACACGCGTGCGGAATTCCGCACATGCGGAAAAAAACAGCGGCGCGTCCAGGTTTCTCCGCTTGTCCGCAGCCGAATTTTTCGGCACTAGTAGAAGCTCAAGCGGACGGTCCTATGGAGTTATATGGTGGCGGCTACATCGGCGTTTTTTTTTCCGCAAGTACGCTGCCATTCGGGCGCGCGGAGCTCACGAGGCGGTCGTGTTACCCGTGCGTATGCGTGCCATTGACTTAGTATATTACTAGCGTATATCGCTGATGCGTGCGCTCTTTGTTTAGATTCTTTTTAATGTAAGCATGGCCGACTCTGAACTTCTATAGTATGTATAGAAAAGTATCCAAGCATTTGGAACACTTCCATTCAAGAGTATCACAACAGAAATCTGAAAGACGTCTCATGGAATAGTGTTTTTTGTGGAATTATGTGAAATTTGTGGATTATGGAATGTTTCAGAATAATCTCGATTTTTTTTTTAATCCGGTATGGTTTGTTGAGTCGGAGGGGCCAAAGCGCATGCTCCGACCGGCCAATATAACCTCCGAGAAGGTAGGTGCCATACCGAAGATTTCCCTAGATTGCTGACTATACTGGACTTGAGGAGAACACAGCCGAGGCTGCTATGCGGCCATCTTACATCCAGTACGGTGGTATCAACCCAGTCGGCTACAATTTGAGCCTACCACCTAGTAAGGGGCAAGGGAAGGGACCTACAGTTTTACACCGGTTCCGAACGGTGAAGCATCAGGTGTAAATTTTTTCGTCAGAAAAAAACTCATTGGTTCACGCCGACCGGATCGAACCGCGGACCTCTCGCATGAGAAGCCGATGCGTTTAATTGTTTTCTTCTTTTTTCTCATTGCGTTAACAGCAAGCGGTAAACATAACAATTGATCTGTATTTAGCTCATCCATTTGTGCCATGCCGTCGTGTTACTCGTGCGTGCTTCACCTATCGGAGTCAGCCAGCGTGTGGGTAAATAAATTTCCTCATGCCGTGTAGCCCGTTGGAGGCGTGGTCAGTTTATTTTCGCCTCACGATTTTTTCCACATCGTATAGCCCGGGCCTTATACTAGCATGATTCTCCGACTCAACTCAATTCGCCGCGCCGACTTTCTCCTTTGTTCCTGAGCGCGCACTAACTGCAGAGTGAGAGAGAGAATAATCGTGGATAATCGTCCGTGTGCGCACCTCAACGACTATGCCCGACTCAATAAACAAGTCGTTGGACAGTCGGTCGTCTGCGCACTCCCTAACTACTACCATCATAGTTTCTACTACCACCAGTCCCTTTTGAGTTTTTTTTTTGTTCTATTATCTATCTCACATTCAGAACAGGACGCGGGTGGAAGCGAGGGGGAAGGACGGGCGAGAGGGAGGGAGGGAGGGGGGTAGTCTGCGATAGGAACGTAAGAGTTGGAATGTATTTTTTGTTGAATTTAATGTATTTTTAGGGTTCCGCATAGACGGGACTCTATTAATTACTAGGTATTCGTCATAACCTCGATAGCTCAGTGGTACAGACAGTCGACTGTTGCTATTGATTGTTAAGCAACGCTGGGCGCGGTCAGTACTTGGATGGGTGACCGCTCGATTCCACGTTAAACTGTAGGTCGCTTCCCTTCTCACCTTACTAGGTGGTAGGGTTCAACCCGCCCGGGTTGGTACCACCGCACTGAATGAAACGGCGGTCGAAACGGCTATGTAAATAGTTTGTGTTTTCCGTCCAGTTCAGTGTAGCCGGCACGACCGAAGGGAAGCACTGACATGGCACCTGGTTCACCAGGTGTTATGGGCTTGACACACAGAGCAGGGGGCGCGCGCGGTAGGTATTTGATGCTCTGTGGGCTGACATCACGGATGTTGTAGGTGAGGTAGCCAACCGTGTTAGTTTCCACAAAAAAAAATTACTATGCCTACGCCTACGCCCCTTTATCTTTTGAAAAATAAAGTGTTTTCTGTCATTCAGTTCTGGATGCTTAGCGCTAGCTAGCCCAACTAAAATTTGGCCGGTTTTTAGGTTTCCGTATCCCGTACGGAAGCCTATTAATACTAAGCCTACGCCGTCTGTCTTTTTTTTTTTTTATGGCAACTGACACGGTTGTCTACATCACCTACAACATCCTTGATGTCAGCCCATAACACCGGGTGAACTTGGTGCCACGTCAGTGCTTCCCTTCGGCCGTGCCGGCTACACTGAACTGGACGGAAAACACAAACTATTTACATAGCCGTTTCGACCGACCTTTCATTCAGTGCGGTGGTACCAACCCGGGCGGGTTAAACCCTACCACCTAGTAATATAAGAAGGGAGTCATATCCCTTAGTCGCCCTTTACGACATACACGGGGAGAGATGCAGTGGGGCTAATCTTTTAAAGTACCGGCCCCACACGGTTGTAATGTAATGTCTGTCTGTCCTACTGCTGTATCTCTTGAACCGTAATAGGTGGCCGGTTGAAATTTTCACAGAATAGGTATTTGTGTTTTGAATAGGTATTAATATGGCGGATATAAAAACAAATAATAAAAATATGAAAAAGCAAAAGTGCCGTGTGGGGCCGGTACTTAAAAATAATAGCCCCACTGCATCTCTACCCGTGCATGTCGTAAAAGGCGACTAAGGGATAAGGACAAGATGCCGTGCTAAAGGGCGACAGGCTCGCCACCTCTCACCTCGGCACGGTACTTCCACCGAGTCATGCAGCAGGTGGGTCTTCGTGCCTTACTTGCTGCTTGATCGATTTAATCTTGTTTGAATACTTTGCGAAACGTGGCGGTCGGCGTTGTGCTGCAATTTACCAGAGTTCTTGCAGCACAACACCGATTACTCTGCTTACCCCGATTGTCGGGATTCAGCGTGTGTGTTATGTACGTAATGAAAAAGCAAAAAATTCACGAAATTAAAAAGTGTATGCGCGCCATCTACCGAAAATCCTATGAAGCATTTTAACTAATCATGTTCGGTCAACGATGATCGGTCACACAAATGAAATATAAAAATATATATAAAAATAAAAATCTAATAAAAATAGTTAAATATATATACAATGAACTGTACAATAAATTTAAGTATCAGTAAATTCGTCATCAAGGTATTCATTCAGTTACCTTGTCTTGTAGTAAGTAAGAAGTCCTTTATTCGGCACTTAAAAATAATATTACTCCCGACCCTACACGGTTCATCATAAAATCAATCTGTAAGTTATAATTACCACAATGGCAACAAAAATGCCAACGAACACAGCAATAATCCCACACATTTGCACAAATGCACACTCCACCAATCACCGAGCGAAACAGCTAAGGTGTGCCTAAATAAAAATAAATTCAAAAGTCACCCACCTCAGCACAGAGCGACAGCGTCGACTTGGTTTAATTTATTTTCTTTGAATGAACATTAATACGCCTGTACAGGCTGTTTCAGGGTAGGGTTTCGTAACTTCAGGGGTTTTTTTTTTATGTAATCCGGTATGGGTGGCTAAGTTGGAGGGGCCGAAGCGCATGCTCCGACCAGCCAATATCACCTCCGAGAAGGTAGGTGCCATACCGGAGACTTCCCTGGATTGCTGGCTATACTGGACTAGAGGAGAACACAACCGAGGCTGCTATGCGACCATCTTACATCCAGTACGGTGGTAGCAACCCAGTCGGCTACAATTTGAGCCTACCACCCAGTAAGGGGCAAGGGAAGGGACCTACAGTTTTAAGTTTTAAGTTTTAAGGGTTCGAAAGAGGTCCATATTTGAAGACGAAAAGCTCTGAAGTTTTTTCCCAGATTCGGGAATTTTATAGTATTTTTTGGTGAAAATCGTTTAATCGAGATTTGGTGGACGGTTAACGTTCATCTTTATTAAATAAAAATAAAATGACTAACTTACACGCTTAACTAGTAGAATTCACCTGCATGTAGGTAAATTCCAAACACTTAAACACACACACAACACACGCCGTATCCCGACAATCAGGGTAAGCAGAGTAATCAGTGTTGTGCTATAAGGACTCTGGCAAATTACAGCACAACACCGACCACCACGTTTAGCACAGTATACGGACAAGACAACTATCAAGTAGCAAGTAAGGCACGAAGAACCCACCTGCTGCATGACTAGGTGGAAGGACTGCGCCAAGGTGAGAAGTGGCTAGCCTGTCGCCCTTTAGCGCAGTATCTTGTCCTTATCCTTTAGTCGCCTCTTACGACATGCACGCATGCATGCATGCATCCAAACACTTAAACTTGAATGATATCAAAAGAAAGAGGGCACTGGACTGGGTCATTGCAATCTCTAGACCTAAGCCACACTTAAACTCACTGTCCATCGAGTTTTATAACAGTTTTCAATATTTGTATGAAGAAAAAAGTACGGAATTTCGACTTGAGTGATGAGGATTGTTTTCTTCTAATAATGAGTACTTTCTATTCCCGAAGTTTCTCAAGCCTATCCTGAAACAGCCTGTATAGACGCGGCGTTGTTATACATCTAGATGAGGCAAAACACGATGAAACATGCACCGGCTGGTAAACTAGACGCGTGCCTTGTGTGTGTGTTTTTTTATGTAAACCGACACGGTTGGCTACATCACCTACAACATCCATGATGTTCGCCCATAACACCGGGTGAACTAGGTGCCATGTCAGTCATGTCGGAAAACACAAACTATTTACATATTTATTTATAAGCTATCTTGTCTTTTAGTGCTGGTAGCACTGCACTACTTTTTATTAATATTTTAAATTAAATAAAATTGTTTTTCATGACAACAAACACCTTTTATTTAAATTTAATTTTCTAAATTTATAAATATGGACCATCGAAGCATTAAATGCGATAACAAATTAAAACAAATTATGGGTATAATAAACTTTTTTTTTTTTTATTGGAAACTGACACGGTTGGCTACATCACCTACAACGTCCGTGATGTCAGCCCATAACACCGGGTGAACTAGGTGCCATGTCAGTGTGTCCCCCTTTGATCGTGCCGGCTACACTCAATTGGTCGGAAAACACAAACTATATTTACATAGCCGTTTTGACCGACGTTTCATTCAGTGCGGTGGTACCAACCCGGGCGGGTTAAACCCTACCACCAAGTAAGATTAGGAGGGAAGGGACCTACAGTTTTACGAGGAATCCGAACCTCGGTCAGCCTCCAACGGTCAGCGGTCACCCATCCAAGAACTGACCGCACCCAGCGTTGCTTAACATTCAATAGCGACAGTTGACTGTCTGCACCACTGAGCTATCGAGGCTGACAAGCTTTTTTAAAAAAACCGCATGAAAATCGGTCCACTTTTTAAGATAATATTTTTTTTTTATTACCTAATTACTTGATTACAAACATAGCTAAGAACCATCCCGATTAAACAAGCTTCCTAATAAAAAAAACCGCATCCAAATCGGTCCATTCGTTTGGGAGCTACGATGCCACAGACAGACACACACACACACACACACCCTCTCGCACACACACACACACCCTCACATACACACACACACACACACACGTCAAACTTATAACACCCCTCCGTTTTTTTCGTCGGGGGTTAAAAAGACTTCTGTATTAGAAATATTTTTGGGAAATAGGTGAAGCGCCCAAAGATTGCCGTCAACCAAAACCTGGATCCGCGCCTGACTGGACTAGAGGAGAACACGACCGAGGCTGCTATGCGGCCATCTTACTTACATCCAGTATGGTAGTACCAACACAGTCGGCTACAATTTGAGCCTACCACCTAGTAAGGGGCAAGGGAACGAACCTACAGTTTTTTTTTTATGTAATCCTGTATGGGTGGCTGAGTCGGAGGGGCCAAAGCGCATGCTCCGACCAGCCAATATCACCTCCGAGAAGGTAGGTGCCATACCGGAGACTTCCCTGGATTGCTGGCTATACTGGACTAGATCTAGATTTTTTACATTAGTTCCGACTTCCGAACGGTGAAGCAGCAGGTGTAGGTATGCACGTAAATGTTTTCGTCAGAAAAAACTCATTACACTCCGACACTCGGTACACGCCGACCGGATTCGAACCTCGGACCTCTCGCATGAGAAGCCGATGCCCGAACCACTCGGCCACCCGCCGCCGGGGTGGCGGCGCTTCAATATGAAAAACGAAAAAACAACTTACTTTTTATTTGATTGAAAACTCGACATGTGGGGCCGAGCAAGCCACTCATAAGGTGTCTAACGACGCCCATGGACATTCAGTCGTATGCGGGGTTTGCGAATGTCTTGCGGGCCTGACTATTCACGACCCCCTTGAAGGACACGATACTGTACTTGGGGGGAAATATAAGAGCGTCCCAACTTGCCTCGATTTCTTCATTTTTCATAGATAAAAAAAAATTATCTCGTTGGTTCCACCCACCGCACTAAATGATCGCCGATCGAAGCGGCCATGAAAATAGTTCGCGTTTTCCATCCAGTTCAGTGTAGCCGACACGACCAATGGGAATCACTGACATGACAGCTAATATTTCACCGAGGTGATATGGGCTAAGACGGTCCGGGTGTAGGTATGTAGCCAATCGGGTTTGGTTCAGTATAAAATCTATTTTGACCAGCTCTGTGCGGGTTGATGCCTTTTCTACCATTTTTAGGTTTCCGTATCCCGTACGGAAGCCTATTACTAAGCCTACGCCGTCTGTCTGTCTGTCCGTCCGTCTGTCTGTCCGTCCATCCGTCCGTCAGTCTGTCCGAGAGCTGTATCTCTTTTTAGGTTTCCTTATCCCGTACGGAAGCCTATTACTAAGCCTACGCCGTCTGTCTGTCTGTCCGTCCGTCTGTCTGTCCGTCCATCCGTCCGTCAGTCTGTCCGAGAGCTGTATCTCTTTTTAGGTTTCCTTATCCCGTACGGAAGCCTATTACTAAGCCTACGCCGTCTGTCTGTCTGTCCGTCCGTCTGTCTGTCCGTCCATCCGTCCGTCAGTCTGTCCGAGAGCTGTATCTCTTTTTAGGTTTCCTTATCCCGTACGGAAGCCTATTACTAAGCCTACGGCGGCGCGCCGCCGCCGTCTGTCTGTCTGTCTGTCCGAGGGCTGTATCTTTGGAACCGTAATAGGTAACCAGTTCAAATTTTCATAACAACAAATAATAAAATATAGAAAAGGTAAAACGTTAAGGGGGGTCCCCATACAAGAAATGTGTTTTTTTTTCAAAGTATTTTTTTTTTGTGGTGCGGAAATCTAGGTGCGCGAGTCCGACTCGCACTTGGCCGGCTTTTGATTCATCGGATAGGTACGAGAATGTACCTATTTGTGAATATTGTGATTCGTGAATTAATAATGAATGGATGACAGTATGGAAAATTACCATTTTATGTATGCACATAAATTAAATTGAAAGAAAGGAAAGAAGAAACAAGTACGTCGGTGATTTTTAGGATTCCGTATCGTGTGTAAACAACGTGCCTTTTTAGGGTTCCGTATCCGTCGTAGATCGCAATAGGGTCCCGCCCTATTACGATGACTTAAAATCTGCGCTCGACTGGGCTGTGCGTTTTGGCCTGCACCAAGATGCAAGCTATTATAGTCGGGTCACCTAAATTTCTTATTAAATTGGACAAAGTCGCTCTTCCCGCCGTTGTGTTCGATGGTGTAGACATCCCTTACAGCAACTGTGTTAAAAATCTACTGCTCATGATTGATGATGAGTCTCTCAGATGGAATAAGCAGGTTGGTGAAGTCAGCCGCAAAATCTTTGGTAGCGTGCACTCACTCAAGCGACTGCAAAACTTCATTCCTAAGTGAACAAAAATCACACTTGTCCAATCACTCTTACTTCCAATACTCGACTATGCGGATGTGTGTTATCTCGATTTAGGTGAAGATCTTCTAAACAAACTTGACAGACTGTTAAACATGTGCATTCGTTACATCTTTGGTCTGCGCAAGTATGACCATATTTCTGAATATCGCACACGTTTACAGTGGCTCTATATTCGAAGTCGCAGGAATAGCCACGTACTCTCTCTTCTTTTCCGCACACTGAATGACCCTGCTGCTCCTAAGTACCTGAGTGAGCGGTTTGAGTTCCTTCGTTCCCATGGCCTCTCTCTGAGATCATCTGACAATCTACTTCTAGCAATACCAACTCACTCTAGTTCGTTTTACACGGACTCATTCACAGTCAATGCGGCTCGCATGTGGAATCATTTGCCCGAACAGGTACGGCGCTGCACTACTATCCACATGTTTAGAGAACGTATTCGCAAACTGTTTCTATCTATTTCCCTTAATTACGTTCTTGTAACTTTTATTCAGATGGTTTTATATTATAAAATAGATGTTCACATTATGTACATGTAGTTTATGTATAAATATAATATGTACGTACCTTATAGTATTTATTTTATGTTTGTATCTATATACCTATTGTTTGTGTCCATTTATTTAATAGTTTTATTTTTCACGCTTCTCTCTTGCACTGCATTGTCCGCCCTATCAGCTTCTCCACATCCCAAAGGTTAGTTTGTAAAGAATGCTACTTTGCATTAAACTCGCCTGTTGTGTTCCTTTTAAATACATACATACATACATAACTCACGCTTTTGTATCCCGACAATCAGGGTAAGCAGAGTAATCGGTGTTGTGCTATAAGTTCATACATACATACACATACATAACGTCACGCTTGCCTGCCTCCCAGTGGGGCAGGCAAAGACAACGGACCCAACCCAACCCAACCCCCACGCGCCACGATCCTGACACACTTTTGCCGCCTCTTCCACTCTCATAATGTTCTTCATACATGCTCGTCGGTTACGGGTACTACGCACCTGACCCTTTTCGAGCACATGCCCGTGTGTGTTCCTTTTTATGGTGTACAATAAAGTATATTTTGATTTGATTGATTTTGATACTAAGCCTACGCCGTCTGTCTGTCTGTCTGTCTGTCCGTCTGTCTGTCTGTCCGTCTGTCTGTCTGTCCGTCTGTCTGTCCGCGGGCTGTAAGAAGCGGTCGAAAGTGGCCCGAGATGACTCTTTGTAATATAACCCACGGCCGGTGTGTCAATCACCCTTTTGCTTGCGAACTTGGCTGACACACTGCCGTGTGTCTAGATAACCCTCCTTTTTTTATGGAAACTGACACGGTTGGCTACATCACCTACAACATCCGTGATGTCAGCCCATAACACCGGATGAACTTGGTGCCACGTCAGTGCTTCCCTTCGGTTGTGCCGGCTACACTGAATTGGACGGAAAACACAAACTATTTACATAGCCGTTTCGACCGCACTTTCATTCAGTGCGGTGGTACCAACCCGGGCGCGTTAAACCCTACCACCTACTAATATAAGAAGGGAGTCATATCCCTCAGTCGCCTTTTACGACATACACGGGGAGAGATGCAGTGGGGCTATTCTTTTAAAGTACCGGCCCCACACGGTATTTGCTTGCACCCTTTTGCTTTCTCGCTTCGGGTAAAAAGAAATAGGAATTTTGAAACTATTTCGTATACCAACCTTGGTCCATGCTTGGCTGATTACTCGTCTGGGTAGTTTCCCAGTTGACTGGTTGAGGGTTAAACATGAGGGAGGGAGGCGCCGCCGCTGCCGCCGCGGGGCTCCACCGCACCAATCTGGATCCCAAGACCCACTGAAAATTAAATATTTTATTATTCACTTTTTTTAGGGTTCCGTATCCGGTACGGGACCCTATTACTAAGCCTACGCCGCGCCGTCTGTCTGTCTGTCTGTCTGTCTGTCTGTCTGTCCGTCTGTCCGTCCGTCCGTCCGTCCGTCCGTCCGTCCGTCCGTCCGTCCGTCCGTCCGTCCGTCCGTCCGTCCGTCCGTCCGTCCGTCCGTCCGTCCGTCCGTCCGTCCGTCCGTCCGTCCGTCCGTCCGTCCGTCCGTCCGTCCGCCCGTCCGTCCGTCTGTCCGTCTGTCCGAGGGCTGTATTTCTTGAACCGTAATAGGTAGCCCGTTGAAATTTTTACAGAATATATAACAACAAATAAGAAAAATTGAAAAATTCACGCCGTTTTTTTAATGGATAGCGCGACAGGTCGCATCGTTTAACCTACAAGTAGGTGTCTGGCGATGCCCGTGGACATTCTGTGATGCACGAGGATTGCGAATGCCATGCCGGCCTGACAGGAGCATTTTCACGCCCCTTTTGAAAAACCCCAGGCCGTACTTGGGAGGAAATAGATGGGCAGGGAGTGCGTTCCACATTTTCCCGGTTCTGTGAATAAAGGACCTACAGAGCCGGTTGGTGCGTGGTAGGTCGATTGAATAGGGGTGCATCCCCTGCCCAGTACGCGTAGTGCGGCTGGAATGGGGACGGCGGAATCGCTTATTATTACATAAACTTGAAACTAATTGTTGCTGATTTGACTTTCATTCAGTTCGGTGGTACCAATCCGACCGGACGGATTAAACCCTGCCACCTAGTAAGATAATGAGGGTAGGGATCTACAGTTTTATATGCGAGTTCCGCTCAAATCAATGGTTTAAGAAGTTTACACAATCTGTTTTTTGCGTTTTCACCATGTTTTCACCGTTTTTTTTTAGATGATACTGTATTCAATATCCAAAGAGTTTGTATTACGTAAGTATACAAACTCTTTGTCAATATCACAAGCCAAGTGTCAGTTTTGACATTCGTGTTCAAAAAAATTTAAAATACGTCAAAGTCATTCAAAGACAATCAATTTGACTTTATTGAAGTTAGCCATCAAACAGTAATAAATAGGCCTTTTAGACTAAACAGACTCAAAAATGTATTTTCGAAAGTGTTCGCCAAGCAAAAACTGTGTTTTTTAAAAGCGATTTCAAACTTTTAACAAAATCATAGGTATTGAATGTGTTGCTATGAAGAAACTATATGTGAAGATGATATAAAGGTAAATTTAACTCAAATTAATAGGTATTGCATTGCAACGAGGTACTATGTTTTACTAGAGCTCTCACTCGGGCAACGGGCATTGCTCCGCCGAGTTGAGGCACAATTTACGAATTGGGGCACATCGAAACTAGTACCGAGCACCATAGTATAAAGTCAACTATCACCACCATTCTAAAAGGCCGCCAAGATGGCCGCGACCACGCACGCGCCTTCCTACCACTAACATTCGAATAAGGCAACGGCGAGATCTTGCGGTAGGAACATACTGACGATTGACAGAACGAACACTGAGCTGTCAAATGCAACTATACGCAATGTTGAGGGTAGGCAGAAAACGGGTTTGACACCTGACAGCTCTGGCTGATCCTGCGCCTCCTCCTACGCTCCTTTCGGAAACACTCGGGTTGACTCGGCTCGAAAGCGAACCAACAGAAGCCGATATTCGTTTGGTCGCTTATGTAATTTGCTGGCTCAGTGGTAAGAGTGTAGGGTTGGTTTATTTTTTCGATATCGACCATGGGTTCGTTTCCCTCAAAAGAAATTTTTTTTTTAAAGCAATGTTATATACAGGGTCATTTTTTATTAAGTGAAGTCCCTTAAATGGTAGGTCCTATATCTGAAATGGATCACGTTTATGATGTTAATTTTATTTTACGTACTTAAAGTTCGATTTTTTTCTGGACATGCCACATAGTAGTGCCCATGCATACTAATACACCCTGAAAATTTCAACAAAATCGGTCCAGTACTTTCAGAGTTATTACAAATGAAAAAAAAAATACATTTACGTGCGCACATCGCATCATTCGCGCGGGACAGCTGTGTGGTCGTTGACCCGTGCGAATCAAAAAGTAGGTCAACGCCGCACGCGCCAGCCCTTAACCCCGGTTATTTATTTTAAACCACCAAAAAACATCACTAATACATACCACACAACATCACTCATACCACGCATTCCTCCTTGTCAACCCGAGTGTTTCCGAAAGGAGCCTAGGAGGAGGCGCAGGATCCGCCAGAGCTGCCAGGTGGCTCACCGAGCAGAAAACTATGCGTTTCACCTGCGTTCCACACCTCTCCGCTGTCACAGCAGAATGTAAGGCCTCGTGCACACGTTGTACTCCAATCAATAAAGCATTTCCACTCGACGTAATTCCTCTGTCGCTGAATCTTTGCAGTGTGATAAAGTAGGGTTTAAAATACACGTTTGACAAATTATCTAGGATTTTTTATGTTTGGAAGTTAGGTATTTATACCTAAAGATGAAAATCGCTTATAACTGCTGGTGAAAAATTGCTCCGTCCGAAGTTCCTTCCGTATATGATATTATATATTAATAAGAGTATATATATAACATTATCTATGAAAATTTCGATTTCGAATAGGCAGAAATTTGAAAATACCTATTTTGTATCACAACTTCTTCAGAAAAATTGCTCTGTCAATTTTTATTTTATTATATGTCTTAATTTATTTATATATATCGCTTTAGACAAGTATCTAGGAAATTTTCCTTATCGATCACACCTTTACAGATTTTCGGCAATAATTCGCTGTGAAAAATTGCTCTGTCCAAAATTCTTTCGGAATATGATATTATATATTAATAAGAGTATATATATAACATTATCTAGGAAAATTTCGATTTCGAACAGGCAGAAATTTGAAAATACCTATAAAAATTACTCTGTCAATTTTTATTTTTTTTCATCTCCTAATTTCTTTAAATATATCGCTTTTCATAATTATCTAGGAAATTTTCCTTATCGATCACACCTTTACATATTTTTGGCAATAACCCAAGCACTGTGAAAAATTGCTTCGTCTGTTTTTATTAACTTATTAGACACAGAACATCAAAATATAATATAATTGTATATTATCCAATAAAATTTCTCCATTAAACATGAACTTTCGAGTAGTTTCGAGTATCGCAATATAATAAAACAACGTTTAAAAAGCGCGCGCTCGCACTACACTGAACTCGGGGTGCGGGAGGGCTGCGGGGAGTGGGGAAGAATAAGCCCGCCCGCCCGCGCGCCAGCAGCTCATCGTCCCGCACCGCGACCGACGAGACGACACGCGAGCGTCGTCGATGCTCGCGGCTCGCTATTCCGCCCGCCACCTCTGTCGTCCCACTACAACGCCGCTCCGCCGCGCCGTCTTGCCGCCTATGGAACGAAAATGTAGGGCCTATCTATATAGTATTAGGAACTTTTAAAATTTAACTTTCGTTCTGTAATTTAATTTGTATGACAGTATGTCGAAACAACTTATTAAACATATTTCATGCACGTACAGTCTGTATGTAAATAAAGTGTATACATTTTTGTAAAAAAACGATTTAAAAAATTAAAAACCGCCTTCAAAAATGTATGAAATAAAAAAAAATCGAACCCTAGAGTTGAAGGCGGTCGGTTATTTTTGCTTGCACCGCCTTCAACTCTAGGGTTCGATTTTTTTTATTTCATACATTTTTGAAGGCGGTTTTTATATTTTTTTTAATAGTTTTTTATTTCAGTTTTTTTAGTAATTTTTTGCTATTAATGTACTCGGCGGAATCGCTCGGCTTTTGGCTTCGCGAATCCGCCTCGCTTTCCAATCCGATCTTGATGAAATTGAAATGGGACCACGCGGAAAGCACCAGCTTTCAAATAAAAAAATAATCATCACAATCGGTTCACTTGGGGACGGAGTCGCGTGTGTCCGCCTGTAAGTATCTACAGGTCGCACTCAGACGACGCGGGGACAGCTCGATTGTTCGAGCACTTGAGTAGAGCGGCAGATGAAGTGCATGTAGTTTCCCTATATATATATATATCCGCGGATATGGTTCTGCTTGGGGATTTTAATGCCCATCACGAGGAGTGGCTGGGCTCCGGGAGAACTGACTTCGAGGGGAGAGCCGCCTACGACTTCGCCCTGACGCATGACTTGCCTCAACTGATAGACCAACCTACCAAAGTGCCAGACATGGACGGTCATGCACCCTCTCTGCTGGATCTTCTGCTGACGACGAACCCTGCTGGATACAAAGTCACAGTGAGCACTCCTCTTGGCTTCTCTGACCACTGTTTAGTGGGGTCCACGGTGCCATTTTTGCCTCCTTAGTCTCGTACTGGAGGAATGCGTCCAATTTGGCACTACGTGTCAGCGGATTGGGACGGGATGCGAGAATACATCACATCCTACCCATGGAGAGAGCTATGCTTCAGTTCGGATGATCTACACCTCGGATGATCTACACCTTGGCTACGGCATTGGCGCATTCCGGCAGAATGCGCCAATGCCGTAGCCGAGGTGGTTCTGGGGGGAATGGAGATGTTCATTCCCAGCGCCCTCGTGCGCCTCGGTGGTAAAAGCCAGGCCTGGTACAGCCGCGACTGTGGTGAAGCTGTCGCAGCTAATGGCGCAGCTTATCGTGCATGGTCGTGCGCTCGTACCAGACGCGATCCTAATGTATCCGAACTGAAGAAAGAATACAACCGCCTCTCCAGATCCTGCAAGAGGGCTATCGTCAGGGCCAAATTCGAGCATATCGGCAGAGTTGGTGATAGGCTGAACCAGCACCCAACTGGGAGCCGTGAGTTTTGGTCTCTCGACAAAATCTGTCGTATCGATTTTCTACCGCTCCTCCCTTCCACCTCTACAGTGTCCTGGGGGCTCACTTGCCCACTCCGCAAATGTAAATGCTCTCTTTGCGTAGAACTCCACCCTGGACGATGGGGTGCCATCCCCCCATCCATAACTAGGTGTGAGAACTCCATGCCGGAAGTACAGTTCCGACCACGAACTGTGCGGGCGGAGCTTATCTCCCTAGACACCAGGAAGGCGAGTGGGCCGGATATGATTCCTGCATTGGTGCTGAAACGGTGTGAATTGGTCTCGATATTGCCAAGGCATTCGAATGGGTTTGGCACAAATCGCTTCTGGGCTAGCTTCCGTCGTACGGAATTCCTTCTGGCCTCTGCGACTGGGTCGCCGACTTCCTACATGGGCGTAGCATTCAGGTCCTAGTGGACGGTTGCTCTTCGGACGCCCTGTCAGTGAATGCCGGCGTACCGCAGGGATCTGTGTTGTCTTGTCACCAACACTGTTTCTTCTGCATATCAATGACATGCTGCCACTCGGCAACATAAATTGTTATGCGGATGACAGTACAGCACATGGATCCTATACCAGTGACCCTTCAGTCAGACGGGATGTTGTGGATGAAGAGGCGAAGACTTGTGTCTGATCTCAAACAAACGCTTCGGTCTATTTCCGAATGGGGCCGCTGTACGCAACAGTCGTTCTCACCCCGTGGTGTTAGTGGGTGGACTGTAGTTGGGTGGGGGTGCGACTGTGCACATGCAGTATCACGCCGTCACCGCAGCGGTACTCATATTCTGGGTTTGATAGTTTCATAAGGGGTGAAATAGGGTAAATAAGAGACGATTGGGACTTTTACAAGTTTCCCCGAGGCTGGTTTACGCGGCGGCGACGGGTGTTGTCTACTGTTATCTATCAGTCAGTTCAGATCTTATTTTGCGCTTCGTGATAGGATTAGTTTGGCGTAGCGTCTGGATCCGTCTGGCTGACTTCAGAAATTCGCTTAGGTGTCGGGCTCCGTCTGGATGGCGTCGGGGAACGCAGGGCAGTATCGGGCTCCATCGGGATGGCGTCGGGGGACGTTGGGCAGTGTCGGGCTCCTTCCGAGCTGCGTCGGGATTCGTCGGACTGGCTTCGAGGCTCGCTTAGATGTCAGACCGCGTCTGGATGGCGTCGGGGGAACGCAGGGGCAGTGTCGGACTCCTTCTGAGCCGCGTCGGGATTCGTCGGGCTGGTTTCGGAGCTCGCTTAGATGTCGGACTGCGTCTGGATGGCGTCGGGGGAACGCAGGGCAGTGTCGGACTCCTTCTGAGCAGCGTCGGGATTCGTCAGACTGGTTTCAGAGCTCGCTTAGATGTCGGACTGCGTCTGGGTGGCGTCGGGGGAACGCAGGGCAGTGTCGGACTCCTTCTGAGCAGCGTCGGGATTCGTCGGACTAGCTTTGAGGCTTACTTGGATGTCGGGCTCCGTCTGTATTGTGTCGGGGAACCCCAGGGCAGTGTCGGGCTCTTTCTTAGCAGCGTCGGGATTCGTCGGACTAGCTTCCGAGCTCACTTAGATGTCGGACTCCGTCTGAATGGCGTCGTGGGAACGCAGGGCAATGTTGGACTCCTTCTGAGCAGCTTCGGGATTCGTCGGACTAGCTTCCGAGCTCACGTAGATGTCGGACTGCGTCTGGATGGCGTCGGGGGAACACAGGGAAATGTTGGACTCCTTCTGAGCAGCGTCGGGATTCGTCGGACTAGCTTCGAGGTGTAGCGCAAAGTGTGTGGTGGTGTGGTACCTCCTACCTGGATGTTGATGTCTCCGCCCGCAGCCGCACCTTCGATAGCTCGGTCCTTCAGGTGGTGGTCGTCGATCGGCACGGAAACGTCCCGGTGTCCGAGGATCTGCTGGGCCCAGCTACGCACACACTTCGGAAACTACACTCACTATACTTATGCCGTATTAGGTCGCAACAAGCCCTGAGAGCCCGCGCCGCGCTCGATCAGGGTGGATTTTATCTTTTCCAGAGCAAAATGTTTGAACAAAACCGCCCGCTCCCGCTTGTATTTTCGGACGTGTCAGATCACAACAGTCCGTCGCCTAGGCAACCGGACTCTTCTCCTTTCCGCCAGGAGGCGCTGTGTGCTTCTTGCATGAAGACCGCTGCAGGTAGAGTCTTGAGGCGAAGAGAATGGAGGAACGTTTTTTTTTTATTTTTTTTTATTGAAAGCGCGACATATGGCACCGAGCCACCCATAAGGTGTCTAACGACGCCCATGGACATTCGGTCGTATGCGGGGGTTGCGAATGCCATGCCGGCCTGACAGGTGCCCATTCACGCCCCTCTTTAAGGACCCGAGACTGTACTTGGGGGGAAATATATGAGCAGGGAGAGCATTCCAGAGTTTACCGGTTCTGTAGAGGAATGATCTGCAGAATCGATTAGTACGCATCCGCGGTAAGTCCAGCGTATAGGGATGCAATCCCTGCCCAGTTCATGTGGTGCGGAGATGGAAAGGGGACGGCGGGATTGCGTTAAACAGCTCCTCCGAGTACTCCCCATGGAATAAGCGATAGAACACACTTAGGGAGCCGACATCCCTACGGTGTTGCAGTGGTTTTAGATCGCGGGACACTGCGGGGTCACCCACTAGTCGCACGGCTCGACGCTGGATCGAGTCCAGAGGCGCAAGCTGGTATTTGGCAGAGCCATCCCACAGGTGCGAGCAGTACTCCAAGCAGGACCTGATCTGCGATTTATACAAAAGCAGCCTTTGGTCCGGCGTGAAGTACCGTCGCACCTTATTGAGTACGCCCAGCTTTTTAGAAGCCAGCTTGGCCTTCCCCTCGATATGGCGACGAAAGTTCAAGTCGTGCGACAGTTCGACTCCGAGGACCCCGAGGTGTTCGCTTAATTTAAGCGACGTGCCTTGGAATGAAGGAGCCGGTGTGAACGCCGCTCTCTTCGCACTTAACGCGCAAACTTGTGTCTTGGAAGCGTTGAACTCGACCAAATTGCTACGGCCCCATTCGGAAATAGAGCCGAGTGTGTGTTCGAGCTCAGACACAAGTCTTCGCCTCTTCTCATCCACAATATCCCGACTGGCTGAAGAGTGACTGGTGTAGGATCCGTGTGCCGTACTGTCATCCGCATAACAATGTATGTTGCCCAGAGA
The DNA here is from genome assembly GCA_946902875.1 of Nematopogon swammerdamellus. NCBI lineage: Eukaryota > Metazoa > Arthropoda > Insecta > Lepidoptera > Adelidae > Nematopogon > Nematopogon swammerdamellus. The sequence continues at coordinate 2,208,677 of OX336362.1, forward strand.
CAGCATATCATTGATATGCAGAAGAAACAGCGTGGGTGACAACACAGATCCTTGTGGTACGCCGGCGTTCACTGACATGGCGTCCGACGAGCAACCGTCCACTAGGACCTGAATGCTACGCCCATGTAGGAAGTCGGCGACCCAGTCACAGAGGCCAGAAGGAAGTCCGTAAGCCGGCAATTTGCCCAAGAGCGACTTGTGCCAAAGCCGATCAAATGCCTTGGCAATATCAAGGCCAATTGCCAAGTATTTTTCATTTCATTTTTCATTTATTCATTTCCATCTTAGGTACCATCGGTACACTTGAGTTCGTCACATTTTAGTTTACCAAATTTACAATTGAAACTGTCTGGGTCTAGCCATGGTAAGGGACTAATAATTAGCAATAATATAGGTACATAACTAAAAATTATAAGAATACAGAGAAAAAAAAACTGTTTTGTGCATGAAAGGCAATTAAAACTAGAGCTAAATTAAAATACTTCGCATCAATAGAATTGTTAAAGGTTAAAAATTCAATTATGTCAATATAAAAAAATATAAAATAAAAATAAAATTAAAATAAATTAATATTCAAAATTAAAATAGGTAGCATCAATTCACCATGACCGTCAAGCGATTCCCCCCAAAGGTGAGTGACGTACGCTAGGAGATCACCAGCAGATCGTTTTGGCCGGAAGCCGTATTGCCGATCGCTGATGAGGTCATTCGTCTCCAGGTACTTCATGAGCTGCGTATTGATAATGCGCTCCATCACCTTACAGAAAAGGGAGGTAATCGCTATAGGTCGGTAGTTTGACGGGTTTGAGCGGTCACCCTTTTTAGGGACCGCTTGCAAAAACGCAGATTTCCAGGCCGCCGGCACACGGCAATTGGAGTAGGAGAGACGGAATAGGCGCGTCAGCACTGGGGCCAGCTCGGGAGCACACCTTTTTAACACCAATGCAGGAATCCTATCCGGCCCACTCGCCTTCCTGACGTCTAGGGAGAGAAGTTCCGCCCGTACAGTCCGTTGTCGAAACTGCACTTCCGACATGGAGTTCTCACACCTAGGTATGGATGGGGGAGTGGCACCCCCATCGTCCAGGTTGGAGTTCCCCGCAAAGAGAGATACCAGTAAGTCGGCTTTCTTCTTTGCGGAGTGGACAAGTGAGCCTCCAGGACACTGCAGAGGTGGAAGAGAGGAGCGGCAGAAATTTGACTCGACATATTTAGCGAGAGACCAGAACTCACGGCTCCCAGTTGGGTGCTGGTTCAGTCTATCGCCGATTCTGCCGATGTGGTCAAATTTGGCCCTGGCAATAACCTTTTTGCAGGATCTGGAGAGGCGGTTGTATTCCTTCTTCAGTTAGTATGCGTTCGGATCACGTCCGGCACGAGCGCGCGACCATGCCCGATAAGCTGCGCATTTAGCTGCGACAGCATCAGCACAGTCGCGGCTGTACCATGGTTGGCTTTTACCACCGAGGTAGACAGAGGCGCTGCGAATAAACCATTCCATTGCCCCCAGAACCACCTCGGCAACGGTATTAGCGCATTGCGACGGATCGCCCGAACTGAAGCAGATCTCTCTCCAAGGGTAGGATGCGAAGTGTTCTCGCATCCCATCCCAATCTGCTGACGCGTAGTGCCAAATTCGACGCGTTCCTCCAGTACGGGACTGAGGAGGCGAAGATGGCACCGTGGACCATACTAAACAATGATCAGAGGAACCCAGCGGGGCTCTCACTGCGACCTTATATCCAGTGGGGTTCGTTGTCAGCAGAAGATCCAGCAGAGAGGGTTCATGACCGTCTATATCTGGCAGCCTGGTGGGCTGGTTGGTTGGTGAGTTGAGACAGGTCATGCGTCAGGGCGAAGTCGTAGGCGGCTCTCCCCGCAAAGTCAGTTCTCCTGGAGCCTAGCCATGCCTCGTGATGGGCATTGAAGTCTCCAAGAAGAACCAAATCCGCGGTAGGGAACCGCTCTTGGACTTTGTCTGCCGCTCCACTCAGGTACTAAAATAACCGAGCTGTCTCTGCATCACCAGAGTGCGACCTGTACAGACAGGCGTACATCCGCGAGACCGTTCCCAGATCCTCGTGGACCCAAAGTACTGATAGCTCGGAGTCCTCAAGGCAGCGCAGGCGACGACAGCAAATATCTGTCCTGACAAACAAGCAAACCCCGGCTCGCGACCGGAAGGCTTCTTCCAGGGTGTAGCCGGGGTAGTGCAGGTCGATATATTTGTGATTCCGTCAGGAAAAGCAAGGCCGGCTTCTTCGTCTCCAGGTGGTGATGGACGGCATTCAAATTGGTATGCAACCCCGGCACGTTGGTCGAGTCAACGCTAAATAGTGGTGTAAGGGTGTGCACCGCTGATTGAACCTTTTTTTCCTTTTTTTTCGCTGCCATGATTTTTGTAAGAGGGAGGGAAAGAGCATGAAAGGGTGGCTGTGGTGATTCACGGGCAAAGCGTGGACCCTAGCTTCATCGCTTACTACTCAGGTTAGTGTTGCGCCGACACGGAAGACGGAAAGGCCCCCGGTCCCCCCCGGAAGTGGCCGCCGGAACCCCTACTCCGGTCACCAACCGGCACGACGGACCACTCCGGGATTATGCGCCGTTGACCGGGGCAGCCTCTCGCGTTGGTTAGACGCGATTGGGCTCCTGTACTACCCGGCGGGCGGCCAGCGGAATAACCGTTTAACCGGGTCTCCCTGTCAACCGTGTCGATGCGTCACCTCTGAACAGCGAATCCGCGTCGGGATCACTGGCCTACTCCTCACCACAGCCAACCCCACCTGCTACTGGGTCCCCGGGAAGTACACCGGAACACAGCGAACTGTTATGCCGGTGTAATTGTTTCTCCCGGGGTGTGGTGGCGAACCCAGCCGATCCGAAGATCTCCCACACGCTGATTGCTGTTCATTTGGCACCACCCAGGAGGCACGTGTGACTTTTATATCGGATTTCTATTATTAATAATTTTAATTTTAATAGGATTCATTTATTATGTTTCATATTATTTTATTTTCTAAATAGAAAAATTTTAAAATGTGTGAATGTTAGTTTGTGACTTGTATATGTTATACAAATAAATATTCTATTCTATTCTATCTTCAATGGTTACGTTAGGCGGCGCGGCGTAGGCACCTGCTTGGACGACGACGTCGAACTACACTCTGACGATATGTCGCGATCACTACGTAGTAGGTACATTGAACCACGTCGAAAACAGCAATTTACTTTACTTCGCGGTCGTGAACTGACACATTCGTCGCGGTAGTGAACTGAACTTAACTTATTTATTATTAGGCGTTCTGTTTCATAGAACGTAGACATGTTTGATTTTATTTTTAGAAAAAGAACTCTTATTTCCAATGAAATAAGACTCACTATAGGTCCCCAAAGGCAAACCAACCACATAAATTGATTCCATTTTTGCAATATACCGTTTGTTTTTATTATAAATGCCAAAAAGAACCACATAAATTGGTTCCACTTTGCGATATACAGTTTGTTTTTATTATATAATGCCAAAAAGTACCAGATATCTTGGCTCTGTTTTGATAAATACTTTTAGCGTACTTCATTAAAAACAAAAAAGTCCATCTCGCTTGGATCTTTTACGCAAAAAAAAAATCTGACCAGTTAGCTAGTACCAAGTAGCATAATTCTTTTCTGCTGTTGCGATATACCTCAATTGGGCGGACGAATGTGTAGAAATTAGTATATACCAAGTAGCCTGCCTGGGTCTTTTCTGCAAAAAATAGAGGGTTGATTAGCTCTCGATTGGTATATTTAACTCATTTTAACCAATTTGTGGGTTGGTGCCTTTTGGCATTTATATGGTCAATTTTCTGAAGAAGTTGTGATACAAAATAGGTATTTTCAAATTTCTGCCTATTCGAAATCGAAATTTTCCTAGATAATGTTGTATGTATACTCTTATTAATATATAATATCATATTCCGAAGGAATTTCGGACGGAGCAATTTTTCACAGCGAATTATTGCCGAAAATCTGTAAAGGTGTGATCGATATGGAAAATTTCCTAGATAATTGTCAAAAGCGATATATTTAAATAAATTAAGACATATAAAAAAATTAAAATTGACAGGGCAATTTTTCTGAAGAAGTTGTGATACAAAATAGATATTTTCAAATTTCTGCCTATTCGAAATCGAAATTTTCCTAGATAATGTTAATATTTACTCTTATTAATATATAATATCATATACCGAAGGAATTTCGGACGGAGCAATTTTTCATCAGCAGTTATAAGCGATTTTCATTTTTAGGCATTCATTCATTTTAATACCTAACTTCCAAACATCAAAAATCCTAGATAATTTGTCAAACGTATATTTTAAACACTACTCTATCACACTGCAAAGTTTCAGCGACAGAGGAATTAGTCCGAAGAGCCCATACAAGGAATTTCCTCGTTTCCTGGACTATTGACCAAGTAAGAGAACACTTACACTTATATTTTAGCTTTATTTCGTTCTAACTAACGTTTTATATGTAATCCGGGATGGGTGGATGAGTCGGAGGGGCCATAGCACATTTTTGGTTTATTTATTCTTTACTAATGACGTATTGCGCCGAACCCCTCTTGAAGGACCCGAGACAGCACTTGTAGAAAAAAAACTGTTTTAATAAACATTGAACCGTCTTAAAAAAAAACTACTTCTTAGAACTAAACCGGCCAAGTGCGAATCGAACTCGCGCACCGAGGGTTCCGTATCACCATGTCATGGTTAGCGCCACTCACGCCATCTATGTAGGTATAAGTTAAAATGCTTCATACTCTTTTCGATAGATGGCGCGCATACACTTTTTGGTTTCTTGTACAGGGACCGCCGTGAATTTTTACTTTTTCTTATTTTTATTATTTGCTGTTATATCGGCCATAACCATCATAACAAACAACACATATTCTGCGAAAGACGATTTTGTATGGAGATTTTTTTTTTATGGAAACGCTACATCTCCTACAACATCCGTGATGTCAGCCCATAACACCAGGTGAACTAGGTGCCATGTCAGTGCTTCCCTTCGGTCGTGCCGGCTACACTGAACTGGACGGAAAACCCAAACTATTTACATAGCCGTTTCGAACGACGTTTCATTCAGTGCGGTGGTATCAACCCGGGCGGGTTGAACCCTACCACCTAGTAACATGAGAAGGGATTCATATCCCTTAGTCGCCTTTTACGACATACACGGGGAGAGATTCAGTGGGGCTATTCTTTTAAAGTACCGGCCCCACACAGTACAAATCGGTGATCAAAACTGTTTGTTTGCAGCCGCAGAATGGCTCAATACAGCGGCGGGGAGTGCCCTGCTGCCGGGGTAGATCTGATAGATCTGGACGACTACATAAAGAGTCCAGTGTTCCAGCTGGCCAATCAGCAGCGCGCATGCGTCATCGACGTCGGCTCTTGCGACAATCGGTTAGATTTATTATATTTTATTATATTTATAAGCGACTAAGGGGAAGGCTACACGCTCAATAAATACTGATGGATCACAGTATTTATTGAGCGATCCGTCAAAACTCAAAACACTAGCAAAAACTATCAGTAAATACCACGATATGTGGTATTTACTGATGGATCACAGTATTTATTGAGCGATCCGTCAAAACTCAAAACACTAGCAAAAACTATCAGTAAATACCACGATATGTGGTATTTACTGATGGATCACAGTATTTATTGAGCGATCCGACAAAACTCAAAACACTAGCAAAAACTATCAGTAAATACCACGATATGTGGTATTTACTGATGGATCACAGTATTTATTGAGCGATCCGTCAAAACACTAGCAAAAACTATCAGTAAATACCACGATATGTGGTATTTATTGATGGATCACAGTATTTATTGAGCGATCCGTCAAAACACTAGCAAAAGCTATCAGTAAATACCACGATATGTGGTATTTACTGATGGATCACAGTATTTATTGAGCGATCTGTCAAAACTCAAAACACTAGCAAAAACTATCAGTAAATACCACGATATGTGGTATTTACTGATGGATCACAGTATTTATTGAGCGTGTAGCCTTCCCCTAAGGGATATGACTCCCTTCTTATATTACTAGGTGGTAGGGTTTAACCCGCCCGGGTTGGTTCCACCGCACTGCATGAAAGGTCTGTCGAAACGGCTATGTAAATAGTTTGTGTTTTCCGTCCAGTTCAGTGTAGCCGGCACGACCGAAGGGAAGCACTTACGTGGCACCAAGTTCATCAGGTGCTATGGGCTGACATCACGGATGTTGTAGGTGATGTAGCCAACCGTGTCAGTTTCCATAAAAAAAATGCACAAACGACACACCCTTGTGACGTCTGGTCCATGGCGAGAACCGTATGTTTTTTTTTAATGGAAACTCACATATTATATATATGTGACGGTCGGCATTCAACCTGTTAAATTACAAATTTAAAAACGTAGTTAAAAAGTTACTTATAAAGCAGTCGGGGGACCGCTAAGTAAATACCCGCGCAGCTCAGATTTTTTATATTTTATTTACTTAGCGGTCCCCCGACTCCTTTAAGTAGGTAAGTAAAACGGAAATTATTTTTGACTTTGTACCTGGTGAGGCCGGTGCTTAAAAATAATAGCCCCACTGCATCTCTCCCCGTGCATGTTGTAAAAGGCGGTTGCTTATCCGTCGTACGGGACCCCGTACGACGGATACGGAACCCTAAAAAACACCGGCGCGGCGCTCAATCTGTTAACTTTTGACTCTTACTTTCAGGCTACCCAGCGACAACATACCGCCTTCGGATTTCAAAAACCAGTTCAATAGAAACTTAGATCGTTATAGCTATGGAAAGTCGCCTCCGCCGCCTGCAAGAAGGTACGATTCTTTAATGAACCTGCTATTTTTAACCCCCGACGCAAAAAAAGCGTTTGAATAATTTTTTTTTTTTTTTTATGGAAACTGACACGGTTGGCTACATCACCTACAACATCCGTGATGTAAGCCCATAACACCGGGTGAACTCGGTGCCACGTCAGTGCTTCCCTTCGGTCGTGCCGGCTACACTGAACTGGACGGAAAACACAAACTATTTACATAGCCGTTTCGACCGACCTTTCATTCAGTGCGGTGGTACCAACCCGGGCGGGTTAAACCCTACCACCTAGTGATATAAGAAGGAATTTATTTAAATGATTGACTCTAAGCTCAATGGAGCATTTTTCGTATTAGATGCATTTGTAAAAAAATGGCGAGGGAAATAACAAAGGCATGCTTGAACGATTTTACCACTGTCTTTTCAACCACATATTTTTAAAGGAATTTATAAGATTAAATTAAAAATAATGTATTCACATTATACCTTGAATCTTTACCTAACTATAGGCATATAAAATTATAGTTAAATGCTTAATTATAGAACCTGCTATTTTTAACCCCCGACGCAAAAAAAGGGGTGTTATAAGTTCACAAGAGAGGGTGTGTGTGTGTGTGTGTAAGGGTGTGTCTTTCTGTGGCATCGTAGCTCCGATTTGGATGCGGTTTTTTTTAAAAGCTGGTTTAATCGGGATGGTTATTAGCTATGTTTGTATTCATAATTCAAGTAATCAAATAATTAAGTAATCAAAAAAATTATTATCCTAAAAAGTTTTTATGCAAATCAAATGCGAGTCGAACTCGCGCACCGAGGGTTCCTTATCGCCATGTCATGGTTAGCGCCACTCACGCCATCTATGGCGTGTTATGAAATGCTTCATATTAGTTAAATGTTAAAATGCTTCATAGTCTATTCGGTAGATGGCGCGCGCGCATACACTTTTTGGTTCCTTCTATGGGAACCCCCGTGAATTTTTTACTTTTCTTATTTTTATTATTTGTTGTTATGTCGGCCATATTAACACAGATTCTGTGAAAATTTCAACGGGCTACCTATTACGGTTCAAGAGATACAGCCCTCGGACAGACAGACATATGACTCCCTATGGGATATGACTCCCTTCTTATATTACTAGGTGGTAGGGTTTATCCCGCCCGGGTTGGTACCACCGCACTGAATGAAACGTCGGTCGAAACGGCTATGTAAATAGTTTGTGTTTTCCGTCCAGTTCAGTGTAGCCGGCACGACCAAAGGGAAGCACTGACGTGGCACCAAGTTCACCCGGTGTTATGGGCTGACATCACGGATGTTGTGGGTGATGTAGCCAACCGTGTCAGTTTCCATAAAAAAAAATAAAAAAAAGACAGATGGACGGACGGACGGACCGACAGACAGACGGCGTAGCCTTTGTAATAGGGTCCCGTACCGGATACGGAACCCTAATATAACAATGACAAATAATGACAAGGGCTGTAAAGAGTACAGAACCAGATAAAAGACAAAAAAACAATTAAACTGTCTTATTCTTATAGACTAACTACCTACCACTACTATTTACCTAATACTACTACATACGTACATACATATCACACACGCTGAACCCCGACAATCGTGGTAAGCAGAGTAAGCGGCGGGTGGCCGAGTGGTTTGGGCATCGGCTTCTCATGCGAGAGGTCCGCGGTTCGAATCCCGACGGCGTGTACCAATGAGTTTTTTCTGATGAAAAAATTTACGTGCGTAAAATCACACCTGCTGCTTCACCGTTCGGAATCGGTGTAAAACTGTAGGTCCCTTCCCTTGCCCCTTACTAGGTGGTAGGCTCAATTTGTAGCCGACTGGGTTGGTACCACCGTACTGGATGTAAGATGGCCGCATAGCAACCTCGGTTGCGTTCTCCTCTAGTCCAATATAGCCAGCAATCCAGGAAAGTCTCCGGTATGGCACCTACCTTCTCGGAGGTGATATTGGCTGGTCGGAGCATGCGCTTTGGCCCCTCCAACTCAGCCACCCATACCGGATTACATAAAAAAAAAAAACGGTGTTGTGCTGCAAGAACTCTGGTAAATTACAGCCACAACACCGACCGCCACGTTTCGCAAAGTACCTATTCGAACCAGATTCAATCGATCAAGCAGAAAGTAACGCACGAAGACCCACCTGCTGCATGACTCGGTGGAAGTACCGCGCCAAGGTGAGAGGTGGCGAGCTTGTCGCCCTTTAGCACGGCATCTTGTCCTTATTCCTTAGTCGCCTTTTTTGACATGCATTGGGAGAGATGCAGTGGGGCTATTCTTTTTAATTACCGGCCCCACACTACTACTATCTACTTAATTTTGCGTTATGGGGGGTACTAGGCAAAACATCCTTTACCTATAACAAAATCCAACGTCTGCTTTCTGTCTGTCTGAGTGTCTGTCTGTCCGCTTATGAGGTTAGCAGTGAAGTGAAATATGAGAGCGGGCGGAGCCGCGGGCACAGCTAGTTATATCATATTATCCTAACTAGCAATATTTAATTAGATATAACTATAATTTATATGTTTATAGTTAGGTAAAGATTCATGAAGGTTTAATGTGAATACATTATTATAATGTAATCTTCTAAATTCTCTGAAAAATAAGTGGGTGAAAAGCAACGACATTCTACTTTTTAATTCGTTGGTGAAAAGTAGTAAAAACGTTCGAAAATGTTCAAATCTACCCTCGTTACAACTACGTCCATACAAAAAACTCTCGCGCACGGCAACGGCCCAACATTTTGAATGTTCAAAGATAGTTCAGTGAAAAACCATTTATTCTGTAAGCGTTTGAATTTAAATAAATGATGATTGACTCTAAGCTCAATGGAGCATTTTTCGTATTCGATGCATTTGTAAAAAATGCCGAGGGAAATAACAAAGACATGACTTGAAATATGGGTATGGTTAGGGAAATACGAAGTGCTTTTGCCTAGTACCCCCTCCCCCCCCCCCCCCCCCCCCCTTAGTTATTTAATGTAGTGTCACTATACTTGTCAATGGCGTTTGCTTTCCAGATGCGCCGGCGGCGACCGGAAGGTGCCGAACTCCGACTACAACGCTCCGTACAACCGGAAGCAGGATAATTTCCGGACATCCGGAGAGAGCGAGTCCTCTTACACATTCCAGGAGAGCGGCGTGTCCAGGGGCCATAAGCAGTATTCGTTAGGTGAGGCCGAGTTTTGAGCTCGCGGCTAAAGAAAGAAAGAAAGAAAGAAAGAAAGAAAGAAAGACAGAAAGAAAGAAAGAAAGACAGAAAGAAAGAAAGAAAGAAAGAAAGAAGAAAGAAAAACTGCTCACACCTGTCCTGTGGGATGGCTCTGCCAAATACCAGCTTGCGCCTCTGGACTCGATCCAGCGTCAAGCCGTCCGACTAGTGGGTGACCCCGAAGTGTCCCGCGATCTAGAACCACTGCAACTTCGCAGGTATGTCGGCTCCCTAAGTGTGTTCTATCGCTTTTTCCATGGGGAGTGCTCGGAGGAGCTGTTTAACGCGATCCCGTCACCTCCGCACCACGCGCACCGGGCAGGGTATGCATCCCTAGTCCCTACACGCTGGCTGGACTTACCTCGGTCGCGTACTAACCGGTTCTGCAGATCTTACCTTTCCCTAACCGGTAAACTCTGGAACGCTCTCCCTGCCCACATATTTCCCTCCAAGTACAGTCTCGGGTCCTTCAATAGGGGCGTGAATGGGCACCTATCAGGCCGGCATGGCATTCGAAACCCCCGCATACGACCGAATGTCCATGGGCGTCGTTAGACACCTTATGGGTGGCTCGGCGCCACATGTATCGCTTCCTATAAGAAAAAAAAGAAAGACAAAAAGAAAGAAAGAAAGAAAGAAAGAAAGAAAGAAAGAAAGAAAGAAAGAAAGAAAGAAGGAAAGAAAAAATAGAAAAATAAATAAAAAATGCATCTTGTGTCTGAAATAAATATATAAAACAAAAATCTAAATAATAATATTTGTTCACCAATGAATTCCCCACTATTCTTGTAACGAATTCCTATTTTTCTTCATTCGCGAATACGAATGCGAATACGAATATTCCAAAATGATATTCGCGAATACGAATACGAATATTGAAAAATTGTAAATGAAATTTTATATCCAAAGGAAAAAATCAATAAAATTTTCTGTTATAAATGTATATCTACCTTAATTTTTATGTTAATTTAATGTTTTTCTCTGTTTTTGATTACTTGACACTGCATTTTGAAAAAAAAAAATTAAACGCAATTAGTGCGTTACAAAAGATTTATAATTTTATTTAATAATCAAACTTTAGGAGTGGCAAATTATACTTAAGGAATAACAGTTTTCCATAAAAAAAAAGCTTAACCCCACTGCTCACACTGCGCACCCATTGGTTTGCGCGTATACGCCACACCCAAAGAGTTTGTATTACGTCGCTGCTGTAATACAAGCTCTTTGGCCACACCTACCAATATTTTTGCGCCTCACTCTTTCATTAGTAAAACACGCGAAGTAATATATTCGATAAATATTCGGTATCTTACAACCGAATACGAATACAGATACGAACATTAAAAACGAACCGAATATTCGGAATTTCGAATGCGAATACGGATATTCTTTACAACCCTAATCCCCACAGATTCGGGCGTGTCCGACGGCGGTCGTTGCCGCCGACACAGACGTTCGGGCTTCCACTCCAACGTGGACTTCTACGAGACCAGACGGCGGAAAGACCTGGAGCGCAGCGGCCACAAGCTGAGGACGAGAAGGACCTTGGACGAAGTCAGCCCACATCATCGGTCGGGGGCTCTTATTCTGGACACTTTGAAACTTCAGCAGGTTGGTTTGTGAATGTCGAATGAATTTTTTTTTAAACTGACACTGTTGGCTACATCACCTACAACATCCGCGATGTCAGCACATAAAAACCGGGTGAACTGGGTGCCGTGTCAGTGCTTCCCTTCATTTCATGTCGGCTACACTGAACTGAACACACTACGGACGGAACACATTTACATAGCCGTTTCGACCGACGTTTCAGTCAGTGCGGTGGTAATAACCCGGGCGAGATAAACCTTACCACCTAGTAAGGTAAGAAGGGGGTCCTACAGTTTTACGTGGAATCCGAACCACGGTCAGCCTCCAACCGTCGAGCGGTCACCCATCCAAGTAGTGACCGCGCTCAGGGTTGCTTAACAACGTCAAGCGTCTCGAAAATTAGAGATCCTCCACCGATGTCGGCGATTTTTCACGCCGGTCCAACTGCTTACACTCTATAAAGCACAAGTAAGACCGGTGATGGAATATTGCAGTCATCTTTGGGAGTGTTCCCCTGAGTACCTTCTTTCAGCCTTGGATTCTATTCAGCGACGAGCCATTTGCCTCATTGGTGTACTCACAAAGGACCTTCAACTTTTAAAGCACATATGTATCGTTGGGTCATTGAGCCTGTTTCATCGGTACTACTTTGGCCGCTGCTCTGACGAAATTGCTTCCCTTTGGGTGGTACACTTCTTTCTTGTGATTCGATTCAGACGCAGTGTGACAACAGTGTGTGTGTGGTTTTGTACCGTGTGGGGCCGGTACTTAAAAAGAATAGCCCCACTGCATCTCTACCCGTCGCATGTCGTAAAAGTCGACTAAGGGATAAGGGAATTAGTCAGCCTCGTTAGCTCAGTGGTACGGTCAGTGGATTGTTCTTAAGCAACACTGAGCGCGGTCGGTGCTTGGATGGGTGACCGCTCGACCGTTGGAGGCTAACCGTGGTTCGGATTCCACGTTAAACTGTAGTACCCTTCCTTTCTTACCTTACTAGGTGGTAGGGTTTATCCCGCCCGGGTTGATACCACCGCATTGAACGAAACGTCGGTCGAAACGGCTATGTAAATAGTTCGTGTTTTCCGTCCAGTTCAGTGTAGCCGGCATGAAATGAAGGGAAGCACTGACATGGGACCTAGTTCACCCGGTGCTATGGGCTAACATCACGGTTGTTGTAGGTGATGTAGCCGACCGTGTCAGTTTCAATAATAAAAAATAAAAAAAAACAACGACGTTTCAGGAGAAGATCGACCACTTGGCAGCTCTGTATGAGGAGTGCCTCCAGCCGAAGAGCAAGCCGGCTCGGCCGAGACCAGACTGGCCCAAGCAGAGTTCCAGCTCGGATCTGAGTAGCTCTGTGGCCACCAGGGACGATGCTAGCGGCAGCAGGATCGCCGAACAGGTTTCTCAATACATACATATACAACGTGTCCGAAAACTCAACGTCAAGCGGGAACCAGGGAGTAGGCCAGTTATGATTACCCAGGGAAAAATAGGAAAAAAAAATCGGAGCAATTTGTTTTTTATGATATGAGCATTTTTTGAAAAACGTTTCGTACAACATTTTTAGGTACTACGACTACAAATTTACAAATAAAATTGTAATTTTTTTTTTATTGGTAGCCTAAATATCTCTGCTATTGATCAGTATACCAAATAAAACCAAAATGCCCATAGCTTTATCACAAAAAAATATTAAGTAATATTTCAAAAAATAAAAAACTAATGACTCCGATCTTTTATCTTATTTTTCCCTGGGTAGTCATAAACTGGCCTACTCCCTGGTTCCCGCTTGACTTTGAGTTTTGAGACAACCTGTACATACACAAGCTGTGCCCGCGGCTCCGCCCGCTCTCATATTTGACTTCTCTGCTAACCTCATAAGCCATTTAACGTGATAGTAAGTAGCCTATAGTTGATGGGAAGAATCAAGCTATCCGTAGATATTTTTTTTATTAAAATCAGTTCATTTGTTCTCGAGTTATAAGCGGACAGACAGATAGACAGAAAGCAGACCTTGGATTTTATTAAAGGTAAGTAAGTAAGGATAAGGAAGGATAAGGATATCACACACGCTGAATTCCGACAATCGAGGTGAGCAGAGTAATCGGTGTTGTGCTGCAAGAACCCTGGTAAATTACAGCACAACACCGACCACCCATTCACGTCTCTCTTGAAGGACCCGAGACTGCACTTGGGGGGAAACATGTGGGCAGGGAGAGCGTTCCAGAGTTTACCGGTTCTGTGGAGGAAAGATCTACAGAACCGATTGGTACGCATCCGCGGTAAGTCCGGCGTGTAGGGATGCAATCCCTGCCCAGCCCAGTGCGCGTTGTGCGGAGGTGGAAAGGGAACTGACACGCTTGGCTACATCACCTACAACGACCGTGATGTCAGCCCATAACACCGGGTGAACTAGGTGCCATGTCAGTGCTTCCCCCTTTGATTGTGCCGGCTACACTGAACTGGTCGGAAAACACAAACTATTTAGATAGCCGTTTAGACCGACGTTTCATTCAGTGCGGTGGTACCAACCCGGGCGGGTTAAACCCTACCACCAAGTAAGATTAGAAGGGAAGGGGCCTACAGTTTTTACGAGGAATCCGAACCTCGGTAAGCCTCCAACGGTCAGCGGTCACCCATCCAAGTACTGACCGCACCCAGCGTTGCTTAACATTCAATAGCGACAGTTGACTGTCTGCACCACTGAGCAATCGAGGCTGACAATTTGTTGTTATTGTTTTGACAATTATTGTTACTATTGATCCCAATAATCATTTCCTAAATTTAATGTAGTGTCCGCTACAACAGCCTGTATGATATTTCGCAGGAGAGATGCAGGAGGATGGACGGTAAAGTGAAAACGTACAAGATCATCATGCGCAAGCTGGACGAGCTGAACCGGCACATGGTCAGCAACGTGGCCGGGGAGCCGCGTCAGCAGCAGCGTCAGCGCGGCAGAGCCAGGAGCTCCAGCGAGTCTGTCAGCGTCTCGGATAAGGCTGTCGGCATGGACGCTCCTATAGGCAAGGTAAGACGTACAATATCATCATGCGCAAGCTAGACGAGCTGAACCGGCACATGGTCAGCAACGTGGCCGGGGAGCCGCGTCAGCAGCAGCGTCAGCGCGGCAGAGCCAGGAGCTCCAGCGAGTCTGTCAGCGTCTCGGATAAGGCTGTCGGCATGGACGCTCCTATAGGCAAGGTAAGACGTACAATATCATCATGCGCAAGCTAGACGAGCTGAACCGGCACATGGTCAGCAACGTGGCCGGGGAGCCGCGTCAGCAGCAGCGTCAGCGCGGCAGAGCCAGGAGCTCCAGCGAGTCTGTCAGCGTCTCGGATAAGGCTGTCGGCATGGACGCTCCTATAGGCAAGGTAAGACGTACAATATCATCATGCGCAAGCTAGACGAGCTGAACCGGCACATGGTCAGCAACGTGGCCGGGGAGCCGCGTCAGCAGCAGCGTCAGCGCGGCAGAGCCAAGAGCTCCAGCGAGTCTGTCAGCGTCTCGGATAAGGCTGTCGGCATGGACGCTCCTATAGGCAAGGTAAGACGTACAAGATCATCATGCGCAAGCTGGACGAGCTGAACCGGCACATGGTCAGCAACGTGGCCGGGGAGGCGCGTCAGCAGCGTCAGCGCGGCAGAGCCAAGAGTTCCAGCGATTCTGTCAGCGTCTCGGATAAGGCTGTCGGCATGGACGCTCCTATAGGCAAGGTTGGTGCACAGTTTTTTTGTTTTTTTTATGTAAACCAGCATGGGTGGCTGTGCCGAGGGACCAATGGTGCAGTCGACAGAGCCAAAATCACCTCTCCTCGCGAAACCGCGCTCAGTGAGGCGCCATGCCGGCAGATTTGCGGACTGTTGCTAGGCTGTCTAGCCCGTTAATACGACGCTTGAAGACACCCAGGTTAAAGGATTCAGGAAATACACTCGCCGGAAGACAGTTCCACACTCTAGCGGTGCGACAAAGAAACGATTTAGAGAACCGATGGGTTCTCAAAAGCCTAATGTCAACAACAAAAGTGTGCTGAGTCTCTCTGCGACGAGTCATGCGGAGATAGGACGGGTGGGTGTTGGATAGGAGTTGGTGCTTACGATAGGGTTACCATATTTTTTATTTTTATTGACAGCGCGACATGTGGCGCCGAGCCACCCATAAGGTGTCTAACGACGCCCATGGACATTCGGTCGTGTACGGGGGTTGCGAATGCCATGCCGGCCTGACAGGTGCCCATGCACGCCCCTCTTGAAGGACCCGAGACTGTACTTGGGGGGAAATATACAGGCAGGGAGAGCGTTCCAGAGTTTACCGGTTCTGTAGAGGAAAGATCTGCAGAATCGATTGGTTGGTACGCATCCGCGGTAAGTCCAGCGTGTAGGGATACAATCACTGCCCAGTGCGCGTGGTGCGGAGATGGAAAGGGGACGGCGGGATCGCATTAAACAGCTCCTTCGAGTACTCCCCATGGAATAAGCGATACAACACACTTACCATTGCCACCTTTTTTATTTTTTGAGAAAAACACGTATTTTTTTTTTAGAATGTGTGGAACTAAGCTTGCGATGGCTTCACCGAACATATCCGGGCCCATCGGCCGTAAAGAGGGTGTTAATCGAGGTCGTGACTTCGTGACTAGCGAGTAAAAAAAAATAATTAGAGAATTTATAAGAAGTTTCGTTAGTCTCGGTAGCTCAGTGGTGCGGTCGACTGTTGTTAAGCAACGCTGAGTGCGGTCAGTTTTTGGATGACCGCTCGACCGTTGGAGCCTGACCGCGGTTCGGATTTCACGTTAAACTGTAGGTCCCTTCCCTTCCCTTCTTACCTTACTAGGTGGTAGGGTTCATCCCAACTTTTATTCTCTCTCTCTGTCCCTCCAATAAAGCTTTCTTTGGTACTGCTCAGCGCTAAGACCATTTAGTCGGATGGTATATAGCCTATAGTGTGCCTAAAGAACTACTATTTCCATTGGTGCAAACCGCATCAAAATCTGTTCAGTGGTTCCGGAGTTTACATCAAACATACATTCAGACACGTTCCCTTTTATAAGAAGTAGAGAAAACGACCAACAACCAATGTCTGATTCGATACAAACATTTATTTTCAGATCCACAAGCCAAAGACGGCAGCGGCGCGCACCGAGGCGCGCACGAGATTATCAAAACACGACGGTAATTCATCCACAAACAGCTCCAAGGAGACGTCCTCGAAGCCGAGGCGGAGAAGAAAATCGAAGCTCGGAGGAAGTATCGAACGTTTAGAGATCGCGAAAAAAGATTATCAAAAGTTGTGCAGCGCTGAAGCGTTCGAGAGATTGACCAACGATAGGAGCAACTCATTGAATTCTGTCGAAGTGATGGGAATGAAAAAAATCTACACCGCTTTCGCGAAGAGCGGGTTCGATCCAATGGCTCAACGCAGGTATAGATTCAGATTCAGAATTCGCTCACACACACCACCAGGCCTCACGCACTCTATGTACTTGCGCGCGTTAATTCAGTGGAAATTCGTCAGCCGCGCGAAGCATACCTACACGCTCGCCCACGCAACTGCGCGCAGCTGCAAAGCAATAATCACTTTACACTCGATCGTTTAGGTACATTTTCGCACGCAGCGATTGGCGACGTGAAACAGTAGGCTATTAAAGCCGAAGGTATGGAACTTTTACTATGGAGTGATTTATCTGTAGTAACTATTAAGTCATCTGTAACACCACACACACACACACACACACACACCCTAGTAGGTAAAATATTTTCTGTAATGTTAATTTCTTCCTTAGTTTTGTTTTGTTTAGTTGGTATAGTACCTATCTATTATTGTTTTTGTTTATTCAGTGAAATCTATAATTCGCTTTGTTTTTTTTTATACATCCCGTATCCGGTACGGGACCCTATTACTAAGCCTACGCCGTCAATCTGTCTGTCTGTCTGTCTGTCCGAAGTATCTCTTGAAACGTAATAGGTAACCAGTTTAAATTTTTTACAGAATATGTGTTATTTTATTATGGCCGATATAACAACAAATAAGAAAAAGTAAAAAATTCACGGGGGTCTACTACATCCTCCGCGATGTCAGCCCATGAGACCTTGGTGGGCTACCTGCCTTGTCAGTGCTGATGTCGTGCCGGCTACAATGAACTGGACCGAAAACACGCTCCGTTTCGACCGACTTTTCATTCGGTGCTATGGTGCCAACCCGCCTGGGTTGCCTTAATAGGGTTAAACCCTATTAAGGCAAGAAGGGAAGGGAGGGACCTACAGTTTTACGTGGAATCCGTACCGCGGTCAGCCTCCAACGGTCGAGTGGTCACCCATGTACTGCCCAGGTGTGTTATGTATGAGTTATGATCACGGTTTTCTTTGTTACAGATTACCGCATTCGAGCGAATACAACTTATTTGGAATAAACGATTACAACCTCAACGATCCGATTAGTGTAAGTTTTTAGGGTTCCGTATAACGGAACGTCCTACGGGACAGTATTACTAATCCTACGCCGTCTGTCTGTCTGTCTGTCCGTCCGTCTGTCCGAGAGGGCTGTATCTCTTGAACCGTAATAGGTAGCCCGTTGAAATTTTCACAGAATATGTGTTATTATGGCCGATACAACAACAAATAATATAAGAATAAGAAAAAGTAAAAAATTCACGGTGGTCACCATACAAGAAACTAAAAAGTGTATGCGCGCCATCTACCGAAAAAAGTATGAAGCATTTTAACTAATACATAGATGGCGTGAGTGGCGGTGACCATGACATGGCGATACGGAACCATCGGTGCGCGAGTTCGACTCGCACTTGGCCGGTTTTTCTTATTTTCAAGGAGTACTTGACAACTGACACTTGAGAAGAAAAACATTGCACCTACTTTCAAAAACAACTTCAACTTAAAAGTGTTCGGACCATTGAGTTGAAGGCGGTGAAAAAGCATAAAAGGGGTCCATCTATCAATTTTCATTATAATATGCGCTGCCCCACAGAGCATCAAATACCTACCGCGCGCGCCCCCTACTAGAGACGCCCTAATATAAGCGATAATATTTGAAACCCAAAAACTACACGCAGTGCTGCTAGCGCTTCGTATGTGTGTGTGTGTGTGCTAGTATCGACACTACACACAAAGAGGAGCAAGTTAGGCACACGCACAAAACAAATGCACACGCACAACACACATATGTAAGTCATAGGCCACGCCCACAGGCTTCAACGGCGTTGTAGAGAAATCGCGCTCAGGGCGCCTCTAGGAGGGGCGCGCGCATTTGATGCTCTGTGCGCTGCCCGGAACTGTACCTATTCTACACGGGCGTCGTCGGCCGCCCGCCCGTAGAAACTTCGCTTTATTTATTCAATAGCTTTTGCCCACGGCTTCGCTCGCGTGAAATCCGTATTTAAAACGAAGAAAGTAAGTAAGCGCGCTACCGTAACTTTATTTCGGCGCGCGGAACAATTCGGTTTGTGTGAGAGCCACATCTTAGAGTAACCGGAACTGAATTTCATTTAGCCTATCCTGTGTCACGTATAGTTAAATGTGCTTGTAACTAAGTTTCATAGAATTCGGATGATCGGTTTAAGAGTTATGGAGGAACATACAAACATACACACAGAAAAGATTTCTAAAAATCGTCAATTTAGTTTTATTATAATACATAGAGTCTACAAACGCAATGTCTCATAAAACAAAGTTCTTCATGACCATCGCTTACAGATTTACATCCCTTACATTACATCCCTTACAGCAAAAGCAGTACCTTTTACAGTCGCAGGCTTACTTAATTTCTTCTTTTTAAGTACGAATTTTACACGAGCGAGGCTGCGATCAAAAGCAATTTTTTTTTAGCATTACTTTTCGAAAAATTTAACAAAACATGTTTGCTACCTAAACATTAAAAGGATCAACCTGTGTGTAACAGTAGGTAACTTGCATTGTACGGGGTCAATGGCCGTACTATGTTCAAACGCAGAACAGATGTTTGTTGTAAGTAAGTCACAAGGTCACTAGACCTGTGTGTTACAGTAGGTAACTTGCATTGTACGGAGTCAATGGCCGTACTATCTTCAAACGCAGAACAGCTGTTTGTTGTAAGTAAGTCACAAGGTCACTAGGCCTTTTGTCAGCGCGCCACCGCGCCGCCGCCGCCTCCGCCGCCGCTCTAAAACTAGCTACCTACCTACCTACGTGTGCGGTGTGTGTGCCTACGTTTCGCGTTTGGCAAGGGTCTATAGCATGATTGGTTTTTACAGCTATTTGATTTTATTTTTTTGTTAGGAGAAAAAATGCTCGCATAAGCATGTGTTTTTTTTTACATAAATTGTTTATTTGAGTGCGTATGTAACCCTCCCGAAACATTTGACATGAATAATTTGATTAGGATTGTTTTCTCGCCCAGTTCTACAACAGAGCTAAGCGTCAAGCTCGCCACAAGAACCCCGCGCCGCCATCGACAAACCTATGCTCCATGTGCCAAGTATACTGGAGCAAGCTGAGGGCGAACGGGACGGAGCTATGCAGACTTTTTCTCTGCTGCTCCGACACAATGTCCGCTCGCAGCGACCTGCTGGCCGACAAGCGGGCGTAGCGAGGTACAACGGCAACAGAAAACACTGATAAATCAAAAGGGATCCGTTTTAGAAGTTATAGTTTATACATAGGTACACAACGATATAATTTCAGGATTAATTTTAAACAGTCTTCTATTTTAAATTATTAAAAATTTCTAAAAAAAAAAAATTGTGAACGTCCGGTCGTCGAGGGTGGTCGTATTGCGCGAGTTTTGTATAGTATTAAATATGTCTAAGCTAATTAAAACATTGCTAAATCGTATACAGTTGGTTTTTCTTACATATCTACTTACCTATATACTCCTATAATATATTTCTTCTACTTATATACACAGGTTGTCCCCGGACTGGCGTAGTTCCTTTAAGGAGGCTATTCTACGCTTTGTAACTGCAAATATAATTAGTAAAAAACTATTTAAAAAAATATAAAAACCGCCTTCAAAAATGTATGAAATAAAAAAATAAAAATCGAACCCTAGAGTTGAAGGCGGTCGGTTATTTTTGCTTGCTTTAGCACCACCGCCTTCAACTCTAGGGTTCGATTTTTATTTTTTTATTTCATACATTTTTGAAGGCGGTTTTTATATTTTTTTAAATAGTTTTTTATTTCACAGTTTTTTTAGTAATTTTTATTTGCTATTAATGTACTCGGCGGAATCGCTCGGCCTTCGGCCTCGCGATTCCGCCTCGCTTTCCAATCCGATCTTGACCAAAAAAAAAAATGGGACCACCTTGGAGCTAGACTGAACCGAACACAAAAAGAATCATCGAAATCGGTTCACAATTGGGGAAGATATTGCTGGACATACAGAAAAAAAAATACATACAGCCGAACATAGAACCTCCTCCTTTTTTGAAGTCGGTTAAAAAGAAGTAGGGTTCTATGTACGCCCGTTGCGGAGACCCAGGGGATCCAAACGAGTGGAGCCAATGTGGACGGAGAGACATTTTTAAAGTTGTAATGCTCTAATCGGGCGCGGGCGCGGCGCAGGCGCAGGGCAGCGGGAGCGAACACGAACAGATAGCAGCAATAAGTCTTTGCAGTTAGAACTCTCAGCAAAATTGTTAATCTTGCTCTCAAGCTGTGTTTTCGATAGACTATGTAAGATACTAAGACCCGTATGTATTTTTTTTTTGTAATCCGGTATGGGTGGCTGAGTCGGAGGGGCCAAAGCGCATGCTTCGACCAGCCAATATCACCTTCGAGAAGGTAGATGCCATACCGGAGACTTCCCTGGATTGCTGGCTATACTGGACTAGAGGAGAACACAACCGAGGCTGCTATGCGGCCATCTTACATCCAGTACGGTGGTACCAACCCAGTCGGCTACAATTTGAGCCTACCACCTAGTGCGGGGCAAGGGAAGGGACCTACAGTTTTACACCGGTTCCGAACGGTGAAGCAGCAGGTGTAGGTATGCACGTAAATTTTTTCGTCAGAAAAAAACTCATGGGTACACGCCGCCGCCGACCGGATTCGAACCGCGGACCTCTGGCATGAGAAGCCGATGCCCAATCCAATCGGCCACCCGCTCTTTAAATGACCTTGTATGACCAGTGTATCCTCCCCGGTTATGGACGTACGGGTGTGATTTGAAGTATCAAATTATTGTCAATTGGTTTAATATAGTTAGTTCATCGTTTTGAGTTCGAACTGAAATGATTATGTTTGCAGTAGCAAAATACAATACAATTTAGTATCCAGTGGCGGTGCTAGACCAAATGTAGTGTCCGACCGAATATTCGGTTTCGGCTTTCGGCTTTCGGCCTTTCGGCCAATATTTGCCACATTCGGAAAATTTACGGTTTCGGCCGAAAGTAGTGGTCACTTTCGGCCCAACCGAAAGTTAAACAGACAAACCGACCGACCGCGCGCACGCGAAGCGACACGAACGCCGCGACGCCATTACGCGATTACGCGACTGGCGGCCAATAAATACCTTTTATTGTCACTTGCATGGCCTTTTACCTAAATAATGCATAACTAACTAACTAGGTACTTAAATACTTTCGGATACGGCTTTCGGTTTCGGCTTTCGGCATCGGCTTTCGGCTTTCTGCCGAAAGAAGAATTTTGCCGAAATTCGGCTACGGCTTTCGGCCGAAAGTGAAAGTACACTTTCGTTCGGACACTACTTAGACGTCAGCGACATCAGCTTTGCGAGGCCTCTTTCATTTCCCAGTCAGAAAGAAAACGATACATAGAATGAGACTGATGTATGAGTATATGATCTTCATTGGTAATCAAGTGTTGACAAAAATTACATGAACAATCACAAATTTAATTATATAAGACTGATCCGTTTCCTCTCCAAGCCACTTTTCAGGGCAGCCAAGTCCCCAACGATGGTAGTCTGGGCCGGGCGTCCTGGGTATGGAGATCATAGAGTAATATTGTTATATGGAGGTGTCCAGGGACGTTGGGTTTCGATCGTTCGTAGAGTCCAAGGCGAAACTCAAGGTAGCAACCCGGACGGGTTAAACCCTACCACCTACCAAGGGGGAAGCACTGACATGGCACCTAGTTCACCCGGTGTTATGGGCTGACATCACGGACGTTGTAGGTGATGTAGCCAACCGTGTCAGTTTCCATAAAAAAAAACCTAGTAATACAAGAAGGGAGTCATATCCCTTAGTCGCCTTTTACGACATACACGGGGAGAGATGCAGTGGGGTTATTCTTTTAAAGTACCGACCCCGCACGGTACCTACTTTGATGATAATTTTTGGGATCGCGCGATCCCAAATTGAGTCAGCTAGGGTAAGCGAATTTTTGCGAGGCCCCCTCAGACGCGAGGCCCCCTCAGGTGTGAGGCCCCCTAAGGTGTGAAGCCCCCTCAGGTGTGAGGCCCTCTCAGGCGGTCGCCTAGTGCCGCCGCCACACGGTGCATATTTAGGGTTACCAGATGTCCGGTTTTGGACCGGACAGTCCGGTTTTTAATGCTTGTGTCCGGTTTCCAAAATAATGAAAAACCGAACATCAAGACGTCCGGTTTTTCCTTCGTATAATGCAAATATTTACTTTTTTCAGAACAATTTAATAATAATCTTACTGTGTTCTTTGATTTTGGAATCAAATCGATCAATCCAACCCTTTTATTTATTCGCTTATATTAATCACCCATGTTCATTTTCAAAAGTAAAGGTCATGAAAAATTGTGTATTTTAAAATCAAAGAGTGCCCCTTTTATTTTTTGTGAAACGTTTGTACATGAAAAACCAAAGGCCTTCTCATGAATAATGTCCGGTTTTTTCAACTGAACCATCTGGCAACCCTGTGCATATTCCACGCGGTGCAAGAGAGATATCGAGTTGGAAACAGTTGAAAGCAGGTAAAAGTTAGCTTTAAATGAAACACTGTTTTGCTTATAATAATTTTAATAATATTTGTTTACTTACATACACATACATGCACACCACACGCCGTATCCCGACAATCGGGGTTAGCAAAGTAATCGGTGTTGTGCTGCAAGTACTCTGGTAACATGCAGCGCAACACCGGCCATCATGTTTAGCCAAGTATACGGACAAGATAACTATCAGGCAGCAAGTAAGACACGAAGGCCCGCCTGCTGCATGACTCGGTGGAAAGACCGCGCCAAGGTGAGAGGTGGCTGGCCTGTCGCCCTTATGCGCGGCATCTTGTCCTTATCCCTTAGTCGCCTTTTACGACATGCACGGGGAGATATGCAGTGGGTCTAAAGTCAAAGTCAAAGTCAAATCATTTATTCCCAATGGAGTAGTTTCGTACAATTTTACAATTTCTTATAAAATTATTCTACTATAGGAAAAGTCAAAAGTCTATTCTTATTAAGTACCGACCGGCGGCCCCACACAAGGTTTTTTTATTAGAAAGTAAAATTTATTAGGCACATGAAAATAAAAACAACTACAAATTAATATAAAACCACATAATTAAGCGATGACAAAATTGAAACAAAACCTAACCTACCTAAAAATGTACTTATGGAGATTTCAAATGTTGCCACCATTCTTTTTATGGAATCTACAAAATTTTCGATGAACAAAAAAGCCGAACTTATTCTAACTAAATGTTATTTAGAGAGACAAATAGCAACATTCTAGTTTATCCGTACTTATACAATATCACAAACAATTTATAAAGTTTAATTTATTGTCACTGTGTATTATTAAATACTTATATTAAGATAAAAAAGGAAAATAATATATACTTTTCTTAATCATAAAAATTACATAATTCTAAATATATTTTTTACATGTTTTTATTGCATCCGAACTGGGTGGCTGTGCCCGAGGTCGAAGCCTCAAGCGCAGCCAATTTCACCGCCGAGGAGGTGCCAGTCCGGCTTGGAGGCGGACTAAAGTTACTGGGGAAAGGCTATCAACCCGCGATTTGAAGATCTGTGAATTGTAAGAGTGGGGAAAGATATTCCCCTGAAGCCCGTTCCACACCTTTGCAGTGTAGTTACATGCATACATACATATACATATCACACACGCTGAATCCCGACAATCGGGGTAAGCAGAGTAATCGGTGTTGTGCTGTAATAACTCTGGTAAATTACAGCACAACACCGACCGCCGCGCTTCGCAAAGTATTCCAACAAGATTCGCAGCAAGTAAGGCACGAAGACCTGCATGACTCGGTGGAAGTACCGTGCCAAGGTGAGAGGCGGCTTGCCTGTCGCCCTTTAGCACGGCATCTTGTCCTTATCCCTTAGTCGCCTTTTACGACATGCATGGGGAGAGATGCAGTGGGGATATTCTTTTTAAGTACCGGCCCCACACGATACATTAGTAGTTACATAATTTATACTTAGACTTATTGCCTTAGACTATTTCCTCCAGTCAACCCGGTGGAGCTACATTTTTACATGGAATCCGAACCATGGAGCAGTGGGTGAAGGTATGCACGCATTTTTTTCAAATCAGAAAAAAACTCATTGGTACACGCCGGTTGGATTCGAACCTCGGACCTCTCGCATGAGAAGCCGACGAGGCCAAGACCACTCAGCCGCCCGCCGCTCCTAGCCCCCAAAACCTTATCCGATATTTACAATTTTTGACGTGATAACGTCTTATAAATTGATGAACACCGGCTGCACGCACGAATATCACGTCACGTTCCATCTGAGCCTGTGTGTGCAAGCGAGAGCGCGTAACAAGCGATAGAGAGGCACAATCGGCCCAAGCGTCGGCTTGTAAAAGTACCAGGGCCGCAGAAATTAAAACGAGGTTACTCGTACCATAATATCTGGGCGGTCGGAAAATATTTAAATTTAGAATATTCATGCAACAAGGGTTGTATGACGTTATCACGTAAAACTATCGTCCGTAAACCGACTTTACAGACAACCAATTTTTTTTCTTGTCTTAAAGGACAGTCCAATATACGTTCCTGTCTTTATCGTTTTTGTATAGATGAAATATAACAACCACAGTGCCAAAACTGTTTATTTCGACTGAAAACATATTTTATTATTTTTTTATATCATGAAGTTCATTAAGCTTTATTGAGTCATCTATCACTTTAGATATTAAAAAAATAATAAATCAGGAACGTAGATTCGACTGTCCTTATTACAACAAAAAAATAATTGTAAAAATCGGATATGGCTTAGGTGGGTAAAGAAAAATCTGTTAAGTGCGAGTTTTACTCGCACACAGAGGTTTCCGTATCTATCTGCTATTATCCGCCTATCTTTTGTCTTTCAACAATGCAATGTATAAAAGCCTGTGGCGCCATCTATTATTCAATAGTGTGACTAATTGATTTTTTGGACGTTTGTTGTATGGGAGTCCACCTTGATTTTTAACATTTTCTTATTTTTCTTATTTGTTGTTATATCCGCCATAGTAACACATATTCTGTGAAAATTTCAACGGGCTACCTATTACGGTTCAAGAGATACACCCCTCGGACAGGCATAATGATAGGCTTCCGTACGGGATACGGAAACCTAAAGACATAAATGCCGACAGATGATTTTGTATGGAGATAGTTAACTTCTGTCTCAAGTCTTAATTTAAAGCTTAGTTTATCTTCTGAAATCTCAAAAAGCATCCCTTAGGCACTCCGACTAGGGCGGCTGGGTCCATCACAATGGGGATGGGCGTCTTCTCACACACAGAGACCTCGTAGTTTTCTAAAACGGCCGCCAGGGCGAGTTTTATCTGCATCATCGCGAACCGCATTCCTGGGGAAAATAACGACATATTGTTAATAAATATATTTATATCGATAGCTCAGTTGTCAGCCTCGATAGCTAAGTGTCAGCCTTGATAGCTCAGTGTCAGCCTTGATACTCGTAGCTCAGTGTTGACGATGGCACTATACACCAGATATAGGTAATGTAAATAGGCAGAGTGGTCAGATTCTTGAGTGTTCATGCTTATGCTGTAAATATTAATGCTCTTGTGAGCGGTAGTATGCGTTAATTATTGTAAATTACTTGAATTGTGACTTGCGAAGTTTGTTTGTCAGTTCTTCTTCGCATTGAATTTAGAACTGGCGGAATTTTCGACATGTCCAAGCGTAGGTTACCTACCTATGGATGAAATTATACAATAAACAATAAAGTGTCAGCCTCGATAGTTCAGGGTCAGCCTCGATAGCTCAGTGTCAGCCTCGATTTCGCAAAGTATTCGAACAAGATTCAATCGATCAAGCAGCGAGTAGGGCACGAAGACCCACCTGCTGCATGACTCGGTGGAAGTACCGTGCCAAGGTGAGAGGTGGCGAGCCTCTCGCCCTTTAGCACGGCATCTTGTCCTTATCCCGTAGTCGCCTTTTACGACATGCACGGGAAGGGATGCAGTGGGGCTATTCTTTTTAGGTACCGGCCCCACACGGTACTTACAAAAAAAACTTACCAATACAAATTCTCGGTCCATCTCCAAAAGGAATGAACGACGAGTTGTGCCTAGTAGACTTCTGTTCCTTGGTGAATCGTTCAGGGTTGAAGGCATTCGGCTCTGGATACACATTGGGGTCCATGTGGACACCCTTCACCGGTATGTAGACACGCATACCCTTCTCCACCGTC
This sequence comes from Nematopogon swammerdamellus, assembly GCA_946902875.1. Taxonomy (NCBI): domain Eukaryota; kingdom Metazoa; phylum Arthropoda; class Insecta; order Lepidoptera; family Adelidae; genus Nematopogon; species Nematopogon swammerdamellus. The sequence goes on from OX336362.1 coordinate 2,235,939, forward strand.
AGGTTTGTGTTCGGGATCTTGTATGCCTTCGTGCACTTTCTGAACAGGAAGTACAGCGCTGGATGCAGGCGCAGAGTTTCTGTAATTTCGAAAAAAAAAAAATAAACATACGTAAATTCGAAAAAATACAAATCCATAACCGCAACTCCATCTATCTACTATCTACACCTGCTGCTTCACCGTTCGGAGCCGGTGTAAAACTGTAGGTCCCCAAATTGTAGCCGACTGGGTTGTTACCACCGTACTGGATGTAAGATGGCCGTATAGCAGCCTCGCCACTGAAAAAATTATTCTACTAACTAAATAGTTTAGTTATTTTTCATTTTACTAAACTTTAGTAGCTGCCACCTAAAGTTTAGCTGTATCAACAAAATATTTTGGGTACTTGTAGCTAATTAAATTTTTAGTAAAACAGGTTTTCAGTTAATAAGTACAAAATGTATGTTTATATTCTAACTAAACAAATTTACTAAATGAATTTTTACATAACTGTTCGGCTGGGATAGCTAACCTATTAGCTATGAGTACCTAAACAGGGTTCAGTAGAATCATACTGAAGCGTTTAGTAGATTTTTACTAACACTTCTGGAGATCTCTGTTTAGTAGATTTTTACTTGACACTTCTGGAGATCTCTGTTTAGTAGATTTTTACTTAACACTTCTGTAGATCTCTGTTTAGTAGATTTTTACTTAACACTTCTGGAGATCTCTGTTTAGTAGATTTTTACTTAACACTTCTGGAGATCTCTGTTTAGTAGATTTTTACTTAACACTTCAGGAGATCTCTGTTTAGTAGATTTTTACTTAACACTTCTGGAGATCTCTGTTTAGTAGATTTTTACTTAACACTTCTGGAGATCTCTGTTTAGTAGATTTTTACTTAACACTTCTGGAGATCTCTGTTTAGTAGATTTTCACTTAACACTTCTGGAGATCTCTGTTTAGTAGATGTTTACTTAACACTTCTGGAGATCTCTGTTTAGTAGATTTTTACTGTTGACAATGATGGAATTTGTAGATAATTATTTGAACTGCACAATAAATATTTACTAAATGAATATCTAGTCCAGTATAGCCAGCAATCCAGGGTAGTCTCCGGTATGGCACCTACCTTCACGGAGGTGATATTGCCTGGCGGAGCGCTCAACGTGCGCTCTGGCCCCTCCGACTCAGCCAACCATACCGGATTACATAAAAAAAAATCATCCTCGATCGTCTATTTTTATCACATTTGCGTTTCAATCCGATTTGCTATTAAACCGATTTTACCGAGCGAAGCCGCGGGTAAAAGCTATAGGCTATATACCATCGCGCTAAATAGCTATAGGACTGAGCAGTACCAAAGAAAATATTTTTAAGAGGCAGGAGGCTGAAAGAGTGGTAGGTAGAGAGAAGGTGGGAGGGGAAGAGGAGGAGGGAGGGAGTGGGGATGGGGGAAAGAGGGGGAGTAGGGAGAGGGGAAGTTGGGAACTAGCAGATAACGAGGTTAAGGAGAAGGGAAAAGAGGGGGACGGAGAAGAGAGAGGGGCTGAAGCGCGGGAGGAAGGGAGAGAGGGAGGGAGAGAGGGTTCAGGGAGAGAGAGAGAGAATACAAGAGAACCGTTCGTCCTCCGCCATAACAACATCGTTTGACTTGTATTTTTTTTATTGAAAGGTCCACATGGGGAGCCGCGTTACCCATAAGGTGTGTAACTGTGATTGATTACATTTTAAAATACCATTTTTTTTTTATGGATACTGACACGGTTGGCTACATCACCTACAACATCCGTGATGTCAGCCCATAACACCGGATGAACTTGGTGCCACGTCAGTGCTTCCCTTCGGTCGTGCCGGCTACACTGAACTGGATGGAAAACACAAACTATTTACATAGCCGTTTCGACCGACCTTTCATTCAGTGCGGTGGTACCAACCCGTGCGGGTTAAACCCTACCACCTAGTAATATAAGAAGGGAGTCATATCCCTTAGTCGCCTTTTACGACCACGGGGTGAGATGCAGTAGGGCTATTCTTTTAAAGTACCGGCCCCACACGGTACAACTTTTTTTTAATTTAAATTATTTGTATGGATAATATGCAATCGTTTTCAGCAAAATATGTATGTAACGCTCACCGGGCAGAGATTGCATTCCTATACGCTTGACTTACCACGGATGCGTACCAACCGGTTCTGCAGATCTTTCCTCCACAGAACTGGTAAACTCTGGAGCGCTCTCCCTGCCCGCATATTTCCCCCCAAGTATAGTCTCGGGTCCTTCAAGAGGGGCGTGAATAGGCACCTGTCAGGCCGGCATGGCATTCGCAACCCCCGCGTGCGACCGAATGTCCACGGGCGTCGTTAGACACCTTATGGGTGGCTCGGCCGGCGCCACATGTCGCGCTTTCTATAAAAAAAAATGTACCTTCAATGACCATGGTAGTATATTCAAGCTGGTTCAGAGCTTCGTAAGACCAGTCTCCATCGTTCCTTTTCAGCGTTGACTTGATCTCCTCTCTAGTCCGCTCCTGCAGCTCTGGGTGCCTTGCCAGCCAGTACAACGCGTGGCTGGCGGCCGAAGACGAGGTCTCGAAGCCGGCCACCACGAAGACGAAGCTCTGGGCGATCAGATCTGCTGAGGTGAAATCGCGACCGCTCTGCTTCACCAGCTCACCTTAAAAAAAATGTATTCTGTGGTCGTACTCGTACATACATACAATACAGTTTTTCGATTGATTGTACTTCAGTTCAGTTCAGTCATTGTTTGACAAGTAGGCAGTCTGCGAATTAGGTAGTTTGAGAATTAGGCAGAATGCGACATAGGCTGTTTGCTAAGTGGGCCGATAGCAGGCCTCACGCACTCTATGTACTTGCGCGCGCTAACGACCCACCGCCCAGCGGGCCGCCCCGCCGCGCCGCCGCCGCTCCGGGGCGGTCTAATTCAGTGGAAATGTTTCAGCCGCGCGAAGCATACCTACACGCTCGCCCACGCAACTGCGCACAGCTGCAAAGCTGTAATGCACTTTACACTCGATCGTTTAGGTACATTTTCGCACGCAGCGATTGGCGACGTGTAACAGTAGGCTATTAAAGCCGAAGGTATGGAACTTTTTCTATGGAGTGATTTATCTGTTACGAAGTAACTATTATGTAATCTGTGCCGATAGCGAAGTACTCACCTAGAGAAGTGTCAAAATGAGAAATGGGCTATTTGATAAGTAGACCTCTGGCGCCTGAGGGCAAACTCTGTATCACGACAATCGGGGTAAGTAGAGTGATCACATGCTGTGCTGCAAGTACTCTTGTAAACAGCACAACACCGACCACCACGTTTAGAAACGTTTTTTTTTATGGAACCTAACACGGTTGGCTACATCACCTACACGATATGACGGCAATATCATGTCATAATAATTCATTCGAAATAAAATACTCAAAAATAATTAAATCTACACCTAAAAATAAAATAAATAAATTAACTATAAAAATAAATGTGCCTATAAATAAAAATATTGGTAAGTACATAGGAGCCATTAGCATGGCCCCCCCATGACTGAAGCGGCGTTCCCGCTCTGGATCGCCAGGCTGATCCGCTGCTTGAAATACGCCCGGGCGCGGCTATCCCCAGACGCCTCAATCAAAGAGTATAATTTTCCCAATTTCTTGGAAACATTTATCGCCTTAGTCAACAATTAAAATTAAAAAAGTTAAATTACAAATTAAAAAAACCCCCGACCCTTAAAAAGTCAAAAATAATTTCCGTTTACTTACTTAAAGGAGTCGGGAGACCGCTAAGTAAATTCCCGCGCAGCTCTGAGTTTTTATATTTTATTTACTGAGCGGTCCCCCGACTCCTTTAAGTAAGTAAACGGAAATTATTTTTGACTTTTTAAGGGTCGGGGGTTTTTTTAATTTGTAATTTAACTTTTATTTCAAGCTTTTTTAAAAAAACCGCATGAAAATCGGTCCACTTTTTAAGATAATAATTTTTTTTATTACTTAATTACTTGATTACAAACATACCTAGCTAAGAACCATCCCGATTAAACAAGCTTCCTAATAAAAAAAACCGCATCCAAATCGGTCCATCCCTTTGGGAGCTACGATGCCACAGACAGACACACACACACGTCAAACTTATAACACCCCTCCGTTTTTTTCGTCGGGGGTTAAGAACAGAAAAAAAAACAAACAAAAAACAAAAACAGTTAAAAAACAACAATAAAGCGGCGGGTGACCGAGTGGTTTGGGCATCGGCTTTTCATGCGTCCGAGGTTCGAATCCGGTCGGCGTATACCAATGAGTTTTTTTGTTTTGACGAAAAAAATATATTGTTTATTGTTTATTGTATAATTTCATCCATAGGTAGGTAACCTACGCTTGGACATGTCGAAAATTCCGCCAGTTCTTAATTCAATGCGAAGAAGAACTGACAAACAAACTTCGCAAGTCACAATGTTTTGTTAGTACCTTATAAGTATTATATTATAGTAACTTACAAATAATTAACCCATACTACCGCGCAATTACGTGCATACCTACACCTGCTGCTTCGCCGTTCGGAACCGCGTGTAAAACTGTAGGTCCATTCCCTTGTCCCTTACTAGGTGGTAGGCTCAAATTGTAGCCGACTGGGTTGCTACCACCGTACTGGATGTAAGATGGCCGCATAGCAGCCTCGGTTGTGTTCTCCTCTAGTCCAGTAAAGCCAGCAATCCAGGGAAGTCTCCGGTATGGCACCTACCTTCTCGGAGGTGATATTGGCTGGTCGGAGCATGCGCTTTGGCCCCTCCGACTAAGCCACCCATAGCGGATTTAAAAAAAATACATATACGGGTCTTTAAATTTCGTGGAAGGTCAGACCTCAGGGCGAATTTTAGCTTTCCAGCCCAACCCAGTTGAATCAATCAAACCTATTTCTTATTGTTTATTGATCATTCATACGGCAGTTAGACTGCACTCGAATTTGTCACAATTTGTTCTAGGTTCGATTACACCCACGAAGAAGAAATGGCAAGAAACTTCGCAGGGTATTTTTTTTATACATATTTACAAGTATTTAGTGACTAGCCACATTAATTGGTAATAACTCACCCATATCGTTCTTTAGTTGGCCGTTCTTCAACTCCATCAGCTGCTGAAACAGATCGTTCCTCCTCACGCTGTTCATCTCCCTATGAGACATGGTCTCCTTCACCAGCTTCTCAAAGAATACGGTCAGGCTGACGGACCGCGCCCCCACGTTCAGCCGCTCGAGGACTGATGGCGCTATGAGAGATAGCATAGCGGTGATTCGTCTGGAACGATCGATGATTTTTTTTATGTAATCCGGTATGGGTGGCTGAGTCGCAGGGGCCAAAGCGCATGCTCCGAACACCGTTTACCAAAAAGTAATATGATTTGCTTCTAAAAATTAGATTTTCAGAAAACTTGACTAGACTACTAGTAAGGGGCAAGGGAGGGGGCCTACAGTTTTACACCGGTTCTGAACGGTGAAGAAGCAGGTGTAGCTATGCACGTAAATTTTTTCGTCAGAAAAAACTCATTGGTACACGCCGACCGGATTCGAACCGCGGACCTCTCGCATGAGAAGCCGATGCCCAAACCACTCGGCCACCCGCCGCTTAGTCGCCTTTTACGACATGCACGGGGAGAGATTCAGTTCTTACCTCGGCAGAGTTTTCGGTACAACAACACTCTTTCCTTGCTGCACAAACTGCGAATGCGGATTGTTGAAGCTGTCCACTTCGATTCCGAAGCCGCAGCTCGCTATCACATCCATCGTGTACAGCCCAAGCGACTCCTTTATATCAACGATCGAGTCGTTCTTCATCTGCCCTTCGAGGTACGTAACGAACCGCTTCTGAATGTCTATCATTACTCCTGTCATGATCTTCATTTTTCCAGATGTGAACACCGGAGACAGTTTCGTTCGCATATCCTTCCACCGCTCGCCGCTCAGTTGGAACAGATTAACAGACAGCGGATCCACATGCTCGTTCTCGAGTGCTCCGTGACTGCTGAAGTGTTCGAATTCCTTGATCAGTATGTCCTTTATAAGGTCCAGATCGTTGATCACGAGAATTGGCAGGCTCGTGAAGTACATGCCGAAGTAGGGTTCCGATTTGTACTGGTGGTGGTATTTTGTGATCGGTTCGGATATGTGCGACTTCTGCGTGAACACGCCCTGGAAGTTGCCTACGGGGAAAGATGGAGTTGGCCCCTTCACGCCTCTCTTCTTCCAGTATGAGAAACTGCGTTTAAAATATAGATAAACCGATACGAATATAACACCGAGTATTGACAGCAAAATGCTGTACGCATTGATGTAAAACACTGACATCTTGCCGAGGTTATTTCACGTTTGTGGCATTATAAGATATGAGATGATATATATACACATTAATGTGTATGGGGTGCCCCGGGATGTGTTTTAGCATTACAGTGAAATAGGTACCAGTTTTTTTATTATGTAATCCGTTATGGGTGGCTTAGTCGGAGGGGCCAAAGCGCATGCTCGGAGCATATCCAATATCACCTCCGAGAAGGTAGGTGCTATACCGGAGTGTTCCCTAGATTGCTGGCTATACTGAACTAGAGGAGAATACAACCGAGGCTGCTATGCGGCCAACTTACATCCAGTACGGTGTGGTACCAAAGCAGTCGGCTAAAATTTGAGCCTACCACCTAGTGCGGGGCAAGAGAAGGGACCTACAGTTTTACACCGGTTCCGAACGGTGAAGCAGAAGATGTAGGTATGCACGTAAATTTTTTCGTCAGAACAAACTCATTGGTACACGCCGACCGGATTCGAACCTCGGACCTCTCGCATGAGAAGCCGATGCCCAAACCACTCGGCCACCCGCCGCTGACCAGTATACTATATTTACTAGTGCCTATTTACCTACTTAGGTATCTACAGTCTTATACAGGGTAGTATTTCCATAAGGGCACATGGGGGCACGAGGCCAGGGCCTCCGGCTCGATGAGGGGCTCCTGGCTCGATGAGGGGCGCCAAAGTACCGACGACGTCGCCATTTACATCGAAGAAGAAGAGAAGAGGAGCAAATTTTTTATGTATTTTGTAATTACCGTTAAAATGTCTAAATTGGAATGTAAATCGAAAACTATTACTAGTTGATCAGTTATTTTTTAAATATAATCTATAATGGGTGGCTGAGTCGGAGGGGCCAGAGCACATGCTCCGACCAGCCAATATCACCTCCAAGACGATAGATTCCATACCGGATACTTTCCTGGAATGCTGGCTATACTGGGCTAGAGGAGAACACGTACGGTGGTACCAACCCAGTCGGCTACAATTTGAGCCTATCACCTAGTGAGGGGCAACTATTGTCGTTTTGCTGCGGGTCTTTCATTAAACCCCTATTATTAAAAAAAATAATTTCTTTGTTTATTGGAGTAAACTTTTTGATTACCTCTGGTAGGTTGCGGCTGAAAAACAGCGTCAGCTGGGCGCAATCCCAGCTAGGCATATGCTGAGCCGCTACATATTTACATACTGCACTTAGGCTGTGCTAAGATTAAATGTATTTTAATGTAGGTAAGTATAATGTAAAAAGTGTGTAAATAAAAATATTTTATTCTTATTCTTATTCTTAAGCCTAACATTTTTTTCTCAATTTTTTTTATGCTTAGCAGGAATACCACGTGCGCCTGCGTCTCAAGTTCAAATAGTGAGCGCACCCGGGACACCCGATACTCGAGGTTGTGTGTGTTACGTTACGTGATGATGACGGTGCATACTGTGTCATCGTGATGTTTATCTTTATTCCGACCTGATAACCGAATTGATGTACGATTCGGCCTAGGATTCGGTCAAGCGCGTGCCGGCCGATACTTCATAAACAAATAAAAATGGACAAATATTAAATGCAAAATATATTTAATATTTTTTTTATCGACAGTGCGACTAGTGGTGGCGCTCGTAGACATTCGGGCGTATGCCGCCGGGGGATGCGAATGTTCATGTAATCCTTTTATAATTTTTTATTCAATAATTATTTTTAATAATGAGGAATATCTACCTTTCACACTGCTTTACTCGCGTTCGTTTTATGTTGAAAATTAAGTGCATGCGACGACATTTTGGCCAAAAGCTAAAATGTTAGTAAAAATTGGTTGTCTGTAAAGTCGGTTTACGGACGACAGTTTTACGTGATGACGTCATAAAGTGGTAAGACTACTGGGAACGGTTCTAAAGTGTATCTGGCTGGTTTTGATGACATTAAAAACGTTACATTTTCAAAAAAGGAACAGATTAGTAAAATGTTCTTTCCCGCTATTTGCGCTTTAATATATTATGGTACGAGTAACATACTTTCAGTTGTGCTGCCCTGGTACTTTAGAAGTTTCATGAATATTCTAAATTTGAAATTTTTTCCGACCGGCCAGGTGCACGTAATATATTTATTATGGTACGAGTAACCTCCTTTTAATTTGTGCTGCCCTGGTACTAGCCGACCAAAGACATTAAACCCACCCTCTTTTAATCTCTTTGTAGCCGACGCTTGGGCCGATTGTGCCTCTCTATCGCTTGGTACGCGCTCTCGCTTGCACACACAGGCTCAGATGGAACGTGACACTTTTTCGTGTGTACAGCCGGTGTTCATCAATTTATAAGACGTGACGTCATCACGTCAAAAGGTAAAAATCTGAATGGTGGTAACAAGGTAAATTGTTTGTAACACGGTAAAATGTTGGTAACAAGGTAAAATGTTGGTAACAAGGTAAAGTGTTGGTAACAAAGTAAAATGTTGGTAACAAGGTAAAGTGTTGGTAACAAAGTAAAATGTTGGTAACAAGGTAAAGTGTTGGTAACAAAGTAAAATGTTGGTAACAAGGTAAAGTGTTGGTAACAAAGTAAAATGTTGGTAACAAGGTAAAGTGTTGGTAACAAAGTAAAATGTTGGTAACAAGGTAAAGTGTTGGTAACAAAGTAAAATGTTGGTAACAAGGTAAAGTGTTGGTAACAAAGTAAAATGTTGGTAACAAGGTAAAGCGTTGGTAACAAAGTAAAATGTTGGTAACAAGGTAAAGTGTTGGTAACAAAGTAAAATGTTGGTAACAAGGTAAAGTGTTGGTAACAAAGTAAAATGTTGGTAACAAGGTAAAGTGTTGGTAACTTCGTCATGCCTTACTTATGCTGCTTAGTGCTTGATAGTTATCTTGTTCTAATACATTGCTAAACGTGGTGGGCGGTGTTGTGCTGTAATTTAAAAGAGTACTTGCAGGACAACACCGATAACTCTGCTTACCCCGAATGTCGGGATAGAGCGTGTGGTATGCATAACATCCACAGCCGCTAGTTAAATAAAACAAAACAAAATTATTATGTTTTTGACCAAAATTTACTTCTTGTCTTTCGGTATCGATTTCGGTGCAACAATAAAACGCTTAGGTCGACCACTAGCACAGAATGACACAGCCACTAGTTTGATTTATTTATACAAAAAGTATAAACATACCAATTATGTGTGTTTGTGTCAAAATCAAGAAACATTTAACTAGGTACCTTATTTTAGTAGATAGAAGCACTCTAATTTTTTTTTATCGAAATTGACACGGTTGGCTACATCACCTACAACATCCGTGATGTCAGCCCATAACACCGCGTGAACTTGGCGCCACGTCAGTTCGCTTCCCTTCGGTCGAACCAGTTACACTGAACTGGGCGGAAAACACAAACTATTTACATAGCCGTTTCGACCGACCTTTCATTCAGTGCGGTGGTCATAACCTTTAAATAAACAATATATTATAAAATATTATTGATTTAATTTACAAATTTACAATTATTTAGTTTTGGGGTAAATACACTATAAAAAAAAACTACACACTTGTGAATAAACTGGAAACTTGAACATTTTTTATTACGATAATTTATTCTGTGTTTTGACATTTATTTTATATTCAGCGTGTTAAATAAATTTAATTGGGAATATGTTTGACATATGTATATTTTGACTGTACTTTTGTACTAAATCTGATTTTGTTTTTTGACTACTGGGAATTTATATTAAATTTTATTTGAAATTTTTTTTATATGATAATGTATTCTGTGTTTTGACGTTTTTGTTATATTAATTTTATTTGTATTAATTTTAATTTTATTATTTTTGACTTTTCCTATAGTAGAAAAATTTTATAAGAAATTGTAAAATTGTACGAAACTACTCCATTGGAAATAAATGATTTGACTTTGACTTTGGCTTTGATTATTATTCCAATAATATTACGACAGTGGCGGCCTCATGAAAAGACTCGGATAAAATAGCAGCTCTATAATACACAATGTGTGCTAATTTTTTTTTATTAGTGCCGAAATTACTTATAAGAAAACGCAACTCGACAATTGACGTATGCCTTCGCGACGACGCGACGGTACCGTCGTTGTTCATATACCTACACCAGGGGTCACCAAATGGCGGACCGCGGTCCGGATCCGGACCGCCGACCCATTTTTTGCGGACCCAGAATAATTTAAGAATATCAATGTAAAAATTTCTGGAAAAAAATCGTATAAAATTGTGAATTGTTCAGAGTAAAAAATTCAATTTTTCGGATTAATATTAGGTACGTACTTTGTTATTTTTATTTAATTAGAAGTATCCCTAATAAAAATACTTTCGTATTTCTTTTCGTTTTATGTACTTATTAATGGACATTTTAAATCTTGGTTGCTAGTCATCATCTACCAAACGGACCGCGACAGATATTTTTTTTTTTAAATGGACCCCCAATGAAACTAATTGGTGATCCCTGACCTACACCTTGAAGAGAATATTGTATTATTGTATTGTAAATTAAATATGGGTAAAAGGATTTTTTTTTATTGAAAGCGCGACATGTGCCACACATAACGTGTCTAACGACGCCCATGGACATGCGATCGTATGCGGGGTTCGCGAATGCGGGGTACTTATGCGAGGGTTGTGTGACCTACCATGTGGTAGCCCACCAAGCAAGATTTTTTATTTACGTACTATAAAAAAAAACCAAGAAAATAATGCGAAGCGTAGCGAAGATACTTTTGCGACTAATCTTTATAAATATAAAATATCGCCATTATGAGCTAAATTTTTCATACTTGTATGAGTATTAAAACTCGTCAAATCTCCATTCAAGGACGATTTGCAGTTGCTGTATTATAGAATGCCGTGGTATTGGTATTATATAAAGCGGCGGGTGGCCGAGTGGTTTGGGCATCGGCTTCTCATGCGAGAGGTCCGCGGTTCGAATCCCGACGGCGTGTACCAATGAGTTTTTTCTGACGAAAAAATTTACGTGCATACCTACACCACCTGCTGCTTCACCGTTCGGAACCGGAGTAAAACTGTAGGTCCCTTTGGACTGGTAGGCTCAATTTGTAGCCGACTGGGTTGATACCACCGTACTGGATGTAAGATGGCCGCATAGCAACCTCGGTTGTGTTCTCCTCTAGTCCAGTATAGCCAGCAATCCAGGGAAGTCTCCGGTATGGCACCTACCTTCTCGGAGGTGATATTGGCTGGTCGGAGCATGCGCTTTGGCCCCTCCAACTCAGCCACACATACCGGATTACATAAAAAAAAATTTGTATTATTTGTCCGCCATCCTTACCTATAATAAAGTCCAACGTCTGCTTTCTGTCTGAGTGTCTGAGTGTATGTCTGTCTGTCCGCTTATAACTCGAGAACCACAGAACCGATTTTAATAAAACAAAATTCTACGAATAGCATGATTCTTCCCATCAACTATAGGCTACTTACTATCACGCTAAATGGCTTATGAGGTTAGCAGTGAAGTGAAATATGAGAGCGGGCGGAGCCGCGGGCACAGCTTGTAATAAATAAATAACACATATTCTGTGAAAATTGCAACCGGCTAACTTTTTTTTTTTTATGGAACCTGACACGGTTGGCTACATCACCTACAACATCCGTGATGTCAGCCCATAACACAGGGTGAACTAGGTGCCACGTCAGTGCTTCCCTTAATTTCATGTCGGCTACACTAAACTGGACGGAAAACACGAACTATTTACATAGCCGTTTCGACCGACGTTTCGTTCAGTGCGGTTGTACCAACCCGGCCGGGATAAACCCTACCACCTAGTAAGGTAAGAAGCGAAGGGACCTACAGTTTAACGTGGAATCCGAACCACGGTCAGCCTCCAACGGTAACTATTACGGTTCCAAAGATACAGCATTACGGACAGACAGACAGACGGCGTAGGCTTAGTAATAGGCTTCCGTGTTCCGTGCGGGATACGGAAACCTAAAAATCACAGTGAAGCGAACAGCGAAGTCGTCAATTTTGATAGTCAACAGCAATTAGTTATTAGGCCGACTGAGTAGAGTCACAGATGGTAGAGTGCGGGTGTGTGAAAACCGCACACTTTATAGGGGCCACAGATGGAGAGCGCTTAATTTATCTATGTTACTTGTAGTATCAATGGCTGTACACCTAAAATCACTTGTATTTTTATTATCATCATGCAGCGATAACAAAATATTGAAAATAAATTGTGATATAATGTTTGCTTTCATTAAAACCAGCGACGTATTCTCCATAGGGTCATTCGGGCGATGATCGCCCGGGGTGGCCCGACCCGAAGGGCGGCCCCCCGTCTCGAGAAATATTAATTATTTCAACTACTTAACTTACAAAATTAATAATCATATAATATGGCAGTCAGCCAAAAATTTTAGTACAAGTAACATTTTGGCCCAAAATGTTACTTGTACTTGGAATTAATTATTTCTCTTTAAAAAAAATTCACGATTGGCGGTGGCGGGCCATGAACACGGGCTAGACTAGAGTCAGGCGAGCGACAAGTTGTTTGCGTATACCGCCACCAGCCGCGCGGGTTGGCCGATTGGGCCGCCCCCTATCGTATTTGCCCAGGGCGCAGAAATCCGAAATACGTCTCTGATTAAAACCTTAATATTATGTGCATGGAATTATACTTGCTTAGATGCGGCATTGTCATGTGTATATTACACCGTATTTTAACTTGTTACCAACCTTTGGTGTGCATGCACATAATATTATTTTTAATGTACCCCGACATGATTGGCACAATATTGAAGTGGGTGCCGTGCTGTGCTTCCCTACGGTTGTGCCGGCTACACTGGGCTGGATGGAAAACATGAACTATTTGCAAAGCCGCTTTGAACGACCTTCATTCGGAGCGGTGGTACTAATTCAGACTTAGGTCTGTGGGTCCCTGTAGGTAAACTGTAGGTCCCTTCCCTTGCCCCTTGCTAGGTGGTTGGCTCAAATTGTAGCCGACTGGGTTGGTACCACCGTACTGGATGTAAGATGGGCGCATAGCAGCCTCGGCTGTGTTCTCCTCTAGTCCAGTATAGCCAGCAATCCAGGGAAGTCTCTGGTATGGCACCTACCTCGGAGGAGATGTTGGCTGGTCGGAGCATGTGCTTTAGCCCCTCCGAATCAGCCACCCTTACCGGTTACATAAAAAAAGACTTGTTCAACCCACTCTCGACTTATCCAGATGGATTAATAATCGGTTGTTGATAAACCTGATCACTACAGTAATCAGTGCCTACCGCCTGCAAGGCAAGGAAGGGACCTACACAGTTTTGCGCGGAATCCACCACAGCCAGCTCCAACGGTCGGACGGGCACGCATCCAAAGTCTGACCACGCCCGACGTTGCTTAACTTCAACGATCGAATATCTATGCTTGAACATGCTGCTTTGCCGTTCGGAACTGGTGTAAAACTGTAGGTCACTTCCTTTGTCGCTTACTAGGGGTAGGCGCAAATTGTAGCTCACCGGGGTGGTACCACCGTACTGAACGTGTTACCGCGGATGCGTACCAATCGGTTCTGCAGATCTTTCCTCTACAGAACCGCTAAACTCTGGAACTCTCTCCGTGCCCATATATTTCCCCCCAAGTATAGTCTCGGGTCCTTCAAGAGGGGCGTGAATGGGCACCTGTCAGGCCGGCATGGCATTCGAAACCCCCGCATACAACCGAATGTCCATGGGCGTCGTTAGACACCTTATTGGTGGCTCGGCGCCACATGCCGCGATTTCAATAAAAAAAAAACATTGTTATTTCCTTTTTTTAACACTTTATGCCACTTAATGAGTTTCGAGGGAGGACTTATGTTGTAATAATAAACGTTTTTAAAGGAAATGAAAAATAATCTTTAATTCTTTAGTCGTGTATGACATCTTATGAAAATGATAATCTAATGCTGCTATGGCAACGCTCAATGCATGACATCTCAAACATAGAATGTGTAGCACTTCTCCACCCTTTAAATAATAGTTTCTTCGATCAGACGGTTGGGTCGTCTTCGGAGTCTGTCACTGCGCCGAGGTTGAGGAAGTTCGTTGACATCGATTTCTGCATGAGCTTCAGCTAGTCCGGCTGGCGCTTCATGCAATCCAGCCAATGAAGTAGTTTCAGGTTGTACTGCAGGAGGAATGACAACATCAATATTTGTATTTTACGGCAGGAGAATGTCATCATCATCTTCAATAGGTTCAACTCGATGGCGTATGTGGTCAGCGTGACGTCTTTTCTCTAACCCGGTTAAATCGGTTTAAGAGTTATGGAGGAACATACATACATACATACATACATACATACATACAGAAAAGATTCTAAAAATCGTCAATAGGTACTTAGTTTTTGTATCATACATAGAGTTCACAAACTCAGTATCTCATAAAACAAATTAACTTACTCCATGACCATCCCTTACAGATTTATTATTACGAATAGTATCAATATCAATCATCAATCATCAATCATCATCAATCAATACTAATAATAAATCTGTAAGGGTTGGTCATGGAGTAAGTTACTTTGTTTTAGGAAATATTGAGTTTGTAGCCTCTATGTATGATACTAAAGCTAAATTGACGGTTTTTAGAAATCTTTTCTGTATGTATGTATGTATGTATGTTCCTCCATAACTCTTAAAGCCATCATCCGAATTTGATGAAACTTAGTACAAGCCCATTTTACTATACGGGACACAGGATAGGCTTACTAAAATTCACTTCCGGCTACGCTAAGATGTGGCTCCCATACAAATCCAATTGTTCCAAGCGCCGAAATAAAGGGCGGCGCGGCGCGGCGGGGGTTAGTAGCGCGTCTCGCGGAGACTGGCAGCGCGGCGGAGGAGGCGCGGGGCGCGGAGCGCGGCGCGGGGTGCGGTCTGGCGGATCGCGGTGTGTGTATGCATTGTCTCGGCAGAGTTTCTTATTTAATTCGATTCATAATATTATGTAGGTTAACTTCGTTAGGTATCTATTTAATTAATTTTAGGAGTAAAAGTGTTGTTGCGAGTCGATGTTAGCTGAAGTTCCTATTTGATTTAAGTTAATTGATCGTATGTTTTGTTTATTATATTGTAGGTACGTAGTGTAGTATGCGCGGAATATTAGTGAAAAGATTCTTATTTTACCCGACTACGGCGAAGCGAAAAGGAGAGTTATGTTTTGACCGGTATGTATGTATGTATGTATGTATGTATGTATGTTCATCTGTTCCCTCATACATAACTTCGAAACTACTTATCATAATTTGACAAAGAGGTATCGTTGGATGCGTCTTGACCGTCAGCTGGTCGTCAAGACGCATCCAACGTCTATAGGCTATAGGATATGGCGCCCTTTAGAGGACATAAGGTAATGATCTAAAAAAAATTTTTTTTAATTATGCCGTCTTGGCTGTTAAATTAAAGGGCTTAATTACCACATTTCAAAAATTTATATATTGTTAGCTTTTGCTTAATAATTTCTAAAATCAGGCCTCACTCCAAACCTACCCAAAATAAATACTACTAATATTATAAACACGAAAGTTTGTGAATGAGTTGCGTTCAGGAAGATGATAGACCTACTCAAAGAAAGTAAGTAACTAAGGGCGAGGCCGAAGGCCGAGCTGCGTTCGGGAAGACTATAAACCTTCTCGAAGAAAGTAAGTAACAAAGGGCGAGGCTGAAGGCCGAGCTGCGTTCAGGAAGACCATAAACCTCGAAGAAAGCAAGTAACAAAGGGCGAGGCCGAAGGCCGAGCAGCGTTCAGGAAAACTGAACCTTCTCGAAGACAGTAAGTAACTATGGGCGAGGCCGAAGGCCGAGCTGCGTTCAGGAAGAGGATAACCATTTCTAAGAAAGTAAGTAACAGAGGGCGAGGCCGAAGGCCGAGCTGCGTTCAGGAATACGATAAACCTTTTCGAAGACAGTAAGTAACTATGGGCAAGGCCGAAGGCCAAGCTGCGTTTAGGAAGAAGATAAACCATCTTTAAGAAGTAAGTAACAAAGGGCGAGGCCGAAGGCCGAGATGCGTTCAGGAAGAGGATAACCTTTTCGAAGAATGTAAGTAACAGAGGGCGAGTCTGAAGGCCGAGCTGCGTTCAGGAAGACCATAAATCTTCTCGAAGAAAGTAACTTCTTTGTTACTTACTATCTTCGAAAAGGTTTATCTTCCTCCTGAACACATCTCGGCCTTCGGCCTTGCCCATAGTTACTTACTGTCTTCAAAAATTTATCGTCTTCCTGAACGCAGCTCGGCCATCAGCCTCGCCCTCTGTTACTTACTTTCTTCGAAAAGTTTACCCTCATCCTGAACGCAGCTCGGCGAGGCCGAAGCCTCGCCCATAGTTACTTACTTTCTTCGAAAAGGTTATCCTCTTCCTGAACGCAGCTCAGCCTTCGGCCTCGCCCATAGTTACTTACTGTCTTCGAGAAGGTTTATCGTCTTCCTGAACGCAACTTCGCCTTCGGCCTCAAAAAGTTACTCACTTTCTTCGAGACGGTTTATCGTTTACCTGAATCCAGCTCGCCCTTAGTTACTTACTTTCTTCCTTTGAAATACGAATTTCACGCGAGCGAAGCCGCGGGCAAAAGCTAGTATAATATAATATAATAATATTGATTACGGGTTTTAAGTTCCGCGTTTTCACCTTCTTCAAATGTCGATGGCATCTCTAGGTATTTGTATCCACGATTCATTATGCATGCTCTTATCATGTTATGAGATAATGCTAAAAATTAAATAGGTACTACTTTGAATGTATGTGTAGGTTTTTATCACAGTCTGTGGTTTTTATCATACTTTAGAGGTCAAACGTGTTTTGAACGAACCACATTTTATGGATTTGTGTCCTTCTTCTCTGTTTATTTTTCTAATGTTCAAATTTTGTTCTTTTTAGGGTTCCGTATCCGGGACGAGGCCCTATTACTAAGCCTGCGCCGTCTGTCTGTCTGTCTGTCCGTCTGTCTGTCCGAGCGCTGTATGTCTTGAACCGTAATTGGTAGCCCGTTGAAATTTTCACAGAATATGTGTTATTATGGCCGATATAACAACAAATAATAAAAATAAGAAAAAGTAAAAAATTCACGGGGGTTACCATAGAAGAAACCAAAAAGTGTAAGCGCGCGCCATCTACCGAATAGAGTGTGAAGCATTTTAACTTATCATGACATTTAACTAATATGAAGCATTTCATAACACGCCATAGATGGCGTGAGTGGCGCTAACCATGACACGGCGATACGGAACCCTCGGTGCGCGAGTTCGACTCGCACTTGGCCGGTTGATTTTAACTTTGTACCGTGTGGGGCCGGTACTTTAAAAGAATAGCCCCACTGCATCTCTCCCCGTGTATGTTGCAAAAGGCGACTAAGGGATATGACTCCCTTCTTATATTACTAGGTGGTAGGGTCTAACCCGCCCGGGTTCGCACCACCGCACTGAATGAAAGGTCGGTCGAAACGGTTATATAAATAGTTTGTGTTTTCCGTCCAGTTCAGTGTAGCCGGCACGACCGAAGGGAAGCACTGACGTGGCACCAAGTTCACCCGGTGTTATGGGCTGACATCGTGGCTACACTGAACTGGACGGAAAACACAAACTATTTACATAGCTGTTTCGACCGATCTTTCATTCCGACCTATTACGGTTCAAAAGATACAGCCCTCGGACAGACGGACGGACGGACGGACGGACGGACAGACAGACAGACAGACAGCGTAGGCTTAGTAACAGGGTCCCGTACCGGATACGGAACCCTAAAAACGAGCTACTAGGATGTGTCCAGCCATTGTGCCGGTAGCTCACATTCCAGTACAAGGCATGCCAGTTTAGATCGCACGACATTTAATTTTTTCTCCTCGGGGGGGAGTGGGGAGGGGAGACTCGCACGCTAACTGTCAGCGGCATAGAACGGCGACTAAGGGATATGTATGACTCCCTTCCTATATTACTAGGTGGTAGGGTTTAACCCGCCCGGGTTGGTACCACCGCACTGAATGAAAGGTCGCTCGAAACGGCTATGTAAATAGTTTGTGTTTTCCGTCCAGTTCAGTGTAGCCGGCACGACCGAAGGGAAGTACTGACGTGGCACCAAGTTCACCCGGTGTTATGGGCTGACATCGCGGATGTTGTAGGTGATATAGCCAATCGTGTCAGTTTCCATAAAAAAAAAAAATAAAAAAAAAATTTAAAAAAAAAACTGACAGAAATTGGCATGCCAGCCACAGGCATGTGTACAATTTCGATACAGAATGCCAGTACCTGGCATGCCATCTTACCAGCTCGTAGCGCGCCAGCCACAGGCATGACGACGCAAACAGAACATTTAAACACCAGTCATGCTGACTTTAAATAAATACTGGCTGGAAAAATTAACAATCATGTGGTAACCGGACAAACGCGTTTATTTTCAAATAACTGTCATTCCTATAAACAGCCATGTCACATCAATCCTAGAAAATAGTTGATTTCAAAAAAAATTAAATTTTCAATACAAAGCCGCACCCAGCACTACTCCCCGAAGACACCCCCATCTCATATCGCGAAGCTCGCAAGCAAACATCCCAAGAAACGTTGATCGTCATAACGATGGTCGTCGAATGCTAACAACAAGATGGTAATTACTCAAGAGCTCCTGGTGATTCTGCTCGTTTTCTTGCTGAACGTGTTGGTAAGCGTCCTCGCCTGCAAAAAGAAGAAGACCTGCAGACCCCCGCGCTGCCCCGGCGGATGCAAACCTCGCCGCACCTAACTGATGTAAGAGTATATTATTTCTTTACTTTGATTTGGGCCGGAATTCTGCTGGCAACGCTGCCGGAGCACTGGGCACTGTGGGAGAGTCGGCTAAATTGGATGAAATATTTCACTCGCAGTAGCGAACCCCCCTTTCTCTATCCATCAACGGCACAGTGTCAGCACACATCCCGTTCCGCCCTTCTTTTCATCTTACATTTATTTCATCATCATCATCATCAGCCTGTATCGGTCCACTGCTGGACACACGCGGTCTTCCGCCCTTCTCATCCATCCACTCCCGGCTACCTGTTTCAGGTCATCTGTTCACCTACATTTATTTAGTTTTTGTATATTTTTAATATGTTCTTCATGATGTTAATTTCATTCTAATTAGTTTGATTTAATATGTGTTATTCTGTTATTTTATATATATTTTTATTACCAACATAATAATTAAATCTACTACAGTTACTATTAACTACTTACTACCCTAATTAAACTATTAACATAAATAAATATATATAGGTGATAGATAAAAAAAATATTTCATATAGTTTTTGTCAGCCTCGGTAGCTCAGTGGTGCGGGACGGTCGACTGCTCTTAAAGCAACCCTGAGCGCGGACAGTACTTGGATGGGTGACCGCTCGACCGCTGGAGTGGAGGCTGACCGCGGTTCGAATTCCACGTAAAACTGTAGGTTCCTTCCCTTCTTACCTTACTAGGTGGTAGGGTTTATCCCGCCCGGGTTGCACCACCGCACTGAATGAAACATCGGTCGAAACGGCTATGTAAATAGTTCGTGTTTGTCGACATGGAATGAAGGGAAGCACTGACATGGCACCAATTTCACCCGGTGTTATGGGCTGACATCACGGATGTTGCAGGCTGTTGTAGGTGATGTAGCCAAACGTGTCAGTTTCCATTAAAAAACAAAATCTCACATGATATGGCCGTACCGTGTTATTTCGTTCAATATGTCCGTCCGTCCGTCCAAATATAGGCAGTAAATACATTTTTTAAATAAAATAAATAACCTTATATATAAAAAATTCATTTTCTCGTCACGAGGTAGACCGCCAGGCGAACGACGAATACAAACTCTGAGGTCTGACCACAGAGCATCAAATACCTAGCGCCCGCGCCCCCTACTAGAGGCGCGTGAAAATTGACCTTTTGCGGACCCGATATCTTTAACTTTTGGGCCGCAAAAGGTAAATTGCCACATACCAGTATGTGGCAATTTACCTTTTGCGGCCCAAAGAGATTGCATTACGTCGTCGCTGCGCAACTCTTTGTTGCGGCCCTGGTATGTGGCAATTCACCTTATGCGGCCCTGGTATGTGGCAATTTTCCTTTTGCGGCCCTGATTTGAGAAAATTTACCCTTTATGGCCCTGGACCTGGTATGTGGCAATTTTTCTTTTGAGGTCCTGATATCTTTTTGCGGCCCTGGTATGAGGGAATTTACCTTTTCCGGCCTTGATATTATGTGAAAATTTACCCTTTACGGCCCTGACATATTTATCTTTTGCGGCCCTGGTGTGTAGGAATTGACCTATTGCGGCCCCGATATGTTTACTTTTTGCGGCCCTAGTATGATGAAATTAACCTTTTAAAACCGTGAAAATTTACCTTTTGCGACCCTCATATCTTTATCTATTGCGGCCCGGATATCTTTACTTTTTGCGGCCCTGATATGTGAACATTTACATTTACCGGCCTTGATGTTTATCTTTTACGGCTATGGTATGTGAAGATTTACCTTTTGCGGTCCTGAAATGTGAAATTTTACCTTTTGCTGCCTTGGTATGTGAAAATTTACCTTTAGCCGCCCTGAAATGTGAAAATTTACCTTTAACGGCCTTGATATATTTACCTTTTGCGACCCGGTATGTGAAAATAAATCTTTAGTCGCCCAGAAATGTGAAAATTTACCTTTTGCGGTCCTGAAATGTCAAATTTTACTTTTTGCGGCCTTGTTATGTGAAAATTTATATTTAGCCGCCCGGAAATGTGAAAATTTACCTTTAGCGGCCTTGATATATTTACATTGCAGTCCAGTATGTGAAAATTAACCTTTTGCGGCCCTAGTATGCGAAAATTTACTTTTAGACGCCCTCAAATGTAAAATTTACCTTTAGCCGCCCTGAAACGTGAAAATTTACCTTTAGCCGCCCTGAAATGTGAAAATTTACCTTTAGCGGCCTTGATATATTTACCTTTGGCGGCCTTGATATATTTACCTTTTGCGGCCCGGTATGTGAAAATTTACCTTTAGCGGCCTTGATATGTTTACCTTTTCCAGTCCGGTATGTGAAAATTTGCGTTTTGCGGCCCTGATATGTGATTTACCTCTAGCCGCCCTGAAATGTGAAATTTACCTTTAGCGGCTTTGAAATATTTATCTTTGCAGTCCAGTATGTGAAAATTAACCTTTTGCGGCCCTGGTATGCGAAAATTTACCTTTAGACGCCCTGAAATGTAAAGTTTACCTTTAGCCGCCCTGAAATGTGAAAATTTACCTTTAGACGCCCTGAAATGTGAAAATTTACCTTTAGCGGCCTTGATATATTTACCTTTTGCGGGCAGCTTTGAGGGCACCGACATTGGATGCCCTGATTCGTATTCATTTAGTATTTATTTGCTTCACAGTTAAATCAAACCAGTAGGTATCGATAATGCTATATTGGCTGTTAGTCTTGGTGCTGTGCGTCGTGCGAGCGCTGGCATGCAGAAAGACGATCGAGATCGAGTGCCAGTCAGAACCGGCACCGCCGCCGGCGCCGCCGTGCCAGCGCTAGGACGCCAGTGAACATGGTACCTACGTCCATTTCCATACCGTACATAATACATTGTACCGAGTGGGGCCGGTACTTTAAAAAAATAGCCCCACTGCATCTCTCCCCGTGTATGTCGTAAAAGGCGACTGAGGGATATGACTCCCTTCTTATTTTACTAGGTGGGTAGGGTTTAACCCGCCCGGTTTGGTACCACCGCACTGAATGAAAAGTCGGTCGAAACGGCTATGTAAATAGTTTGTGTTTTCCGTCCAGTTCAGTGTAGCCGGCTCGACCGAAGGGAAGCACTGACGTGGCACCAAGTTCACCCGGTGTTATGTGCTGACATCACGGATGTTGTAGGTGATGCAGCCAACCGTGTCAGTTTCCATAAAAAAAATCCAATTAAAAAAATAAATAAAATTTTAAAAAAACATTTATTAAGTGTGATAAACTTTTTTTTATGTAATCCGGTATGGTTGGCTGAGTCGGAGGGGCCAAAGCGTACGCTCCGACAAGCCAATATCACATCCGAGAAGGTAGGTGCCATACCGGGGACTTCCCTGGATTGCTGGCTATACTGGACTAGAGGAGAACACAGCCGAGGCTGCTATGCGACCATCTTTCATCCAGTACGGTGGAACCAACCCAGTCGGCTACAATTTGAGCCTACCACCTAGTAAGGGGCAAGGGAAGGGACACAGAGCATCGAATACCTACCGCGCGCGCCCCCTACTAGAGACGCCCTAAGCGATAATATTTGAAACCCAAAAACTACACGCAGTGCTGCTAGCGCTTCGTATGTGTGTGTGTGCTAGTATCGACACTACACACAAAGAGGAGCAAGTTAGGCACACGCACAAAACAAATGCACACGCACAACACACATAATTATGTAAGTCATAGGCCACGCCCGCAGGCTTCAACGGCGTTGTAGGGAAATCATCATTTATTTACATGATTTATGTTGTTGCTGATTATGAAAAAAAAAAAAGGAAAAGTGTATTGCATACGAGGAATCTCTTACCCCTTCTTAAGTGATAGAAACTGCTTATTTGACATCTCTTTTGCGGTCAGACATCATTTTGGTGGCAGAAATTAACAATTTGTAATAAAATTATGAAATAGCAAAACTAACAAAAAACCAACAAACTGCCTACAGGCAACTACACACCTACAACTATTTATCGATTTTGACAATTTTCATTATACATAACATACAGGGTGACTCAGCAAACTTTTTAAATTTGAATTTCGAATAAATTGGCGGGCAGCGGAACTAGCGGGGTGCGAGGTACAGCATTCGAAAACTGACCGTTGGGGAATTTTTAGTGGGCGCCATGTCGTGGTCGGGAGGGCACCGCGCGTGCGCAGTGGAGGCTTATTTCGGCAACGGTCATTCGTGCACACGAGCGCGACGCATATTCTGCAGGCCCATACTTTTTTCAAAACCATCGCGTTAGTACTGTTACAGTGACCAGTAAGCACTATACCGCCATGATAAAGAACTTTTTTGTGCCGGAACTGAGACAGGGTAATGTATGGTTTCCACAAGATGGGGCCACTGCGCACATTGCCAGGGCCTCAATGAGTGCAGTCACAGCACTATTTCCCAGAAAAATCATCAGCCGATTTGGAGATACACCCTGGCCTCCAAAGTCGCCAAATTTGACCCCAGCTAACTTCTTCTTATGGGGATATCTCAAAAGCAAAGTTTTTACCAACCAGCTTGCCAATCTTGAAGACTTGAAGACAAAAATAACTGAAGAAGTCAACTCTATCCCAAGTGATTTATTGCAGCTTGTGATAACTAATACACGCGTCCGCCTTGAAGAGTGTGTACGGCCAGAAGGAAAGCGTCTTGATGATGTTATTTTTCATAAATAAAATCCCAATTTGTACACTTTCATTTTAACTGACATTTTTCAATTATTTTTTAAAGTTTAAAATCTGGAATGAGTCACCCTGTATATATGTCGCATAAGATATCTGTGGAAATTTGGCATAAGCTGACATGTTACTTTTGTGCATTTTTGACTACAAGCAATATAAACTTTGCCGTGGTACTAAAATAAGGTTTGCATGGATATATTAACAATATTTTTAATGTGAGTTAATAAGTTATCTGAGAATACAACGAAAGTCTTGTTTTTATAAAAAGTTTTCTAGGATTTTGAAGAAATTAATTTAAATTACATGTCATGTAATACCATATATAAAGAAGTAAAATTTATGCGACATGTCATTAAATAAGTGCGACTTGTTTTTTTCTGCCATATAAAGTATTTTACTTCACGTTACATATATCAAGGATACACATAGTGAGGTAGTATCGGTCAACTAAGACTTTATTCAAGTTTTAACATTAATAAAACGAAATCGTTTATGAAATAAAGGAAATTTAATAATTTTATTAGTAAAACCCTACACAAAATGTAATCAACAATCTCGGTAAATACAAATGCCACTTTACTGACAATATTTACGATTCATCGTCCGAAGATTCTGCCTGGTCACCAGCCAGTGACGCAGTAGCACTCGTCGTTAAGGATTTGTAAAAATCATGGTGTACGGGATCAATTAATGGCAAAATAGATAGTAAATCTTTTTTTTTTATTGGGATTGATAGCCATTGGACCTATTCGCATATGTGGAACCGCGATTTGCCCAGGGGGCGCCTTTTGTTCTTCCTCCAGTCCATAGTTTGAAGGTGGAAGGTCATACTTCAGAGGTGGTCCCATAACAATTTTATCGAAATTGATTCAGCGGTTTTTGAAAAATCAACAAAGTACTATGGTGTGTGGTTACCTTCAGCAAAACTTGTGATGTGGAGTTTTTCAGCAATTTGCAGTTTGACACATGGCGAATAATTCTGCACCACTTCAACCGATTTCGATTATTCGATTTGGATTATTCTTTTTTATGTAATATTACTAAAAAGAATGAAATAAAAACTGTTTTAAAAAATATAAAACCGACTTAAAAATTTTTTTTACTAAAAGTATTAAATACTTAATATTTCGAAATTTTCTCTGTCATCGTATTGAAATACATGAATCGATATTGTGATACATATTCGGACCCTTGTTTCATGAATATTCTAAATTTGAAATCTTTTCCGACCGGCCAGATGCGCTTAATATATTATGGTACGAGTACCATCGAGCTGGTCTGATGATGGAGACGGAAGGTGGCCATAGGAACTCCTAAACTACACATGATAAACCGATCGTATTTGGGCTCGTTGCATTTGTCTTCACGAGCAATTACTTTAGGCCTTGGTGGTGTCCAGGGTATTCTTTTTTTGGATGTTTGTTACGCAATTACTCCGTCAATTGAGGGCTGATTTTGAAAGTTCTTTTTTTGATTGAAAGGGGATAACCCTGAGGTGGTTCCATTTTAATTTGGTCAAGATCGGACAGGAAAGCGAGGCGAAATCGCGAGGCCAAAGGCCGAGCACATTAATAGCAAAAAATTACTAAAAAAACTGTGAAATAAAAAACTATTTAAAACAATATAAAAACCGCCTTAAAAATTTATGAAATAAAAAAATCAAACCCTAGAGTTGAAGGCGGTGCTAAAGCAAGCAAAAATGAAGCATAAAAGAAAATATGAGTGGATGATATCCTTTGTGATTTGTGTAGCCTTCTTTAGCACCGCCTTCAACTCTAGGGTTCGATTTTGTTTTATTTCATGCATTTTTGAAGGCGGTTTTTATATTTTTTTAAATAGTTTTTGGTATACGTTATTGTAATGTCTATGACATGTCGCTATTTGTTGATTTTCTTATATGGCAAAATAAGACATGTCGCTACTTGTACGGTTTTGGCATACGTTATTGTGATTTTTATGACATGTACTGTTTGGTCGAAGGTAAATACATGGCTTTGGGTATTACTTACGACATGTTTGTTTTGCCATATTAAAGAGCGCATTTTTACCGAAATTTTGGTATTTATAACTCAATACTGGAAAAAATGTACATGTCTACTTCTGCCACATAACTACAGATATATAATCGCAGAAATTAGCAGAGGTAGTGATATTTGAGTTTATTTTTAAAAGATTCATTCAAGCCTTAATTAATAGTGCCGTTGTTGAATTCCAACAACGCAAAGTTCCGCGTGGACTCGTACGTACTCGTACTCGTCGTACTTAGAAAGTGCCGTTACTTTCTGGAACTTTAAAAGTTTCGTGTGAGTTCTGGTATTTAGACGAGACGTTGGTTTCTGGTAGCTAAAAGTTCTGTGTGGTTTCCGTGATTTACGGTGGAAACAAGACTCAAACCGTGCTATCCGAGCACTGATGATTGAAACACGAACCGTATGCAGATGTAAATAGGTGCGAGATTCGTTCTACTCGTGCGGTGGCTGATAAGTCGCGCCGACGATGAACGTTTGCGCGAACATCACACTATTATATAAAATTTTACGTTTTGGAAAGTTGGAAAAAAATACTTTTTTTCGTTACGATTGTAGGGAAAAATATTATCTATATTTCTATGAGGGTCTTGTATTTAAAAAATACAAGACCCTCTTAATTCGATTTACGCTTCTCAAGAGAATTTAACTTGAAAGTACAATTTTCGTACTTAAATTTTTTTTTTTGGAGATTTATTTAACACCTTTCCAAAGTAGTAAAATAGCATTTTTTTCGATAAGTACCGAGTTTTGTTAATTAAAGATTAATACATAACATATATTTTTTACAGATTTTTTATCTTTACCTATAGCTCAACAATTTAGTTTAAAGTTGACCTTTTGAGTCTTATTTGCGCCTTAAGAACCCACTGCACGCTAGAAATTGCGACTAATTATATAATGAGCAAAAAATAAGTGAACGGTCTTTCCACCGAGTCATGCGGCAGGTGGGTCTTCGTGCCTTACTTGCTGCTTGATAGTTATCTTGTCCGAATACTTTGCCAAACGTGGCGGTCGGTGTTGTGCTGTAATTTACCAGAGTTCTTGCAGCACAACACCGGTTACTCTGTTTAGTCCGATTGTCGGGACACAGCGCTCATGATACGTACCTATGTTGTATCGACATTTAACACTTTAACTACCACAATACAATGCAAGAAAATTAACCAAAAACCACATACATTTTTTTCACGTCACAGCTTTTGTGTCTTCGGTTTATACATGCAACATAATTGAACTAAACCCAATGTCACAACTTATTTGTCGTCACATAAAATATGTCGTGCCAATGGGTTTCCCTAAATATTTCACTTCAACACGAACCCCCCGTCACAGCGCTTGTGACGTGTAAAATTTAATTTATTCATAGTATTATAGTTTACTAAATTCTTAAATGAGACTCATATAATGCATAAAATATTGATAGTTATAAGTTTTAGACCCTTTACAATAAAATTACTTTTTTCTTATAAATTTTATTCAAATGAAGTTACATTTTAGCCGTATGATACAATCTAAAACAGGGTTTCAAGCATAGCCCTATCGATCGTTGCTTGTCGTCTTTACAGTATCGCAACAGTACCATGTCACCGTTCGTATGTCACGGTAACGTCAGGGTCCTCGAGACAAAACAGCCAATCACACACTGTTACGAGTATATACAGGTATGTACCGTGTGGGGTCGGTACTGTACCGTGTGGGGTCGGTACTTAAAAAGAATAGCCCCACTGCATCTCTCCCCGTCGCATGTCGTAAAAGTCGACTAAGGGATAAGAAAATTCGTCAGCCTCGGTAGCTCAGTGGCGCGGTTGGTTAGTCAACTGTTATTAAGCAACGCTGAGCGCGGTCAGTGTTTGGATGGGTGACCGCTCGACCGTTGGAGGCTGACCGTGGTTCGGATTCCACGTTAAACTGTAGGTCCCTTCCCTTCTTACCTTACTAGGTGGTAGGGTTTATCCCGGCCGGGTTGGTACCACCGCACTGAACGAAACGTCGGTCGAAACGGCTATGTAAATAGTTCGTGTTTTCCGTCCAGTTTAGTGTAGCCGACATGAAATGAAGGGAAGCACTGACATGGCACCTAGTTCACCCTGTGTTATGGGCTGACATCACGGATGTTGTAGGTGATGTAGCCAACCGTGTCAGGTTCCATAAAAAAAAAAAAAAAAAAAAAGGTATAATATATGTCTAATTGATAGCTGAATGTGATTGGTCGGTTCTTCTTGAGGACCCTAAGGTGGCCGACTTCTATATCGACAGTCGACAGTGCTGCTGTAAGGAGCATTTTGACATTGACGTTGACAATTTTTAGTGGTGTTGCCAGATCTCATAGCAAAAAACCAATAATATTGCCATAAAGCTGAATTTCTACCCTACACCACAATATTAAATTACCTAGCTAGCCATCGTGTAAACCGACGAATAACTCAGTATAGGAATTTGTACAAGTAGTGTCGTCACACAAGCTGGTACGCTGGGTTTATGGGATGGTTTAGACGTTTTGAACAAATACGTTTTTTTTATCGGACTATTTATATTTACGATCAAGCGGCAGTGGACTGGGCACGTCATCCGAAGAGACGACGAACGTTGAAATAACCGCGTCCTACACTGGCGGCCGTGGACATGAAAACAGAGTGTGGGAAGATCACCCGCCAGGTGGGACGACTATATCAAGTGCGTCGCGGAAAGCGGTGGTTCCGTACCGCTCAAGGCCGGGAGGACTGGAGGAAAATTGGAGAGGCGCATGTCCAGAAGTGGACGCTTACACGCTGACTGAATTGTATTACGCTTACTCACACACATACACACACACGCGCGCGTGCACGCCACAACACAAGGAAATACAACGTAGCACAGCACAGCACAGCACAGCACAGCACAACACAACACAACACAACACAACACAACACAACACAACACAACACAACACAACACAACACAACACAACCCAACACAGCGCAGCGCAGCGCAGCGCAGCGCAGCGCAGCGCAGCGCAGCGCAGCGCAGCGCAGCGCAGCGCAGCGCAGCACAGCACAGCACAGCACAGCACAGCACAGCACAATACAACACAACACAACACAACACAACACAACACAACACAACACAACCCAACACAACACAATAACACAACACAACACAGCACAGCGCAGCACAGCACAGCACAGCACAGCACAGCACAGCACAACACAACACAACACGACATAACGCTGTCGCCGGCTAGTGGTCGGTGGCGTGTCGTCGCGCGTGGGCTAGGCTTTGAGCTTTCATAATTTCATAATAACATTTTCGTTTTCTCGTTCGCCAGTGTATCCTTATATGAATTAGATTTTCAGAGATCTTATAGAGATTTTCAGTGCATTTTTAAAAGCAGTTTATTAAGTGCTCCTTCTCAACACGGAAGAATATTAAAAAGAGATTTCTCTTTCAAAATGTTGATAATATTTGTATCGATACTGTAAAAAAAAATCATAATTTCCGATAAGAAAAACATGACTTTTAGACTTTTACACCCTAAAACAAAAATCTTCCTCTTATATTCTTCCGTTGAGAATAAGTACTATAATTTTTTTTTTAATTCACTAAAAATGTCTATAAGATCTCTGAAAATCTAATTAATTTAAGGATACACTGGCGAACGAGAAAATAAAAACTTTATTATGAATTAATGCAAGCTTGATCCCCTTTTAAAGCTTCAACCGCCGCCGGCGGCGCCGCCGCCGGGCTAGTGTGAGTTTAAATGCGTTCCTATGACAATATGCACACTATACCCACAGATTACGAATTTTGTGTTATTGTGTGGTGTGTGAGTGAATATTAACGTCAGTGTTGACTGTTAATAATCTCAGTGAACTGTACATTGTTTCAGATCAAACCAGTTTCAAGTTTGGCTGTCGATTTGTGAGTCCAGTGAAGCAATCTAAAATATTTTGAAAATAACATTAAACAAAAAATTATATGAATAAAGGATGATTATTGAATTTTAAACCAGTGTTTTTACTTTTCTGAATTTGTTTTTTTTTTTATTGAAACTGACTCGGTTTGCTACATCACCTACAACATTCGTGATGTGAGCCCATAACACCGGGTGAACTAGGTGCCATGTCTGTGCTGTCCTTCATAATACCGCAAAATATTTAGAAATACATTCGTTGACTCCAGAACATGTTAAAAATTGTCTAAATGCTGTCATGCTGTCATATGGATTATATAGAACCCCGATTTAATCCGGAACCATTTGTCTGAAAATCAAAATAGCCGGGTATCCCATTAAAATGTATAGGTAAACGTCATAAATAGGTCATACGTAGGTTTATAGCGGCGGGTCGCCGAGTGGTTTGGGCATCGGCTTCTCATGTGAGAGGTCGGCGGTTCGAATCCGGGCTGCTTCACCGTTCGGAACCGGTGTAAAACTGTAAGTCCCTTCCCTTGCCCCTTACTAGGTGGTAGGCTCAAATTGTAGCCGACTGGGTTGGTACCACCGTACTGGATGTAAGATGGCCGCATAGCAGCCTCGGTTGTGTTCTCTAGTTCAGTATAGCCAGCAATCCAGGGAAGTCTCCGGTGCGGCACCTACCTTCTCGGAGGTGATATTGGCTAGTCGGAGCTTGCGCTTTGGTCCCTCCGACTCAGCCACCCATACCGGATAACATAAAAAAAAAATAGGTACTGGCCATACTTGAAGGCGCCAGCTGGGCTTGATATAAATATGGAAGTAGCTCTTAAGGCGACACCAGTTAGACACCGCTGTTCTAGATAAACTTGAAAACAAATTACAATATCTAAATACAAAATTTCATCCAAATCCGTTTCCGAGAAACCAATATATATATAGTTTAGCTCATGTCAGCCTCGATGGCTCAGTGGTGCGGTCGGTCGACTGTCGGTCGGATCATAAGCACACCTGGGCGCGGTCAGTGGATGAATGGGTGACCGCTCGACCGTTGGAGGCTGACCTTTGTTCGGTTTCCACGTAAAACTGTAGGCCCCTTCCCTTCTTATCTTACTAGGGTTTACCCGGCCGGGTTGATACCACCGCACTGAATGAAAGGTCGGTTGAAAGGGTTATTTAAATAGTTCGTGTTTTCCGTCCAGTTCAGTGTAGCCGGCACGACCGAAGGGAATGACTGACACGGCACCTATAGTTTACCAAGGTGTTACCGGCTGACAGCACGGATGTTGTAGGTGATGTAGCCAACAACCGTGTCAGTTTAAACAAATAAAAAACTCACTTAAAGTAATAGGATTCCTTTCACGAACACACGTTGTTTGACGTAATCAAAACGGTATATAATATATATGTATATATATATATATATATCTCCTTAGGAGGTAGGATTAATACCACCGCACTTAGTTAAGATCGGTCTTTTCCATCCAGTTCAGTGTAGCCGACATGACCAAAGTGAAGCACAACAGCGCAGCGGCCGTCTCAAATTATAGCCGACTGGGTTGGTACCACCGTACTGGATGCAAGATGGCCGCATAGCAGCCTCAATTGTGCTCTCCTCTAGTCCAGTATAGCCAGCCCAGGAAACGGTCACTGGTTTGAGATGAAGTCGCCGTGTGGTAAATTGTTCCAACACATTGGCGATTATTTGGTCACAAATGTTCCGAAACAACGACCGAAAGGCTACAGAAATTTTAATATTGTTGCTACCTTAATTTTTCTTCCCTGGACAAATTGCACTCTCCGGGACAAAATGATCCTTCGCCCGGGACACGGGACATTGGAGCGTAGCCCGGGACAATCACGGAAATCCTGGGCACCTGACGACGCTACTCGTATGTGGGGATAGTTTTCATTTTGACCTTCTGTTTGCTTCACAGTTAAATCGAACCAGTATCGATAATGCTCTACTGGCTGTTTATATTGGTGCTGTGCGCCGTGCGAGCGCTGGCATGCAAAAAGCAGTACGTGTGTCGGCCGCCGCAGGGGCCAGCGCCGTGCCAGCGCTAGAACGCCACTGAACATGGTACCTACATACTTTTCCATATTCCAATTACATATAGTGCCGCTGTTGGATACCAACAACGCAAAGTTCCGCGCGGACTCTGGTACTTAGAAGTGCTGTTACTTTGTGGTACTTAAAAGTTTCGTGTGAGTTCTGGTATTTAGGAGAGACGTTGGTTTCTGGTAGTTAAAAGTTCTGTGTGGGTTCCGTGACTTAAAAGAGCAAAAAAAAAAATTCCGTTGACTTACTTAAAGGAGTCGTTGGACCGCTCAGTAAATTTCCGCGCAGCTCTGAGTTTTTATATTTTATTTACTAAAATAATAAATATAATACTTTAATAAAGTATAAATATAATATTTAAGGGAGTCGGGGGACCGCCCCCGACTCCCTTAAGTAAGTCAATGGAAATTATTTATGACTTTTTAGGGATCGGGGTTTTTTTTAATTTGTAATTAAACTTTTATTTCAAGCTTTTAAAAAAACCGTACGCAAATCGGTCCACTTTTTAAGTTATTTTTTTTATTACTTAATTACTTGATTACAAATATAGCTACGAACCATCCCGATTCAACAAGCTTCCTAATAAAAAAACCGCATCCAAATTGGTCCATCCGTTTGGGAGCTACGATGCCACAGACAGGCACACACATAAACACACAGACACACCCTTTTTTCATAGAATGCATAATAATATTTTCTTTTTCTCCTTCGCCAGTGTATCCATATTTGATTTAGATTTTCAGAGATCTTACAGAAATTTTCAGTGCATTTTTTAAAAGCAGTTTATTAAGAGGTCCTTCTCAACACGGAAGAATATTAAATAAAGATTTTTGTTTCAAAATGTTGCTAATATTTGTATCGATGCTGTAAAAAAATATCATGATTTCCGATAAGAAAAACATTACTTTTAAACATTTACAGCCTAGATACAAATATCGTCAACATTTTGAAACAAAAATTCGGCTGGTACACTTATCCCTACCACCTATCCCCCCTGGTAGGGATAAGTGCAAAAAATTTTCCACTTATCCCTACCAGGGGGGATAGGTGGAAAATGGAAATTCTGACTGAGTGCACTTATCCCTACCAGGCTTAAATATTTTTAAAATATGTAACTAAATTTTGAAAATTAGACAAAAATTATAAAAAATATACCTACATAGGCCAGGATTAAGAAACATTAACAAACATGAAGTCACCAAAGTACCAGGGCAGCAGAAATTGAAAGGAGGTTTATTTACTATTATATTAATAACTTATATAAAATTATGGAAACCTCCTTTAAATTTCTACTGCCCTGGTACTTTGGTGACTTCATGTTTGTTAATGTTTCTTAATGCTGGCCTATATATATATTTTTTATAATTGTTATTTTTATGGAAGCAGACACGGTTGGCTAAATCACCTACAACGTTCTTGATGTCAGCCCATAACACCGGGTGAACTAGGTGACATGTCAGTGCTTCCCCCTTTGATCGTGCCGGATACACTGAACTGGTCGGAAAACACAAACTATTTACATAGCCGTTTCGACCGACGTTTCATTCAGTGCGGTGGTACCAGCCCGGGCGGGTTAAACCCTACCACCAAGTAATATTAGGAGAGAAGGGACCTACAGTTTTACGAGGTATCCGAACCTTGGAACGGCTATGTAAATCGATGTTATGGGCTGACATCATGGATGTTGTAGGTGATGTATCCAACGGTGTCAGTTTCCATAAAAAAAAAATCAGAAATTAATATTTTACAAAAATCTTTTAAATGATACCGCTGGTCGAAACCATATTGGTGACTTCATGTTTGATAAGTTTCTTTAATAACTTATATAAAATTATGGAAACCTCCTATATAAAACTAGCTGTTGCCCGCGGCTTCGCTCGCGTGAAATTCGTATTCCAAAGAAGAATGTAAGTAACTAAGGGCGAAACCGAAGGCCGAGCTGCGTTCAGGTAATCGATAAACCTTCTCAAAGAAATTAACTAACTAAGGGCGAGGCCGAAGGCCAAGCTGCTTTCAGGTAAACGATAAACCTTTCTCAAATAAAGGAAGTAAGTAAGGGCGAGGCCGAAGGCCGAGCTGCGTTCAGGAAGACGATAAACCTTCTGGAAAGGAAAGAACTAAGTGCGAGGCCGAAGGCCGAGCTGCGTTCAGGTAAACCAAAAACTCTTCGAACTAAAGAATTAAAACCTACCTAACAAACATTAAAATAACTATCAAAACGGGCATTTTCAAATGTTCTTAGAGCACTTGCGGCATTACCCCGCTGGATGGCAAGGCTTACCCTTTGAATGAAGTACATAAGCCCTTGATGGCGGGACACCAGTTGCGTCAACCAGCAGAGGCCCAAGCCTCTTTTGGCTTCACTGCTTCACGGACCGAGGGTTTCAACCGCAAACGCAACAAATTCGAAATCATGAATTATATTTCTATATTTGTTGCGTTTGAGGCTCTCCGCCCCAGCCTCGGCCGCGCCAGCCGCTCTTGAAGATGTCCTAACGTGACTTGGAGCCAATGTGAGAACATAAGTTGCGTCCCACATCAAAGAACTACCCTTAGTCCATGGCACTAAGGTGATAGCATCGGGCCTCTTGCCATCCAGCCGGGAATAACCGCGAGGTTCTAGGATGCACGGTATATTTGCCGTCAGAAGCGTGGACTTTATAATAAAATTTAAATTAAATTAACTCAATCTTAATATGAATTAACTTTATTCGAGATGGTTTAGCTTCTTCCTGAAGGCAGCCTTGGGCCTCGCACTTAGTTACTTGCTTTCTTCGAGATGGTTTATCATTTGTCAGAACGTAGCTCGGCCTTCGGCCTCGCCTTAGTTACTTACTTTCTTCAAAAATGTTTACCTTCTTCCTGAACGCAGCTCGGCCTACGGCCTCGCCCTTAGTTACTTGCTTTCTTCGAGATGGTTTATGGTCTTCCCGAATAGAGCACGGCCTTCGGCCTCGCCTTTAGTTACTTACTTTCTTCAAGATGGTTTAGCTTCTTCCTGAACGCAGCTCGGCCTTCGGCTTCGCCCTTAGTTACTTGCTTTCTTCGAGATGGTTTTTCAATTATCAGAACATAGCTCGGCCTTCGGCCTCGCATTAGTTACTTACTTTCTTCAAGATGGTTTAGCTTCTTGCTGAACGCAACTCGGCCTTCGGCCTCGCCCTTAGTTACTTGCTTTCTTCGAGATGGTTTTTCAATTATTCGAACGTAGCTCGGCCTTCGGCCTCGCCTTAGTTACTTACTTTCTTCAAGATGGTTTAGCTTCTTCCTGAACGCAGCTCGGCCTGCGGCCTCGCCCATAGTTACTTACTTTCTTCGAGAAGGTTTATGGTCTTCCAGAATAGAGCTAGGCCTTCGACCTCGCCCTTAGTTACTTACTTTCTTCAAGAATGTTTTTCTTCTTCCTGAACTCAGCTCCACCTTCTGCTTCGCCCTTAGTTACTTTCATCGAGAAAGAATATCGTTTACGTGGTGCAGATCCGCCTTCGGGCCCGCCTTTAGTTACTCACTTTCTTTTTTTGAAATACGAATTTCACGCGAGCGAAGCCGCGGGCAACAGATATATAAATTTTATTGCACCAATGACAGCGACCTAACTTCGACTTTCAAATATTTTTTTTATATATCAAACAATTTGTCACCGGCCAGCTCACGTCTAGATGACAGTTCTCAAGTTAGAATTATGTACTTTGGACTACGTGATTTGAAACGCGCAATAATGTTTATAATTGTTAAATTTTTTTTTATTTTTGTTATTTTTTTTACGTATTATGTTAACCCGGCATATAAACTGCCACTATACAAAGTTTCGTCTAATTCCGTTCAGTGGTTTTTGTGTGATGCGCGTACAGACAAACAAACAAACAAACAAACAAACAAAAAT
Source organism: Nematopogon swammerdamellus (assembly GCA_946902875.1). Taxonomy (NCBI): domain Eukaryota; kingdom Metazoa; phylum Arthropoda; class Insecta; order Lepidoptera; family Adelidae; genus Nematopogon; species Nematopogon swammerdamellus. The sequence continues at coordinate 2,271,493 of OX336362.1, forward strand.
TTTAAAAACTGTTCTAACATGTTCAGTATCTCATTTTAAGCCACCCTGGTTAGTTTTTTTCCGAATACATTCAATGTACAGACTTTCTTACCTTTACGATTTTATTATATGTATAGATTATGGAAACGTACTTTAGAACCGTTCCCAGTAGTCTTACCGTTTCCACTTTAATTACGGTGACTGTATTCTGACCATTTGAATACTGCGCAAAAAGTGACAAAAGGCGGACTTAAAGCCTAAAGGCATTATCTGCCAGTCATGCCTCGGATTGTGAGTAGGGTAGATGGCTAGTGCGGGAAATTAAATGAGAGAATTTGTTATTTTAAATAGTATCATAAAAATAAACAATAAAACATAAGTAATAATAATGACATACAACTAAATACATTTATTAATGATGTTACATTTATATTTTTCTGAAAATAAAGTATTTGTTTTTTTTTTGTTGTGTAATAATAGCGATTAACTTATATAATATTACCTATGGAAACCTCCTTTTCATTTCTGCTGCCCTGGTACTTTGGTGACTTCATGTTTGTTAATGTTTCTTAACTGGCCTATGTAGGTATATTTTTATAATTTTTGTCTAATTTCCAAAATTTAGTTACCTACATATTTTAAAAATATTTAAGCCTCGTAGGGATAAGTGCACTCAGTCAGAATTTCCATTTTCCACCTATCCCCCCTGGTAGGGATAAGTGGAACAAATTTTCCACTTATACCTACCAGGGGGGATAGCTGGTAGGGATAAGTGTACCAGCCGCAAAAATCTTCCTCTTATATTCTTCCCTTGAGAATGAGCACTTAAAAACTGATTTAAAAAAAATCACTGAAACTGTCAGTAAGATCTCTGAAAATCTAATTAATATGGTACACTAGCGAACGAGAAAATAAAAACTTTATTATGAATTAATGCAAGCTTGATCCATTTTTCAAGCTTCAAACGGCGCGCCGCGCCGCGCCGCCGCCGGGCTAGTGTGAGTTTAGATGCGTTCCTCTGACAATATGCACACTATACCCGCAGATTGCGAATTTTGTGTTATTGTGTGGTGTGAGAGTTAATCTTAACGTCAGTGTTAACTGTTAATAATCTCAGGGAACTGTACATTGTTTCAGATCAAACCAGTTTCAAGTTTGGCTGTCGATTTGTGAGTCCAGTGAGGCAAACTAAAATCTTTTGAAAATAACATGAATTCTAAAACAAAAAATTCTATGAATAAAGGATGATTGTTGAATTTTAAACCAGTGTTTTTTAATTACTTTTCCAATTTTTTTTTTTATGGAAACTGACTCCCTTCGCTACATCACCTACAACATCCGTGATGTTAGCCCGTAACACCGGGTGAACTAAGTGCCATGTCAGTGCTTCCCTTAATTTCATGTCGGCTACACTGAACTGGACGGAAAACACGACCTATTTACATAGCCGTTTCGACCGACGTTTCGCTCAGTGCGGTGGCATCAACCCGGGCGGGATAAACCCTACCACCTAGTAATGTAAGAAGGGAAGGGACCTACAGTTTAACGTGGAATCTAAACCGCGGTAAGCCTCCAACGGTCGAGCAGTCACCCATCCAAGTACTGACCGCGCTCAGCGTTCTTAACAACAGTCGACCGACCGCACCACTGAGCTACCTCAGGCTGACGTGACATGAGTCTGAAGCACTTTCTCGTTTAGACGCTAAGTACGTACCTGGGTGACCGAGCTTCGCTCCGCGTCTACACATATCTAGATCAGTCGCGGTGTCCAACCAACGCAACACAGACGTCCCAATAAACATGAACTTTGAAATAATTTTATTTTTATTTTATTTTTTATGGAAACTGACACGGTTCGCTATATCACCTACAGCATTCGTGATGCTGAATGGTATGGTATGGGCTGACCCATAACACCGGGTGAACTAGGTGCCATGTCTGTGCTTCCATTCATAATACCGCAAAAAATATTTAGAAATACGTTGACTCCAGAACATGTTAAGAATTGTCTTATGGATTATAGTATATATACACCGGACTTTTTACATAATACCTATATACTTCAGAAGTTGTCAGAATCACATGATAAATAAATATAATTAATGATGCGATATGAATGTAATTAATTAGTTAAGCGATAACGACATGTGGTGGTTTGTGACAGAAACCAGTAGTCCATACAATTTCATAGTAAAAATGTTTTCACTTTGTCATGAATTGCTGCATGTCACAAATCAGCACAAATCAGCACATGCGTGTCTAGGCAGTGGCAAACATTTTTGTATAGACTAAGTGGACATTGAAAAAATTTCCAGTGAAGTTTCTTGTCAGTTCTTCTTCGCTGTGATAATCGAACTGGCGGAATGTTACAATGTAAATATGACAAATCTGAGCGCAGTGTACTGCCAATAGATGCTAAATAAACAATAAACAACAACAACAACAACAATAAACAATATAGCAGATTTTGTAAATTTGTCTGAAAATCAAAATAGCCAGGTATATATACATAATATACATCTAAGTACAAAATTTCATCCAAATCCGTTTCCGAGAAGCCAATATATATATAGTTTAGCTCATGTCAGCCTCGATAGCTCAGTGGTGCGGTCGGTCAACTGTCGGTCGGATCATAAGCACACCTGGGCGCGGTCAGTGGATGAATGGGCGACCGCTCGACCGTTGGATGCTGACCTTGGTTCGGTTTCCACATACAACTGCAGGCCCCTTCCCTTCTTAGGGCTAGACTTAATACAGCGCTGAATCTAATGAAATATTCACTAGATTCAGCACAGGCTGTGTCCAGTCCTTTTTTTCTCTTCCATTCATAGCTATGGTTATCTAGTCTTGGTTTTGTACTTATTTGAAGTGAAAAATAAATATTTCTTATTCTTATTCTTGCCTTACTAGGGTTTACCCGCCCCGGTTGGTACCACCGCCCTGAATGAAAGGTCGGTTGAAAGGGTTATTTAAAATATTCGTGTTTTCCGTCCAGCTCAGTGTAGCCGGCACGACCGAAGGGAAGCACTGACACGGCACCTATAGTTCACCAAGGTGTTACCGGCTGACCTCACGGATGTTGTAGCTGATGTAGCCAACAACCGTGTCAGTTTCAATAAAAAAAACTCACTTAAAGTAATAGGATCCCTTTCACGAACACAAGTTGTTTGACGTAATAAAAATGGTATATATATATATCTCTCTCCTTAGGAGGTAGGATTAACACCACCGCACTTAGTTAAGATCGGTCTTTTCCATCCAGTTCAGTGTAGCCGACCTGACTAAAGTGAAACACAACAGCGCAGCGGCCGTCTCAAATTGTAGCCGACTGGGTTGGTACCACCGTACTGGATGCAAGATGGCCGCATAGCAACCTCGATTGTGTTCTCCTCCTAGTCCAGTATAGCCAGCCCAGGAAACACCAACCGGTCGCAAAGAAATCACTGGATTGAGATGAAGTCGCCGTGTGGTAAAATTGTTCCAACACATTGTCGATTATTTGGTTACAAATGCTCCGAAACAACGACCGAAAGGCTACAGAAATTTTAATATTGTTGCTACCTTAATTTTTTTTCCCGGGACAAAATGATCCTTCGCCCGGGACACGGGACATTGGAGCGTAGCCCGGGACAATCACGGAAATCCCGGGCACCTGACGACGCTACTCGTATGTGGGGACAGTTTTCATTTTGACCTTCTGTTTGCTTCACAGTTAAATCGAACCAGTATCGATAATGCTCTACTGGCTGTTTATATTGGTGCTGTGCGCCGTGCAAGCGCTGGCATGCAAAAGGCGTTGCCGCTGTCGGCACCCGAAGCCACAACCGCCGCCGTGCATGCGCTAGACCGCCAGTGAACATGGTACCTACATACTTTTCCATGTTCCAATTAAATAAAAAAAATAAAAAATTATCGAGTGCGATAAACATTTTTTTTTTATGTATGTGTGGCTGAGTTGGAGGGGCCAAAGCGCATGCTTGGACCAGCCAATATCACCTCCGAGAAGTTAGGTGCCATACCGGAGACTTCCGTGGATTGCTGGCTATACTGGACTAGGGAGAACACAGCCGAGGCTGCTATGCGGCCATCTTACGTCCAGTACGGTGGTACCAACCCAGTCGGCTATAATTTGAGCCTACCACCTAGTAAGGGGCAAGAGAAGGGACGTACAGTTGTACACCTACTTTGCATACAGAGCAGTAATACTTAGTATTACTCATGTTGTTGCTGACTGGTGTGACGGTGCTTACTCAAAAGGCAAGGTGTATTGCATACGAGCAATCTCTTACGCCCTTCCTAAGTGTTTATTTGACATCTCTTTTGCGGTCAGACTTCATTTGGTGGCAGAAATTAACAATACCCAAATTTGCAATTATGAAACAGCAAGACTAACTATAAACGCACAAACTCCCTACAGAGAACTACACGCCTACAACTATTTATCGATTTTGACAATTTGCATTATACATTACAATCGCAGAAATTAGCAGAGGTAGTGATATTTGAGTTTATTTTTAAAAGATTCAAGCCTTAATTAATAGTGCCGTTGTTGGATTCCAACAACGCAAAGTTCCGCGCTCCACCGAGTCATGCGGCAGGTGGGTCTTCGTGCCTCACTTGCTGCTTGATAGTTATCTTGTCCGAATACTTTGCCGAACGTGGCGGTCGGTGTTGTGCTGTAATTTACCAGAGTTCTTGCAGCACAACACCGGTTACTCCGCTTACCACGATTTTCGGGATTCAGCGTGTGTTATGTATATGTATGTATGTATTTCGAAACAAAAATCTTCCTATAATATTCCTCCGTTGAGAATGAGTAAGTACAAACTGATTTTAAAAAAATGCACTGAAAATTTTTGTAAGATCTCTGAAAATCTAATTAGGTAATATAAGGGTACACTGGCGAACGAGAAAATAAAAACTTTATTATGAATTAATGCAAGCTTGATCCCCTTTTCAAGCTTCAACCTATACACTATGGGCGGTGTTAATATTATGTGGCTAGTCACTAAATACTCGTAAAAATAGGTATTAAAAAAAAATACCCTGCGAAGTTTCTTGTCGGTTCTTCTTCGTGGGTAGAACAAATAGACAGAACCGGATAGAACAAATTGTGACGAGTTCGAGTGAAGTCTAGAATGATCAATAAACAATACATACAAAAAAAGAGTGAGTACGTTGTACATACAATACAACCGCCGGCGCGCCGCCGGGCTAGTGTGAGTTAGATGCGTTGCTATGACAATATGCACACTATACCCACAGATTACGAATTTTGTGTTATTGTGTGGTGTGTGAGTGAATATTAACGCCAGTGTTAACTGTTAATAATCTCAGTGAACTGTACATTGTTTCAGATCAAACCAGTTTCAAGTTTGACTGTCGATTTGTGAGTCCAGTGAAGCAAACTAAAATATTTTGAAAATAACATTAAACAAAGAATTATATGAATAAAGGATGATTGTTGAAACTTAAATCAGCGTTTTTTAATTTACTACCTTTTCTAAATGTTCATGTTGTAACGAGGTACCACCATGGTACCACACACCAAACCCACGGGTCTGAAGCACTTTCTTATTTAGACGCTAAGTAAGTACGTACCTGGGCGACCGAGCTTCGCTCCGCGTCTACACCTATCTAGATCAGTCGCGGCACAGCATGTCGCGGTGTCCAACCAAAGCAACACAGAAAGTGTAAAATCATTAACAATGGTATTATTCCACATTTATTTAAGATCATTCTTAAAACGAATCCCATATTCTTACTTCAACACAAACCTTATTTAAAAATATTGAATACATTGAAGTCTTAAGCGTACGTCCAAAGGTACATTTACCTTACGTACCCGGGCGACCGAGCTTCGCTCCGCGTCTACACCTATCTAGATCAGTCGCGGTGTCCAACCAAAGCAACACAGATGTTCCAATATACATGAACATTGAATTAATAATGCGAAAAAAATGATGCTTTGGTCAACTCAGCCCACAGCCCACTCAGCCCACAGCTCACTCAGCCCGCGGGCTTAAACTAGAACATGTTAAAAATTGTCTCAATGCTGTCATGCTGTCATATTGATTATATAGCAGATTTTGTAAATTTTATTGAATATCAAAATAGCCAGGTATCCCATAATTTTTAGTTTTCCGTATCCCGTACGTAAGCCTATTACTAAGCCCCCGCCGTCTGTCTGTCGGTCTGTCCGAGGGCTGTATCTCTTGAACCGTAATAGGTAGCCCGTTAAAATTTTCACAGTGAATTTTTTACAAAAAAGAAAATGTTAAAACTTAAGGGGGGCTCCCATACAACATACGTACGAAAAAACGATTAGTCACGCTACTTAATAATAGATGGCGCCACAGGGTTTTATACATTGCATTGTTGAAAGACAAAAGATAGCCGCTCAATTGCCAACGACCTCATTGAGGTGCTGTCATTTTCCCACCGTAAATTGCCATCGACCTCATTGAGGCTTGTCTCCGATTGAGCGTTTATTGATAGCGGATAGATACGGAAACCTCCGTGCGCGAGTAAAACTCGCACTTAACAGATTTTTTATTTATTGATTTTTTTTTTATTTGGATAAACCTACAGGAATTTACATCCAGAACACAAGGTATTACATGATAAAATTGAGTATGGAAAAAACCAGGAACATTTTTCACATATTAACTACGTAAGTAAGAATACGGAAGGACATGAATACAGAATACTTGAGACATGAACAAACGAACGAATGAAACAAACATAAAACTACAAATAACACAAAAGCGGCGGGTGGCCGAGTGGTTTGGGCATCGGCTTGTCATGCGGGAGGTCCGAGGTTCGAATCCGGTCGGCGTGTACCAATGAGTTTTTTCTGACGAAAAAAATTACGTGCATACCTACACCCGCTGCTTCACCGTTCGGAACCGGTGTAAAACTGTAGGTCCCTTCCCTTGCCCCTTACTAGGTGGTAGGCTCAAATTGTAGCCGACTGGGTTGTTACCACCGTACTGGATGTAAGATGGCCGCAAGCAACCTCGGTTGTGTTCTCCTCTAGTCCAGTATAGCCAGCAATCCAGGGAAGTCTCCGGTATGGCACCTACCTTCTCGGAGGTGATATTGGCTGGTTAGAGCATGTGCTTTGGCCCCTCCGAAGCAGCCACCCATACCGGATCACATAAAAAAAAAGACAAACAGACGGAAAGAAATAAAGGAGAGAAAGAGAGAGAGAGAGAGAGAGAGAGATAAAAAGCTGAAAGAGATATGCAGTGTACACTACGTACTGTTACGACCCTTACTTTTGCCTAGTCAGCTGCTCTACCCTATATAAGCAGCCGGCGCATAAGCTCTCGAGTTCAGTGCCTCCCTCCTCGTTCGCTCCCTACGGCGTAGGCGTAGCTCTGCTCGACCGCGAACCGAAAGCCTATTAAGGCTCTATTTGCTCTATTTGTCTAGTTTCTAGTTCAGTCATCAATCGTTCGCTCCCTACGGCGTAGCGCTGCTCGACCGCGAACCGAAAGCCTATTAAGGCTCTATTTGCTCTATTTGTCTAGTTTCTAGTTCAGTCATCAATCGTTCGCTCCCTACGGCGTAGCGCTGCTCGTCCGCGAACCAAAAGTCTATTACGGCTTCTATTCTTTTCTATTGTCTATTTTCATCTGTGTTCCTGTGTTTAAAAGTGTAATTTCTACTAATTAAATACTTTACTCTTAGCTAAATAAATTCTTTCTTTTTAAAAAGACTCCTTCAAATACCGTCCTAACAAAGTGGTGTTAGAAGTGTGTGATTTTCGAGTAAATAAGTGCTTCTAAGTGCAAATCCTCGTCCACCTGGTTATCCTGCCCCGTGGAAAGTGCGTCGGTACCAGTGCTACATTGCCGGGCTAAGCGCCGCAGCGAGCACCACCAGCTGAGCCAAGTCCGGTGGTTTCCGCTCGACCATCAGGACCGACAGTGCCAGTGACCACTTCAGCCTGAGAGACTCTTCGAGCCGATCTACGGTGGGCCCCCGCAACCACCGCTGACCGCCCCAGTGCGTCAGAACAGATCGCCAGCTCCAGTCTCTAACCTGCAACATCTTCTTCACCGCTACAACTTCTAATAATAATAATAAAAGAAGAAAAGCTGTCAAAATGACAGGTCATAAAAATTTTCTTCTCTCATCCGAAAATTTCATAAATTTAGTGTGAGGAGGAAAAAAGGCGAGCTTGCGCCAGATGCAAAACCAGGACCAGCGGCACAGCTGCCGCTATTGCATGGGAGCACCGTGCGGCCACCACCACCGCTGCTGCTCGGCATCCCAACACCGCTCGCCGGCTTGACAGCTGACAGCCCAGGCAGAGGACTACCGGGGACACGGCCGGCCACCTACTACTGCCGAGCCTGAAGAGGGCATCAGACGCTGCATGCTGCGCGCCGCTGCCGCCGCCGTCGCATCATATGCCACCGCCGCTGCGCCGCGCGTCGGCGCGCGTCTGACCAACACCGCCTCGCCCTCTTCGCGGTTTCCCCGGGTCCAGTGACGATAACTGCCACTTCTTGAACGACCAGCGCACGCCCATCACCAAGGTTCGTCGCTCCATCGCCGACGTTTGCCGGCGACGACGACGAACAACGTCGCGCTTCCGCCACACCAACCACGACGGGACGACGGCGTCCGCTACATATAACCGGTCTGCTTGGGGCTATCGGGGCTCCATGCTCCGTCTACAGCCCCCGCTACCGGTGTGGCGGCAAAGTGCGCAACGGTGACACACGCGCGACAATCATGTTAGATGAAATGGCTGCGTGTCGTCGCCCAGCAGACCGACGGATACGGAGCTCTCCGAGATGGGGGTGGTGGTGGCCTACGTGTCTAGTACCACCACCTATCGCTCGTAGCTTGCCTCGCGTCGTCCCGGACAGCTCCGTAGCCACGGCCTGCACCCGTCGGCGCGCTTGGAGGCCTGTCTCCCGCCGCCGGCGGTAATGCCGTTTTTGTTTTTATATGTTTGTATTAATTTTGTATATTTTTATATTGAATATGTATAAATGTATAAATAATTAATATAAATATTATAGAATGAAAATGTGATAATAAAGACATATAATAAAATAATAAAAAACCATTTATTGAGTGTGATAAACATTTGCATACAGAGCAGTAATACCACAGATTACTTAATAGTTACTTCGTAACAGATAAATCACTCCATAGGAAATGTTCCTACCTTCGGGCTTTAATAGCCTACTGTTTCACGTCGCCAATCGCTGCGTGCGAAAATGTACCTTAACGATCGAGTGTAAAGTGGTTATTGCTTTGCAGCTGCGCGCACTTGCGTGGGCGAGCGTCTATGTATACTTCGCGCGGCTGACGAATTTCCACAGAAATAGACCGCCGGCGGCCCGTCGGGCGGTAGGTAGTTAGCGCGCGCAAGTACATAGAGTGCGTGAGGCCTGGTAATACTTAGTCTAACTTAATACATTTATTTACATGATTTATGTTGTTTCTGACTGGTGTAACGGTACTTACTCAAAAGGCAAGGGGTATTGCATACGAGCAATCTCTTACCCCCTTCCTAAGTGATATAATCTGCTTATTTAACATCTCTTTTGCGGTCAGACTTCATTTAGTGGCAGAAATTAACAATACAAAATTTACAATTATGAAACAATAAAATATAAATATGAATAAAATATTTGAAATTTGAATTTTGAATTTGAAACAGCAAGACTAACATAACAAAAAAAAAAAACCAACAAACTACCCACAGGGAACTACCCACCTACAACTATTTGTCGATTTTGATCATTTGCATTACATAAAAATTTCAGAAATTAGCAGAGGTAGTGAGATTTGAGTTTATTTTTAAACGATTCAAGCCTTGGCACGCTTCTGATTTCGATTGGCAGTGCATTCCAAAGTCGAGGAGCCTGCACAGCATATGATCTGCTCATGAAGCGTGAACGAACAGTGCTTAGGGATTTGGAGAATTCCTGTGTCGGAGGATCTTAGTGGTCGCCCATGCTGTGAAAGTGGAACTATCATCTCTCGTATGTACTCTGGTATCACTCAGACTTTCGTACAAGAAGCAAAGAATATGCATATTACGACGGTCACGGATCCTGAGCCAACCCAATTCCCTCCTATAGTGTGAGACATGATCATACTTCCTGAGATTGTAAATGTACCTAATACAGGCATTCTGCACCCTTTCCAGTTTGTCTACTAGTTCACATGTTAGATCAAGGAAACAAATGTCCGCATAATCTATGATAGGCAATAAGTATGCTTGTGCAAGCATGATTTTGGTTTTTCTTGGCAGTAGGTCCTGCATTTTACGCATCGAGTGTAAACTTGAAAATACTCTACTAGTTATAATATTGACATGTTCTCGCCATGTGAGGTTTTCATCTAGGTACAGGCCGAGGTTTCTAACCGATTTAGAAAATGTAATGGGAGTTGACTCCACCATGAGCGGTAAAAGTGCAGTTCTGTCAACCCTCGCAAGTAGTTTTCCACTTCCTAACATTATTGCTTGCGTCTTGCTTGGATTAATCAGTACGCCATATCGTTGAGCCCACTTGCAGATCTTAGTTAAATCTTCATTTAGTTGCGCAATTACCGTGTTTAACGTGTCAGGCTTAGCAGATAGATATATCTGTAAGTCGTCCGCATACATATGGTACTTAGAGCTGAGTCCAATAGTGATGAGTCCAAGAGAGATAAGACGCCTCCCTGAGGGACACCGGTGACGATATCCTCCCAGTTCGACGTTTCACCATCTTTACAATTGATGCTCTGCTTGCGACCTTTCAGGTATGTTTCGAACCACGTTAGTACAACTTGTGCCATCTTGATTGACCGCAACCGGGCTAGGAGTATCGTATAGTCCACGGAATTAAAGGCGTTGCTAAAGTCCAGCAGTACCGTTACCGTTCTGTCATTCATCGCGCTCCGGACGTCTTCTGTTACTTTCAATAGAGCAGTTGTTGTGCTGTGTCCGGAACGGAATCCTGATTGAAGAGGGTCGTGTAAGTCATTGCTTGCTAAGTATTCGGACACCTGAGCATGTACTAACTTTTCTAGAACTTTGGAGAGGACTGGCAGTATTGAGATAGGTCGAAAGTCCTTAGGACTTTCTACCTTAGCTTTTTTGGGCAGAGGTGTTATTAAAGCTCTCTTCCATAGCGCCGGGTAAGTACCAGTTTTGAGTGAATTGTTGAAAAGATGCGTTATTGTCGGGATAATTAAATTTAAAACCATCATCAGCATTTTCAGACTTATGCTATCCGCTCCAACAGATTTAGATTTGATAGACTTGATGGCATCAATGACCTCTTTCTGTGAACATTCTCTAAATTGGAAACCTGAGATGTTCTGCAGTTGAGCTTGGCTTTCAATTTCATCTACGGCTTCCGTTGTAGCCTCATTATCAAGAACAACAGGGGGGGTGCAAAAGTGCCTATTTAAGTCATTTAGGTTCATATGTACTTTATCCTGGCTGCTTTTATCCTCACACGCTCCCACAGATTTTAGGAAGGACCAGATGTTAGCATCACTATTGCTAGCAACGCGGTTGAAGATGTGTGCGCGCTTTGCATTGCGACATTTTTGAGTACACCTATTTCGCATGTGCTTATAATTTTCCCAATTTTCTGCGTTAGGATTTTGATTATGCTTGGCTTTCGCTTTATCTCTGGCAGCCATTAACTTTCTTACATCATCCGTGATCCAAGGTGCAGGCTTGTGCTTTAGTCTCATGCGGCCCATAGGAGCATGTGTGTCGAACAGTCGAAGCAACATCGCATTGAACTGGCCCACCTTGCTATCAATACCTTCAATGGACTCTACAGTATTCCATACCATCTCCCTCGCATCATTCTGAAGTTTTTCGTTATTAACTTTGTTGAAATTTCTTTGATAGATAAATCTAGGTTTACGTTTTGGAGTTTTGATTTTGTAAATTAAATATATCAAATCATGATGCGAGAAAGCTGGTGCGTTCAGTTGCCCATAATCGACTACTGGCTCTTTTGATGATACCAATCCAACGTCCAAGAGAGAGTGCGTCGAATGTAGATGATATGTGGGCCCATATTATGGAATTATGTTTAGGTTTAACGTCTGAATCATTTCAGTGAGTTTCGCAGCTCGAGTATCCTTTTTTAAAAGACAGGTATTGAGATCGCCTAATATAATACTGTGTGTGTAATTGAGTATATGCGTAGAGAGGACGTTTTCGAGTTCAATAAAATAATTAGTTTTTGGGGGACTATATATTACTGCAAGGAACAGCTTAACCCGATTAACGGTGACTTCTAGCATTAGGTATTCAGGACCCTGGTGATGTTGGTCTGAGAAGGATAATACTTTATGTTTGAAATCCTCTCTGATGTATAAGGCGACTCCCCCACCGCGGCACCTTAACCTGTCACTTCTACTTCTTGACTACAACTTCTTCTACTTCTTCATTCTTCGACTGAACTCCCGACCGTCGCGCAGTCTTCGGCCGGTTAACCTCCGACGAGCAATACAAATGCTCCCTTCGCTACTCATCGTCATCTCACTGTAAGTCGACTCCGCATAATAAGTCTACAGTGAAATCATTATTGAACATTAAGTAGCTTCAGTGTTTAAATAACAATTTTATTATTTTACTAGCTGAGCCCGCGGCTCCGCTCGCGTGAAATTCGTATTCCAAAGAAGAATGTAAGTAACTAAGGGCGAGGCCGAAGGCCGAGCTGCGTTCAGGTAATCGATAAACCTTCTTAAAGAAAGTAACTAACTAAGGGCGAGGCCGAAGGCCGAGCTGCTTTCAGGTAAACGATAAACCTTTCTCAAATAAAGGAAGTAAGTAAGGGCGAGGCCGAAGGCCGAGCTGCGTTCCGGAAGACGATAAAACTTCTGGAAGAAAGGAAGGAACTAAGTGCGAGGCCGAAGGCCGAGCTGCGTTCAGGTAAACCAAAAACCCTCTTCCGCCTTCGGGCCTCGCCCTTAAAGACTTCCTTTCTTCGATAGAATATAATATCGTTTACTCAATCTATTTATTTCATAAAAATAAAAAGTAATATTAATAACTAAAGAATTAAACCTACCTAACAAACATTAAAATAACTATCAAAACGGGCATTTTCAAATGTTCTTAGAGCACTTGCGGCATTACCCCGCTGGATGGCAAGGCTTACCCTTTGAATGAAGTACATAAGCCCTTGATGGCGGGACACCAGTTGCGTCAACCAGTTTAAGCCTCTTTTGGCTTCACTGCTCCACGGACCGAGGGTTTCAACCGTAAACGCAACAAATTCGAAATCTTGAATTATATTTCTATATTTGCTGCGTTTGAGGCTCTCCGCCCCAGCCTCGGCCGCACCAGCCGCTCTTGAAGATGTCCTAACGTGTTTTGGAGCCACGTGAGAACAAAAGTGGCGTCCCACATCAAAGAACTACCCTTAGTCCATGGAAATAAGGTGATAGCATCGGGCCTCTTGCCATCCAGCCGGGAATAACCGCGAGGTTCTAGGATGCACGGTATATTTGCCGTTAGAAGCGTGGACTTTATAATAAAATTTAAATCAAATTAACTCAATCTTAATATTAATTAACTTTATTCGAGATGGTTTAGCTTCTTCCTGAACGCAGCTCGGCCTTCGGCATCGCCCTTAGTTACTTGCTTTCTTCGAGATGGTTTATCATTTGTCAGAACGTAGCTCGGCCTCCGGCCTCGCCTTAGTTACTTACTTTCTTCAAGATGGTTTAGCTTCTTCCTGAACGCAGCTCGGCCTTCGGCCTCGTCCTTAGTTACTTGCTTTCTTCGAGATGGTTTTTCAATTATCCGAACGTAGCTCGGCCTTCGGCCTCGCCTTAGTTACTTACTTTCTTCAAGATGGTTTAGCTTCTTCCTGAACGCAGCTCGGCCTGCGGCCTTGCCCATAGTTACTTACTTTCTTCGAGAAGGTTTATGGTCTTCCAGAATAGAGCTCGGCCTTCGGCCTCGCCCTTAGTTACTTACTGTCTTCAAGAATGTTTTTCTTCTTCCTGAACTCAGCTCCGCCTTCCGCCTCGCCCTTAGTTACTTTCATCGAGAAAGAATATCGTTTACGTGAGCGCAGATCCGCCTTCGGGCCCGCCTTTAGTTACTTACTTTCTTTTTTTAAATACGAATTTCACGCGAGCGAAGCCGCGGGCAACAGATATATAAATTTTATTGCACCAATGACAGCGACATAACTTCGACTTTTAATTATTATTTTTATTTATCAAACAATTTGTCACCGGCCAGCTCACGTGGAGATGACAGTTCTCCGTTGTCAACATGGCATTTAAAATTGTTTTTTACCTTTACTTTGGATTACTTGATTTTTATTATATTTTTTAATTATTATGTTCATCCGGGATTACACTGTCACTATAAAAAGTTTCGTCAAATTCCGTTCAGTGGTTTTTGCGAGATGCGCTTACAAATAGACATTTTTGCATTTACGATTTTATGACATGTATAGACTATTGTGTTCAAGTTATAAAAAAGAAGAACTGTCATTTTCGTTGTATCTACTTATTTTTAAATTTCGAATGAATATTTTATTCAAATTGTATTTGCTGCCAGTTCTCAAGATATAATTATGTACTTTGGACTACGTGATTTTAAACGCGCAATAATGTTTATAATTGTTAATTTTTTTTATTTTTTTTATTTTTTTTTACGTATTATGTTAACCCGGCATATAAACTGCCACTATACAAAGTTTCGTCTAATTCCGTTCAGTAGTTTGTGCGTGATGCGCGTACAGGCAAACAAACAAACAAACAAACAAACAAACAAACAAAAATTTTAAAAACTGTTCTAACATGTTCAGTATCTCATTTTAAGCCACCCTGGTTAGTTTTTTTCCGAATACATTCAATGTACAGACTTTCTTACCTCTACGATTTTATTATATGTATATTCAAATTCAAATTCAAATCATTTATTGGATACATAATTAGGCATGTACTTACAGTAATACAGTTTTACAAACTTTAGCTTTTGCCTACAACTACCTATATAATGTTCCTCGTCGTCATTCCAACGACATAATGGCTCTAGACTACTATGTTGAAATATTTTAGGTCGTAGAAGGTTTTTTCTAGGAGACAATTATGTAGTCGGGTGCTAAATTGTGTGTATGTTTTTTCGTCACGGATGTTTTTTGGTAGTTTAATATAAATGTTTGCACTATTAAATTGTAGGCTTTTCTGATATTTTGTAGTGTTGTGTGCAATTTGTTCTATATTATCTTTATATCTGGTGTCATATTTATGTTTTTTGTCTTCAAAATGTGATGGGTTTTTTCGCACATGCAACGCAGCTTTATTTATGTATAGGTCGTATGTGGCACAGCATATATATGGCATGCTGTGTATGTGGTGAGCATTTTTAGTTTTTTGAATAGTGGTGTGCAGTGGGTATCCCATGATTCTTTTGATATTATTCGTATTGCTTTCTTCTGTAGTCTAAACACTCTCACAACCTCCCCTGAGGTGCCCCAGAATTCTATCCCATAGGTAAGTATAGAGTAGAAGTACCCATAGTAAGCGTTGGTGAGAGTGTATAGATACCTTAATTTTTCTTCCCTGGACAAATTACACTCTCCGGGACAAAATGATCCTTCGCCCGGGACACGGGACATTGGAGCGTAGCCCGGGACAATCACGGAAATCCCGGGCACCTGACGACGCTACTCGTATGTGGGGACAGTTTTCATTTTGACCTCCTGTTTGCTTCACAGTTAAATCGAACCAGTATCGATAATGCTCTATTGGCTGTTAATCTTGGTGCTGTGCGCCGTGCGAGCGCTGGCATGCAAAAAGCAGTACGTGTGTCGGCCGCCCGCAGGGACCAGCGCCGTGCCAGAGCTAGAACGCCACTGAACATGGTAATTCCAATTAATAGTGCCGTTGTTGAATTCCAACAACGTAAAGTTCCGCGCGGACTCTGGTACTTAGAAGTGCTGTTACTTTCTGGTTAAAAGTATCGTGTGAGTTCTGGTATTTAGGAGAGACGTTGGTTTCTGGCAGTAAAAAGTTCTGTGTGGGTTCCGTGACTTAAAAGAGCAAAAAGTAAAAAAATAATTTTCGTTGACGTAACCCTCCCTTGCTCGCGCGGGGATACTAGCTATCCCCACGAAATTTCAATATGTTATTACTTTGATATTAGCGCTCGGATCAAATCAAATCAAATCAAATCCATTTATTAGCACACATTATCAAACAATTAAATTCGTGATCTTGAGGCATCGTTTATTATTAATACGAGCATTATACCTACATAAAAATTCTTAAAAAATAATAAATAAATTGTATTCCCATAACAATAATTTGAAACTATGTAATAATATTGAAATAATTTAAATCATATAATGTTTTTCCTTGTAGCCAGGTATTCAGCTGTAATTTAAATTTGTTTATGTTCTCATTGTTCTCTTGTCATTGTCCATTGTTCTCTCGATGTTGTCGGTTTCTTCAGTAGCTGACGTATGTACGTTGGGAGATGGAAGGAAATCAGTGGCGCATACGCCGTTCTTGAGTGAGGACGTGTCAAAGTTGCGCTGGGGATAGTAGCTATCCCCGCGAGTAACCGCGTTACAATTTTCGACAAAGGTAAGTTTTTTAATTTTAGATAATTCTCAGAAATTTTGTTTCATGTCGGCTACACTGAAATGGACGGAAAACACGACCTATTTACATAGCCGTTTCGACCGACCTCTGATGGTATCAACCCGGGCGGGATAAACCCTACCACCTCAGCCTCGATAGCTCAGTGGTGCAGACAGTCAACTGTCGCTATTGAATGTTAAGCAACGCTGGGTGCGGTCAGTACTTGGATGGGTGACCGCTGACCGTTGGAGGCTGACCGAGGTTCGGATTCCTCGTAAAACTGTAGGTCCCTTCCCTCCTAATCTTACTTGGTGGTAGGGTTTAAACCGCCCGGGTTGGTACCACCGCACTGAATGAAACGTCGGTTGAAACGGCTATGTAAATTGTTTGTGTTTTCCGACCAGTTCAGTGTAGCCGGCACGATCAAAGGGGGAAGCACTGACATGGCACCTAGTTCATCCGGTGTTATGGGCTGACATCACGGACGTTGTCGGTGATGTAGCCAATCGTGTCAGTTTCCATAAAAAAAAAACACGGGACATTGGAGCGTTGCCCGGGACAATCACGGAAATCCCGGGCACCTGACGACGCTACTCGTATGTGGGGACAGTTTTCATTTTGACCTTCTGTTTGCTTCACAGTTAAATCGAACCAGTATCGATAATGATCTACTGGCTGTTTATATTGGTGCTGTGCGCCGTGCAAGCGCTGGCATGCAAAAGGCGCCGCTGTTGGCACCCACCACCTCCGAAGTGCGTGCCCTAGACCGCCAGTGAACATGGTACCTACATACTTTTCCATGTTCCAATTAAATAAATAAAAAAAGATTTATTGAGTCTGATAAACCTTTTTTTTTATGTAATGCGGTATGTGTGTTTATTTTTAAATGATTCAAGCCTTAATTAATAGTGCCGTTGTTGGATTCCAACAACGCAAAGTTCCGCGCGTACTCTGGTGCTTAGAAGTGCCGTTACTTTCTCGTACTTTAAAAGTTTCGTGTGAGTTCTGGCATACAGACGAGACGTTGGTTTCTGGTAGTTAAAAGTTTTTTCTGTGGGTTCCGTGACTTAAAAGAGCAAAAAATAATTATATGAACAGTCCTTCCACCGAGTCATGCGGCAGGTGGGTTTTCGTGCCTCACTTGCTGCTTGATAGTTATGTTGTCCGAATACATTGCCGAACGTGGCGGTCGGTGTTGTGCTGTAATTTACCAGAGTTCTTGCAGCACAACACCGGTTATTCTGTTTACTCTGATTGTCGGGGCACAGCGTCATGATACGTACATATTGTTGTATCGACATTAAACAACTTTTTATAAGCTTCCGTACAAAAAATGTCATAAACACACACGCGCACATGCACGCCACATACAACACAAGTCAATACAACATAGCATAGCACAACACAACACAGCACAACACAGCACAACACAACACAACACAACACAACACAACACAACACAACACAACACAACACAATACAACACAACACAACACAGCACAATACAACACAACACAACACAACACAACACAACACAATCTTATACAGCCGGATACCCACAAACTGACATGTATTACTATTTTGATGAAATTTGAAATTTATGTTTGTGATATTTTCAAAAAACTGTTTTTGTATATGGCAAGTGATAAGGCTGATCCGTTTCCCCTCCAAGCCACTTTCCAGGGCAGCCAAGTCCCCAATGATGGTAGTCTAGTAGGCGTCCTGGGTATGGGTGTCCAGGGACGTTGGATTTTGATCGTTCATAGAGTCCAAGGCGAAACTAGCATCTCGAAAATTAGGGATACTCTACCGATGTCGGCGATTTTTCACGCCGGTCCAACTGCTTACACTCTATAAAGCACAAGTAAGACCGGTGATGGAATATTGCAGTCATCTTTGGGAGAGTTCCCGTGAGTACCTTCTTTCAGCCTTGGATTCTATTCAACGACAAGCCATTCGCCTCATTGGCGACTCTGTACTCACAAAGGACCTTCAACCTCTAAAGCACAGTCGGATCGTTGGGTCATTGAGCCTGTTTTATCGGTACTGCTATGGCCGCTGCTTTGACGAAATTGCTTCCCTTATCCCTCCTCCTCCTGTTCGCCTTCGCCAAACCCGCTATACTCTCGCGGAACACCCCTTTGTAGTGGACAGAAGAGTACTTCAAACTGCACGATTCTCTAAATCCGACCTAAAATGCGTTCGCTATAGAGCGACAAACATTTTGGAGCCCACATTTCAAACGCCTATAATTCAAAAACCACTCAAATGATTTCGATGAAACTCGAATATGTTGTTACACTCGATGAGACGCTTCCGACGAGGTATCGTACATCTCGCTAGCACATGCGCAATCCCAAGTTACATAAATTACAAATTTAAAAAACCCCCGACCCTTAAAAAGTCAAAAATAATTTTCGTTTACTCACTTAAAGGAGTCGGTAGACCGCTAAGTAAATTCCCGCGCAGCTCGGAGTTATTATATTTTATTTACTTAGCGGTCCCCCGACTCCTTTAAGTGAGTAAACGAAAATTATTTTTGACTTTTTAAGGGTCGGGGGTTTTTTAAATTTGTAATTTAACTTTTATTTAAAGCTTTTTTAAAAAAACCGCATGAAAATCGGTCCACTTTTTAACATAATTAATTTTTTTATTACTTAATTACTTGATTACTTGATTACAAACATAGCTAAGAACCATCCCGATTAAACAAGCTTCCTAATAAAAAAAACCGCATCCAAATCGGTCCGTCCGTTTGGGAGCTACGATGCCACAGACAGACACACACACACACACACACACACACACACACACACACGTCAAACTTATAACACCCCTCCGTTTTTTTCGTCGGGGGTTAAAAATAGTGTAGTGAATTAAAAATCAAGTTGCTCACACAATTTAGTCGATTTTCAAATTACAAAAAGTTACTTTTGAAATAGACTAGGTAGAGAGGTATAACTACATATTCGGATAGATATCGGGGAGGAGAAAAAAAATTCCCCCCCCCCCCCCCCTCCACTCCCAATTTCCCCCTCCACCAAAATTTCATCAATTTTACTTCCATTTAAACTGTCAAATGTCAAAATCTGACAATGTCAACTTGTGACAGAGGTCAAACTGTCAAACTTTGAAGTACATGACAACTGTCAAATCTGTCAATCTGTCAAAGTTGTCAACCACAAATCTGTCAAGGACTGTCAAATGTCAAAATCTGACAGTGTCAACTTGTGCCCTATACCCAAATCTCACTTTGTTTTTCATGACAACTGTCAAATCGGTGTCAAACTGTCAAGCTGGAACCCAAAATGTACATTTGACAACCCCGTTTACGCTTATAACTCGGACCCCTTACTAGTTAGACCCAATAAACTATCTCCACTAACTCCCCCGCAGCGTTACGTTACAGTTACAGTGAAAGGTTAGGTTGGGCGACGAAGTCTTATACTAACCTAGTATTTTTGTATGGAAACTGACACGGTTGGCTACACCACCTACAACATTTATTTTTATTTTTTTTATGGGAACTGACACGGTTGTCTACATCACCTACAACATCCGTGATGTCAGCCGATAACACCGGGTGAACTTGGTGCTACGTCAGTGCTTCCCTTCGGTCGTACCGGCTACACTGAACTGCACGGAAAACACAAGTGTGGTGGTAGCAACCCGGGCGGGTTAAACCCTACCACCTAGTAATATAAGAAGGGAGTCATATCCCTTTGTCGCCTTTTACGACATACACGGGGAGAGATGCAGTGGGGCTATTCTTTTAAAGTACCGGCCCCACACGGTACATTCGTGATGTCAGCCCATAGCACCGGGTGAACTTGGTGCCACGTCAGTGCTTCACTTCGGTCGTGCCGGCTACACTGAACTGGACGGAAAACACAAACTATTTACATAGCCGTTTCGACCGACCTTTCATTCAGTGCGGTGGTACCAACCCGGGCGGGATAACCCCTACCATCTAGTAATATATGAAGGGAGTCTTATCCCTTAGTCGCCTTTTACGACACACACGGGGAGATATGCAGTGGGGCTATTCTTTTAAAGTACGCACTTGACCTAATAAAAAATTCCTAATTTGTTCACACTTGCTTGACCAACCGTTATCTGTATATTCCAAACATCCTCTATGCAACTTTCGAGAACAGGTCGTCGACTATTCTCAAATCAAAACAAACGTGCAGCTCGCACAACAACATTTTATGGCTTAGTGAAGGGAGATTCCCTTCACTGAGCCATACTTTTTTACTTTTTTAAATTAAGGGAGATTCCCTTCACTGAGCCATAAAACTTTATTATGCGAACTGCACGTTTGTTTTGATTTGAGTATAGCGCTCGGCTGCCGGCTGACGTCATTGTGTGCATGTGTGCGTGAGCCACTTCAGTTTTTTGTTTGATTTCAATAGGCCAGTGTTATTATAATAGGTTCTTCTTCTTCTTCTTTTTTTAAATAGTGGCAACCAAACGAATAGGAAATTCGTTTATTACTGCCAGTATCCAGTGACAGCGCTGCACGGTATAAATTTGCGATTACTTTTTATAATATAATATAATAAAACAAAATAATTTTGAAAGGAACGAAGCATTTGAAGTTACTAGTTTGCATGCACAAATTCTGGAAGACACATACTTAGTTGTAAATAAGAAGACGAAGATAAATAAATAAAACATTATACATATATTTATATATAATTAATTACAGTCTTACGTCATTACATTTTATAAATTTTAATATATATTTTATAACATGGAAATTGTTAGTATACAGTATCGTTTGTATGTTAGTAGGAAGTGGGACTTTAAACAAATGTAAAGTGGCATATAACGGAGGGGAATTAACCGCGAGGGTAATTGGACAACCGAAGAGGATATGGTCCAGGGTTCCTTCGTCCAATCCGCACTCGCAGATTGATGAGTAATTTTAAAAAACCAAGGCTTTGCGGGTATGAGCCGCTGAATGGTGGCATAGTAAGCCCCTCTCGCTCGACTGGACAGGGACCATTCATCGGACCAGGAATCATGAAGGTATGTTTTTGGGAGTGCCAACAAATCATGGGGAAAATTTATGAACGGAGTCCTATCTCCACACACCACCGCCTCCTTGGCTAGAGCGTCTAAACGCTCATTGCCTCGAATGCCGGTATGTGAAGGTATCCAGGCAAAGACAAGTTGTTTTTGACCTAAGGTGAGTAATGTATCTATAATACATAGAACTATGGGATTAAGAATTATTATAATATATTCATTGAGTGCTCATATGACATTGACTTATTGATAAACATGTCATAGACTAATTTATTAGTGGGATATATATAACCTTTACGAAGTGTTGTTTTTTTCTATTCGTTTGGTTGCCACTATTTAAAAAAAGAAGAAGAAGAAGTGTTGTTTTATACAATATAGCCAAAACATCGAAGCAAAACATCGCTTCAACGGGAAGTAGTTTTCTCACGCACTGGAAAGGGATTGCCTTGGTTTCTTATTTAAAAAAAAAAAATCTAATACGTAAAATGTTATGATTTCTTCTATTCAATATGGAGGACACTTGGGGGCAGACGAGAATGGCCATACTTTTTGTATTTATTGCTCATTTTCGATAATAACAGCACTTTTTTGTACCATTCAAAATTCTGCCGCCGGTACAAATTACGCGCCGGATGGCTCATGGTTGGAGGGCTCTGGTGAAATATTTATCAAGAAGATATTTACTAAATTTGATGTAGGTTTATTGCAAATGTATTTTAGTTCTATTTTAAAATAAAAAAAACACATGTTATCGATTAACTTTTTGAGGTATCTTCATTCTTTCCTTCCGACACCCGTAAATCATTCATTTCTAACTTTGCCTATTTTTCTATGCATTACAATTGCGAACCAATTAGCTCAAACCTATGTCATATGAAAGATAATTTCTTAATTTAATTGTAATCTATACAATGACGTGCATATTTATATAGGGTTCTGAAGGAAATTTCATAGTTATGATTTTTTAATGGAGAAAGCGCGGAAAATGTTTCGCGCGCGGAATTGGGTGTTTACCTGGAATATTACCTGGAAATTGGCGCTGGCGAGGAGAACATATAAAAAAATTTAGATTTCCGATAAGAATAACATGACTTTTAGACTTTTACAGCCTAGATACAAATACCGTCAAGATTTTGAGTACCGTGTGGGGCCGATACTTAAAAAGAATAGCCCCACTGTATCTCTCCCCATGCATGTCGTAAAAGGCGACTAAGGGATAAGGACAAGATGCCGTGCTAAAGGGCGACAGGTTCGCCACCTCTCACCTTGGCACGGTACTTCCACTGAGTCATGCAGCAGGTGGGTCCTCGTGCCTTACTTGCTGCTTGATCGATTGAATCTTGTTCAAATACTTTGCGAAACGTGGTGGTCGGTGTTGTGCTGTAATTTACGAGAGTTCTTGCAGCACAACACCGATTACTCTGCTTACCCCAATTGTCGGGATTCAGCGTGTGTTATGTATATGTATGTATGTATGTATTTTGAAACAAAAATCTTCCTCTAATATTCTGCCGTTGAGAATGATAACAAACTCATTTAAAAAAATGCACTGAAAAGTTCTGTAAGATCTCTGAAAATCTAATCAATATAAGGATACACTGGCGAACGAGAAAATAAAAACTTTAATATGAATTAAGGTGAGTCCAGGGAAGTGCGTCTATGAGGGAAGTGCGTCTATACGGCATAACTAGAAAAGTAAAAGCTTTTCGTAATGTCAACATCTATTGCATGACTTATATTGATTAGAAACTATAAACTAAAAAACAGAGGGCGCTCTAAGTGGTGTATTGTCTATGGAAACGACTTGGAATTTTAGAGTTCGAAACTTCTAAAATGACAAGTTGACGAGTTGTAAGCAAACTAGATTTTAAAATTGTTAAACGTTAGCCAGAGCAGTTATTTCATGTGAGTACCATAACTAAACATTCGTTTTTTAATTTGCTTTATTTTGAACTCACGGAACAGAGTCAGTTAGCGAATATAGAATTTTTTTAAATATAACTTCAATTTTCTCAAGTCTGGTAAGTGCGTCATATACAAGCGGACAAGTGCGGCATACGACGCACTTGCCCCATCACCAGAGGTTACAAACCTTTCATCCAACTACGTTATCCTTAATTAGTAATTAATTTATAATATTAGATTATAAATTTCGTGTTTGTTGGTTTGTTCTTCTTTCACGCCAAAACTACTGGACAATTTGGGGCGGATTTCCAATAAGAACAAGTAAAAAAAAACTAAATTAAAAACCATAAAGGATCTCAAAACACTGCTTTTAGAAAATACTTATAATACAGGGTGTTCGGTACATCGACCGACAAAATATTTTTGTAGGTAAGTGGGGTCATTTGCAACGTTTTGACCCATGATACCTTTTGTCAGATGTCACGTGGTATCGAGATACGAGAACGAAAATAGTTATTTACCCCTGACTCCCACATGGGGGAAGTGCGGCATACCGCGTATGTCGCACTTCCCCCAAGTTGAGAAAAATGGCTTTAATTTGCGAATTTTAACTTAATTCTGGAGACTCAGGAAGACTGAAGGAAGACTGAAGACTCAGGAAGTACCATTCAGACTATCACATAATATGCATTCATAAAAAAATATACAAGTATACATTTCCAGTATCTGTGCTAGTAAAACTTGCTATGACGACGCACTTACCCCGTTTTGGTGGACAAGTGCGTCTATCAGGAGCAGTTGCTTTACAGTATTTTTTCTGTGGGTTGCGGTGAGGTATTAGCAGTTTATTGTTTTGTTTTTACACTATGCGATAAGTATTCTTTTCATTAGAATTAAAAAAGTCCAAGAAATTCAATGTAAATTAAGTGAAAATTTCGTTTCTTTCCCATTGAAAGAAAAGTATGCCGCACTTAGCTGGACTCACCTTAATGCAAGCTTGATCCCATTTTCAAGCTTCAACCTATAGACTATGGGCGGTGTTATTATGTGGCTAGTATTGTATTGTATTGTATTGTTTATTGATCATTCATATGGCAGTTACACTGCGCTCGCACTTGTCACAATTTGTTCTATCTGGTTTGATTACACCCACGAAGAAGAACCGACAAGAAACTTCGTAGGGTATTTTTTTTATACATATTTTTACAAGTTTTTAGTGACTAGCCCAAAGATATATTACGTACTAGGTCAACCACTTGGCTAGCTCACATGTTCCACCTAGTTGCGGACTCTTAGTCGAGCGCGAGAGGCCGCAGCGCGCAGTCGTCGCCTACCTGCTGCGATCGCGCCTCGCCTACTTTAAACTAATACATTTATACATCTTCGTCGATGCGAAGGTGCGATGGCGAATCTGGAGATGAAGTGTTAGAATGAACAATATGCACACGCACACCGTCCACGCACGAGTGCGATCGTTCTCCCTACCCCTTGCCTCTCTCCCGCAAGCTTCCTGCCCCGCGCGAGCCCACAATACCGGCCGCCAGCCCGTCTCCCACTCGCTTCCCGCCCCGCGCGCGCTCCCCTCTTCCGCTCGGCTCTGCGCTCCGCCTCCCCGCTACCTTACCCCATACTTCAGCCGCTCGAACATATTTAGCAGCTATATTTTTTCGGAGCGCTGGCTCTATATTATAATATTTCCTCAAAGGACTAGCCACATAATAATCACTAAATACTCGTAAAAGTTTCCTGCCCGCTCCCTGCGAAGTTTCTTGTCGGTTCTTCTTCGTGGGTGTAATCGAACCGGATAGAACAAATTGTGACAAGTTCGAGTGCAGTCTAGAATGATCAATAAACAATACATACAAAAAGAGTTTGATTTACGTTGTACATACAATACAACCGCCGCCGGGCTAACTCACAAGTTAGATGCGTTCCTATGACAATATGCACACTATACCCACAGATTACAAATTTTGTGTTATTGTGTGGTGTGTGAGTGAATATTAACGTCGTGTTAACTGTTAATAATCTCAGTGAACTGTACATTGTTTCAGATCAAACCAGTTTCAAGTTTGACTGTCGATTTGTGAGTCCAGTGAAGCAAATTACAATATTTTGAAAATAACATTAAACAAAGAATTATATGAATAAAGCATGATTGGTGAAATTTAAATCAGCGTGTTTTAATTACTACCTTTTTTAAATGTTCATGTTGTAACGAGGTACTACCATGGTACCCACACCAAACCCACGGGTCTGAGCACTTTCTCGTCTCGACGCTAAGCACTTACCTGGGCGACCGAGCTTCGCTCCGCGTCTGCACCTATCTAGATCAGTCGCGGTGTCCAACCAAAGCAACACAGATGTTCCATTAAACATGAACATTGAAATAATAATGCGAAAAAAAATGATGCTTTGGTCAACTCAGCCCACAGCCCACTCAGCCCACAGCTCACTCAGCCCGCGGGCTTAAACTAGAACATGTTAAAAATGGTCTCAATGCTGTCATGCTGTCATATTGATTATATAGCAGATTTTGTAAATTTTTCTGAAAATCAAAATAGCCAGTATCCCATAATTTTTAGGTTTCCGTATCCCGTACGGAAGCCTATTACTAAGCCCCCGCCGTCGGTCTGTCCGAGGGCTGTATCTCTTGAACCGTAATAGGTAGCCCGTTGAAATTTTCACAGAGTATGTGTTACTATGGCCGATATAACAACAAATAATACAAAAAAGAAAATATTAAAAATTAAGGGGGGCTCCCATACAATATACGTACGAAAAATCGATTAGTCACGCTACTTAATAATAGATGGCGCCACAGGATTTTATACATTGCATTGTTGAAAGACAAAAGATAGCCGCTCAATTGCCAACGACCTCATTGAGGTGCTGTCATTTTCCCACCGTAAATTGCCATCGACCTCATTGAGGCTTCTCTCCGATTGAGCGTTTATTGATAGCGGATAGATACGGAAACCTCCGTGCGCGAGTAAAACTCGCACTTAACAGATTTTTTATTTATTGATTTTTTTTTTATTTGGAAAAACCTACAGGAATTTACATCCAGAACACAAGGTATTACAAGATAAAACTGAGTATGGAAAAAACCAGGAACATTTTTCACATATTAACTACGTAAGTAAGAATACGGAAGGACATGAATACAGAATACTTGAGACATGAACATGAAACATACAAACATAAAACTACAAATAACACAAAAGACAAACAGACGGAAAGAAATAAAGGAGAGAAAGAGAGAGAGAGAGAGAGAGAGAGATAAAAAGCTGAAAGAGACATACAGTGGTCACTACTTATGTATAGGGTAAACAACGTTATACATAGGTGCTGACCATGTTATGGACCAAGTGATTAATTATACATAATGCCCGTGCATTTTGAAAAATGTCCAATATGAGAGGGCAATATAATGATTACTGTTGAAATAATTAAATTGCCCGGGCATTATGAATAATGTCTATCTTGTATTGGGCAGGATAATAAAAATACGTGTTTTATTTAAGATTCTTTTAATGTCCGACAATGAAACCTACGTATAGCCCTCATGTCAAAACCTGCGCCGCCTCAACATTAGGTTAGGGTTAATTTTTTTTTAAACCACCAAAACATTCACCCATACCACTTTCCTGTCAACCTCATACCTACGAACTAGGTCCAATAAACATAGACATGGTCTATCCCCGCGCCCGCGCCCGCGCCTTGCCGAATGTAGCTAAATTTCTCTATGAGCTAAATTATCAAATTGCCCGACGACAGCGTAGCAGTATTCATAATGACCAGACACTATGATAAATAATGAAGTTTAAGTAATAATTAATCACTCGGCCCGATTTGACTTGTCATTATTCATAATGCCCGGGCATTATATATAATGCCCTCATTAATCACTTTGTCCATAACATCCATACTTGAAGGTGCCCGCTGGGCTTGACAGAAATATGGAAGTATCTACCCCCAATATAATAAAAATAGATAGGTTTCGAGAAGTTCGGCGGAAGAGAATTTCGAGGAACACACAGATATGCACGCAGCATATAAATTATTTGAATAAGTAATACGGGAAAGAGCCACGTATAGCTGACCGTGCGAAAAGCAACTCAAACTTAGATCTAAGCCTGCTACCCAACCAAAGACAGTGACCAATCAGTAAGTCACAGCCTCAGGTCACAGCCTTCTCTTAATAATACTTAAATACTTAAATAATATTTTTGCGTATATATCTATCTATACATATAATAAAATCGTAGACTTACGGTGTCTGTACATTAAATATTTTTGCAAAACAATAACTGACTTGACTTGATACGATATGTATCAACAATTTCTGACAAAGGCTCTATACACCTGATTTTATTTATACTTTTACTTTTACTTTTGATTTTATGTGGTCAGAATTATCAAGCTTAAATTATAGTTATTCTAGCTCTCAAACTATATCTTAACGATTTTTTGACGAAAATTCGTCATGAACTTGGTTTTGGTCATATCATAATTCGAGAACCACTGGTGCTAGACCCATCGTGTTGGTACTCAAACTTCATGTCTCGGTGAGATCTATCCATCTGTCACATGAACTTTTGTTTTGGTCATAACTCGAGAACCACTATTGTTGTATATTGTTTATTAAGCATTCATTAGACAGCATGACTGTACTCGAATTTGTCACAATTTGTTCTATCCGATTCGATTACACCCACGAAGAAGAACCGGTAAGAAACTTCGCAGGGTTTTTTTTTCATAATAATTTTTACAAGCATTGAGTGACTATCCACATAATAACACCGCCTACAGTCGATTGAAAATACAGCTTGAGAGCAAGATCAAAAACAGATTTATGTTTTGTTTTTGAAGTTCTGACTGCAAGGACTTAATTTAGTGGATCAGGTGTAAAGAGACTGGTGCTAGACCCATCGTGTTGGTACTCAAACTTCAGGTCTCGGTGAGATCTATCCATCTGTCACGTGAACTTTTGTTTTGGTCATAACTCGAGAATCACTGGTGCTAGACCCATCGTGTTGGTACTCAAACTTCAGGCCTCGGTGAGATCTATACATCTGACACATGACCTTTTGTTTTGGTCATAACTCGAGAAACACTGGTGCTAGACCCATCGTGTTGGTACTCAAACTTCAGGTTTCGGTGAGATCTATCCATCTGTCATATGTATATATCATTTGATAGTGGCCAAGTTCGAGTCGAGCTCGCGTAAAGAGGTTCCGTACCATCCCGTCGATGGATAGATCTCACCGAGACCTGAAGTTTGAGTACCAACACGATGGGTCTAGCACCAGTGGTTCTCGAGTTATGGCCAAAACAAAAGTTCATGTGACAGGTGGATAGATCTCACCGAGACCTGGAGTTTGAGTACCAACACGATGGGTCTAGCACCAGTGGTTCTCGAGTTATGACCAAAACAACAGTTCAAATGACAGATGGATAGATCTTACCGAAACCTGAAGTTTGAGTACCAACACGATGGGTCTAGCACCAGTGGTTCTCGAGTTATGACCAAAACAAAAGTTCACGTGACAGATGGATAGATCTCACCGAGACCTGAAGTTTGAGTACCAACACGATGGGTCTAGCACCAGTGGTTCTCGAATTATGACCAAATCAAAAGTTCATGACAAAGTTTCGTCAAAAATCCTAAGCCTTCTAGTTCTCACAGAAAACGGGATGGTAAGGAACCTCTTTACGCGAGCTCGACTCGAACTTGGCCACTTTCAAATGATATATACATATTTTCTCAAGATAACAAAAAAAAAATTAAATTTCAAGACAAAACTTTTTTTAAGTAACATAATTGTAATAAGTAATTAATTATGTTTTATTAATCGCTTTAATTAATCTACTCTATAAAATACAGAACTATATAACGAACTGGTCATTTTTGTATTGTGTCGACCACAGCTCTGCGGTCCCAATGCGGACCTGCCGGTCCCTGCCACCTAGGTCCGGGGGACCGCACGGTGCGGTTCTACCCGCGCCGTACACGTGGGACCGCAATATTTTGTCCCGACATGGATCTATCATCAATGCCGGGTACGTATGTCCGCGTGACCGGCGCGGACCAAGTCCGCGGTCCGCGCGACAGCTGGACTGGAGGAAACTTGGAGAGGCGTATGTCCAGCAGTGGACGCACACACGCTTACTGACTGACTGGCTGATGTGTGTCCGATATACTCATTCTCATATTTTCCATATTATCCCTTTCTTATTTCTCTTATATTCTGTTCTCTATTATTCCGGCTACACTGAACTAGTCAGAAAACACGTAAAATTTACTTAACCGTTTGAACTGAACTAGTACGGTGGTAGCAATCCGGGCGCCTAAACCGTACCACCTACTATAAAAGGATAGGTAACTTTGTATCAAAACTAGAATTGTTTACCTATTCTCAAATTGTTGTATCTCACTCAAGATTATCAGAATAAGCCCTTTCAACTATATTATTTGACCGTTATTCATAGATATAGATAATTTAATTTATCTTACATTTTAAATGTTCGGGATTATTTAAATGCACATTCTTAAACATTATGTTTTATTTAAATTTTAGCTCTATCGATAGTCGATATAACGAATGTCGACTGGTCAATCCCTAGTTAGGTTATTCACGGACACGACAAGACACACGCGTCGATACGTCGATGTGTGCGTTCACGCACGTGGATAGGACGCGCGGGATTGGCTAGTGTGAATGTGTTTGTATGCACGTCCGGACGCGTCCGTGTGAATTGTGTTTGTGTGCGATAGAAAACTTGCCACAGCGGTTCCGACTGCGAGCGGGCGTCATCACATCACATATCTCGCGTTCCAACACATTAGCGATTATTTAGTCACATATGTTCCGAAACAACGACCGAAAGGCTACAGAAATATTGTTGATACCTTAATTTTTCTTCCCTGGACAAATTGCACTCTCCGGGACAAAATGATCCTTCGCCCGGGACACGGGACATTGGAGCGTAGCCCGGGACAATCGCGGAAATCCCGGGCACCTGACGACGCTACTCGTATGTGGGGACAGTTTTCATTTTGACCTTCTGTTTGCTTCACAGTTAAATCGAACCAGTATCGATAATGCTCTATTGGCTGTTAATCTTGGTGCTGTGCGCCGTGCGAGCGCTGGCATGCAAAAAGCAGTACGTGTGTCGGCCGCCGCAGGGGCCAGCGCCGTGCCAGCGCTAGAACGCCACTGAACATGGTACCTACATACTTTTCCATATTCCAATTAATAGTGCCGTTGTTGAATTCCAACAACGTAAAGTTCCGCGCGGACTCTGGTACTTAGAAGTGCTGTTACTTTAAGGTACTTAAAAGTTTCGTGTGAGTTCTGGTATTTAGGAGAGACGTTGGTTTCTGGCAGTAAAAAGTTCTGTGTGGGTTCCGTGACTTAAAAGAGCAAAAAGTAAAAAAATAATTTTCGTTGACTTAACCCTCCCTTGCTCGCGCGGGGATACTAGCTATCCCCACGAAATTTCAATATGTTATTACTTTGATATTAGCGCTCGGATCAAATCAAATCAAATCAATTTATTAGCACACATTATCAAACAATTAAATTCGTGATCTTGAGGCATCGTCATTATACCTTCATAAAAATTCTTAAAAAATAATAAATAAATTGTATTCCCATAACAATAATTTGAAACTATGTAATAATATTGAAATAATTTAAATCATATAATGTTTTTCCTTGTAGCCAGGTATGAAGCTGTAATTTAAATTTGTTTATGTTCTCATTGTTCTCTTGTCATTGTCCATTGTTCTCTCGATGTTGTCGGTTTCTTCAGTAGCTGACTTTAGTGTATATGTACGTAGGGTGATGGAAGGAAATCAGTGGCGCATACGCCGTTCTTGAGTGAGGACGTGTCGAAGTTGCGCTGGGGATAGTAGCTATCCCCGCGAGTAACCGCGTTACAATTTTCGACAAAGGTAAGTTTTTTAATTTTAGATAATTCTCAGAAATTTTGTTTCATGTCGGCTACACTGAAATGGACGGAAAACACGACCTATTTACATAGCCGTTTCGACCGACGTTTGGTGGTATCAACCCGGGCGGGATAAACCCTACCACCTAGTAATGTAAGGGAATGGATCTACAGTTTAACGTGGAATCTAATCCGTGGTCAGCCTCCAACGGTCGAGCAGTCACCCATCCAAGTAAAGTACTGACCGCGCTCAGCGTTGCTTAGCAACAGTCGACCGACCGCACCACTGAGCTACCGAGGCTGACGTGACATGAGTCTTAAGCATTTTCTCGTTTAGACGCTTAGTACGTACCTGGGTGACCGAGCTTCGCTCCGCGTCTATGCCTATCTAGATCAGTCGCGGTGTCCAACCAACGCAACACAGACGTCCCAATAAACATGAACGTTGAAATAATTTTTATTGTATTTTTTATGGAAACTGACACGGTGACACGCTACATCACCTACAACATTCGTGATGTCAGCCCACAACACCGGGTGAACTAGGTGAGTAGTGTAGAATTGGGGGTTCTGGATCACGGCAGAGCTGAAACATCGGCATGCTTGCAGGATAATTCGGGTTCGCTCATTCATAATCCATCAGCATACGGATGTTTCTACTCTGCAGCGATCCAGATAACCCCCAATTATACAGTATCGTTATTTTTGGATGAAGTTGCAGTAGGACTCGGAGAAATTTATCCAGAGCATGCTCGCGTTTCCTACCTAACCTAACATCCAGCCGGCTTCATGCTTATGACTGACATCGATTGACGATGCTCACTATCACCAATATTACCTCATATCAAGCATTTTTCAAAAATGTATTTCAGGTCGAGTATTGATTTTTAATAAAAACACAGTTCAATTTTAAGCCTTTATTTTTAAATATTATTTTCATCGCACCACTTCTTTAAACATATAACATTTTTCAATGCGAAGCATTTCTTATGACTTATACAATTGTAATAGCTTGAACCATTAACATACTTTTCTTCTAAAATCTTGAAATTAGGGCAATCAAAGCTTTCCAGATTTACAACATTTTCATTTCCAAGCAAATCTATTATCCATGCAGCCTTTTCACCCCCTTTACAATATATTTTTTTATCCGTAAAATATGGTTTGACAATTTTATTAAATTCATACATATGCATAAAACCCCCGTTCCAGGAAATTTCACGGTTTCTTTGCAGCCAATTGACTTGCTTTCTTTCTTCAATGCTTAGTTTCTTAGATAAACGACTGTTGTTGAAAAGAAGCTATGATACTTTAGCGTGGGGACATTATAAATTGTAATTCGAGTTTCCCCCGTACTCGTATTTTTTTTAAGTCGGGCGGTGTTAAAAAAAAAATCGTATTTTCAAACCATGTTTTTAATTTCTAGTTAATTGATTAATGTGATGTTAATATTTATGCTAGTATTGTATGTAATTCTAGTTTTATAAAAAAAATATTGTATCGTTTAATTGTTTGATTGAATAAAAATATTTTTTTTTTTTTTTTTTTTTTTTTTATGGAACCTGACACGGTTGGCTACATCACCTACAACATCCGTGATGTCAGCCCATAACACAGGGTGAACTAGGTGCCATGTCAGTGCTTCCCTTCATTTCATGTCGGCTACACTAAACTGGACGGAAAACACGAACTATTTACATAGCCGTTTCGACCGACGTTTCGTTCAGTGCGGTGGTACCAACCCGGCCGGGATAAACCCTACCACCTAGTAAGGTAAGAAGGGAAGGGACCTACAGTTTAACGTGGAATCCGAACCACGGTCAGCCTCCAACGGTCAAGCGGTCACCCATCCAAACACTGACCGCGCTCAGCGTTGCTTAATAACAGTTGACTAACCAACCGCGCCACTGAGCTACCGAGGCTGACGAATTTTCTTATCCCTTAGTCGACTTTTACGACATGCGACGGGGAGAGATGCAGTGGGGCTATTCTTTTTAAGTACCGACCCCACACGGTACGAAATATCTTTTGTATCCTTAATAGCCGATGTTTTATTGAATTAATCGCAGTCCAATTAAAACTTTATATAGCGCTGCCTGTGAAAGCATTTTTTCATGTAATATCACATGCAGTTTATTGCAGTTTTTTTAGACAGCACTCCGTGCTCATAATCATGGAATTAATCACTGCGTTGAAATATGCTTGAAATAAAATATTGCTGATAGTTTTTGCTTATTGTTTATTGGCCATCTTAGACAGCATGCCGCGCTCGTATTAGCAAATTTTTATTATATATGCATTGGGATATTGGCAAAAACATTTTAAATTCCGAAATCACCTCATATTGCCAGCACGCTGTTTGAAGGTGTTTAAGACATGAGAACGATGGAGAGCTGCTGCTTCGCCGAGAGCGATAATATTGACAACTTTCTGAAAGCTTCGCTGCAAGTTAACATGCATGCTGCTGGATAACGGTTAGGCTAGGATTGAAATATTGCTGACAGTTTTGCTTATTGTTTATTAACCATCTTAGACAGCAGGCTGTGCTCATGTCAGCAAATTTTTATTATATTGGCAAACATTTTAATTCCGAAACACCATATCGATAGCAGCATTGACAATCACCTCATATCGCCAGCACACTGTTGGAAGGTGTTTAAAACATGAGAACGAGGGGAGAGCTGCTGCTTCGCCAAGAGCGATGATATGGCTGGCTTTCTACGAGCCCGCTGCAACTTCACATGCATGCTGCTGGATAACGGTTAGGTTAGGTTATGCTGGGAACGAATGCGAGCATGATTTGGACAACTTCACTGAATTACACATTGACTTCATGCAATAACAACACAATACGATTGGGGTATTTGGATCACGGCAGAGTAGAAACACAGGCATGCTTGGGGGATTATGAGCATGAGCTGGGGCGAATGCGAGTTATCCTCAAGCATGCCTGTGTTTCTACTCTGCCGTGATCCAGAACCCCCAATTGTACACTACTTAGGTGCCATGTCTGTGCTTCCCTTCGTAATACCGCAAAAAAATATTTAGAAATACGTTGACTCCAGAACATGTTAAAAATTGTCATATGGATTATAGTATAGCAGATTATGTAAATTTGTCTGAAAATCAAAATAGCCAGGTATCCCATTAAAATGTATAGGTAAACGTCATACTGTCCCTACTTCAAGGTGCCCGCTGAGCTTGATAGAAATATGGAAGTTCCTCTTAGGGCGAAACCAGTTGGACACCGCTGCTCTATATAAACTTGAAAAAAAATTACATTATCTAAGTACAAAATTTCATCCAAATCCGTTTCCGAGAAACCAATATAATATATTGGTTTCCCGGAAACGGCCTCGATAGCTCAGTGGTGCGGTCGGTCATATTGTTGCTACCTTAATTTTTCTTCCCAGGACAAAATGATCCTTCGCCCGGGACACGATCAGCCAGGAAATGTCAGCCTCGATAGCTCAGTGGTGCAGACAGTCAACTGTCGCTATTGAATTAAGCAACGCTGGGTGCGGTCAGTACTCGGATGGGTGACCGCTGCGACCGTTGGAGGGTGACCGAGGTTCGGATTCCTCGTAAAACTGTAGGTCCCTTCCCTCCTAATCTTACTTGGTGGTAGGGTTTAACCCGCCCGGGTTGGTACCACCGCACTGAATGAAACGTCGGTCCAAACGGCTATGTAAATAGTTTGTGTTTTCCGACCAGTTCAGTGTAGCCGGCACGATCAAAGGGGGAAGCACTGACATGGCACCTAGTTCACCCGGTGTTATGGGCTGACATCACGGACGTTGTAGGTGATGTAGCCAACCGTGTCAGTTTCCATAAAAAAAAAAAAAAAAAACACGGGACATTGGAGCGTTGCCCGGGACAATCACGGAAATCCCGGGCACCTGACGACGCTACTCGTATGTGGGGACAGTTTTCATTTTGACCTTCTGTTTGCTTCACAGTTAAATCGAACCAGTATCGATAATGCTCTACTGGCTGTTTATATTGGTGCTGTGCGCCGTGCAAGCGCTGGCATGCAAAAGGCGTTGTATGTGTCGGCACCCGCAGCCACCACCGCCGAAGTGCGTGCCCTAGACCGCCAGTGAACATGGTACCTACATACTTTTCCATGTTCCAATTAAATAAATAAAAAAAGATTTATTGAGTCTGATAAACCTTTTTTTTTATGTAATGCGGTATGTGTGTTTATTTTTAAATGATTCAAGCCTTAATTAATAGTGCCGTTGTTGGATTCCAACAACGCAAAGTTCCGCGCGTACTCTGGTGCTTAGAAGTGCCGTTACTTTCTCGTACTTTAAAAGTTTCGTGTGAGTTCTGGCATACAGACGAGACGTTGGTTTCTGGTAGTTAAAAGTTTTTTCTGTGGGTTCCGTGACTTAAAAGAGCAAAAAATAATTATATGAACAGTCCTTCCACCGAGTCATGCGGCAGGTGGGTTTTCGTGCCTCACTTGCTGCTTGATAGTTATGTTGTCCGAATACATTGCCGAACGTGGCGGTCGGTGTTGTGCTGTAATTTACCAGAGTTCTTGCAGCACAACACCGGTTATTCTGTTTACTCTGATTGTCGGGGCACAGCGTCATGATACGTACATATTGTTGTATCGACATTAAACAACTTTTTATAAGCTTCCGTACAAAAAAT
The DNA here is from genome assembly GCA_946902875.1 of Nematopogon swammerdamellus. Taxonomy (NCBI): domain Eukaryota; kingdom Metazoa; phylum Arthropoda; class Insecta; order Lepidoptera; family Adelidae; genus Nematopogon; species Nematopogon swammerdamellus. Next base: position 2,307,628 of record OX336362.1, read on the forward strand.
GTCATAAACACACACGCGCACATGCACGCCACATACAACACAAGGCAATACAACATAGCATAGCACAACACAACACAGCACAACACAGCACAACACAACACAACACAACACAACACAACACAACACAACACCACACAACACAATACAACACAACACAACACAGCACAATACAACACAACACAACACAACACAACACAACACAACACAACACAATCTTATACAGCCGGATACCCACAAACTGACATGTATTACTATTTTGATGAAATTTGAAATTTATGTTTGTGATATTTTCAAAAAACTGTTTTTGTATATGGCAAGTGATAAGGCTGATCCGTTTCCCCTCCAAGCCACTTTCCAGGGCAGCCAAGTCCCCAATGATGGTAGTCTAGTAGGCGTCCTGGGTATGGGTGTCCAGGGACGTTGGATTTTGATCGTTCATAGAGTCCAAGGCGAAACTAGCATCTCGAAAATTAGGGATACTCTACCGATGTCGGCGATTTTTCACGCCGGTCCAACTGCTTACACTCTATAAAGCACAAGTAAGACCGGTGATGGAATATTGCAGTCATCTTTGGGAGAGTTCCCGTGAGTACCTTCTTTCAGCCTTGGATTCTATTCAACGACAAGCCATTCGCCTCATTGGCGACTCTGTACTCACAAAGGACCTTCAACCTCTAAAGCACAGTCGGATCGTTGGGTCATTGAGCCTGTTTTATCGGTACTGCTATGGCCGCTGCTTTGACGAAATTGCTTCCCTTATCCCTCCTCCTCCTGTTCGCCTTCGCCAAACCCGCCATACTCTCGCGGAACACCCCTTTGTAGTGGACAGAAGAGTACTTCAAACTGCACGATTCTCTAAATCCGACCTAAAATGCGTTCGCTATAGAGCGACAAACATTTTGGAGCCCACATTTCAAACGCCTATAATTCAAAAACCACTCAAATGATTTCGATGAAACTCGAATATGTTGTTACACTCGATGAGACGCTTCCGACGAGGTATCGTACATCTCGCTAGCACATGCGCAATCCCAAGTTACAAAATAGTGTAGTGAATTAAAAATCAAGTTGCTCACACAATTTAGTCGATTTTCAAATTACAAAAAGTTACTTTTGAAATAGACTAGGTAGAGAGGTATAACTACATATTCGGATAGATATCGGGGAGGAGAAAAAAAATTCCCCCCCCCCCCCCCCTCCACTCCCAATTTCCCCCTCCACCAAAATTTCATCAATTTTACTTCCATTTAAACTGTCAAATGTCAAAATCTGACAATGTCAACTTGTGACAGAGGTCAAACTGTCAAACTTTGAAGTACATGACAACTGTCAAATCTGTCAATCTGTCAAAGTTGTCAACCACAAATCTGTCAAGGACTGTCAAATGTCAAAATCTGACAGTGTCAACTTGTGCCCTATACCCAAATCTCACTTTGTTTTTCATGACAACTGTCAAATCGGTGTCAAACTGTCAAGCTGGAACCCAAAATGTACATTTGACAACCCCGTTTACGCTTATAACTCGGACCCCTTACTAGTTAGACCCAATAAACTATCTCCACTAACTCCCCCGCAGCGTTACGTTACAGTTACAGTGAAAGGTTAGGTTGGGCGACGAAGTCTTATAATAACCTAGTATTTTTGTATGGAAACTGACACGGTTGGCTACACCACCTACAACATTTTTTTTTTTTTTTTTATGGGAACTGACACGGTTGTCTACATCACCTACAACATCCGTGATGTCAGCCGATAACACCGGGTGAACTTGGTGCTACGTCAGTGCTTCCCTTCGGTCGTACCGGCTACACTGAACTGCACGGAAAACACAAGTGTGGTGGTAGCAACCCGGGCGGGTTAAACCCTACCACCTAGTAATATAAGAAGGGAGTCATATCCCTTTGTCGCCTTTTACGACATACACGGGGAGAGATGCAGTGGGGCTATTCTTTTAAAGTACCGGCCCCACACGGTACATTCGTGATGTCAGCACATAGCACCGGGTGAACTTGGTGCCACGTCAGTGCTTCACTTCGGTCGTGCCGGCTACACTGAACTGGACGGAAAACACAAACTATTTACATAGCCGTTTCGACCGACCTTTCATTCAGTGCGGTGGTACCAACCCGGGCGGGATAAACCCTACCATCTAGTAATATATGAAGGGAGTCTTATCCCTTAGTCGCCTTTTACGACACACACGGGGAGATATGCAGTGGGGCTATTCTTTTAAAGTACGCACTTGACCTAATAAAAAATTCCTAATTTGTTCACACTTGCTTGACCAACCGTTATCTGTATATTCCAAACATCCTCTATGCAACTTTCGAGAACAGGTCGTCGACTATTCTCAAATCAAAACAAACGTGCAGCTCGCACAACAACATTTTATGGCTTAGTGAAGGGAGATTCCCTTCACTGAGCCATACTTTTTTACTTTTTTAAATTAAGGGAGATTCCCTTCACTGAGCCATAAAACTTTATTATGCGAACTGCACGTTTGTTTTGATTTGAGTATAGCGCTCGGCTGCCGGCTGACGTCATTGTGTGCATGTGTGCGTGAGCCACTTCAGTTTTTTGTTTGATTTCAATAGGCCAGTGTTATTATAATATGTTCTTCTTCTTCTTCTTTTTTTAAATAGTGGCAACCAAACGAATAGGAAATTCGTTTATTACTGCCAGTATCCAGTGACAGCGCTGCACGGTATAAATTTGCGATTACTTTTTATAATATAATATAATAAAACAAAATAATTTTGAAAGGAACGAAGCATTTGAAGTTACTAGTTTGCATGCACAAATTCTGGAAGACACATACTTAGTTGTAAATAAGAAGACGAAGATAAATAAATAAAACATTATACATATATTTATATATAATTAATTACAGTCTTACGTCATTACATTTTATAAATTTTAATATATATTTTATAACATGGAAATTGTTAGTATACAGTATCGTTTGTATGTTAGTAGGAAGTGGGACTTTAAACAAATGTAAAGTGGCATATAACGGAGGGGAATTAACCGCGAGGGTAATTGGACAACCGAAGAGGATATGGTCCAGGGTTCCTTCGTCCAATCCGCACTCGCAGATTGATGAGTAATTTTAAAAAACCAAGGCTTTGCGGGTATGAGCCGCTGAATGGTGGCATAGTAAGCCCCTCTCGCTCGACTGGACAGGGACCATTCATCGGACCAGGAATCATGAAGGTATGTTTTTGGGAGTGCCAACAAATCATGGGGAAAATTTATGAACGGAGTCCTATCTCCACACACCACCGCCTCCTTGGCTAGAGCGTCTAAACGCTCATTGCCTCGAATGCCGGTATGTGAAGGTATCCAGGCAAAGACAAGTTGTTTTTGACCTAAGGTGAGTAATGTATCTATAATACATAGAACTATGGGATTAAGAATTATTATAATATATTCATTGAGTGCTCATATGACATTGACTTATTGATAAACATGTCATAGACTAATTTATTAGTGGGATATATATAACCTTTACGAAGTGTTGTTTTTTTCTATTCGTTTGGTTGCCACTATTTAAAAAAAGAAGAAGAAGAAGTGTTGTTTTATACAATATAGCCAAAACATCGAAGCAAAACATCGCTTCAACGGGAAGTAGTTTTCTCACGCACTGGAAAGGGATTGCCTTGGTTTCTTATTTAAAAAAAAAAAATCTAATACGTAAAATGTTATGATTTCTTCTATTCAATATGGAGGACACTTGGGGGCAGACGAGAATGGCCATACTTTTTGTATTTATTGCTCATTTTCGATAATACCAGCACTTTTTTGTACCATTCAAAATTCTGCCGCCGGTACAAATTACGCGCCGGATGGCTCATGGTTGGAGGGCTCTGGTGAAATATTTATCAAGAAGATATTTACTAAATTTGATGTAGGTTTATTGCAAATGTATTTTAGTTCTATTTTAAAATAAAAAAAACACATGTTATCGATTAACTTTTTGAGGTATCTTCATTCTTTCCTTCCGACACCCGTAAATCATTCATTTCTAACTTTGCCTATTTTTCTATGCATTACAATTGCGAACCAATTAGCTCAAACCTATGTCATATGAAAGATAATTTCTTAATTTAATTGTAATCTATACAATGACGTGCATATTTATATAGGGTTCTGAAGGAAATTTCATAGTTATGATTTTTTAATGGAGAAAGCGCGGAAAATGTTTCGCGCGCGGAATTGGGTGTTTACCTGGAATATTACCTGGAAATTGGCGCTGGCGAGGAGAATATATAAAAAAATTTAGATTTCCGATAAGAATAACATGACTTTTAGACTTTTACAGCCTAGATACAAATACCGTCAAGATTTTGAGTACCGTGTGGGGCCGATACTTAAAAAGAATAGCCCCACTGTATCTCTCCCCATGCATGTCGTAAAAGGCGACTAAGGGATAAGGACAAGATGCCGTGCTAAAGGGCGACAGGTTCGCCACCTCTCACCTTGGCACGGTACTTCCACTGAGTCATGCAGCAGGTGGGTCTTCGTGCCTTACTTGCTGCTTGATCGATTGAATCTTGTTCAAATACTTTGCGAAACGTGGTGGTCGGTGTTGTGCTGTAATTTACGAGAGTTCTTGCAGCACAACACCGATTACTCTGCTTACCCCAATTGTCGGGATTCAGCGTGTGTTATGTATATGTATGTATGTATGTATTTTGAAACAAAAATCTTCCTCTAATATTCTGCCGTTGAGAATGATAACAAACTCATTTAAAAAAATGCACTGAAAAGTTCTGTAAGATCTCTGAAAATCTAATCAATATAAGGATACACTGGCGAACGAGAAAATAAAAACTTTATTATGAATTAAGGTGAGTCCAGGGAAGTGCGTCTATGAGGGAAGTGCGTCTATACGGCATAACTAGAAAAGTAAAAGGTTTTCGTAATGTCAACATCTATTGCATGACTTACATTGATTAGAAACTATAAACTAAAAAACAGAGGGCGCTCTAAGTGGTGTATTGTCTATGGAAACGACTTGGAATTTTAGAGTTCGAAACTTCTAAAATGACAAGTTGACGAGTTGTAAGCAAACTAGGTTTTAAAATTGTTAAACGTTAGCCAGAGCAGTTATTTCATGTGAGTACCATAACTAAACATTCTTTTTTTAATTTGCTTTATTTTGAACTCACGGAACAGAGTCAGTTAGCAAATATAGAATTTTTTTAAATATAACTTCAATTTTCTCAAGTCTGGTAAGTGCGTCATATACAAGCGGACAAGTGCGGCATACGACGCACTTGCCCCATCACCAGAGGTTACAAACCTTTCATCCAACTACGTTATCCTTAATTAGTAATTAATTTATAATATTAGATTATAAATTTCGTGTTTGTTGGTTTGTTCTTCTTTCACGCCAAAACTACTGGACAATTTGGGGCGGATTTCCAATAAGAACAAGTAAAAAAAAACTAAATTAAAAACCATAAAGGATCTCAAAACACTGCTTTTAGAAAATACTTATAATACAGGGTGTTCGGTACATCGACCGACAAAATATTTTTGTAGGTAAGTGGGGTCATTTGCAACGTTTTGACCCATGATACCTTTTGTCAGATGTCACGTGGTATCGAGATACGAGAACGAAAATAGTTATTTACCCCTGACTCCCACATGGGGGAAGTGCGGCATACCGCGTATGTCGCACTTCCCCCAAGTTGAGAAAAATGGCTTTAATTTGCGAATTTTAACTTAATTCTGAAGACTCAGGAAGACTGAAGGAAGACTGAAGACTCAGGAAGTACCATTCAGACTATCACATAATATGCATTCATAAAAAAATATACAAGTATACATTTCCAGTATCTGTGCTAGTAAAACTTGCTATGACGACGCACTTACCCCGTTTTGGTGGACAAGTGCGTCTATCAGGAGCAGTTGCTTTACAGTATTTTTTCTGTGGGTTGCGGTGAGGTATTAGCAGTTTATTGTTTTGTTTTTACACTATGCGATAAGTATTCTTTTCATTAGAATTAAAAAAGTCCAAGAAATTCAATGTAAATTAAGTGAAAATTTAGTTTCTTTCCCATTGAAAGAAAAGTATGCCGCACTTAGCTGGACTCACCTTAATGCAAGCTTGATCCCATTTTCAAGCTTCAACCTATAGACTATGGGCGGTGTTATTATGTGGCTAGTATTGTATTGTATTGTATTGTTTATTGATCATTCATATGGCAGTTACACTGCGCTCGCACTTGTCACAATTTGTTCTATCTGGTTTGATTACACCCACGAAGAAGAACCGGCAAGAAACTTCGTAGGGTATTTTTTTTATACATATTTTTACAAGTTTTTAGTGACTAGCCCAAAGATATATTACGTACTAGGTCAACCACTTGGCTAGCTCACATGTTCCACCTAGTTGCGGTCAGTGTTGCCATGTTAGGAGATTTTCTCCTAGATTCAGGAGAATTTCAGCGGTGTTAGGAGAAGTTTTTGCCTGTCAGGAGAGTAGGAGAAAATCTAGGAGAAAGAAAATCATTACAGGAGAAGATTTAGGAGTGAGAAACTATTATTTTTTACTAGTAACTAAATTTACTAATAACAAACAAATATGTCGGTATGTACGGTGACAACACAATGAATGAACTGTATGTGAATCAACCAACCACCTTCTCAAGTCACACAATATACCATAGGATTTGTCTTTTGATAAGAGCAAGGTTCCCCTTCTTGCTCTTTAGATAGGATAACGTGACACTCTGTGAGTGTGTGCGTGCATTGATCGACCAACCAGCCGACTACTTGGCGGGCCTAACCGAACGAACACTTTGTTGTCAATCAATGTTATTTACATGTATTCTTTGTAATAATCAGTCTGTCCGTCAGTCCGCACTACTTTAACGGCTGTATCTTTTGTACCGTAATAGGTTGCTGGTTGTGATTTTCACAGATCATGTGTTATTATTATTGGCGAACATCCTATCAAATAATAAGAAAAAAAAAATTAAGGGCATCCCCATACAAGAAACGTGATTAAAAAAAAATTGTTTTCTTGGTTTTGCTCTAACGTAAAAACGGTAATACGTACAAGTGTTAAACTTGGTGTGGTTAAAAACTAAAAAAATAATAATTAAAACAGACGAATTACGTGGTAGTTAGAATGGCAATCTGGGCGCCCTGGGTATGGAGGTGTCCAGGGACGTTGGATTTCGATCGTTCATAGAGTCCAAGGCGAAACTAGCGTCTCGAAAATTAGGGATCCTTTACCGATGTCGGCGATTTTTCACGCCGGTCCAATTGCTTACACTCTACAAAGCACAAGTAAGACCGGTGATGGAATATTGCAGTCATCTTTGGGAGGGTTCCCCTGAGTACCTTCTTTCAGCCTTGGATTCTATTCAGCGACGAGCCATTCGCCTCATTGGTGACTCTGTACTCACAAAGGACCTTCAACCTCTAAAGCACAGACGTATCGTTGGGTCATTGAGCCTGTTTCATCGATACTACTATGGCCGCTGCTCTGACGAACTTGCTTCCCTTATCCCTCCTCCTCCTGTTCGCCTTCGCCAAGCCCGCCATACTCTCGCGGAACACCCCTTTGTAGTCGACAGAAGAGTTCTTCAAACTGCACGATTCTCTAAATCGTTCTTGTGCCGCACTGCAAAGGTGTGGAACGGGCTCCCAGGGAATATCTTCCCCCACTCCTACAATCCACGGATCTTCAAATCGCGGGTTAATAGCCTTTGCCCAGCAACATTAGTCCACCTCCAAGCCGGACTGGCACCTCCTCGGGGGTGAAATTGGCTGCGCCTGAGGTTGCGACCTCGGACAGAGCCACCCAGTTCGGTAGCAATAAAAAAAAAATCGTGGTTATGACGGGAGGAAAAATCATTATTGGCGGAGAAGTGATGGAACAGATTGAAGGAAGAGTATGTACGTATATCTCGGTTAAATACTGCTTGGCAGACAAGGTCTCCTTAAGGAGGTCGAGGGAGGAATTCAACAGCTGAGTAGGGCTGCCTCGCGAATTTAAAATTCACCCCGAGGTCTAACCTGTATATGTGTCATGTCATGTCCTACCGTTTATGACGTACGGGTGTGAAACGTGAGCTCTGACTATAGTTGTTTTCCAAAGTTGCCCAACGAGCGATGGAACTATCCATGCTGGGCTGGCCTGGGAGTATAGCTAAGCGAAATGGTGCGTAATGACTAATGAATGAGGCAATCCTCCGACGCACCAAAGTAATCGATATTGGAAACCAGGTGGATAAGCTAAAATGGCAGTGGGCTGGGCACGTTAGCCGAAGAGACGAGGACCGTTGGAGTAACCATGTCCTACACTGGCGGCCGTGGACAGGAAAACGGAGTGTGGAAAGACCACCCGCCAGGTGGGACGCCGACATGAAGTATGTCGGCGGAAAGCAGTGGTCCGTATCGCTGAAGGCTGAAAGATTGGAGGAAAATTGAAGGCGTATGTCCAGCAGTAGACAATTACACGTTGACTGACTGACTGACAGAGAACCCTCGGTGCGCGAGTTCGACTCGCACTTGACCGGTTTTTAGGGTGCAAAAGATACAGCTCTTTACAGGTAAGACAGACAGACGGACGCACAGACGGCCTAGGCTTAGTAATATGGTCCCGTACGTATAAGGAATACTAAAAATGTTTTTTTTTTTTCTGATATAGCCATCTGCCATCGGAATTCTACCATAAGCAGATTATTTGTTGTTTGGGGTATGGCGTTTGAGGTGGGCCATCCATTGACGGCTCTCCCTTTTGGTTGTTAGTGTCGAACATCTAGGGTCAACACTTGGTGTCGTTTCAGCCTTCCAGGGCCGGTGTGGTCCAGGAGTGCCGTGGCCAGAATATTTGGGTGATTTTTTAGCCTCGTCTTGTATCTGGTACAATTCGACTGGATCTCAGCTTTTACGCTCGGCACTTTGAGATGCTCGTGTATGTCATCGTTTTTAGAGAACCATGGTGCGTTTGATATGTTTCGAAGCACTTTGTTTTGGAATCTCTGCAAGGTCTCAATGTTACTGTTGCTTGCAGTGCCCCACAACTGTATGCCATATGTCCACACCGGCTTGATGACCGCTTTGTAGATGAGGAGTTTGTTGGATGTGCTCAGTTTAGAGGCTCTGCCCATCAGCCAGTGCAGTTTGTTGAGCCGTAGGTTCAGTTCCTGTCTTTTGCACCTGATGTGCTCTTTGAAAGTCTGCCTCCTATCTAAGTGCATTCCCAGATAACGCACGGAGCTAGTGTGTGGTAGGGTTTCGCTTCCAAGTTTCACAGGAGGACAGTCGCCGACTCGAAGTGAAAATGTGATGTGGTGAGACTTGGGTGCGCTGACTCGGATCCGCCATTTTTCAAGCCATATGTCCACTTTGTCCAGGTGAGACTGGAGTATACTGGACGCCATTGCTGCGCTAGAATGGCTAGCAAGGGCCGCCATGTCGTCTGCGTAAGTGGCTGATGTCACATTGTCAGTCTCAGGCATATCTGCCGTAAAAATGGTGTATAGAATCGGACCCAGCACAGATCCCTGCGGAACTCCTGCTAGAATGTCGTGGAAGCAAGAGTAGTCTTCTCCAACCTTCACTTGAAAGATTCGGTTTTCCAGGTAGGATCTCAGGACTTGGTATATTGTGTGTGGTAAGAGTTTTTTAAGTTTATACAACAGTCCTTTATGCCACACTCTGTCGAAGGCCTGTTGTACATCCAGAAAAGCTGCTGAGCAGTACTGTTTGGCCTCGAATGATCTGTGCACCTTATCAGTGATCCTGTGTACTTGCTCGACTGTTCCGTGCTGTGGTCTGAATCCAAACTGATGATTTGGGATAATGTTAGCAGATTTCATAATTGGGCTCAATCTTCTTAGAAGTACAACTTCAAGCACTTTCGATGTTACTGGTAAGAGGCTTATTGGTCTGTATGATGACACCTGGTTGGGAGCCTTACCTGGTTTTGGGACCATAGTTATGTGAGAGACCCTCCATATTTCTGGGAAGCAAGCCAATCTCATAATGCTATTAAAGAGAATTGCTAGTAGCACATAGCCTTTCTTTGGAAGCTCTTTTAGCACTTTTGGGGTTATGAGGTCGTGCCCGGGAGCTTTCTTTTCGTCCAAGTGCCTAATGATGGTGTAGATTTCTCTCGGTGTGGATGGCTTAAGAGGTAGACTGAGCTGCAGGTCACTCCCTATATATTCGTCCAATAATTCTTCAAAGTCTTGCTGGCCTTCATTTGGGCTGAATGCGTCTTTGAGAAAGGATCCAAATGCGTCGGCCTTTTCTTTGGTTGTTTTAGCCCAGGTGTTGTCAGGGAGATGTATGGGAGGAGAAGTCGTTGGAGGCTGCTTCAAGTGCTTGGTAAACTTCCACAGTGAGTAGTTGTCCTTTGGAGTGGCAGACAAGGACTCTATTTTCTGTTGCATTGTTTCATCGTCTATCCGCTGCAGGAGTTCTCTGAGTTCAGTGGCTTTCCTGTTTAGTATAGCTTTGTCTTTGGGATATCGGTAAGTCTGCCAGATTCGCCTGAGCCTGCGCTTCTCGAGTACTAGTTCCTTAACCTCGAGCGGGTAATTTCGCCCTTTATAGTGTTTTCTTTTCAGTGTTGGGGTCGATTTCCACGCTGAGATTTGAATTAGTTTGGTGAAGTTCTCAACGGCCTCGTTGACCTCGATGGCCGTTTTAAGCCGAATTTTAAGGTCGATATGTTGGTCAACATACTCCCCGAATGCTTGCCAGTCTGTGTCTTTATTGTGAAGGGTTGGCCTTGTTGGTGGTTCTATAATCGTGGTGCTCACAGTAGCTATTATGGGTGAGTGATCAGAGGAGCTATCGAGGCAGCTTTCTATAGTTGAGTATATATTTCCGATTCCCTTGAGTATGAAAAAGTCCAATAGGTCTGGCAATTTATTGATGTCAGCAGGCCAGTAGGTCGGCTCAGCGGTAGATAGTATATTCATTTGGTTATTCTCAATACTTTTCATCAGCTCTCGACCTCTGGTGAGAGTTAGTCTCGAGCCCCAGTTGATGTGTTTTGAATTCCAGTCGCCACCCACTATAAATCTGCGGCCCAGTGTGTGAAAGTATTCATCAAACATGGTAACCTTAATTTTGTGTTTTGGCGGGCAGTAGATCGCAGATATAGTTATTTGTCCGTTCCAGTTCTCAATCGCGATTGATGCAGCTTGAATGTGCGCTGTTTTGTACTCTGGCAGACAGCAGTGCTTGATCGAGTTGCTTATAATGATAGCTGAACCTGCATGAGCAGTCCCATCTGGATGGTGAGTCGCGTATGTGGAAAATCCAGGAAGGCAGAACTGGACTCTTGATGTTAGGTGGGCCTCTGATATGAGGACGATATCTAGCTTATTAGCTGTGATGAGGGCTTGAACTTGTTGCTTGTTAGGCAACAAGCCATTTATATTCCATGCAGCGATCCGCAGAGATTTCATTTTAATTTTGTTATTAGCGTTGTCATTAAACCCATTAGGGTGCTTAGTTGTTGGAGTAGCATGTCCATTTTTTGTGATTGTGATATAAGAAGTCTCTCAACAGTGTCAATGATGCTGGAAGTTGATGATGTTTCTTTTTCTTCTCGCACAGCTTCTGCATAGGTGGGTCTGGTTTTCTTTTTATTGTGTATATCATTCACGGAGTTGTCATAGCCCTTGTCTTTTTCTGTCGTCACCTTCTGAGGAGCAGTTGCTGTTGGGTTGCTCGTTGGTTTGCTTACCGTGGTATATTGAGATTTGGGGGGACGTGGCTGGTTGGTGGATTTTCTTTTTTGTATTTCCAGGTAAACCTGGCATCCTTTATAGTTGGCCGGATGTTCGCCAAGACATAAGGCACACTTTGCTGGAGAATTTCTATCTTTTTTTGGGCAATCAGTAGTTTTGTGGCTTTCGGCACATTTTACACACCTATACGGCCTCATGCAGTTATTTTTAGAGTGGCCGTATTGTTGGCACCGCATACATTGCACGATTGTGGTCCTTTTCTTTGCGTCCTCGATGAGCACTCTTTGGTGATATATATACTTAATCGATTTAACCTCTCTGTTGTTTGGGCACTGCTCTAGGTTGACAAAGAATGTAGATGTTGGTGTTCTGTCAGGGCCAAATCGGGAGTTTGTGATTTCGCCTCTAATAGTATTACCGGTTTTTTCTATCTCCTCAATGATGGCTTGTCGAGGGGTCGAGGAGTGCAAGTTTTTTATAACAATTCTGTACGGCTTGTTGTCTTTGCTGGTGAAGGTATGCCCAATGAGGCCTTTGCTTCTGACGAGATCAATTAATTTCTTGTAGGCCACAATAGTTGAGCAGTTCACGCGCAGTTGGGTCTTAGTGACAATTTTAAATGTATAGTCAGACTTCACCAGGATTGTTTCGATTAAATCTGTTAGCTTTTTGACATCTTCTATGCCATATAGTACGATCGGCGGTGGCTTGGGATCGCTTTTAGGTTTTGGTCTTGGTTGGTCTTCAGGTATATCATCTACCGCCAAGCCAGAGAACTTGTTTTCTGTACTTAATTGGAAGGTGCCGAGAGGAGACTCAGCATCTTCCGAGTTTGAGGTTCGTCTTTCATTTGCAGAGCTATTCTCGCCGAGAGGTGGTGAGTCTGACACTCTCCTTCTCTTATTGGTTTTTAAGACTGGAATTCTTTGCCAGTCTGGTGGTATGATGGGAGATTCTGGGTTTCGCACCTTGGTGGTGTTTTCCGTGACGGACATTGCTATGTCGCCTACTAAATTACTTTTAGTGAGTCCCATAAAGAGCCCCCTGTGAAAAGTTGTTTGGACCAATTTTGGGGTGTTTTGGCCCCATCTTAAACCAGTAGCATTACTTGCCGAGAGGCCCTGATCACTCACCCTTTCGGAGTCTTCGGTAGTAAACTTCTCGCCACCAGGCCCGGGTACCTGGGGGCGCCGGGTCTGAGCCGGTTCGCATGGCAGGCCTATACTAAAAATGTGGTGAAATTTTTATAATTTGAATCACAGGAGAATTTTTAGGAGGACGAAAATTTTCTAGGAGATTTTTAGGAGATTTTCGAAGTCAATCTAGGAGAATTTCAAAATTTGAGTTGGCAACACTGGTTGCGGTTCACAATCATCAAGTCTCTTAGTCAGTGTTGCCATATTAGGAGATTTTCTCCTAGATTCAGGAGAATTTCAGTGGTGCTAGGAGAAGTTTTTGCCTGTCAGAAGAGTAGGAGAAAATTTAGGAGAAAGAAAATCACTACAGGAGAAGATTTAGGAGTGAGAAACTTGGGATTAACCAACTTCTCAAGTCACACTACGCTGGCTAACTGCCAGTGCAATATACGATAGGATTTGTCTTTTGATAAGAGCAAGGTTCAACTCCTTGCTCTTTGGATAGGATAACGTGATACTCTGTGGGTGTGTGCGTGCATCGATCGACCAACCAGCCGGCTACCACCGGGCGGGCCAAACGGAATTTTGATATCAATGTTATTTACTTGTATTCTTTGTAATAATCAGTAGTATTACTAAGCCTACATCGACAGTCTGTCCATCAGTCCGCACTACTTTAAGGGCTGTATCTTTTGTACCGTAATAGGTAGCTAGTTGTGATTTTCACAGATTATTTGTTATTATTGGCGGACAAAATATCAAATAATAACAAAAAAAAAATTAAGTGTGTTCGCATACAAGAAACGTGTTTACAAAAATTTTTTTGTTAATTTTTGCTCTAACGTAAAAAAACGGTAATACGTAGAAGTGTCAAACTTGGTGTGGTTAAAAACTAAAAAAAAAAAAATAACACGAATTACGTGGTAGTGAGAATGGCAATCGTGGCTATGACGAGAGGACAAATCGTTATTGGCGGAGAAGTGATCGAACAGGTTGAAGGAAAAGTAGGTACCTAACTACCTACGTATATCTCGGTCAAATACTGCTTGGTAGACAAGGTCTCCTTAAGGAGGTCGAGGGACGAATTCAATTGAGCTGGGCTGCCTCGGAAATTGAAAATTCGCCCGATGTCTGACCCGTATACATTATGGCCAGTGCGTCCTCCTGGTCTAGCTCTGACTATAGTGGTTTCCAAAGTTGCCCAGCGATCGATGGCACTAGCCATGCTGGGCTGGGAGTATAGCTACGCGAAATGGTGCGTAATGAATGAGGTAATACGCCGACGCACCAAAGTAATCGATATTGGAAACCAGGTGGATAAGCTAAAATGGCAGTGGGCTGGGCACGTTAGCCGAAGGGACGACGACCGTTGTAGTAACCATGTACTACATTGGCGGCCGTGGACAGGAAAACTGAGTGTGGGAAGACCACCCGCCAGGTGGGACGCCGACATGAAGTATGCCGGCGGAAAGTAGTGGTCCGTACCACTGAAGGCCCAGAGACTGGAGGAAAATTGAAGGCGAATGTCCAGCAGTAGACGCTTAAACGCTGATTGACTGACAGAGAACCCTCGGTGCGCGAGTTCGACTTGCACTTGACCGGTTTTCAGGCTGCAAAAGATACAGCTCTTTATAGGTAAGACCGACAGACGGACGGACAGATGGCCTAGGCTTAGTAATATGGTCCCGCACGGATAAAGAACACTAAAATGTGGTGAATTTTTTAAAATTTGAATAACAGGAGAATTTTTTAGGAGGATGAAAATTTTCTAGGAGATTTTTAGGAGATTTTCGAAGTCAATCTAGGAGAATTTCTAAATTTGAGTTGGCAACACTGCTCTTAGTCGAGCGCGAGAGGCCGCAGCGCGCAGTCGTCGCCTACCTGCTGCGATCGCGCCTCGCCTACTTTAAACTAATACATTTATACATCTTCGTCGATGCGAAGGTGCGATGGCGAATCTGGAGATGAAGTGTTAGAATGAACAATATGCACACGCACACCGTCCACGCACGAGTGCGATCGTTCTCCCTACCCCTTGCCTCTCTCCCGCAAGCTTCCTGCCCCGCGCGAGCCCACAATACCGGCCGCCAGCCCGTCTCCCACTCGCTTCCCGCCCCGCGCGCGCTCCCCTCTTCCGCTCGGCTCTGCGCTCCGCCTCCCCGCTACCTTACCCCATACTTCAGCCGCTCGAACATATTTAGCAGCTATATTTTTTCGGAGCGCTGGCTCTATATTATAATATTTCCTCAAAGGACTAGCCACATAATAATCACTAAATACTCGTAAAAGTTTCCTGCCCGCTCCCTGCGAAGTTTCTTGTCGGTTCTTCTTCGTGGGTGTAATCGAACCGGATAGAACAAATTGTGACAAGTTCGAGTGCAGTCTAGAATGATCAATAAACAATACATACAAAAAGAGTTTGATTTACGTTGTACATACAATACAACCGCCGCCGGGCTAACTCACAAGTTAGATGCGTTCCTATGACAATATGCACACTATACCCACAGATTACAAATTTTGTGTTATTGTGTGGTGTGTGAGTGAATATTAACGTCGTGTTAACTGTTAATAATCTCAGTGAACTGTACATTGTTTCAGATCAAACCAGTTTCAAGTTTGACTGTCGATTTGTGAGTCCAGTGAAGCAAATTACAATATTTTGAAAATAACATTAAACAAAGAATTATATGAATAAAGCATGATTGGTGAAATTTAAATCAGCGTGTTTTAATTACTACCTTTTTTAAATGTTCATGTTGTAACGAGGTACTACCATGGTACCCACACCAAACCCACGGGTCTGAGCACTTTCTCGTCTCGACGCTAAGCACTTACCTGGGCGACCGAGCTTCGCTCCGCGTCTGCACCTATCTAGATCAGTCGCGGTGTCCAACCAAAGCAACACAGATGTTCCATTAAACATGAACATTGAAATAATAATGCGAAAAAAAATGATGCTTTGGTCAACTCAGCCCACAGCCCACTCAGCCCACAGCTCACTCAGCCCGCGGGCTTAAACTAGAACATGTTAAAAATGGTCTCAATGCTGTCATGCTGTCATATTGATTATATAGCAGATTTTGTAAATTTTTCTGAAAATCAAAATAGCCAGTATCCCATAATTTTTAGGTTTCCGTATCCCGTACGGAAGCCTATTACTAAGCCCCCGCCGTCGGTCTGTCCGAGGGCTGTATCTCTTGAACCGTAATAGGTAGCCCGTTGAAATTTTCACAGAGTATGTGTTACTATGGCCGATATAACAACAAATAATACAAAAAAGAAAATATTAAAAATTAAGGGGGGCTCCCATACAATATACGTACGAAAAATCGATTAGTCACGCTACTTAATAATAGATGGCGCCACAGGATTTTATACATTGCATTGTTGAAAGACAAAAGATAGCCGCTCAATTGCCAACGACCTCATTGAGGTGCTGTCATTTTCCCACCGTAAATTGCCATCGACCTCATTGAGGCTTCTCTCCGATTGAGCGTTTATTGATAGCGGATAGATACGGAAACCTCCGTGCGCGAGTAAAACTCGCACTTAACAGATTTTTTATTTATTGATTTTTTTTTTATTTGGAAAAACCTACAGGAATTTACATCCAGAACACAAGGTATTACAAGATAAAACTGAGTATGGAAAAAACCAGGAACATTTTTCACATATTAACTACGTAAGTAAGAATACGGAAGGACATGAATACAGAATACTTGAGACATGAACATGAAACATACAAACATAAAACTACAAATAACACAAAAGACAAACAGACGGAAAGAAATAAAGGAGAGAAAGAGAGAGAGAGAGAGAGAGAGAGATAAAAAGCTGAAAGAGACATACAGTGGTCACTACTTATGTATAGGGTAAACAACGTTATACATAGGTGCTGACCATGTTATGGACCAAGTGATTAATTATACATAATGCCCGTGCATTTTGAAAAATGTCCAATATGAGAGGGCAATATAATGATTACTGTTGAAATAATTAAATTGCCCGGGCATTATGAATAATGTCTATCTTGTATTGGGCAGGATAATAAAAATACGTGTTTTATTTAAGATTCTTTTAATGTCCGACAATGAAACCTACGTATAGCCCTCATGTCAAAACCTGCGCCGCCTCAACATTAGGTTAGGGTTAATTTTTTTTTAAACCACCAAAACATTCACCCATACCACTTTCCTGTCAACCTCATACCTACGAACTAGGTCCAATAAACATAGACATGGTCTATCCCCGCGCCCGCGCCCGCGCCTTGCTGAATGTAGCTAAATTTCTCTATGAGCTAAATTATCAAATTGCCCGACGACAGCGTAGCAGTATTCATAATGACCAGACACTATGATAAATAATGAAGTTTAAGTAATAATTAATCACTCGGCCCGATTTGACTTGTCATTATTCATAATGCCCGGGCATTATATATAATGCCCTCATTAATCACTTTGTCCATAACATCCATACTTGAAGGTGCCCGCTGGGCTTGACAGAAATATGGAAGTATCTACCCCCAATATAATAAAAATAGATAGGTTTCGAGAAGTTCGGCGGAAGAGAATTTCGAGGAACACACAGATATGCACGCAGCATATAAATTATTTGAATAAGTAATACGGGAAAGAGCCACGTATAGCTGACCGTGCGAAAAGCAACTCAAACTTAGATCTAAGCCTGCTACCCAACCAAAGACAGTGACCAATCAGTAAGTCACAGCCTCAGGTCACAGCCTTCTCTTAATAATACTTAAATACTTAAATAATATTTTTGCGTATATATCTATCTATACATATAATAAAATCGTAGACTTACCGTGTCTGTACATTAAATATTTTTGCAAAACAATAACTGACTTGACTTGATACGATATGTATCAACAATTTCTGACAAAGGCTCTATACACCTGATTTTATTTATACTTTTACTTTTACTTTTGATTTTATGTGGTCAGAATTATCAAGCTTAAATTATAGTTATTCTAGCTCTCAAACTATATCTTAACGATTTTTTGACGAAAATTCGTCATGAACTTGGTTTTGGTCATATCATAATTCGAGAACCACTGGTGCTAGACCCATCGTGTTGGTACTCAAACTTCATGTCTCGGTGAGATCTATCCATCTGTCACATGAACTTTTGTTTTGGTCATAACTCGAGAACCACTATTGTTGTATATTGTTTATTAAGCATTCATTAGACAGCATGACTGTACTCGAATTTGTCACAATTTGTTCTATCCGATTCGATTACACCCACGAAGAAGAACCGGTAAGAAACTTCGCAGGGTTTTTTTTTCATAATAATTTTTACAAGCATTGAGTGACTATCCACATAATAACACCGCCTACAGTCGATTGAAAATACAGCTTGAGAGCAAGATCAAAAACAGATTTATGTTTTGTTTTTGAAGTTCTGACTGCAAGGACTTAATTTAGTGGATCAGGTGTAAAGAGACTGGTGCTAGACCCATCGTGTTGGTACTCAAACTTCAGGTCTCGGTGAGATCTATCCATCTGTCACGTGAACTTTTGTTTTGGTCATAACTCGAGAATCACTGGTGCTAGACCCATCGTGTTGGTACTCAAACTTCAGGCCTCGGTGAGATCTATACATCTGACACATGACCTTTTGTTTTGGTCATAACTCGAGAAACACTGGTGCTAGACCCATCGTGTTGGTACTCAAACTTCAGGTTTCGGTGAGATCTATCCATCTGTCATATGTATATATCATTTGATAGTGGCCAAGTTCGAGTCGAGCTCGCGTAAAGAGGTTCCGTACCATCCCGTCGATGGATAGATCTCACCGAGACCTGAAGTTTGAGTACCAACACGATGGGTCTAGCACCAGTGGTTCTCGAGTTATGGCCAAAACAAAAGTTCATGTGACAGGTGGATAGATCTCACCGAGACCTGGAGTTTGAGTACCAACACGATGGGTCTAGCACCAGTGGTTCTCGAGTTATGACCAAAACAACAGTTCAAATGACAGATGGATAGATCTTACCGAAACCTGAAGTTTGAGTACCAACACGATGGGTCTAGCACCAGTGGTTCTCGAGTTATGACCAAAACAAAAGTTCACGTGACAGATGGATAGATCTCACCGAGACCTGAAGTTTGAGTACCAACACGATGGGTCTAGCACCAGTGGTTCTCGAGTTATGACCAAATCAAAAGTTCATGACAAAGTTTCGTCAAAAATCCTAAGCCTTCTAGTTCTCACAGAAAACGGGATGGTAAGGAACCTCTTTACGCGAGCTCGACTCGAACTTGGCCACTTTCAAATGATATATACATATTTTCTCAAGATAACAAAAAAAAAATTAAATTTCAAGACAAAACTTTTTTTAAGTAACATAATTGTAATAAGTAATTAATTATGTTTTATTAATCGCTTTAATTAATCTACTCTATAAAATACAGAACTATATAACGAACTGGTCATTTTTGTATTGTGTCGACCACAGCTCTGCGGTCCCAATGCGGACCTGCCGGTCCCTGCCACCTAGGTCCGGGGGACCGCACGGTGCGGTTCTACCCGCGCCGTACACGTGGGACCGCAATATTTTGTCCCGACATGGATCTATCATCAATGCCGGGTACGTATGTCCGCGTGACCGGCGCGGACCAAGTCCGCGGTCCGCGCGACAGCTGGACTGGAGGAAACTTGGAGAGGCGTATGTCCAGCAGTGGACGCACACACGCTTACTGACTGACTGGCTGATGTGTGTCCGATATACTCATTCTCATATTTTCCATATTATCCCTTTCTTATTTCTCTTATATTCTGTTCTCTATTATTCCGGCTACACTGAACTAGTCAGAAAACACGTAAAATTTACTTAACCGTTTGAACTGAACTAGTACGGTGGTAGCAATCCGGGCGCCTAAACCGTACCACCTACTATAAAAGGATAGGTAACTTTGTATCAAAACTAGAATTGTTTACCTATTCTCAAATTGTTGTATCTCACTCAAGATTATCAGAATAAGCCCTTTCAATTATATTATTTGACCGTTATTCATAGATATAGATAATTTAATTTATCTTACATTTTAAATGTTCGGGATTATTTAAATGCACATTCTTAAACATTATGTTTTATTTAAATTTTAGCTCTATCGATAGTCGATATAACGAATGTCGACTGGTCAATCCCTAGTTAGGTTATTCACGGACACGACAAGACACACGCGTCGATACGTCGATGTGTGCGTTCACGCACGTGGATAGGACGCGCGGGATTGGCTAGTGTGAATGTGTTTGTATGCACGTCCGGACGCGTCCGTGTGAATTGTGTTTGTGTGCGATAGAAAACTTGCCACAGCGGTTCCGACTGCGAGCGGGCGTCATCACATCACATATCTCGCGTTCCAACACATTAGCGATTATTTAGTCACATATGTTCCGAAACAACGACCGAAAGGCTACAGAAATATTGTTGATACCTTAATTTTTCTTCCCTGGACAAATTGCACTCTCCGGGACAAAATGATCCTTCGCCCGGGACACGGGACATTGGAGCGTAGCCCGGGACAATCGCGGAAATCCCGGGCACCTGACGACGCTACTCGTATGTGGGGACAGTTTTCATTTTGACCTTCTGTTTGCTTCACAGTTAAATCGAACCAGTATCGATAATGCTCTATTGGCTGTTAATCTTGGTGCTGTGCGCCGTGCGAGCGCTGGCATGCAAAAAGCAGTACGTGTGTCGGCCGCCGCAGGGGCCAGCGCCGTGCCAGCGCTAGAACGCCACTGAACATGGTACCTACATACTTTTCCATATTCCAATTAATAGTGCCGTTGTTGAATTCCAACAACGTAAAGTTCCGCGCGGACTCTGGTACTTAGAAGTGCTGTTACTTTAAGGTACTTAAAAGTTTCGTGTGAGTTCTGGTATTTAGGAGAGACGTTGGTTTCTGGCAGTAAAAAGTTCTGTGTGGGTTCCGTGACTTAAAAGAGCAAAAAGTAAAAAAATAATTTTCGTTGACTTAACCCTCCCTTGCTCGCGCGGGGATACTAGCTATCCCCACGAAATTTCAATATGTTATTACTTTGATATTAGCGCTCGGATCAAATCAAATCAAATCCATTTATTAGCACACATTATCAAACAATTAAATTCGTGATCTTGAGGCATCGTCATTATACCTTCATAAAAATTCTTAAAAAATAATAAATAAATTGTATTCCCATAACAATAATTTGAAACTATGTAATAATATTGAAATAATTTAAATCATATAATGTTTTTCCTTGTAGCCAGGTATGAAGCTGTAATTTAAATTTGTTTATGTTCTCATTGTTCTCTTGTCATTGTCCATTGTTCTCTCGATGTTGTCGGTTTCTTCAGTAGCTGACTTTAGTGTATATGTACGTAGGGTGATGGAAGGAAATCAGTGGCGCATACGCCGTTCTTGAGTGAGGACGTGTCGAAGTTGCGCTGGGGATAGTAGCTATCCCCGCGAGTAACCGCGTTACAATTTTCGACAAAGGTAAGTTTTTTAATTTTAGATAATTCTCAGAAATTTTGTTTCATGTCGGCTACACTGAAATGGACGGAAAACACGACCTATTTACATAGCCGTTTCGACCGACGTTTGGTGGTATCAACCCGGGCGGGATAAACCCTACCACCTAGTAATGTAAGGGAATGGATCTACAGTTTAACGTGGAATCTAATCCGTGGTCAGCCTCCAACGGTCGAGCAGTCACCCATCCAAGTAAAGTACTGACCGCGCTCAGCGTTGCTTAGCAACAGTCGACCGACCGCACCACTGAGCTACCGAGGCTGACGTGACATGAGTCTTAAGCATTTTCTCGTTTAGACGCTTAGTACGTACCTGGGTGACCGAGCTTCGCTCCGCGTCTATGCCTATCTAGATCAGTCGCGGTGTCCAACCAACGCAACACAGACGTCCCAATAAACATGAACGTTGAAATAATTTTTATTGTATTTTTTATGGAAACTGACACGGTGACACGCTACATCACCTACAACATTCGTGATGTCAGCCCACAACACCGGGTGAACTAGGTGAGTAGTGTAGAATTGGGGGTTCTGGATCACGGCAGAGCTGAAACATCGGCATGCTTGCAGGATAATTCGGGTTCGCTCATTCATAATCCATCAGCATACGGATGTTTCTACTCTGCAGCGATCCAGATAACCCCCAATTATACAGTATCGTTATTTTTGGATGAAGTTGCAGTAGGACTCGGAGAAATTTATCCAGAGCATGCTCGCGTTTCCTACCTAACCTAACATCCAGCCGGCTTCATGCTTATGACTGACATCGATTGACGATGCTCACTATCACCAATATTACCTCATATCAAGCATTTTTCAAAAATGTATTTCAGGTCGAGTATTGATTTTTAATAAAAACACAGTTCAATTTTAAGCCTTTATTTTTAAATATTATTTTCATCGCACCACTTCTTTAAACATATAACATTTTTCAATGCGAAGCATTTCTTATGACTTATACAATTGTAATAGCTTGAACCATTAACATACTTTTCTTCTAAAATCTTGAAATTAGGGCAATCAAAGCTTTCCAGATTTACAACATTTTCATTTCCAAGCAAATCTATTATCCATGCAGCCTTTTCACCCCCTTTACAATATATTTTTTTATCCGTAAAATATGGTTTGACAATTTTATTAAATTCATACATATGCATAAAACCCCCGTTCCAGGAAATTTCACGGTTTCTTTGCAGCCAATTGACTTGCTTTCTTTCTTCAATGCTTAGTTTCTTAGATAAACGACTGTTGTTGAAAAGAAGCTATGATACTTTAGCGTGGGGACATTATAAATTGTAATTCGAGTTTCCCCCGTACTCGTATTTTTTTTAAGTCGGGCGGTGTTAAAAAAAAAATCGTATTTTCAAACCATGTTTTTAATTTCTAGTTAATTGATTAATGTGATGTTAATATTTATGCTAGTATTGTATGTAATTCTAGTTTTATAAAAAAAATATTGTATCGTTTAATTGTTTGATTGAATAAAAATATCTTTTGTATCCTTAATAGCCGATGTTTTATTGAATTAATCGCAGTCCAATTAAAACTTTATATAGCGCTGCCTGTGAAAGCATTTTTTCATGTAATATCACATGCAGTTTATTGCAGTTTTTTTAGACAGCACTCCGTGCTCATAATCATGGAATTAATCACTGCGTTGAAATATGCTTGAAATAAAATATTGCTGATAGTTTTTGCTTATTGTTTATTGGCCATCTTAGACAGCATGCCGCGCTCGTATTAGCAAATTTTTATTATATATGCATTGGGATATTGGCAAAAACATTTTAAATTCCGAAATCACCTCATATTGCCAGCACGCTGTTTGAAGGTGTTTAAGACATGAGAACGATGGAGAGCTGCTGCTTCGCCGAGAGCGATAATATTGACAACTTTCTGAAAGCTTCGCTGCAAGTTAACATGCATGCTGCTGGATAACGGTTAGGCTAGGATTGAAATATTGCTGACAGTTTTGCTTATTGTTTATTAACCATCTTAGACAGCAGGCTGTGCTCATGTCAGCAAATTTTTATTATATTGGCAAACATTTTAATTCCGAAACACCATATCGATAGCAGCATTGACAATCACCTCATATCGCCAGCACACTGTTGGAAGGTGTTTAAAACATGAGAACGAGGGGAGAGCTGCTGCTTCGCCAAGAGCGATGATATGGCTGGCTTTCTACGAGCCCGCTGCAACTTCACATGCATGCTGCTGGATAACGGTTAGGTTAGGTTATGCTGGGAACGAATGCGAGCATGATTTGGACAACTTCACTGAATTACACATTGACTTCATGCAATAACAACACAATACGATTGGGGTATTTGGATCACGGCAGAGTAGAAACACAGGCATGCTTGGGGGATTATGAGCATGAGCTGGGGCGAATGCGAGTTATCCTCAAGCATGCCTGTGTTTCTACTCTGCCGTGATCCAGAACCCCCAATTGTACACTACTTAGGTGCCATGTCTGTGCTTCCCTTCGTAATACCGCAAAAAAATATTTAGAAATACGTTGACTCCAGAACATGTTAAAAATTGTCATATGGATTATAGTATAGCAGATTATGTAAATTTGTCTGAAAATCAAAATAGCCAGGTATCCCATTAAAATGTATAGGTAAACGTCATACTGTCCCTACTTCAAGGTGCCCGCTGAGCTTGATAGAAATATGGAAGTTCCTCTTAGGGCGAAACCAGTTGGACACCGCTGCTCTATATAAACTTGAAAAAAAATTACATTATCTAAGTACAAAATTTCATCCAAATCCGTTTCCGAGAAACCAATATAATATATTGGTTTCCCGGAAACGGCCTCGATAGCTCAGTGGTGCGGTCGGTCATATTGTTGCTACCTTAATTTTTCTTCCCAGGACAAAATGATCCTTCGCCCGGGACACGATCAGCCAGGAAATGTCAGCCTCGATAGCTCAGTGGTGCAGACAGTCAACTGTCGCTATTGAATTAAGCAACGCTGGGTGCGGTCAGTACTCGGATGGGTGACCGCTGCGACCGTTGGAGGGTGACCGAGGTTCGGATTCCTCGTAAAACTGTAGGTCCCTTCCCTCCTAATCTTACTTGGTGGTAGGGTTTAACCCGCCCGGGTTGGTACCACCGCACTGAATGAAACGTCGGTCCAAACGGCTATGTAAATAGTTTGTGTTTTCCGACCAGTTCAGTGTAGCCGGCACGATCAAAGGGGGAAGCACTGACATGGCACCTAGTTCACCCGGTGTTATGGGCTGACATCACGGACGTTGTAGGTGATGTAGCCAACCGTGTCAGTTTCCATAAAAAAAAAAAAAAAAAACACGGGACATTGGAGCGTTGCCCGGGACAATCACGGAAATCCCGGGCACCTGACGACGCTACTCGTATGTGGGGACAGTTTTCATTTTGACCTTCTGTTTGCTTCACAGTTAAATCGAACCAGTATCGATAATGCTCTACTGGCTGTTTATATTGGTGCTGTGCGCCGTGCAAGCGCTGGCATGCAAAAGGCGTTGTATGTGTCGGCTCCCGCAGCCACCACCGCCGAAGTGCGTGCCCTAGACCGCCAGTGAACATGGTACCTACATACTTTTCCATGTTCCAATTAAATAAATAAAAAAACATTTATTGAGTGTGATAAACATTTTTTTTTTATGTAATGCGGTATGTGTGTTTATTTTTAAAAGATTCAAGCCTTAATTAATAGTTGTTGTTGGATTCCAACAACGCAAAGTTCCGCGCGTACTCTGGTGCTTAGAAGTGCCGTTACTTTCTGGTACTTTAAAAGTTTCGTGTGAGTTCTGGTATTCAGACGAGACGTTGGTTTCTGGTAGTTAAAAGTTTTTTCTGTGGGTTCCGTGACTTAAAAGAGCAAAAAATAATTATATGAACGGTCCTTCCACCGAGTCATGCGGCAGGTGGGTCTTCGTGCCTCACTTGCTGCTTGATAGTTATCTTGTCCGAATACATTGCCAAACGTGGCGGTCGGTGTTGTGCTGTAATTTACCAGAGTTCTTGCAGCACAACACCGGTTATTCTGTTTACTCCGATTGTCGGGACACAGCGTCATGATACGTACTTATTGTTGTATCGACATTAAACAACTTTTTATAAGATTCCGTACAAAAATTTCACAGATTTCGTGCCTTACAGGACTATCGAGCACATTGAAAATGAATATACGGAATTCGAAAAAATATTGTCGCTGAACGACACGAGAAAGTCGGGATAAGGAAAAGGTTAGTTGGGTTCTGATGATGGAGCCGGAAGGAATCTATAGGAACTCCTAAACTACACATGATAAATCCACCATATTTGGGCTCGTTGGATATAGGAATATAGGAATAAAGGATAGGTTAGAAGATTCGAGAAGATCCGGATACACTGGCGAACGAGAAAATAAAAACTTTATTATGAATTAATGCAAGCTTGATCCCATTTTCAAGCTTCAACCTATAGACTATGGGCGGTGTTATTATGTGGCTAGTATTGTATTGTATTGTTTATTGATCATCCATATGGCAGTTCTCAGTGACTGCGCTCGCACTTGTCACAATTTGTTCTATCTGGTTTGATTACACCCACGAAGAAGAACCGGCAAGAAACATCGCATGGTATTTTTTTTATACATATTTTTACAAGTTTTTAGTGACTAGCCCAAAGATATATTACGTACTAGATCAATCACTCGGCTAGCTAACATGTTCCACCTAGTTGCGGTTCACAATCATCAAGTCTCTTAGTCGAGCGCGAGAGGCCGCAGCGCGCAGTCGTCGCCTGCCTGCTGCGATCGCGCCTCGCCTACTTTAAACTAATACATTTATACATCTTCGTGGATGCGAAGGTGCGATGGCGAATCTGGAGATGAAGTGTTAGAATGAAAAATATGCACACGCACACCGACGACGCACGAGTGCGATGGTTCTCCCTACCCCTTGCCTCTCTCCCGCAAGCTTCCCGCCCCGCGCGAGCCCACAATACCGGCCGCCTGCCCGTCTCCCACACGCTTCCCGCCCCGCGCGCGCTCCCGTCTTCCGCTCGGCTCTGCGCTCCGCCTCACCGCTACCTTACCCCATACTTCAGCCGCTCGAACATATTTAGCAGCTATATTTCTTCGGAGCACTGGCTCTATATTTATAATATTTCCTCAAAGGACTAGCCACATGATAATCACTAAATACTCGTAAAAGTTTCCTGCCCGCTCCCTGCGAAGTTTCTTGTCGGTTCTTCTTCGTGGGTGTAATCGAACCGGATAGAAAAAATTGTGACAAGTTTGAGTGCAGTCTAGAATGATCAATAAACAATACATACAAAAATAGTTTGTATTACGTTGTACATACAATACAACCACCGCCGCCGGGCTAGTGTGAGTTAGGAACGCATCCTATGACAATATGCACTCTATACCCACAGATTACGAATTTTGTGTTATTGTGTGGTGTGTTGTGTGTGACTTGTGAGTGAATATTAACGTCAGTGTTAACTGTTAATAGTCTCAGTGAACTGTACATTGTTTCAGATCAAACCAGTTTCAAGTTTGACTGTCGATTTGTGAGTCCAGTGAAGCAAATTAAAATATTTTGAAAATAACATTAAACAAAGAATTATATGAATAAAGCATGATTGTTGAAATTTAAATCAGCGTTTTTTAATTACTACCTTTTTTAAATGTTCATGTTGTAACGAGGTACCGACTACCATGGTACCCACACCAAACCCACGGGTCTGAGCACTTTCTCGTCTCGACGCTAAGCACTTACCTGGGCGACCGAGCTTCGCTCCGCGTCTGCACCTATCTAGATCAGTCGCGGTGTCCAACCAAAGCAACACAGATGTTCCATTAAACATGAACATTGAAATAATAATGCGAAAAAAAATGTTGCTTTGGTCAACTCAGCCCACAGCCCACTCAGCCCACAGCTCACTCAGCCCGCGGGCTTAAACTAGAACATGTTAAAAATTGTCTCAATGCTGTCATGCTGTCATATTGATTATACAGGGTGTCCCAGTTATAGTGGTCCAAAAATTTTTTTTAGATGGAGGACATCATGTTGATTCATTTAAAAAAAACATTAGTTCCGCGAAAATCAATAGTTTAGAAGTTATGATTTTTTTTTACTTTTTTTTTAATTTCTCTATTTTAGTCACATAAACCGCTCTAGTTGGATATCTATTCCACAAAATCGAATAAAATTTGGTATGAAAGTAGAGGAGACATGTAGCTAGTACGTAATGAATCGTTTTTAGGTTTACTCCTAGACTGTACTGTTGTTATAGCCCTTTCAGTGAATTTTTGTTCAGTTTACATTAAAAGTGATTAATTTTTGAAAAATCACTGTGAAAAAAAAATTTACTACCGAAGATTTGCCCATGTCCTTAAAAATTACCTATACATATCACAATTCTCCTGACCAAAAATTGTATTGGTGTTACTTGTAACATATTCAAAATTAACATCATTTTTACAAAGTCACTACAATAAAAAGTGACGATTACCTTAATTTTTTAAATCATATTTTTTTCAAAACGTTAGTTCCACTACAATTTCACATTATTCACAAACCTGTCTCCAACAGCGCTAATCTACACATAAAAAACTGGTTAGTAATGTTTTTAAAAATTAAGGTAATCTTCACTTTTTATTGTAGTGACTTTGTACAAATGATGTTTATTTTGAATATGTTACAATTATTGTAACAAAACTACAATTTTTGGTCTGGAGAATTGTGATATGTATAGGTAGTTTTTAAGGGTATGAGCAAATATTCTGTAGTACATTTTTTTTTTCACAGTGATTTTTCAAAAATTGATCAATTTTAATGTAAACTGAACAAAAATTCGCTGAAAGGGCTATAGCAACAGTACAGTCTAGGAGTAAACCTAAAAACTATTCATTACGTACTAGCTACATGTCTCCTCTACTTCCATACCAAATTTTATTCGATTTTGTGGAATAGATATCCAACTAGAGCGGTTTATGTGACTAAAATAGAGAAATTTCAAAAAAAGTTTAAAAAATCATAACTTCTAAACTATTGATTTTCGCGGAACTAATGTTTTTTTTAAATGAGTCAACAAGATGCCCTCCATCTAAAAAAAATTTTTGGACCACTATAACTGGGCCACCCTGTATAGCAGATTTTGTAAATTTTTCTGAAAATCAAAATAGCCAGGTATCCCATAATTTTTAGGTTTCCGTATCCCGTACGGAAGCCTATTACTAAGCCCCCGCCGTCTGTCCGTCCGTCTGTCCGAGGGCTGTATCTCTTGAACCGTAATAGGTAGCCCGTTGAAATTTTCACAGAGTATGTGTTACTATGGCCGATATAACAACAAATAATACAAAAAAGAAAATGTTAAAAATTAACGGGGGGCTCCCATACAACATACGTACGAAAAATCGATTAGTCACGCTACTTAATAATAGATGGCGCCACAGGGTTTTATACATTGCATTGTTGAAAGACAAAAGATAGCCGCTCAATCGCCAACGACCTGTGATGGTTCAGTAATTATTTTATAAATAATTTCTGACTTCACGGTCATCGTGTGCATATCAGGTACTTAGAAGGGTAGAGCCAGGGGGTGGGAAGCTGTCGAGGCGGGGGGCGTTGTCAACGGAGGCGTGGGGACGCGGCTCGGCAGTCAGTCAGGCCGAGACGAGGATGATGTAGACAGCGCGGGCGCATCTCCGCGATCGTTCGTAATTCATAACGAGTAATTTTAAGCCAAGACAATTGCTTTATCGGTGAAATAAGGCGAGACAGATAGACCGGTGACTAGAACAGTGAAAGTGCAGTGTTTGTGATAATCAGGCGCGCCTGTTGAACTAAACTATAACTGCGTATACAGTGAGCGAAGCAGCCGAACGGACAATAGAAGAATTTGGCGCGAATGGCGCTAGACAGGACCGGATTTGGATGAGTAGCGCATGGACAATTACCGAATAATTCTCTAATTTTATAATATTTATGACTATTGTTTTGATACTTCCCCGTTATAGGTGGTTTATATGTAATCGTATTTGTTCGGAATTAGTTGTAAGGGTAATTAAATGTTTGTAGGAGTGGAAGGTTCCCTCGGATTTAAACGACTAGGTATATTTGGAATTTTCCCACAGCCCGTGTTTCTACAAGGATACGTGCATAGTGCGTAACAAGGAGCCTGCGTGCTTATGTGCTGTACGAACGAGATGTAAATAACAACGCCGAAGGAGTCTTGGGAGCCTACAGTTTGAAACGTCTTCGGATGCTCGACACGTAATTCCGTTATTGACAATGACTGTTGGACTGGAAGGCCATCTACCGGGGGTTATGGGATAAGAGTGTCTGTAGCCATTGGGTGGGGGAGTTTTGTGTCTGTCAGATAGGGTTCTCAGTTGGGCGTTCCATCTAAGCACTGGCGCGTAATTGTGGCTCAATTTGACGGAACATATTATTCCTTGATTCAAGAACTTTAGACTAGCTTAGGTGAGTTAGTGTCAGTGTAGCCAGAACAAGGCTATATTACCTGAGAATGATCTAGCTTTCTGGTCTGAAGTGTCCATCTGAGAACTGCGCGTTGGGCGAGAATGCTGGACGTCGCAAGTTTTATTACTTTGTTCAATGTTGCAATGACAGGTGGGTGTATCTAGGTCACGGGGTGGGGAGACGCGACGGACATGAAGACGCTAGGATGTACCCGTTAGCTATCACTTTAGCTTCACGTGAAGACTGTTAGGTAGGCGCCTCTCCTTATGTGACAATAACTTGTCGCCGAACTATAGAAAGTCATCACTAATGTAATAAATATCCTCAAATACAATTAATCATATCTCTATAAAATAAAAGAATATCCATCGGTGACAGATTATTCATGTCGCATAATAACCTGCAGTGCCTCTACGTTGGCGAGGGGCATCCCTTTCATGACGTAGGTATGCCGATGTCATTTAATGTCACGGAGTCATGGAACCAAACTGTCGTAGGGACTCGTCTCTTAATGTCTTCACACCACTATAACGTTCACAGCCAAAATTAACATTTTCTCATTTTTATCTTAATCGAAAGGGCTTCTTCCCTTTCCCGCGTTGAAAAACGAGGGTCTGGGGGTGCTACTATCGCAGACCTCATTGGGGTGCTGTCATTTTCCCACCGTAAATTGCCATCGACCTCATTGAGGCTTGTCTCCGATTGAGCGTTTATTGATAGCGGATAGATACGGAAACCTCCGTGCGCGAGTAAAACTCGCACCTAAGAGATTTTTTATTTATTTATTTTTTTTATTTGGAAAAACCAACAGGAATTTACATCCAGAACACAAGGTATTACAACAAGATAAAATTGAGTATGGAAAAAAAAACCAGCAACATTTTTCACATATTGTTGGGCACGTAACTCAGGTGTGGACTGTATATTCACCCGTTCACTTGAGCTGCCAGTCTTCGCAGAGCGGTTACAAGGGCCGGAGACAGGAAACCTTCTTTCTCGCTTCCACGGCGACGCAGCGACGGTCTCTTTCTACCGCGGCCGACGCAGACGGGCGTGCGGCGCGGAGAAATCACTCGCGGCGGCGGTCGTGGGTGGTGCGATGGGTCGACCGTAGGTGTGCTTACTTTCTTCTTCCTCGACCGGTACGCTAGGGCGCAGGGAGGTGCTCGTCTTCCTCGACCGATACGCCACGTGGCGCCGGGAGGTAATCCTCGACCGATACGCCACGGGGCGCCGGGAGGTGGTGGTGCGATCGCTCGACCGTACGCCGCGCAGCGCTGGGAGGTAATCCTCGACCGATACGCCGCGGGGCGCCGGGAGGGAAACGTAGCGTAGCGTTTAGCAAAGAAAAGTCGTGGGTGACTTTACGAAGCCACGCACTGGATAACACCCGGGACGTGCGTGGGTGGAGCACTCGCCGCGAGAAGAACCGTCCGATCGGCCGAGGCAGTCGTTCCGCTCTGAAGACTCTCTTCCGACTGTTCGCTCCTCGGTCGACCGGTGCGCCGAGCTCAGGCTCCAGGCGTCTTCTCTTCGTGGTGTTGCGGCGAATACTGAATGAACCGGCCGAAACGCGCTATCTTTATACACGCGCGTGCGCGCCGTGCGCCGTGAGAGGTGCGGAGGCTGCGATATCTCTCCGTCAGTCTCCGCGCCGACCAATCACAGCGCTCCGCGCCCGCGGCGCGCCCCGGCTCGGCTCATTTTCCTAATGATCGCGGCGAGTGCACACCTCCCGTCTGTCCCGAATGAAACCCAGTACGCAGCAACATATTTATTTTCAGTATAACTTATATCTAATTCTATCTATGTTATAACTATGCCTACCTATCTTATCATACTTTTACCTATCTTAATCTAGCTGTATCTATCTTAACTAACTTCCATATCTTAACTATCTTAATCTACGATTTTGTATATGTTTATTTTCTTATATTAACTTATTTTCTATATATTTACATCTTAAAATTATCTAAAACTAAGCCAAGCTGGCCGCTTCCTACTTCCCTATGCTACGGAGGTGACGACGTGCGCGTCGTGTCCTAGGCCGGGTCCGTCGTCGCCGCTCCGGCTGGCCGTCGTCCTGAACACATATTAACTACGTAAGTAAGAATACGGAAGGACATGAATACAGAATACTTGAGACATGAACATGAAACAAACCAACATAAAACTACAAATAACACAAAAGACAAACAGACGGAAAGAAATAAAGGAGAGAAAGAGAGAGAGAGAGAGAGAGAGAGAGAGAGAGAGAGAGAGAGATAAAGCTGAAAGAGACATACAATGTACACTACGTATGTATAGGTTAATTAAACAACGTTATACATAGGTACTGTCCATACATGAAGGTGCCCGCTGGGCTTGACAGAAATATGGAAGTAGCTCAGGCTGCGATAGGCAAATTTCGAGATTTTTGAATTTTTCAAAAATTTATTTCAGAGAAACCAGGCCACAAAAAAAAAATATATAAAAATTGATCACGAAAGCCAAGAATAAAGAGAACTTTATATAAAAAAATTGTACTCAAAATGTGGCTTATTTACTTAACAAACCCCCTTCAAACCCCACCTTGTCGTAAACAATTGCTAACATGGTGTTTTTAGCAGCTTTTTCCAGGGTCAACCTATACAAATACTAAAAAAACAAGCAGGATAAACCCTCGGTCTCATCTTTTTCTTGGGCTTCTCCTGAACATTTTGTGTATAAGTGTCTTGATTTTCTTAAGAATTTCTTCTAAAAAAAAAACGTAATGTATGGTCCCCTGTCGTGGATTTTTTTGGCATAAGTTACATGTTATAAGAAATAACTCACTAAGCATGTTATAATTCATATATTTTTATTGAAAAAAAAAAATTAATCCCATTGAAAAATATGAGTATTTGGTATCGAAAATTATTCTAACAAATGGCACATATTATAAGCCGAAACGCTCATTGTTCGCAAGTTTTGCATCGGCGGAATAGGGCCTTAAGGCGAAACTAGTTGGACACCGCTGCTCCAGATAAACTTGAAAAAAAAAACATTATTTTAAATACATAGAACAAATTGTGACAAATTCGAGTACAGTCATGCTGTCTAATGAATGCTTAATAAACAATATACAAACAACAACAATATACAATATACAAAATTTCATTTAAATCCGTCTCCGAAAAACCTATACTTCCAACGTCCTACCTCCAAACCTATACGTCCCAAAAGTCAACGTCAAGCGGAAACCAGGGAGTAGGCCAGTTGGGAAAAATATGAAAAAAAATCTTGAGTCATTTATTTTTTATAGAAAAAAATTTAACAAAATTTTTTTTTTTTGGTAAAACTACAGGCATTCTGGTTTTATTTGGGATAGTTATCAATAGCAGAGTTATTTAGGCTTCCAATAAAAAAAATTGCAAATTTGTAGTCGTAGTAACTACCTGAAATGTTGTACGAGATGTCAATTTTCAACGTTTTTCAAAAAATGCTCATATCATAAAAAAGAAATGACTCAGATTATTTTTCTTATTTTTCCCTGGGTAGTCATAAACTGGCCTACTCTCTGGTTCCCGCTTGACGTAGAGTTTTGGGACACGTTGTGTACAGCTCATTGTCAATGTCAGCCTCGGTAGCTCAGTGGTGCGGTCGGTCGACTGTCGGTCGGATCATAAGCACACCTGGGCGCGGTCAGTGGATGAATGGGTGACCGCTCGACGGATGACGAAAACTGTAGGTCCCATCCCTTCTTGCCTTACTAGGTGATAGTGGTAGGGTTTAACCCGTCCGGACTGAATGAAAGGTCGGTTGAAAGGGTTATTTAAATAGTTCGTGATTTTCGTACAGTTCAGTGTAGCCGGCACGACCGAAGGGAAGCACTGACACGGCACCTATAGTTCACCAACGTGTTACCGGCTGACATCACGGATGTAGGTAGTAGGTGATGTAGCCAATAACCGTGTTTCAATAAAAAAAAACTCACTTAAAGTAATAGGATCCCTTTCACGAACACAAGTTCTTTGACGTAATAAAAACTGTATAGATATCTCCCTAGGACGATTAATACCATCGTACTCAGTTAAGATCGGTCTTTTCTATCCAGTTCAGTGTAGCCGACATGACCAAAGTGAAGTACAACAGCGGCCGTCTCAAATTGTAGCCGACTGGGTTGGTGCAAGATGGCCGCACAGCAGCCTCGGTTGTGTTCTTCTCTAGTCCAGTATAGACAGCAATCCAGGGAAGTCTCCGGTATGGCATTTGGCACCTAAGGCAGGCCTCACGCACTATGCACTTGCGCGCGATAACTACCTACCGCCCGTACCGTGTGGGGCCGGTACTTTAAAAGAATAGCCCCACTGCATCTCTCCCCGTGTATGTCGTAAAAGGCGACTAAGGGATATGACTCCCTTCTTATATCACTAGGTGGTAGGGTTCAACCCGCCCGGGTTGGTACCACCGCACTGAATGAAAGGTCGGTCGAAACGGCTATGTAAATAGTTTGTGTTTTCCGTCCAGTTCAGTGTAGCCGGCACGACCGAAGGGAAGCACTGACGTGGCACCAAGTTCACCCGGTGTTATGGGCTGACATCACGGACGTTGTAGGTGATGTAGCCAACCGTGTCAGTTTCCATAAAAAAAAAAAAAAAACCTACCGCCCGGCGCACCTCCGCCGCCGGCGGTGAATTTCTATGGGCTGCCCAAAGAATATAAACAGCCGAAGAATATAAACAGGCGAACCTGCAAAGCAATAATGCACTTTACACTCGATCGTTTAGGTACATTTTCGCACGCAGCGATTGGCGACGTGAAGCAGTAGGCTATTAAAACGCGAAGGTAGGAACTTTTTCTATGGAGTGATTTATCTTCTACGAAGTAACTATTTAGTAATCTGTGCCTAAGGTTTAAGTTACCAAGGAGCTGCACGATGCGATTCCTCCATCCCCATTCTACCATCGTTCCACACGCAACAGGTTGGAAATGCATCCACACACTGTCGATATTCCCCCACTTAGGACAAATCGACCCTGTAAATCCTTTATTTACAGGGTTGCCAACATGTGGAATGCACTCCCACCTGCATCCTTTTCTCTAATGTAGTCTTGGGTCCTTCAAACATTAGAAGGTGCACCTAGCCGGCCGACATGGTATTCGCAGCCCCCGTCAATATCCGAATGCCCGTGGGCGCCGTCGGACTACACCTCTGCGTTAATCTGGCGCGCGCCCTTTATCGTGCTTCCCATAAAAAAAAATGTTAGTTTGTGTTGGCATCGACAGGCCAGCCACCTCTCATCTAGGCACGGTCCTTCCACCGAGCCAGGCAGCTAGGTCGGTTTTAGGCACAACTAGTTGTGCCAAAGGGAATTCATTTGCGAATTTATTCCCCATGACACAACTATGAAATTCATACCAACTGAGCGTCACAACTAGTTGTGCCATAGGGAATTCATTTGCGAATTTATTCCCCATGACACAACTATGAAATTCATATCAACTGAGCGTCATAACTAGTTGTGCCATAGGGAATTCATTTGCGAATTTATTCCCCACTAGCTGTGCCCGCGGCTACGTCCGCGTGGACTTGATCTTTCTCAGCCTGTTATAAAACGCAACGTGACCCTGTCTGTCCGTTCGTTAGTATGATTCAATTGTTTTGGTGTTTTTTAATTGGGCAGGTATAGATTTGATTCGACCTACATAACATAAGTGAAGCCGCAACCAATGGTAATTTATAATCTACAATAACGCTTCTCTGTAAACTATATTAGAAGTAGAATTTCGAGGAACACACAGATATGCACACAGCATATAAATTATTTGAATAAGTAATACGGGAAAGAGCCACGTATAGCTGACCGTGCGAAAAGAGCAACTCAAACTTAGATCTAAGCCTGCTACCCAACCAATGACAGTGACCAATCAGTAAGTCACAGCCGCAGGTCACAGCCTTCTCTTAATAATACTTACATACTTCAATAATATTTTTTGCGTATATATTTATATAAAAATAATAAAAAGTAAAAAATTCACGGGAAGATAACTATAAAGAAACTAAAAAAGTGTATGCGCGCCATCTACCGAAAAGACTATGAAACATTTTAACTAGTCATGAATTTGAACTAATATGAAGCATTTCATAAACACGCCATAGATAGCGTGAGTGGCGCTGACAATGACATGGCGATACAGAACCCTCGGTGCGCGAGTTCGACTCGCACTTGGCCGGTTTTCTTATTTTTATTATTTGTTGTTATTTCGGCCATAATAACACATATTCTGTGATAATTTCAACGGGCTACCTATTACGGTTCAAGAGATACAGCCCTCGGACAGACGGACGGACGGACGGACGGACGAACAGACGGACAGACGGCGTAGGCTTAGTAATAGGGCCCCGTACCGGATACGGAACCCTAAAAATGAAATGAAAGGATAAAAGAACTCATAAATCTAATTACCAGATAACAGCGCCATCTATCATTCATTAGTTGACTTATTAAATATACAAACCATTTTATCTCAAGACGACAAATTGGTCGAAATATCATAAAAAATATGTGTTTTTTATTAAGTAATGTAAATTATAAAAACAGATAAAAACTGCAAACATGAAATTTTTCACCCTCACCAGTCTACAGCCGTGTTTCTTTTCGATGACGCCGCGACATGGCGCTGCGGCGCGGTGCTATAAGATATTTTCTAACTAAACTTAAAAATTTAATATCTTTTGATTCTGTGGGTTGATTTTGATGAAATAAACTCTAAATGTTACTCAGAATAAAGCTTCATTTTTTGTAGTAATTAGATTTAGAATCCAGTGAGTGGTTTTTGCGTGATGCGCGCACAAACGAACAAACAAACCGACAAACAGACAGACAAACCAACAAACAGACAAAAATTTCAAAAAATATATTTTTACGTTCTATTACTTATTCCTTCCGTCCCCCAGTTATTGTTTTGCAAAAATAGTTAATGTACAGACACAGCAAGTCTACGATTTTATTATATGTATAGATAGATAGATGACACAACAGATGCAATTCATATCAAGAGCGTCACAACTAGTTGTGCCATAGGGAATTCATTTGCGAATTTATTCCCCATGACACAACTAGTTGTGTAAAATTCGTGTGTTTCATCTCTAAACCACAACAATTGAATAAGGGAATGACAATTTTTGTGATAACGTTTATTGTTGTTTATTGTTTATTGTATAATTTCATCCATAGGTAGGTAACCTACGCTTGGACATGTCGAAAATTCCGCCAGTTCTAAATTCAATGCGAAGAAGAACTGACAAACAAACTTCGCAAGTCACAATGTTTTGTTAGTACCTTATAAGTATTATATTATAGTAACTTACAAATAATTAACCCATTCTACCGCTCACAGGAGCATTAATATTTACAGCATAAACATGAATACTGAAGAATTTGGCCACACTGCCTATTTAAATTACCTATATCTGGTGTATAGTGCCATCGTCAATTTTGATACTTCATATTATATCAAGTCAAAAAATAAATAAAAATTAGTTTACATTTATTACAAAGAGATGTAATAAGTCATATAAAAAAAAAAAAAAATTATGATACAAAGTGTATCCAAATGTCAAATTGTCAAAGTTTGTTAGTGGAAAAAACAGTAGTCAAACTCTTAGATAAAATTACGGTCAGTTAATGCATCCTTAATAGTGTAATAACTCTTTTGAATTAACATTAATTTAATCCGTCGTTTGAAATTATTATCATCTAATTGTTTTATGTTAGAAGACAGTTTATTATAAAATCTAACACTATTACAAATAAAGCTTTTTGAGGTTTTAGCTAATCTATGTCTTATTAGTTGTACATTATTCTTACACCGTGTATCATAGTTATGATTGTCGGAATTAAGAGAGGAATCATTAATGTATTTTCTGGCATAGCATATGTTCTGGTAAACATATGCACTTGGTAAAGTCATGATTCCTATCTCCCCGAACGCTGTCCTACAAGTATCTCTAGTTTTCATATTTAGGATGTACCGCAAGGCCCTCTTCTGTAATAAAAATATTCTATTTGAGTCTGCTGCATTTCCCCAAAACATAAGGCCATATGACATGATGCTCTCAAAATAGGCATGATAAACCGTCTTTGCAGCATGAGTTCCGCATAGCTCTTTAATTTTTTTTATAGCATAACAAGCGGAACTCAACTTACCAGCTAAAGAGTTTATGTGGGCTTTCCAAGTAAAACTTTTATCAAATATTACCCCAAGAAAAGTTAGTTCATTAGCAAGGTTTAATGACAAGTTTTCTGCAGTTTTTAATATGGCATCAGTGTTATTACGTCTATGAGTACCTAGAGCAAAGTGCATAATGTTAGTTTTGTTAACATTTAGTAATAGATTGTTGCATTCGAACCATGATTTTAGAGATTCTAGTACATTTAAAAAGGATTCTCTTAGTTTACTTATATCATTGTTTTTCAGTACAACTGAGATATCGTCTGCAAACATTACCATCTCTATATCGTCTGTTATACAGCTCGAGATGTTGTTAACATATGTTAGAAATAATAATGGTCCCAGGATAGAACCCTGCGGCACACCCATTGTAATTGATTCTACATTAGATTTTAAGCCATTGACGTCACATATTTGAGCTCTATTTTCTAAATATGATTGGAATATACGCAATTCATTGTCTCTTATACCATAATGTTCTAGTTTCATTAGTAATATTTCATGATTTACACAGTCAAAGGCTTTGGACAGATCACAAAAGATGCCATAAGTATGCTGAGAGTCGTCTAGGGAAGTTAATATTGATTTTACCATAGAAGCTATAGCATCACCCGTTGACAGTCCTTTCCGAAATCCAAATTGTTTACAATTTAAAAGTGCATTATCAATAAAGAATTTAATTAACCGTTTTTCCAAAATTTTTTCAAAGACCTTACTGAAAACCGGCAATATAGAGACGGGACGATAGTTCTCAACATTGTTATGACATCCCTTTTTATACAAAGGTATAACTTTGGCTACTTTTAATGAATCTGGGAATATGCCATTTTTTAGAGAGTCATTTACAATATCTGTTAGCGGGCCGATGACACTTATTATAGATTTCAATAATACAGGTGAGATACTCCAAAGATCTTGGGAATGTTTAGATTTAAGGTCCCTAATTACTCTCTTAGTCTCTAGGTATGTGACAGGTGCAAATATGGCTGATTCAGAATTCCGAGGGATAAACGCTTTGAGGTAGTTTAATGATACTTCTTTACTAGACTTTAGACTTTGAGTAGTACTATGGGCTATTGTGGAAAATAATTTATTCACATGATTGGCAATCGTTGTGTTATCCGAAATAATTTCTGATCCAATTTTTAACTCTAGCTTGGTGTTACAGTCGTTAGATTTGCCAGTTTCTTCTTTAATTATGGTCCAGGCCATTTTTATTTTATTATTTGAATTCATAATTTTGTTTAGGAACAGTTGCTTGGCTTTAATGGTAACTTGTTTAAAGATTTTGCTGTAACGTGTAA
The DNA here is from genome assembly GCA_946902875.1 of Nematopogon swammerdamellus. NCBI lineage: Eukaryota > Metazoa > Arthropoda > Insecta > Lepidoptera > Adelidae > Nematopogon > Nematopogon swammerdamellus. The sequence continues at coordinate 2,347,003 of OX336362.1, forward strand.
CATAAGATCTAAGATCTGGATTATTGTTAACTTTAAGGAGATCATATAAATAAAATAATTTCTCTTTAGAAATAATAATAGCTGGAGTAGCCCAGTCGGCAAATGTTTTTTTATTAGTTACACACATATGTTTTAGTGGCATATGCTTGTCTAGATATCTCATAAATATATTGAAAAATTCTTTAAAGCTATAAATATTATTACCACAGAATTCAGATTGTAAATCTAAGTTTAACGAATTTATAAGAACCTTGTTTGATATTCGTTTCATCTTGCTCGAAGTAGTATTCTTACTTGTCGAGTAATTTATAGATATATATTTATATTTACTAACAAATTAAATAAACAATATTTATTTGGAAATAAATAAAGCTGTTATTTATATAAATATGAAAAACCACAACTATGCACTTGTATCGGATCTAGATTTTTTTAAATTAATTATTTCATTCTTATGCAGGGTTGCCACATGGTCCAGATAAAAAAAGAGGGTATTTTTCACCAAAGGGGGAACCCTTTGGTTCCCCCCTTTTTGATTTTTCGGGTAAACCTGTTACGAAAAATACTACCTACCCCACCGGCAAACATGCGTGAAGCTATGTTTGTATGTATGTATGAAGAATCTATCCCCACTTTGTTTTGTCCTCTAAAACTTTTCCGCGGACAAGACTTCAAAAAAGACTGTCCGCAGTAAGAGCGGAACAGGGTTGCCAGAACCCTGTTCTTATGTTGAAATGTGAAATATGACGAATCCGAGTGCAGTGTATTGTCTATGGATCATGAATAAAGATTAAATTAAGAATATGTTTTCTCTTTCAACTTAAAATATAATTCTTATCATTCAACTTAAAATAGCCACTGTATTTCTTCAAACTATGTCTTTTTTTGTTATCGTTATTGAATGCTTTGATTGTGTTTAAGCCCGCCATGGACGATAGCGCCATCGCGTCAGTTGGAACCACGTCAGTCCAAAAACTGACCGTGCGTGTCAAATCCGTGAGCCAATATTTGGCGTGACGCCGACCCACGGATTTTCCGGGCACACCATAATCCATCGTGGCGTCATGCCATGGCTTCACGCCATCGGCCCGTGCATGTGCGAACTCACATCCATTTCGGCTCAGTTCGTAGATCGGAGCGGTACGATTGCACGTGCGTGCACCTAGGGTAGGGTTGCCATAAAGGTACATGTACTGACCGGGACACTATATCCAAACCTAGATTATGCATAAATTATATTAGATAATTAGGTAGGCAATGGTTTTGAATGTCCATAACCAATAAATTATAGGCCACAGAAAATTGTCCGATTCAGAACGATTCACGCAGCTCTGTAAACTCACAGATAGTTAGCCAAAAGTCTCCAATGAACGTTCGTTGTCTATGTATACACATAATTGACATCTGCGAATGAAATCTACGGACTTATAATGCATGAAACGCTCTGTAATGAATGAGTGTTAGGAAATGAGATGAAACACTAAGCCCTTTGAAGATTTTTTGGAATATTAGTATGGATAAAACTAACTGGCTTCTGCTTCTGGTTCCAGACCGGGGCATTTGCTGGTGAGGCGGGACGACCGGAACTGAGATTCTAAACCGGTGACAAGTCCCAGTGTACCGGGACGAATGGCAATCCTAATCAGACGACTGACCACAATTTGGAGCGATCGTTCATGGGCTAATATTTTGGCACCACGCCATTTGTCGTCACGCCAGTTGTAATGAAGTCAATTGGCGCCATCGTCCATGGCGGGCTTTAGGGGAAAGAAAATCCATACGTTCCCGATGACACAACTAAGTAGTTGTGTCATTGGGAACAGTTTTCAGTTGATAAGAATTTCATATTTGTGACATGGGGAATAAATTCGCGAATGAATTCCCTTTGGCACAACTAGTTGTGACATTCAGTTGATATGAATTTCATTAGTTGTCACATGGGGAATAAATTCGCGAATGAATTCCCTTTGGCACAACTAGTTGTGCCACTCAGTTGGTCCACGGGGAACACCTGTACCAATTCTCCCGGATAATTATGTTCGGTGCAGCCATCGCAAGCTGAGTTTCACAAGTTCCTATGTACTATGTATGTATGTGTAGGTTTCATAAGAAAACTGCCATGTTTAAAATAGGTTTAATAAAAAAAATTAGTTAAATGGTTGTGTAAGGGATATGACTCCCTTCTTATGTTACTAGGTGGTAGGGTTTAACCCGCGCGGTTTGGTACCACCGCACTGAAAGAAAGGTCGGTCGAGACGGCTATGTAAATAGTTTGCGTTTTCCGTCCAGTTCAGTGTAGCCGGCACGACCGAAGGGAAGCACTGACGTGGCACCTAGTTCACCGCGGTGTTATGGGCTGACATCGCGAATGTTGTAGGTGATGTAGCAAACCGTGTCGGTTTCCATAAAAAAAAAATGGGACCATAGGTAGGTAATACTTTGCTAAAAAAATATAAAAACCGCCTTCAAAAATGTATGAAATAAAAAAAAATGAAACCCTAGAGTTGAAGGCGGTGCTAAAGCAAGCAAAAATCACCGACCACCTTCAACTCTAGGGTTCGATTTTTTTTTATTTCATACATTTTTGAAGGCGGTTTTTATAAAAATATAAAAACCGCCAAAAATATAAATAGTTTTTTTAGTAATTTTTTGCTATTAACGTAATCGGCGGAATCGCTCGGCCTTCGGCCTCGCGATTCCGCCTCGCTTTCCGATCCGATCTTGACCAAATTGATATGGGACCACACGGGAAGCACCAGCTTTCAAATAAAAAATGAATTTTCAAAATCGGTTCACTCAGCCGAAAGTTCTGAGGAAACAATCATAAAAAAAAACAAAACAAAAATACAGTCGAATTGAGAACCTCCTCCTTTTTTTTAAGTCGGTTAAAAAGTGGTCTTCGTTGCTCTGTAATATACAAGAGTTCCTGCAGTGCAACACCGATTACTCTGCTTGTACCATATTGTCGGGATACAGCGTATGCAAGCAAATAAAACAACAATTTTACGACAAGTTAAAACATTTAATATACTCTGTATATAAGTTGTTATAAATTATTTATAATACACGTTAATTGATTTCATCAATAAATTTGTAACATTCAACATCCTGCCGTATGAGTGCATGTTCTCTTATAACGAGAGATAGGATGATCGGATACATATTTACCTAAACTTGAGAGGTAGGATAAGTATGGAGTCACTTTTTAATTTTATATATAAGGTGTTCCGTTAGTCATGTCATTAACTTCGGGAGGGTTACATACACACTCAAATAAACACTTAACGTAAGAAAAAAACACAACATATGTTTATAGGAGCATTTTTTCTCCTAACAAAAAAATCAAATCAAATAAGTAGCTGTAAAAACCAATCATAGTGACCTTGTGACTTACTTACAACAAACAGCTGTTCTGCGTTTGAACATAGTACGGTCATTGACACCGTACAATGCATGTTACCTACTGTTACACACAGGTTAATGTTTAGGTAGCAAACATGTTTTGTTAAATTTCTCGAAAAGTAATACTAGCATATAATTTTTTTTTGCGTAACCTGTTTATTTGAGTGTGTATGTAACCCTCCCGAAGTTAATGACATGACTAACGAAACACCTTATATATGTATACATATATAAGGTATTTCAAAATTAGTTCAGAGTACGTTAAGGGGGGGTTCTGTATCGTAAATAGATCACTTTTGAAGAACAAAGAATTTTTTTTTTAATATAAAATGTAAAAAAAAAAATTTTTCTTAATCGTTTCAGTTTCATTCCAGGAACAAAAAAGTCTTCCAACACATAGATCTATTTCTTTCAGAAATTGTGAAAAAACCACAATTTTAGTTTTATTGGTATGGAATAGAAAGAATTTGATTTTTTTTACCAACTTACACGTGTTACATCATAATGGTAATGAAGACTTTTTTGTTACTGTTATGAAACTGAATCGATTAGGCTATAAAAATCAACACCTATTTTTTTATTTAAATACATAAAAAAAAATATTTTACATAAAAAAAAGCCCAAGGTCCAAAAAAATTTATATAGGTTTTACTCCCTATATGATACAGAACCCCCCCTTAGCGTACTCTGAACTAATTTTGAAAGACCTTATATATTATATATTGTAATCATGTATGTATGTTTATTCATACCTATTTATTTAGTTACTATTCTCTCACATTATCCGTGCGCCTACTTATACACCCTTAACCACATCACAAAGGTTTGCTCTAACATAATGCAGATCTGCATTCAGCCGACCTTTTTTGTACCTTATTTTATCGTAAAATGGTGTACCTACTTACAATAAAAAATAAATATCAATACAATTTTTTAAAGTGATATACATAATAGTAAAAACTGCTAATTATGTATAGGTTAACTTATTAAATCGGCTTACCGGTGCGATGAATGGCGAGCGCATCGCCGCAGCTCGACGTTTCGAGTCCTCAGTGACGTGCTGGCTGCCGGAGGAGCTAGCACGTCCTCTTGAAAACGGGTCCCATAGAGGACTCGAAACGTCGAGCTGCAGCGATGCGCTCGCCGTTCATCGCACCGGTAAGCCGATTTAATAAGTTAATATGAGTGACGGTGCGGGACTAAAAACTAATTATGTATAGGTTCCTGGTAAAAGGTGGGCCAAAATAATTTTTGGAATTTCAATCCCGAAAAGTATTATACGAATCTATTTAGTGATGCAGTCTAATAAAATATTCTCGCGAACAAAGTCGGGGGGTAAAGGCGTAAAATGATAAAAGCGTATTATTAAATAACATTTATTTTGAATAGATCTAAAAGTTTTATAGTATAGTAACGTTCCCGGGAATCCCGGGAATTATTTACTTAAATAATTTTTTCAAAGAAGCCACTTTCATATTTTTTACCATTTAGGCAAATATGTATCCGATTATGCTATCTCTGCTTATAACTCAAGAGCGGCTCAACCTAATCGCTTGCGATTTTTGCCAATGTAACGCGACATATCTCCGCCAGATTACAGCCTATACAGCATCACGTCATTATTCATTTGGGCGGAGCAGCGGGGTCGATAGTTAATGCAGTCGGAAAAAATCTACCAATTCCGATTTACATCCTTATAGATTTACAGTCTCGGTAGCTCAGTGGAGCGGTCGGTCGGATCATAAGCACACCTGGGCGCGGTCAGTGAATGGATGCGTGACCGCTCGAACGTTGGAAGCTGACCGTGGTTCGGATTCCACGTAAAACTGTAGGTGCCTTACCTTCTTAACTTAAAATTACATCGAGCTTTCACCGACTTTAACGCGAGCGAAGCCGCGGGCACAGCTAGTCATCAATAAGACCTATTATTGTTCATTATTAATCTTAATTCTCACTTACTTTTAGTAAAGCTACAATATTAATTTACAATTATTACTTTTGTTAGTTTGTTCACTTTGTTTTTCGTGTTGTCGGCTATTGCTGATTTGCCAGCTCGTCCATTCGGCATCTGTGAAGTAACAAAAAAGCCAATTAAATTCAAATCCCTTAAGCGGCGGATGCTCGGCGCGGCCTAGGCTTGGACTGTTGATCTCAGGGTCCGAGGTTCGAGTAGGGCCGGCATGCACCAATCAGTTTTTTTCTGACGAAACCACCGGCGGTTGGTACCACCGTACTGATCAAGTCGCATTACGTAAAAAAACATTCAATCAAGTCGTATTACGTAAAAAAAAAATCAAGTCGTTATATATAAAAAAACATTCAATCAAGTCGCATTACGTAAAAAAACATAAAATCAAGTCGCATTAAGTAAAAAAACATAAAATGAAGTCGTGATACATAAAAAAAAATCAATCAAGTCGCATTACATAAAAATACATTAAATCAAGTCGTGATACATAAAAAAAAAATCAATCAAGTCGCATTACGTAAAAAAACATTCAATCAAGTCGTGATAAATAAAAAAACATTCAATCAAGTCGTGATACATACAAAAAAATTCAATCAAGTCGTATTACGTAAAAAAACATTAAATGAAGTTGTGATACATAAAAAAACATTCAATCAAGTCGTGATAAATAAAAAAACATTCAATCAAGTCGTGATACATACAAAAAAATTCAATCAAGTCGTATTACGTAAAAAAACATTAAATGAAGTTGTGATACATAAAAAAACATTCAATCAAGTCGTGATAAATAAAAAAACATTCAATCAAGTCGTGATACATAAAAAAAAACATTCAATCAAATCGATTACGCAAAAAAACAAGTTGCGGTACCTAAAAACATTCAATCAAGTCGTGTTACAAAAAAAAAACATCACATAGAATTACATAAAAAATCAGGGGAAATAATTCGTGTAGTTTTGTAAATTGGTACAGTTATACCTTGCGGTATCCAGATGAACATACTAAAAGTCCTCAAGGGTGGGGGGTGTGCTAAGGGTGTCTCGTCTCGAGTCTCGACTCACGGTATCTCGCACGCTCGGCCCTTGTTTACATTATCGCCTTTTTTGTTTAGAATTCTCAATAGATCGACATGGGGTTTTTATGTTGGGTCGGCAGATGACTAAGCTTGCTTTTTCTAAGCTAAAAATGTAAGCGATGATGAACAATGACGAAAAAAACAAAGCCGTTTTCTTAAATTGTCAATTTTTTATCTCTCTGTTAAAACTTAAACACCCTGTAGCTCTTATAGTATTGATCGTAGAGCAAAATTATATACAACCAAATTTGTAGGAAATTTTATGTAAAAACTTTTGTCAGAAGTAATCATAATGCTATTCGTACAGATATTCGAGATATGAGCAAAAATCTGAAAAAAAAAACCCCCTCACACCCTTAGCACACCACCCTTGAGGACTTTTAGTATGTTCATCTAGATACCACAAGGTTTAACTGTATCAATTTACAAAACTACACGAATTATTTCCCCTGATTTTATGAATTTTCTTGGACTATAAACAAGCTGTCGCACACACCTGACTGCCATCTCAGCCACCTCCAGACTCGGATAGTCGAGTTCTTTCACCAGACACAGCACGGCGGAGAGCAGGTTCGAGTTCTGTCACATAAAGCTTTTCGATTAGTACCTCGATCGCCCGACTTGATCGTCCGATTGCCAAGTCAAGGTGTTTTTTTATAGAAATGAAGATGTTAAATATAAGAGAAGTAACTAAATATTGATTATTCTTAAGTAGAAAATATAATTTATGTCAACATTGTTGAATTCGGGCTTCAATGATATGAAAATACTTGGCTCTGAATGGCATCTTACAACTTTTTACGGTGGAAAGGTTGCGTGCAAGACTTGGCATCTTTTTATATTATATGTTTTGGTGGGATCTCATTTCTTTTTGTAGGTATTCTTCCTTCTGAAACGGTTTTATGTATTTTTTAGCTTGATCCGTATATTTGTTTGTATCTTTGTGGATACGGCGTGTGGTGTGTATGTGTATGTGTACTTATGCAACTGACAAAATTATTTGTCATAGACTTTGCATGGAGAGGTAAGTTAACCCGCATATAAGGGCGACAGGCTAGCCACCTCTCACCTTGGCACGCTATAAACGTGGTGGCCGGTGTTGTGCTGTAATTTAGCAGAATATTTGTAGCACAACACCGATTACTCTGCTTACCCCGATTGTCGGGATACGGCGTGTGGTGTGTATGTGTAAGTGTACTTATTATGAAACTGACAAAATTAATTTTTTCATAGACTTTGTACGGAACGGTAGTTACCCAACAAAAAAAAAATCGGGGCTTAAATTTTTGGATGTTTCAGTTTTTCCTTTCGTTGTGGGCTGAACATGAGCTGAATACAAAATTTCAAGTTTGTAGGTCTGCTGGAAGTACCTTAGATTTTTGATGATCGGTGAGTGAGTAAAAACCGGAACTTTGACTGGCGAGAAGTTTTTAGGTTTCCGTATCCCGTACGGAAGCCTATTACTTAGCCTCTGCCGTCCGTCCGTCCGTCTGTCCGAGGGCTGTATCTCTTGAACCGTAATAGGTAGCCCGTTGAAACTTTCACAGAATATGTGTTACTATGGCGGATACAACAAATAAGAAAAAAAAGAAAATGTAAAAAATTAAGGGGGGCTCCCATACAACAAACGTCTGAAAAATCGATTAGTCACACTATTGAATAATAGATGGCGCCACAGGCTTTTATACATTGCAATGTTGAGAGACTAAAGATAGGCGGATAATAGCGGATAGACACGGAAACCTCTGTGAGCGAGTAAAACTCGCACTTAACAGATTTTTTATTTTTTTGTTTCGATCCGTAGTTTTGGAATAAAAAAATAAAAACCTAATTTTTGATTGATTGATTGTGCTGCATCCTACTCCAACCAGCGAAAGCGGCGCCTTGAAAGAGGAGTACGGGTGAATACGGGTTGACAGGGCGTTAACATGTTTGATTATTTTTTATGTTTTTATTTTTGACAAATGAAATTTTACTGTCGATTTTTTTTTTCAAGCAAGTCTAATCTAATTTATTGTTCCTTCTTTTATTGAATTTGTGACATCCTTCCTTCCTTACCTATAATAAAATCCAACGTCTGCTTTCTGTCTGAGTGTCTGAGTGTCTGTCTGTCCGCTTATAACTCGAGAACCACTGAACCGATTTTAATAAAACAAAATTCTACGGATAGCTTGATTCTTCCCATCAACTATATGCTACTTACTATCACGCTAAATGGCTTATGAGGTTAGCAGTGAAGTGAAATATGAGAGCGGGCGGAGCCGCGGGCACAGCTCGTTTTAGATATAAACTCAAAAGCTTGATTAATATATTTTTATGTTGTATTTTTTTTCCTATGCCTTTTTATTCAAATTGTATTGTGTTATTATCAAGTTGAAAAATTTGTATTGACGAAGGTTATTTTTTGCTCGATCCCGAACATTTTACTTATAATTACCTAGGTAATAAAAATGTATATGTTGTGTTCTATTCAAAGGCCGAGTGGTTTGGGCATCGGCTTCTCATGCGAGAGGTCCGCGGTTCGAATCCCGTCGGCGTGAACCAATGAGTTTTTTTTCTGACGAAAAAATTTACGTGCATACCTACACCTGCTGCTTCAACGTTCGGAATCTACCGTATTTACGGTAGATCTACCGCTATCCAACTCATCCTACCTTTCTACCGTTGAGAGCTATATTTTCTACTGTTTTTTCAACAAGCAAAATGTGTTATATTATGTTTGACGACAAACAAAATTATAATGAACGCACCATGTGAATGTGACAACCGACAAGTAGCTTTCTAGTTCAAGTCGGAACGCACCTCCCCCAATGTTTATGTCTCGGGGATTTCCAGAGTCGCCGCGTGGTGCGTGGTGGCCGCGAGAGAGAATAAGCCGCGTCAATTCCATATGCAGCGAACATCTTTTTTTTTTTTTTTTTTTATGGAAACTGACACGGTTGGCTACATCTATGTAAATAGTTTGTGTTTTCCGACCAGTTCAGTGTAGCCGGCACGATCAAAGGGGGAAGCACTGACATGGCACCTAGTTCACCCGGTGTTATGGGCTGACATCACGGACGTTGTAGGTGATGCAGCCAACCGTGTCAGTTTCCATAAAAAAAAAAAAAATCTACCTTTTTTTAGTTTACGTTCTACTGCACTAACGCTTCGCACGTCTGGCAACACTGCTTACGCGAGTTAAGCTAAGCGCAAACTGGCGCGGTGGTGGCGGTCATAGCGGTGGCGGCCAATGTAGCGGTGGCGGTGGCGTTCAAAAGTCGCGCAGATCAGAGCGTTCACATTCGATGGCGGTGGTGCCGCGGTGGTTGCGTAATTTCGTAATTTTCGTACTTTTAACTACAAAATTGAAGTAATTTAACTTTTTTTTACTCTTAAATTTTTTCTTTTTTTTTTACTTTTGTTTTACTTTCAAAAGTTCAACTTGTATTGTATAGAATTGAGTGATTGTAGATCTCGTTTATAATTATTTCCTCCATCCTTTCGTCAGTTGCTATGATTATCACGCGATCAGATGCTGCAGGCGCGATCTGATCGCCACCGCCGCCACCGCCGCGATCGGACCGCGCACTGACCGCACGCGTGCAGCGATCGACCGCGCCAGTGTGCGCTTGCACACACAATTTTTATTATTTTTTTTTTTTTTATGGAACCTGACACGGTTGGCTACATCACCTACAACATCCGTGATGTCAGCCCACAACACAGGGTGAACTAGGTGCCATGTCAGTGCTTAAGGGAAGCACTGACATTTCATGTCGGCTACACTAAACTGGACGGAAAACACGAACTATTTACATAGCCGTTTCGACCGACGTTTCGTTCAGTGCGGTGGTACCAACCCGGCCGGGATAAACCCTACCACCTAGTAAGGTAAGAAGGGAAGGGACCTACAGTTTAACGTGGAATCCGAACCACGGTCAGTCTCCAACGGTCGAGCGGTCACCCATCCAAACACTGACCGCGCTCAGTGTTGCTTAATAACAGTTGACTAACCAACCGCGCCACTGAGCTACCGAGGCTGACGAATTTTCTTATCCCTTAGTCGACTTTTACGACATGCGACGGGGAGAGATGCAGTGGGGCTATTCTTTTTAAGTACCGACCCCACACGGTACAATCGCAAACACAATTGCATATAACCTATCTGATCGCCACCGCCACCGCCACCTCCGTGATCGCCTTGATCGCGCCAGTTTGCGCTTAGCTTTAGGCCAAGGTGGCACGCTTCCGTCGCCGGCGTTGTTGACTGTCAGTTGTAACGTACTCCCGTCTGTCTCAAAAGTAACACTGTCATTACTTCTTCTATCAACAGAGGAACGTCAAATATTTATACAGAAATCCTCGTTACTACGAGTAAACTCTGAAATAAACCATGGCCTGCGTTTAGCATTCAAGTGATCTCTAGGTAAGCTCAGACAATGTATACATGCGTATACAATGACCTAAGCGGAAATGGACCCTGTCTCTTTCTCTCTTCAAGAAAGCGTTGTGTAACCGTATCACCCAGAGTACTAACTCAACCTTAACCTTTCTATCCTAATCTTTGTTCTATGGGTTATAATCTAACTACAGCTATAATTTCTGCCTAAGTCCGCCTTTCCTACGTCACTATGCCTTCTCTACCATATTGTGACGGTCTATGTTCTCTCCTCCTGAAATTCCTACACCTGAGAAAACGTGTTTATTCTTCAACCAGTTTATTCTTTTCCTAAAAGGAAGTATGTAGCCTAATCCTGAAGATGCGTGACCTTGTGTGAGATCACTATCCTTACTTCTGGAATACCTACAAGGTTCAACGACTTCTCTTACCCAAGGGAACTACTATATGCTTTTCTTCTCGGACGATCAGATAGGCTAGCACTGATCTAGGAGTAATAAGCATTTCTTTTCTTCCGGTGGAAGATATAGCGTTCTATCACATCCAACGATAAATAACTCACCCCCTTGCAGGAGTTAGGGGAAACAGCTGGAAGGGAATTGCCTAGGCTTTCTTGAACTTAGCATTTCAAATTATATTTCCCTTTTGATCAAACAGCTTCACAAAATGAAAAGCCACGCCCTAGCAGGAATTAGAGGAAACCCCTGGAAGGAATTTATCTAGCTTTTCAGGGACCTAGTCTTCTTTTAGAAGAATAACCGCTGTGATGCAATAAAGTATCACTGCCTAGCAGGAGTTAGAAAAGAGGTCTTAAAATAATTCATTTAATGTTTATTGTACCTGGCTTTTCTTTTGCATTGGGTCGTGCCTACATTCATTAGCTTTATTATTGTAAATGTTCTTATGTTTCTACTCTGGACTATACTTCTACTTTCTATGATTATAGGCTCTTCATTCTATCTATTTGGTATCAAACACTTTATCTTTCGCTTCGCAAAGTCAGAAAATTTACCCCAAGAGGGGTAGACAATGGGCCCCTTGAACCAGGTGAGGTTTTCTCACCTTAGTTCCACCACGCCCATCGCTGTGACCTTCAACCAGTTTGACTGAGGTACTACTCCTCACTCAAAGTTGTACCTAAAGGTCTCCTGTCTATTCTGTGCAAATGAAGCGTTCCCTCTGTGGGGATTACTTTAACTGCGTATGTGTAGTGTATGTACAATACTCCTTATTAGAACATTGCACCTACGTGTCTAGTGTACCTAGTTATGTTCCTGCTTACCTCTCCTAGGTAAAATACCCAAATTAGGTAACCCGAACTGTAACTCCGTCTCCCTCCCTAGACATCTCTCTAGTCGATCCGTTTATACGTGCATCGAACCTTCGAGACGCCTCTACTTCTGTGACCATGGAAATGTAACCTTCCCCAAAGTAAGAGAGACCGGGTCCACGCTAGTCGCCTACTTACGAACTCTAAACGTACGGGTGCGCTCAAAGAACATTAATTTACTACGATGTACACCTGACAAGACCCCTAGCTAATCACTTATATAAGGACACTCGTCTACCTGGTACAGGTCTTCCTACACTTCTGTAACACACTGCAATCCAATACGAACACAACACCTCTACCTACGTTAACCTTGGCCTTTATGTAAGCCATTTCACTACGTAACCACACCACCAAACCACACGGAGTCACTTGTACATATTCACAGGTTAAAATATACTTTTGACGCTTGTTTTATCGTAGTTTTAGTGCCTGAGGCCTAACGAGTCGTAGGTTTTTACCAATATGTTTAGTCGCTCGATCACCGTCCAGTGTGGTTATTCATTCTACCAATACCCAAATCATTCTTATACTGACTGCTTCAATCGCTGTTCGTTCCCTCTTTAGTTTCATGAGTAACTTAGATTCAATTCCCTTAGCATTTTTCAGCATAGGGAACCTCCTCCATTTACTCCCAAAGCTATCAAACGTCTGGTTTCCTAGCATATTTCAGCATAAGGAACCCATCCGTACGCGACGTTAGCTGGAGGAGCTGGAACCTCAACTTTAAAGAAGCCTTCAAGATTCGAATTCTAGCATATTTCAGCATAAGAATTCTCCTCCATGACCTCCGCGAAACTATCAGACATGTGTTTCCTTAGCGTATTTCAGCATAGGCACCACACGTTCATGGCCAGCTGTAGGCCTTAATCTCAACCGCGATTGATGCAGTGTACATGGCAATTATATCAAGTGTCTGTATATTTTCCTAACTTAGCAGCACCTTAGATTCAGTTCCCTTAGCATTTTTCAGCATAGGAAACCTCCTCCAATTGCTCTCAAATCTATCAAACGTCTGGTTTCCTAGCATATTTCAGCATAAGGAACCCAGCCGTGCGCGACGTTAGCTGGAGGAGCTCGACCCTTAACTTAAAAAAGGAAGCCTTCAAGATTCGAATTCTAGCATATTTCAGCATAAGAATTCTCCTCCATGACCTCCGCGAAACTATCAGACATGTGTTTCCTTAGCGTATTTCAGCATAGGCACCACACGTTCATGGCCAACTGTAGGCCTTACATCCCTATTCCGTTCTATTATCAATTCAGACTCAATATTTTTGATCAAACTAGTTCGGACTAGACTGGACGATGATCTCTAACCCGCGACGATTTGCCAAGCCAAACACTCACCGTGAGTATTAGGTTAAAATTTAGCTGGCTCCCGAAACTTGACTGACTCGACGTCGACTGCGCACGAGTTTAAATGGCCCTCATCCCTACCCTTCGGCTCTACTTCGTTTCCTGTCGTTCCCGAACGTTCTTAGCCAATCAAAAGCCTTCCCTTCCATAAGGACCCCACCCCTAACAGCGCCCCTGTCGGCCGATTTAGACATCGAAATACTGCCTCGCCGGACGGCCACCTGACATGAACATCCTTCAAGCCATTGCGAGTTACCTACGCGCCCTCTATACGAAAAATACAAGCGATCGCTTCATCACTGCCATCTATCTACTTTTGCTCGCATTACGTGAAAGTTTGAATATGTGCAGCCTATAAGTTCCACTCGCGCCCGCGTGACGACGTCACGTGATTATTTCACTTAGTTCGCGATTAGGCGTCTAGATGGCTGTACTTATCTCGTTTTAATCAATAAATTAATTCTTCTTATTATATCTTACGTAGGCTAATGGTACCCTCTGTGTTCGTCACACAGTGTTTTGTGTTGTGAAGTTGTTGGTGTCGGAACTGTTTGCTTTGTGTCGGAACTGTTTGTTTGATTATATTATAATTAGTGTTCAGTTTAAAATAAAACAGTGACAAAAATAGCGAAACGTTTGACTGTTCAGCCCTAATTCCTCTGTGAATGTGCACCTGTGACAGTGACTTCACCTGGGTGAAACGGTCCGCCACACCTATAGTAAAACATTGCCCCATACTTAACTCGATTTAGCACAAAAGTGTGACATGTGCCCTTCCCAAAACTAGCGATCCAATTCTATTTCCAGTAGAAAGATTAATCATCTTGTAACCATCAATAAACTTCTGTTGTCTGATCTTGACAGTTTTACTTCTTAAGACGTTTCCATGGTAACTTTGACTATACCGATTGTGCCTCTCTATCGCTTGTTACGCGCTCTCGCTTGCACACACAGGCTCAGATGGAACGTGACACTTTTTCGTGCGCGCAGCCGGTGTTCATCAATTTATAAGACGTGACGTCATCACGTCAAAATATGAATATGAATATTACCCTGGTGACGGGTCGCCTGGTGAAGCCTCGGTGCTCGCCCATCACGGCGCTGGCTATATCGCCGTCCCGCTCCCTCCTGCTCAGCGACTCCCTGCTGCTCTCTCGGTCGCACTCGAGTGGGCAACGCTGCGGCACTTGCTGGTATGACTCCGATCTGCGGAATGTAAAATTTTTTTTTATTGCTTCATAACTGGGTGCCTGTTCCCGAGGTCAAAGCCTAAGACTAAGAGGACTAAGCGGCGGGTGGCCGAGTGGTTTGGGTATCGGCTTCTCATGCGAGAGGTCAGCATGTTCGAATCCCGTCGGCGTGTACCAATGAGTTTTTTCTGACGAAAAAATTTACGTGCATACCTACACCTGCTGCTTCACCGTTCGGGACCGGTGTAAAACTGTAGGTCCCTTCCCTTGCCCCTTACTAGGTGGTAGGCTCAAATTGTAGCCGACTGGGTTAGTTTCGTACCACCGCACTGAACAAAAAGTCGGTAAAGCGGCTATGTAAATAGTTTTGTGTTTTCCGTCCAGTTCAGTGTAGCCGGCACGACCGAAGGGAAGAAGCACTGACGTAGCATAAAGTTGACCCGATGTTATGGGCTGACATCACGGTTGCTGTAGGTTATGTAGCCAACCGTGTCAGATTCAATATAAAAAAAATACTTTTTTTTATTATAGTAAGCGCGACATGTGGCGCCGAGTCACCCATAAGGTGTCTAGCGACGCCCATGGACATTCGGTCGCCTGCGGGGACTGCGAATGCCATGCCGGCCTGACAGGTGCCCATTCACGCCTCTCTTGAAGGACCCGAGACTATACATGGGGGGAAATATGTGGGCAGGGAGAGCGCTCCAGAGTTTACCGGTTCTGTGGAGAAAGGCTCTGCAGAACCGATTGGTACGCATCCGCGGTAAGTCCAGCGTGTAGGGATGCAATCCCTGCCCAGTGCGCGCGGTGCGGAGGTGGAAAGGGGACGGCGAACTGACCGTTCTGTGTGCGTGTCGGGGTAGTGTTGCTGCAGGTCTGTCGAGTGCCGGTAGTGAGGCGACGCGTGCTGCCGGTGCGATTCCCCGTTCGTCGCTGTGTACTCCTGCTGTAACAATACACAACGAACCTTATACAATATTTTACACAATTGACGTAATTACATCTGTCATTGTGAGTTGTGACAGTGCATCTATGACCGCGGGACAGGAGCAGAGGGTGGTGAGGAGACCCACAGCGCGGCGGCGGGAAATTTCTGGCCGAAAGGTGTCAATGAACCAGACCGGGGACATAGTAAAAGAAGACGAGTAAGATAACTGGAGGCCATTTTTAAAATAACTACCTACGCTGCGCCGAGCCTCCAGGGATGTCACAACTCACAACACTAACACAATTGACAGGCAGTGAGCCCATCATGGTGGAAATGCTATTTTTTAAAATTATTATGTACATTTATGTATTTTTTATTTATAGACCAAGAGCCAGCTCCCAAAATTTTACTCTAACAGAATATATGAGTTGTCATAGATTTATTATATACTGGCGTTAAGGTATATTTTCGAAAGCTGTATTTTCGGTAGACAGTGAACGATGTTATTTTGATGTTTGAGCCCTTGACAACGATACGATACCCCACTCAATAATCGGATGCTTAGTTCTGGCGCTACGGTGGAACATGCGTAAAAACAAACATACACACACATAAATTGCTAAAAAGATAACCCTTCATTTTTGCTTCGCGCAGTCGGGTAAAATTTTTTTTTAACTTTTACCTCCCAAAAATTAATGCAATGTCAAAATTCAACTTTAACTCACGCCCGTCTTTGGACAACCATTTCGTAGTCGCGGACGATGAAGAGAATTAATAAGTGGGCAAAAAATTTATAACTATAAAAATTATAGAAAATATATTTAGAATTATAGATTAATATAATTATTAATCTTAATAAAAAAATTATCAAATAAATAATTTTAAAATGTATTTATTAATTTTGTTTTATTATTACTTAATAACTTATATTTTTATTTTTGTTATTTTAATGAATTACTTAATAACTTGGTTGGTCGCTAGCAGTCATGAAAGTGTCCGCGGTAGGAGCTGTGGCCATTTATAGAAGACAAAACCGCGCGAAATTGCGTTGTGCGTGGTATCTCTAACAAGTCTGAACAAGTCGACAACCGCGGGCCCGCGCACCGCGCAGCCTTCGCGTGCGCCGCGCGGCCGCGCCCGATGCCGGGGTTCGCGAATGGTTTTTGCAGCTAGTACCTATAATTATACCTACCTATTAATAACTAATTAATACTATAATTAAATACTAATAGGTACTTTGCTCTGACGTTACCGAGCCAGTTCTCAAGTCAATTCCTTCGCTTAGTACCTACTCGTATTAATAACTTACATAACTTAACTACATACTTTAATAATATTTTTTATGTTACTTACCTTTCGATGGCAGCAGGTAATGAGAATAATGTTAACTCGCGATTCGAGCCTGATCTATTCATGCAGCCATACATACTGCAGAAACGCGGAGCCATTATGTTAGTGCAATAAAATAAAATTCGAATAATAATAATACTTTCTATCGGGAAGCGGCAGGCGGGGCGCGGCGGCAGGCAGCGGCCGTCACGTGGTGTGTGTCACCGAGCGCGGGGGCGGGGCGACCATCACTGACTACGCGCGAGAGACAGTGAGAATGCATGTAGTGGTTGTGTACAGACAGCGTGCGCAGGCGCGCGCTTGTGTGAGTGCGAAATCGGCGCGTTTGTATGAAGACGGCTAACTTGTGTGGTTTAACTATGCCGGGGATAGGTGAGTGAGGTACCTAGGTTTTCTTAGACACTGACAGCGTAATGATAGCTGTCATAATAACATCTGTCACAATGACATAGCTGTTACAATGACAGCTGTCACAATTACATCTATCAAAATGACACCTATCACAATGACATTGTCATAATGACATTGTCATAATGACATTGTCATAATGACATCTGTCACAATGACAGCTGTCACAATGACAGCTGTCACAATGACAGCTGTCACAATGACAGCTGTCACAATGACAGTATAGCACCGCTTCACTAGAGAGCGTTCCTTAGAAAAGTTCCCTTCGCCGTTATGTTGGCTCCACTGTCTATCTGTCAAAACAGCGTTGAGGGTTGCTCAGTGTACAGATTTACCCGTAATTATCGGTATTTACCGTATTTATTATACGGTAAATACCGATTACATTATTAGGTAATATAATCTTCACAATCTTGCAACACGAATTTAATCACTGACAGTGACACTGACAGTGGAGCCAACATAACGGCGAAGGGAACTTTTAGTTGAAACTTTCTCTATCTTTTCCTAGACACTTACAGCGCAATGACACAGCTGTCACAATGACATCCGTAACAATGACAGCTGTCACAATGACATTTATCACAATGACATATGTCACAATGACAGCTGTCACAATGACAGTATAGAACCGCTTCACTACCAACAACAACCGACCTTAACGGAATGTGCCGACTGGCTGTGTCTGATGCCGAGCTGCTTGTCCAGCGGCGGCTCGTCTGTCGAGCTGGCATGCCGGAGCCGCGCGCGCTCGGCGGGCGCCGCGGCCGCCTCCGTCGCGCCCGCGCCGGCCCCGGCCAAGGGCGACGGCTGCGCCCGGCAGTTAGTACAGTGTTAGTAACGGCGATCGCACGGTTATGTGACATGTTATTGTATAGTAAGGTTGGACAACACAACTATATGACAAGTTATTGTATAGTAAGGTGAGACAACACAGCTATGTGACATGTTATTATATAGAAATGTGGACAACACAGCTACGTGACATGTTATTGTATAGTAAGGTGGGACAACACAGCTATTTGACATGTTATTGTATAGTAAGGTGGGACAACACGGCTATGTGACATGTTATTGTATAGTAAGGTGGGACAACACAACTATGTGACATGTTATTGTATAGTAAGGTTGGACAACACAACTATGTGACATGTTATTGTATAGAAAGGTGGGACAACACGGCTATGTGACATGTTATTATATAGAAATGTGGACAACACAGCTATGTGACATGTTATTGTATAGTAAGGTGGGACAACACGGCTATGTGACATGTTATTGTATAGTAAGGTGGGACAACACAGCTATGTGACATGTTATTATATAGAAATGTGGACAACACAGCTATGTGACATGTTATTGTATAGTAAGGTGGGACAACACAGCTATGGGACATGTTATTGTATAGTAAGGTGGGACAACACAGCTATGTGACATGTTATTGTCTAGTAAGATGGGACAACACACATATGTGACATGTTATTGTATAGTAAGGTAGGACAACACAGCTATGTGACATGTTATTGTATAGCAAGGTGGGACAACACAGCTATCTGATATGTTATTGTATAGCAAGGTGGGACAACACAGCTACGTGACATGTTATTATATAGTAAAGTGGGACAACACAGCTATGTGACATGTTATTATATAGTTAGGTGGGACAACATGGTTATGTAACATGATTGTTGTATAGTAAGGTGGGAAAACACAGCTATGTGACATGTTATTGTATAGTAAGGTGGGAAAACACAGCTATGTGACATGTTATTGTATAGTAAGGTGGGACAACACAGCTATATGACATATTATATAAGGTGCTTCGTTATTTATGTTAAAAATTTAATAGTTAGTTAGTTAAATTTTATTTATGTAACTCAAATAAAGACATCACGAAAAAAAAATGTTTTTAGCATTACTTTTCGAGAAATTTAACAAAACATGTTTGCTACATAAACATTAACCTGTGTGTAACAGTAGGTAACTTGCATTGTACGGGGTCAATGACCATACCATGTTCAAACGCAGAACAGCTGTTTGTTGTAAGTAAGTCACAAGGTCACTATGATTGGTTTTTACAGCTAAGTACTTACCTATTTGATTTTATTTTTTTGTTAGGAGAAAAAATGCTCCTATAAACATATGTTTTTTCTTACGTAAAGTGTTTATTTGAGTGCGTATGTAACCCTCCTGAAATTTTTGACATAAATAACGAAGCACCTTATATAGTAAGGTGGGACAACACAGCTATGTGACATGTTATTATATAGTAAGGTGGAACAACACAGCTATGTGACATGTTATTATATAGTAAGGTGGGACAACACAGCTATGTGACATGTCATTGTATAGTAAGGTGGGACAACACAGCTATGTGACATGTTATTGTATAGTAAGGTGGGACAACACAACTATGTGACATGTTATTGTACACTAAGATGGGACAACACAGCTATGTGACATGTTACTGTACAGTAAGGTGGGAAACATGGTTACGTAACACTGATTTGACGTCCTGACCTCATAGTACTGAGGTGCCCGGGAGCCGGCCGGATGCTCGTAGCGCTGGTCCTCAGCATCCGGCGAGTAGGCGCGCTGTCGCGTTGGACTTATCTGTGGAAAATCGTGACATGGGTATCACTAACGCCACCGTTCTAAAAGGCCGCCAAGATGGCCGCGACGACGCACGTTTTACTATTCAGCGGCGGGTGGCCGCTTGGTTTGGGTTGGGCATCGGCTTCTCATGCGAGTGGTCCGCGTTTCGAATCCGGTCGGCGTGTAACAATGAGTTTTTTCTGACGAAAAAATTTACGTGCACACCTACACCTGCTGCTTCAGCGTTCGGTGTAAAACTGTAGGTCCCTTCCCTTGCCCCTTACTAGGCGGTAGGCTCAGATTGTAGCCGACTGGTATGTTTTTTTTTTTTTTATGTAATCCGGTATGGGTGGCTGAGTTGGAGGGGCCAAAGCGCATGCTCCGACCAGCCAATATGACCTCCGAGAAGGTAGGTGCCATACCGGAGACTTCCCTGGATTGCTGGCTATACTGGACTAGAGGAGAACACAACCGAGGCTGCTATGCGGCCATCTTACATCGAGTACGGTGGTACCAACCCAGTCAGCTACAATTTGAGCCTACCACCTAGTAAGGGTACCACCGTACTGGATGTAAGACATCAAACTTCTGTTGTCTGATCTTGACAGTTTTACTTCTTAAGACGTTTCCATGGTAACTTTGACTATACCGATTGTGCCTCTCTATCGCTTGTTACGCGCTCTCGCTTGCACACACAGGCTCAGATGGAACGTGACACTTTTTCGTGTGTGCAGCCGGTGTTCATTAATTTATAAGACGTGATGTCATCACGTCAAAAAGAACAATACGCAACGAACCTGTGCGTTGGGTGAACTCTTGCGGTATCCGTTGCTCACAGGCTCCGGATAAGTCTCCGCGTTGCTCTCGGAGCAGTCGCTGCCCTGGGCGTTAGTAAACGTTAGTCAATACCAGCGGTGTCCAACCGGGTAGTTCGCGGCCGTAATTTTTAGGCGCCCGCACGCATGCGTTCCAATAAAGATAAACATTAAAATAATACCGTGATAAAACAATTTATAAAAAATAAATTTTGGAATACGTTGACTCCAGAGCATGTTAAAAATTGCCGATAATGCTGTCATGCTGTGTCATATGGATTGGATTGCCCGCGGCTCCGCCCGCTCTCATATTTCACTTCACTGCTAACATCATAAGCCATTTAGCGTGATAGTAAGTAGCCTATAGTTGATGGGAAGAATCAAGCTATCCGTAGAATTTTGTTTTATTAAAATCGGTTCAGTGGTTCTCGAGTTATAAGCGGACAGACAGACATACACTCAGACACTCAGACAGAAAGCAGACGTTGGATTTTATTATAGGTAAGGATATAGCTGAGTGTTTTTTCAATCTTTTTGAATACGCGACCCCTTTACATGTTGAAAAATTCTCGCGACCCCTTGGGCCATAGACAGAAAAAAGTTAGTAATTTAAAACACTATGTTTATGATTTTCTCAATTTTGGTACCTATATTCATCCCAGACAGGATAATAAATAAACAAAAACATCCCAGACATAATAAACAGGTCCATCCTTCTCATTGAAATTGTGTAAATTGTGTTTTATTATAGTGTAAAACCTTGCCTTGTTCCTTTTGCCGGCGACCCCCCGAGTAAGTCTCCGCGGGGGTCTCGACCCACAGATTGAAAAACACTGATATAGCTGATTTTGCAAATTTGTCTGAAAATCATAATAGCCAGGTATCCCATTAAAATAAACTTTATACATAGGTACTGTTTCTACTTGAAAGTGCCCGCTGGGCTTGATAGAAATATGGAAGTAGCTCTTAAGACGAAACCAGTTGGACACCGCTGCTGGTCTATACAGTATTATTATATAGCTTGACAATGCTAAGTCTGCTGGGGGCACATTTTTATGGTTCTGTATCTCAAAAGAGGAAAAACAAAATACGGAACCCTTATAGGATCACTCTAGTGTCTGTCTGTGTGTGTGCCCGTCTTTCACAGCTTATTTTCTCCGAATCGAATGGACGAAAAAAGTTGAAATTTGGTACATATACAGAGTTTGAATAATTGATGTGATGATGACCCATGACGGACGTATAGGGTAAATGAAGGAATTTCAATTTTGGGGGTTAATTATGACCAATTAAAAAGTAATTTTTTTTTTTCAAGTGCAACATGCGACGACGTATGAAATGAAACACAAATACACATTTTTTATAATTTGAAAATGCAGTTTAAAAGATATTAAAGAAAACATACGAAAATCGAGCACCCCCTCACCCCCCTACGGAGTCTACAATTTAGAAAAACAAAACAAAAACAAAAAAACAAATAGGGAATACAGGGCATCTCTTATAGATTAAAGAAAAACATAAACAAAAATCATCATGTGCCCAACCTAACCTAACCTAACATTTAGAAAAGAAAAAATCGTGTTTAGTTTCTATGAGTCAAACCAAAAGTATAGGTAAAATGGCTAACAGTGGTTTCTTAAAAAGAACAACTTTCTTTTCTATCATTTATTGTTTGATTTACGTTTTGTTTATAGACGTCCAGAGATACCAGCCTTTCGGCTACAAAATCCAGACGTCTACTACCTGCACTCTTGCGAGTACAGTGATCATGTATGCCAGATCGAGGCCCCATAGCTGCTCTGTCGAACGTCCGTTCTTCCGAAAAAATCCCATGGGAAACACAGGCTGCGACCTTTCCCCAGCCGATCCGAGCCACCACCCGTCCACCCGAAGGAACCCCCGACCGAAGTCGAGAGCCGGGGGTGAAGCCTTCACTGCCACTGGGGTCAGCAAGTCAGGGGTCTTAAAAAGAACAAAAATTCGTCCATAGAAACTGGTTAAACACAAGGAAAAGTAGTTCCTTCATCGAAACCAGCTACAAAACTCCGGTTACGTAGGCGGCCGAAGGGTGGAAACCGCTTTCTTTGAGTAAAAATCGAGCTATATTTACGCTTTCGTGTTTTATTTATTACTAGTACATATCTACCCAATTGCAGACTCAGTTTTGTCAGATTCTAGTACGTTAGCACCATGAAGATGATGGTTACTAAGGAATATGTGAGTAGCCAATAGAAAAAAATTAACTTCTTCTCCCTAAGATATGCTTGTGAAATATGATATTAAAAACATAAAAAAAAAAAAATACCAGAGCACGAGAGAAACGCTGGCATTGCACCTAGTTTCGGCAGGCACATGTTCAATTGGAGTAATTGGTATTGTGATTCAGTCAGGCATTGAAAGAATTCAATTAGATTATGAGTTAGGAAGAAACATACACTATGATTACGTGTGCACCAATATGGTAATCTACTGTTATGATATGTGCAAATAAATAAAACCAAAATATGTACAATACCAAAATAATAAATAACACTTTCATTAGGTTTCGGTCAATGCCAAAGTTCGGTATAAAAATTACGAAACAAGGGAGGGCTCACACCTGATCCCTGCGGTACTCCAGCGGCTCGCGGTCTATGAGGCGGTCGGGACTGCTCTCTCGAGACCGAGCGTACTGGGAGTAGGCCTCCTGCAACATGACAAGCATACTCAAATTAGGTACATTTAAGCAGATTTCAGCGACCAACCGTATCGCGTATTCGTTCTATCGAAGGCCTACCCTGCTTTTACCCGACTACGGCGAAGCCAAAAGAAGGGTGTGAGATGTGTTTAGCCTGAATGTTTGTATTTTTATGTGCATATCTATACCAGGATTCCTAGAATGTTTCGGGGCTGGAGAGAATAACAATTTGGTAACTGTAACAGTGGCACTCGAATTTTTCGGAACTGGAATGAATTGCGATTTGGTAATAGTACCGGTAACAGTAACAATGACACCCGCGAGTAATTTTTACACGTCATTGTTTACAGCTGCATGCATAGTTGTTAAAAGATAAAAAAAAAAAACATCTGTCAAGTGCGAGTTTTACTCGCGCACGGAGGTTTCCGTATCTATCCGCTATCAATAATATCCGCCTATCTTTTGTCATTCAACAATGCAATGTATAAAGCCTGTGGCGCCATCTATTATTCAGTAGCGTGACTAATCGATTTTTCGCACGTTTGTTGTATGGGAGCCCCCCTTAATTTTTTACACTTTCTTATTTCTTTTTTTTATTATTTGTTGTTATATCCGCCATAGTAACACATATTCTGTGAAAATTTAAACGGGCTACCTATTACGGTTCCAGAGATACAGCCCTCGGACACGGAGGACGGACGGACAGACAGACAGACAGACAGACAGACAGACAGACAGACAGACAGACAGACGGCGTAGGCTTAGTAATAGGGCGGGACCCTATTACTAAGCCCGATACGGAACCCTAAAAAAGAGCAAATGTGAGTGGAAGAGTCGGCAAGGGTCGCCCTTGACGCACGTACCTGGACCAGATCGGGCGTATGCTCAAAAAGGTTCAAGTGCGTAGTACCCGTAACCGACGAGCATGCATGAAGAACATTATGGGAGTGGAAGAGACGGCAGAGGTGTGTCAGGATCGTGGCACGCGGAGATCCGTTGTCTCTGCCTACCCCACCGGGAAACAGACGTCACGCTATGTATGTACCTGTTGGTAGTATTCGTCGTCTGGATCCGCGATGGGTGTGCCCTTTCGCATTGCCTCTTCCAGCTGCAACAGACGATAGTCTTTGTATTACGAATAATATATATCATAACTATGATACACGGTGTAAGAATAATGTACAATTAATAAGTCATAGATTATCTAAAACGTCAAAAAGCTTTATCTGTAATAGTGTTAGATTTTATAATAAACTGTCTTCTAACATAAAACAATTTTATTAGATAATAATAATAAAATTTTAAACGACGGATTTAACTAATGTTAATTGAAAAGAGTTATTATACTGTTAAGGATGCGTTAACTGACCGTAATTTTATCTAAGAGTCAGACTACTGTTTTTCCCACTAACAAACTTTGACAATTGGATATACTTTGTATCATTAGATTTTTAATATGACTTATTATTACATTTCTTTGTAATAAACGTAAACTAATTGTTTTTTATTTGACTTGATATATGAAGTATCAAAATTGACGATGGCACTATACACCAGATATAGGTAATGTAAATAGGCAGAGTGGTCAGATTCTTGAGTGTTTATGTTTATGCTGTAAATATTAATGCTCTTGTGAGCGGTACTAATGGGTTAATTATTGTAAATTACTTTAATATAATTGTCAACGACGGAGGCTACCAAAGACGAGTCACGATAGAAAAAGAAACGTACGTGTCAACGACGGAGGCTACCAAAGACGAGTCACGATAGAAAAAGAAACGTACGTGTCAACGACGGAGGCTACCAAAGACGAGTCACGATAGAAAAAGAAACGTACGTGTCAACGACGGAGGCTACCAAAGACGAGTCACGATAGAAAAAGAAACGTACGTGTCAACGACGGAGGCTACCAAAGACGAGTCACGATAGAAAAAGAAACGTACGTGTCAACGACGGAGGCTACTAAAGACGAGTCACGATAGAAAAAGAAACGTACGTGTCAACGACGGAGGCTACCAAAGACGAGTCACGATAGAAAAAGAAACGTACGTGTCAACGACGGAGGCTACCAAAGACGAGTCACGATAGAAAAGAAACGTACGTGTCAACGACGGAGGCTACCAAAGACGAGTCACGATAGAAAAAGAAACGTACGTGTCAACGACGGAGGCTACCAAAGACGAGTCACGATAGAAAAAGAAACGTACGTGTCAACGACGGAGGCTACCAAAGACGAGTCACGATAGAAAAGAAACGTACGTGTCAACGACGGAGGCTACCAAAGACGAGTCACGATAGAAAAAGAAACGTACGTGTCAACGACGGAGGCTACCAAAGACGAGTCACGATAGAAAAGAAACGTACGACATGAATGATGCTGCACGAATGAATGTGAACTTCTTTAAATTATTTATGCATACGCTGCTACGTGTGAATGATGACCACATTAATATCAAGACAATAGTACCGGGTTAGGGAAAATAATCTTTTTTTATTTAGTCTCATTATCCGTGTAAATAAGAGTCAACAACGAAGGCTACTAACGACGAATTAAGCCTCAATAAGAACGTGTGTCGCGTGTATGAATGAAACTTCTTTAAATTATTTATACATATGCCGCTACGTGTGAACGAGATCATGAAATATCAAAACAATAGTGCCGGGTTAGGGAATAAACATATTTTAGTCGCATCATCCGTATAAAACGTAAATAAGTGGTAAAGGCGGTGCGGGGGCGTGCGACATGCTCCACCCCCGCATTCGCAATAAAAAAGTGTTTAAAGTGTAAAAAGTGTGCTAAGTCTCTGCGTGAGAGCGTGCGCCATGCTCCACTCTTGCGCAGAAAAAGTGTCAGTGATTTTCAGCTGTTTTTGTAAAAACAAGTAAGCGCGCGGCTCACTTCACGGTCACCGCCAGATCGGGACATGAATGCGCAAGCGCCTCTGGTGGCCGTGGAGTGAAGCGCGCGTAACTTAACGAAATGTTGGTTTTTCTCATGTTTTGTTATGTAATTCTGTATAAAATGTTTGTAAGATGATGTAAATGTATGTAAGTTAACGTAAGGAACCATTGTAAAATGCATTTTATGAAATAAAGGGCAAAAAGCTGAAAAATGGCAAAAAATATAAATTGCCTTGTTACGCTCGCGTTCTCCCTTCTGGAGTAAGCTCCTCTCTGGCCGCTCAATAAGGTGGCAAGGGCCCTTCCCTTCCAGCGCCAACCCTCAGTTGGTGATGAAAGCGGGAAAAACAGCCCTCCCGAGCCTCCGCGCCCCGAAGGCGGGTGCGGGGGGCCGGGGGAGGGGCTGGGGGGAGGGTCCTAGCCTATATAAGCGGGCCAAAAAGCGCGGCCCGACGCCATTTTGTCGACGGAGCGCAGCCAGAGAGGTTCTCCAGAGGGGAAGCGGAGCAAGAAAGAAGTTTTACTAAGAAGCAGAACCCAGCCCTACAAGAAAAAATCAAGAATATACAGTCCACTATATCGAAGGGCGCTGCCGGGTTCCTGTCGGCTGGTGTCGGCCGGCGCCTGGAGCATTCATACAATAATACTTATAAAGTAGGTACTAACAAAACATTGTGACTTGCGAAGTTAGTTTGTCAGCTCTTCTTCGCATTGAATTTAGAACTGGCGGAATTTTCGACATGTCCAAGCGTAGGTTGCCTACCTATGGATGAAATTATACAATAAAAAATAATTATTAAACATCGGGCTTTAGAAAGAGACAATCCGGTCGTAGAGCGCCGTCCCTGTCGCACGAACTCGCACGTCTCTGCGCGACAGGGACGACGCTCTACAACCGGATTGTCTCTTTCTAAAGTTCGATGTGTATTATTTGCTGCCGCGTACTGTATACATTATTATCCGCGCATCACAGAATGTCCATGGACTTCGTTAGACACCTACTTGTAGGTGAAACGATGCCACATGTCATCGATTTCCATAAAAACATATATGATTTAGTCAAATTATTAAGTCAGTACGCCAACTACAATAGTGTAGAATTAGAAAGAAAAGTACAAAAGAAATAAAGGAAGAAAGAAAGAAAGAAATAAAGGAAGTAAGAAAGAAATAAAGGCAGAAAGAAAGAAAGAAAGGAAGAAAGAAAGAAATAAAGGAAGAAATAAAGAATGAAAGGAAGAAAGAAATAAAGGAAGAAAGAAAGAAATAAAGGAAGTAAGAAAGAAATAAAGGCAGAAAGAAAGAAAGAAAGGAAGAAAGAAAGAAATAAAGGAAGAAATAAAGAATGAAAGGAAGAAAGAAAGAAATAAAGGAAGAAAGAAAGAAATAAAGGAAGAAATAAAGAATGAAAGGAAGAAAGAAAGAAATAAAGGAAGTAAGAAAGAAATAAAGGCAGAAAGAAAGAAAGAAAGAAAGGAAGAAAGGAAGAAAGAAAGAAATAAAGGAAGAAATAAACAATGAAAGGAAGAAAGAAAGAAATAAAGGAAGAAAGAAAGAAATAAGAAATAAAGAAAGGAAGAAAGAAACATTATTTCGTCGTCACACAACCCGTGTTTGCAAAACGCTGTTGCAAGTGTTTGTAATACTGCACTCGAACCTGTCACAAATTTGTTTGTGACAAGTTCGAGTGCAGGCATATCTGCCATTAAACAATAATACAACATTACCTCTTCAGGTTGTACTGTGACATTGTCCAGCTTCTGCAGGTTGGGTAGATTCCTCAGCACGGTCATTCTGTAGCTGCAACAGAGAAAACATTTCGTGTACATCTATTTGATAGATAGATCGATAGAAATACTGTATTGCTCCAAAAAACTATTTTACATAAACAAACAATAAGTAATTTACATGAGGGGCAAAGGCGGACTTATACCTTAGAAGGCTATTGCTGTGTGTGCACTATTTGTTGTACATATATAAGGTCTTTCAAAATTAGTTCAGAGTACGCTAAGGGGGGGTTCTGTATCGGAAATAGATCACTTTTGAAGAATAAAGAATTTTTTTTTTATAAAAATTTTATTTTTATAATAAAATGTAAAAAAAATAAAATTTCTTAATCGTTTCAGTTTCATGCCAGGAATAAAAAAGTCTTCCAACACATAGATCTCTTTCTTTCAGAAATTTTGAAAAACCACAATTTTAGTTTTATTAGTAGATATGGAATAGAAAGAATTTGATTTTTTTTACCAACTTACACGTGTTAGATCATAATGGTGATGAAGACTTTTTTGTTACTGTTATGAAACTGAATCGATTAGGCTATAAAAATAAACCACCTATTTTTTTATTTAAATACATAAAAAAATATTTTACATAAAAAAAAAGCCCAAGGTCCAAAAAATTTTATATAGGTTTTACTCCCTATATGATATAGAACCCCCCCCCCCCCCCCCCTTAGCGTACTCTGAACTAATTTTGAAAGACCTTATATAGATGTAAAAATATATATACTATATAATTATGGTATGTCACTTTCTGTTACTTTGTTAAAGGTTCGTCTTCTCCCTGTATTTGATTATTATTTAAGTTATGTGTCGTCTTTCCTCTGTATTTCATCTTCATTAAATGTACTGTTGCCATGTTATATAATATATATCTATAAGTATAATAGGTGCCTAACGATGCTGCAGGCAAACTTAATTATTGTTTGTATATTTCTGTATTTTCTTGTTTGTTTGTTTCTGTTTGTTTTGGCCAAATAAATAAAATAAAATAAAGGATTTCTCCCAGTCAACCTTTGGAAGTTTGAAAGTCGTATGTTGTGAGATATAAGTAGGTAGTAGCAAAAGACTTGGGAAGTGGGAATGTAAAAAAATATAATATACAAGCTGTGCCCGCGGCTCCGCCCGCTCTCATATTTCACTTCACTGCTAACCTCATAAGCTATTTAGCGTGATAGTAAGTAGCCTATAGTTGATGGGAAGAATCAAGCTATCCGTAGAATTTTGTTTTATTAAAATCGGTTCAGTGGTTCTCGAGTTATAAGCGGACAGGCAGACACTCAGACAGACAGAAAGCAGACGTTGGATTTTATTATAGGTAAGGAAGGAAAATAACTATAATATACACTACATATAAGTATGTACGTATTAGTTAATTAAACGTATATAAATTACTATTTATAGATTAAATTAAATACATATGAATTACAGTGCTACCAAGAAAAAAGGGGCTTCGAACAACTTTGGCGTGTGAGATTTCATCTACTGTGGTATGTGAACTAGCACCTGTCGGGCCGGCACGGCATTCGCAACCCCCGCTTACGGCCGAATGTCCATGTGCGTCGTAGACACCTTATGGGTGTTTGGGAGCCACACGTAGCGCTTTCAATTAGAAAAAAAAACCAAATATGTGATTCATTTTGTTCATGATGGATATTTCAGGAGATTTTTTTTAAGTATTATGTATTACCTTTTTTATGATAGAGCAAAAACCAAAACATCTTGAAAAAAAAATTTTTTTTCTTATATGGGAACCCCACTTTTTTCCTTTTTTTATTATTTGATAGGATAATATAATAACAAATAACAAATACTTTGTGAAAATTTCAACCGGCTAAGTATTACTTAAATACAAAACCGGAGGCAGACAAACTGCTGCCTATTAATGTTTTTCTATTAAAAAAAAATTGGTTGTCTGTAAAGTCGGTTTACGGACGATAGTTTTACGTGATGACGTCATAAAGTATATAAGGTGCGAAGTCAGATACAAAATCAGTTCCGGCGGATATTTACCGTTTTTATTTCGATTTTTATTAATTTTGTGTATTTTTATAAGTTTTTGTAGAATATAAAATATGTAAAATTAATTTAAGTACCGTAGCGGCGGGTTACTTTGGCTTATTTTTTTAAACAATTTTAGAATTTGATCTGTAGTTTGTTTCGGTATTGCCATTTTAGTATTCTTATATTTTATATACAAGCTCAAAGATGTAACTAATGATATTCAAAGTGTATTTTAGAAATATGCTAAGCATAACTTAGGTTTTTCTTTTGTAAAGTTTGGGCCAAAGTTGTTCTTAGGAAAGGGTTACTTAATCTAATGAAAATTTATCGGTGAAAAGTCGCATTTAGAGCTATCAGTGGCTAAAGTAACCCCCAAGGGCGCGGCGGTAAGATTGAATATCTAGGACAGGTTTAATGTAAGAAATAGTTCAAAATAAATAAAAGTACGATAGAAAATCAACATTATATATTTATTAAGGTTTTTCAAAAGTTTGCGCACAGTAATTCGCCGGTTTTAGCTGTCAAACTTCAAATGCCACAGACCAACAAACTTGCTCGCGGCGAGTCGGTAAACGTACCGCAAGTACGCTTCTATATAGCCGTCTAATGTTACGGTGATTAAAAATTTTTTTATCACCGTAACATTGCTTAAAAAAAGAAAAAAAAGCAAAAAAAAAAAACAAAAAAAAATTTTTGGGGTTCGAACCCACGCACCCAAAATACAAAACCCTACACGCTTACCACTGAGCTAACGAATTACATAAACAGCCAAACGAATATCGCCTTCTGTTGGTTCCCGGAGTAGGTTTGCAGGATTGAGGGATTGATTAAAGTCTTGCAGGTGTCGTATCGGCCATCTATTGGTTAGCGAAGGAACTACAACGTTTGGTTGCGTGGTAGCGACATGGCGGGAAGTTCAAACAATTTCTCGATACCGCTGAAGTATTTCATTTACTATTGACGCTAGATGTGGACTCTAGACGTCGCTCGATGACATCTTCTCATACTGTTGAGATAATTTGCTGCGATAGGTACATGATCGATTAGCCCGCGTAATTAATACGTCTGGTCGGTGATGGTGGCAGGGACCGCGGGTTCGAGGCTCGCAAAAGACGGACAAATATATTTTGTATTTCCTACTATTGTATATGCCTCTCTATCGCGCTCTCGCTTGCACACACAGGTTTAGATGGAACGTGACACTTTTTCGTGAGTGCAGCCGGTGTTCATCAATTTATAAGACGTGACGTCATCACGTCAAAAATTGCCAGTCAATTATTGAACATATGATTTTAACATCAAAACAGTTCTGTTTTAATAATGTCTCATAATAATTATATAGATTGCTAAATGCACGAACGTTGAATAGGGTTTTTTTTTTTTTTTTTTTTTTTTTTATGGAACCTGACACGGTTGGCTACATCACCTACAACATCCGTGATGTCAGCCCATAACACAGGGTGAACTAGGTGCCATGTCAGTGCTTCCCTTCATTTCATGTCGGCTACACTAAACTGGACGGAAAACACGAACTATTTACATAGCCGTTTCGACCGACGTTTCGTTCAGTGCGGTGGTACCAACCCGGCCGGGATAAACCCTACCACCTAGTAAGGTAAGAAGGGAAGGGACCTACAGTTTAACGTGGAATCCGAACCACGGTCAGCCTCCAACGGGTAAATGTATAGGTGGATAATGTCGACAGAAGAATGAAGCTATTATTTCCCGGAGTTCTTACTATCGCCTCCGGGAGCCGGGAGATTATCAAAATTATACATGTGAATCCGGGAGGGTTGGCAAGCCTTTTTTTTATGTTAACCTGCATGGGTGGCTGTGCCGAGGGACCAATGGTGCAGTCAACAGAGCCAAAATCACCTCTCCTCGCGAAACCACGCTCAGTTAGGTGCCATGCCAGCAGATTTGCGGACTGTTGCTAGGCTGCCTAGCCCGTTAATACGACGCTTGAAGACACCCAGGTTAAAAGATTCAGGAAATACACTCGCCGGAAGACAGACAGAGAACCGATGGGTTCTCAAAAGCCCAATGTCAACAACAAAATGGTGCTGAGTCTCTCTGCGACGAGTCATGCGGAGATAGGGCGGGTGGCAGGGAATAAGGGATGCTAGTTCCGCAGAGCAGCGTCCGTGATAGTATCTGTAAAACAGACAGAGAAGTCAAAGTGTACCTACTTGGCATGCTCGGTGCACGGGTTCTCCTCCAGCCAGAGGCTCGTGAGTCTGGTGAGGCTCTGCAGGTGTCTGATCTCGTTCAGGTCCCGCACGAGGTTCTTGCGTATGTAGAGCTCGCGGAGCCGGGGGCAGTGGGCGAAGTCGGCCAGTGTTGATATCTTGTTCACACTGCAGCAGACAACAGACAAGCATTTCAATTACAGACCTACCAAGTTATCTGTGAAGTGGCAGATCAGGAACTAACAGAAGTGTCATTCGGCTGTCATATGTGTCAAAGCGTGTTCAGTTCGAGTTTTCTGTCTCTTTATAGCATTTTATCATGCCGAAAGCTATTCACAGTGATGCTCGGAATATAATCCTAAAAGTAAAATAGTTTTTGAAGAGGATCCTCGACAACAAGCGCCGATAATTCCATTTCATCAGATTTACAAAAGAATATAAACTGCTACAGTTTAGTGTTGTCAGTTGTAAACCAAATTTTTCCCACATAACAGATACATTTTAATTTGATGTTTTGTGATTCATTGAATTTTCAGGTGTAAGCAAAGGGCTCATTTCCAAAATTTTTAAGGAAAAGAACGCTGCAGAAGAAACACGTACAAAAGTTACAACAGCTGGTATAATATGGCAGACAAATAAAAATGGTTTTATTCATGTTGATTCATTTGACCGTGGGGTCATCTGAAGGAAAGTTCATAAATTGTACTCGGTGAGAAAAGAAATACCGACCTACGAATGGTTTCTGGATGTACTAGAAAAACAAGGAAAAACACGAAATAACTGCTTGGAGAGCCAGATATTCACAAGAAAAAAAGAAAAAAAAACCATCTAAAACAATATGCCTGGGGTGTCGCCTATTGATCACGACTATATAATACGTGTACAACTGAAATCACAGCGAAATCAAGTGATCATACTTATTGTAAACCAGGATTTGAATAAACACAATTATTTTTGAGTACATACACATTTTTCACATTGAAATTGTATCCTCTATTTATTTCACTATTTACGAATAAGATATTTGTTTATACCAATATTTGGTTTTTAGTTATTTTTAGCATAATATACTCGCATGCATAGTTTTGATAACAAGTAATAAAATCTATGGAGGAGGTTCAGCAGTAGACGTCTTCTGGCTGATAATTGTAGCAAAATAGCTATTCTAAATAGTCAACCACATATTATGTAAAATATCTTGACTTAGGGCCCGGCCACATCACCACGGCGCGGCGGCGCGGCACCGTCATCGCCCTGGCGCCGCGCCGCGCGCCGTGACAACACCGCAGTAGTAGTAAAGTTCCGGTGCAATCGTGAATGCCGCCGTTTTATTTGATATTACACTCTCGAACCGTTCCTCTATTATGAATATCAATAAATCAGTATCAATATTGTTTGCACAAAGCAACATACGAACTGAACTGTTTGATAATGAAACATCAAATAAAACGGGGACATCCACAACACTGGCAACAATGAAACGATGGCAGCGCACCACTCAGTTCACAGATAACTTGGTCGGTCTGTATACTGTTATTTCTTTTTAGGTTTCCGTATCCCGTGCGGAAGCCTATTACTAAGCCTCCGCCGCGCCGTCCATCCGTCCGTCTGTCCGAGGGCTGTATCTATTAAACCGTAATAGGTAGCCCGTTGAAATTTTCACAGAATATGTGTTACCTACTATGGTGGATATAACAACAAATAATAAAAAAAAAAGAAAATGTTAAAAATTAAGGGGGCCTCCCATACAACAAACGTGTGAAAAATCTATTATTCAGGCTACTGAATAATAGATGGCGCCACAGGCTTTTATACATTGCATTGTTGAAAGACAAAAGATAGCCGCTCAATTGCCAACGACCTCATTGAGGTGCTGTCATTTTCCCACCGCCAATTGCCATCGACCTCATTGAGGCTTCTCTCCGATCGTCCTACATATCTTCTAAATTAAAATTCGAAGACCATGCCACCTGAGCGGATAGGGGGATACGGGTGATATTTGTGGTGACTGGCCTGCTTCAATTTGACTCCAACATGTTATATGAATGGTTTACGCTTATGATTGGCAGTGGCAAACATTTTTGTAAATGTAGACTAAGTGAACGTAAAAAAAAAGTATCTAGCGAAGTTTCTTCTTGCCAGTTCTTCTTCGCTGTGATAATCGAACTGGCAAAATGTTAAATGTTAATTAAAAAAAAAAAATTTAAAAAAATGTGAAAATATGACGAATCCGAGCGCAGTGTACTGTCTATGGATGATGGATGATTGATGAATAAAGAATAGAGTGTGACGGTGAATGCTCTGAGGAGTTTTTCGAAACAATTCCGACTTCACCATTTCACCATAGGTCCACGCGTAACAGACAGGGAATGCATCCCTATACTGTAGAGCTGCCTAAAGTGCGGACTAAGCGCTCCAGTATATCTTTTATCTTCCGCACTGCGAAACTCTGGAATGCACTTCCTCCTGATGTGTTTCCTTCAGTGTATGACTTGGGATCATTCAAGAGACGCGTAAAAAGGCATCTGTCACGCCGGCACGGCATTCGCAGCCCCCGTTCTAAAACGAATGCTTTTGGGTGTCGTCGGCTCAACAATCCATGCTGACGGGGCGCCAAGTGTCTCGCGTATCAATAAAAAAAAAAAAGAAAAAAAGAGTATGGCCAATAACATGTTTCCATGATTATCAGAAACTTTTCTGATTTAGTTTGAAAATCACAATTGTTTCAAATCAATTCGTCCAACGCCAATGTATCTGTATTTGTGGGTTCATGATGGACCCCACTTTGAGAAACACTGCAGACCATCAAACATTGTTAGCTTTCGTGATATCGTTAAGTAGGCAGCTGTCAGGGTAATAAATAGATATTCAGCGTCGAAACAAATTGAATTAGGTACTCAGGACCAGCCAGTCTACTGGGTGACTTCACAGGGTGCGCCGGGCTAAACCTCGTCAATAGTAACTTGTCGCTCGCTGTGCTTATTACAAAAGTTTAATTACAAATTTTAAAAAACCCCGATCCCTAATAAGTCAAAAATGATTTCCGATTACTTATTTAAAGGAGTCGGAGGACCGCTGAGTAAACACTTTTGAGTTTAATATTTTATTTGCTTTTGACTTTTGAAATTATTTTTGACTTTTTAAGGGTCGGGGTTTTTTTTAATTTGTAATTAAACTATTATTTCAAGCTTTAAAAAAAAACCGCATGCAAATCGGTCCACTTTTTAAAATAATTAATTTTGTTATTACTAAATTACTTGATTAATGACTGGACAGCTATGTAAATTGGTGTTTATTGTTTATTGTATAATTTCATCCATAGGTAGGTAGGTTCGTACCGTGTGGGGCCGGTACTTTAAAAGAATAGCCCCACTGCATCTCTCCCCGTGAATGTCGTAAAAGGCGACTAATGGATATGACTCCCTTCTTATATTACTAGGTGGTAGGGTTTAACCCGCCCGGGTTGGTACCACCGCACTGAATGAAAGGTCGGTCGAAACGGCTATGTAAATAGTTTGTGTTTTCCGTCCAGTTCAGTGTAGCCGGCACGACCGAGGGGAGGCACTGACGTGGCACCAAGTTCACCCGGTGTTATGGGCTGACATCACGGATGTTGTAGGTGATGTAAGCCAACCGTGTCAGTTTCCATAAAAAAAAAAAAAAGGTAACCTACGCTTGGACATGTCGAAAATTCGAGTCCGTGGCGATTCCGCCAGTTCTAAATTCAATGCGCAGAAGAACCGACAAACTTCTCAAGACATAATGTTTTGTTAAAAAAAATTGTAAAATATAAACTCTCAGTGCAGCGCGGGTATTTACTTAGCGGTCCCCCGACTCCTTTAAGTAAGTAAACGGAAATTCTTTTTGACTTTTTAAGGGTTGGGTTTTTTTTTAATGGTGATGTATGCCAACCTACTCAGATATCGTAATAAAAACATCACGCCAAAGGCGCGTGGCTTGTACGTGGCATAGTCAACTAGAGGAAGTGTGTTCAGGTGTGGCTAATGACACCATCGGGGTGTGCCTGCTTAGTGCTCCATTATAAATCGCTCGCCCGAAGACCTACGTACCTACAGTCTGGCCATCGTTACTCGGCGCTCATATATAGCAACGAAAATAAAAAAAAAACTATTTAAAAAAATATAATATCCAAAATCGAACCCTAGAGTTGAAGGCGGTGCTAAAGAAGGCTACACTATCATCCACTCATGTTTTCTTTCATACATCATTTTTGCTTGCTTTAGCACCGCCTTCAGCTCTAGGGTTCGATTTTTTTTATTTCATACATTTTTGAAGGCGGTTTTTATATTTTTTTAAATAGTTTTTATTTCACAGTTTTTTTAGTAATTTTTTGCTATTAATGTACTCGGCCTCGCTTTCCAATCCGATCTTGACCAAATTGAAATGGGACCACATGGGAAGCATCAGCTTTCAAATAAAAAAAGAATCATCAAAATCGGACCCAGTCGAAAGTTCTGAGGTGATAAACATAAAAAAAAATACAGTCGAATTGAGAGCCTCGTCCTTTTTTTGAAGTCGGTTAAAAAAAACCGGCCAAGTGCGGGTCTAACTCGCGCACCGAGGGTTCCGTATCGCCATGTCATGGTCAGCACCAATCACGCCATCTATGTATTAGTTAAAATGCTTCACACTATTTTCGGTAGATGGCGCGCATACACTTTTTAGTTTCTTCTATGGGGACACTCGTAAATTTTTTACTTTTTCTTATTTTTTTATCTATTTATTATCACGTTCACATATTTACATTAATTTTAAATATACAGATTATAAAAATACACCACATATACTCAAAATTAATATAAAAATAATAAACGGAATACCGCCGGCGGCGGGAGGCAAGCCTCCAAGCACACCGGCGGGTGCAGGCCGTGGCTACGGAGCTCTCCGAGACGACGCGAGGCAAGCTACGAGCGATAGGTGGTGGTACTAGACACGTAGGCCACCACCACCCCCATCTCGGAGAGCTCCGTATCCGCCGGACTGCGGGGAGACGTCGTCGCACAGCTCTTTTAAACTTCTTCCTCTTCTAACTATTAGTTATTATGTTGTTATTTCGGCCATAATAACACATATTCTGTGAACATTTTCATCGGGCTACCTATTACGGTTCAAGAGATACATCGCCGTCAGCCTCGTTAGCTCAGTGGTGCAGACAGTCAACTGTCGCTATTGAATGGTAAGCAACGCTGGGTGCGGTCAGTACTTGGATGGGTGACCGCTCGACCGTTGGAGGCTGACCGAGGTTCGGATTCCTCGTAAAACTGTAGGTCCCTTCCCTCCTAATCTTACTCGGTGGTAGGGTTTAACCCGCCCGGGTTGATACCACCGCACTGAATGAAACGTCGGTCAAAGCGGCTATGTAAAATAGTTTGTGTTTTCCGACCAGTTCAGTGTAGCCGGCACGATCAAAGGGGGAAGCACTGACATGGCACCTAGTTCACCCGGTGTTATGGGCTGGCATCACGGACGTTGTGGGTGATGTAGGCAACCGTGTCAGTTTCCATAAAAAAAAAAAATACATCCCTCGGACAGACAGACAGACAGACGGCGTAGGTTTAGTAATAGGGTCCCGTACCGGATACGATTTTTAGGGTTCCCCTAAAAACCCGAGGCCGTTCACCCTCATCATTAGACGGAATAAACAAACTTGTTATTTCGGTTAATACATATACATATCACACACGCTGAATCCCGACAATCGGGGTAAGCAGAGTAATCGGTGTTGTGCCGCAAGAGCTCTGGTAAATTACAGCCACAACACCGACCGCCACGTTTCGCAAAGTATTCGAACAAGATTCAATCGATCAAGCAGCAAGTAAGGCACGAAGACCCACCTGCTGCATGACTCGGTGGAAGTACCGCGCCAAGGTGAGAGGTGGCGAGCCTGTCGCCCTTTAGCACGACATCTTGTCCTTATCCCTTAGTCG
The DNA here is from genome assembly GCA_946902875.1 of Nematopogon swammerdamellus. Classification (NCBI taxonomy): domain Eukaryota; kingdom Metazoa; phylum Arthropoda; class Insecta; order Lepidoptera; family Adelidae; genus Nematopogon; species Nematopogon swammerdamellus. The sequence continues at coordinate 2,385,302 of OX336362.1, forward strand.
CCTTTTACGACATGCACGGGGAGAGATGCAGTGGGGCTATTCTTTTTAAGTACCGGCACCACACGGTCCTTAACTACTTAATGTGAAAAATAGTTTTAATAGTTCTAAATAAAGCCGCGGTGCCTTATATGGCATTATTGCCTTCTTTGCCTGAATGTGCCTTATATCTCGCAACATACGACTCTCAAACATCCAAAGGTTGACTGGGAGAAATCCCTGTACGGGATAAGTCCGCCTTTGCCCCTCATGTTAATTACTTATTGTTTGTTTATGTAAAATTGTTTTTTGGAGCAATAAAGTATTTTCATCTATCTATCTATGTACAATTATGTATGTATATGTTTAGGTATTATCATCAATACATTACATACATATTAAACACGCTGAATCCCGACAATCGGGGTAAGCAGAGTAATCGGTGTTGTGCTGCAAGAACTCTGGTAAATTACAGCACAACACCGACCGCCACGTTTCGCAAAGTATTCGAACAAGATTATCGATCAAGCAGCAAGTAAGGCACGAAGACCCACCTTCTGCATGACTCGGTGGAAGTACCGTGCCAACGTGAGAGGTGGCGAACCTGTCGCCCTTTAGCACGGCATCTTCTCCTTATCCCTTAGTCGCCTCTTACGACATGCACGGGGAGAGATGCAGTTGGGCTATTCTTTTTAAGTACCGGCCCCACACGGTCCATCAATACTACTAAATAATAAATCTGTAAGGGATGGTCATGGAGTACTTTGTTTTACTTTGTTTTATGAGATACTGCGTTTGTAGACTCTATGTATGATACTAAAACAAAATTTATGATTTTTAGAAATGTTTCTGTGTATGTATGTTCCTCCATAGCTCTTAAACCGATCATCCGAATTCGATTAAACTTAGTACGCGCACAGGATAGGCTAAATAAAATCAGTTCCGGTTACGCTAAGATGTCGCTCTCATATACAAACCGAATTGTTCCGCCGTTTTAAATGCGAATTTAACGCGAGCGAAGCCGCGGGCAAAAGCTAGTCTTGTCATAAAACTTCGCTAAGCGCGCGGTGGTCGGTGTTTTGCTGTAATTTATCGGAGTACTTGCAGCACAACTCCGATTAATCTGCCTACCCCGATTGTCGAGATACAACGTGTGGTATGTATGTGTGTAAAGGACAACTCTTAAGAGAACCGGGAGGGAAGTCCACTTTTCTCATACACCAACCAGGGGAAGAAATCTCTTTCCAACCCTTCCAACAAATGATCTTGCATCAATGATCAAATTATCAATACATCAACATTGACTTATATCACAGAGCATCGAATGCGCGCGCCTGCGCGCGCCCCCTACTAGAGACGCCCTAAGCGATACTATTTGAAACCCAAAAACTACACGCAGTGCTGCTAGCGCTTCGTATGTGTGTGTGTGCTAGTATCGACACTACACACAAAGAGGAGCAAGTTAGGCACACGCACAAAACAAATGCACACGCACAACACACATCATATGTAAGTCATACATAGGCCACGCCTACAGGCTTCAACGCCGTTGTAGGGAAATCGCGCTCAGGGCGTCTCTAGGAGGCGCGGCGCGCGGCATTTCATGCTCTGTGGCAGTACACGATGCTCTTAAGTACTGAGTAATGGAATTCTGGCATCGGACATTGCGTCCTAAAATCTCCTCTAGTTTATTTTCGTCGGCAGCGTAGACTTAACTGCCAGCGATAACCAAAGGTTATGTTATGTCTCTCTCTCGGGCGAGCTGGGCTGAGCGCACAATGAGTTATTCTATCGGAGTCGTATATGCTCTCTGAGAGGATAAGATATCTCATACATAATAGTAAAATATATATATATAGAAAATAATTTATTGATCCAAGAAATATTTATCGATAATAATCACATAAGAAATTTACATGAGGTGCAAAGGCGGACTTATCCATTTACAGAGATTTCTTCCAATCAACCTTTGGAAGTTCGAGGTTCGATTAATATAGTGAAATGTAAGTAGGTAGGGGCAAAAAGTTAAATTAAAAATTTTAAAAACCCCGACACTTAAAATGTCAAAAATTATTTCCGTTTACTTACTTAAAGGCGTCGGGGGACCGCTATAACTGCTAAGGAATAAGGGTCAGGAGACCCTTAAAAAGTCAAAAATGATTTCCGTTTACTTACTTAAAGGAGTCGGGGGACCGCTAAGTAAATTCACGCGCAGCTCTGAGTTTTTACAATTTTATTTACTTATCGGTCCTACGGACATTATTTTTGACTTTTTAAGGGTCGGTGTTTTTTTCAATTTTTAATTTAACTTTTACATCGAGCTTTTTAAAAAAAACCGCATGAAGAGCGGTCCAGTTTTAAAGATAATAATTTTTTTTATTACTTAACTACTTGATTATAAACAGACTCATAGCTAAGAACCACCCCGATTAAACCAGCTTTCTAATAAAAAAAAAACGAATCCAAATCGGTCCGTCCGTTTGGGAGCTACGATGTCACCGACAGACACACACATACACACATACACTGCCGGCTGGAAGGCTATTTAGCGTGATGGTATATACATAGCCTATAGTAAACCTCATACTCTTTCGATTGGTGCAAACCGCATCAAAATCTGTTCAGTGGTTCCGGAGTTTACCTTAAACATACATACGTAATTTTTTTTTTTATGGAAACTGACACGCAACTGACACGGTTGGCTACATCACCTATAACATCCGTGATGTCAGCCCATAACACCGGGTGAACTTGGTGCCACGTCAGTGCTTCCCTTCGGTCGTGCCGGCTACACTGAACTGGACGGAAAACACAAACTATTTACATGGCCGTTTCGACCGACCTTTCATTCAGTGCGGTGGTACCAACCCGGGCGGGTTAAACCCTACCACCTAGTAATATAAGAAAGGAGTCATATCCCTTAGTCGCCTTTTACGACATACACGGGGAGAGATGCAGTGGGGCTATTCTTTTAAAGTACCGGCTCCATACGGTACATACAGACAGAGGCTCCCTTTTATAAGAAGTAGAGAGTAGACATACAGATAATATACAAATAAATATTTGAATCGACCGTGCCTATAATCCCAGGCATGCCTGGTAGAGAAAAAAAAATCCTTTAGGCTTTAAGTCCACCTTTTGTAACTTTTTATTGTGCAATAAATTATATTTTCATTTCATTTCATCAGTAGTAAGTATCCATCAATACTAATATTAATAAATCTGTAAGGTATGGTCATGTAGTAAGTTACTTTGTTTTATGAGATACAAGCTGTGCCCGCGGCTCCGCCCGCTCTCATATTTCACTTCACTGCTAACCTCATAAGCCATTTAGCGTGATAGTAAGTAGCCTATAGTTGATGGGAAGAATCAAGCTATCCGTAGATTTTTTTTTTAAATCGGCTCAGGGGTTCTCGAGTTATAAGCGGACAGACAGACACTCAGACAGACAGAAAGCAGACGTTGGATTTTATTATAGGTATAAGGATTGCGTTTGTAGACTCTATGATACTAAAACTAAATTGACGATTTTTAGAAATCCTTTCTGTGTGTATGTATGCTCCTCCGTAACTCTTAAACCGATCATCCGAACTCGATGAAGCTTGGTACAAGCACATTCAACTATACGAGACACAGGATAGGCTACATAAATAAATAAAATTCAGTTCCGGTTATGCTAAAATATGGCTCTCATACCAAAGCGAATGTTCCTCGCGCCGAAATAAACGTACGGTAGCGGGCTTACTTACTTTCTTCTTTTTAAATACGAATGTCACGCTAGCGAAGCCGCGGGCATAAGCTAGTTTCAAAATAATTCAGTAAAAGCAAAAATGCAATATGGCGTAAGGTTTAGCAAAATATGCAGCGAGCAGCAAAAATGCATAACTTCACTTCCTTCTGCTAACGAGATCTCCATTCACTGAGAATCTAAAGAAATGCGCTCTGTACTCATCTAAGCTGAGCTAAATTCTACCTTATTGCTTACGAAATAAGCTTTAAAATGCATTTACTTACAAAATCATGATTTTAATTTCAACGTTTAAAACATGCTCGGTGTTTAAAACGGACTAAAACGATTCGTTTAATTAATAAGACTGGATAGAAAGATAAAAATAACTAGAAACTCATTGCCTAGATCAGCGGTTCTTAATTAAATTTTAATCGGTACCCCTTAGCTTTTCTGACACCCAAGTACCCCCTGGGGAAAATGTTACATTTTCGTATGAATGTTATTAATTATTTACACATTTTTTCTTTTTTTATATTAATTTTACAAATAAAACCTAAATCTAAAATTAATACAAAATAACAAAATGGAATTTCCACCACCGGCGGCGGGGCGAACCCAGGCTACCGATGGTCGGACCCGAGAGACCCGATTAATTTATTATTATACATATGTAATAATGTTGTTTATTTATCGTATCAGTCATTTTTAGGGTTCCGTATCCGGTACGGTACCCTATTACTAAGCCTACGCCGTCTGTCTGTCTGTCTGTCCGTCTGTCCGAGGGCTGTATCACTTGAACCGTAATAGGTAGCCCTTTAAAATTTTCAGTTTGTCTATAATAATTAGGTTATTCGACCGAAAGTTCACGTCCCTTCTTAGTAATGCAGACAGTTGCGCATATTTGCCACACTATCATAACTTCCTGGTGGCACTATACCGTCTGTAGATACGCGAGACGAACGTTGCGTTGCCAAATTCTCGACAGGTGACAGAGAATTGGGGTCACTGACATCAGAAAGTAGTATAAAGTATATTTTAATTATATAGTATATAAGGTCCTTCGTTAGTCATGTCAAAAATTTCGGGAGGGTTACATACACACTCAAATAAACACGTTACGCAAAAAAAATTTATATGTTTTTAGTTATTACTTTTCGAGAAATTTAACAAAACATGTTTGCTACCTAAACATTAACCTGTGTGTAACAGTAGGTAACTTGCATTGTACGGGTTCAATAACCGTACTATGTTCAAACGCAGAACAGCTGTTTGTTGTAAGTAAGTCACAAGGTCACTATGATTGGTTTTTACAGCTACTTATTTAATTTTATTTGTTTGTTCGGAGAAAAAATGGTCCTCTAAACATATGTTTTTTTTTACGTAAAGTGTTTATTTGAGTGTGTATGTAACCCTCCCGAAATTTTTGACATGACTAACGAAACACCTTATATATACAAGTGCAGTCTCCAGATACGGAACCCTAAAAATGAGCTGAGCTACCCAGCAAGCAATCTTATTTAAAAAAAATTTGGCTCGCCTACTGAAAAGCTTCGCCACCTTTTTGACGTGAATTTGATGAAACGTCTTTATTCTGCTGCCGGAGGTTTTTTTACAAAAAGTTGCGAGAAAGGGCGGGATAGGGCGATAGAGAATCGGTGAAAGAACGAAAGGGAGAGTAGAACTCGATTATGTAATCATAAGTCTAAATTTAGTACACGGTGTTTTGAATTAAAAAAAATAAAACAGAAACAATTTATGCTTCTCATTGAGAATTTAACTTGAAAGTACAATTTTCGTACTTTTCGTAATTTTCGAGATTTATTTAACACCTTTCCAAAGTAGTAAAATATAATTTTTTTCTATATGTTTGTTAATTAAAGATCAATAACATGCGGATGTGTGTTGCCTGGACGTTACTGAGGAACTCCTGGACAAGCTTGAGCGTCTGCAAAACATGTGTATACGCTTCATTTTCGGTTTACGTAAGTACGACCATGTTTCACAATACCGCAGACGTCTCAAGTGGCTCCCAATCCGTCTCCGCAGAAATTCCCACATTCTTGGCCTTCTTTATTCTTGTATCAACAACCCTTCTGCTCCCGAGTACCTATCTTCGCTTTTTCAGTACTTATCTTCCCACGGTGTAACGCTTCGGTCAAGTGATGATAATATCTTAGCCATTTCTACTCATAAAACTGGATATTACACAAACTCCTTTTCTGTGCACGCAGCTCGGCTGTGGAATCTACTACCTCACTGTATACGGCACTGCAAGTCGCTTCCGTTATTCAAAAAACACTTAAAGTTGTACTATCTCCGTCAGTGTGAAGTCAAAAGCTAAAAAATCATTTAATTCTGAATGGACAAGTATGTATGTATACATATTTAGGTATTATGTATTATATACATTGTAATTCATATGTATTTAATTTAATCTATAAATAGTAATTTATACGTTTAATTAACTAGTATGTACTTATATGTAGTGTATATTATAGTATATTATAGTTATTTTCCTTATATTATATTTTACATTCCCACACTCAAGTATTTTGCTACTACCTACTTATATCTCGCAACATACGACTCTCAAACATCCAAAGGTTGACTGGGAGAAATCCCTGTAAGGGATAAGTCCGCCTTTGCCCCTCGTGTAAATTTCTTATTGTGTGTTTATGTTAAATGTTTTTTGGAGCAATAAAGTATAAAAAAAAAAACACATATAGGCTTTGCTTTGCATAACAACTTGCTTTTTTGACTTTACTGAAAGGACTCACTTCTGTCTGTCAGCCTCGGTAGCTCAGTGGTGCGGCGCGGTCAGTACTTGGATGGGTGACCGCTGCTCGACCGTTGGAGGCTGACCGTGGTTCGAATTCCACGTTAAACTGTAGCTCCCTTCCTTTCTTACCTTACTAGGTGGTAGGTAGGGTATATCCCAGCCGGGTTGGTACCACCGCACTAAACGAAACGTCGGTCGAAACGGCTATGTAAATAGTTCGTGTTTCCGTCCAGTTCAGTGTAGCCGACATCAAATGAAGGGAAGCACTGATACGGCGCCTAGTTCACCAAGGTGTTATGGGCTGACATCACGGATGTTGTAGGGTGATGTAGCTAGGGCTGCCACCTTTAAAAAATGGTAGACCCGGAGTATTCAGAAAATTCAAAATGTTTATAAAATAAAATGTAAATTTTCAGAGGTAGTGACGAGTATCATTCAATACGAAATAGTATTACAAATTGTAATTTAAAAACAGATAATTGTGATTTTTTTATCAACTTTTCTTTCTCAGGTTTTTTCAAATACTTTAAAAATTCTCGACAGGTCATATTATAATATTAATCTTTACAATTAATTAACCCCGACTTCACCATGTCGACTGATAAGCAGTTTCTCTCGTCTGTCCATAAATTTTTCATTAAGGAAAAATCGCATTCCACAAAAGCATTAATAATCGGTATTGAAAAAAAAATCCAATTATTTTCGGTAATTCAGTGAAATTTGTTACTTTTAATAATCATTGAACCCATACTCGCGCGTGCACACGCACGGTGCATCCAATTTGTCCGATGTCCACCCACTCCGCTCCGATCATCCAGTGATTCAGTCAGTCGAACCGAATTCACCGCTCGGCTCGATGCACCGCCCGCCCGGTCAGACCCGGAGATATACGATGTTAACCCGTAGCCCGGATATACACCATTCAAACCCGTAGACTCCGGGTCAAACCCGGAGGGGTGGCAGGCCTAGATGTAGCCAACCGTGTCAGTTACAAATACACATAAATGCAAAAATACACATCCCCCAAGTACACTCTCGGGTCCTTCAAGAGGGGTGTGAATGAGCACCTGTCAGGCCGGCATGGCATTCTCAACACACGCGCGCGATCGAAAATGTCAATGGGCGTCGTTAGACACCTTATGGGTGAATAGTCGTGAAATGTCGCGATTTCAATAAAAAAAATTCTACATCAAATATTTACTTACACAAATATTTGACCACCACCAACGCAATGACGCTGCAATAGTGAACAAACAAATTCGCACACATCGCGGCTCTTACAATACAACGAGAAGGCCGATTCTGCAACGAAGCTTGCTTCCTCTTCGGGCTGGCTGTGCCGCTATTGCCCAATACCGACAACGGCGAAGCGACGAGCGACGGTTGCTGTGAAGAAACCTACCGCCTCGGGCACGGTAGGCAGATTAGCACGCGCTAATTTAAAACTTTGTTTAAACTTTACCGTTTTACTTAAGGCGACTTACAAATAAGACTTAGGCCCACTTGCACCAACACAAATTTAATATATAAACCAGTTTAACTCGCTAAACCAGTTTAAGCTAGCACCCGTTGACTGTGGGAACCGCGTTTAAATCCATAACTCGCTACTTAACTTTAAACTCGTGTTGGTGCAAGTGGGGCTTAAAAGGTAAACTTTAAACTAAATCGTTGAGCTATTGGTAAAGATAAAATATATGTAAAAATATATTACTTAGGCCCGTCTCTCCTGCTCTTCAAATGGCATCAACCTCCCCATCGACATCTCACCCCTCGTCGAAGTTAATATTGATCTAGTTATATGTAAAAATTTGTTGTCTGTAAAGTCGGTTTACGGACGATAGTTTTACGTGATAACGTGTCATAAAGAAACACAGCTATAAGAATTACCGTATTTTTTCGTACGGCACCCCTATCGCTGCCGTACGCCGTACATTTGTCGATTTCTAGCCTCGATTACCGTACGATACGGCAATTACCGTACGTTTGGCAACACTGCCGCTTGGGCCGATTGTGCCTCTCTATCGCTTGTTACGCGCTCTCGCTTGCACACACAGGCTCAGATGGAACGTGACACTTTTTCGTGCGTGCAGCCGGTGTTCATCAATTTATAAGACGTTATCACGTCAAAAACAATTTAAATGATAGTTTTTATAAATATTTTCTCTTTTTTTTTTCACTGGAATTAAATTTAGATTAGCATAATATATGTAACTCGATAATAAACACATAGAGAAGAATTCTAGTAATTTTATTGTAACTTTTTTATTTCATTCAATTGTAACGTCGTCGCTTGCTTTCAGGGTTTCGTGGCCAGCATAACAAGACCCGCGGTCCACATTCATATTATTATGCCGCTCAGAATGATGGGTGGCGCCGCCAGGCGGGTGACGGACGACGCGACTGTGACTTAGGAGGTATGGACAAGAAGACAAGCCACAACGGTTTGACAAAGGCTCTAGTTCGGTACTAGGCAAAAGCACGTCGAATTTCCCTAACCATATACCCATAGTTCAAGTGATTTAACTAAAATGTATATGCCTATAGTAGGGTAAAAATTCAAGGTATAATGTGAATACATTATTTTTAATTTAATCTTGTAAATTCCCTTAAAAATATGTGGCTGCAAAGTGGTAATATCGTTCAATAATGCCTTCATAATTTTTTTACAAATGCATCTAATACGAAAAATGCTTGTTGAGCTTAGAGTCAATAAGACTAAGAATCATCTAAATAAATTCAAACGCTTACAGAATAAATGGTCACTGAACTATCTTTGAACATTCTAAATTTTGGGCCGTTGCCGTGCGCGAGCGTTTTTTGTATGGACGTATTTGTAACGAAATAGCAAATGCATTTTCGAACGTTTTTACCACTTTTCACCCACGTATTTTTCAGAGAATTTACACGGTTATATTACAATAATCTATCACACATTATATCTTGAATCTTTACCTAACTATAAGCATATAAATTATAGTTATATCTATTGAAATATGGCTATAGTTAGGATAATATGATGTGATGTTTTGCCTAGTACCCCCACTTAATTAATAAATCTTTGTAGTCATAACTCTCGGTAAAATTGTTAATCTTGCTCTCAAGTAGTGTTTTCGATAGACTGTGTAAGCGATAACATAGTCTCTCAAGTGCCAGAGCCATTTATGTCAACTAGGCTAGTCACTATAATACTTGTACTTAATAATATGAGTAAAAAAAATGCCTTGCGAACAGTGGCGGCTGGCCCTTAAGTGCACTCGTGCGCCGCACTACCACAAAACAGCGCCTTCACCCGAAAGAAATAAACAAATTAAAATATTAAACATTTCCATGAATATCACCGATCGAAGTAAAAATATCAAACTGAATTCGTTCCTATTTCCTAGACAACATGGCACGATTTTGCTATACGTAATACGTACTACATAACTACGTATCGCCGCCGAGCTCATCGCCGCCGAGCTCGCCGCCGCCGAGTGCATTAGAAAACACCGCGAACGTCTCTTGTATTGATACTATGAGAAAATGTCTAACGCCGCTGCCCCGCCGCGTGAAACAAAACACTCTTCATACGATTATGTGTAGAACAAGGTTGCGTTCTGCGTGTGACACACGACGGAAAAAGAAGGACAGTATATTGTGGAAAGACGCGCGTGCGACACGTCGCGACCGAGCCAGCCGACGATGAGCCGAAGTAAGCCGAGATCGTGAACCCGACCGCGGGCACGTGCGGGCGGGAGCGCGCGGGCGCGGCGGGGGCGATCCAAACTCTGGGTCGAAGATACACACAAGCGCTAAGTACCTACATGTATGTACGCTGTTGCACGACTCGACAGGCGAGTCCATTTTTGGAATATGGGTTGTTTCTTATATATAACAGATCGAGTTTGCAATTGAATATTTGAATTATTCGAATATCGATTTGATACATATTCGAATGGTAATTTATAAAATATTCGAATGTTACGACAAACATTAATGCGTTACGAAAATATTACGCTATTTTAGTTAAAGTCAAAAAATGGAATCACCCAAAGAGCTAGGCAGGCGTTGTTTGGCGCGCCGCGCCTTCTCAGTTCGGGGCGAGACCCGTCGTCGCGTGACGCGTCGGTCGACCGACAATCGCCGCGCCGGGATGTTTTGCAAATCCGTTTTTTAGCAGTTGGAACGACTTTTCGTCAGTTAACATGTACATTGTGAAGTTTTCTTCATTGCCCGGCGCGGCAAGGACACGATACCGATGCGACACAAACATTAATATCAGTACCGCACGCTGTCTGGCCGGGCGGGCGCGGGCGCGGGCGCGTGCGCCGCGCCGGGCACGCCTCGCGCGCGGGTGCGCGCGAGGCGCGGCTCGCTCGTGGCCACTGCGCGCGCAGTGAAGTGTCGCTTTGGTTCTTCGAGCAATTAGGACGCTGGGTGGGTACATAATTTTTGCAAATAAGTCAAGACCGCGGTATCCATTAGATTCACGTTTGGGTATAGTACTAAGTAGCTAGCGCACACCCAGTCCCATAGGTCACCAGCCGCCACTGCTTGCGAAGTTTCTTGCCGGTTCTTTTCGTGGGTGTAATCGAATCGGATAGACCAAATTGTGGCAAGTTATATTGCAGTCTAACTGCTATATGAATGATCAATAAACAATACAACGATCTGCTAAAAAAGTTATACTGTTAATAATTTTGCATGAGTTATATAAAAAGTCCATATTAAGTAGGACACAATTTTATATTAGACAGATAAATAAATATAACGCTGGACTTACCTCAACAGACCAGATCTTTCCTCGACAGAACTCGCAAACTCTAGTACGCTCTTCCTGCCCATAAATATCCCTTGAAATACAGACTCGGGTCCTTCAACAGGGGTGCGAATAGGCACCTGTCAGGCCGGCATGACACTGGCGACCCCCGCATAGGACCGAATGTATTATGGGCATCGTTAGACACCTTATGGGTGGCTCGGCGCGACATGTCGAGCTTTCAATAAAAAAAAATCAAAAAATCAAAAACCCTGTCCAGTGTCCTCCTAAGTCGACGGCCAGCGCTACTAAGTGACGTTCGAACCCCCTCGAATTTGTCGCATCGATCTAGCGCAGTCTGTATATTCTACAACACTAACAAATCTATTGCTCTGAAATTAGCCTATAAACTCTCGCAATCCGGAACAAGAATAAAACACATTTATTTTATTTTATGGAAACTGACACGGTTGGCTACATCGCCTACAACATCCGTGATGTCAGCCCATAACACCGGGTGAACTAGGTGCCGTGTCAGCGCTTCCCTTCATTTCATGTCGGCTACACTGAACTGGACGGAAAACACGAACTACATATTTACATAAGCCGTTTCGACCGACGACGTTTCATTCAGTGCGGTGGTACCAATCCGGTCGGGATGAACCCTACCACCTAGTAAGGTAAGAAGGGAAGGGACGAGGATGTATTTGCGACGATTTCAGCGCGAACTTCACGCTAGATAACTGATATTATCGCTAGTATAACGAAAGCACCGGTAGCTCTATTTCCGGCAGAATCAACAAATCCACCCCGCGCACACTTCCGGCGGTACAATAACAAGCCTTTTTAGCTATTCAGGGGTTGGACGGGGGTGGTGTCGATATCGACCAATCGGGCCATTGGTTGCGTTTGAGTGGAGAACTATTTTAGGGTTCCGTAGCAAAAAATAGTACGAAGGTTCGAGTCGGTAGTCCGCGCATATAGGTGAGAGACTTTATTTTATTTGTGTTAATTTACCGCGTGGGGCCGGTACTTTAAAAGAATATCCCCACTGCATCTCTCCCCATGCAGGTCGTAAAAGGCGACTAAGGGACAAGGAAAAGATGCCGCGCTAAAGGGCGACAGGCTCGCCACCTCTCACCTTGGCACGGTACTTCCACCGAGTCACGCAGCAGGTGGATCCTCGATCGATTGAATGTTGTTCGAATAGGTACTATGCGAAACGCGGTGGTCGGTGTTGTGCTGACCACCGCGTTGAGAGTTCTTGCAGCACAACACCGATTACACTGCTTACCCCGTTTGTCGGGATTCAGCGTGTGTGGTATGTATGTGTGTATTAATTTTAAAGAAACACGCAGTTATAAATATCTTAAATTAATAAATATACATATAGTAAACTCATAAACCAGTTAAGTTTTCACAATTAGGCTAAATTTGAAAATATTTTACTAATTGTTTTTTATTTGACTTGATATAATATGAAATATCAAAATTGACGATGGCACTATACACCAGATATAGGTATTTAAATAGGCAGTGTGGTCAGATTCTTGAGTATTCATGTTTATGCTGTAAATATTAATGCTCTTGTGAGCGGTAGTATGGGTTAATTATTTGTAAGTTACTATAACATAATACTTATAAGGTACTAACAAAACATTGTGACTTGCGAAGTTTGTTTGTCAGTTCTTCATCGCATTGAATTTAGAACTGGCGGAATTTTCGACATGTCCAAGCGCAGGTTACCTACCTATGGATGAAATTATACAATAAACAATAAACAATAGAAAAAGAATGAAATAATATGTATACTTATATAACAAATTAATACAAATTTTAACACCTAGGAAAAAAAATATTGTTTAAAGGGCGACATGTGGCGCCGAACCACCCATAAGGTATAACAACGCCCATGGAAATTCGGTCGTACGCGGGGGGTTGCGAATACCATGCCGGCCTGACAGGTGCCCATTCACGCCTCTATTGAAGGACCCGAGACTGTACTTGGGGGGAAATATGTGGGCATCCCTGCCCACACATTTCCCACATATTCCGCGACATCCCCCGAGTGTTCCAGAGTTTACCGGTTCATTAGAGGAAGGATCTGCAGAACCGTTTGGTACGCATCCGCGGTAAGTCCAGCGTATAGGGATGCAATCCCTGCCCAGTGCGCGTTGTGCGGAGGTGGAAAGGGGACGGCGGGATAGCATTAAACAGCTCTTCCGAGCACTGCGCATGGAATAAACGATAGAACACACTTAGGACGCCGACAATCGACATCCCTACGGAGTTGCAGTGGTTCTAGACCGCGGGACACGTCGGGGTCACCTACTAACTAGCAACTTTGGGTTTTAACGTAATGTTTTAACGTACCTTAAAGCTAGGACCTCCACGTTGGGCATCCTCCTTAGTAGACTGACGTCCCCGAGTTCTGCACCCCTGTAACAAAAGAAGAAAACTAATGGAATATTTATCTATGTATGTATAATCGAAGCTTGAGTTAATTGCGATTTCGTAACAGTGACTCTAGTTACAGTGATTCTAGTAACAGTGACACTACTAACAGTGACTGTAGTAACAGTGAGACTAGTAACAGTGACACTAGTAACAGTGACTCTAGTGACAGTGATTCTAGTAACAGTGACACGTTAGTAACAGTGACACTAGTAATAGTGACACTAGTGACAGTAACACTAATAAAATAAGGCTTAACACACATGGCACACCGCTGCATACATAAGTTTTTGCTTTATCAAGGCATGAAGTAAGTAGCATAGTATGTAAGTAGATACAGGTGTGGTTTGCCCACAGAGAAAATAGATACAGAGGAGATGTTGCTAGCTTTAATTTCTAATAAGACATGTTTCGCCAGTGCAGCAATTGGCTTAGTTATCTTGCTATGTAAGTTCTTATATTTTTGGAACCTGACTACTGGCTATAAGTAGAATCACATCAAGTTTGACGCTTGTATGTATCACCGTTTTTACGACAGAGCAACAAAAAAAAAAAAACAAACAAAAAAACTTCCTTCGCGTTCCTTCTATGGGGATCCCCCTTAATTTAGTTTTTTTTTATTTTTTATCGTTTGTTAGGTAGGACAATAACAAAAAATAATCAGTGAAAATTTCAACCGGCTACCTATTACTGTTCAAAGATACGAAAGGTGGGGCAGACGGGCAGACCGCGTACGCTTAGTAGGGTCCCGCACGGATGCGGAACCCTAAAAAGGCATGGACATCACGATTGGTTTTAGATTTGAAAAAAAAACCACACCGTTAAAGTAGTCAATTTGAGCTCTATAATCAGCCTTGTTACTTGCCCGCAGTGGCGACAGAGGCGGCGCAAGGCGTGGGCGACGTGGACGACCGCCCACGGCCTCGCGGCCGAAGGGGCCTCGCGCCTTGAAAGTTCATGCAGCTTTGAAAAATATTCAGCTAGATCTATTAAAAGAGACCCCGAGTAAACATGTTTAGACTTAATCAAAGGCAAACTAAAGCATACTATAAAACCTTTATCAATCAGACACAAGATGGACACAAGAAGAAAGCAGGACAGAGACAGTGAAGGCTGTATTATTGCAATTTGATTATGTTTACTTTTATCGACGAAAGGTATGCTGCCAAAAATGTTTTGATTTGATCGGTATACCGGAAATCCATTTCAACATTGAAAATCCATAAAATCCATCCTCTAGTGCCACCAGCACGAGTCAGTAAGCCTGGATACGAAATACGGCATCGTTTGTATGAGAACCGAGGTAGCCGCCAAAGGGGTGTGAAGTCTGAGGCGGGAGCGGCGCATGGAACGCCGTGATTGGCCGAGCGAGTAGGTAGCCAAGTGACGCCAGTCTTCCATACGTTTGAACGGGATTCATACAATAAGTCGCTCATTGTGTCGATTCGCGATGAAAAGATGAAACGGATTTAACAATATTTAACCCTTCTTTACATAAAGGGAATAATATAACTTTCTCTTAAATGAACAAAGGCAACGCCCCTTTCACAATTTTGCGAATTTGAAGATTTTCGCATAAACACGATAATAGTTCTAAGTTCTGAGATACCTCGGATACTTTATTATAAATCTACATAAAATTTCCAAAACAATGATATGTAAGACCTCGTACATTGGTATTATCTTATTGGAGTATTTGTTATTGGAATTTTCCAAAATTAAAAAAATAATGTTAGAAAGTCGAAAAGTTTTGTAACCAAAAAAATTATAATTATATTATTAACAACTATTTGCTAATTACTTAGCCAACGATATGACAAATTATATTGCAATATGACTTCGCGAAAAATTCGCGAAAATCTACCCTACCATGTCAATTATTTTTAATTCTCCTAAATATCCGCGATCTGATATTCCCGGTAGTGTTGTTAATTAATTCGAAAAAGCATTAATTTAATTCACTTGCGAATCTTACGCCATTAACATGCTAACGTTAAATGCTAAATGCGAATGCGAAAAATATCGCTCGACAGTTCATGATGGAATGAAAACACACGATGAATGTCTTAGGCCCACTTGCACCAACACAAATTTAATATATAAACCAGTTTAACTCGTTAAACTAGCACCCGTTGTATGTGTGAACCGCGTTTAAATCCATAACTCGCTACTAACTTTAAACTCGTGTTGGTGCAAGACGCGCTTATACACGGTGTTGCAACCCCAACCGTAAAACCCGAAAGGGGGTGATTCTTTACGTGAAATAACCACAACTTTTGTTGTACGACTTTTTAATTTGAAGAAAAAAAATTTTTTTTCTCCATACATTTTGAGAATGTGCATTTAAAATATTTACGGAAAAAAAAATTTTTTTTGTTAAAAAAAATGTTTTCGCCACATAAGTTGTTTAGTTTCACATATAGAATAACCCCCTTATGTCAGTTAGAAATATTACGGGGGCAACTGCAACACCGTGTATATGAAGTGCGAATTCACTCAAGCGTGTGAATAAACCAAAACAAAAGTTCATGTGATAGATGGATAGATCTCACCGAGGCCTGAAGTTTGAGTACCAACACGATGGGTCTAGCACCAGTGGTTCTCGAGTTATGACCAAAACAAAAGTTCATGTGACAGATGGATAGATCTCACCGAGACCTGAAGTTTGAGTACCAACACGATGGGTCTAGCACCAGTGGTTCTCGAGTTATGACCAAAACAAAAGTTAATGTGACAGATGGATAGATCTCATCGAGACGTTCAGATTGAGTACCAACACGATGGGTCTAAGTCCATTGGTTCTCGAGATATGACCAAAACAAATTATCACGTGATAGATGGGTAGATCTCATCGAGACGTTCAGTTTGAGTACCAACACGATGGGTCTAAGTTCAGTGGTTCTCGAGATATGACCAAAACAAATTATCACGTGACAGATGGGTAGATCTCACCGAGACGTTCAGTTTGAGTACCAACACGATGGGTCTAAGTCCAGTGGTTCTGTAGATATGACCAAAACTAATGATCACGTGACAGATGATAATTCCGACCCCTCACTCGCATGATCGCATCGCATTTCGCATTTAGATGCTAGCTAGCCAGCTAGCAGCGGAGCGCAGGCGCTATATAGCATTTAGCATTTAGCAGTACCACAGATAAATAGCACATACTTCATTGCTTTGTGCGTTCCAAAACAAACGAACCAACAAAGTTTTACGAACGCAACAGCAATGCTAACTAAAATTAAATGTGATTATTGCTTAGCATTTAGCATCAATTTTTATTCATCAGGGCGCTTAGCAGTGCTAAATGCTAACGGGGTATTCATTATGAATTAATTTTGTTAATGCTAAGCATAACAAGACTAATTCCCGGTAGACGCATGACCTAAAGTAATTAATTCCTTTAGAGTCGCTCAAAAGTAAAAACCGGTAGGTACTGGTTGAATGAAAAAAGCGCGATAAACGAATATTGAACGAGGAAACCTGCTGAGGTTGACTAGAAGAAATGTCCTTTGGCAATAAGGCAGAATGCATGAAATATCTGTATACATTTAACATACATATTTATCAATAAACAAAAAAAATTACAAGAGCTAACTGCATCCAACACGATAGTCGACCTATGGTGGGTAAGCAGAAAAGAGCTCTCCATACATATTTACGCCGATGTTTGTTACTGAAATTCAAGCGAAAAATGCTATCAAATTGAATGAAAGTACTTACTCGTGAAAGGTGACTCCATCTGTGTTCAAGTTTGAATTTTTCGACGACTTTTTGCACCAAAGCACTGCACAATGAGGCATTTTGTGACAGACGCGCACGTTCGCTCCGCCTGAGCGGCGGACGGAGACTAAGATCGGTCGCCGGCGCTAGACTGACGCGCTGGCGCGTGTGCGCCGACGCGCGGCTACCCCTGTCCTCCTATGTATAGCGCCTCCAGGCTTACTGACTCGTGGCCACCAGAGAGGGCCTCGCAAAATATATCTTGCCCACATCAAATTTAGGTCCATCGTGTTGTACTAGAAATGAGTGGTAGCTACAACATCTCCTCTCGCCTAGCTTCATCGTGGCGCTCGGCTTGCGGTTTGTTCTGCAGAGACGACATTGACCTGAGAAAGCGGCGGGGAGCGGGGGGGGGGGGGGGAGGGGGGGGGGGGGTTACTAACTTACTACTGCGCGTAGCATGACGACGACACGTAGCAGCTATACCCTGTCTGTACCATTGTAGTACCCGACACGGTTGGTTTTTTTTATGGGAAGCATTAAGTACATATGGCGCGCGCCAGACTAAAGCTAAGCGCAAACTGGCGCGATCAAGGCGATCACGGCGGTGCCGGTGGCGGCGGCGGCGGGGCGGTGGCGATCAATTAGGTTATATGCAATTGTGTGTGCAAGCGCACACTGGCGCGGTCGATCGCTGCACGCGTGCGGTCAGTGCTCGGTCCGATCGCGGCGGTGGCGATCAGATCGCGCCTGCAGCATCTGATCGCGTGATAATCATAGGAACTGACGAAAGGATGGAGGAAATAATTATAAACGAGGTCGACAAATCGCCCAATTCTATACAATACTGCTTACGCGGAATTTAAAAAAAAAGTACAATTTAAAAAAGTAAAACAAAAGTAAAATAAAAAGTAAAATTTAAGAGCACAAAAAAGTAAAATTTCTTCAATTTTGTAGTTCAAAGTACGAAAATTACGAAATTACGCAACCACCGCGGCACCACCGTCGTCGAATCTGAACGCTCTGATCTGCGCGACTTTTGAACGCCACCGCCACCGCTACATTGGCCGCCACCGCTATGACCGCCACCACCGCGCCAGTTTGCGCTTAGCTTAACGCAGAGGTGTAGTGCGGTGCGAGGTGTAGTAGTACGGCTGCGAATACCATGTCGGCCGGCTAGGTGCACCTTCACATTATGTTTGAAGGACCCCGGACTGTACATTAGAGGGAGGGAGGAACAAGGGGGAGGGAGGGAGGTGGGGAGGGAGAGAGAAAGAATATAATGCGTCAAATGCGTGCGTGGTTCGATCGGTCGACTGTCGGTCGTTATCATAAGCACACCTGTGCGCGATCAGAACCTTTGGAGGCTGACCGTGGTTCGGATTCCACGTAAAACTGTTAGCCCCTTCCCTTCTTACCTCACTAGGTGGTAGGGTTTAACCAGCCCGGTTTGGACCACCGCACTGAATGAAGGTCGTTCGATATAGTTATGTGAATAGTTCGTCTTTACCGTCCAGCCCCTGTTCCGGCGTTACTCACTCGCCGATGTGAGTATGAGAAACGATCTCACTCAACCGATCAGAAGGCGTTCGGTGAGGCATCCGGCCCGGCTGTTGGTTGAAATATGCGAGTAGTTAGCGAGTGAGTTAACGCCGGTAGATGCGCTGCTCAGTGTAGCCGGCTCGACCAAAGGGAAGCACTGACATGGCACCTAGCTCACCAAGGTTTTATGGTATGTCTGACATTGACATCACACAACACATACACCCTCGCATACACCACCTAGTAAGCTATGAAGGGAAGACACGTACAGTTTCGCGTGGAATCCGAACCACGGTCAGCCGCTCAACGATGGTCGAGCGACGTGTAGTGTACGCGATCAAACTGACCTACGATACGAATGAAGGCCGAGCATCGCGTGTTAGAAGGCATTTTTTCTTGGAATTCTTCCGCCGACATTTTCTACGTGCAGTGCATGCATGAGTTATTCACTCATGCCAGTAGAATAATGTGTCGTCTCATACATAATCAGAAATGGGTCAACTCACAAGTTTGTCATCTCCACAAATATTGTTTATTGTATAATTTCATCGATAGGTACCTACTAAGGTAACCTACGCTTGGACATGTCGAAAATTCCGCCAGTTCTAAATTCAAATGCGAAGAAGAACTGGCAAACAAACTTCGCAAGTTACAATGTTTTTGTAATAATGAAATCTTTATAAGGGAGCGTAGTAGGTACCCATTTCACGTGACCGATTTTAGACCACCTAGGTGCACGAGTCCGACTCGCACTTGGCCGGTTTTTTAAGTCTCTTTTTAAACGATATTTTGAAATACCACGTGACAGGGTGAATAACCCCTAATAATAATAAATATCATGCATTTATTACATAAGTATCAGTTCTCCATCTATCACACACGCCATATCCCGACAATCTGGGTAAGCAGAGTATTCGGTGCTGTGCTGCAAGTAGGTACCTACTATTGTAAATTCAACACCGACCGCCACGTTTAGCAAAGTGTTCGGACAAGATAACTACATCAAGTTAACTACAGCAAGTAAGGCATGAAGACCCACCTGCTGCGTAACTCGGAGGAGATGAGAGGTGGCTACCTGTCGCCCTTTACCACGGCATCGTGCCCTTGTCCCTTAGTCGCGTTTTACGACATGCACGGGGAGAGATGCAGTGGGACTATTCTTTTAAGTCCTTTAACCTGGCTGTCTTCAAACGTCGTATTAACAGGCTAGACAGCCTAGCAACAGTCCGCAAATGCTGCTGGCATGGCAACTAACTGAGCGTGGTTTCGCGAGGAGAGGTGTTTTTGGCTCTGTCGAATGTACAATTGGTCTCTCGGCACAGCCACCCATGTTGGTTTACATAAAAAAAGTACCGGCCCCAGGGGGTATTTATTTATTTATAAAAACGCGTCTCTTTGCGGTCCGCCTCCTGAAAGCCTTTATCAATCCTGCTAATCCTTCAATCCTGCAATCCTGCAATCCTACTCCTTGCATGTAGTAGGTGGCGCATGTTAGTTTCGACTTCGGCAAGTGAATAAGTGATGTGTTGGTGGTTTAAAAAAAAATAACCAGGGTTAATATATAGAAACTGTTGGGCACGTAGCTCAGGTGTGGACTGTATATTTTTCACCCGTTCACTTGAGCTGCCAGTCTTCACGGAGCGTTTGCAAGGGCCGGAGACAGGAAACCTTCTTTCTCGCTTTCGCACGATTCGGCGACCGTCTCGCTTCTGCACGACCGACGCAGACGGGCGTGCGGCTCGGCAGCGTCACTCGCGGGGGTCGTTCGCGGGTGGTGCGATCGGTCGACCGGGTGTGCTTAACCTCTTCTCGGACGGTACGGCGACCGTCTCGCTCACTCGGCGACGCGGCGACGGTCTCTCTCTCTCGCGGCCGGCGCAGACGGGCGTGCGGCGCGGAGAGATCACTCGCGGCGGTCGGTCACGGGTGGTGCGATCGGTCGACCCGGTGTGCTTCGCGTCGTCCTCGACCTATACGCCTCGGGGCGCAGGGAGGTAGTCCTCGACCGTTACGCCGCGGGGCGCAGGGAGGGAAAGCGTAGCGTAGCGTAGCGTAGCGTAGCGTAGCGTAGCGTAGCGTAACGTAGCGTAGCGTAACAAAGAAACAACGTTTGCGGTTTTCAGTGTAGCCACGCACTGGTCGCACCCGGGACGTACGGGGGTGGAGCACTCGCCGGAGAAGCCGTCCGATCGGCCGAGGGAGTCGTTACGTTCTGAAGCAAGTCTCTTCCGACTATTCGTTCCTCGGTCGACCGGTGCGTCGAGCTCTGCTCTAGACGACTTCTCTTGTTGGATGCTGGGCGAGTACTGATTGAACCGGCCGAAACGCGCTATATTTGTATACACGCGGGAGCGGCGCGCGCCGCGGATGCTGCGATCTGAGTTTGCCGATCTCGCAGCGTCCGCGTGGACCAATCACAGCGCGCCGCGCCCGCCGCCGCGCCTCGGCTCGGTTCATTCCTCCAACTACTTTGGCGAGTGCACATCTCCGTTCGTCCCAAATGAAAACCAGTACGCGGCAACATATTTATTCTCAGTAAAACTTATATCTAATTCTATCTATCTTATAACTATGCCTACCTATCTTATGCTACATTTACCTATCTTAGTCTAGCTTTACCTATCTTAACTAACTTAATCTACAGTTTTGTATATATGTTTATTTACTTATGTTTAACTTATATTTAACTTATTTATCTTATTTATCTTATATTTACATCTTAAAATTACCTAACTAAGCTATGCCGGCCGCTTCCTACTTTTTCCTGCTACGGGGGTGACGACGTGCGCGTCGTGTCCCAGGCCGGGGTCCGTCGTCGCCGCTCCGGCTGGCCGTCGTCCTGAACAGAAACCCTAACCTAATGTTGAGGCGGTGCATGTCGTTTTTGTTACGTTTGTATTTCCGAAAATAAAGCTTTTAGGTGGTTATAAAAAAAAACTAAATACTCTAAAAAAATTTAAACAACCTAACATTGCTTAAAAAGAAAAACAAAAACAAATTTGTGGGATTCGAACCCATGGTCAAAAAATACAAACCCTACACGCTTACCACTGAGCTAACAAATTACATAAACGACCAAACGAATATCGGCTTCAGTTGGTTCGCTCCGGGAGAAGGAGTATAGGATTGCAGGATTAGCAGGATTGAAAAAGGCTTTCGGGTGTCGTATCGGTCTCTTTGTGTCCGCGAGTTCCGCGACTCGCGCGCGGCCCGCCCGAGGGTTGCCAGATGGTTTAGTTGAAAAAACCGGACATTTTTCATCAAAGGGCATTTAATTTTTCAGGTTCAAAATTAAAGTTGTTTTTATGTAAAAATGTTTCATGACCTTTACTTTTGAAAATGGGTGGGAGATAGAGTAATAAATAAAACGGTTGAATTGATCGAACTTACTGCACAATCGAAGAACACAGCAAGATTAGTATTAAAATGTTCTGAAAAAGTAAATATTTGCGTTACATGAAGAAAAAACCCGACGTTTTTGTGTCCGGTTTTTCATTATTTTGGAGACCGGACACAAGCCTCAAAAACCGGACTGTCCGGTCCAAAACCGGCCATCTGGCAACCCTACGCGCGGCAGATGAGATGAGTGAGACTCGCGCGTATTGCGTCACGCTCGCGCGTTGTCGTCGTGACGTCGTCGCGTCGGTTCGGTTTCACTTTCGCTCAGCGCGAGCGATGACCGCGCGTTAGTAGTCCGCGCGGGAATATGCATAGGGCATAGATTTTGTAAGGTACAGATTCACAACGTAGAACAAAAAAATGGTTGTCTGTAAAGTCGGTTTACAGACGATAGTTTTACGTGATAACGTCATAAAGTGGCAAAGTACCAGGGCAGAAAAACCTTCAGCAAAACTTTTGTGATGTGGACTTTTTCAGCAATTTGCAGTTTGACACATATGGCGAATCATTCTGTACCACTTCAAACGATTTCAATTATTCGATTTCGATTATTCTTTTTTATTTAATATTACTAAAAAGAATGAAATAAAAACAGTTTTAAAAAATACGAAACCGACTTCCAAACAAAAAAAAAACCTAGAACTAAAAAGTGTTACCTAATATTTGGTTCTCTGTCGTTGTATTGAATCAAAATACATGAATCGATATTGTGATACATATTCGGACCCTTGTTTCATGAAATTTCTAATTTTGAAATTTTTTCCGACCGGCCAGATGCGCTTAATATATTATGGTACGAGTAACCTCCTTTCAATTTGTGCTGCCCTGGTACTTTAGAACCTGTTTCATGAATATTCTAAATTTGAAACCTTTTCCGACCGGCCAGATGCGCTTATATTATGGTACGAGTAACCTCCTTTCAATTTGTGCTGCCCTGGTACTTTAGAACCAGAGAGATAAATGTGTACACAAGCCGACGCTTGGGCCGATTGTGCCTCTCTCTCGCTTGTTACGCGCTCTCGCTTGCACACACAGGCTCAGATGGAACGTGACACTTTTTCGTGCGTGCAGCCGGTGTTCATCAATTTATAAGACGTGACGTTATCACGTCAAAAAATGGAAGCAACAATTATTGGTTACAATATAATCAAAAGATGACGTTACCAGTATTGAATGAATGAATTATTTGAAATTTAAATTTATTAAAAACTTTTCTCTGCTAATTTAATTAAACCATAATTCTTAATGGAATTACCACTGTATCATTTAAACATTATTTTATTTTATGTTTTAACTTGAAAATCGCAATTTTCCAAGATTTTTGTAATTTGGATTAAGTATTTGAAAATAATAGCTGCATCTAGTAGCACTGAGATAGAATTAAAACAATTTGTAACGCCGTCTAGTGGTACTAAATTTTTTTTTTCTTCCATTTTTTTTGTTCTATGTTGTGAATCTGTACCTTCCAAAATCTATGGCATAGGTTGCCAAACCGTACTTTAAAATAAAGTATCTCACGCTATTTTAGGTATCCGTACTTGAAATTTTTGAACAGCAGCAGTACCTACGCGATAATATTTTATTTCAACTTTTAAGTCGCTCCCTAATTTAGTGTGTTATATAGCCTAAATTTCGTGGCGAGTGCTCGGAGGAGCTGTTGAACGCATCGATGGTTGAACGCGATTCCGCCGTCCCCATTCTACCTCCGCACTACGCGTACTGGGAAGGGGATGCACCCCTATTCAATCGACCTACCACGGACTTTGGTAAGTGGCTCTCTGCGCCACAACAGCGCTGATTCCGCTGTCAGAATTTACAAGAATAGACCTGCGGGTTGCTTGCCACCACCGCACTGAGCGAAACACCGTTGGTCGAAACGGCTATGTAAATAGTTCGTGTTTTCCGTCCAGTTCAGTGTAGCCGACATGAAATGAAGGGAAGCACTGACATGCCACCTAGTTCACCCGGTGTTACGGAGCTGACATAGCGGATGTTGTAGGTGAGGTAGCCAACCGTGTCAGTTTCCATAAAAATACAAATAGTTTTTTGGGGTTCCGTATCCGGTACGGACCCTATTACATACTAAGCCTACGCTTTCTGTCTGTCTGTCTGTCCGTCCGTCCGTCCGTCTGTCCGAGGGCTGTATCTCTTGAACCGTAATAGGTAGGTAGCCCGTTCAAATTCTCACAGAATATGTGTTATTTTGGCCGATATAACAACAATTTTAGTGTATAGGATAGCGCCAACCGAATAGAGTGTGAAGCATTTTAACTAATCATGACATTTAACTAATATGAAGCATTTCATAACACGCCATAGATGGCGCGAGTGGCGCCAGCCATTACATGGCGATACGGAACCCTCGATGCGCGAGTTCGACTCGCACTTGGCCGGTTTTTTGAATACGAATATCACCGAATTGAAAATTCGAAAGTACTAGGTAATTCTCACTCTCGTCGCTTCCACTCAATCATACACAAACATTGACGAGACATTATTATTTGCACAATATGCTGATGGATGACTCCGACGATTTGCGAAATAAGTTTTTTTTTTATTATTGTTTCCGAACTAGCTGGCTGTGTCCGAGGTCGAAGCCTCAGGCGCAGCCAATATCACCCCCGAGGAGGTGCCAGTCCGACTTGGAGGTGGACTAATGTGGGGAAAGGCTATTTACCCGCGATTTGAAGATCCGTGGATTGTAGGAGTGGGGAAAGATATTCCCCGGAAGCCCGTTCCACACCTTTGCAGTGCGGCACAAGAACGATTTAGAGAATCGTGCCGTTCGAAGTACTCGTCTGTCCACTACAAAGGGGTGTTCCGCGAGAGTATGGCGTGTTTGGCGAAGGCGAACAGGGTTTGGGTACCTAACCTACCTACTTATGTGACACCTATTATTAGAAACTGTTGTAGGGTTCCGTACAGTACATACTAGAACGATAAAAAAGGTATGGACGCCGGACTGTCAAATGCTTGTATGAGAACTAGCGTCGCCGAGTTGCGGGGAGCGGAGTGTACTTACCGATGATAAGATATTCCACTATTGTGCACACTAAACTTGGCTGTAGTGTTTTTACACGTAAACTAAGAGCATGCGGGCATTTTAAACAGATTTTTGCGAACGCAGCCGATGACAGACTGACGGGCCAGCGCGCGACAGTCCAATGAAACAAGTATGCTTTTACTTATATCGTGTTACGCTGGCGAGGATAGGGTTCGGGGTCCATACCTTTTTTATCGTTCTAGAGTACATACATACATACCGCAATACATAGAGTAGTCAGAGTTGTACTGCCGGTTTGTAAATTGCAGCACAACGCCGACCACCGCATCTAGCAAAGTATTCGGACAAGATAACTACATCGAGCAGCAAGTAAGGCACGAAGAACCACCTGCTGCATGTGTATATGACTCGGTGGAAGGACCGTGCCAAGGTGAGAGGTGGTTATCTTGTCGCCCTTTAGCACGACATCTTTTCCTTATCCCTTAGTCGCCTTTTACGACATACCCGGGTAGAGATGCAGTGAGGCCATTCTTTTTATTAGGGTTCCGTAGCCGTCGTACAGGACCCTATTACTAAGCCTACGCCGCCGTCTGTCTGTCCGTCCGTCTGTCCGAGTGCTGTATCTCTTGAACCGTAATAGGTATAGCCCGTTGAAATTTTCACAGAATATGTGTTATTTATTATGGCCGATATAACAACAAATAATAAAAATAAGAAAAAGTAAAAACATCACGGGAGTCCCCATACAAGAAACTAAAAAGTGTATGCGCGCCATCGACCGAAACGAGTATGAAGCATTTTAATTTAACTAATACATAGATGGCGTGAATGACGCTGACCCATGACATGGCGATACGGAACCCTCTCGGTGAGCGAAGTTCGACTCGCACTTGGCCGGTTTTTAAGTACCGGCCCCACACTGTTACGTACAGTGCGAGACCCTATTACTAAGACTAGGTACTCCGTCCGTTTATCCTACCTTTAATTCTACCCCTCCTCTAGCTGTGAGTGTTATATCAATGGAAAGGTTGATTTATATTAGAACATTTTTTAGTATGGCAGCCTACTTCAATTATTAGTACTTTAGGAGTTATATTACTTTTAAGTTTTATAAACATAGAACCTTATCATAGTAATATGCTTACCTCTGTACTATGATCTGATCATCGCTCTAGGAAGGGTAAGTACTTAGAGCGAAACGGTCCAAAAATGACCGAGCGGTATTGAAACCGTAATGATTAAAATACAATTTTTTTGGTTTCAATACCGCTCGGTCATTTTGGTACTGTTTCGCTCTAAGTACCTACTTACCCTTCCTAGAACGATGATCATCGTACAGAGGTAAGCATATTACTATGATAAGGTTCTATGTTTATAGAACTTAAAGTTATATAAATAACTCGTAAAGTACTAACACAATAGATGTTAGGTATGTTTGGACAAAATGGTTTTCTTGGAAAGACCTTTCGATTGATATATCATTCATTGTTAGAGGAGGTGTAGACCAACTTCCATACATTTTTGCCCATCCTCCTTTTCACATAATATAATATTACGGCGGATATCCTAACAAATATAAAAAAAATCTGTCAAGTGCGAGTTTTAATCGCGCACGGAGGTTTCCCTATCTATCCGCTATCAATAATATCCGCCTATCCGCTAAGGTGGCATGGTCTTCGAATTTTAATTTCGAAGATATGTAGGACGATCGGAGAGAAGCCTCAATGAGGTCGATGGCAATTGAGCGGCTATCTTTTGTCTTTCAACAATGCAATGTATAAAAGCCTGTGGCGCCATCTATTATTCAGTAGCGTGACTAATCGATTTTTCGCACGTTTGTTGTATGGGAGCCCCACTTAATTTTTAACATATTCTTTTTTTTATTATTTGTTATATCCGCCATAGTAACACATATTCTGTGAAAATTTCAACAGGCTACCTATTACGGTTCAAGAGATACAGCCCTCGGACAGACAGACGGACGGACAGACAGACAGCGGAGGTTTAGTAATAGGCTTCGGGGCGACGACGTACGGGATACGGAAGCCTAAAAAACACGTCCCTTTAGATCTGGCTATACTGGTGCGCTTTGCGGTCATCTTACGTCCAGCCTCCTCCCTATGCTGTGGTCCAATACGGTGGTGTGGTACCAACACACCAACAATTTGAGCCTACCACCAAGTAAGGGGCAAGGGAAGGGACCTACAGTCTTAAACCGGCTCTGAACGGTGAAGCAGCAGGTGTAGGTATGCACGTGAATTCAATCAGAAATAACTCATCGGTGCACGCCGTCGTCGTCGGCCGGATTCGAACCTCGGACCTTGACATCGAGAGTCCGAAGCCAAGACCTCGCCGTTGTCATTCGGCATTCTTTGATGTAACCTCTTGAACTACTGTCGGAGGGTATAAGCAAGTATTGTATGTATATATCGCCCTAAGGGGCATCTACACGTCGTCGTCGTCGGCCAAAGCTATCGCCAAAGTGTTTGCCAATGTTCTGAATGACCCTACTAGAGAGCGTTCCAACTAAAAGTTCCCTTCGCCGTTATGTTGGCTCCACTGTCTATCTGTCAAAACAGCGTTGAGGGTTGCTCTGTGTACAGATTTACCCGTAATTATCGGTATTTACCGTATTTATTATACGGTAAATACCGATTACATTATTAGGTAATACAAGCTGTGCCCGCGGCTCCGCCCGCTCTCATATTTCACTTCACTGCTAACCTCATAAGCTATTTAGCGTGATAGTAAGTAGCCTATAGTTGATGGGAAGAATCAAGCTATCCGTAGAATTTTGTTTTATTAAAATCGGTTCAGTGGTTCTCGAGTTATAAGCGGACAGACAGACACTCAGACATACAGAAAGCAGACGTTGGATTTTATTATAGGTAAGGATAATCTTCACAATCTGGCAGCACGAATTTAAGCACTGACAGTGACACTGACAGTGGAGCCAACATAACGGCGAAGGGAACTTTTATTTATTTATTTATTTATTATTACATAAACCATGGTTCATAAACACAGTGTTGTAATGGTAGTTGGTACAGTTAAAATTATAAATTATTCTAACATTTTCAATTAATGACCATTAAATTTAAATTATTACATTATCCTCCTTGATTACATTACATTAAAAGTTAAATTACAAATTTAAAAAACCCCCGACTCTTAAAAAGTCAAAAATAATTTCCGTTTACTTACTTAAAGGAGTCGGTAGACCGCTAAGTAAATTCCCGCGCAACTTTTGAGTCTTTATATTTAATTTACTTAGCGGTCCCCCGACTCCTTTAAGTAAGTAAACGGAAATTATTTTTGACTTTTTAAGAGTCGGGGGTTTTTTAAATTTGTAATTTAACTTTTATTTCAAGCTTTTTAAAAAAAACCGCATGCAAATCGGTCCACTTTTGAAGATAATAATTTTTTTTATTACTTAATTACTTAATTACTTGATTACAAACATAGCTAAGAACCATCCCGATTAAACAGGCTTCCTAATAAAAAAAACCGCATCCAAATCGGTCCATCCGTTTGGGAGCTACGATGCCACAGACAGACACACACACACACACACACACACACACACACACACGTCAAACTTATAACACCCCTCCGTTTTTTTCGTCGGGGGTTAAAAATGATTAATTATTTAGTTGGAACGCTCTCTACACGTTGGAGCATATGTTGGCCAACGCTAAAATAGGTACCAAATCGACAAATGACCCCCGTCCACACGTTGGACAATGCTGTGTGGCCTTTATCAATTGCAAATAACCTATGAATGCTCCACCCACAACTGGCCAAGTTTTTTTTTTATTGATGCACGACATATCGCCGATCCCCCCTAGGTGTCTACTGTCTATGAATGAATGAATGAATTTTACTTATTTACACAATACACACAATTTTATTACAGTTTATGAAAAACAGACTGGAGACAGGTTCAATATTGGTTTACAATATCGGCGGCCTCAGCACCATAGAGATAGGTATCTTTTGCTTTGTTAAGGCCCTATTAGGCATAGGCATGCGAACAATGAGCATTTTGGCTTATATTATGGGCTATTTGTTAGAATAATTTTCGAAACCAAATACTTATTTTTCAAACGGATTTTTCAATAAAAATATATGAATTATACATAACATGCTTGGTGATTTATTTCTTATATATAACAAGTAACTTTTGCAAAAAAAAAACACGACAGAGGACCATAAATTACTTTTTTTTAGAAGAAATTGACACCTATACAGAAAATATTCTGGAGAAGGCCAAGTAAAAAAGATGAGAACGAGGGTTTATCCTAATTGTTTTTTCGTTTTTGTATAGGTTGACTCTGGGAAAAGCTGTTAAAAAACACCATGTTACCAATTGTTTATGACAAGGTGGGTTTTGAAGGGGGTTTGTTAAGTAAATAAGCCAAATTTTGAATACAATTTTTTTTTATAAACTTCTCTTTATTCTTGTCTTTCGTGATAAATTTTTATATTTTTTCTGTGTGGCCTGCTTTCTCTGAAATAATTTTTTTTAAATTAAAAAAATCTCGTTCTCTCCTAAAATTTGCAATAATTCGGTCGTTTGCGGGGATTGCAAATGCCGCGGCAATCATTCATCTTAAATGATTAATTGAAGAGAAAGAAAGTAATTTCCGTAAAGAAGTTTGATTTAATCCTCCGATAGCTCCTAATATTATTGATAAAATTGAAATTAAAATTAAAAATTATAATAATAAGACAGTAAAATTTTCACGACCCTCTTGAAGGACTCGAGACTTTACTTGGGGGAAAATATATGGGCAGGGAGAGCGTTACAGAGTTTACCGGAAGTTGCGGAGTTTTAAGGTGACTTGAGGCTGCGCCTGACTCGAATTTCAAGAAGTTTACCACCAATATTACTAACCTGACAGATTCAGTTTTAATATATTATGTAAAACTTCATCTATCAGCCAGCGCAGATCGATAGCTTTTTTGAAAACACGATTTCATTAACTTCGCTCGATGGAAAAAAATCATGAACATGCCTCTGAATTTACTTATAAAAACGTATTTAAGGCAACGTGACCAAATCAAGAATTTGAAAAAAAAATTTTATTTGTTGAATATATACCTACCTACACATCTAAATCCGTAGATTTTTACTTTTTTGTTTCGATCCGTAGTTTTGGAATAAAAAAATAAAAACCTAATTTTGGCTTTGATTGTGTTGAATCCAACCAGCGAAAGCGGCGGCGCCTTGAAAGAGGAGTACTTACGGGTGAATACGGGTTGACAGGGCCTTAAGGGCGCTGACGCTTTGGCGAAAGCCTTGGCCATCGTGTAGAGGAGCCAGAAGGAAACATGGTCGATTTACCCGAGCCAAGACGAATGACCTCCGAATTGTGCGGAAGTGGTCACGGCGACAACCTTATTAAAGTTGACCCCGAATGATTTTGGGGCTTCTGACCCCTTGGTTTTTGAGTGGGCGATGTCTGGAGTTTGCATTCGGGAATTATTCGCTATATTTTTTCTTTTTTAGGGTTCCGTATCCGGTAAGGGACCCTATTACTAATCCTACGCCGTCTGTCTGTCTGTCTGTCCGTCCGTCTGTCCGAGGTCTGTATGTCTTGAACCATAATAGGCAGCCCGTTGAAATTTTCACAGAATATGTGTTATTTATTTAGGCCGATATAACAAGAAATAGTAAAAAATTCACGCGGGCTCCCATAGAAGAAACTAAAAAGTGTATGCGCGCGCGCCATCTACCGAAACTAGTATGAAGCATTTTAACTAATCATCAATAATTTTAACTAATATGAAGCATTTCATAAACACGCCATAGATGGCGTGAGGGGCGCTGATCATGTTTTTTATTTATTTATAAATAGCTGAGCCCGCGGCTCCGCTCGCGTGAAATTCGTATTTCAATGAAGACAGTAAGTAACTATGGGCGAGGCCGAAGGCCGAGCTGCGTTCAGGAAGTCGATAAACCATCTCTAAGAAAGTAAGTAATTAAGGGCGAGGCCGAAGGCAAGCATCGTTATCGTAAAAAACGAGGCGAGGCTTCAGGCTGAGCTATATTCTAGAAAGAAAATTAACCTTCTCGAAGAAAGTAAGTAACTGAGGGCGGGGCCGAAGGCCGAGCTGCGTTCAGGAAGACCATAAACCATCTCTAAGAAACTAAGTAATTAAGGGCGAGGCCGAAGGCAGAGCTGCGTTCAGGAAGACGATAAACCTTATCTAAGAAAGTAAGTAATTAAGGGCGAGGCCGTAGGCCGAGCTACGTTCAGGAAGACCATAAACCTTCTCGAAGACAGTAAGTAACTAAGGGCGAGGCCGAAGACCGAGCTGCGTTCAGGAAGACGATAAACCTTATCTAAGAAAGTAAGTAATTAAGGGCGAGGCCGAAGGCCGAGCTACCTTCAGGAAGACCATAAACCTTCTCGAAGAAAGTAACTAACTGAGGGCGAGGCAGAATGCCGACCTGCGTTCAGAAAGACTATAAACCTTCTCGAAGATAGTAAGTAACTGAGGGCGAGGCCGAAGGCCGAGTTGGGTTTCAGAAAGACGATAAACCTTATCTAAGAAAGTAAGTAATTAAGGGCGAGGCCGAAGGCCGATCTACACTCAGGAAGACAATAAACCTTCTCGAAGAAAGTAAGCAACTGAGGGCGAGGCCAAAGGCCGAGCTGCGTTCAGGAAGACTATAAACCTTATCGAAGAAAGTAAGTAACTGAGGGCGAGGCCGAAGGCCGAGCTACGTTCAGGAAGACTATAAACCTTCTCAAAGAAAGTAAGTAACTAAGGGCGAGGCCGAAGGCCGAGCTGCGTTCAGGAAGACGATAAACCTTATTTAAGAAAGTAAGTAACTAATGGCGAGGCCGAAGGCCGAGCTACGTTCCGGAAGACCATAAACCCTCTCGAAGAAAGTAAGTAACGTAGGGTGAGGGCGAAGGTCGAGCTGCGTTCAGGAAGACTATAAACCTTCTCGAAGAAAGTAACCGAGGGCGAGGCCGAAGGTCGAGTTGCGTTGAGGAAGACCATAAACCTTCTCGAAGATAGTAAGCACCTGAGGGCGAGGCCGAAGGCCGAGCTGCATTCAGAAAAGCGTTAAACCTTACCTAATAAAATCAGTGATTAAGGGCGAGGCCGCAGGCCGAGCTGTGTTCAGGAAAACGATAAACCTTCTCCAAGAAAGTAAGTAACAAAGGGCGAGGCCGAAGGCCGAACTGCATTCAGGAATACGATAAACCATCCCTACCCAAGTAAGTAACTGAGGGCGAGGCCGAAGGCCGAGTTGGGTTTCAGAAAGACTATAAGCCTTCTCGAAGAAAGTAAGTAACAAAGGGCGAGGCCGAAGGCCGAGCTGCGTTCAGGAATACGATAAACCTTCTCGAAGACAGTAAGTAACTATGGGCGAGGCCGAAGGCCTAGTTGCGTTGCGGAAGAGGATAAACCTTCTCAAAGAAAGTAAGTAACTGAGGGTGAGGCCGAAGGCCGAGCTGCGTTCAGAAATACTATAAACCTTCTCGAACAAAGTAAGTAACTAAGGGCGAGGCCGAAGGCCGAGCTGCGTTTAGGAAGACCATAACCCTTATCTAAGAAAGTAAGTAATTAAGGGCGAGGCCGAAGGCCGAGCTACGTTCAGGAAGACCATAGACCTTCTCGAAGAAAATAAGTAACTGAGGGCGAGGCCGAAGGCCGAGCTGCGTTCAGGAAGACTATAAACCTTCTCGAATAAAGTAAGTAACTGAGGGCGAGGCCGAAGGCCGAGCTGCGTTCAGGAAGACTATAAACCTTCTCGGTGAAAGTAAGTATAAACTATGGGTGAGGCCGAAGGCCGATCTGCGTTCAGGAAGAGGATAAACCTTCTCGATCAAAGTAAGTAACTATGGGTGAGGCCGAAGGCCGAGCTGCGTTTAGGTAAACGATAAACCTTCTTAAATAAATTAAATAGCTAACGGCGAGGCTTCAGGCTAAGCTGCATACTGGAATACATTAAACCTTCTAGAAGAAAGTAAGTACCTAAGGGCGAGGCCACTGGCACCCCTATCTCTCCCCCCGCCGCCCCCCCCCCCCCTACCATAAACCCCCTCTTCAAAGGCACCCCCAGATGGATAAAATTATTTAAAATCCTAAAATCTAATTTTGAAATCACCCCTATTTTAATTTAAGGGTTGATTTAACAAAAACGCTGAAACACGTAATTATTTATTTCATACCAAAAGCCTAAATATAAATTGTCATATCCCTAACTTGAAAAATGATGGGTTCCCCATACAAACTTTCATCCCCTATTTCACCCTTTTAAGGGTTGATTTAGCAAAAACGCTGAAACAGGTAATTCTTTATTTCATACCAAAAGCCCAAATATGAATTGTCATATCCCTAACTTAAGAAATGCTGAGTTCCCCATACAAACTTTCATCCCCTATTTCACCCCCTTAAGGGTTGTTTTTTGAGGCAAAGAGTAGCCTATGTCCGTCCTCAGGACGCAATTCATCTCCGTGCAATATTTTATAGAAATCGGTTCAGCGGTTTAGGCGTGAAAAGGTAACAGACAGACAGACAACAGAGTTACATTCGAATTTATAATATTAGTATGGATGCATCCATTAGGTGTCTCTGCACACTCGGACAGGTCATAGTGTATTTAAAAATAATGTTATAATGGTTATAATGTGGTATTGTGCATCGAGCAAAAAATAGCCTTCGTCCATTCCAAAAATGGATATAAAATTTTCAATAATATTGTGGTTTGAAGCATGACATGGCGATACGAAACCCTCGGGCTAGAAAACATAAATGCCGAAAGACGATTTTGTATGGAGAAAGTTAACACCTATGTTAATTTTCGTTCCGCGCCAAAACAAACACTGATAACTATAACGGCCTGATAGTGATAATAGTTGGAGCATGCGCTCTGGCCCCACGACTCGTGATGTAACCAAGCATGCCAGATTAGGAAGCACGCCTCTTCAGTGTGCGCGTTGTTGTCCACACGCAGAGGGTTCCGTAAACATTTGAATGAAAATGAAAATATACTTTATTGCACACCGTATAAAAAGGTTACAAAAGGCGAGTTTAATGCCTTGCGGCATTCTTTACGAACTAACCTTTGGGATGTGGAAAACACGTAGGGGCGGACAATGCAGTACTAAACAGGGAACAGTTGTATGAAATATAAATACACACATATACAAATTGTACAAAGATACATACAATCAATATAAATCCTTACATATACATAATTACATATATACA
Organism: Nematopogon swammerdamellus; assembly: GCA_946902875.1. Classification (NCBI taxonomy): domain Eukaryota; kingdom Metazoa; phylum Arthropoda; class Insecta; order Lepidoptera; family Adelidae; genus Nematopogon; species Nematopogon swammerdamellus. The sequence goes on from OX336362.1 coordinate 2,419,887, forward strand.
ATAAGAAATATACATATTATAATATACCTACATCAACTCTTATATACTATACATACATACTTTACATATATTTCAACTGGATTGAAGACGCAAGGGCATCGGTGAGTATTTATATTAATTTTACCTAACATTTCATTATTACAGTCCGATATTCCGTAAGTGGGAACATACTTTTATTGCCTAAATAGTGATACATGTATATTTATTTGTTTATAAACAGAAACAGGAACATAGTTATTAAATAATTAACTAATCTAAAAATTATATAAACTAACTTAGGAATTAAACTAACTTAAAAAAATAATTTCATTTAGTGCTTTTGTCCCCGGGATTGTGCCGAGGATGCCAGCCGCGTTACCTCTCTGAATTGCCAGGCTTATCCTTTGGCGGAAGAAAGCGAGGCAAGAGGGGTGACCTATGGCAGCAGACATTCTCGACCCTATCTCGTGGGCAAAATCTATCGCCTCCTCAGACCAAGAGCCGAACATATTATTGATATAAAAGGGAACATATTATTATTTTTTTATTGAAAGCGCGACATATGGCGCCGAGCCACCCATGGACATTCGGTCGTATGCGGGTGTTGCGAATGCCATGCCGGCCTGACAGGTGCCCATTCACGCCCCCCTTGAAGGATCCGAGACGTACAGTCTCGGATCCTTGTGGGGGAATATATGAGCAGGGAGAGCGTTCCTGAGTTTACCGGTTCTGTAGAGGAAAGATCTGCAGAATCGATTGGTACGCATCTGCCAAGAAGTCCAGCGTATAGGGATTCAATCCCTGCCCCGTGCGTGTGGTGCGGAACAGCTTCTCCGAGCACTCCCCATGGAATAAGCGATAATAATTATTATGTTGGGTACCCAACCTATTTGCGGAGGAGAAAATAATGGGTGGGTATGTAGGTACTGTGGTATGTATGTAATTTTTTTTATTTTACATAATATATTGTCTATTTTAGTGTGAGTCGAACTCGCGCACCGAGGGTTCCGTATCGCCATGTCATGGCCAGCGCCACTCACGTTAGTTAGTTACTCATGTTAGTTAAAATTCACGATTAGTTAAAATGCTTCATAGTCTTTTCGGACGATGGCGCGCATACACTTTTTAGTTTCTTCTATGGGAACCCCGTGAATTTGTTACTTTTTCTTATTTTTATTATTTGTTGTTATATCGGCAATAATAACACATATTCTGTGAAAATTTCAACGGGCTACCTATTACGGTTCAAGAGATACAGCCCTCGGACTGTCTGTCCGAGGCTCGGACAGACTATCCGCCATACCCGCCATAGTAACGCATATTCTGTGAAAGTTTCAACGGGCTACCTATTACGGTTCAAGAGATACAGCCCTCGGACAGACGGACGGACGGACGGACGGACGGACAGACAGACAGACAGACAGACGGCGGCGCGGCGTAGGCTTAGTAATAGGATCCCGTACCGGATACGGAACCATAAAAAAACAATTAAAAATAATATTTTATCCTATTTTTAAGCTTGGTTTGATTAAATCCTCTCTTCCAATCTTTCAATGCCTCATCATCATCAACCTTCAACCTACAGATGTGACGACTTATCTGCGAGCGTCCTGCTGATTGGCTGAATCACGAAATCGTTGAGCCCTGATTGGTTGTAACGAGGCTGCTTGCACCGACCTACGCCGTCTGAGTCATTGCAAAATTACTCATGGACTTATTAGGACATTTTGTCTTAGAGGGAAACATTCGTACAGGCAACATATTGTTTATTGTATAATTTCATCCATAGGCATCGATATCTATTTTATAGATTTTTTTATTAGAAAAATGCAAAGCGAAAATCATTGGAAAAAATACATCCCGGCCAGGATTCGAAAATTTGGAGATAATACGTAACGGTCCGGTGGCGTAGTTGGTTATCGCGTTGGCGGCTCAAGCCAAAGACCCAGGTTCGAATCCTGGCCGGGATGTATTTTTTCCAATGATTTTCGCTTTGCATTTTTCTAATAAAAATATATATAAAGCGAGTACGTGCTTAGTACTAACATATAAACATAAAATATTATCTATTTTATAGATTGAACGTCGTACGATCCAACTTGTGCTAGACATCGGAACAAGCGTGCGTGCATTCACACGCAGTATTGTGATACGTGATACGTGACACGATCCCCACGTCGGTGCTATCGCGCTCTCGCCCCCACCCGCCCAGAGATGACGAGAGCGAGCGAGAAAGACGTCATCGCTCGCCCACCAGCGCGTTTGCCGTCTTTCCGCCCACTCCCATCATCAGCAGGCAAGCGAGAACGAGAATGCGATACCACCGTCACACGATCTTAGCCATGCTGGCTTCTTAACACGCCATAACATGCTCAGGCGAAACAAACAACAACGTTTGTCACTGTCACTCTTTATAACAGCAACCGGGCATGCTGCACACGCGCGTCACCGACTCGATACAGACATGCGTGCGTTCAACACGCGCCGCACACGCCGTATGAAGCGGCTGTCCGTGAAATCTGCACTTTATGCAGGTCTCGTCGAAAACATATTTTTTCGGGAGTGATGTATGGGATGGGCCAATCTATAAAATAGACATCGATGTCCATAGGTAGGTAACCTACGCTTGGACATGTCGAAAATTCCGCCAGTTCTATATTCAATGCGAACAAGAACTGACAAAAAAAATTCGCAAGTCACTATGTTTTGTTAGTAGTACCTTATATGTAGTTATAGGTCATTTATAAGTAATAATAAACGGATATAAACGGATGGATCGATTTGGATGCGGTATTTTTATTAGAAACTTGGTTTAAGCATGATGCTTCTTACTTCTTAGCTATGTTTGTAATCAAGTAATGAAAAAATTATGTCTCTTAAAAAAGCTTGAAAATGAAATTGTCTTTTCAAATTTCCTTAAAATAATAATAGTAAAAATAGGCTTCCGTCTGGGATACGGAAACCTAAAAATTGCGTACCTTAAAAATATTGATATTACAATAAAAAAACTTCGACACCTTAAAAAGTAAAAACAAATATTTCCATTTATAAGTTACTTAAAGGCGTCGGGGGACTACTAGATAGCCATTAGCCCATCATGGTATACCCAGGGACGATACCATCGTGCCTCTTCTTCTTAAAAATAAATAAATAGATATATCTAATCAATGAGCACAAACCAGTTCATAACAAAACTCCCAGCGGACAGTGTGGCCTTCGCAACCAGTTTTTGCTCGATCAGTCGCCAAATATGGGCGCGCCTGAGCCCGTAGTATGTCTCTCGTGTTGTATGCGCGCGTGGGGCCGCGAGGAGTTCGAAAGGCAGACCGGGGCATCCACTCATTGAGCTGGCGAAAAGTATAATGGTGTCAGTCAGTCAGTCAGTCAGTCAGCGTGTAAGCGTCCACTGCTGGACATACGCCACTCCAATTTTCCTCCAGTCCTCCCGGCCTTCAGCGGTACGGAACCACTGCTTTCCGCCGACGCACTTGATGCCGTCGTCCCTGGCGGGTGGTCTTCCCACACTCCGTTTTCCTGTCCACGGCCGCCAATGTGTAGGACACGGTTACTCCAACGGTCGTCGTCTCTTCGGCTGACGTTCCCAGCCCATTGCCACCTTGAGCTTAGCCACCCGGTATCCAATATCGACTACTTTGGTGCGTCGGCGGATTGCCTCGCGGATTGCGCCGGATGGTGTGCGCCGGATGGTGTGCGCAGAAACAATTACACATGCATACATACATACAACACGCTGCTGTATGCCGACAATCGGGGTTCGAGCGGCGGGTGGCCTCGTGGTTTGGGCATCGGCTTCTCATGCGAGAGGTCCGAGGTTCGAATCCGGTCGGCGTGTACCAATGAGTTTTTTCTGACGAAAAAATTTACGTGCATACCTACACCTGCTGCTTCACCGTTCGGAACCGGTGTAAAACTGTAGGTCCCTTCCTTTGCCACTTACTAGGTGGTAGGCTCAAATTGTAGCCGACTGGGTTGGTACCACCGTACTGGATGTAAGATGGCCGCATAGCAGCCTGGCTGTGTTCTCCTCTAGTCCAGTATAACCAGCAATCCAGGGAAGTTCCGGTATGGCACCTACCTTCTCGGGGGTGATATTGGCTGGTCGGAGCACGCGCTTTGCCCCCTCCGACTCAGCCACCCATACCGGATTACATAAAAAAAAAAGAAAGAAAAGCAAATCGGTGTTGTGCTGCAAGCACTCTGGTAAATTACAGCACAACACCGAACACCACGTTTAGCAAAGTATTCGGACGAGACTGAACTATCCAAGCGGCAAGTAAGGCACGAAGGCCCACCTGCTGCTTGACTCGGTGGAAAGATCGTGCCAAGGGCGGGGGATTTTTTTTTATAGACAGCCGGCGCGTGTGTCTGTGCCCAATACTTCAACGGAAGATCAGACACAGCCAATAACACCATTCCTCGCAAAACCACGCTCAGAGAGGCGCCATGCCGGCTATGAGGCGGACAAAAAGGTTGTCGTCTAATTTATTGACACGCCTTTTGAAGATTCCCATGTTATAGGTGGTGGGGAACACACTCACCGGAAGACCGTTCCATATTTTCGCCGTTCGACACAGGAACGACTTCGAAAAACGATGTGTTCTTAGTAGTTGGGTGTCAACAACATATGGATGTTCTGAGCGAGTCCGGCGGGTGTGGCGGAGACGGATGGGGGCTGGAGGGATGAGGGAAGCCAATTCATCAGAGCAACGTCCATGGTAGTACCTATAGAACAGGCTAAGAGAACCGATTGTTCGCCTGTGGCCCAATGATTCAAGTCCCTCCGTGAGCTTGGGCTCACCAATTAGACGGATAGCGCGGCGCTGGATAGAGTCCTCTGGATGGCTCGCCTGTCGCCATTTAGCACGCCATATTGTCCTTGTACGTTAGCCGCCTTTTACGACATGCACAAGGGAAAGATGCAATATGATTTCATACAAATGTAAGTAACCTACCCTACACTCGGATACGTCAAAAATTCCACCAGTAACCTTATCACGAGATTTAACCTACACCGCGTACTACGCTACGCCGTGTCACAGATTACTTAATAGTTACTTCGTGCCGTGTTCTCCGCATCATTTTGTATGGAGAAACCGAGCAGCGCCTCCAGTGATGATTTGCGAACTTCGTTTCTCCATAAAAAATGATGCGGAGAACACGGCACGAAGTAACTATTAAGTAATCTGTGACACGGCGTAGCGTAGTACGCGGTGTAGGTTAAATCTCGTGATAAGGTTGTTGTTTGTTGTTGTTTTTGTTGTTTTGGTTTGACAGGGGTTGGCTCTGAGCCTGCAAACTAATCCCGCTTGGTTGGGGACCTTCGTGCAAAACCCCGCAGTCTCCAGCTACCCCAGCCAGCCTATGTCTTCCATGAAAGCCACAAGTCGCCGGGGTGTCTGAAGGCCGCTTACCCCTTAGTCGCCTTTTACGACATGCACGGGGAGAGATGAAGTGGGACTATTCTTATTAAGTACCGACCCCACGCAGTACCCTCTCTCTCCTGATAAACAGAGTTCGCAAGTCACAATGTTCTGTTAGTACTTTATTATTTAAGTGGTTTTTTGTGGACACTGACACGGTTGGCTACATCACCTACAACATCCGTGATGTCAGCTCATAACACCGGGTGAACTAGGTGCCATGCCAGTGCTTCCCTTCATTTCATGCCGGCTACACTGAACTGGACGGAAAACATACGTACGAGTAGGTACTTTGATGTAAGCAGTTTCTACAGCGAATTTTCCATCAGTGTACAGTTTAAACACAGTTTTCAACTAAGTAAATAGATACCTACATACTCGGTGCAAACATCAATGTATTTAATACTTAATGGCTAATGAAATTAGCAACATTTCAAGTGTAATAGGTATGTATGAAGTCATTATGATATCATGGCTTGCCAATTTCCCGTCAAACTTTATTGGCGCTAGCTATTAGCCATTTAGCGCGATGGTAATGGTCTATAGTGAGCCTCAAGAACTGTTCTTTTCATTGGTGCAAACCGCATAAAAATTTGTTCAGTTGTTCTGTAGTTTACCTCAAACATACATACAGACAGACGTTCCATTTTATAAGAAGTAGAGAAGAGATAGAGAAGAGAAGAGATAGGTACATTAGGAGACACCGTCGAAGAGATACACAAACTAGTTTCCGGTGAGTTTCCGTTTCTAAAATCTCCAGTATGTCATCCCAAAATTCTTCTTTGTTCAGTAAGCAGGACGTAAGTACATACTTAAATGTATCTATACTACAATATTATAAAGAGGTAAAGTTTGTAACTTTGGATGTAGGAGGTAATCTCCGAAAATATTCATTCGATTAAAAAAAAATCTTTAACCAATATTTAGAATGGACCCTCAGCAGGGTTGCCAGATGGTTCAGTTGAAAAAACTGGACATTTTTCATCAAAGGGCCTTTGTTTTTTCAGGTAGAAAATGAAATTTGATTTTATGTACCAAATGTTTCATGACCTTTACTTTAGAAAATGAATGGGAGATAGAGTAATAAATAAAAGGGTTGAATTGATCGAACTTACTGCAAAATCGAAGAACACAGGAAGATTAGTATTAAAATGTTCTGAAAAAGTAAATATTTGCGTTGTATGAAGAAAAACCCGGACGTTTTGGTGTCCGGTTTTTCATTATTTTGGAGACCGGAAACAAGCCTCAAAAACCGGACTGTCCGGTCCAAAACCGGACATCTGGCAACCCTGACCCTCAGGCAGGATGGACCATATGCGAGCGCCGGTGGTGGAAGCTCAGTTTATATATTTTTTTTATATTAATTTTAGGTATATATTTGTATTTTTAACGTTGTATATGTAAAATTAATGTAAATATTATAAATGTGTAAATAAAGACATAAGATAATTTATTTTTTTATTTATTTATTTATTTATTAAGACCAACCAACAGTGAAATTAATTACATTACAGTAATACTTATGATTAAACACATACACCGGTGAAGGTTGATACAGATAAGAAAAAAAAACATAAAACAGATGGATGACTACAAACCATGTAGATAACTTAGAATGTGATGTAATAGATTAAAAACTAAATAATAAACTAGTGATTAAAGTAAAAATGTAACCATGAATGAATATGAGTGAAAACAAAAATAACTGAAATAAGCAAAAAATCACCAAAGAAGAAATTACAATAAAACATGTGAATTTGATACGCAAAACAAAAATACAAAACAAAAAACATAGGGTTCAGACAAGTTATTAAATTAAGTAATATTTTATGTTTATATGTTAGTACTAAGCACGTACTCGCTTTATATATTTTTTTTAATTAGAAAAATGCAAATCGAAAATCTTTGGAAAAAATGCTCAAGAGACCCAGGTTCGAATCCTGGTCGGGATGTATTTTTTCCAATTATTTTCGATTTGCATTTTTCTAATTAAAAAAAAGTTATTAAGTAATAAAATTTCACTTTATGCATATAAACAATTTTAATCAGCAGAATTTTTTATTTACAGTAAGCGTGGATGAGACCTCAAGAGACGTGTGTCAAAGATTAAGACGATACGGAAGTTAACTTTCTCCATACAAAATCGTCTTTCTGCATTTATGTTTTCTAGCCCCCTAAACCTTATCCGATTTTTACTAATTTTTTTTCTTGTCTTAAGGACATTCCAATCTACGTTCCTGTAATTTTTTTGTTTAGATAAAATATACCTACAACACCCGAGCTAAAATCAGTATTTCGATCGAAAAAAAAAAAAAATTGTTTTATTTTTTGATGTCACGAAGTTCATTAAGCTTTATTGAGTCATCATCACTTTAGATATAAAAAAAAAAATAGGAACAGGACCATAGATTCGACTGTCCTTATTCCAACAAAAAAGAATTTTAATAAAAATCGGATAAGGTTTAGGGTGGTAAAAAACATAAATGCCGAAAGACGATTTTGTATGGAGAAAGATAACTTCCGTCTCGTCTTAAACAGAATGGTGGCGCTCGCACATGCGCTGTCTCTGCCTACACCAAAACGGGGAAAAGGGCTTGAGTTTATGTAACACACGTATACAGAACACCGCAAGATAACATCGCAAAAGACAAAAAAACTCAGAAATTAACACAAGACGATTTTGTATGGAGAAAGATAACTTCCGTCCCGTCTTGAACAGAATCGTGGCGCTCGCACATGCGCTGTCCCTGCCTACACCAAAACGGGAAAAGGGCTTGAGTTTATGTAACACACGTATACAGAACACCGCAAGATAACATCGCAAAAGACAAAAACAACTCAGAAATTAACACAAGGCCTGCATATCAATGCGCGGGCGGACTGTTCGCCAGTCGGCCCACGCGCCGCGGCGCCCACATCTATAACGAGTGTCTCTTTGTAGTAACAGTTAATTATTTTTTTTTTTACACAGATTATTAATTTGTTTGAGCAAACCTGACAGCTAGTATTATATTCTTTGGCTGACGCTAGTATTATATTCTTAGGCTGACGCTGCTGGAAAAAAAATATTACCATACTACGCACGCACGCTCTTGCCTTGCCACGCACAACGCTTATAACGAAAGTCGAGAAGCGAAGCAAGTTCGTCGTTCGTCGTACGTACAGAATGGTGTATAGATAAGGTTGTTGTTGTTGTTTTGGTTTGGGGTTGGCTCTAGGCCTGCAAACTAATCCCGCTTGGTTGGGGACCTTCGTGCAAAACCCCGCAGTCTCCAGCTACCCCAGCCAGCCTATGTCTTCCATGAAAGCCACAAGTCGACCGGGGTGTCTGCAGGCCGCTTATCCCTTAGTCGCCTTTTACGACATGCACGGGGAGAGATGCAGTGGGACTATTCTTATTAAGTACCGGCCCCACACAGTACGTATAGATAAGGTGTGTGTTGACAACATTTGAAAGGACAATGGAGGTAAACTAAATCCACCGCCCCGACATAACCTGTTAGTGTGGCTATTCCCTAGAGTGGTTATATAAGGTGTTTCGTTAGTCATATCATTAACTTCGGGAGGGTTACATACACACTCATATAAACACTTTACGCAAGAAAAAAACATGTTTATAGGAGCATTTTTTCTTCCAACAAAAAAATAAAATCAAATAAGTAGCTGTAAAAACCAATCATAGTGACCTTGTGACTTACTTGACTTTACTGCGTTTGAACATAGTACGGTCATTGACCCCGTACAATGCAAGCACCTACTGTTACACACAGGTTAATGTTTAGGGAGCAAACATGTTTTGTTAAATTTCTCGAAAAGTAATACTATAAACATATAATTTGTTTTGCGTAACGAGTTTATTTGAGTGTGTATGTAACCCTCCCGAAGTTAATGACATGATCAACGAAACACCTTATATAAGCCGGAGGCGCGGAGGGAGTGCAGCCCCCGTCCGCCGTAACACAGCGCTGGCGAGCATCGGTGCCTGCGCTATGTTACGCAAGGACGGCGGGGCTGCACTCAGCGCCGGAGAAGAGGCAATCCTAAGTCGCTATTGAAAATAAATTCTTTTCGTGAAGTTTTTTTTTTTTTTTGCCCCAGTTTTGATTTCCGCAGGCTAAGTCATTTCTAATAGCAGTGTTTTGTGGTTGTTGTGGCTATACAGTAATACTATCTTTGCCTTTCCGTAGAAAAAAAAAATTTAACTGTTACTATAAAGAGACACTCGTCATCTATACGGCACGCGATCGAGTTATCTTGACTCGATCTTATTGGACGAGATGGGATGAGTTTTTAAGAGCACACAGTGGTTAGTCACCTGATAACACAGAGGTTATTTGTCTCCATACAAAATCGTCTCATTTTTAGGGTTCCATATCCAGTACGGGACCCTATTACTAAGCTTACGCCGTCTGTCTGTCTGTCCGTCCGTCTGTCTGTCCGAGGGCTGTATCTCTTGAACCGTAATAGGTAGCCCGTTGAAATTTTCACAGAATATGTGTTATATATTATTATAGCCGATATAACAACAAATAATAAAAATAAGAAATTTAGTAAAAAATTCACGGGGGTTCCCATAGAAGAAACCAAAAAGTGTATGCGCGCGCGCCATCTACCGAATAGATTATGAAGCATTTTAACTAATCATGACATTTAACTAATATGAAGCATTTCATAACACGCCATCTAGATGGCGTGAGCGGCGCTAAGCATGACATGGCGATACTCCTCGCACACATATTATGTATATATAGGTACACTTCTAAAAACAAACTCACATACCTCACTTACACCTCAACATATCACAAACTCACTCACACACAACATACCTAAACTTCATACACGTCATGCAAAATAAAAAAAAAAAAAAAAAAATACACAAGCCAACACCCAATCCTACACACCATCACCACATACACACATACACACACATACACTCACCCTATTTAAAATTAATAATTATATATATTATATATATTGTATATTATATGTTATATTGTATATTATATTAAATATTATGTATTTCTTGTTATAATTAATACCTATTTCTTTAAAAAAAAAAAAATTTTATATAGTTATGAGTTTTGAAAAATGTGAAACTTTTTTACTGGCTGAACAGTTTGTTATTTTTAGTTCTAGTTGTAAATATACATGTATAGCTGTTAAGTTTCCAAATAAATAAATAAATAAATAAATAAATACGGAACCCTCGGTGCGCGAGTTCGACTCGCACTTGGCCGTTTTTTTTTTGTATTCTATAATGGCAAAAACGTCATCCAGGACCAGAGTAGGTACTTAAGTACCTTAGTACGAAACTAGATGGGGTTACGTCCTTTCGTTATAAAGTTCCTGTGGCCACCTTCCGGCTCCTTCATCAGACCAGCTATGACATCATTATATTGCATTGTCATTCGATTTACATACCTATGCAAAATTTCAGCTCAATCGAACGCCGGGAAGTGGGTCAAATGTAACTTGTAAGATTTGATTACCCACAGAAAAACACCGCGACAGGTGAAACTTAATAAAAGCTTTTAATAAAAAACCGTAAAAATTAGAACATAATTTTATTTTTATCTTTACTTAATTTTTTTATGGAAACTGACACGGTTGGTTACATCACCTACCTACAACATCCGTGATGTCAGCTCATAACACCGCGTTAACTTGGTGCCACGTCGGTGCTTCCCTTCGGTCGTGCCGGCTACACTGAACTGAACGGAAAACACAAAATATTTACATAGCCGTTTCGATCGACGTTTCATTCAGTGCGGTAGTATCAACCCGGGCGGGCGGTTAAACCCTACCACCTAGTAATATAAGAAGGGAGCCATATCCATCCCTTAGTCGCCTTTTACGACATACACGGGGAGAGATGCAGTGGGGCTATTCTTTTAAAGTACCGGCCCCACACGGTACCTACAACTACAAACTAGATTCTTCGATCGATATGACATTGACAATGTGATCCGAAAATAACACGTCAGCTGCCGTGAGCAAGATGTTTTGCTCACATACTGAATAATTAATGTGATTTATTTATTTATGCGAGATCGAAGGTATTCTCAGGTAGGTTACGCTGCTTAAATATTCTCTTGTTAAGTACTTAGCTATCACAGACCTTTGAAGGTTAGCTGTCGTGTCCATAGAGTAATCCTTACCTTTAATAAAATCCAACGTCTGCTTTCTGTCTGAGTGTCTGAGTGTCTGAGTGTATGCCTGTCTGTCCGCTTATAACTCGAGAACCACTGAACCGATTTTAATAAAAAAAAATCTACAGATAGCTTGATTCTTCCCATCAACTATAGGCTACTTACTATCACGCTAAATGGCTTATGAGGTTAGCAGTGAAGTGAAATATGAGAGCGGGCGGAGCCGCGGGCATATTGTATATAGCTGTGCCCGCTCTCATATTTGACTTCTCTGCTAACCTCATAAGCCATTTAGCGTGATAGTAAGTAGCCTATAGTTGATGGGAAGAAACAAGGTATCTGTAGATTTTGTTTTTATTAAAATCGGTTCAGTGGTTCTCGAGTTATAAGCGGACGGACAGACATACAGACAGAAAGCAGACGTTGGATTTTATTAAAGGTAAGGATAAGTTGTGCGTGTCTATCTGCTGTCAGATTCAGATTCAGATTCAGATATTTATTTCGCCACAACACCCAACAATAACTATATTTCATTGAGACATATGCATATTCAGTATGGTTTGTCATAATTTTTTTTGTCATGTCCCGTTCAGCAGTGCTATCTATAAGGAGAACCGGGTAAGAAACCTTACAGAGCTTTTTTTAAATATAACTTATATACTAAATGTTTATTATGTTAAATATAACATACTATGTCTAAGCAAAACATTAAAAATATTAAGTCAAGATATACCCATTAAAAAAGATAATAAAAAATACAAAACAAAGAACATAGGGTTGAGTCAAGTTAATAATAAAATTTGAGTTTATGCATATATAAACAACTTGAATTAACTATCAAAGTCAGCAGAATTTTTATTTACAGTAAGAAGTAGCCAGTAGCCTCACGCACTCTATGTACTTGCGCGCGCTAACTACCTACCACCCAGCGGGCCGCCGGCAGTCTAATTCAGTGAAAAATCGTCAGCCGCGCGAAGCATACCTACACGCACGCCCACGCTACTGCGCGCAGCTGCAAAGCAATAATGCACTTTACACTCGATTGTTTAGGTACATTGTCGCACGCAGCGATTGGCGACGTGAAACAGTAGGCTATTAAAGCCGAAGGTATGGAACTTTTTCTATGGAAAGATTTATCTGTTACGAAGTAACTATTAAGTAATCTGTGGAACACCTTTTTGGGAACGGCTGCTTTGGAGAAACGCTTATTCTGGTACTTACATCTTTCTCCGCTCTGCTTGTGACCATAATGACTCATTACTCCAGCGATTTGTACGAGCCACTTGGAGCATTCGGTCTCCACCGAGCGTGACAAGGGACCGGTGTAGGTAGTTTTTTTTTATTTTTATGGAATCTTGACACGGTTGGCTACATCACCTGCAACATCCGCGATGTCAGCCCGTAACACCGGGTGAACTAGGTGCCGTGTCAGTGCTTCCCTTCATTACGTGTCGAAAGAGTAAGCGGTGTTGTGCTGCAAGAACTCTGGTAAATTACAGCCACAACACCGACCGCCACGTTTCGCAAAGTACAATTCGAACCAGATTCAATCGATCAAGTAGCAAGTAAGGCACGAAGACCCACCTGCTGCACGACTCGTTGGAAGTACCGCGCCAAGGTGAGAGGTGGCGAGCCTGTCGGCCTTTAGCACGGCACCTTGTCCTTATCCCTTAGTCGCCTTTTTCGAAATGCATGGGGAGAGATGCAGTGGGGCTATTCTTTTTAATTACCGGCCCCACACTACTAACTATCTACTTTTCAGCGTTAATTATTATAATTTTTTTTTTATGGAAACTGACACGGTTGGCTACATCACCTGCAACATCCGCAATGTCAGCCCATAACACCTGGTGAACTTGGTGCCGTGTCAGTGCTTTCCTTCATTACGTGTCGGCTAAATTGAACTGGACTGAAAACACGAATTATTTACATCTAGCCGTTTCGACCGATGTTTCATTTGGATTGTTCAATCCAAACCGCGGTCAGCCTCCAACGGTCGAGAGCGGTCACCCATCCAAGTACTGACCGCGCACCGGTGTGCTTAACAACAGTCGACCGACCGCACCATTGAGCTACTGAGGCTGACAATAGAGCAAAAACAATAAAGAAAAAACATGCTTCTTGTAAATTAAATTAAATTATGAAGATCCCGTATGGTACACGACCTTAAAAAGGTTGGCAAGCTCAAGAGTCACTCAGTGAGGTGGTACCAACCCAGGCGGGATAAACCCTGCCACCTATAAGGTAAGAAGGGAAGGGATCGAATGTGTGGATCTAAGCTTGCGATGGCTTCACCGAACATATCCGGGCCCATCGGCAGTAGAGGAGAGTATTAATCGAGGCCGGGACTAGCGAGTGGCCACTCTAAATTTTCCGCGCATGCTTCACGTTTCGGCTCGCTTCAAGCCCTCGTCAGCTAGTCTGCGTTGACTAGGACGCGGGGAACCACCAGTCCCGCTCTCGACCTCCCTCTCTCTACCTATCCATATTCTGTAGGATGCTTCCAGTGACGTTTTCGAAGCTCTCTCCATATATGAGCTTAGCGTCGATCTTGGCAGCGCTAGATTCTTGAAGAGACTGTAGAGCGACTTCGCTGGTAGTCCTCTTGCTCCGACTTCCACAGCGAAGAGGTCAGTCTTGTCAGTCTACAGTTTCACGTGGAATCCGAACCACCATGTGCATGCTAAATAAAGAAGAACCAAAAGAAAGAGGTGAGTATTAGATTAGCGACGGTAAGATCGCACATCGCTGGTATGCTTATTGTGTAGGCCTAGCTAAAAGATGAATTATAGTGAAAGAATTGTTTGCCGGAAATGCGTAGTTTCGGAGAAAAAAAAAAAAAAAAAAAAATTTTTCATACAAAATAAATTTTCGATTTTTATTTTATTTTTTTTTAATGCACCAAAACATTTATTTTGAATAGGAATTTATGCAAAAACGACATGCGCCACCTCAACATTAGGTTAGGGTTATTTTTTATAATTTAATCTATAAAATTAACCCTGGTAATTTTTTTTTTAAACCACCGTGTACCGTGTGGGGTCGGTACTTAAAAAGAATAGCCCCACTGCATCTCTCCCCGTCGCATGTCGTAAAAGTCGACTAAGGGATAAGAAAATTCGTCAGCCTCGGTAGCTCAGTGGCGCGGTTGGATAGTCTACTGTTATTAAGCAACGCTGAGCGCGGTCAGTGATTGGATGGGTGACCGCTCGACCGTTGGAGGCTGACCGTGGTTCGGATTCCACGTTAAACTGTAGGTCCCTTCCCTTCTTACCTTACTAGGTGGTAGGGTTTATCCCGGCCGGGTTGGTACCACCGCACTGAACGAAACGTCGGTCGAAACGGCTATGTAAATAGTTCGTGTTTTCCGTCCAGTTTAGTGTAGCCGACATGAAATGAAGGGAAGCACTGACATGGCACCTAGTTCACCCTGTGTTATAGGCTGACATCACGGATGTTGTAGGTGATGTAGCCAACCGTGTCAGGTTCCATAAAAAAAAAAAAAAAAAAACCAATACATTCACCCATACCACTTTCCTTGTTTTTACATTTTACATACATTTATAATGAAAACCAATGTTTTGGTGCTTTAAAAAAAAATTTTTTTTTTTATTATGTATGAAAAATTAATTTCGTATGGGAATTTATTTTTTTCTCCGAAACTACGCATTTCCGGCAAATAATTCTTTCACTATAATTCATCTTTCAACTCGGCCTACACAATAAGCATACCAGCAATGTTCGATCTTACCGTCGCTAATCTAATCCCCCCCCCCAAAGAAAGCACTGACATGGCACCTAAAGTTACGACAGGAAAAACCCGCATCCAAGTTGACATCGCGGCTTTAACGAACCATGTGAAGCACCGACAAAGCATGCTGATATTCATAAAAAAGAATTAAATTAAAATAATATAAAAATTACACTCACCAACAATTCAGTTTCTTCACACAGGCGAGATCGGACTGCCTAGAGCGAGCCACGACCATTTCTTCTGTGAGACGAGCCATCTTAGCGAAAACACTAGCACTCTTCTTGCAAAATATAACTATTTAGTTTGATACTATCACACAACACAGCATTTAGACGATTCACCTATATTGCACAAAAAAAAATTGTAAACAATGGATTTGTAAGCACAGCGCGAGCTACGCGCTACGGGCAGCGCGGGTTTCGAGCGAGACCAAAACTGTGCGCGAAAGAAAACCTAGACGGCTGAACGTAAGTTACTGTATGGGCCGAACGAACGAATGAATGAAAATTGAAAGTAAAACGTAAGCAAATCAGTAAGCAAAATCACCGTCCACCACTAAATCGACTGACACTGACATTGACAGTTCAAGGGCTGCCTGTACTAAAAGCTAGGTTTCCCCGTCACTTCTGTGAAATTAATTGAATAGATAAGTTGGCCAACCGTCCCGGATTTTGCGGGTCCGTCCCGCAATAGCAGTTGTAATCCCGCATTGCAATAACTAATAAAATAATCCCGCAAAACGTCCCGCATGTCTAGCATTCCAACTCATAAAAAAATTGGTTGTCTGTAAAGTCGGTTTACGGACGATAGTTTTACGTGATGACGTGGAATAATCGTAGTACATAGAGCAAAGATCAGTAATTCTATTTCCAGTAGAAAGATTAATCATCTTGTGATGTGTGTTCGGTATTATTCGGCTTTACATCGCGCAACACAAATTCACTAGGTACACTTGCCTCCATCAAGCCCGGCGGCAGAGACAAACAGCCACATAGCTGGCCACCTACGCTTGTCCGCTCTGGTCGCCAAGCAACGGGCGACAGAGAGTTGTTGTTGACGAGTTCTGCAAAACCCGGAACGGAGCGGTGTACATAATTACGTACGAAAACCTCAGGAAAACTTTTACCAAGATCGTGGTGTGGACTGGGCTATCGAAGGAGCGGACGGCGCGGCGATTTCACAAGGTCACAACCACACACACACTACGATACAATGTGACTGGCCATCAATAAACTTCTGTTGTCTGATCTTGACAGTTTTACTTCTTCGTTTCCATGGTAACTTTGACTATACCGATTGTGCCTCTCTATCGCTTGTTACGCGCTCTCGCTTGCACACACAGGCTCAGGTGGAACGTGACACTTTTTCGTGCGTGCAGCCGGTGTTCATCAATTTATAAGACGTGACGTCATCACGTCAAAAATTGCCTGGCCATCATCCAGTACCTTCTTTGTTGGCCAGGGACGAACGCACCTATTGAACTAGTATTTTCGTTGATGAATGCCTTATGTTAATTATGTTGATACAAATTACGTATCAAAGTTTGACAAAGTCTATTTACACCTGATTCACTTATAATAAGTCTTTGTAGTCATAACTCTCAGCTAAATTGTTAATCTTGCTCTCAAGCTGTGTTTTAGATGGACTATGGGCGGTGCTATTATGTGGCTAGTCACTAAATAGGTAATTGTAAAAATATGTTTAAAAAAATACCCTGCGAAGTTTCTTGTCGGTTCTTCTTCGTGGGTGTAATCGAACCAGATAGAACAAATTGTGACAAGTTCGAGCGCAGTCTATAAAACAAAATGATCAATAAAACAATACAACAATACAATACAATACAATATGGAAATCGGAAAAATCGTCAATTATAGTTGAAACGTTACGTGCAATGCTTGTTGTAAAACTTAACATGGTCAGTTGTGAAAACTTTTATGACATTCTTAACCAAAACCCAGAATTGAGAAATATGATTTTAAAAATAAATGATGACTTCAGTAAGTGCTCCGATACACCCTAAGTCCTTCACTCACATCACCCATCTTGTTCCGAAGAACTGACTTCCCTCATCCCTTCTGCCCCGATCCGTATCCGTCACACCCGTCGAACTCGCTCGGAACATCCATATGTTGTTGACACACAACTTCTAACAACGCATCGCTTTTCGAAATCGTTCCTAAGTCGTACTGCGAAAATATGGAACGGACATGGAATAAAACATTATTTCACCTATAATAACTTCCCTTAGGCTTCCCACCTAATAAACATGCTTACCTATTTCCATTCTCCTCTTTGTACCTAACAGTTACTTGTTTTCCCAATTTATAGGCGAAAAGTTCCAAAGTGTCAGTACTGTTTTTGACAGCTAGTGCACCCTACGTTTAAGCCAACGATACTTACTTTGACTTGCAGAGTCACATGTAAAATTAAATCGTTTTGCCCAGCCAGTAAATGATGGTGGTATGATCAATTATGGTGGTGGCGTTGATATTATTAGGATTATAAGGATAATTTTTTATTTTTAGATGTTTCAGCGTGTTTTAGCTTCACAAAAAACATAGATTGTAAAAATGAAAAACATGTAGCAGAACAATAGCAGCAATAATAATAACGTCTACTAATGCATGACGGCAGTCAAGAATGAGAAAGCTATACTATATGTATGAGCTACTATGAGCACTAATCGGAGTGAGATAGTCGTTTTGTCAAAGTGACGTTTCATCAGTGTGACCAGATTCAGTATTTTAATACTTTTTCAGTATGTTTTAACGATTTTTTTGACCATCAGTATTTTTATAGGTATATTACTGAAAGTTAGTATTTTTTGGTATATTTAGCATAACATTACATTTTCATGGTAAACACTGGACGCAATCGTCCCCACGAACTTCGCTTCCATCTTCTGCCGCGAACATTGGCATTATGGGAGGGAATTTCCCGAAAATTGTTTCACTTTGTGTGGTAATAGAGCAACACAGGTAGGTTCCCGAATATTCCCGATCCTTTGTTATCGATTATTATAGATTATAGAACCGTAAAACTTGATCGCAAAGTAAATCATTTGTTACAATCCTCAAGTACTGGCTCATCCCTTTCTTGTGAGCAATTTTCAAAAATGTATCGGCAGTTTTAAAAACAGAGCAAGGAATTAAAGATGAAGGATGTTGTTTATATTTTAATCCTTCGAAAATAATGTTGAAGTAAAATTCGAACATTATTATAATGATGATGATGAATAAAACATTTGATGAAAATCGGTATTTTTATTGGTATAATTATTTGACCTGTCATAGAAAGTATATTTTAGTATTTTTTCAAGGTGGCAACGGTATTTTCGTAAAATTTAATCTGGTCACACTGCGTTTCATTCATTATTTGAGGGGACTTGGAAAATTGGCGGGAAAGCGTGAAGACACAAGTGCCTAACTGGAAAATAAAAAACGTTTATTTCAAGTGAAAGAAGTCAGTCGGGTCAAGTCGGGAAGTTCGTTTGAGAATTGAGTTTGGTTTCAATCACTGATAAAGTAAAAGGAACCAGCAGAATGCAGAGCGACAGCGATGGTGGCGGGAAAAACAATTGCAACAGAAATGGCGCGAACGGGGAGCCTGTAAAGAAAACTAAAAAACGGCGAATGCAAGAGGTTGGAAACAATGATGCTACAGACAAATTCCAACCTTATAATAAGCCACAATACGTAAGAGCCTACCCCGAAAACACAGGAAAAACAGAGTTTGTCGTCTATGTGGAGAGCATAAATGATGGAGAGCTGGTAGGCAACAAAAGCCCAATTTACCTATCAAATACATTCCAAAAGTACAATAAGGGAATAACAGGACTGAGACGAATAAACGCAAAAAAAATAGCAGTTTACTTCAAACAAGCAGGTCCGGCCAACAGTTTAGTTAAAAATGTGCAATTCCTGGCTTCATACAACTACAAGGCATACATTCCAGCGAGTGCGGTCGAGCGCATAGGCGTATTAGGGTTTGTGCCGACAGAACTCTCGAATAAAGACATTTATGATCACATCAATAGTGAGGTGGACATTGTATCGGTAAGAAGATTCATGAAAAAAAATGAAGGTGTGTTAACGCCTCTAGAAACAATAACTGTCACTTTTGCATCGGATTATCTTCCAGAGCGAGTATACATCGACCTGTGGTCGTACAGAGTAGCGCAGTACATCCCGCCTGTGCTGCAATGTTACAAATGCCTTCGCTATGGTCACTCGGCCAGTGTTTGTAAGGGTCAACAAACTTGTTCTATATGTGCTGAACAACACCACTATAAAGAATGTAATAATAATGACAACATCAAATGTGCTAATTGTAAAGGCTCACATTTGGCAATTTCTAAGTTCTGTCCCATGAAACAAAAAAAGATGGAGGAAAAAAAGAATAAAATGAGTATTACTACGTACAGTCAAATCACAAATTCATCAAGTTATGAAAAACAATTCCCATCCTTGTCACCCATATCCCAGAAAAGGCAAAATACACCTAATACATGTATAAACACCGCAGATATAGTAAATAATGATATGATAATACAAGCTATTATAAAAACTTTAGTTAAACTAGGAAATGATTCATCAGGAACGCCAAACACTATTAAAAGAATTAAAGAAGTATTACTATCAACTCTTGTAACTTAACGCAATGGCTTTATATGATAATAACATTTTAAGAATTTCACAATTTAATATTCAAAGCCTAAATAGTAAGAAACCTCTTTTAATAAATTTCTTAGAAAATAATAATATTGATATTTGCCTACTAAATGAAACCTGGACCAAACCGACATCAAATATTAGAATTCCTCAGTACAATTTCCTAATTAAAAATGCAAAAAATGAACACCGTGGAGTGGGAATACTTATAAAAAATCACTTCAAATATGACATTTTACAAACTACTTTTCATGAAAACATTCAGACCATTGCAATTTCCTTGAATACAAATGCTGGACAGTTGACAATTTTATGTGTTTATTGCCCGCCTAGACCTTCGGGTCGTCTAAAAGTCACACAATTAAAGAATATTATAAAAAGTTTACCAAAGCCATGTCTTGTGTCTGGCGATTTGAATGCTCATCACATCATATTGCATTTGGTTGTTCTACTACAAAGCCTAGAGGTAAGCAAATATTTGATGTGTTTGATGAATGTGATTTATGTCTTTTGAATACTGGAAAACCAACAACTGTTCAATACCCTACTAGAAATCCATCCGCGATTGATATAACATATACCAGTCCTACCATCGCACCGTTATGCGAATGGAGAGTACACGATGACCCGCTGGGCAGTGATCATTATCCGACTGTAATAGACATTCACTTACAACCTTCTATTTATGAAATTCATGAACCTTGCGAAAAATTTATATACAAAAAAGCGGACTGGTGTGAATATTATGAACTATCTGAACGATTATTTCATAATTTCAAAATAGATCAAAATGACATTTTAAATTCTTACAATTTTTTTTGTGATATCTTATCTCAATTAAAGCAGAAATGCATTCCAGTGTTTAAAAAAAAAACATTGTGTGCTCTCAGAAAACCGGTCCCTTGGTGGAACGAACGATGCAGTATAGCTGTTAAGACTTCTAAAAATGCTCTCCGACATTATCAAAAATATCCTTTAGTAGAAAACTACATGGATTACAAAAAGAAAGATTTGGAAAAAAAGAAAATTCTGAAAGAAGAAAGAAAAAGTAGCTGGGAAAACTTGTGCATTAGCTTTAACAGAACTACACCGATAAGTAAAATCTGGAACTCTATAAAAAAGTTTAAAAGAATAAGACCAAATAATAGTTTTAAAAATGATGAATGGATACCAAGTTTCATGAATAAGATAGCACCAGAACAAGAAAATGAAATTAATTACGAAATACTTGAATATTATTTCCAACAAAATAATAACAATCCGAGTAGTGAATTTTTAGGAAAACAGTTTACATGGGATGAATTCAATATGTCTATGCAGTCACGTAGAGACACTGCTCCAGGATTAGATGATATCACATATTGTATTATAAAAAAATTACACCCTTCTGCACAGAAAATATTGTTACAAATATTCAATCATTTATGGACTAAGCAAATAGTACCCGACCAATGGAAAACCCAGTGTGTAATACCAATATTAAAACCCGATAAACCTACAAATGATCCTCATTCATATAGACCTATTTCACTGTCATCTTGTATCGGTAAGCTATTTGAGCAAATGATAAAAGTTAGATTAGATTGGTACGTGGAATCTGAAAATATCATACCACCGAATCAGTTTGGCTTCCGTAAAGGTAGAAGTGCTCCTGAAAGTTTTATATCGCTAATATCAGATATTAAAAATTCTATCCATAGTCATTCTAATACATTATGCGCTTTTCTTGATGTTCAAGGAGCATTTGATAATATAAATATTAGTCAACTCGTACAAGTGTTATTTGAAATAGGAATTCCCGGCACTTTATCAAAATGGATATTTAATTTTCTCTATAATAGAACTATGTATGTTAAATTTAACAATATCCTTCATGGCCCTCGGCATGCATATAAAGGCACCATGCAAGGGGCCACACTTTCTCCGTTGCTCTACAATTTATACACATCACAAATTATGAAATATGTAACTAACAAACAAGTTACTGTTCTTCAATTCGCAGATGATTTAGTTATATACTCTACACACAGAGACATTGAAATAGCTAGAAATAACTTGAATAATGGTCTCCATGAACTGTACACTTACTATGGGAAAAAACTAAAATTAGACATTAGTACAAGCAAAAGCTCTGTAATGATATTTTCAAAAGCTTTCATTCCTCCATCCTTTTCTATAAAATATAACCAAATGTCATTACCTAGAACTTCAGAAAAGAAATTCTTAGGTGTAGTCTTAGATGAAAAATTAAATTTTGGCTCTCATATTAACTACATATCCAAAAATGCTCTAAAAGGTATTAATATTTTGAGATGTTTATGTGGTACATTTTGGGGCGCAGATCCTAAAATTCTTAGTATGCTGTATAAAAGTATTGTACGCAGCCATTTTGATTACAGTTGTCTCGCATATATTAATGCAAGCCCGAATCTTTTAAGGAAATTAGATGTAGTACAAAATATGGGATTAAGAATTATTAGTGGAGGCATGTGCTCCACCCCTATTAATTCTATGGAAGTCGAAACTTGTATAATGCCATTAATAATAAGACGCTTAGTATTTGCTGAAAAATTTTGTATCAAGGCCTTAACTCTTGGAGGTAATATTGTTGTAAGAAAAATAATACCATCAGTTGCATTAAATACTGGCATATATGTGACAGAAAGTAATTTAATTCAGAAACAATCTCCAACAATATTTAAAGTAATGAGTAAAAGTATTGAAAGAACTGTATGCATGCATGTCAGTGATATTTGGCCTTGCTATGATCACTCATTCAACAGCAATATTGCCCGATTAAATGTTATTATTTTAAAGATAAAAAACAAATTTGACTTTGCTGCTTTTATGGAAAGTAAAACTGAATTTTACAGAATCTATAGTGATGGTTCCAAATTTGGATCAACTGTAAGGTCCGCTATATACGATCCACAAATTGAATATGTTAAAAGTTTTGAAATCAACTCTATATGTAGTATTTATAGTGCAGAAGCATATGCTATTTTAAAAGCAGTACATCATATACGGGACTTAAATGATCAACGTAATTATATTATTCTATCTGATTCGCAAAGTGTACTGGTGGACCTAAGTAGTGCAAAGATAAATTACAAAACTAACTATTTAATTTATGCAATTAAAAACTGTGTGTATAAAATGAACCAGAAAATTGAATTTATGTGGATTCCATCACATGAAGACATAGCCGGAAATGAAATAGTCGACACTGCTGCTTATCAAGGACAGAACTGCGAACCATCAGACCTGAAAGTCCCTTTCTCTGACTATTATGCTGAAATTAAGAAAAACAATAGAAATATGTGGAAAGCATACTGGATGAAGACAACAGAAACCAAAGGAAAATGGTTTGCAGATATACAAAAGGTTATGCCATCTCAACCCTGGTACAATAAACACAAGGACTGTAATAATCGTAAATTCATAACAATAATCAACAGAATGAGATTCGGACATAACCAAACACCAGCCCATCTTCACAGACTCCACCTTTTGCCAAACAGCGAATGTCAATATTGCAACCACCATGACGTGACGCCGACCTGTCACATCTTGTATTGAGTTGCCAGAAGTTCGCTGTCCAGCGATTATTGCTGGCAGCAGATATACAAGAACAAGAACAAGACACGCAGGATTTATCTGAAGACAAGATTACAATTAATTACTTACTAAACGAACAAAAATATTATAAAAGCCTGTACAAATATATAATAAATACAGTAGAAAATATATAAAGAAAAGAAAATTCAAGAAATGGCTGAAGGACCTGGCATCCAAGCCAAAAATTAATAAAAAAAAAAAAAAATTCATTATTTGACAGCAGATGCCATTCTAAATATATTTCCCTGCGCTGCTCTCAGTGTTGCCGTTTTAGTGACTTTGTCACTAGATCTAGTGAGTTTTTGACGTCTTTGGTGACATTTCTTAAAGACTTAGTCACTAGAAAAAATCTAGTGGCTTTTAGTGACTTTTAATAGTGATAAAATTTGAAGCACGGACATTGACTTGGCTGTATACCCTCATAGATTTTACCTGTTCTTCATCACATCATCACATCATAGATCATCGACGATCTATGAACTTGATCGAATTAATCAAAATAATCGCTTTGACTGTATGTAAATTATATATTCTATATAAAAAATAATAAAAAAAGAAGAAAATATTAAAAGAAACATATCTATCAAATCATAATCATATTTACTTATTTCTCACTTGATTGAAGACGCCACCGACGACATCGGGGCGAAATATTTCCATAAATTAGCTTTTTTACTATTGCTATTACTAAAATATGTGTACATCAAAAATAAAGGAACAAAAAGTTGTAAAGTATTTAATTATAAAAAATATATATTTATAAAGTGTAAATTATGTAAGTATAAACATTGAATGAATAAAGCATTGATTATTTCAAATTTTATTTTAATATAACTTATTAAATGGAGCTCTGATAAAAATATTTAGTGACTTCTAGTGACTCTTTGAAGTAATATTTTCCCCAATTCTAGTGACTTTATGGCAATAGTTTGGTAACTTTCTTTTTTCCTAAGCGGCAACACTGGCTGCTCTGCGCTGCTGCGCTGTGCTGCGAGCGATGCACAGCCAGGCAAAACAATAATTTGTCCAAATTGTCCAAAGGGTTAGCAATAAACAAATAAAAGGATTTCTCTAAACGTAACGGACGTGTGTGCCGAAGCCATGGATACCTCGGATGTCCTTGAAGACAAGGTTTGTCACCAATATCAGATTAGTTCGGGTTCGGGACTTCCAGCTTTTTTTATTCTTAGGTTTTCACGACTTTATTTACCTGTTTACTCCGGCGTTTTAGGCTTACCCGCCCCAGAGTCCCAGGCGTTTTTGCCGCGCCGCGGCCTCGTGCGGCGACCTTAATTAAATAAAGAGGTTATAGCGATAAACTCTTGCATCTTATGCCGGCACTTCACTTGGCTTAACGTATTCGTGTATTTGGCAAAAATTTTCGTTTCGTCTCTCTTTAAGCCGGCACTTCACTTGGCTTAGCGTATTCGTGTTTGTTGCAAACATTTTAGTTTTATCTCGCTCTAAACAAGCCATTAAAGGCAGACGAAACGGTAATTTTTGCCAAATAAACGAATACGCTAAGCCAAGTGAAGTGCCGGCATTATAGCTAATGAAAATACCTACAAAATGAAGGAAATAAAGTGAGGGCTGACTTGTTTAAAATTACCAGATATTTTAGTTAGATATAATGTGCGACCATGTTTCGAATACCTAAAGTTTTGGGCCCCGATCGGGGCCTCAGGGAGCCGAAGTGTGAAAACTAATTGGGCCCTAAGGAGTAAACAAGTTAACCCATTAAATAGGTTAAATGGCGAAGAGTTTTCCTCCTACCCCACCGGAAAACAGGTGTGTCGTTACGTACATCGGTTGCTGTGTCGTTGCAGGAATGGAGCGCGGAAGCAGCGTTGGCGTTCCCCGAGTCGCTACGACAGTTCGCCGAGCTGGCTCTCGACGCGGAACAAATAGATGACGCGAAGTTCGATACGGAGCACTATATCAACAAACTGTTTCCAACCGAACAGTCTCTTTCTAATATCGACAGGTGAGTGTGTACGGCACGGTGCGTCAGTCCGGTTTAAAAAAAAAAAATTATTATTTAGACAGAGCCTTGGGTAATGTCTAGATCCAGTTAAAATTTCTTGTTTTTGTCATTATCTTGGATTTTTGTTTCTTTTTTAGGTTTCCGTATCCCGTACGGAAGCCTATTACTAAGCCTCCGCCGTCCGTCCGTCCGTTCGTCTGTCCGAGGGCTGTATCTCTTGAACCGTAATAGGTGGCCCGTTGAAATTTTCACAGAATATGTCTTATATAACAACAAATAACAAAAATAAGAAAATGTTAAATATTAACGGGGGCTTCCATACAACAAACGACCGAAAAATCGATTAGAAACACTATTGCCCAACTAACATTTAGGCGCTAACTGAAGAGTTATAAGGGATGCATAAAGGCGCTAACCAAATCTTGACGTTGTAAACAAGAGCTAAGAATAGGAGTTATAGCGTGCTATAACCCTACTATACCCCCGAAATGGGCACAACTTTTAATCGCCTTAGGGTCTTTACTGGCGATACAATAGAGTTATAAAATTCATCAAGAGTTATAAGGGTGCTATAGTAGAGCTCTAATAGCGCCAGCCAAGTGCTTGAGCGCTAAGAGCGTGGCAAATAGGTGAATATTAACTCCTTGAGCGGTAGTAAGGTTCTACAAAGGCGATAATAACGGCTTCAGGGGATAATATTAGCTCCTTGATGAACATTTTTAGCACTTAAGGACATTATTTTATATAAGCGTCTCGCAGATTTATTTGTATATCCACACAGGCGCAGAGTGGTAGACATAATAAATAACACAACAATAGTTTACAATCGTGAATGAAGGCAGAATAGAATTGCTAACTTTTTGTGGTGGTGTCAGTAACAACCTCTGGAATTTTCATTGCGAAGGTAAGTACACTGTGAATAAGTATATGTATTTTTAACAAATAATTGAAGGGCTTGTCGTCTGTTGTCTATTTATCGAAGTGTAATATTTTATTAACATACAGAGTGAGTATAATTTTTTTTTAATCTACCAAAACCATGTATATGCCAGTTTTAAAGAATCACAGTAGTGGTATTAGAGCATAAATTACCAAAATTAGTTCATTAAAGTGGTGTTTTCGTTTGCGTATTTCTCATTTTTCAATTTGCTTGGAACTTAAAAATGGCGGTATAGGTTTAGGCTATAAATTAGAATATTGTAACTTCTCTAGATACAGTACGGCGCTAATGGGCGCTCTTCTGCAACGTACACATCTATAAGAGTGATATTGTAGAGTTATTTACTGACTTCGAAGCTATAAGAGACGTAACAATAACCTATAGCGTTAGGGAGATAAACATAGGCTGGCCGCATGCGCATGGTTTTAGGGTTTCGTATTTATCGCTCGAAAACCTAAATCGCTTAACCTAAATTCACTAAATCGAAATATTATTGGTATTTATTAAAAGATAACAAATTGAACACGCTGCATTCATTGTTTCACTAAACTAAAAACAAACAAATAAGAAATGCGTTGCCTACAACGTTGCCTATAGATACTTGTCGCATAATTTTTTTTCAAGGCCAAAAGGCCGACTTTTTATAATTTATTGTTCTCGCTCTTACTTATACAACATACTCAAAAATTTAAGGCGTGTACTAACACATTGCTCTAATTGAAGAACAGATTTTGACCTGGAATACTCCATCTATACATCGATGTGTATATGTATGTGTCAGCAATACATCGTTTCATTTCTTTTCTGGTTATTAATATTACTGTAGGTTATAAACAATCAAAAAACCAAATAATATTTTAATGTTTGGGCTCTTGAGTAAACCTAGGTGCTCTGTTGTGCTGTTATTAAGTGTGTCATATTACGAGTGTAACCTCACTGGAATGCGCGCAATGATAGTGTAGTACAGTATATTATTAATCAGTGCTTAAACTTACCCTTTTATTTCAGAATGCCGTTTAAAATCGTACGCACATTCAAGAAAGGAAAATTCAAACATTGGATTGCTCTTTTCACATGGGAACATAATAACATGGTACAATGGCCTAAAATTACTGCGAATAAACACCTATACTTATACAAAAAAGTAGTTTTACTATATCAATACATAATAGCTACTCTCACGTACCTACAATACGACACATACATCCTATCCAATATACATACATACACCTCCGCATACGCACTCGTTACAAACCTTTAATAAAAGCTCGCGCAGGAGAATCACAGATGAAACATCTGATTTTGAAAGAAACCTTCTTGTGTTCTATTTGAAGGCCTTCTTGTAATATACATTTAGTATCAGTGACAATCTTCTAAATAAGCTGCCAAGTTTTTTGGTTTTCCAACTCCGAAATAGACGCCAAATTGTAAATGGGTCCACGTCAACTTCATAAATGTTTGATAAAATTGGCCAAAATTCTTTTTTAGAAACTGTTGTGGAGTAGTAAACCGTCGAAGTTGAAATTTAAATAAATGATATCAGGCACATCTCGAATTTTTTTTTAAATACTTCTCAAATGTCCAGAAATGCCATTATGCCAATATTCACCACCATTTTCCAATGTTAAAAACATCCAATGTCAATATGTCTGTGTATGTAAAAGAGTACGTGGATCGTTCGGAAGGATTTTGTTAAACCTCTCATTTAGGATTGACAGCAAATCTTTTAGAGGTGTTAGGCTTATCTTTTTGACGTGATGACGTCATGTCTTATAAATTGATTAACACCGGCTGCACGCACGAAGAAGTGTCACGTTCCATCTAAACCTGTGTGTGCAAGCGAGAGCGCGTAACAAGCGATAGAGAGGCATATAAGGAGAGTAGGAAATACAAAATATATTTGTCCGTCTTTTGCGAGCCTCGAACCCGCGGTCCCTGCCAACACTATTCTGTGACCGACCAGACGTCTTAACCACCCGGCTAAATTCGTCAGGTACTATCGAAGCGAATTTGGTCACCAGTAGGTGAAGATTTTCATGGCGTTGAGTCTTTTGGAGCGACATCTAGCGTCAAATAGTAAATGAAATACTTCAGCGGTAGTCTACTTGAAGGTGTTGCAACGTTGTAGTATGCGCTTCGATATGTAGATGGCGTAAATTAAAAGTTTATATTGATATTTAATAATATTAGTTTTTAAAGTACTCACATTTAATTTTGCGATTTAAGAATTAAACTTCTAAGCACGATAAAGTATTATAAACTGATTTTGTATCTGACTTCGCACTTTATATACTTTATAAGGTCAACACGTAAAACTATCGTCCGTAAACCAACTTTACAGACAAGCAATTTTTTTCTAAAGCCCAAATTCTGAATTTATTACGAAAATTGAGATTTTTTTAATATTCACTCGGTTTGTCCTCATATTGGACATTGACCTTCTTCAAGGTTCACTAAATTTGTAGTGTCGCAATCATCACTCACAGAATTGTGATCCACATTTTCGCGATATACACCCGCTTGATCACTGCTCATTGAACAAGGTCCTTCTTCAAGGTTTAGGTACCTACCAAATTTTGAGTATCGCAGTCATCACTAACGGAACCCTGATCCACATTTCCATCAAAAAATAATCTCGCTTGATGTGCTCATTGAAGTTGGTCCTTCTTCAAAGTTTACCAAATTTGTAGTATTGCAATCATTACTTACGGAACCCTGATCCATATTTCCGCAAAATGCCACTTGCAGTACTACTCCGGCACCACGTGATTTAGGGTTACAGAAGGGTTAGTTAACTCTATAACTCTACCTAAAGTATTATATAGGTTATATTTGAGACTACATGATCTACAATAGCAACAGATATTTCAAATGTACGGTCTCAAGTAATACCAAGAGTCTTCTGTGACTCTTTAGGCATCTGGTGCTAGAAGAGATTTAATGAGCGCCATTAAAGAACTAATGTCGTCATTCCCTGCCTTTGTAGAACCCGTTAGAACTTTTAGAGGTAATGACAAATGCTTACTTCTCATATAGATCTTGTAGTTATAAGATTTGCTGAAAGCTATAATACAAGATGCTTTACCTGTATTGTAGCGACCAAAATCGCTTCTCTGCGTTTTTAACCTTTTAGCTCATCCTCTTATTGCTCTTATAAACGTGTACTATAGTAATGAGTGATAATGTTGATAAACAAACGGTTTTAAATCTCCACAAGTTATAAATGCAGCTACTGTAGCGTCAATATCTCTCCTAAGGTTATAAAGTAAGCTCTATGTGTTGCCTAAATGTTTGTTGGGTGAATAATAGATGGCGACATAGGCCAACATTGCATTGTTGAAAGACAAAAGATAGGCGGATAAACTCCATAAACATAATGAAGGCGACTAAGGGCAAAGGACAAGATGCCATGCTAAAGGGCGACAGGCTCGCCACCTCTCACCTTGGCCCGGTACTTCCACCGAGTCATGCGGCAGGTGGGTCTTCGTGCCTTAATTGCTGCTTGATCGATTGAATCTTGTTCGAATACTTTGCGAAACGTGGCAGTCGGTGTTGTGCTGTAATATACCAGAGTTCTTGCAGCACAACACCGATTACTCTGCTAACCCCGATTGTCGGGATTCAGCGTGTGTGATATGTATGTATGTTGTTGTTCGGACTTGTTCTCCGCGCTTAAGCCCACTCCATTGCGGGCCTTTTGCGCGTCCTACGGCTTTACTCCAACCAGCCGAGTTCTTCAAGGAGGCTGCACATTCTCTTTGGGTCTTGGCACGCCTCTCAAAGTGTAGTAGGGCCTCCCAGCTCCTTCGCCCTTATGCCTGCCAACTCCTCGCACTCAATCAGCACGTGGGTGGGTGTCTCGTCCGCCTGCAGGCATGCTCTGCACAGTGGACTGTCCGTTACTCCAATTACATAGAGGTGTCTGTTAAGTGTACAGTGACCAGTAAGCATACCTATCACTATACATAGTTTTGATCTATGGACACGGAGCAGCGTCTTAGTGAGACGGAGGTCCGGCTTCGCCATCGCCTCCCTCGCCTGTCTGCAGTCACTACCCGCTGCCCATCTGTCTGTGTATGTATGTAGGCAGGCCCGTCTCTTGAGTAATAGGTGCCCGGGGCAAACACAAGCTTAGTGCCCCTCCGTCCGCTGCCGTCCCAGACTCTAACATTATATGTGATTTTATTTTATGCGGCGAATTTAAATTAATTTTAATTTTTAATTTTATTTCAGTGCACTTAATGTGTAGGTCAGCGGTTCTCAAACTTTTTTGGTGACAGAACCCTTTTGGAAAGCGAAATTTTTGATGGAGCCCTAAAATTAACAAAAAATAGTTTTTGTGCATTCTTTATTATTAATATGTAACAGTTACTTACATAATATTTTATTAAAAGAGAAAAACAATAATTCAATACATATCTAATGGGAGGTATGAAACTGTTTCTTATTTTTCATCAATTGGTTGATATCAGGTTTAATAGAAGAGAGTTGAGTTGAGTTCGTCTACGCAGCCGAGTTGAATCGGCTCAATCAGAGAGGAGAGGTGTATTTTTGATTTTTTTTTCTCGTATTCTCGCGGAGCCCCAATAGAGGGCTTTGAGTATGGCTGGTGTAGGTAATATTAGGGTTAATTTAATAAAAATCATTACTTTAAGGAAACATATTTTAATAAATTAAAGTGTCTAGAGAATATAAAGTAGAAAGAAAGTACAGAAATACATAGAACAATTAGATGGAACCAACGATTTATTATAAATTTATTAATGTACAGGATAAACAAAAATTACAATGGAATTTTACGAGCTTTTGCTTTGGCGAATGATGATATTACTTACACCTGTCTCGCTTCCACCAAATTTACCTACTGTACTGAACTCGTGGCAATGCACAATAGCTAGTGTTGATTTATTATCTTATATATATTTTAAAGGTACGTCTTTTGTTTCCGACGCGTAATTTTAGAGTAAGCTTAGGCGGCGGAGGCTGCGGAAGGAAAGCCTGTGCGGCAAACGATTGGGGCGCCCGCGGCGGCGCCCCTCTAGCGCAGGGCGCCCGGGGCGACCGCCCCGCTCGCCCCACCCTTGAGACGGCCCTGTATGTAGGTATGTAATGTACGTTATGTATCGTTTGGCAGCGTTGTAGCGAAGATGGAGTACAAGATAAGCACGATAGACGAGCAGATACAGGAGCTGGTGAGGAGTGAGTGTGGCTCGCGGGAGGAGGGACGCGGCTCGCTCGAGCAAGCGCAGAAACTCATCGGACAACTCAGCATTCAGGTATTCTTCATTTGCATACATAACATTTAATTATTTATTTTTTAATGAACAAGCAGCACTTATATATGGGTTTTTAAATTATATCTTAATATCTTGTCCTTATCCCTTAGTCGCCTTTTACGACATGCACGGGGAGAGATGAAGTGGGGCTATTCTTTTTAAGTACCGGCCCCACTCGGTACTTAATAAGTACTATCGCTGTGAAAGTCGGAGCAAGAGGACTACCAGCAAAGTCGCTCTACAGTCTCTTCAAGAATCTAGGGCTGCCACGATCGACGCTAAGCTCATATATGGAGAGAGCTTCGAAAACGTCACTGGAAGCATCCTACAGAATATGGATAGGTAGAGAGAGGGAGGTCGAGAGCGGGACTGGTGTTTCCCCGCGTCCTAGTCAACGCAGACTAGCTTCGCCGGTTTTACCGGTTCGCGACCAAACCGGTTCTCTCATTAAAAAGGTTTTTCGAACCGGTTCGGGGAACCCGCACCCCATTTCTAACCGGTTTTCGGTCCCTGCTATCTTAATAGCCGCTTCTACCACAGAATACTTAATAAGTCATAGCAGCCTCGGTTGTGTTCTCCTCTAGTCCAGTATAGCCAGCAATCTAGGGAAGTCTCCAGTATGGCACCCACCTTCTCGGAGGTGATATTGGCTGGTCGGAGCATGTGCTTTGGCCCGTCCGACTCAGCCACTCATACCGGACTACATAAAAAAAAAAAGTACACATACTATTGTCTTCTACCGCAGATCCGCGACATCAACGAAAAGGCCGCGCGAAGCGAGGAGATGGTCCGCGAGATAACCGGCGAGATAAAGCAGCTCGACTGCGCGAAGATCAACCTCACCGCTGCGATCACCACGCTGAACCACTTCCACATGCTGGTCGGCGGCATCGACACGCTCAAGCAGCTCACGCGCAAGCATCTCTACAAGGAGGTCGTGCTGCCGCTGCAGGCGATCATGGAGGTTGCTCTTGCTGATCAAAGTTTTACGTATCAAAGTTTGACAAAGGCTGACTACTGCATACCACCACATCACACTACATTACACCACACTGCACTACACTACACTACACAACACTACACTACACTACACTACACTGCACTGCACTGCACAGCACTGCACTGCACTGCACTGCACTACACTACACTACTTGTAGGGTTCCTAGGGTTCCGTAGGGTTCCTGCCTACCCCTAACGCAAAAATCGCACGTACCTAACTCAAGAGCGGCTCAACTGATTTGCTTGCAATTTTTGTCTTAAGTGGTCGTCCTTTAATCACATGAGGTTTTGTAGGCGACGTTTTTGGTATTATTGACATTTGTTTAACATCACGTCACATCTTATAGGGTTTGAAAAGTAGATTTAGTGGGAAGTTTGAAATTTTAGAATCGGTTTACTTTTAACTTATAAGAAAAATACTCGTTCGTTCAATGTTAAAAACCGTCACATATCTTATTAGTGGAAATCAGTAAATCACATGAAATCCAACCGATTCTCAAATTTCAAATTACTTTTGACTTATACTACTCGGTCCATAGAAGTGATGCGCGATGTTACAGCAGCATTATAGATTTGTTGGAAACCCCATGTAAATTTGTTGAGTTTTTTTTTTATGGAAACCGACACGTTTGGCTACATCACCTACAACATCCAGAATGTCGGCCAATAACACCGGGTGAACTTGGTGCCACGTCAGCGCTTCCCTTCGGTCGTGCCGGCTACACTGAACTGGACGGAAAACACGAACTATTTACATTGCCGTTTCCACCGACGCACAGTGGGGCCCCTAGTATGGAGCAGCGGTAATAACTCTGTAACTTTTGATGCAAATGGAATTTTTGAATAATTTTTTTTTTTACTTCATAGATACCATATTTCCAACGATATGTGTAAATATTATAATATAGAATTTAGTAAAAGTAATTTTAATTTTAGACAAACATTTAAATTCAAAGAAAATTTAGTGCTATATAATAATAAATTGTCATCGTATGATTGTAGTATACATTGTGTACATTTATAAATATGTAGTATTTATTTTTAATCTAAAAGTAGAATTTTAACACCAGCACTTAACTCTATTGGTCATGTTTGACCGAAATGTGTTTATTAAGGGGCAAATGTCACTAAAATCATGTAAAGTACATCTTATTTCGTCATTATTCTGTTTTACTTTCTTGTATTATATAGTCTGAAATGTTTGTAGTCCTTATTACGTGCCTCTTGGGCTACTTCGGACAAAAGTCTGAAGAAAAGACTCAAAAGATACGCGGGCGCTCGTTGCGAGTACGACACTGTCACACTCGCGGTCGCAGGTAGTCGCAGCTAATAACCTATATTTTAAATACTAGGTACCTGTGTGTACCTATTTAATGTAGTTTCGTGTTATCGGTAAAATTCGATAACATTTGAAACTCTAGTTGAAAGTGGAAATAGTGAAAAAATATCTCTTAATGGAAAATAGAACAAAATTACCATAATCATTACAGGATCGCATGATTTTTTTGACTTTTCATTAAATAAAGGATCGGGTCGTTAGTTTCCAGCTTGCATTTTTCATACTTGAGCAATAAAAAATAAGTAGTGACCATAACACTTTTGAAGAAATAAATTCAATTATTTCCATAAAGTTTATATATATTTTGTAAGCAATGAATCGTAGGAAACTATAAGGATATTTGGTTAAACACTATTTTAATATATGAATCAACTAATAATAAAGCAAATTAAATTAGATACGACGAACAGTAGAACAATTGCGAAAAAGCTTTTTTACCGCTTCGGCCCCACTGTGCGACGTTTCAATCCATTCAATATCCTTCTTGAAGTAATCTATAAGTATAATCTAATCTTTTTTTTTTTTTTTTTTATGTAATCTGAGACGGTTGGCTACATCACCTACAACATCCGTGATGTCAGCCGATAACATCGGGTGAACTTGGTGCCACGTCAGTGCTTCCCTTCGGTCGTGCCGGCTACACTGAACTGGACGGAAAACACAAACTATTTACATAGCCGTTTCGACCGACCTTTCATTCAGTGCGGTGGTACCAACCCGGGCGGGTTAAACCCTACCACCTAGTAATATAAGAAGGGAGTCATATCCCTTAGTCGCCTTTTACGACATCGACGAATCTAATCTAGGGCAAGAACCTCTCTCCGTACCCACACGGTACATATACATGTACCGTGTGGGGCCGGTACTTTAAAAGAATAGCCCCACTGCATCTCTCCCCGTGTATGTCGTAAAAGGCGACTAAGGGATATGACTCCCTTCTTATATTACTAGGTGGTAGGGTTTAACCCGCCCGGGTTGGTACCACCGCACTGAATGAAAGGTCGGTCGAAACGGCTATGTCAATAATTTGTGTTTTCCGTCCAGTTTAGTGTAGCCGGCACGACCGAAGGGAAGCACTGACGTGGCACCAAATTCACCCGGTGTTATGGGCTGACATCACGGATCTTGTAGGTGATGTAGCCAACCGTGTCAGTTTCAATAAAAAAAAAAAAAGAAGGTGTGTTCGCACAGCCACTAATTCGGCGTTCTACTTTTTCTAGGTGATGCAGCATTTTGAGAGCTACAAGGACATTAAGCAGATAAACGACCTCAGGGACGAGGTCCACAGGATCAGGCAGGATCTGGCGACGCAGATAATGGCAGACTTTAAGGAAGCATTCACCGGTAATATACTTATTCTTCATTCATTCAATTCTTCATTCTTATCGGAGTAACCGTGTCCTACGCTGAGTAACCGCGCCCTACGCTGAGTAACCAGGTCCTACGCTGCGTAACCAGGTCCTACGCTGAGTGACCAGGTCCTACGCTGAGTGACCAGGTCCTACGCTGAGTGACCGTGTCCTACAATGAGTGACGTTGTCCTACACAACAGTGTCCTACTCTGAGTAACCGTGCCCTACGCTGAGTAACCAGGTCCTACGCTGAGTAACCGTGTTCTACACTGAGTAACCGTGTCCTACAATGCGTAACGTTGTCCTACACAACAGTGTCCTACACTGAGTAACCGTGTCGTACGCTGAGTAACCAGGCCCTACGCTGAGTAACCGTGTCCTATACTGAGTAACCGTGTCCTACACTGAGTAACCGTGTCCTACACTGAGTAACCGTGTCCTACACTGAGTAACCGTGTCCTACGCTGAGTAACCGTGCCCTACGCTGAGTAACCGTGCCCTACGCTGAGTAACCGTGCCCTACGCTGAGTAACCGTGTCCTATACTGAGTAACCGTGTCCTACGCTGAGTAACCGTGTCGTATACTGAGTAACCGTGTCCTACACTGAGTAACCGTGTCCTACACTGAGTAACCGTGTCCTACGCTGAGTAACCGTGCCCTACGCTGAGTAACCGTGTCCTACACTGAGTAACCGTTTCCTACGCTGAGCAACCGTGTCCTATACTGAGTAACCGTGTCCTACGCTGAGTAACCGTGTTCTATACTGAGTAACCGTGTCCTACACTGAGTAACCGTTTCCTACGCTGAGTAACCGTGTCCTATACTGAGTAGCCGTGTCCTATACTGAGTAACCGTGTCCTACGCTGAGTAACCGTGTCCTATACTGAGTAACCGTGTCCTACATCCTTCTTACATCTTACATCCAGTACGGTGGTACAAACCTATCACCTAGTAAGGGGCAACGGAAGGGGAAGGAAGGTGTGGATCTAAGCTTGCGATAGCTTCACCGAACATATCCGGGCCCATCGGCAGTAGAAGAGGTTATTAATCGAGGCCGGGACTAGCGAGTGGCCACTCTAAATTTCCCGCGCATGCTTCACGTTTCGGCTCGCTTCAAGCCCTCGTCAGCTAGTCTGCGTTGACTAGGACGCGGGGAAACCACCAGTCCCGCTCTCGACCTCCCTCTCTCTACCTATCCATATTCTGTAGGATGCTTCCAGTGACGTTTTCGAAGCTCTCTCCATATATGAGCTTAGCGTCGATCTTGGGAGCCCTAGATTCTTGAAGAGACTGTAGAGCGACTTCGCTGGTAGTCCTCTTGCTCCGACTGCCACAGCGAAGAGATCAGTCTTGAATCCGTTTCTCACAATCCGGTCTACTAAGTTGCAGTATTTGTTAAGTTTGATGTTGTGGTCCTTCGGTATGTTACTTTCCCATGGAACTGTAAGTTCAACAAGTACTACATGCTTTGTCGCTTTTGAGAATATGAGTATATCCGGTCTTAATGCTGTGGTACAGATTTCCGAAGGCATTTGGTAATGCTTCTCATGTGTGTCCATCAACAATTTCTACAGTTTTACACTGGCTCCGAATGGTGAAGCAGCAGATGTAGGTAATAATTTTTGTTAATATTTTAATGAAATTTTTTGAAGCTGGTTTACATTCTTTTAGTTAAATAAAAATTAATTAATTTATTCATCAGCAAAAATGCCATTACATAATAGACAATTAACTAAAAACTATAATACTTACATATATAAATTTTTTTATAAAACAAACTAAATTATTATTTTTTTTTATTTTAAGCTTAACATATTATGACGCCGCTGAGGCACCCATGAGGTGTCTAACGGCGCCCATGGACATTCGGTCGAATGCGGGGCTGCGAATGCCATGTCTGCCTGACAGGTGCCCATTCACGCCCCTCTTGAAGGACCCGAGACTGTACTTGGGGGGAAATATATGAGCAGGGACAGCGTTCCAGAGTTTACCGGTTCTGTAGAAGAAAGATCTGCAGAATCGATTGGTACGCATCCGCGGTAAGTTCAGCGTGTAGGGATGCAATCCCTGCCCAGTGCGCGTGGTGCGGAGGTGGAAAGGGGACGGCGTAATTATTCCACAATGCTTGTTTGCAGGGAACAAGTCAAGCATACCGCACCGGACGTTGGCGGAGGCGTGTCTCGTCGTCTCAACGCTCGACAGAAAGATTAAGAATGATCTTCTCAAGTGGTTCATTACGCTGCAACTTCAGGTTGGTCATACGTAGAAAAGAAGATGCCGAGCGTAGCTTGCGACGGCTTCAGCGAGCGTATTCAGGCCCGTTGAGGCTGTCAGTCTAGGTCGGGACTATGATTATGATTTAAAGTATTAGGCTGACATTCATAGTCGTTCCAAAGTTCGAAGCTTAGCACCGTCTAAGCTAAGCACGAGTCCGATTAAAGTTCACGAGCTCGGCGGCGATACGTAGTATGTAGTACGTATTACGTACAGCAAAATCGTGCCTTGTTGTCTAGGAAATAGGAACGAATTCAGTTTGATATTTTTACTTCGATTGGTGATATTCATGGAAATGTTTAATATTTTAATTTGTTTATTTCTTTCGGGTGAAGGCCCTGTTTTGTGGTAGTGCGGCGCACGAGTGCACTTAAGGGCCAGCCGCCACTGTCCGGCACCTCATTAAGTGCGAGTGAAAAACCGGCCAAGTTCGAGTCGAACTCGCGCACCGAGGGTTCCGTATCGCCATGTCGTGGTCAGCGCCACTCACTCTGAAATGCTTCATATTAGTTCAAATTCATGATTAAATTAAAAATGCTTCATACTGTTTGTTTCTTGCATGGGGACCCCATGAATTTTTTACGTTTTCTTATTTTTATTATTTCTTGTTAAGTCGGCCATAATAACACATATTCTGTGAACATTTCAACGGGCTACCTATTACGGTTCAAGAGATACAGCCCTCGGACAGACAGATAGACGGCGTAGGCTTAGTAATAGGGTCGCGTACGAATGATACGGAACCCTAAAAACCTGGCAGCGCAATTTGGCAATGCGCTGCCTGTTTTTTATATTGGCAACCAAATGGCAACATAATCCAGTGAAGCTGGTGGCTTTTGCTGACAGCTGTCGCCTTGACAGCTGT
The DNA here is from genome assembly GCA_946902875.1 of Nematopogon swammerdamellus. Taxonomy (NCBI): domain Eukaryota; kingdom Metazoa; phylum Arthropoda; class Insecta; order Lepidoptera; family Adelidae; genus Nematopogon; species Nematopogon swammerdamellus. The sequence goes on from OX336362.1 coordinate 2,458,528, forward strand.
CATCTTGACAGCTGCCCTCTTGACAGCTGCCTTCTTGACATCCGCCACTTTGAGACTCGCGACCTGGACAGCTGTCATCTTGACAGCTGCCCTCTTGACATCCGCCACTTTGAGAATCGCGACCTTGATAGCTGTCATCTTGACAGCTGCTCTCTCGACATCCGCCACTTTGAGACTCGCGACCTGGCCAGCTGTCATCTTGACAGCTGCCCTCTTGACATCCGCCACTTTGAGACTCGCGACCTTGACAGTTGTCAAATTGAAATATTCCTCCGGATAAATCTCACCGCCGTTTCCAGGAGTACGTGCACCTATTCTCGGCCAATCAGGAGACGGCATGGCTGGACAAGATCGAGAGACGGTACTCCTGGCTGAAGCGGCATCTGATCGAGTTGGAACAGAGTCTGGGCAGCATCTTCCCGCAGGAGTGGCAGCTGTCGGAGCTGCTCGTCAGGGAGTTTTGTAGGGTGAGCGTTGTTCTATGTCGAAATCTTTCACCTGTCAATCTCGCACCTGTGGGATGGCTCTGCCAAATACCAGCTTGCGCCTCTGGACTCGATCCAGCGTCGAGCCGTGCGACTAGTGGGTGACCCCGAAGTGTCCCGCGATCTAGAACCACTGCAACTTCCCCGGGATGTCGGCTCCATAAGTGTGTTCTATCGCTTATTCCATGGGGAGTGCTCGGAGGAGCTGTTTAATTACGATCCCGCCGTCCCCTTTCTATCTCCGCACCACGTGCACTGGGCAGGGATTGCATCCCTACACGCTGGACTTACCGCGGTTGCGTACCAATCGATTCTGCAGATCTTTCCTCTACAGAACTGGTAAACTCTGGAACGCTCTCCCTGCCCATATATTTCCCCCCAAGTACAGTCTCGGGTCCTTCAAGATGGGCGTGAATGAGCACCTGTCAGGCCGGCATGGCATTGGCAACACCCGTATACGACCGAATGTCCATGGACGTCGTTAGACACCTTATGGGTGGCTCGGCGCCATATGTCGCGCTGTCAATAAAAAAATATATATATATTACGACCGTCATGACTGTTACAGGTTATCTATCATCGTCCGATTAATCGTTCATACCTCAAATAAACATTTTGCGTTGGTTTCTGGGGTCAATTATTTCTTTTAGCCATACATTTGTGATAAAAATTTTCCAGTTTTGTAATCATACTCAAATCAAATCAAATCAAAATATACTTTATTGTACACCATAAAAAGGAACACAACAGGCGAGTTTAATGCAAAGTAGCATTCTTTACAAACTAATCTTTGGGATGTGGAGAAGCTGATAGGGCGGACAATGCAGTGGAAAAGAGAAGCGTGAAAAATAAAACTATTAAATAAATGGACACAAACAATAGGTACATAGATATATACATAAAATATATACATAAGATTACATAAAAAAAAATACTCTAAGGTATACATATTATATTTATGCATAAACTACACATTTTGTACCGTGTGGGGTCGGTACTTAAAAAGAATAGCCCCACTGCATCTCTCCCCGTCGCATGTCGTAAAAGTCGACTAAGGGATAAGAAAATTCGTCAGCCTCGGTAGCTCAGTGGCGCGGTTGGTTAGTCAACTGTTATTAAGCAACGCTGAGCGCGGTCAGTGATTGGATGGGTGACCGCTCGACCGTTGGAGGCTGACCGTGGTTCGGATTCCACGTTAAATTGTAGGTCCCTTCCCTTCTTACCTTACTAGGTGGTAGGGTTTATCCCGGCCGGGTTGGTACCACCGCACTGAACGAATCGTCGGTCGAAACGGCTATGTAAATAGTTCGTGTTTTCCGTCCAGTTTAGTGTAGCCGACATGAAATGAAGGGAAGCACTGACATGGCACCTAGTTCACCCTGTGTTATGGGCTGACATCGCGGATGTTGTAGGTGATGTAGCCAACCGTGTCAGTTCCATAAAAAAAAAAAAACATACATATGTAAACATTTATAATTGTAATCATTGTAATCACTAATCATACTCATGTCCCAAAATTCGTCGTCTCTTTCGATTTTTTCGTATTTGAGTCCTTGTTCTGTCCGTACGATAAAGAATTTAAACTTCCTCTCTGTGATGTGAAGCCGCCCCTGTACCTGATAATAATAATCATGATTCCGTTTTAATTTTATTTGGCCAGACACAATATTGCAGAACTTTATCTTTTTTTGTTCGATGGCCTGTAGTGGGGCTACGTCGTCGGATACATTGTATGGACATTTTACCTCCACAACACTGTCAGTACCTATCAGATGACGCTTCTTTCCTTTGCGAGGTGTAAAGTTTAGTTCCATGTTGGTGAACCAGTTTGGTGGAGTCTCGATTTCGAACGCAACGCACGCCACTGATTTAGCGAACGAAAACTGCACAGCAGTTGCAATTTGCAAAACGTCTCGCTCGACTGGTACGGTGCGGCGCGGCGGCGCGGAGGTGGCGGCTTGAATTTGAATTTGAATTTTGAATTTTGAATTTGAATTTGAATTTTGAATTTTGAATTTTGAATTTGAATTTTGAATTTGAATTTGAGGCTCGCGACGCGAGGCGGGTACGGTGGTTTCCCCCGCCCGCTCCTCCAAACCTTCACAAATACACACAAATACGGCCGTGCGTGGCCGGTGGACGACTGGAGACAGCGATATTTTGTTCAAATACCTAACATGCGATCACGTGACTTACCTCGATCTGATCTTAAATTCCGCGACGCGCCGAGACCCGCGCGGATTTCGCGGAACACTCACGCCAGAGGGTTAAGGCGCAAATAAGATTCAAAAGGTCAACTTTAAACGAAATTATTGAGCTATTCGTAGAGATAAAAAATCTGTAAAAAATATATATCTTTAAATATATATCAAACATAGCAAAAAAAACCTATTTTTTTACTTTGTAAAGGTGTTAAATAAGTCGTACCGTGTGGGGCCGGTACTTAAAAAGAATAGCCCCACTGCATATCTCCCTGTGCATGTCGTAAAAGGCGACTAAGGGATAAGGACTAGATGTCGCGCTAAAGGGCGAAAGGCTAGCCACCTCTCACCTTGGCGCGGTCCTTCCACCTTGTCATGCAGCAGGTCTCACTTGCTGCTTGATAGTTATCTTGTCCGTATACTGTGCTAAACGTGGTGGTCGGTGTTGTGCTTTAATTTACCAGAGTACTTATGGGAGTGAAAGTTGGGTATGGCAGGCGAAGCATGAGAGCAGGATAAATGATGTCGAAATGCGCGCGCTGAGGAGTATGTGTGGAATAGGAGGAGTATGTGTGTCTGTAGAATGGATGATAGGAGACTAATGAAAGAAATCTATGGAGCGAATGTTAGTGGAAGAGTCGGGAAGGGTCGCCCTAGACGCACGTACCTGGACCAGATCGGGCATGTGCTCGAAAAGGGTCAGGTGCGTAGTACCCGTAACCGAGGAGCATGTATGAAGAACATTATGACAGTGGAAGAGGCGGCAAAAGTGTGTCAGGATGGTGGCGCGTGGGGGTTGGGTTCTTTGCGTGGGTTGGGTCCGTTGTCTTTGCCTGCCCCACTGGGAGGCAGGCAGGCGTGACGTTATGTATGTGTGTGTATGTATGAACTTATAGCACAACACCGATTACTCTGCTTACCCTGATTGTCGGGATACAAAAGCGTGAGTTATGTATGTATGTATGTTAAATAAATCTCCAAAAAATAACGAAACGTACGAAAATTTTACTTTCAAGTTAAATTATCTTTAGAAGCATAAATTGTTTCAATACAAGACCCTCATAGAAATATAGATAATATGTTTCCCTACAATCGTAGCGAAAAAAATATTTTTTTCCATCTTTCCAACACGTGAAATTTAATATATAGTGTGATTTTCGCGCAAACGTTCATCGTCGGCGCGACGTATCAGCCACCGCACGAGTAGAATGAATCTCGCACCTATTTACATCTGCATACGGTTCGTGTTTCAATCATCAGTGCTCGGGTAGCACGGTTTGAGTCTTATTTCCGCCTTAAGAGAATTTGTTTGCTTGCACAGGTAACGAAGGATGAACTCAGCAGCATCATGGCTTCGAGAAAACATGAGATCGATGTGAAGTTACTTCTCTATGCCATACAGAAGACTTACAACTTTGAATCGTTACTCGATAAACGTTTCACTGGTGAGTTTCTTATAATTTATTTATTTATTTATTTATTTTATTATAATTTTTTTTTTTATAATTTATTCGTTTATAATTTATTATTTATTCGTTTATTTACACATTATTTCTTTTTTTATATTAATTTTACAAATAAAACCTAAATCTAAAATTAATACAAAATAATAAAATGGAATTTCCACCACCGGCGGCGGCGGGGCGAACCCAGGCTACCGATGGTCGGACCCGAGAGAGAGAAACCTCCGGACAATTCGAGCGGTGTCGAGCAAGACCGCCTTCTGTATCCGACCCTTGATCCAAGCAAGTGGCTCTAGTGAGATGCTCTTGAGATGATGGTCGAGGCTCTTCGCTAAGATTAGGAGGGAAGGGACCTACAGTTTTACGAGGAATCCGAACCTCGGTCAGCCTCCAACGGTCAGCGGTCACCCATCCAAGTACTGACCGCACCCAGCGTTGCTTAACATTCAATAGCGACAGTTGACTGTCTGCACCACTGAGCTATCGAGGCTGACAATGATTGTTCGTATTCATTGTGTACATTAGTTTGAGATCTGCCACATCATACCGTTCTCATATTTTAGTCATGTATTTATTTAATGTATTGTTGTTTATTGTTTATTGTATAATTTCATTCTTAGTTAGGCAACCTACGCTTGGACATGTCGAAAATTCCGCCAGTGTACCGTGTGGGGCCGGTACTTTAAAAGAATAGCCCCACTGCATCTCACCCCGTGTATGTCGTAAAAGGCGACTAAGGGATATGACTCCCTTCTTATATTACTAGGTGGTAGGGTTACCCCGCCCGGGTTGGTACCACCGCACTGAATGAAAGGTCGGTCGAAACGGCTATGTAAATAGTTTGTGTTTTCCGTCCAGTTCAGTGTAGCCGGCACGACCGAAGGTAAGCACTGACGTGGCACCAAGTTAACCCGGTGTTATGGGCTGACATCACGGATGTTGTAGGTGATGTAAGCCAACCGTGTCAGTTTCCATAAAAAAAAAAAATATAATTTCTAAATTCAATGCGAAGAAGAACTGACAAACAAACTTCGCAAGTCACAATGTTTTGTTAGTACCTTATATATATAACTATTATATTATAGTAACTTACAAATAATTAACCCATACTACACTGCTCGCTCACAAGAGCATTCATATTTACAGCATAAACATGAATACTGAAAAATCTTACCACTCTGCCTATTTACATTACCTTATATCTGGTAATATTATGTATATTTATTTATACACTAGCTTTTTGCCGGCGGCTGAGCCGTCGCGGCTTCGCTCGCGTGAAATTCGTGTTTAATAAGAAGGAAGTAAGTAACAATTCGGTTTGAATGAGATGCCACATCTAGGAGTAACCGGAACTGAATTTTATTTGGCCTATCCAGTTGTCGCGTATAGTTAAATGTTCTTGTACTAAGCTTCATCGAATTCGGATGATCGGTTTAAGAGTTATGGAGGAACATTTGCAGAAAAAATTTCTAAAAATCGGCAATTTAGTTTCAATGTCATACATAGCGGCGGGTGGCCGAGTGGTTTGGGTATCGGCTTCTCACATGCGAGAGGTCCTCGGTTCGAATCCGGTAGGCGTGTACCCATGAGTTTTACCAAAAACTTACGTGCATACCTACACCTGCTGCTTCACCGTTCGGAACCCGTGTAAAACTGTAGGTCCCTTCCCTTGCCCCTTACTAGGTGGTAGGCTCAAATTGTAGCCGACTGGGTTGATACCACCGTACTGGATGTAAGATGGCCGCATAGCAGCTTCGGTTGTGTTCTACTCTAGTCCAGTGTAGCCAGCAATCCAGGGAAGTCTCCGGTATGCCACCTACCTTCTCAGAGGTGATATTGGCTGGTCGGAGCATGCGCTTTGGCCCCTCCGACTCAGCCACCCATAACGGGTTACATAAAAAAAAAATAGAGTCTACAAACGCAATATCTCATAAAACAAAGTAACTTACTCCGTGAGAATACCTTACAGATTTATTATTAGTAGGTATTGATGATGATGCATTTAGCCCGGTTATGACCAGTGTTCGGCGTAGGTAGTGCCATTTGGGGCCAATGAACATGAATGATGATGTTTATATGGACATGCCCCGGGATTCCGGGATTTATGATCCCAGATTCCGGGGCACCTAGTTCACCACAGTATTACGGGCTGACATCACGGATGTTGGGAATTGGGAATTGTTGATGGACACGCATGAGAAGCATTACCAGATGCCTTCGGAAATCTGTACCACAGCATTAAGACCGGATATACACATATTCTCAAAAGCGACAAAGCATGTAGTACTTGTTGAACTTACAGTTCCATGGGAAAGCAACATACCGAAGGACCACAACATCAAACTTAACAAGTACTGCAACTTAGTAGACCGGATTGTGAGAAACGGATTCAAGACTGATCTCTTCGCTGTGGAAGTCGGAGCAAGAGGACTACCAGCGAAGTCGCTCTACAGTCTCTTCAAGAATCTAGGGCTGCCAAGATCGACGCTAAGCTCATACATGGAGAGAGCTTCGAAAACGTCACTGGAAGCATCCTAAAGAATATGGATAGGTAGAGAGAGGGAGGTCGAGAGCGGGACCCGATTAGTCCCGACCTCGATTAACACCCTCCTCTACTGCCGATGGGCCCGGATATGTTCGGTGAAGCCATCGCAAGCTTAGTTCCACACCTTCGTGATGTAGCAAACTGTGTCAGTTTCCATAAAAAAAAACATGAGAGTGTAAGAGCCGGCATTGTCTCTGCCTACCACACTGGGGAACAGGCGTGACGCTATTTATGTTTTTTTTTTTTTTTTTTTTTTATGGAACCTGACACGGTTGGCTACATCACCTACAACATCCGTGATGTCAGCCCATAACACAGGGTGAACTAGGTGCCATGTCAGTGCTTCCCTTCATTTCATGTCGGCTACACTAAACTGGACGGAAAACACGAACTATTTACATAGCCGTTTCGACCGACGTTTCGTTCAGTGCGGTGGTACCAACCCGGCCGGGATAAACCCTACCACCTAGTAAGGTAAGAAGGGAAGGGACCTACAGTTTAACGTGGAATCCGAACCACGGTCAGCCTCCAACGGTCGAGCGGTCACCCATCCAAACACTGACCGCGCGCAGCGTTGCTTAATAACAGTTGACTAACCAACCGCGCCACTGAGCTACCGAGGCTGACGAATTTTCTTATCCCTTAGTCGACTTTTACGACATGCGACGGGGAGAGATGCAGTGGGGCTATTCTTTTTAAGTACCGACCCCACACGGTACGAATGTCATGTTATGTATGAATGTCATGTATTTTGAACTAGTTTTTGCCGCATTGATCGCATAGAATTCGGTTTGAGGGTTAAAGTAGGGACTGCGGATCTGGTACGCGTTCTCTAGCATAGTTCGGACGTAGGTTTCGGAAAAGCTCAGCGGTTATGTGGGAGAAAGCTTTGTTTGTTGTTGATGTTGTTGTTGTTGTTTTGGTTTGGGGTTGGCTCCAGGCCTGCAAACTAATCCCGCTCGGTTGGGGACCTTCGTGCAAAACCCCGCAGTCTCCAGCTACCCCAGCCACCCTATGTCTTCCATGGAAGCCACAAGTCGACCGGGGTGTCTGCAGGCCGCTTATCCCTTAGTCGCCTTTTACGACATGCACGGGGAGAGATGCAGTGGGACTATTCTTATTAAGTACCGGCCCCACACAGTACAAAGCTTTGTTTATTGTATACAGCAATGAGTTTGCTTTCTTCACTATAGTTATAATGTGTGAAATGAAAATGCTCTTCAGGTGAGACATTCGAAGCTGAGAATACGGAGAGCAGGCCGTCCCATCTTCCTGAGAAGAAATCCGCCCCAATCTTCGAGACTGACGACAAACAGGTGACTATTAGGGTGGAGTGAAAAGTGGCAAAAAAAATATTTTTTTTTATTTCATTTACCCTGTATTACTAAACGATGCTATGGATAAATAGCTATTGAAATATATAAAAAAAGATTTTTTTACTCGCCATCTTCAGGTGGCGCAGAAGACTTGTAATTTAGAATAAAAGTGAATTTTTCTAAATATTTCAATAAATAAAACTAATATTTGTATCCACTTTTACTTTACTATATGAATTAAAAACACAAAGAATTACAAGGTAATAATACGTTTTCATCATTTCAACCTTCAGACATACCATCTGCATGCGGGGTAGCTCGTTGAACTTTGGGGAAAAACTGAGATTTTGTGTCGAATGTTGCCATTTCTTTTCTTGATTTTATTCTTGCTCGGATGTATCCATCGCGTGCTGCAGTTCCACAAACGGCCAAACTTGCATCAGTGACCAGTTTTATGCCTCTCTCCACAGCCTGTGTGTGACATGGAAATTTTTCAATATAGATATTTATATTTTCACTAATAATTTTGTCCCATATTTCACTGGCACTATATTTTGAAGTGAATGGCGGCTCGAATATTTTTTCTGTTGCCCAGTCTATCAGATCATAATAGTAGTTTGCATCAAAGTTTAATTTCGGAATCAAAAACTCTCTTACTTTCTTTCCCTTTGTAGTTTTTCGCGCTTTAAGTATTCGTCTAAGTGCTAATTCTTTAACATGTTGCCTTTCGTCTTGTAGCATAGCTAATAAAATATTCTCGGAATGTGCGAAGAAAGAGTTCCGCTGTATTACTCGAAACGCAATTGTTTTCAGGTCATCCTTTAAATAAGAGCATCTTTTTATCATACTTAGGAGGTGATCTGGACCGTATTTGCAGGAGGGTTTCGTTTTGATGCTGAACCATGTTGGCGCGTACACTTTTATTACAAACGTAGCAAGCTCGACCAGACTTTCGGATGGGGATTTTGTGGCCACATATAGTCGCAATATTCTGTTTGCACAGGTTAGCCATCGAGAATGTGCCAGCTTTCCTGGTTGCTTATTTGCCAAGTCAGTTGTCACGCTACCTTGTGAAATCGCTTGACAAATTTGAAGGAGATACTTTTGATCCGTGCTTAAAATTTTCGCATCAATCTCAGGTAACGCTGTCTCAATCTTCTCAAATTCCACCACAGGTAAGTCTTCACAGTGTTGTAACATCTTACCTAAGACTCCTGCGAACGTATTGGGTCCTGACGTAGAGCCGTCCAAAGTGTTGAATAGATGACGCAGTGGTAATTCGTTGGCATGCAACAAACATATAAACCAATGCAAGGGTCGATTTAACTGTCTCTCAATTAATGCAATTGCTCCATTCCTGGACCCTGTGTTGACTGCAGTTCCGTCGCATCCAATAGCGACAATGGTCGATATATCTCCGAAGTTCAAATTTAGAAATTCAATTATGCTATTTTTGATAGAATTAGCAGCTCCAGAAAGAGGGGTGACGTGGCCAATGTACTGAGAATCTGGCTCGGAGAGCAAAACAATGTGTTCTTCTGTTATTGTTTTTCTGTGGTACTTAACACCACGTTTTTCTTGAACGATTGTCCTGTCTTTCCGACCGTCAAAGTATAAGCCAGTAATTTTATTTTTATAACTCACCAAGCTTGGACTCTGCAATTCTTCTCGGACTTTCCGGCGCTCTCGTCGTAATTTACTTCTGTCTATTACTTTTGAAGAATCTCGCTTTGAAATCAAGCCAACATCTTGAAGAACTGCACTGGCAATGATTGATGCTGACCTGTCAGAGACACCAGTCCTGTCACAAGCAGTGGCAAGATTTTCTAGTCGATGTCTCATCTGCTTTGCTTGTATTTTTGAAGTGGAGGGCGAGAGGGCATCCGATGTAAGTGTAGTATGAAAATCTGGATCTTGGTGGCTGTCTGACAAGCTAACACTATCATCTGAGGTCTCTGCAGTCAAGTTAGTATCTGGCGAAGGGCTTAACGGTTGCTGAACAGACTGTTTTTTAAGAAATTTATTTTTCTTCTCCAGTCTCAATTGTCTGCGCTCCAAAACTTTGGTTGTTTCTATATCAATTGAGCCGATATACATTTTGCGGTTTCCCCTTTGGTCTTGCAAGAATTCCATTTCATTCTTAGGTATTTTAGTCAAACATTTACAGAAATCGGCACAAATGCATTTGCACATAGCAATGTCAAAGAGATTTCTCGTTGCATCTTCGTAAAACTCAGCTTTATTTTTAGCTACTCGATTTTTCTTTATCTTTTTGTATTTCTGATAGTAATGAGTGAGTCTATTTATAATTTGTTGTCGAGATATGACAGGAATAGAGGCCTTATTCCACAGATTTACCAAATCAGTTGCAATTATTTCACAAACATCTTTCACAGAAGGATCTTTTCCATTAGATAGCCACAGCAAGTCATTTCTTACCCACAAATAATGCTTAATTATATCTTTATATGTAGGTAACACATTGTCTTTCAACTTTTCTGGGCCCCCAAACACGGGACACGACGAATCCTTTCTTGTTTTAGGCATATCACTCACACACGCACACAGACCAAAGTCGAAGTTCGCGCGGTTATTTTAACAAACGTGCGCTCCACCCTAGTGACTGAATGTGACTAATTGACTGTACGCATAGGAGTCCCAAGGCAAGACAGTGTCACTGGTGAGTGCGGGGGAGGGGAGGGGAGTGTTGCTAGATGTGTTTTCGACTTTAAACTAGGCAACAGGAGGTGGTTGCCTTCATGCAAAATCTGACTAAAAATAACTTTTTTATAAAACTTTGGGGTCAGTGCGCCACCTGAAGATAGTGCTTGAATTTGATGACATTTTGTGTCCTTTACTAAGTACCGCCAAGGCATCGATTGGTAACACAGGAAATCCTAAATTCGAGAAAAAAAAATTTCACTCCACCCTAGTGACTATGCTCATATATGCATAGTGTCACGCACGCCTGCTTCCCTCTGGGATGGGCAGAGGATTATGATAATGATTTATAGTGTGAGAATTCGGCCCCCTTGAGTCCTGTTGTCACTGCGACCTAGGAAGATCTATTGTGATCTCTCAAAAGTTTGTACCTCACCCCCCCCCCCCCCCCCCCCCAAGTCCGATTTCCGCTATGAACTAAGTTATATTCTTGGGGTTGATTGTGATTTCTTCTATGAAACGAGTTATATTCTTGGGGTTAAGTGCCTGTGATTTCCGCTATGAACCGAGTTATATTCTTAGGGTTGAGTGCCTGTGATTTCCGCTATGAACCGAGTTATATTCTTAGGGTTGAGTGCCTGTGATTTCCGCTATGAAGCGAGTAATATTCTTAGGGTTGAGTGCCTGTGATTTCCGCTATGAAGCGAGTAATATTCTTAGGGTTGAGTGCCTGTGATTTCCGCTATGAACCGAGTTATATTCTTGGGGTTGAGTGCCTGTGATTTCCGTTATGAACCGAGTTATATTCTTAGGGTTGAGTGCCTGTGATTTCCGCTATGAACCGAGTTATCTTCTTAGGGTTGAGCGCCTTTATTTGGCATGGGTTAAAAATATAACCCCCAAGAATACGGCTTCTACTGTGAATGAGCACTTCACACTTCACAAAGGATGTGTAAGGGCGTTTCATCCTCTTTTATACAGAACCTGCACACCGGTGTGTCGCTAAGGCACATTCGGTGTAGGTGTTTGATTAACATACCGAAGGACCACAACATCAAACTTAACAAGTACTGCAACTTAGTAGACCGGATTGTGAGAAACGGATTCAAGACTGATCTCTTCGCTGTGGAAGTCGGAGCAAGAGGACTACCAGCGAAGTCGCTCTACAGTCTCTTCAAGAATCTAGGGCTGCCAAGATCGACGCTAAGCTCATATATGGAGAGAGCTTCGAAAACACCACTGGAAGCATCCTACAGAATATGAATAGGTAGAGAGAGGAAGGTCGAGAGCGGGACTGGTGGTTCCCCGCGTCCTAGTCAACGCAGACTAGCTGACGAGGGCTTGATGTGAGCCGAAACGTGAAGCATGCGCGGGACATTTAGAGTGGCCACTCGCTAGTCCCGACCTCGATTAACACCCCCCTCTACTGCCGATGGACCCAGATATGTTCGGTGAAGCTTAGTTCCACACCTTCCCTTCAGTGTCCTGTTAGTACATGCACCCATTTTAATTTTTTCGCCAGGCGTCTTCGCCGCAAGAAGAGAAGCCGAAATCGCCGTTCATAGCCCTCATCGGCAGCTGCTTCGAGCCATACCTCTACCTCTACATCGACAGCTTGGACAGTAATCTCGCCTCACTTCTAGAGAGATTCGTTCAGGTGAGGAGGGATCTGTTTTTTTTTAGCGTTCCGTATCCGGGTTTTTTTTATTTATTTTTTTATGGAAACTGACACGGTTGGCTACATCACCTACAACGTCCGTGATGTCAGCCCATAACACCGGCTGAACTAGGTGCTACGTCAGTGCTTCGCTTCGCTACGCTGAACTGGACGGAGAACACGAACTGTTCATGTAGCCGTTTCGACCGACCCTTCATTCAGTGCGGTGGTATCAACCCGGGCGGGTTAAACCCTACCACCTAGTAATATAAGAAGGGAGTCATATTCCTTAGTCGCCATTTACGCCATACACGGGGTGAGATGCAGTGGGGCTATTCTTTTAAATTACCGGCCCCACACGGTACAAATGTTGTAGGCGATGTAGGCAATCGTGCCAGTTTACATAAAAAAATTCACAGATTTCGTGCCTCACACGACTATCGACCACATTGAAAATGAATCTACGGACTTCGTAAAAAATGTTGTTCTAACTTTTTGACTTTTTTCAAAAAGGTTAGGCTACAGGGCAAACCCTTAACCCGATCGTCTTTGTTTTAGGCTCAAATTGTAGCTGACTAAATAGTCCAGAGGAGTTTTTCTCAAATTTTTGATATCATTCTTCGTTTCCAAAATATCGAGCGCCAAAATCAAAAATTCGGAAAAAAATTGAATTTTTTTTTCACAATTTCGGCCATAACTTTTTTGGTTTTTTACTTTTTCGAATAATTATTTTTGCACCTTACAGCTCACATGAATACGCGTCTTTTGAGCCTTTTTTTGAAAATCATATCTTCACAACTCGCCGAGATATAAGGGGATCGCACTTTATCGTGAAATGGGAGCCTACACTGGAGCGAACGAAAAGACATTTTCAATGTCGAAAATATTAAAATATCACAACGCTCAAACAGTGTTACTATGCATATGCACACTCGCTACTCTCATATGGAGTTATTCTGTGGGGAGGATCGACCGATGCTGTTCGGGTCCTTCGAATGCAAAAGAGAGCAATACGTATCCTAGGAGGAGCACCCTACCGTGCCTCTTGCCGACTGCTATTTGGATCTTTAGGAATCCTGACTGTACCTTGCTTGTATATATACGAAGTTATATGCTATGCTCGTGAAAATATCCACAAATTCGAACAAAATATTGTGAATCACAGCTACAAGACAAGGAATGGAGACAAATTAAAGTCAGTGACACATCGGCTCACCTTAGCCGAGAGGGACCCGAACATTATCGGTCCAAAATTTTATGAGAAACTTCCATACATACATACATACATAACACACGCTGTATCCCGACAATCAGGGTAAGCAGAGTAATCGGTGTTGTGCTATAAGGACTCTGGTAAATTACAGCACAACACCGACCACCACGTTTAGCACAGTATACGGACAAGACAACTATCAATCAGCAAGTAAGACACGAAGAACCCACCTGCTGCATGACTAGATGGAAGGACTGCGCCAAGGTGAGAAGTGGCTAGCCTGTCGCCCTTTAGCGCAGTATCTTGTCCTTATCCCTTAGTCGCCTCTTACGACATGCACGGGGAGAGATGCAGTGGGGCTATTCTTTTTAAGTACCGGCCCCACACGGTAAACACGAGAAACTTCCAATACAAATAAAAGACGAAAGTAGCGACATAAAGTTCCAGTCCCAAGTGAGGCAAATACTATTGGATAAATGTATCTATGATGTAAACGAATATCTTAATTAAGATGCCGGAATTAATGTTAAAATGTATTATTACAATCATGTAAATTGGCAACATATACACTATGTACTTGTATGAACACGAAAAATAACTGACATAGCATACTAATCCCTGTGAAACAAATATAATTGTGAACAGTGTGTTTTTTATGACGAAATAAACAAACTGCTATGAACCGAGTTATATTCTTAGGGTTGAGTGCCTGTGATTTCCGCTATGAACCGAGTTATATTCTTGGGGTTGAGCGCCTGTATTTGTGCATGGGTTAAAAATATAACCCCCAAGAATACGGCTTCTACTGTGAATGAGCACTTCACACTTCACAAAGGATGTGTAAGGGCGTTTCATCCTCTTTTATACAGAACCTGCACCGGTGTGTCGCTAAGGCACATTCGGTGTAGGTGTTTGATTAACATACCGAAGGACCACAACATCAAACTTAACAAGTACTGCAACTTAGTTGACCGGATTGTGAGAAACGGATTCAAGACTGATCTCGTGTTGTGATCGTGTGTTTTTTATGACGAAATAAACAAACATAAAAACATTAAAACATATCTTTTTGTCAGCGTCGATAGCTCAGTGGTGCAGACAGTCAACTTTCGCTATTGAATGTTAAGCAACGCTGGGTGCGGTCAGTACTTGGATGGGTGACCGCTGACCGTTGGAGGCTGACCGAGGTTCGGATTCCTCGTAAAACTGTAGGTCCCTTCCCTCCTAATCTTACTTGGTGGTAGGGTTTAACCCGCCCGGGTTGGTACCACCGCACTGAATGAAACGTCGGTCTAAACGGCTATGTAAATAGTTTGTATTTTCCGACCAGTTCAGTGTAGCCGGCACGATCAAAGGGGGAAGCACTGACATGGCACCTAGTTCACCCGGTGTTATGGGCTGACATCACGGACGTTGTAGGTGATGTAGCCAACCGTGTCAATTTCCATAAAAAAAAAAAAATGTCATGTCTGCCCCGCAGGAGGCGGCGTCCTCGCAGCAGGAATGGACGGAGCACCAGGGCACGGTGCTGACCAGCTGCGCTGACCTATTCCTGTTCTACAAGAAGTGCATGGTCCAATGCACTCAGCTCACAACCGGCAAACCCATGCTGGGTGAGGCGTTCGTTTGATCCAAACTTCAAGTTTTTTCATCAAGTAGATTCAGAGAAAATAAGCTGTGTGTGACAGACAGACAGACACGAGAGTGATCCCATAAGGGTTCCGGATTTTTACTCTTTTGAGATACGGAACCCTGAAAGGTTATAGCTTCGAAAACGTCACTGGAAGCATCCTACAGAATATGGATAGGTAGAGAGAGGGAGGTCGAGAGCGGGACTGGTGGTTCCCCGCGTCCTAGTCAACGCAGACTAGCTGACGAGGGCTTGATGCGAGCCGAAACGTGAAGCATGCGCGGGAAATTTAGAGTGGCCACTCGCTAGTCCCGACCTCGATTAATACCCTCCTCTACTGCCGATGGGCCCGGATATGTTCGGTGAAGCCATCGCAAGCTTAGATCCACACCTTCCTCCATTTTCTTAGCATTGTATGGAAGAGAAACTAGCATGGGTTCGCCGAGCCGAGACCCGAGAAACGGACATTTGGCGCGGTTTTTAAAAACCTAGGACGATTAAAAAAACCCGCCCGGACTTCCCCGGGCACCCTAAAAACCCTGACCCTGTCCGGGGAAACCCGGACGGATGGCAACCCTATGTGTGACAGACAGACAGACACGAGAGTGATCCCATAAGGGTTCCGGATTTTTACTCTTTTGAGATACGGAACCCTGAAAGGTTATAGCTTTGTGTATAAGCGTGTAGGTACATGAGCCCTTTGACCTTTTTATCAATGAGAGCTTGACAATTTTTTTTTTTATGTTATCCGGTATAGGTGGCTGAGTCGGAGGGGCCAAAGCGCATGCTCCGACCAGCCAATATCACCTCCGAGAAGTTAGGTGCCATACCGGAGACTTCCCTGAATTGCTGGCTATACTGGACTAGAGGAGAACACAGCCGAGGCTGCTGTGCGGCCATCTTACATCCAGTACGGTGGTACCAACCCAGTCGGCTACAATTTGAGCCTACCACCTAGTAAGGGGCAAGGGAAGCGACCTACAGTTTTACACCGGTTCCGAACGGTGAAGCAGCAGGTGTAGGTATGCACGTAAATTTTTTCATCAGAAAAAACTCATTGGTACACGCCGACCGGATTCGAACCGCCGACCTCTCGCATGAGAAGCCGATGCCCAAACCACTCGGCCACCCGCCGCTTGGCTGGTGGTGCCATTATGATTTCACCGGAGTGTTCCTTTCTCAATCCTTGTCACAAGAACGTTGAATACGTTGGACGTCGCACTGTCCAATGCTTATTCCTTTGCCCCTTACTAGGTGGTAGGCTCAAATTGTAGCTGACTGGGTCGGGTTTTTTTTTTTATGAAAACTGACACGGTTGGCTACATCACCTACAACGTCCGTGATGTCAGCCCATAACACCGGGTGAACTAGGTGCCATGTCAGTGCTTCCCCCTTTGATCGTGCCGGCTACACTGAACTGGATGTAAAATGTACCGGTACCACCGTACTGGATGTAAGATGGCCGCACAGCAGCCTCGGCTGTGTTCTCCTCTAGTCCGGTATAGCCAGTAATCCAGGGAAGTCTCCGGTATGGCACCAACCTTCTCGGAGGTGATATTGGCCGGTCAGATCGTGTGCACTGGCCCCTCAGACTCAGCCACCCATATACAGGTTGACTGGAAATTCGATCTATTTCTTGAAAGGGGTTATACTAGAGGTTATTTGGAACAATTAAGTCCCATCAACTGAGGGTCGGAAATGAGCGGTTTCCGAGATATCGGGGTTTTAAGATTTTTTTAAATTTCTGACTTTTTTTTTTTTTATGGAACCTGACACGGTTGGCTACATCACCTACAACATCCGTGATGTCAGCCCATAACACAGGGTGAACTAGGTGCCATGTCAGTGCTTCCCTTCATTTCATGTCGGCTACACTAAACTGGACGGAAAACACGAACTATTTACATAGCCGTTTCGACCGACGTTTCGTTCAGTGCGGTGGTACCAACCCGGCCGGGATAAACCCTACCACCTAGTAAAGTAAGAAGGGAAGGGACCTACAGTTTAACGTGGAATCCGAACCACGGTCAGCCTCCAACGGTCGAGCGGTCACCCATCAAATCACTGACCGCGCTCAGCGTTGCTTAATAACAGTTGACTAACCAACCGCGCCACTGAGCTACCGAGGCTGACGAATTTTCTTATCCCGTAGTCGACTTTTACGACATGCGACGGGGAGAGATGCATTGGGGCTATTCTTTTTAAGTACCGACCCCACACGGTACAAAAATGTAATCGAAAAAAAAGTTGTAAAAAAATTCCTTATTTTTAGGTACTCCATTGATATTTTTCTGAAAGCTGGTAGGCTACCAATCATTTCAAATGAAAATATCGGCCCAAAATTCACAATATCTCAGAAATAAAAGGTCTTAAACATTTCTTTAAATTATTATGTAAATTTTTATTTCAATTTGTTCCGAATAAACTCTAGTATAAGCCCTTTCAAGGAATAGATCGAATTTCAGTCCCGAGATCAGGTCCACTAGGTTGGGACTATATCGCCTATCCTGCCGCGAATACCGGATTACATAAAATAAATGCCTTGCAGATTTGGCGACTGTTTTTCAAAAATACCTACGGGAGTACGCTGTGTCGGTTCTTCAGGCGAGCCTGCCCAAGCAGACTCAGTCAACCCTCGGCATGCAGGTATGGCACCTTTCATGTTCTATAAAGGTTGTAACGGCCACTACATTAATTTCGCCAGCGCAATCCTCATGTTTTTTCCGAGACAAAAAGTAAATAGAGTTTTTCTCTAAAGTGTCTAGTTTTCGAGATATAAATTTTTGAAATTTATGTTTTCGTCAAGTGTAATTTGACGCGCGCGGGGGGAGGGTGCTGGCGCGGGTACGGTCGGGGTCGAAAAACTCGCGCCGCGCCGCCGCCACGCATCTCCTCTCTCCGCGCACTCGTCCTTGCTCGCTCACTCACCGCGCGTCTGTCATTCTCACGTTCGTGCGGAACATTAGATCCTTTTTACACTAAAATTAATCAATTAGTTTGTATGAAAACTGTAACTTTTTATTCATTCTTTATTCTATATAATGCCCGAAAGCGAAAATGTCTTGACAGCTACCTACGCAGATGACTCGGCAGCACTTGCAACTCACAAGGAGCCCGCTAAGGCCTCCGAACTACTCCAGTCCCACTTGAATAAAGTAGATCTGTGGCTCAAACGCTGGAGAGTGAAGGTCAGCGCAGCGAAGTCCAACCACATTACATTCAGCCTCAGAAATGGGGACTGCCCTAGTGTCACTCTCAACAATGAGGTGCTGCCACACCAGACTTTGGTGCGTTACCTTGGCATGTATCTGGACCGGAAACAGCTCTACAAGGAGCACATAAAAAAGAAGAGAAACGAGCTCGCCATAAGGTACAGCAATCTGAATTGGCTGATGGGCAGGCAATCCAGACTAAGCCTGAACAACAAGCTCCTCCTATACAAGGTGATAATCAAACCAGTATGGACCTACGGGATACAACTGTGGGGGACAGCCAGCAACAGTAACGTGGAAATCCTTCAGAGATTCCAAAACAAAATTCTAAGAGACATTGCACGAGCTCCCTGGTTTACAAAAAACTCCGAAGTCCACGATTACCTGGAAATGCCAACAGTCAAGGATGAAATCAGACAATTCAACAAAAAGTATAAAAAACGACTGGCGACGCATCCCAACAGACTGGCCTCCGATCTTTTGATCGAGAGAAGCTACACCAATAGGCTAAAGCGCTATCACATCCTTGCACTGGAGGATAGGACATAAATAAGCACGTAGAGGACCAGACATACGAGGAGGGTAATCAATGGATGACTCGACTCACACGACCAACCTCACACAGAAAATCTGCTTATGGTCACATTCCGATTGCAGATGGTGCAAGCACAAAAAAAAAAATTCTATATAAAATTCTATATTCTATTTAAAGGGAATTCAGAAAAAAGTTATTTGAATTTTTTTATACTATTGATCCCAATTCATTTCCTAAATTTAATGTACTGGCCGTTACAACATTCTGTATATTTTTTTATTTGCATAACGCTGCGTCCCGCCAATCAGGGTAAGTATCGTCAGACTCGGCAGTTCTGTGGTGCGATCGGTCGACTATTGTTCGTGATCTTAAGCACACCTGGCCGAGGTCAGTACTTGGATGGGTGACCGCTCGACCGTTGGAGGCTGACTGCGGTTCGGACTCCACGTAAAACTGTAGGTCCCTTCCATTCTTACCTTACTAGGTGGTAGGGTTTGTTCCGTCCAGGTTGATACCACCGCACTGAATGAAACGTCGGTCGAAGCGGCTATGTGAATAGTTCGCGTTTTCCGTCCAGTTCAGTGTAGCCGGCACGACCGAAGAGAAGCACTGACGCGGCGCTCAGTTCATTAAGGTGTTATGTGCTGACATCGCGGATGTTGTAGGGTGATGTAGCCAAACCGTGTCAGTTTCCATAAAAAAAAAATTGGTCAGTGTAAACTTTTTTTCTATATTGATGAGAAAAATGCATATATTCTTTCTTTCACTCTCCAGGTGTCGAACATTGGCCGTGATCTACAGTCCCTGTCGACGGGCGCCATCATACAGAACTTTCAGAGCTTCCTGAAAGAGGGGGATTGCGTTCGGTGAGACCTTTCTGTTCGCAATTTTTGGGTTCCGTATCCGCCGACAGGCCTCACGCCACAGATTACTTAATAGTTACTTCGTAACAGATAAATCACTCCATAGTAAAAGTTCCATACCTTCGGCTTTAATAGCCTACTGCTTCACGTCGCCAATCGCTGCGTGCGAAAATGTACCTAAACGATCAAGTGTAAAGTGCATTATTGCTTTGCAGCTGCGCGCAGTTGCGTGGGCGAACATGTAGGTAGTTAGCGCGCGCAAGTACATGCGAGCCTAATTCAGTGGAAATTCGACAGCCGCGCGGAGCATACCTACACGCGCGCCCACGCATCTGCGCGCAGCTGCAAAGCAATAATGCACTCTACACTCGATCGTTTAGGTACATTTTCGCACGCAGCGATTGGCGACGTGAAACATTAGGCTGTTAAAGCCGTAGGTATGGAACTTTTTCTATGGAAAGATTTATCTGTTACGAAGTAACTATTAAGTAATCTGTGCCGTCGACCCTATTACTAAGCCTACGCGGTCTGTCCGTCTGTCCGAGGGCTGTATCTCTTGAACCGTACTAGGTAGCCCGTTGAAATTTTCACAGAATATGTGTTATTATGGCCGATACAATGACAAAGAATAAAAATAAGAAAAAGTAAAAAATTCACGGGGGTCCCCATACAAGAAACAAAAATGTACGCGCGCCGCGCCATCTACCAAAAAGAGTATGAAGCATTTTAACTAATACATAGATGGCGTGAGTGGCGTTGATCATGACATGGCGATACGGAACCCTCGGTGCGCGAGTTCGACTCGCACTTGGCTGGGTTTTTTCTAGCTAACTCCCTCTCTTTTTAACCTCCGACGCAAAAACGGAGGGGTGTTGTCTTTCTGTGGCATCGTAGCTCCCAAGAGGATGAACCGATTTGGATGCAGTTTTCTTTATTAGGAAGCTTGTTTAATCGGGATGGTTCTTAGCTATGTTTGTAATCGAGTAATCAATTAATTAAGTAATAAAAAAATTAATTATGTTAAAAAAAGTGGACCGATTTTCATGCGGTTTTTTTTAAAAAAGCTTGAAATAAAAGTTATATTATGAAAACATTACTGCTATAGCCGTATCGCCGCCGAACGTGTTAATGAAAATCTGTAATTGGCTAGAATAATTACTGTACACTCATCTCATCACCTATTTCTTTGTTACACCAATTATATTTTAGCGTATAACCCCACAACAACTATTAGCATTATTATAATTCATGTAGATAGCATATAAAAATATATACATAGGTATGAGAAAAATAAATATATATATATATATATATATCAGCACTATATTAGAGCATACGTATATTTTTAGATTTAAAGTAAGTATATATTCTATATTCTTTATTATAATCTTAACTCGTACATAAACAATTAAATGTTCATATGTGTCTCGTCTTGATGTAGCAAATACTCTCTGACAGTTACAGTGAAGATGTCCGAAAACCGAATCCATTCACACCTCACACACACATTTACGCGCGCCGGCCGATCTACCTACCTTCATAGACAGTGACAGTGCAAGTAAAAACTTATTGGAGAGGTGAATGGGTTTGCGGGTAGATGTGTGCTGTGAGTTGTTTCTCGCTAACTAGGTAGATAGAAGTGAAATGGATAATAATCAACCACCTACAGTACAGCCATCAATGGCCAGTTTAGGTGGGAGTGATTAATGAA
Organism: Nematopogon swammerdamellus; assembly: GCA_946902875.1. Classification (NCBI taxonomy): domain Eukaryota; kingdom Metazoa; phylum Arthropoda; class Insecta; order Lepidoptera; family Adelidae; genus Nematopogon; species Nematopogon swammerdamellus. Next base: position 2,480,020 of record OX336362.1, read on the forward strand.
TGTATTAAATCTAGAACATGTAATCAAACATTATTTTGTACAATGAAGCTGTAATGTAATGTTTTAGACACAAATAAAAAACTTTTTTACTTTACTTTTATTATTGCACTGCTAAGCTGTAGATTTTCTGAATAATACAAAAAAAGACAAGGCCAACGTCACACTGATCAACTGATTTTTTACAGGTTCAACAAGCAAGAGCTGTCAAAAATCACCAGCGTGATCACAACCTCCGAATATTGCCTCGAGACAACCATCCACCTAGAACAGAAGTTGAAAGAAAAGGTCGCCAGCAACCTAGCGGATAAGATAGACTTGACGCCCGAACAGGATCTGTTCCATAAAATAATTTCCAACTGCATCCAACTTCTCGTTCAAGATCTGGAATTTGCCTGCGAGCCATCGCTGACGGCAATGACTAAGATCTCCTGGCAGAATATTGACAGCGTCGGCGATCAGAGCGCCTATATCAGTCAGATCATAGTACACTTGAAGACTACCATTCCGATCTTGAGGGACAATTTGGCCTCATCGAGGAAATACTTCACTCAGTTCTGCATACGCTTCGCGAATTCCTTCATACCGAAGTTTATTCAGAATATTTATAAGTGCAAGCCTATTTCGACTGTCGGCTCGGAGCAACTATTGCTCGATACGCATATGCTGAAAACGGTCCTGCTGGATTTGCCGTCTGTGGGCTCGGATGTGAAGCGACAGGCGCCGGCGACGTACACGAAGGTCGTGATCAAGAGTATGACGAAGGCTGAGATGATACTGAAACTGGTGATGTCGCCGTTGGATGCGAATCAAAATACGATGGACATCTACGTGAGTCAGTTCGTCAAGTTACTGCCGGAGTGTACGATAGCCGAGTTCCACAAAGTGTTGGATATGAAAGGTGTTAAGAAGACGCAGCTGTCGAGTTTGGACGTCATGTTTAAGGAGAAATCTCGCCTGGTTAGTAGCGAGGCAAAGTAGACTGAGGAAAGGGGTGCGAGCAGTTTCTAGTGGAACATTCCGCCAGTATGCTGTGTAACGCGGGGAGGTACTACTTCGTAGTTCACCATCAGCCTCGTCCAAAATTGGCCTAAAATCGGTCACGTTGTATGGCTACGATCCCTAAGGCTTCTGCTTCACCGTTCGCAACCGGTGTAAAACTGTAGGTCCCTTCCCTTGCCCCTTACTAGGTGGTAGGCTCAAATTGTAGCCGACTGGGTTGGTACCACCGTACTGGATGTAAGATGGCCACAAGCAACCTCGGTTGTGTTCACCTCTAGTCCAGAATGGCCAGCAATCCAGGGAAGTCTCCGGTATGGCACCTACCTTCTCGGAGGTGATATTGGCTGGTTAGAGCATGTGCTTTGGCCCCTCCAACTCAGCCACCCATAACAGATTACATAAAAAAAAGGGCCAATTGCACCAAAGTCACGTTTAAATAGCTAAGTTCGAATTTAGTTGAACTGGTTTAAATCCATAACTTGCTACATAGTATCTCGTCTTGCACCATGACATTAGTACTAATTTAACTAAACTCGAGTTTAACTTTATAGGTGTGTTCTTTCTTATGATTCCAATATTTTTCTGCGTACTGGCGACCTTATTCTTTGTTCGACAGCTCAGACAGCAAAACCGACCCATCTGTTCATAGCGTCAACTTTCTCTATCACCACGTATAAGAAGGAGATAGCACTATAGTAACATGCGCTGTCACTTATACTGCGTAATACCAGGCCTCACGCACTCTATGTACTTGCGCGCGCTAACTACCTACCGCCCGACGGGCCGCCGGCGGTCTTTTTCAGTAGAAATTCGTCTGCCGCGCGAAGTATACATAGACGCTCGCCCACGCAAGTGCGCGCAGCTGCAAAGCAATAACCACTTTACACTCGATCGTTAAGGTACATTTTCGCACGCAGCGATTGGCGTTGTGAAAGAGTAGGCTATTAAAGCCCGAAGGTAGGAACATTTTCTATGGAGTGATTTATCTGTTACGAAGTAACTATTAAGTAATCTGTGGTAATACTTCTTTGAAACAAACCAGAAAACGGCTGACGAGAGTGGCACCTCATTGAGGTGCTTAGCACCGTAGAGGCCTGTATGTCGTGAGGTGACAGGACAACCAGTGCGCTACTCCCTCATTTGTACTAAAATGAAAGAGACAGAAAACTCGTAAGTTCGCTTTCGAGGCTATTTACTGAGCTAAACGAGGGTCCGACCTCGTTTAACTTTTATTTTTTAAAGTCCGCTTTAACTCGGTGTTTGTTGTTGGTGCAACACACTTATTTTCTTGAATCTAGCATAGCGAGTTAAACTGATTTATATCGTTAAATTCGTGTTGGCGCAATTGGCCCTAAGTATTTATAAAATGTACTTTCTGCTTGTATTTATATAGGTAGTATAATTTAATAGGTACAAATAAAACAATAATTATTAAATTTTTTGTGGGTTTAATTTATTATATGCACACACAATATCCACGCCGTATCCCGACAATCGGGGTAAGCAGATTAATCGGTGTTGTGCTGCAAGAACTCTGGTAAATTACAGAACAACACCGACCACCACGTTTCGCAAAGTATTCGAACAAGATTCAATCGATCAAGCAGCAAGTAAGGCACGAAGACCCATCTGCTGCATGACTCGGTGTAAGTACCGTGCCAACGTGAGAGGGGGGCTAGCCTGTCTCCCTTATGCACGGCATTTTGTCCTTATCCCTTAGTCGCCTTTTACGACATGCATGGGGAGAGATGCAGTGGGGCTATTCTTTTTAAGTACCGGCCCCACACGGTATTTTTTTATTTTTTTATATTTTCATACAGTATTTTTAGGTTTCCGTATCCCGTACGGAAGTCTATTACTAAGCCTCCGGTCGTCTGTCTGTCTGTCCGTCTGTCCGTCCGTCCGTCCGTCCGTCCGTCCGTTCGTCCGAAGGCTGTATCTCTTGAACCGTAATAGGTAGCCGGTTGAAACTTTCACAGAATATGCGTTACTATGGCGAATGTAACAACAAATAAGAAAAAGTTAAAAATTAAGGGGGGGCCCCATACAAGAAACGTTTCATTAAAATAGATTAGTCACACTATTGAATAATAGATGGCGCCACAAGCTTTTATACATTGCATTGTAGATAGCCCCTTCTTAATCTATGGTCGTTCCAAAAAAAGCATTTTCAGAAGTTTGATGTTTGACCGATCACTTTAAAAAATAAAGTGACGTAACAGCTGTCAGTGGGCCAACATGGAGACCTGTCATAAAATAAACAAAAATCTGTTATTTCAAATTAGAAGACCATGCCAGTGTGGACCATGCCACCTAAACGGATAGGCGGATATTGATAGCGGATAGATACGGAAACCTTCGCGCGCGAGTAAAACTCGCACTTGACAGATTTTTTATGTACCGTGTGGGGCCGGTACTTTAAAAGAATAGACCTACTGCATCTCTCCCTGTGTATGTCGTAAAAGGCGACTAAGGGATATGACTCCCTTCTTATATCCCTAGGTGGTAGGGTTTAACCCGCCCGGGTTAGTACCACCGCACTGAATGAAAGGTCGGTCAAAATGGCTATGTAAATAGTTTGTGTTTTCCGTTCAGTTCAGTGTAGCCGGCACGACCGAAGGGAAGCACTGACGTGGCACCAAGTTCACCCGGTGTTACGGGCTGACATCACGGATGTTGTAGGTGATGTAGCCAACCGTATAAAAAAATAAAAAATACTTACAAGCTCATACATAACGCTTTCACTGTTAAAAAGTTATGATCTAATGAAGAACCAAGCCCCTAAAGTTACTCTATGCCCCTTACTCTACAAGGGCCAACTCATTAGGCAAGGCAACATTATGCAAGTCAGTCTGTCCTTATCTTCCTCGTAATGAAAGACAGAGAGAGGACTTTAATGCAATTCAGACTTGACCACCTATATTCGCGTAGATCGTACTTACTTTGAATGTCAGTTTAAATCCAGAGGCATAATTTTATCTGCTGCATGCATTCCCCACACGGCTCCCCACAAGCGATCGAATTCCACACACTTGGGGAATTACCCACAGATCGGTAACAATGGACTGAGCGCCAGCGCCAGGCAACTCAGCCACAGCACAGTAGCTGCGCCACCGAATATAATATACAGGGTGGCCCAGTTATAGTAGTAAAATTTTTTTTAGATGGAGGACAATATGTTGACTCATTTAAAAACAACATTAGTTCCGCGAAAATCAATAGTTTAGAAGTTATGATTTTTTTTTACTTTTTTAGTCACACTAACCGCTCTAGTTGGATATCTATTTAACAAAATCGAATGAAAATTGGTATGGAAGTAGAGGAGACATGTAGCTAGTACGTAATGAAAAGTTTTAAGGTTGACTCCTAGACTGTACCTACTGTTGCTATAGCCCTTTCAGTGAATTTTTGTTCAGTTTACATTAAAACTGATGAATTTTTGAAAAATCACTGAAAAAAAAAGTACTACCGGAGATTTGCCCATGCCCTTAGAAACTACCTATACATATCACAATTCTCCAGACCAAAAATGTAGTGGTGTAATAATTGTAACATATTCAAAATTAACATAATGTGTACAAAGTCACTACAATGAAAAGTGACGATTACCTTAATTAAAAAAAAAAATTTTTTTTTAACATTACTAAACAGTTTTTTATGTGTAGACTAGCGCTGATAAAGACAGGTTTTTGAATAATGTGAAATTGTAGTTGAACTAACGTTGTGAAAAGAATAAGATTTTAAAAGCCTATCGACTACCTGATTATTACTATTCTTCTTGTATTAACATAATGAGATTGCATTTTCTTTTCTGTGTTGTTTGAAAAATATCACAAATATTGTTTTTGAAACTTTCATTTACTTCCTATACCAACTATATCTTATACTAAACAAGTTTATTATCTGCGACAATACCCTACACAGCACGATGCATAATAATACACACTATTCATTTGCCTAAGAACAAATCATATAACAATAAATACTACTCCATTGTTCAGGAACCAACATTCCTAGAGAACACCAACGACAGAACACAACATCTTAAACAATACGTAATATATTAAATCGTAAATATGAGTGACGGTGCGGGACTAAAAACTAATACGTAATATATACAGAACATTCCAGCCGACTAATTGGAAATTTCTCTTTCTGCCTCTGCCCTTGTAACCAATGATATTATAAGGCCCACTTGCACCAACACAAATTTAATATATAAACCAGTTTAACTCGCTAAACCAGTTTAAGCTAGCACCCTTTGATTGTGGGAACCGCGTTTAAATACATAACTCGCTACTTAACTTTAAACTCGTGTTGGTGCAAGTGGGCCTAAGATAGGTTAGGTATCTGAGCTCCCAAGCGGCACATTAAATACAAGACCACAGTCCTGTCTGAAGTTAGTCGCCCACCAACTACGCACGCGTTTGGACCGCTAACCACGAGCCGCTAACACATCGAAAATGTCGTCGTTTGTTCGGTCGTTTGTAATGAGATTCTGCACTAATTCTAATAATTGGAATAAGACTATTCGAGTCGGCGCATCACTTTTAGTTCTTCCTCTCAACTTTTCAAGGACGTGCCATGTGCGAGCACTGGTCATAGATAACCTATCTTTCCTAAAATATCATTGCTTGTAACCTTCAAAATGTGTATTTGTTTTCGCAATAAAATTAAATTCGCAAATGGCAAAAAAAAAAACAAAGTTAGATCGTTAACATTAGGACTTTTAAATGCAAGGTCACTCAACACGGGTAGGGAGGGAGGAACTCCGAGCGTCGGTAGAGAAATACGAGCCTGACATTCTAGCTTTAAATGAAATTTGGATAGGGGAAGGGGAAGCAGGGATGTTAAGCGCCTTATTCACCATCCAGCCTGTACGTTCTGCGAAGGCCACGCATGATGCACGATGAAAAACGACAATGAATAGGCTCGACGGACGTCGGTAATTATTATTAATTGCTTGCTGGACCCGCTGGATGCATGTTTCATCCAGCAACGGTCCCCCCACCCCACCGCTGTCTAAGTACGTCGCCGATGGATAATGAAATGAATATCCCAGACGTTACGTCAGGACGGTCATGCATCGTGCGTGCTGGATCGTGTGTAGGCTTGCTTGCTGTACAGCAAATTCCCATTTTTTTACGTTTTATAGACAACAAAACAACAGATGTGCTATCTCTCTCACTCGGTCGACTGAAACTAGCACGAAGTAACTATTTAGTAATCTGTGCTAGCACGCTGGATGCGCGCACGATGGTGTGTATGCTACGTCCAGCACGGCGACCTTGGCGGGACGTACAGCAAGATGGATGGTGAATAAGATGCTTAAACAGCTAATATTGAATTCTAGTACGGATGTTCCAAAATTCTCATATGTGATAAAAAAATCTCATGCGGATTTGTGCTATGTTAACATGGCCGAGTCTACGTTGGACGATAGAATCACAGACCGCCCGCGACATCTGACGTCTTGAAAATAATTCAACATTGTGGTAGATCGCCAAAAATGTTATATGACAAATTCCCACGTATACAGGGCTATCTACAAAATTTCGAAAAGTATTAAGAATTTCGAAAAATCAACTTTATACCGTCAATGTATATCCCTACCTATACAAGCATGCAAGAACATTTAGTGTTCTTTTAAGCATGTATTCGAAATTTGATAACTGCACGTGTCTTATAATAACAAAAAATATTAATGTTTCGTCTTTAAACAGCTCTCCTGAAACATCAAATTCAATGAATGTTGATGATCGTAATAATGAAACCTCGATTGAAACGAATAAGTACTACATATAACATTATAAATTTGAGACGGATCCATCGTTGTTACATTTCTAGCGGCGAACTATTATTATGATAACTGGCTTTTTATTTATTTTTTTTTTTTATTGATGCTGACACGGTTGGCTTCATCACCTACAACATCCGTGATGTCAGCCCATAACACCGGATGAACTTGGTGCCACGTCAGTCGTGCCGGCTACACTGAACTGGACGGAAAACACAAACTATTTACATAGCCGTTTCGACCGACCTTTCATTCAGTGCGGTGGTACCAACCCGGGCGGGTTGAACCCTACCACCTAGTAATATAAGAAGGGAGTCATATCCCTTAGTCGCCTTTTACGACATACACGGGGAGAGACGCAGTTTTGCCCGCGGCATTTAAAAAGAAGAAAATAATTAAGAATTCCATCCATATGTAACACCCAAAAAAATATTCGAGGCCCTGAAAAAACTAAATCAAATAAGGGAGCAGGGAGCGATGGCGTTCCGTCATTATTTATCAGCAGATCAGCATTGTATCAGCAGATATTACGGTTCAAGAGATACAGGCCTCGGACAGTCGGACAGACAGACAGACAGACGGCGTAGGCTTAGTAATAGGGTCCCGTACGACGGATACGGAACCCTGATAAACTAAGAACAAGTGATATTTTCTTTTTCGAATTGTTTTGACGTGATCATGTCAAGTCTTATAAATTGATGAACACCGGCTGCACGCACGAAGAAGTGTAACGTTCCATCTAAACCTGTGTGTGCAAGCGAGAGCGCGATAGAGATCTGTGTGTGCAAGCGAGAGCGCGATAGAGAGGCATATACAATAGTAGAAAATACAAAATATATGTCTCCGTCTTTTGCGAGCCTCGAACCCGCGGTCCCTGCCACCATCACTGACCAGACGTGTTAGCCACGCAGGCTATCGACCGTGTACTTATCGCTGCAAATTTTCTCAACAGTATGTGAATTTCAAATGTGAATTTCATGGAGCGACATCTAGCGTCAATATTAAATGAAATACTTCAGCCAGCGGTATACTTGATTTAGCAGTTAGGTAATTGTTGCAACGTTGAACATGTAGATGGCGTTATGAACAAAAATTAATAGTCGTTATTTTCTCATATTTTTTATTAGTTATTATCACATCTTTATCATGTAATTAAATTAATTTTACATGGTAAATATCCGCCGGAACTGATTTACTTTATGACATCATCACGTAAAACTATCGTCCGTAAACATACTTTACAGACAACCAATTTTTTTTTTTATCATTTTAGGCTAATTTTAGGCGTTTTTACTTGCATATTGTACTGTGTGTCTCACCTCACACAGTGTTCTCTTTCTTATTAATAATCTGTGGATTATTATAATCTGTGGTATGCACAGGCCACATTTACATAATTAAATATTTTATAAGTCGATTGTTGTTCGAAACAAATCACTTGCTATTATTGTGAATAGATTAATAGATTAATAATCGAATTTTAACTTTTAACTTTTGACTTGATACTTAGACTTTTAATTTTGTAATTAATTTCAATTTAATTTTATTTTATTTTAAATTTATTTAATCTTTTAATTTTGTAATTTTCTATCGTTTTTATTTACCATGTTTTATCAAATGCATGTAAACCGGAGGAATTCTATTCTTGGCTATTAAGTTTTATATTGTTCATTTTTAAATTTGTTGTAAATAATATAAGCTGTGGAATTCTCTAATATATAAATAAATAAATAAATAAATAAATAAATTGGAGTCGCTTCTTGACATCAGGATGTGATCAGGATAGTTTCTGGGCAAAGTTGTTTCTGGGCAAAGAGATTGTTTAATGTCTTTGTTTCTGGGCCACCTATCTGCGCTTCATTGAAGAATAGAAAAAGTCAAGTGTGCAGCTTGTAGTAAACAAGCTGGGCAATATGGATTGATCACAAGGACATTTAACGAGTTCGTTCGTATAATTTACGCACAGATTAATAAATAATATTTGGTATAACCCGTATTCACCCGCACTCCTCTTTCAAGGCGCCGCTTTCGCTGGTTGGAGTAGGATGCAACACAATCAATCAAAAATTAGGTTTTTATTTTTGTATTCCAAAACTAGGGATCGACACAAAAAAGTAAAAAGCTACGGATTTAGATATAGGTAGTATATTCAAGAAATAAAATATATTTTTTCCAAAACGTTGATTTGGTCACGTTGCCTTTAATAAAAAAAATAAAAAAACTTTGCCTTAAATACGTTTTTATAACCTAAATTCAGAAGCATGTCATGATTTTTTTTTATCGAGCGAAGTTAATCAAATCGTTTTTAGGTTTCCGTATCCCGCCCGGAAGCAACCCGGAAGCCTATTACTAAGCCTCCGCCCGTCTGTCCGAGGGCTGTATCTCTTGAACCGTAATAGGTAGCCCGTTGAAATTTTCATAGAATATGTGTTAGTATGACGGATATAATAACAAATAAGAAAAATAGGAAAATGTGAAAAATTAAGGGGGGCTCCCATACAACAAACGTCCGAAAAATCAATTAGTCACACTATTGAATAATAGATGGCGCCACAGGCTTTTATAAATTGCATTGTTGAAATACAAAAGATAGGCGGATAATAGCGGATAGATACGGAAACCTCCGTGCGCGAGTAAAACTCGCACTTAACGATTTTTCAAAAAGCTATCGATCTGCGCTGATAGACGAAGTATATTACATAAATAACTGAATCTGTCAGCCTCGATAGCTCAGTGGTACAGACAGTTCTGTACATTCCTCGTAAAACTGTAGGTCCCTTCCCTCCCTTGGTGGTAGGGTTTAACCCGCCCGGGTTGGTACCACCGCACTGAATGAAACGTCGGTCTAAACGGCTATGTAAATAGTTTGTGTTTTCCGACCAGTTCAGTGTAGCCGGCACGATCAAAGGGGGAAGCACTGACATGGCACCTAGTTCACCCGGTGTTATGGGCTGACATCACGAACGTTGTAGGTGATGTAGCAAACCGTGTCAGCTTCCATAAAAAAAAAAATTAAATACACAAAATTAATACCTACTCCAACCAGCGAAAGCGGAGCCTTGAAAGAGGAGTACGGGTGAATACGGGTTGACAGGGCCTTAAGAGGATACCCATAGCTGGCTGCTTTGCATAGAAAAAGGTAGTAAGTCGGTGTTGTTTTTAAAAAATTAAATGGTAATAAAATTTAAAAATCTACAACAATAGAGTTCTGTGCTTGCGGTTTAGTTTAATTATCAGTGCAATAAAAATTTCGTTTTATTCATTCACTTTTGAGTCAGATGAAGAAAATTATTTAATTTGGTTTTTTTTTTTCATGTGACGCAAAAGTGAATGAATAAAACGAATTTTTTATTGCACTGATAATTAAATTAAACCACAAGCGCAGAACTCTATTGTTGTAGATTTTTAAATTGTATTACCATTAATTTTTTAAAATTAAAACACAACACCGCCTTACGACCTTTATCTATGCAAAGCAGCCAGCTAACCCATTAAAATGGGGAAATATTTACTGTGACGGTTCATAAGTTCGTGCGCGGTGGCGATCGCTTGAACAGAACAGAACACTCGCCGCGTCTCAATCTGAGGGGCCGCGTCATACGGGTATCGTTTTGCAAACTAGTGATGGGCAATGTAAAACTGCTGTCGATAATATTTTAACATTTAGTCCGGTGAGATTTTCGCAAGTACATATTACCCACACTGTTATCTGTTATAATCGGTCATGCTGAAGGAATGGATGATGGAGACTAACTAAAGTAATTTTTGGAGCGAATGTGAGTGGAATGGTCGCCCTAAACTCTAGACGCACGTACCTGGACCAGATCGGGCATGCGCTCAAAAAGGGTCAAGTGCGTAGTACCCGTAACCGGCGAGGATGCATGAAGAGCATTATGAGAGTGAAAGAGGCGGCAGAGGTGTGTCAGGATCGTGGTACGTGGAGATCCGTTGTCTCTGCCTACCCCACCGGGAAACAGGCGCGACGCTATGTAATCGTCTGTCAATACGAAAATTTAAGTTGAAAAACAACTATTTAAAAAAATATAAAAACTTTATTTCATACATTTTTGAAGTCGGTTTTTATATTTTTTTAAATAGTTTTTTTATATTTTCACAGTTTTTTTTAGTAATTTTTGCTATTAATGTACTTGGCGGAATCGCGAGGCCGAAGCTTTCCTTCTCGCTTTTCATTCCGATCTTGGCCAAATTAAAATGGGGACCACCTCAGGGTTATCCCCTTTTAAGCAAAAAAAATATTTTCAAAATCGGCCCACATTTGACGTTGTAATCGCGTAACAAACATCCAAAAAAAGAAAACATAACGTCGAATTGAGAATCTCCTAGGTCTAAAGTAAGATGCTCGTGAAGACAAATGCAACGAGCCCAAACACGATGTGTTTATCATGTGTAGTTTAGAAGTTCCGTCTTCATCATCAGACCCTGGACACCACATAGGCCTAAATTAATTGCTTGTCAAGACAAATCCAACGAGCTCAAACAAACAGGTATTTAATATTTTATAGTTCTAGTTTTTTTTAAGTCGGTTTTATATTTTTAAAACAGTTTTTATTTCATTATTTTTAGTAATATTACATAAAAAAGAATAATCGAAATCGAATAATCGAAATCGGTTGAAGTGGTACAGAATAATTCGCCATGTGTTAAACTGCAAATTGCTGAAAAAGTCCAAATCACAAAAGTTTTGCTGAAGGTAACCACACACCATAGTGATTATCAAACTGCAAATTGCTGAAAAATTCCACATTACAAAAGTTTTGCTGAAGGTAACCACACACCGTAGTATTTTGTTGATTTTTCAAAAGCAGCTGACACAATTTCTATAAAATTTATACGGGAACATCTCTGAAGTATGACCTACCAAACAAAAAAAGAATTTTCAAAATCGGCCCACAATTGACGGAGTAATCGCGTAACAAAAAAAAATATACAGTTGAATTGAGAACCTACTCCTTTTGGGAAGTCGGTTGAAAAGATATTAACGTTTTCTGCCGATGACGAGAAAGGTCACTTTAATCTTCAATGAAAACGTCCGCCCAAATTTCTTAATCAAACTTTCAATGAAAACGTCCGTTCAAATTTCTTGATCAAACTTTCAATGAAAACGTCCGCTCAAATTCTTGATAAAACTTTCAATGAAAATTTCCGCTCAAATTTCTTGATCAAACTCAGGTCGCGGCGACGCTCGGTTATGCACGTCGAAATGATCACGTAACTTACGAATCGTCACAGTAAACATTTCCCCATTTTTAATTGATTTTCACTGTTCACAAATTTCGAGCGAAATTGCGAGCGATTCGAGATTAAAATTCTTACTGAAACACCTTTATTAGTAAATAATAAGTACATTTTTTTCTTTACTTATTTATTTATATTATTAAAAACATACAGAAGAAAACAGAATATAATTAAACTTATATAAGGTGCTTCGTTAGTCATGTCAAAAATTTCCGGAGGGTTACATACACACTCAAATAAACACTTTACGTAAAAAAAACAACATATGTTTTTATGAACATTTTCTCTCCTAACAAAAAAATTAAATGAAATAAGTAGCTGTAAAAACCAATCATAATGACCTTGTGACTCACTTACAACAAACAGCTGTTCTGCGTTTGAACATAGTACGGTCATTGAACCCGTACAATGCAAGTTACCTACTGTTACACACAGGTTAATGTTTAGGTAGCAAACATGTTTTGTTAAATTTCTCGAAAAGTAATGCTAAAAACATAAATTTTTTTTGCGTAACCTGTTTATTTGAGTGTGTATGTAACCCTCCCGAAGTTATTGACATGAGTAACGAAGCGCCTTATATATAATATAACTAAATTAAAATTAAAATCCATGGGAACTGTGACAGCTGCCCCAAGAACCGAAGCAGCGTTTCCAAAGCCAAGCCATAAGCTTAAATTTTGGGTGAGGAAGGCTCTTGCTTACTAAAATAAGTAGTACTAGATTGCCCTCGGCTTCTCTCGCGTGAAGTTCGTATTTAAAAAAGAAGAAAATAAGTAAGCAAGAAAGAAGGCTCAGCGTGCTCCTGCGGTACCTTTATTTCGGCGCGCGGAACAATTCGGTTTGTATGAGAGCCGCATCTTAGCGTAACCGGAAGTGAATTTTATTTAGCGTATCCTACGTCTCGTATAGTTAAATGTGCCTGCACTAAGTTTCATCGAAACCGGAGGATCGCTTTTTTTTTTTTTATTAGGTTTAACCACACAGAATCATTCTCTACATACAAATCTTAAAAATATATATTACATGGCTAGAACTATCTGTACTTAAGGCTAAACACAACATGAACAAATTAAGATACTAAGTAAGCTAAAATTAAAAACTTAAGCTAAAACTAATAAAAGAACGAACAATAAAATTTTAAACAATATACACATAATTACAGTAAATAACAGTAATAAAAAGAAGAAATAAAAGGAAAATAAAATAAAAAGCGCTTTAGATACATTTTCGGAGAAAATTTATTTTTAAGAGTTATGCTTTAAGAGTTACAAGCTGTGCCCGCGGCTCCGCCCGCTCTCATATTTCACTTCACTGCTAACCTCATAAGCCATTTAGCGTGATAGTAAGTAGCCTATAGTTGATGGGAAGAATCAAGCTATCCGTAGAATTTTTTTTTATTAAAATCGGTTCAGTGGTTCTCGAGTTATAAGCGGACAGACAGACACTCAGACAGACAGAAAGCAGACGTTGGATTTTATTATAGGTAAGGATGGAGGAACATACATACATACAAAGAGAAAATATTTCTAAACATTTTCAATTTAGTTTAGTAACCTAGATAGAGTATACAAACGCAGTATCTCATAAAATAAAGTAACTTACTCCATGACCATCCCTTACAGATTTATTATTAGTAGTATTGATAATTGATTACAAAAGACTTCTATGTTGTTGTCGTGTCCTAATACTTTGCTAAATGTGGTGGTCGGTATTGTGCTGTAATTTACAAGAGTCCGTGCAGCACAACACCGATTACTCTGCTTACCCCGATTGTCGGTATACAGCGTGTGGCAATAAAATAAAATAAAAAGTGTTAAAAACGTGTAAAAATGTAAAAAAAGTGTAAAAATATTAAAAAAATTATTATTATTATTATGCGCGGCGTCATAATATAATCGATAACCACATTTTGTTTTGCATGCTTTCCCATCCCTATACCTACCTAAACACCAGTAATGTCAATGCTAATGCAATAGTTTATATAAACTAAAACTGAGCTGTATAAACAATAGATGTACACTCTCATAAACCCATTTTTGTGCTACCTAATTCTCAGTTAGTACATTTGAGTTAAACAGGATAGTACCTATTGCATTATATCAAATAAAAAATGCAATTATTATTGTACTTTTTAATAACGATCGTCGCATTAAGTAAGTAGTTAACGTGTTAATTATTGGTCTTTATTTTCGGTTTAACTTTAATATAATTTTGTTGTAGTGATTTTAGTTTTAACAACAAGGAGTGCTATTTGTTTTAGCGCATTGCCGCCAACGGCATTCTACTTTCTAATTCGTTGTTCGTCGATACTTTTTAATTCGTTGATTGCCGCAGGTTTGAAGCGAGAATGTGGTCACGGGCTTTAAGTATATATACAAGACGGCATATAACTTGGGACCAGTGCAGTTGCCGATATTAGGGTATCTGTGGTGGAGGGCGCGGGATGCGACGGCGGGGAGAGCGCCTGCAGGCCGCGTGATTGGTTGGCCGGTCGCCCGGCCCGCAGTATTAGTGCCTTTTCACACGCCCCGGTAGCCGGATAGTCGGCGCCGGGTATAGGTCAAAATTTATAAGTTGGGATAACACATACACTCACCAATATCCGTGAGTAAAACATGTATAGTTTGATTCAATTCATAGTACCCAACACTTGTGATAAGCTACATACACCTATATAAAAAAAAACATTTTTTTATTTGTTTAGTAAGTATTATTATGTATTATTTATGAGAAAGTAATTTTACTATGACTACGTAAATTTAATAAGGGCTTCCTTATTGTATTTAGTATGGGTTCTAGTGACACAAAATAATGAAATCGTTTTAATGTATGCTAGGTATTATCAGAACGTAGTTTTACTATGACTTAGTAAATTAAATAGAATTTTTCATTCTGTTTATAAAATAATTAGTGTGAATAAGAAAAAAAAAACAAAATGTCGTTCTTGGGATTTGTAGTGAACTATACTCGGTGGCTGACCACGTGCAACTTTCTGTTATTATTAATTACAATTCGCAAGTGACGCCATAACGAACGCCTATTTGTTTCTCTCGCACCCGCATAGTCTTAGCTGTGTATAACAGAGAGGTACTAGTCGCCTATTATTTCATGTCGTATTTTTTCTAGGAAGGTTCTGAGATTAGAGCGTGTTCCCTTTGTAATTATTTATATTCAGTTTGAATTCAATTGCAGAGTATTCTCTCTCTTAGTGAGTGCTTGTTAAACCTGTAGTAATTGTTTGTACTGTAATAACATTAATTAAACAAATTAGCGGCGTCGAGGAGCTATCGGAATCTGACGGTTAATCGTGTACCTAGGTAAATATATAAATATGTAATAACTAAATTAGTTTTGTTTTCTTAGTGTAAGTATATAGGTAGGTTTAGGTATAGTGAACTTATACATACAAAGTTTTTGTTTACCAGAGATTTTTTAACTAATTTTTTGTAACAAACTTTCAAGCATGCTGTATATAGAGATGCATCTGTGTGAGTACTGTGTTCACCTCAACTTATAAAATTCTGCCTATACCCGGTGTCAAATGAGCTTTCCGGCTAGCCGATACGCGGCGACCGGACGCACAGTGGTGGATCCGGCGCGCACCCGGCGACCGCCTGCCGGATAAATTACGCCGGTGCGTGTGAAAGCTACGTACCATTCCCATACACTTCACCGCCGGGTACCCGGCGCCGGCTAGCCGGCGCGGCCGACTCGTGTGGAAAGGCACTTACTTATATTCTTTGCCCGTCGCCCTTGTCGCACCGCGCGCGCGCCGTTCGCTACCAAATACACTTCCGTACCTGCGCAAACTGGTTTAAGTTATATTTATATTAATATTTTTATGTAAACCAACATGGGTGGCTGCGTCGAGGGACCAATGGTACAGTCGACAGAGCCAAAAACCCCTCTCCTCGCGAAACCACGCGCAGTGAGGCGCCATGCCAGCAAATTTGCGGACTGTTGCTTCTAGGCGGTCGGGTTGACACGACGTTTGAAGACACCCAGGTTAAAGGATTCGGGTTGCCGGGAGACAGTTTCACAAACTAGCGGTGCGACAAAGGAACGATTTAAATAGCTACGTAAATAGTTTGTGTTTTCCATCGATGGTGTTTTCCGTCCAGTTCAATGTAGCCGGCACGACCGAAGCGAAGGGAAGCACTGACGTGGCAACAAGTTCAACCGGTGTTATGGGCTGACATCACGGATGTTGTGGGTGATGTAGCCAAACGTGTCAGTTTCCATAAAAAAAAAATAAAAAAATTCAGAACCGATGGGTTCTCAATGTCAACAACAAAAGGGTGCTCAGTTTCTCTGCGGCGAGTACTGCGAAGATGGGTTGGAATGGCAAGGGATAAGGGAAGCAAGTTCCTCCGAGCATGCCGTCTAGTATACGCGTAATTTTTAGGGTTTCGTATCCACACAGAATAAAGCACATACCGGCAAGAAATACTCTTCTATTGGCACAAAATCAGAGCAAGCAGCACCGCTTCCAACTGACCGGGCAGAAGCCAGGGTTGACACCCTATTACTAAGCCTACGCCGTCTGTCCGTCCGAAGGTTACTGTATCTTTTGAACAGTAATATGTACGTGTTGTGGCTAGGCTTGCCAGATCTGATGTTAGCCTTCCCGGGACATATTATGTACTAAGTGCAGTCGCAAATAAGGTGGAAAAATGTAAAACAATATTTTTCTGTTATAATTTTTACGGCGAACTTTTAGAGTGTTTTTTTATATAAGGTCTTTCAAAATTAGTTCATAGTACGCTAAGGGAGGGTTCTGTATTGGGAATAGATCACTTTTGAAGAACAAAGAATTTTTTTTTTACAAAAATTTTTTTTTTAATTTAAAATGTAAATGCCAGGAACAAAAAAGTGTTCCAACACATAGATCTCTTTCTTTCAGAAATTGTGAAAAACCACAATTTTAGTTTTATTAGCATGGAATATAGAGAATTTGATTTTTTTTACCAACTTACACGTGTTAGATCATAATGATGATGAAGACTTTTTTGTTACTGTTATGGAACTGAATCGATTAGGCTATAAAAATCAACCACCTATTTTTTTATTTAAATACATAAAAAAATATTTTACATGAAAAAAAACACCCAAGGTCCAAAAAAATTTATATAGGTTTTACTCCCTATATGATACAAAACCCCCCCTTAGCGCACTCTGAACTAATTTTGAAAGACCTTATATAGCAAACAACATTAGTAAGCAACACTGCACTAAAATGAAAGTAGAATCTTCCTTTACATTAAATGTGATCCTATTTTGAGTAATTTTTGTTTTTTTTTTTGTTTTTGGTTTGGCAATTGTCTTTATGCCTTGAGTAATTTATCAGCATCTGGACTTCTGTTCGCCGGCTTCTTTGCGCGATGTCAAGTCGCGTGTACAAACATATTTTTCTTCCTGAGACAAATTGCACTCTCCGGGACAAAATGATCCTTTTCCCGAGACACGGGACATTGGAGCCTAGCCCGGGGCAATCCCGGAAATCCCGGGCACCTGGCAACCCTAGTTGTGGCGGATATCTGAACAAGTAATAATAAAAACCGGCAAAGTGCGGAGAGAGCGGCGTTCAAACCAGCTCCTTCATTCCAAGGCACGTCGCTTAAATTAAGCGAACACCTCGGGGTCCTCGGAGTCGAACTGTCGCACGACCTGAACTTTCGTCGCCATATCGAGGTGAAAGCCAAGCTGTCTTCTAAAAAGCTGGGCGTACTCAATAAGGTGCGACGGTACTTCACGCCGCCGGACTAAAAGCTGTTTTTGTATGAATCGCAGATCAGGTCCTGCTTGGAGTACTGCTCGCACCTGTGGGATGGCTCTGCCAAATACCAGCTTGCGCCTTTGGACTCGATCCAGCGTCGAGCCGTGCGACTAGTGGGTGACCCCGAAGTGTCCCGCGATCTAGAACCACTGCCTGCAACACCGTAGGGATGTCGGCTCCCTAAGTGTGTTCTATAGCTTATTCTATGGGGAGTGCTCGAAGGAGCTGTTTAACGCAATCCCGCCGTCCCCTTTCCACCTCCGCACCACACGCACTGGGCAGGGATTGCATCCCTATACGCTGGACTTACCGCGGATGCGTACTAATCGTACTAAAAATGCGGCACGATCAAAGGGGGGAAGCACTAACAAACATGGTACCTTGTTCACCCGATGTTATGGGCTGACATCACGGACGTTGTAGGTGATGTAGCCAACCGTGTCAGTTTCCATAAAAAAAAAGCCACAGTTGCACTCCGGGAGTGTCGGCAGAAGTGAAAACAACACCGTAACATTGCTCAAAAAAAAAAAAAAAAAACATTATGGAAAAAAAGAATTAAAAAGAATATAAAAAAAAAAATTAATGGAAAAAAAGTAAAAAAAAAAATTAATGAAATTTTTTTTTTTTATAAAAATAAACATTTATTTAGTAAGACGGACAGACATGCATTTGTTACGGAACCCTACATTCATTTTGCCGAACTTAGTAGAATGGACAGACATAAACGTGTTACGGAACCCTACTTTTATTATAAAATAACCGTCGGAGGACCTTGGTTGAAAATTGTAAAATTTAGTAGAACGGACAGACATAAACGTGTTACGGAACCCTACTTTTATTATAAAATAACCGTCGGAGGACATTGGTTGAAAATTTTTAAATTTAGTAGAACGGACAGACATGCATTTGTCACGGAACCCTTCATTCATTTTGAAATAAATGTTAAATTTAGTAGAACGGACAGACATGCATTTGTTACGGAACCCAACATTCATTTCGCAGAACTTAGTAGAATGGACAGACATAAACGTGTTACGGAACCCTACTTTTATTATAAAATAACCGTCGGAGGACCTTCAAAAAAACGGGCCACGTGGTGGTACGGAAGGTGTACGGAACGCTCGGTGCGCGAGTCCGACTCGCACTTGGCCCGTTATCTTTTTAACCGACTTCCAAAAAAGGAGGAGGTTCTCAATTCGTCCGTATGTTTTTTTTTTTTTTTATTTTTTTTTTTATTTTTATTTTTTTGTATGTTTGTAACACGATTTCTCCGTCAATTGAGGGCCGATTTAGAAAATTCTTTTTTTGTTAGTTAGGTCATACTTCCGAGGTGGTCCCATTTCAATTTTATCGAAATTGGTTCAGTGGTTTTCGAAAAATCAGCATAATACTATGGTGTGTGGTTACCTTCAGCAAAACTTGTGATGTGGTCGTTTTCGGCAATTTTCAGTTTGATAAATTAGTATGGTGTGTGGTTACCTTCAGCAAAACATTTGTGATGTGGACTTATTCAGCAATTTGCAGTCTGACACATATGGCGAATAATTCTGTACCACTTCAATCGATTTCGATTATTCGATTTCGATTATTCTTTTTTATGTAATATTACTAAAAAGAATGAAATAAAAACTGTTTTAAAAAATATTAAACCGATTTCCAAAAAACAAAAAAAAAAACTAAAAAGTATTAAATACCTAATATTTTGAAATTTTCTCTGTCCTGTTGAAATACATGAATCGATATACTAGTGATACATATTCGGACCCTTGTTTCATGAATATTCTAAATTTGAAATTTTTTTATTTTTTCCGACCGGCGTTTAATTTATTATGGTACCTGGCCAGTACCTACTGTACCGAGTACCATCGAGCTGGTTTGATGATGGAGACAGAAGGTGGCCATAGGAACTCCTAAACTACACATGATAAACCCATCGTGTTTGGGCTCGTTGCATTTGTCTTCACGAGAAATTTACTTTAGACCTAAAAGATTCTCAATTCGACGGTATGTTTTCTTTTTTTGGATGTTTGTTACGCGATTACTCCGTCAATTGTGGGCCGATTTTGAAAATTCTTTTTTTTTTTATTTGAAAGGGGATAACCCTGAGGTTTTTGAAGTGAAAACTTCTTTAGCGGCTCTTGGCACTTTTTTAGGTGGGTAAAAATGTTTAACTCGCGACATCGCGTCAGCGTCATTTTTAAAATGAAACCTTAAGTCATTGCGTTAAGGGTTAAGTTAGAGTGGCACGGGATCTGCCGGCACTCCCGGAGTGCAACTGTTAAGTAGGGTTCCGTAACACGTTTATGTCTGTCCATTCTACTAAGTTCTGCAAAATGAATGTAGGGTTCCGTAACATATGCATGTCTATCCGTTCTACTAAATTTTACAATTTTCAACCAAGGTCCTCCGACGGTTATTTTATAATAATAGTAGGCTTCCGTAACACGTTTATGTCTGTCCATTCTACTAAGTTCTGCAACATCACCTACAACGTCCGTGATGTCAGCCCATAACACCAGTGCCATGTCAGTGCTTCCCCCTTTGATCGTGCTGACTACACTGAACTGGTCGGAAAACACAAACTATTTACATAGCCGTTTCGACCGACGTTTAATTCAGTGCGGTGGTACCAACCCGGGAAGGTTAAACCCTACCACCAAGTAAAATTACGAGGGAAGGGACTTACAGTTTTACGAGGAATCCGAACCTTGGTCAGCCTCCAACGGTCAGCGGTCACCCATCTAAGTACTGACCGCACCCAGCGTTGCTTAAAATTCAATAGCGACAGTTGACTGTCTGCACCACTGAGCTATCGAAGCTGACGTGGTCCTATTTTAATTGGATCAAGATCGGATTGGAAAGCGAGGCGGAATCGCGAGGCCGAAGGCCGAGCGATTCCGCCGAGTACATTAATAGCAAAAAATTACTAAAAAAAACTGTGAAATAAAAAAAAAGTTTTAAAAAACATAAAACCGACTTCCTAAAAAAAGTAAAACTAAAAAACTATTTAAAATAAAAATATAAAAACCGCCTTCAAAAATATATGAAATAAAAACCTAAAAAAAAAAACGAACCCTAGAGTTGAAGGCGGTGCTAAAGCAAGCAAAAATGATGCATGAAAGAAAACATGAGCGGATGATAATATCCTTTGTGATTTGTGTAGCCTTTTTAGCACCGCCTTCAACTCTAGGGTTCGTTTTTTTTTTTAGGTTTTTATTTCATATATTTTTGAAGGCGGTTTTTATATTTTTATTTTAAATAGTTTTTTAGTTTTACTTTTTTTAGGAAGTCGGTTTTTTAATGCAACTTTAAGCCCTGGCTACGAAGCTACAGCAGTACCATGCATTCATTAGGCTTTGACCAATGTGCAAATAGGTGGGTACCAAATCTAAGCGGTTGGCCTAGTGGTCTGGACGTCGGCTTCTTTTGCGAGAGGTCCGAGGTTCGAAACCGGTCGGCGTGTACCAATGAGATTTTACTGACGAAAAATTTACGTGCATAGGTACCATACAACTCAGCGGCGACTCCTCTCAGTTGGCGAGGTTGGCGCCGCCAAACCGAATAAAATGAATGACACCATTAATACAGAAGTATCAGGCTAAAATAAATGTGAAAAAATTTCGGAGTTATATTATTTATGTCATATAATCCACGATTAATAAGATAAAACGTCAATCCCGTACCCGTTACATAATTTGAAATTTCGCGCGCGTCAAACGCGGGCGACGACGAATGACGACACATCAAGGCATTCATTGGCCGGTTGGCTACATTTTGAAGCGCCATCGTATTCCATACAAGGCGGAAGCGACCGATGTCCCCCCCGTCCCGCGCGGACCCGCTGATCTGCCTTTCGAGTTGGCGCAGCGGGGAGTGCATTTAGTGACGCGGTAGCGAGTAGAGCGAGCTAGCGAGCGAGCTAGGTGTGTGTGTGTGTTGCGTGTGCGGGTGTGTGCGCGCTGCGACCACACGACGAGTATTCTTGTGCTGTGCGAAGTGCGATGCGATGCAACTAGCGAGCTAGGCTAGGTGTGTTGTGTGCGCGTGTGTGTGCGCATTGGCTCGCGAGTTGATAGCTGCATATATTCCGTTATGTAGGTATGGACTTTGTATGGATGAATCCTGTGCAGTGTTGTTAAATTTAAAGTGATTTATTGGTAATTATAATGGCAAACTCCTACCGAGCTATCTACGGAGCACTCAAGGACAAGATAGACTCAGTAATTTGGCACTCTTACATATCTGTGGAAAAGGAGTTGCTAACAAAATTGAGGAAGAAAGAAGATTTTCACGATCGAGTCATCGAAAATTTCTTGTCTGTGGAACGAAGAGTGGACTTCATGTACAAATAAAATGTAACAATTCAAGCTTGTATGCCTGTCTCGTCGTCGTCGTGCCAGAGGAGACGTCGCTCTTGTCGGCTGCAACTCGACAGCTTTGACACAACCAGTAGGTACCTATCTACAGACAAATAAATCGTAAGTGAGCAAAATAAATCATTTAAACTAAATATTATAAACTATCTATATCGTAATCGTCTTTCAGTTTTTGAACTCATTGTGGTAGAAATAAATTAACGCGTAGGTACCTAAGTTATGAAATTATGAAAAAAAAAATTCCTTAGCCAGAGCCAACCCAATATTCAGGACCAGGAGTCGCCGCTGATACAACTACTGTTTCACCGCTCGGAACCGGTGTCAAACTTACTAGGTGGTAGGCAAATGGTAGCCGACCAGTTTGGTACCGCTGCACTGGATGTAAGATGGCCGCATAGCAGCCTCGGCTGTGTTCTCCTCTAGTCCAATATAGCCAGCAATCCAAAGGGAAGTCCCCGCATATGGCACCTACCTACCGTCTCGGAGGCGATATTGGCCGGTCCGAGCATGTGCTTTGGCACCACTGACTCAGCTACCCGTACGGGATTACATTTTAAAAATAATTTACTTCTGTTCAAGGTGCCATAGGATCGCTCAGCAGAACAGACAGACAGCAGACAGAAGCAGTAAAATTAAATTTAAAGAAACCTTTCGGGAAACCTGCCAAAAATTGGTTCACTGCATCCAACAGGAAGGCTATGAACCACCCGGATGAAGAAGATGAGGAAGATATATACCCTTATGAGTACGTTTTTTGTTTTGTTTATTCTCACTATACAGGGTCATTTTTTATTAAGTGAAGTTCCTTAAATGGTAGATTCTATATCTGAAATGGATCACGTTTATGATGTTAATTTTACTTTACGTACCTAAAGTTAGATTTTTTCTGGACATGCCTCATAGTAGTGCCCATGCATACTAATACACCCTGAAAATTTCAACAAAATCGGTCCAGTACTTTCAGAGTTATAATTAAATGAAAAAAAATTACATTTACGTGCATCTCATATGCGCGGGACAGCTGGCGCGTGCGGCCTTGAGCTACTTTTTGATTCGCACGGGTCAACGACCACCCAGCTGTCCCGCGCGAATGATGCGATGCGCGCAAGTAAATGTAATTTTTATTTTTATTTTTTAATAACTCTGAAAGTACTGGAACGATTTTATTGAAATTTTCAGGGTATATTAGTATTCATGGGCACTACTATGAGGCATGTCCAGAAAAAAATCTAACTTTAGGTACGTAAAGTAAAATTAACATCATAAACGTGATCCATTTCAGATATAGAACCTACCATTTAAGAGACTTCACTTAATAAAAAATGACTCTTAAAACATTAATTTAAACTTCAACAAGTCACGTTCGGGCTTCTTCGAGAGCGGCTGGAGCCGCGGCGGCCGGGGCGGAGAGCCTCAAACGCAACAAATATGGAAAATATATCATTCAACATTTCGAATTTGTTGCATTTGCGGTTGAAACCCTCCGTCCGTAGAGCAGTGAAGCCAAAATCTTCTTGAAGAGGCTTGACCCTTGAAGAGGCTGGTGGACGGACGCAACTGGCGTCCCGCAATCATTGGCCTACTTTATTCAAAGGGTAAGCCTTGCCATCCAACAGCGGGGTAATGCCGCAAGTGTTCTGGGAACTTTTGAAAACTGACATTTAGATAGTTATTATTAAAGACCGGATTATATGCAAATGCATATTTGCATATGCATTTGCATATTTAGACCCTTTTCAGTGGTAGTTGCATATTTTAGCAAAAATTTTGAAATCATGTATACCTATTTACGGTCGATCTCGATCTCGTTCGTCTTTCAGATGTCTCACATAGTGACACTACGACGTCCGATCGCTAAGCGCGCGGCTAGCGAACTGATCGCGCGTCTTATGAACTCCTCGTTGCCCGAGCAAACTCAAAGAAAAATTCGAAAACATACTGAACAATAACCCAGGGTTTGCACCCTTGTGCCAAGTTGATAGCTTTATCAACGGGCCTGGTGAAATGTTGCCCGCCACAATAAGTCCAAACATCGCACCCAAATTTAAGTTCTGTCCCGTCACGTCAGTAGACGTAGAACGATCGTTTTCCGCCAACAAAAATATATTAAGAGATCGTAGACACAATTTGTCTACAGAACATTTAGAACAGTATTTAGTCGTATACATTTTTAAAGGTACATTGTAAAATACATTTTATAATTGATATTTTAAAAAATACGATTGTTATCCTTGAGTAATAAATAACTAATAATAGCTTACTACATTAAAAAACATTTAAAAATACGACTTCCTTTATTATTTCACTAGCTTTTGCCCGCGGCTTCGCTCGCGTGAAATTCGTATTTCAAAGGAAGAAAGTAAGTAACTAAGGGCGAGCTGGATTCAGGTAAACGATAAACCATCTTTAAGAAAGTAACAAAAGGAGAGGCCGAAGGCCGAGCTGCGTTCAGGAAGAGGATAACCTTTTCGAAGAAAGTAAGTAACTATGGGCGAGGCCGAAGGCCGAGCTGCGTTCAGGATGAGGGTAAACTTTTCGAAGAAAGTAAGTAACAGAGGGCGAGGCTGATGGCCGAGCTGCGTTCAGGAAAACGATAAACCTTCTCGAAGACAGTAAGTAACTATGGGCAAGGCCGAAGGCCGAGCTACGTTCAGAAAGAGGATAACCTTTTCGAAGAAAGTAAGTAATAGAGGGCGAGGCCGAAGGCCGAGCTGCGTTCAGGAAGACGATAAACCTTTTCGAAGACAGTAAGTAACTATGGGCGAGGCCGAAGGCCGAGCTGCGTTCAGCATGAGGGTAAACTTTTCGAAGAAAGTAAGTAACAGAGGGCGAGGCCGAAGGCCGAGCTGCGTTCAGGAAAACGATAAACCTTCTCGAAGACAGTAAGTAACTATGGGCGAGGCCGAAGGCGGAGCTGCGTTCAGGAAGAGGATGACCTTTTCGAAGAAAGTAAGTAACAGAGGGCGAGGCCGAAGGCCGAGCTGCGTTCAGGAAGACGATAAATTCTCGAAGACAGTAAGTAACTATGGGCAAGGCCGAAGGCCGAGATGTATTCAGGAAGAGGATAAACCTTTTCGAAGAAAGTAAGTAACAAAGAAGTTACTTTCTTCGAGAAGATTTATGGTCTTCCTGAACGCAGCTCGGCCTTCGGACTCGCCCTCTGTTACTTACATTCTTCGAAAAGGTTATCCTCTTCCTGAACGCAGCTCGGCCTTCGGCCTCGCCCTTTGTTACTTACTTCTTAAAGATGGTTTATCCTCTTCCTGCACGCAGCTCGGCCTTCGGCCTCGCCCATAGTTACTTACTGTCTTCGAGAAGGTTCAGTTTTCCTGAACGCAGCTCGGCCTTCGGCCTCGCCCTCTGTTACTTACTTTATTAGAAAAGGTTATCCTCTTCCTGAATGCAGCTCGGCCTTCGGCCTCGCCCATAGTTACTTACTGTCTTCGAGAAGGTTCAGTTTTCCTGAACGCAGCTCGGCCTTCGGCCTCGCCCTCTGTTACTTACTTTCTTCGAAAAGTTTACCCTCATCCTGAACGAAGCTCGGCCTTCGGCCTCGCCCATAGTTACTTACTTTCTTCGAAAAGGTTATTCTCTTCCTGAACGCAGCTCGGCCTTCGGCCTCGCCCTTTGTTACTTACTTTCTTAAAGATGGTTTATCCTCTTCCTGAACGCAGCTCGGCCTTCGGCCTCGCCCATAGTTACTTACTGTCTTCGAGAAGGCTTATCGTCTTCCTGAACGCAACTCCGCCTTCGGCCTCAAAAAGTTGCGCACTTTCTTCGAGACGGTTTATCGTTTACCTGAACCCAGCTCGCCCTTAGTTACTTACTTTCTTCCTTTGAAATACGAATTTCACGCGAGCGAAGCCGCGGGCAAAAGCTAGTCTTTAAGAAAGTAAGTAACAAAGGGCGAGGCCGAAGGCCGAGCTGCGTTTAGGAAGAGGATAACCTTTTCGAAGAATGTAAGTAACAGAGGGCGAGTCCAAAGGCCGAGCTGCGTTCAGGAAGACCATAAATCTTCTCGAAGAAAGTAACTTCTTTGTTAGTTACTTTCATAAAAAGGTTTATCCTCTTCCTGAACACATCTCGGCCTTCGGCCTCGCCCATAGTTACTTACTGTTTATCGTCTTCCTGAACGCAGCTCGGCCTTCGGCATCGCCCTTTGTTACTTGCTTTCTTCGAGGTTTATGGTCTTCCTGAACGCAGCTCGGTCTTCGGCCTCGCCCTTTGTTACTTACTTACTTCGAGAAGGTTTATAGTCTTCCCGAACGCAGCTCGGCCTTCGGCCTCGCCCTTAGTTACTTACTTTCTTTGAGTAGGTCTATCGTCTTCCTGAACGCAACTCATTCACAATCTTTCGTGTTTATGATATTAGTAGTATTTATTTTGGGTAGGTTTGGAGTGAGGCCTGATTTTAGAAATTATTAAGCAAAAGCTAACAATATATAAATTTTTGAAATGTGCTAATTAAGCCCTTTCATTTGATAGCCAACACGGCATCAATAAAAACAATTTTTTTTTAGATTATTACTTTTTGTCCTCTAGAGGGCGCCATATCCTATAGCCTATAGACGTTGGATGCGTCTTGACGACCAGCGGACGGTCAAGCAAGACGCATCCAACGATACCTCATTTGTCAAATTATGATAAGAAGTTTCCATGTTATGAGGGAACAGATGAACATACATACATACATACATACATACCGGTCAAAACATAACTCTCCTTTTCGCTTCGACGTAGTCTTGTAAAAATAAGAATCTTTTCGCTAATATTCCGCGCCTACTACACTACGTACCTACAATATAATAAACAAAACATACGATCAATTAACTTAAATCAAATAGGAACTTCAGCTAACATCGACTCGCAACAACACTTTTGCACCTAAAATTAATCAAATAGATTAGATACCTAACGAAGTTAACCTACATAATATTATGAATCGAATTAAATAAGAAACTCTGCCGAGACAATGCATACACAACACACACCGCGCTCCGCCAGACCGCACCCCGCGCCGCGCCCCGCGCCCCGCGCCTCCTCCGCCGCGCTGCCAGTCTCCGCGAGACGCGCTACCAGGGCTCACGCACTCTATGTACTTGCGCGCGATAACTACCTACCGCCGACCGGACCGCCGGCGATCCATAATTCAGTGGGCTGCCGACAGCCGCGTGGAGCTAACCTACGTGAGCGCGCGCTCACGCTACTGCTTCGTACGGTCGTACCTACCTATATCCAAAGAGTTTCTTTGCCTATGTCCTTATTCAAGTTGACATGGCTTCTGTTAATAGTGGCAGTGGCAATTTATGTGCAGTAGATGGATGTAAATCCAGCAAGAGGAGAGATAAAAATCTCTCTTTTTTCCATTTACCTGCTGATGAAGAAATGTGAGTATATTGTTTTTGTTGAGCAATAATTACCTATTCTAAAAAACCGGACAAGTGCGAGTCGGACTCGCACACGAAGGGTTCCGTACCACCGTACAAGATTTAACACTATGTAGGTACTTTATTTTTTATATTTTTACTATTTCTTGTTATAGCGGTAATAGAAATACAGCCCGCTGACAGACGGACGGACGGCGGGGCTTAGTAATATGGTCCCGTGGCACCCTTTGGTACGGAACACTAAAAATGGTAGGTAGATAGGTATTTTGGTTTATGTTGTGTTTCGCTTGAGTTTCGGTATGTTCGATATATCTGTCTGTTTGTCTATCACAGTCACTTTACGATTTGTGCGCATACAGCTGACATTTTCTGGTTGTTAAGGCAATTGTAAGACTACGTACGACGCAACGGAACGGAAAACAACGTCCGTGAAGACGGGGGTCGTCATTTGAAAATGGAGGGGGGGGGGGGGGGGGGGGGGGGGGAGGTGTATTTATTTATTTGGTTTTCTACAAGTAGGACACAACATAACATAAAATAACACAGGTTTGCAGATGATTGTAACGTGACGTAGGAGGACAGTCCGGCTAAAACTGACGTCATTCTTACAAATACGAATAATCCCAAAATATGACATATTAATTCTAGCTGTGCACGCGCGACGCGCGACACTTTAAAGAAACCTAGCGGCATGTGCTAGCGGCGCGTAGCGGTAGGCGGTTCGCTTGTCGGCTTCCTTTGACTATTTTGTCGGTGCGCCGCCGCAACACGCCGCCGCTCAGTGTAATAAGACCGACACGTGCGGTCCGCGCTTTCATCTGCTTTATAGCAAACGTCGGCTTCCTTTGACTCTTTTTGTTGGTAAGACGACGCCGCAAGGCGCGCGCTGATCCAGTCAGCGTCGTCAGCGGTTGGCAGACGGAGGACAGGTGGGAGTGAAGCAAAGAAAAACTATTGTTTAATCAACAATATTGATTTTGTCTTATAGTTAATGGTAATAACGTCAGTTTTGCTAGAGGGGGGAGGGGGGGGGGGGGGGGGGGGGTCATTAAATACCTAATGACTAATAATAAGAAATAATAATAATAAGAAATAATGGCTGAACTAATTTCTTCCTTTAATATATTTTAACGAGGGCGAGGCGAATATGATAAGTAGTTTCGAAGTTATGATATGATACATGTGATACATACATACATTACATACATACATACATACATACATACATACATACATACATACATACATACATACATACATACCTGTCAAACACATAACTCTCCTTTTCGCTTCGCCGTAGTCGGGTAAAAATAAGAATCTTTTCGCTAATAGTGCGCGCATACTACACTACGTACAATATAATAAACATACGATCAAAATAACTTAAATCAAATAGGAACTCCATTAAGTAAATATCCGCTAACATCGACTTGCAACAACACTTTACATAGGTTTGCACCTAAAATTTATCAAATAGATACCTACCTAACGAAGTAAACCTACATAATATTATGAATCGAATTAAATAAGATACTCTGGCTCGAGACAATGCATACACCACGTGGCATACACACACCGCGCTCCGCCAGATCGCACCCCGCGCCTCCGCCCCCGCCGCCAGCCCCGGCAGCTAGCCGCCATAAACCGCCGTCGCCGCGCCGCGCCGCTTTTATTTCGATTCTATTTGTATGGGAGCCACATCTTAGCGTAGCCGGAAGTAAATTTTAGTTAGCCTATCCTGTGTCCCGTATAGTAAAATAGGCTTGTACTAAGTTTCATCAAATTCGGATGATGGCTTTAAGAGTTATGGAGGAACATACATACATACATACATACATACAGAAAAGATTTCTAAAAATCGTCAATTTAGCTTTAGTATCATATATAGAGGCTACAAACTCAATATTTCCTAAAACAAAGTAACTTACTCCATGACCATCCCTTACAGATTTATTATTAGTATAATAATATAATATAATATATAATATAATATAATATAATATAATATATAATATAATAATAATATAATAATAATATAATATAATAATAATAATAAATCGTGCCGGTATCACCACCGCCGCCGCTCGGCGCCTCTGGAACTACTCCACCACGACTCCACCCAACTCGACATGCCTGGTGATAGTAGCGGCTGCAGACCACCCGGGACGCGACCTGCGTGATGGAGAGCGGGCTCTGCAGCGACGGCCGGCCGCCGCCGCCGCGCTCGACTTCGACGCCGCCGCCGCCGCCACCGCTCGCCCGCAGCAGCACTGCCTCCACCCAACGCGTCGCCCGGCCTCGCCGCGCCCGGGTCGTCCATCACGAGAGCCGCCGTTCTTCTCGGACACCAAACGCACACCCTACCACCCAGCTCCAAGCCGCCGGTGCATTTCATCGACGGCGAAGATGGAGCGTTGACGTCGGCCGAGCCACAACACCTACGGCGAGGGCGACGTCCACCATCGGCCAGCTTGGGGTCATCGGGACTTCACGTCCCGTCTAGTGCCCCCGCTACCGGTGGTGCGTGCGACCACGAGGCGACGCGCGCGCGAAGATTAAGACTTCAAAGAGCTGCGCGACGATGTCGCCGTGCAGTCCGGCGGATACGGAGCTCTCCGAGATGGGGGTGGTGGTGGCCTACGTGTCTAGTACCACCACCTATCGCTCGTAGCTTGCCTCGCGTCGTCTCGGAGAGCTCCGTATCCACGGCCTGCACACGCCGGTGTGCTTGGTGGCCTGCCTCCCGCCGCCGGCGGTATTACCGTTTTTAATTTTTTTATTAATTTTGTGTATTTTTATTACTTTGTATTTTTAATACTTGTATAATATATGTAAAATTAATAGAAAATTTTGAAAATGTGAAATAAAGATAATAATAAAAAAAAAGCTAGGCGTTATCGTGACAACACGAAGAAAATATCGCAAACAATATACGATATGTAAAAAGTTTAAATAGGCGCTTTGCCGGGCCCGCGCCATGCGCGGCACAACCACCGACGGCGCGCGGACCCGCGGCGTTGAAGACAGGCTGCGGGTCTTCACAGGAGCCGAGCCCCGGCATCGCCTATAAAATGTCAAGAAATGTCACATGACAGCGGCGGCAGCAAGCGCGCAGCGACACGGTCGGCGCCCCAGCGGACAACTCGAGCTGCGAGTGGCGGCGCTGCAGGCCGAGGGCAGAACACGCGGCCACAACACTGCGCGCGGAACACCACATGCCGCGCCCGCCGCGTGCCTGCGCAGCGGCCAAGCAGCAGCGCAGCGGACAGCTCGCCCTCCCCGCCCGCGCCGGCGTCGCCGTGTCGCTGCCGCCTACGCGCACGAGCCGCCGCTTCAACACTACAAGCACACCCTCCACCGACGCCCGCGGCGACGTCGTCAGGATCGACTGGCGGCGACGACGACGGGCCGACGACGCCGCCCCCGTCAAATCAACCACGGCGAGGACGACGTCCACCACCGGCCGGCTTGGTGCCGTCGGGGTCTCGTGCCCCACCTACAGCCCCCGCTACCGATGGTGTAGTGCGCCGTATGCGCTGGACTTATGACCTAAATATAAAAGTCATGACGGCGTAGTACAGGGCCACAGAGGGAGAGACAATCCGGACTGCGTACCGACCGAGGCTGCTTTCTGAATTTCAGGCTTTAGATTCAACCATCCCTGTTACAGCCCAGCGCCTCTCAGATCAAGTACGGCTCATCCTAAGCCGTCATTTTGTGGATGATGCTGTACTTGAGCGACTACGCCTGGATGCACTTCCCCCTACCACTGCCTCCACACCCGCATGCCCGCACCCCGCACCTGCCTCGCCACCACCCCTGGCGAGAGCGCGGGGTGCCGCCGCAGTTACCACTGCTGCTGGCACGATGGCTGCGACCATGCCAACACCACCTTCTGCGGAGGATGGTGGCGATGTGATAGGGGGCACGGTAAGTACCCAGGATAATGAGTTAATGAGGAGCACTCTTGAAGAGGCGATTCTGAGGTACCGCTCGGCACCTACCAATGACAGGCCGCGGATACCGAGGTTGCCCACGAATAAACGAAACCTTATTATGGTGAGGATCCTGGATTCATATCTTAAAGAATATATTGAATCTAGTACAGATCTCGCCGATACTAATTCGATCTTGTATTGTGGGGCGGTGGCTGCCTGTCGCATGGCGCGTCTAAAATTTGAAAATAACTCGCGAGACACACGCGCCATGCCAGCCATTGCTCCCGCATGGCAGTTACGGATCGAACGACGTATCGGCGAGGCCAGGATCCTCATCGGAAAGCTATGCTGCTTTAGGTCTGGGAATACAAGACCAAAAATTATGCGTTTCGTGACGAAGGCTTTTAATGGAGCTGTAATAAGCCGAACACAGCCAAACTTCCACTCGCTAGTCACGGAACGCATAGATGACCTGAAGCAGCAAATTAGCGCGTGGGCCCAACGTATCCGTCGCTATAGGAAGCGTGTCGACCGTTATCATCAGAACCGTCGATTCCAGAGTGACCAAAGGTGGGTATACCGAAACTGGGAGCACCCGAACCAACGACCGACAGACACAATCCGACCGACTGATCAAGAAAATGCTTCATTTTGGAAAAACATTTGGTCGGATCCTGTCTGTCACGTCGAGGGTGAATGGATGAGAGCAGTCGAGCGGGCGTGTCAGACTGTAGAACCAATGTCAGCCATAAATATCAGCGAAGAGGATGTAAGTTCTGCAATCCGCCAGGCACTGAACTGGAAATCTCCAGGGCCGGACGGATTGCAGAACTTCTGGCTGAAATGGTTCAGAAGCTGCCATTCCCGCTTGGCCATTCAATTCCAAGATGCCCTCGACCATCGGGTTCTCCCAGAGTTCATGACTACTGGTGTCACCCACCTGCTCCATAAATCTGGTAGTACTGCGGAACCTAAAAATTATAGACCTATCACCTGCTTGCCTACCATCTACAAGCTCCTGACATCCATTTTGACGCATAAAATATCAATTCATATTAAGGAAAATAACATCTTGTCAGTTGCTCAGAATGGATGTCGGGCTGGGTCCCGCGGTACTAAGGAGCTTCTCCTCATAGACATGATCGTTTGTCAGCAGGTCCGACGCAATCGAAAGAACCTGTCTGCTGCCTGGATAGATTACAGGAAGGCATTTGACTCCGTGCCCCATACATGGTTGCTAAGGATACTAGAATTATACAAAACTGACACGAATATCTGTCAATTCCTTGGCGCATGTATGGGACAATGGAGTACTATCCTTCGTGTGCCAGGTGGCGAACGGACTTCGGTCGCAGACGACCGGATTCCCATACGGCGGGGGATCTTCCAGGGAGACAGTCTGAGTCCGCTTTGGTTTTGTCTGGCTCTGAACCCTCTTAGCACTCTGCTTGAGGACTCAGAGCTGGGCTACTGTCTTCGAAGAGGAGGCTCTCGAATATCGCACTTATTTTATATGGATGACCTCAAACTGTTTGCCAAGTCGGACACTGAACTAATGTCGATGATGAAGATAACTGAAGGCTTCAGCAACGACATTGGAATGGAGTTCGGCTTGGAAAAATGTGGGACCATCCATGTGGACCGTGGTGTGGTCGTGAACTCCGGCGGCATACAGTTGTCGGAGTCTATGAATATTCGAGCTCTCTCCGAAGACGAAACCTATAAATATCTGGGAATATCGGAGGCTCTCAACATACGGGATACGGACATGAAACAATCAGTTAAGGAAAAGTTTTTTCACCGTCTTACAAAAGTGCTAAATAGCCTTTTGTCAGGCGGCAATAAAATTCGTGCCTATAACGGTTGGGCCATGCCTGTGCTCGTATATACCTTCGGTATTCTCAGATGGACTCAGACCGAATTGGACTCGCTGGACAGAAAGGTCAGAACGCTGATGACGAAATCCCGTATGCACCACCCACGATCATCGGTCATGAGGTTGTATATCCCGCGGAAGTATGGGGGTCGAGGTATGTTAAATGCCAAGAACCTGCACAACCGCGAGGTATGCAATCTCCGTCAGTACTTTTTGGAAAAGACTGATGTTTGTGAGATGCATCGCGATGTCGTCACCAGCGATAAAGGCCTTACCCCGCTGAGCATGGGAAAAGAGGACTGGCGGAAGCCGGTTGTACTGAGCACCGAGGACCGCATGGAAGTATGGAAAGGCAAGGAGCTGCACGGTAGGTATTTCCGGTCTCTCACGGGACCGGATGTAGACCAACTTGCTTCCGTGCACTGGCTACGCTTCGGGGACCTCTTCGGGGAAACCGAGGGTTTTGTCTTTGCAATACAAGATGAGGTTGTCAAGACGAACAACTATAGGAAACACATAATGAAGGACGGCACCATTGACATCTGCCGCGCCTGCCACCAACCTGGCGAGTCCCTCAGACATGTGATTTCCGGTTGTTC
Source organism: Nematopogon swammerdamellus (assembly GCA_946902875.1). Classification (NCBI taxonomy): domain Eukaryota; kingdom Metazoa; phylum Arthropoda; class Insecta; order Lepidoptera; family Adelidae; genus Nematopogon; species Nematopogon swammerdamellus. Next base: position 2,514,024 of record OX336362.1, read on the forward strand.
GCAGCTTGCCAACACCGAGTATCTGCATAGACACAACCTAGAAGCCAGGATTATCCACCAGCAACTTGCCTTAAAGTTCAACCTTGTGGGTACTGAGGTGCCTTACTATAAGTACAATCCACCGCCAGTTCTCGAGAACGGTCATGTCACACTCTACTGGGACCGGTCCATTATCACAGACAGGACTATTCTCGCGAACAGGCCTGATATTGTGATAGTAGACCGGGAGGCAAGGCGCGCAACGCTCGTCGATATCGCCGTGCCGCACGATGGTAACCTCGTCAGTAAGGAAGCAGAGAAGATGTTAAAATATCTGGATCTGCAGCACGAGGTTACCAAAATGTGGCCCGTCGACTCGACGATCGTTGTGCCCATAGTCGTTTCGGCGCATGGGCTGATAGCGAAGAGCCTCGACGACCACCTTGAGAGGCTCTCGCTGAGTTGTTGGGTCAAGGGCCAGATCCAGAAGGCAGCCCTGCTCGACACTGCACGCATCGTCCGGAGGTTCCTCTCTTTGGGACCCGACCATCGGTAGCCTGGGCTCGCCCCGCCGCCGGTGGTGGAAACTCCATTTTTTTAAGGTTAATTTTGTATATGTTTTTAATGTTAGGTTTTTAATATGTACAAAATTAGTTTTAAGATAATGTGTTAATAAAGAAATAAAATAATAATAATAAAAAGAAAGGAAAAGACTGATGTTTGTGAGTTGCACCGCGATGTCGTCGTCAGTGATAAAGGCCTTACCCCGCTGGACATGGGAAAAGAGGACTGGCGGAAGCCAGTTGTACTGAGCACCGAGGACCGCATGGAAGTATGGAAAGGCAAGGCGCTGCACGGTAGGTACTTCCGGTCTCTCACGGGGCCGGATGTAGATCAACTCGCCTCCGTGCACTGGCTACGCTTCGGGGACCTCTTTGGGGAAACCGAGGGTTTTGTCTGTGCAATACAAGACGAAGTTGTCAAGACCAACAATTACAGGAGATTCATTATGAAGGATGGCACCATTGACATCTGCCGCGCCTGCCACAAACCTGGCGAATCCCTCAGACATGTAATCTCCGGTTGTTCGCAACTTGCCAACTCCGAGTATTTGCACAGGCACAACCTAGTAGCCAGGATCATCCATCAGCAACTTGCTTTGAAGTTCAACCTTGTCGGCTCGGAGGCTCGGACTACAAGTATAACCCACAGCCAGTTCTCGAAAATGCTCACATCACGCTCTACTGGGACCGGTCGATTATCACTGATAGGACTATTATGGCTAATAGACCTGACATAGTGATAATCGACCGGGAGGCGCGGCGCGCAGCGCTCGTCGACATCACGGTGCCGCATGACGAGAACCTTGTGAAGGCAGAAAAAGACAAGATGTTAAAATACATCGATCTGTCTCATGAGGTTACCGACATGTGGCCCGTGGACTCGACGATCGTTGTGCCCATAGTCGTGTCTGCGCATGGGCTGATAGCGAAGAGCCTCGACCATCATCTCAAGAGGCTCTCACTAGAGCCACTTGCTTGGATCAAGGGTCAGATGAAGAAGGCGGTCTTGCTCGACACCGCTCGAATTGTCCGAAGGTTTCTCTCTCTCGGGTCCGACCATCGGTAGCCTGGGTTCGCCCCGCCGCCGGTGGTGGAAATTCCATTTTGTTATTAGAATAGAATAGAATAGAATAGAATATTTATTGGTATATAACATATACAAGTCACAAACTCACATTCACACATTTTAAAATTTAACAATTTACAAAATAAAATACAATTTAACGATATTCAATTCAATTTCGATTCAAAAAATTCAAACATAATAAATAAATCCTATTCAAATTAAAATTATTAATAATAAAAATCCGACATAAAGTCGCCAGTCGAATAGGTGCACATCAATAATACATTAGGTACCTATAAAAGCAAGCAAAAACTCATTCGTTAAGGAATTCCTCGACCGAATAGTACGCCTTCTCCACCAGAAAGCGCTTCAGTCTGCCGACAAAGCTGTTGAATGATTCAGCATTTTTAATTTCTGTGTTTATTTTATTATAGAGCTTTGGCCCAATTACAAAAACCGATTTTTCAGATCTGGCGAGTCTGTGTTCAACAGGACGGAGATTGTCACGGTTTCGGGTGGAAAAGACATGACTAGCTCCACTGGTTTCAAACAAATCAGATCCTCTCCTAACGAACTTGGCCACCTCCGCGATGTACACACTGGGTAGCGTAAGAATTTTCATTTTTATGAATATTTCACGTGCCGGAGTGTCCCAGGCGACACCGGCAAGAATTCGCACGGCACGTTTCTGCATCCTGAACGCCCTGTCACGTTCGGCAGCAGTGCCCCACAATTCGATGCCGTACGACATTACTGAGTGGAAGTAGCCGTAGTATGCCATACGTACGGCTCTTGAGTCGAGTGTTGGTACCAAACGTGACAGCGCGAAGGACGCTCGGCCGAGTTTGTCGCATAGGGTGTTTATGTGCTCGTCAAACTTAAGGCCTGAGTCAATGATCACCCCGAGGAACTTTGCAGAGCTCACCTGGGGAATGGACACTCCGTCGCAAACTAGTGAGATCGACTCAGTGTTTGACTTGATCCATAACTCAATTTCAGAAGGAGTGAAGGGCGCAAAACGCATTGATTTGATAGCGTATGGTACATAGGTGGTCAGGTAGCTCATGGCTGTCTGTGCGTCGGTATGCAGCGAGTATCCGTCGGCCGTGTGCACGTAGAATGAGTTAAGTTGGTTGGCCAGGTCTTTAGAACTGTTACTCGAGATACAGCCGTGAAGGAAATCCAGTGGGTCAGATCTACGACACTTTTTGGAGCAAGTTTCTAGATTAACGACCTGCCATATGCTCTTGGGAATATTGGAGCTAAGTTCGAGTGTTCTGCCGAAGAATTCCCTACGCTTGGCTGAAATTGCACTTGAGTATATTGCTTCGCAATCACGAGCACGCTCAGCGAGTTCGTTACACTCGGGATATTGAGTAACAAGCAGATTTAAGTCCAGTAAGTGCTGTTTCTTAGCTATCATTTCATTGTCCATCCACACTTTGTCACGTTTTTTTACAGGATATTTACGTAGTGGGAAGTGTACGTCAAAATAATTCTTAAAAGTATTCATATCCATGTCCGTCTGAATGTGAGGATTTAGATAGTTAGAGGCTATATTGGACCAGTCATTCAGGTAAAGCGCCTCAAAAAAGTTGTTTAACTTGAAGGTTGACAAGGTTCTACGTAGACAGAGCGAGTTTTTTGGTTCGATTTGTTTGATCATATTTAGTGAAATCAATTGAGCTTGATGATCTGATAGCGCAAGATCGATTGGTACTACCTCTACACGATTACCTAAGGCATGCGATACATACACGTGGTCCAGACATGTACTGCTGTCACTCGTTATGCGTGTGGCGAAGTCGACAAGTGAAATTAGGTTGTGAGAACATGTGATGTCACTTAAAGTGCGTCTATTCTTGCTGTTTACAAGACGGTTTATGTTAAAGTCACCTACTATTATTATGTCACGATATTTAACAATTGCGCTATTAAGAGCGATAGATAGTTTAGAAAAAAATAAATCAATATTGCCATTATCAGAACGATATACACACATGATAATTATGGATTGATCAACGCATTCTATGGCACACAACTCTACGTCTAACTCAGAAGACAGATCTGATACTTCCTTCACTTCATTAGTCACCATTGATTCTTTTACATAAATGCAAACACCACCATGTTGCCTCTTGCTACGGCAGAATGATGCAGCAAGTTTATAGTTTAGTATATTGACACATCCGAGCTCATTACAATTAAGCCAATGCTCACTCATCGCAAGGACATCACACTGCCTACCCAATTGGAGCACTGCTTCGAGTTTAGTTGTTTTGCCAGATAGGCTACGAATGTTTTGGTGAATAATATTCAAGTCAGAGTCCACACAACACGGGGCTACTCTCGAAATGACTCGGTTTCGCGTGATTGCTGCTGCTGTCTGCCACGAAACCATTCGCTGATGCCGGCTCCTTTCGGCCAAGCTGCCGACGAGAGGAACATGTCGAAGTTGCTTGCAGGGATGTCAATGATGAAGGAGGCGTGTCGGTCGTGCGATAGTTGCACCTTTTCAACACGATACTGTGCTGCGGCGTGCTTCTTCTTCATGTAACGCTCTACGCTCTCGACGGTCGTCTCGGGCTTGAGTGACCAGACATGAAGGGCGCGCGATCTCTCTACCGTTTGGAGCTCGTCGTCGGCATCCCCTGTGGCATTGATGACAGGTGGGCGTTTGCGGCGAGGCGGGGGTGACGCGCGTGACTGTCGGTGACACTTGGTGCGCACTACTTGCCACTCGGATTCGCTGTCCTGAACCTCCACCTCAGCAATTTCAACTACTGAACGTTTGGCTATTTCGGAGTACGTTATGGATGGAGTACTCAGTGCCGTTGAAGCAGGGACAGACGTGCCCGTGGTCTCGGTCAACACCGGAGCAGCAGCGGTCGTGACGGGCGGCGGGCGAGCAATGGCCGTAACTGCAGCCTGAGTGGAACCTTTCTTGCGCTCCGCAGCGTTGTTTTTTGAGCTATTTGTGCGGCGCGTGTTACCTGTGCGCGCTCGGGTTTTTGTTGGTGCCGGAGGCGGTAGTAGTGGTGAAGGCGACGGATTAGCAGCAGCTTCCGAGTGAGCACGAGCAGGTGAGCAGCGCGGCGATACAACCTGTTTGTCATCGTTCTCTGGCAGTGATAGTGACATGGACCTTGGGTCAGCAGACGCTGCTTTGCTCCTCAGCCTTGAGGAAATTGGTCCAGTTGTAGCCTTCTGCACTGCATCTAGGCGTTCCAACACCTGTAAGAGCAGCTTGGCCTGGTTGTTAATCAAGTCGCTCTGGGCGCCGAGCATGGACATTAGCGTGGAGTTCCCCGTGGACACCTCGTCTACAGCCTTCTCCAATTTGTCGAGGCGGGCGGAGGAAATCTCATAATTGATTGACATTATGACGAGATTAATGCGCTGACGTGATTAATGTCGTAGGTATGCTAGCGAGCGCGTAGCACAGATTCGTTCACCGCTACGCCACTATGCCACTGTTGAAAGAGACTAACGATCCAGTTCGCTGAAGGAACGACCTGTGAATATTTCGTAGCGCCGCTACGCAGTCTCGTAGAGGCAGGTCTCGTATTTTATATTAATTTTAGATTTAAGTTTTTTATGTAAAATTAATATAAAAAAAGGAATGTGTGAATAAAGGAATAATAATAATAATATATAATATAATATAATATAATAATATATAATATATAATATATAATATATAACATATAATATATATATATATATATTGATATATTAATATTGATTGATATGATTGATTGATTGATTGACATTGATTGATTGATTGATATTATTGATTTAAATTACAAATTTACAATTTTATTAGTTTTGGGGTAAATACACTAAAAAAAAAACTACACTATAAACTGGAATATTATTCCAATAATATTACGACAGTGGCGGCCTCATGAAAAGACTCGGATAAAATAGCAGCTCTATAATACACAATGTGTGCTAATTTTTTTTTATTAGACCGAAGGGAAGCACTGACGTGGCACCAAGTTCACCCGGTGTTATGGGCTGACATTACGGATGTTGTAGGAGATGTAGCCAACCGTGTCAGTTTCCATAAAAAAAAAAAAAAGTGCAGAAATTACTTATAAGAAAACGCAACTCGACAATAAACGTATGCCTTCGCGACGACGCGACGGTACCGTCGTTGTTCATATACCTACACCTTGAAGAGAATATTGAATTATTGTATTGTAAATTAAATATGGGTAAAAGGATTTTTTTTTATTGAAAGCGCGACATTTGCCACCCATAACGTGTCGAACGACGCCCATGGACATGCGGCCGTATGCGGGGTTTGCGAATGCGGGGTTACTTACTGTCTTCGAGAAGGTTTATCGTTTTCCTGAACGTAGCTCGGCCTTCGGCCTCGCCCTCTGTTACTTACTTTCTTCGAAAAGGTTACCCTCATCCTGAACGCAGCTCGGCCTTCGGCCTCGCCCATAGTTACTTACTGTCTTCGAGAAGGTTTATCGTTTTCCTGAACGCAGCTCGGCCTTCGGCCTCGCCCTCTGTTACTTACTTTCTTCGAAAAGGTTACCCTCATCCTGAACGCAGCTCGGCCTTCGGCCTCGCCCATAGTTACTTACTGTCTTCGAGAAGGTTTATCGTCTTCCTGAACGCAACTCCGCCTTCGGCCTCAAAATGTTACTCACTTTCTTCGAGACGGTTTATCGTTTACCTGAATCCAGCTCGCCCTTAGTTACTAGCCTGAACCCAGCTCGTCCATAGTTCTTCCTTTGAAATACGAATTTCACGCGAGCGAAGCCGCGGGCAAAAGCTAGTACTAATAATAAATCTGTAAGGGATGGTCATGGAGTAAGTTACTTTGTTTTAGGAAATATTGAGTTTGTAGCCTCTATGTATGATACTAAAACTAAATTGACGATTTTTAGAAATCTTTTCTGTATGTATGTATGTATATATGTTCCTCCATAACTCTTAAAGTCAGCATCCGAATTTAATGAAACTTAGTACAAGCCCATTTTACTATACGGGACACAGGATAGGCTTACTAAAATTCACTTCCGGCTATTCTAAGATGTGGCTCCCATACAAATCGAATTGTTACAAGCGCCGAAATAAAGGGCGGTGCGGCGCGGAGGGGGTTAGTAGCGCGTCTCGCGGAGACTGGCAGCGCGGCGGAGGAGGCGCGGGGCGCGGGGCGCGGCGCGGGGTGCGATCTGGCGGAGCGCGGTGTGTGTTGTGTATGCATTGTCTCGGCAGAGTTTCTTATTTAATTCGATTCATAATATTATGTAGGTTAACTTCGTTAGGTATCTAATCTATTTGATTAATTTTAGGTGCAAAAGTGTTGTTGCGAGTCGATGTTAGCTGAAGTTCCTATTTGATTTAAGTTAATTGATCGTATGTTTTGTTCATTATATTGTAGGTACGTAGTGTAGTAGGCGCGGAATATTAGCGAAAAGATTGTTATTTTTACCCGACTACGGCGAAGCGAAAAGGAGAGATATGTTTTTGACCGGTATGTATGTATGTATGTTCATCTGTTCCCTCATAACTTCGAAACTTCTTATCATAATTTGACAAATGAGGTATCGTTGGATGCGTCTTGCTTGACCGTCCGCTGGTCGTCAAGACGCATCCAACGTCTATTGGCTATAGGATATGGCGCCCTCTAGAGGACATAAAGTAATGATCTAAAAAAAATTTTTTTTATTGATGCCGTGTTGGCTATATTGTTAGCTTTTTTTTTTTTTTTTTTTATGGAACCTGACACGGTTGGCTACATCACCTACAACATCCGTGATGTCAGCCCATAACACAGGGTGAACTAGGTGCCATGTCAGTGCTTCCCTTCATTTCATGTCGGCTACACTAAACTGGACGGTAAACACGAACTATTTACATAGCCGTTTCGACCGACGTTTCGTTCAGTGCGGTGGTACCAACCCGGCCGGGATAAACCCTACCACCTAGTAAGGTAAGAAGGGAAGGGACCTACAGTTTAACGTGGAATCCGAACCACGGTCAGCCTCCAACGGTCGAGCGGTCACCCATCCAATCACTGACCGCGCTCAGCGTTGCTTAATAACAGTTGACTAACCAACCGCGCCACTGAGCTACCGAGGCTGACGAATTTTCTTATCCCTTAGTCGACTTTTACGACATGCGACGGGGAGAGATGCAGTGGGGCTATTCTTTTTAAGTACCGACCCCACACGGTACGTTTGTTTAATAATTTCTAAAATCAGGCCTCACTCCAAACCTACCCAAAATAAATACTACTAATATCATAATCATAAACACGAAAGTTTGTGAATGAGTTGCGTTCAGGAAGACGATAGACCTACTCAAAGAAAGTAAGTAACTAAGGACGAGGCCGAAGGCCGAGCTGCGTTCGGGAAGACTATAAATCTTCTCGAAGTAAGTAAGTAACAAAGGGCGAGGCCGAAGACCGAGCTGCGTTCAGGAAGACCATAAACCTCGAAGAAAGCAAGTAACAAAGGGCGAGGCCGAAGGCCGAGCTGCGTTCAGGAAGACGATAAATTATCGAAGACAGTAAGTAACTATGGGCGAGGCCGAAGGTCGAGATGTGTTCAGGAAGAGGATAAACCTTTTTGATGAAAGTAACTAACAAAGAAGTTACTTTCTTCGAGAAGATTTATGGTCTTCCTGAACGCAGCTCGGCCTTTGGACTCGCCCTCTGTTACTTACATTCTTCGAAAAGGTTATCCTCTTCCTAAACGCAGCTCGGCCTTCGGCCTCGCCCTTTGTTACTTACTTTCTTAAAGACTAGCTTTTGCCCGCGGCCTCGCTCGCGTGAAATTCGTATTTCAAAGGAAGAAAGTAAGTAACTAAGGGCGAGCTGGGTTCAGGTAAACGATAAACCGTCTCGAAGAAAGTGCGCAACTTTTTGAGGCCGAAGGCGGAGTTGCGTTCAGGAAGACGATAAACCTTCTCGAAGACAGTAAGTAACTATGGGCGAGGCCGAAGGCCGAGCTGCGTGCAGGAAGAGGATAAACCATCTTTAAGAAAGTAAGTAACAAAGGGCGAGGCCGAAGGCCGAGCTTCGTTCAGGATGAGGGTAAACTTTTCGAAGAAAGTAAGTAACAGAGGGCGAGGCCGAAGGCCGAGCTGCGTTCAGGAAAACTGAACCTTCTCGAAGACAATAAGTAACTATGGGCGAGGCCGAAGGCCGAGCTGCATTCAGGAAGAGGATAACCTTTTCTAAGAAAGTAAGTAACAGAGTGCGAGGCCGAAGGCCGAGCTGCCTTCAGGAAAACTGAACCTTCTCGAAGACAGTAAGTAACTATGGGCGAGGCCGAAGGCCGAGCTGCGTTCAGGAAGAGAATAAACCATCTTTAAGAAGTAAGTAACAAAGGGCGAGGCCGAAGGCCGAGCTGCGTTCAGGAAGAGGATAACCTTTTCGAAGAATGTAAGTAACAGAGGGCGAGTCCGAAGACCGAGCTGCGTTCAGGAAGACCATAAATCTTCTCGAAGAAAGTAAGTTCTTTGTTACTTACTTTCTTCGAAAAGGTTTATCCTCTTCCTGTACACATCTCGGCCTTCGGCCTTGCCCATAGTTACTTACTGTCTTCGAGAATTTATCGTCTTCCTGAACGCAGCTCGGCCTTCGGCCTCGCCCTCTGTTACTTACTTTCTTCGAAAAGGTCATCCTCTTCCTGAACGCAGCTCGGCCTTCGGCCTCGCCCATAGTTACTTACTGTCTTCGAGAAGGTTTATCGTTTCCCTGAACGCAGCTCGGCCTTCGGCCTCGCCCTCTGTTACTTACTTTCTTCGAAAAGTTTACCCTCATGCTGAACGCAGCTCGGCCTTCGGCCTCGCCCATAGTTACTTACTGTCTTCGAAAAGGTTTATCGTCTTCCTGAACGCAGCTCGGCCTTCGGCCTCGCCCTCTGTTACTTACTGTCTTCGAAAAGGTTGTCCTCTTTCTGAATGTAGCTCGGCCTTCGGCCTCGCCCATAGTTACTTACTGTCTTCGAGAAGGTTTATCGTTTTCCTGAACGCAGCTCGGCCATCAGCCTCGCCCTCTGTTACTTAATTTCTTCGAAAAGTTTACCCTCATCCTAAACGCAGCTCGGCCTTCGGCCTCGCCCATAGTTACTTACTTTCTTCGAAAAGGTTATCCTCTTCCTGAACGCAGCTCGGTCTTCTGCCCCGCCCTTTGTTACTTTCTTAAAGATGGTTTATCGTTTACCTGAATCCAGCTCGCCCTTAGTTACTTACTTTCTTCCTTTGAAATACGAATTTCACGCGAGCGAAGCTGCGGGCAAAAGCTAGTACTAATAATAAATCTGTAAGGGATGGTCATGGAGTAAGTTACTTTGTTTTAGGAAATATTGAGTTTGTAGCCTCTATGTATGATACTAAAGCTAAATTGACGATTTTTAGAAATCTTTTCTGTATCTATGTATGTATGTATGTTCCTCCATAACTCTTAAAGCCATCATCCGAATTTGATGAAACTTAGTACAAGCCCATTTTACTATACGGGACACAGGATAGGCTAACTAAAATTCATTTCCGGCTACGCTAAGATGTGGCTCCCATACAAATCGAATCGAAATAAAAGAGGCGCGGCGCGGCGGCGGCGGTTGGTGGCGGCGGTTGGTGGCGGCTAGCTCGCGGGGACTGGCGGCGCGGCGCCGGAGGCGCGGGGCGCGGCGCGGGGTGCGGTCTGGCGGAGCGCGGTGTGTGTATGCATTGTCTCGAGCAGAGCATTTTATTTAATTCGATTCATAATATTATGTAGGTTTACTTCGTTAGGTATTTTGATTAATTTTAGGTGCAAACCTATGTAAAAGTGTTGTTGCAAGTCGATGTTAGCGGATATTTACTTAACTGGAGTTCCTATTTGATTTAAGTTATTTGATGGTATGTTTATTATATTGTACGTAGTGTAGTATGCGCGCAATATTAGCGAAAAGATTCTTATTTTTACCCGACTACGGCGAAGCGAAAAGGAGAGTTATGTGTTTGACCGGTATGTATGTATGTATGTATGTATGTATGTATGTATGTATGTATGTATGTATGTATGTATGTATGTATGTATGTATGTATATATGTATGTATGTATGTATGTATATATGTATGTATGTATGTATGTATGTTCATCAGTTCCCTCATAACTTCGAAACTACTTATCATAATTTAACAAATGAGGTATCGTTGGCTGCGTCTTGACGCTGGATAGAGGCTATGTGACGTCCCATAAAATTGGATATGGTGCCCTCTAAAGGACATAAAGTCACGACCTAAAAAAATTTTTTTAATGATGCCGTGTTGTGTATCAAATGCAAGGGCTTAATTAACACATTTCAATTTTTTTTATATTGTTAGCTGTTACTTTCGGATTTGCTTGCATGCATCCGATAATTGGGAATAATTTCTAAAATCAGGCCTCTCTCCAAACCTACCCAAAATACATCCTACTAATATTATAAACGCGAAAGTTTGTGAATGAGTTGCGTTCAGGAAAACGATAAACCTACTCAAAGAAAGTAAGTAACTAATGGCGAGGCCAAAGGCCGAGCTGCGTTCAGGAAGACCCTAAACCTTCTCGAAGAAAGCAAGTAACAAAGGGCGAGGCCGAAGGCCGAGCTGCGTTCAGGAACAGGATAAACCTTCTCTAAGACAGTAAGTAACTATGGGCGAGACCGAAGGCCGAGATGTGTTCAGGAAGTGGATAAATATTTTCGGAGAAAGTAAGCAACAAAGAAGTTACTTTCTTCGAGAAGATTTGCGGTCTTCCTGAACGCAGCTCGGCCTTCGGACTCGCCCTCTGTTACTTACATTCTTCGAAAAGGTTATCCTCTTCCTGAACGCAGCTCGGCCTTCGGCCTCGCCCTTTGTTACTTACTTTCTTAAAGATGGTTTATCCTCTTCCTGAACGCAGCTCGGCCTTCGGCCTCGCCCATAGTTACTTACTTTCTTCGAAAAGGTTTATCGTCTTCCTGAACGCAGCTCGGCCTTCGGCCTCGCCCTCTGGTACTTACTTTCTCCGAGAAGGTTTATGGTCTTCCTGAACGCAGCTCGGCCTTCGGCCTCGCCCTCTGTTACTTACTTTCTTTGAAAAGGTTATCCCCTTCCTGAACGCATCTCGGCCTTCGGCCTCGCCCATAGTTACTTACTGTCTTCGAGAAGGTTTATCGTCTTCCTGAACGCAGCTCGGCCTTCGGCCTCGCCCTTTGTTACTTACTTTCTTCGAGAAGTTTTATGGTATTCCTGAACGCAGCTCGGCCTTCGGCCTCGCCCTCTGTTACTTACTTTCTTTAAAAAGGTTATCCTCTTCCTGAACGCAGCTCACCCTTCGGCCTCGCCCATAGTTACTTACTGTCTTCGAGGAGGTTTATCGTTTTCCTGAACGCAGCTCGGCCATCGGCCTCGCCCTCTGTTACTTACTTTCTTTGAAAAGGTTACCCTCATCCTGAACGCAGCTCGGCCTTCGGCCTCGCCCATAGTTACTTACTGTCTTCGAGAAGGTTTATCGTCTTCCTGAACGCAGCTCGGCCTTCGGCCTCGCCCTCTGTTACTTATTTTCTTCGAAAAGGTTATCCTCTTCCTGAGAAGTTTTATGGTATTCTTGAACGCAGCTCGGCCTTCGGCCTCGCCCATAGTTACTTACTGTCTTCGAGAAGGTTTATCGTTTTCCTGAACGCAGCTCGGCCTTCGGCCTCGCCCTCTGTTACTTACTTTCTTCGAAAAGGTTACCCTCATCCTGAACGCAGCTCGGCCTTCGGCCTCGCCCATAGTTACCTACTGTCTTCGAGAAGGTTTATCGTCTTCCTGAACGCAACTCCGCCTTCGGCCTCAAAAAGTTACTCACTTTCTTCGAGACGGTTTATCGTTTACCTGAATCCAGCTCGCCCTTAGTTACTAGCCTGAACCCAGCTCGCCCTTAGTTCTTCCTTTGAAATACGAATTTCACGCGAGCGAAGCCGCGGGCAAAAGCTAGTAATATAATATAATATATACAGTTTAGTCAGAGCAAATTACGAGTTTGTCGCCTTTGCTGTGGACACTCTTGGAGTTTGGAGTCCAGACTCCAAAAAGCTGCTCACGGAGGCGTCTGGGGATATCCGCGCGCCGAGCTACCTTAGGCAGAAGATCAGCCTAGCCATTCAGAGTGGGAAAGCTGCCTCCGTCGTCGGCACAATGCTAATTTCGCCGACGATGGAGGAATATTTTTAACCGACTTCCAAAAAAGGAGGAGGTTCTCAATTCGTCTGTATGTTTTTTTTTTTTTTTATTTTTTTTTTTATTTTTTTGTATGTTTGTAACACGATTTCTCCGTCAATTGAGGGCCGATTTAGAAAATTCTTTTTTTGTTAGTTAGGTCATATTTCCGAGGTGGTCCCATTTCAATTTTATCGAAATTGGTTCAGTGGTTTTCGAAAAATCAGCATAATACTATGGTGTGTGGTTACCTTCAGCAAAACTTGTGATGTGGTCGTTTTCGGCAATTTTCAGTTTGATAAATTAGTATGGTGTGTGGTTACCTTCAGCAAAACATTTGTGATGTGGACTTATTCAGCAATTTGCAGTCTGACACATATGGCGAATAATTCTGTACCACTTCAATCGATTTCGATTATTCGATTTGGATTATTCTTTTTTATGTAATATTACTAAAAAGAATGAAATAAAAACTGTTTTAAAAAATATTAAACCGATTTCCAAAAAACAAAAAAAAAAAAAGACTAAAAAGTATTAAATACCTAATATTTTGAAATTTTCTCTGTCCTGTTGAAATACATGAATCGATATACTAGTGATACATATTCGGACCCTTGTTTCATGAATATTCTAAATTTGAAATTTTTTATCTTTTCCGACCGGCGCTTAATTTATTATGGTACCTGGCCAGTACCTACTGTACCGAGTACCATCGAGCTGGTTTGATGATGGAGACAGAAGGTGGCCATAGGAACTCCTAAACTACACATGATAAACCCATCGTGTTTGGGCTCGTTGCATTTGTCTTCACGAGAAATTTACTTTAGACCTAAAAGATTCTCAATTCGACGGTATGTTTTCTTTTTTTGGATGTTTGTTACGCGATTACTCCGTCAATTGTGGGCCGATTTTGAAAATTCTTTTTTTTTTTATTTGAAAGGGGATAACCCTGAGGTTTTTGAAGTGAAAACTTCTTTAGCGGCTCTTGGCACTTTTTTAGGTGGGTAAAAATGTATAACTCGCGACATCGCGTCAGCGTCATTTTTAAAATGAAACCTTAAGTCATTGCGTTAAGGGTTAAGTTAGAGTGGCACGGGATCTGCCGGCACTCCCGGAGTGCAACTGTTAAGTAGGGTTCCGTAACACGTTTATGTCTGTCCATTCTACTAAGTTCTGCAAAATGAATGTAGGGTTCCGTAACACGTTTATGTCTGTCCATTCTACTAAGTTCTGCAAAATGAATGTAGGGTTCCGTAACATATGCATGTCTATCCGTTCTACTAAATTTTACAATTTTCAACCAAGGTCCTCCGACGGTTATTTTATAATACAAGTAGGCTTCCGTAACACGTTTATGTCTGTCCATTCTACTAAGTTCTGCAACATCACCTACAACGTCCGTGATGTCAGCCCATAACACCAGTGCCATGTCAGTGCTTCCCCCTTTGATCGTGCTGACTACACTGAACTGGTCGGAAAACACAAACTATTTACATAGCCGTTTCGACCGACGTTTAATTCAGTGCGGTGGTACCAACCCGGGAAGGTTAAACCCTACCACCAAGTAAAATTACGAGGGAAGGGACTTACAGTTTTACGAGGAATCCCAACCTTGGTCAGCCTCCAACGGTCAGCGGTCACCCATCTAAGTACTGACCGCACCCAGCGTTGCTTAAAATTCAATAGCGACAGTTGACTGTCTGCACCACTGAGCTATCGAAGCTGACGTGGTCCTATTTTAATTGGGTCAAGATCGGATTGGAAAGCGAGGCGGAATCGCGAGGCCGAAGGCCGAGCGATTCCGCCGAGTACATTAATAGCAAAAAATTACTAAAAAAAACTGTGAAATAAAAAAAAAGTTTTAAAAAACATAAAACCGACTTCCTAAAAAAAGTAAAACTAAAAAACTATTTAAAATAAAAATATAAAAACCGCCTTCAAAAATATATGAAATAAAAACCTAAAAAAAAAAACGAACCCTAGAGTTGAAGGCGGTGCTAAAGCAAGCAAAAATGATGCATGAAAGAAAACATGAGCGGATGATAATATCCTTTGTGATTGTGAGTTGCCTTTTTAGCACCGCCTTCCACTCTAGGGTTCGTTTTTTTTTTTAGGTTTTTATTTCATATATTTTTGAAGGCGGTTTTTATATTTTTATTTTAAATAGTTTTTTAGTTTTACTTTTTTTAGGAAGTCGGTTTTATGTTTTTTAAAACTTTTTTTTATTTATAGTTATTTCATTTTATTTTGTACCTATTAGTTTAAATAAACGTATTGTTAGTTTAGTTTGTTAGTTTAATATAATAGGTACCGTGTGGGGCCGGTACTTAAAAAGAATATACCCACTGCATCTCTCCCCATGCATGTCGTAAAAGGCGACTAAGGGATAAGGACATGATGCCGTGCTAAAGGGCGACCGGATCGCCACCTCTCACCTTGGCACGGTACTTCCACCGAGTCATGCAGCAGGTGGGTCTTCGTGCCTTACTTGCTGCTTGATCGATTGAATCTTGTTCGAATACTTTACGAAACGTGGCGGTCGGTGCTGTGCTGTAATTTAACAGAGTTCTTGCAGCACAACACGAATTACTCTGCTTAACTCGATTGTCGGGATTCAGCTTGTGTGATATCATATGTATGTATGTATTTTTTCATATAATATTATAATAATGTAACATTTTTATCGCAGATTATTCTCTCGAACAAGAGATTATTTCGATGTGAACTTCAGACGAACCGTAACCACTCCTTACAACGGAGAATTGACAGACGCTGAATATGCGGCCTACCGGGCTGCTAAATACGGACCCAACAGGTTCGACATGTACCTGTTCTACTTACCCGCGAATAAAGATGAACATGAATTCATGAACATGACGCTCTACAACTTAAATCATAAAATGTATCCCAATGATTCGTTTGTCCGGTTAATTGTGAAAGCATTGAATGCATATAACATATCTGTTGTTAGTGGGATGAAACTTTATGATGTTAAAGTTCAAGGAAAGCCATTGCATGAAATAATAGAGGAAAATGAAGCCGAAAAGCTTCGGAACGAGCAGATTGCGAATTGCACAAAGCTCGGAATGGCAATGACAACCACGCAGGCGGGTTAAAAGAAAGCGACCTGTAGTAAAGACCAGTAGCGACAGTTCCGAGGAATCAGTAAAATATCAATCTACTAGTGAAATTGATTATGAAGAAGACGTTACAGAAGTTCAAAGTACGGAAAATTTGAAGCTAGGATCTTTCGTACTTGTAGCTTTTAAAGGCGGTCCACGTCTTGCAACAACATACAATTATGTTTGTGTCATTCAGAGAATGCCTCCATCAGACGACGATGACGACGATGGAATATCCGTTATGAGTTTAAGCTGCGTCGATGAATCTAAGAAGAAGTTTACTGTAAACGATGATGGCATTTCCTTTGTTACGCATGAACAAATAATTGCAGAATTGCCAAACCCGAAACTAACCATGCAAGGAACGAGAATGCAGTACTGCTTCGCTACCCCTATTCACCAGGTCTTTCAGAAAAATTAAAGAAACATTTAATTATTATTAACAATAATAAACAAAACAAGAAACAATAATAAACGGCTTACTTCATCAAAAACTGTTGTTTTTTTTTTTTGCTTTTGGTTAGTTTGTAAAATAATTTGTAACCTGTGCCCATAAGGGGTGATTTTTGTGCTTATAAATAGTATTTTGGTGCCCATAAGTGGAGAAAAGGGTTTTTTTTTTATAAAAATTTTTAAACTTGTACAGTAACAATTTTAATGCTAAATTATAGTCAATAAATGTTCTATAAATTGGTGTTTTTACTTTTCATTAAAACTAATACTGTTAGGAATTATAATTTTTTAAAGTTGAATTAGTCTTTAAAGTGTCCATAAAGGGTACATTCATCCTAGTACTTCGAGGAATAGAAACCAAAAAGAAAAAATAAATAATCGAAAAACTTCCTCTAATGCTTACAAATAGACGAATGTTTTGTGCAAAATTTACCCGATGAATAAATTATTTCATTAACAACAAGTTTAAAAATTAGAATTTCTAATAATAATATTTTTTTATATTGATTTAGTTTTTTGTGTTGATTAATATTTTTTTTTTTTTTTATGGAAACTGACACTATCACCTACAACATCCGTGATGTCAGCCCATAACATCGGGTGAACTTGGTGCCACGTCAGTGCTTCCCTTCGGTCGTGCCGGCTACACTGAACTGGACGAAAAACACAAACTATTTACATAGCCGTTTCGACCGACCTTTCATTCAGTGCGGTGGTACCAACCCGGGCGGGATAAACCCTACCACCTAGTAATATAAGAAGGGAGTCATATCCCTTAGTCGCCTTTTACGACATACACGGGGAGAGATGCAGTGGGGCTATTCTTTTAAAGTACCGGCCCCACACGGTATGTATGAATATTAATTTCATTAATATGGCATTTTTAAGTTTCTGTTAAAACAAATTTTCTTTTACATTTTCTTTCAGAAAAGTTGCTATAATTTTTTTTTCGTTTTTTGGCTCTCCTGTAAAATTTGTCATTTGGTAGATACTTGCTTTTGGTTTGAAGCGGCCGTACGCCGCCGGAGCCGTCAGGGTATGCATCACGTATTAGAAAATCTGTTTTCCAACAAACTTCGTTACTAATCGTAAGAATAGACCCGGAAAGCGAATAGGTAACCTCGTAACGTTTTTTTTTTTACACTAGGCGCACCGTTTCAGTGCTTCCCTTCGGCTTTAATGCCGGCTACACTGAACTGGACGGAAAACACGAACTATTTACATAGCCGTTTCGACCGACGTTTCATTCAGTGCGGTGGTACCGACCCGGGCGGTATAAAACCTACCACATATAAGGTACAAGCTGTGCCCGCGGCTCCGCCCGCTCTCATATTTCACTTCACTGCTAACCTATTTAGCGTGATAGTATATAAGCTATTTAGCGTGATAGTAAGTAGCCTATAGTTGATGGGAAGAATCAAGCTATCCGTAGAATTTTGTTTCATTAAAATCGGTTCAGTGGTTCTCGAGTTATAAGCGGACAGACAGACACTCAGACAGACAGAAAGCAGACGTTGGATTTTATTATAGGTAAGGAAAAAGTGAAGGGACCTACAGTTTTACGTAGAATCCGAAGCACGGTCAGCCTCCAACGGTCGAGCGGTCACCCATCCAAGTACTTCATATGGCAAAACAAAAAGTCGGCGGCACTGAGCAATCGAGCGCAGTGCGCGCGTTTATATGGTGAATTTTGTAGTTTTTGTTTGTTTAAAAATTATTAGGATTACTTTTTTTTTTCAAATAATGCTGCATAGTGTCTAGAAAATTAAATTCCCTATACAATGACACAAATTTTGTTCCAAAATAATTATCCAGTATGGAGCTAGCTCGACATAAGAAATTAAAATAGAGTCACACTCAGAATTTTTTTTTCACCATGAAAAAATACTAAAAATATTTAAAAAGCCTGCTTCAGTGTTTAGTACATATTATCTAGTTTAAAAAAATATTTTTTTTTCATATTATGTACTTCATACAACTAAATTTTTGTTGAAGTTTAACAATTTTGGTTGTTTTTCCATATGAATCCTCTTACCACTGAGCCACCGAGGCTGACAACGTGATTTGAAAAATATATATTGAACATGTTCTTTTCATAGAACTACAAACCAACGCGCAAGTACACAAAACTTTACTGCAAGAAAGGCAATTTTTTTTTGAAAATTCTAAAACGTGCACGAATAACTTACTATAACCTGGTTATTTAAAGAAAGGGATTGAAAATGGCGGAGCTCCTATTTACCTCTTGCCCACACAGTAATTAATTGCCGTCTATATTCACACGTATAGACAGCAAAAAAAAAGGTTCTTTAAAAAAAAAAAAGTATTCTTTGTTTTGACTGAAAAATAATGGGCGTTCTTAGGGCTCCGTAGCCAAATAGCAAAAACGGAACCCTCATAATTTTATTTCGTCCTGTCCGTCCGTCCGTACATCACAGCCATTTTGCTCGGAGACTATTTGACACTATATCGATGAAGGAAGGTGTGTTCTAAGAACTGCTGTACAATGGTGATAAATTACTGGCAAGATTTAAAATTCAAAAGAATGTTGAATATAATAATTTTATAAGAAAAATATGAAGCAATAATTTGTTCCAAGACAAACATTTGTAAATAAAAATTGGTTGTATGTAAAGGCGGTTTACGGACGATAGTTTTACGTGATGATGTGGAATAATCGTAGTACATAGAGCAAAGATCAGTAATTCTATTTCCAGTAGAAAGATTAATCATCTTGTGACTGGCCATCAATAAACTTGTGTTGTCTGATCTTGACAGTTTTACTTCTTAAGACGTTTCCATGGTAACTTTGACTATACCGATTGTGCCTCTCTATCGCTTGTTACGCGCTCTCGCTTGCACACACAGGCTCAGATGGAACGTGACACTTTTTCGTGCGTGCAGCCGGAAAATGAATCTGCCAAATGAACTGAATTAAACTTTTCAACATATTAATTATATTTTATTTATCAAAAAAATTGCAAAGTAGGTAGTATAGGAAAATTATTAATCTAACTTAGTTTAATTAAAATACATATTTATTTATTCACTAAGAATCACTCCGTCCAAAAACATAATCATGCTCCAAAACATTTATTCACGGCCACTTACTACCGCGCTCACGCGCACGCGCTCTCCGCGCGTAAACTCCGTGTCACAAAGATAACCCATCACATCAGTGATACGCACCTCCAATATTTTTTTTTAATGTAGCCCTAATAGTCCAATAAAGACAAAAAGAGGGGGGTTACCTTACAAACGGTTCGGTAGTTCTAAATTTTTGATATGTTGTCTAGGATGGTTAGAATTATTTAAAATACTAGCTTTTGCCCGCGGCTTCGCTCGCGTGAAATTCGTATTTCAAAGAAAGCAAGTAAGTAACTAAGACCGATCTGCGTTAAGTAAGGTAAACGATAAACCTTCTCAACTAAAGTAAGTAACTAAGGGCGAGGCCCAAGGCCGAGCTGCGTTCAGGAAGACGATAAACCCACTCAAAGAAAGTAAGTAACTGAGGGCGTGGCCGAAGGCCGAGCTGCGTTCAGGAAGACGATAACCTTTTCGAAGAAGTAAGTAACAGAGGGCGAGGCCGAAGGTCGAGCTGCGCTCAGGAAGACCATAAACCTTCTCGAAGAAAGTAAGTAACTAAGGGCGAGGCCGACGGCCGAGCTGCGTTCAGGAAGACTATAAACCTTCTCGAGGAAATTAAGTAATTGAGGGCGAGGCCGAAGGCCGAGCTTCGTTCAGGAAGACGATAAACCTACTCAAAGAAAGTAAGTAATTGAGGGTGAGGCCGAAGGCCGAGCTGCGTACAGCACGACTATAAACCTTCTTGAAGAAAGTAAGTCACTGAAGGCGAGGCCGAAGGCCGAGCTGCGTTAAGGAAGAAGATAACCTTTTCGAAGAAGTAAGTAACAGAGGGCGAGGCCGAAGGCCGAGCTGCGTTCAGGAAGACCATAAACCTTCTCGAAGAAAGTAAGTAACTAAGGGCGAGGCCGAAGGCGGAGCTGCGTTCAGGAAGACCATAAACCGTCTTGAAGAAAGTAAGTAACTATCGCCCATAGTTACTTACTGTCATCGAGAAGGTTTAGTGTCTTCCAGAATACAGCTTGGCCTTTGGCCACGCCCTTAGTTACTTACTTTCTTCGAGAAGGATTATAGTCCTCCTGAACGCAGCTCGACCTTAGGCCTCGCCCTCAGTTACTTACTTTCTTCGAGAACTTGTTCGAGAAGGTTGAAGGTCTTCCTGAACGCAGCTCGGCCTTCGGCCTCGCCTTTAGTATGTTACTTACTTTCTTTGAGAATGTTTATTGTTTTTATCTGAATCCAGTTCGCCCTTAGGTCCCGGCCTAAGTTACTTAGTTTCTTCTTTTGAAATACGAATTTCACGCGAGCGAATCCGCGAGAAAAAGCTATCGCTATTAAAATAAGAAAATTCAATTAAAATAAATCAAATACTTTAGATACCTACCTAACTAAGTAAAATACTCCTCATATTAGAAAAACCGGAACTGAATTGTATTTAACCTATCCTGTGTCTCGTATAGCTAAATGTGCGTGTAGTAATTTTAATCGAATTTAGATTATCAGCTTAAATTTTATGGAGGAAATTCATACAAATATATTCGCCTCGCCCCGCTGCTGCCCCCCGCTGAGAGAAGCGCAGCGCTTCTCTCAAGACATTCTCATCGTCGTAACTTTTAAACTATTTGTCCAAATTACTTAGTGTAACAGCCAAAGTTTATCTACTTTAAATACCAGAAGCGATAAAAGTATGTATTTTGATAATGTAATTCAAAACTATAAAATGTGCATTGTAAATACAGTATCCAATTTAAATGTATTTTTGGTTCACTATTTTGGCTATGTTCTTGATTTTGGCTATAGTGGCTTCCACATAAAAGGTAGATATATGCTGTCGCGGACTTTTTTTTAGAACTATTTTAGAGAAACAACCTCACCATATACTATCTTCGTGTAAGTCAAACGGTTTATGCAGCGCCGCACGCCGAGATAGCTCTCAGAAGGCAGCATTTTTTCCGACTTACTTGACATTTATCGACTTTTTGATGTATAAGCATATAGTACAGACTGTAAAGGCTCATCAAAATCTGTTCAGTAGTTTTTGCGTGAAAGAGGAATATAGTGCGGCTGCTCGGTTCGCTGTTGAGTTTATAGGCCGCGCCTCCCCAGCGCCGCCGCGCCGCCAACTGCCGCTCGCTCGGTAAATACACCTATGTATAGTACTAAGGCGCGCGGATTGAACATATCGGTTTGTATGGGAGCCACATCTTAGCGTAACCGGAAGTGAATTTTATGTAGCCTATGTTGTGTCCGATATAGTTAAATGTGCTTGTACAAAGTTTCATCGAATTCGGATGATCGGTTTAGGAGTTATGGCGGAACATACATACATACATACAGGAAAGATTTCTAAAAATCGTCAATTTAGCTTTAGTACATACATAGAGGCTACAAACTCAATATTTCCTAAAACAAAGTAACTTACTCCATGACCACCCCTTACAGATTTATTATTAGTAGTAGTGTAGTATTGATAAAATGCACAATTCCTCCGCGCCCGCCGCCATATTGAAAAGACAAAACAAAAATCGGCACTTTCTTCAGATTTTTGCTTATATCTTCATTTCCGTGCATTTTAGCTATAGAATAGTTTACTCATTGTTGTAGATAATAGGTTACCTACAAATTTTATTCTGATACTTTTTTCAATAGGCCATAACTTAATTACAGCGTTCTAAAGTTAGAAGTTTGCTAAATTTGCGGAAAATTATTATTTTTTTGTTTTTTTTTTTAAAGTTCATATCTCCGTAAGTATCAGTCCTAGAAACAAAGGCCCTTTATCGGGCCTTATATCTCGACAACGATTGAGATTTGGTAAAAAGTTTGTAATATCAAAGTTGTAGAGAATTTTATCACCTCTTACTCCGTAATTGAACAGTTTTTCCTATGATGCACCGTTTTCGAGATATAAGCGAAAAACCGAAAAATGGGACCTTCTTTGTGCCCAACAACCCAGAGTGCGCTGACCGTGTATGCATGAGCAATAATCTTCTAAAATGGCATTTCTCCCGATTTCCCTTTTATACAAAATGTAAATATAGTATGTTCTGGCTCTTATGTGGCGCGAATGAATGCGACATCTAATGAGGACCTGATCATCATTATCTCCTAAAGCGATGAGTTCTGGGTGCCTGAATATTTCTCGTACACGCCTGTCCTCTTTTTTTTTTATGTAAACCAACATTTGTGGCTGTGCCGAGAGACCAATGGTGCAGTCGACAGAGCCAAAATCTTTTGTCAGCCTCGATAGCTCAGTGGTGCAGACAGTCAACTGTCGCTATTGAATGTTAAGCAACGCTGGGTGCGGTCAGTACTTGGATGGGTGACCGCTGACCGTTGGAGGCTGACCGAGGTTCGGATTCCACGTAAAACTGTAGGTCCCTTCCCTCCTAATCTTACTTGGTGGTAGGGTTTGACCCGCCCGGGATGGTACCACCGCACTGAATGAAACGTCGGTTGAAACGGCTATGTAAATAGTTTGTGTTTTCCGACCAGTTCAGTGTAGCCGGCACGATCAAAGGGGGAAGCACTGACGTGGCACCTAGTTCACCCGGTGTTGTGGGCTGACATCACGGACGTTGTATGTGATGTAGCCAACCGTGTCAGTTTCCATAAAAAAAATCACCTCTCCTCGCGAAACCACGCTCAGTTAGGTGGCATGCCAGCAGATTTGCGGACTGTTGCTAGGCTGTCTAGCCCGTTTATACGACGCTTGAAGACACAAAGGTTAAAGGATTCAGGAAATACACTCGCCGGAAGACAGTTCCACACTCTAGCGGTGCGACAAAGAAACGATTTAGAGAACCGATGGGTTCTCAAAAGCCCAATGTCAACAACAAAAGGGTGCTGAGTCTCCCTGCGACGGGTCATGCGGAGATAGGACGGGTGGCAGGGAATAAGGGATGCTAGTTAGTTCCGCAGAGCAGCGTCCGTGATAGTATCTGTAAAACAGATTATGCGAACCCACAAATCGTCTGTGACTCAGGGACTCCAGACCATCTGTAAGTTTCGGGTCACCAACAACTCGCTACAGTACGAACGCACGATCCAAGTGGTACCAATAGCAAATCAAATCAAATCTTTTTTCGTTAATCTTGGGAAGTCTGTTAGACTTCCCAAGATTAACGAAAAAAGATCGGAAATTTACGGGAATTTACGAAAAAAAATCGGGATTATTTACCTCCATTCTGGCAAAAATTATTTGCCTATTTAAATTATTCAGTTTTACGTAGTCTGCTAACAGATTTTGTTTCTTTCTGTTTAACACTTAATATAACAGATAATCTGATATGGTAAACACTAAATGTTACTCAGAATAAAGCTTCATATTTTTTAGTAATTAGATTTTGAATTCAATGAGTGCTTTTTGCGTGATGCGCGTGTTAGATTAAGCCAAAAACATATACTGAACGCAGCTGAAACTGACTGAATGTCGCAGATGTGAGATAGCGAGCATTCAGTCAGGCGGGCAGTCAGCGTGGATGAAAAAAGTGAGACTGCTATCAAGAGGAGCAAAAACATAAAAAATAAATAATATATTTGTACATTTTGCAACGCGTTTGCGGGTTGCGGATCTTAACTGCCTGGAGCATGGGCAGACGGTCTTTGTTTTGCTTCTGATCACCATTCTTAAGATAAGTAAAACATTGTACTATTCTATAGACTGTTGCCCAAGTTATAGAGATAAAAGCTATGTTGGTGTTCCCCAATAAATGTTTGCTTTGCATTATTCTATGGTTTTATTCACTAAATCCAATAATATTGGATTTCTAATAAATTTAACTTCATTTGGCAATTCATTTTGTAACCCTTGTATTACGTAGTATTTTCCTGAATAAGTCAGGTTGACTGGCAGAGATTGCCATAGGTAATAAGTCCGCCTTTTGTACCATTTCGCATTGGAGACTGTAAAGAGTATTTCTATTCTATTTTATTCTATAAGTAATGTGTATGTCTTTGCGAGAGAAAACGGAGCAAACTACCGAAGCTATCGATGCTGGATCACTGCACAACAAGTGGGCTCTGGCTCTTCGATTGTACTGACGACAAATATAATAGAGAGCAAACTATCGAAACTATCGATACTGGATCGGCGCACAATAGGTGCTCTCTGACTCTTTGAATTATCCTGACGACAAATATATAGAAACTTACTTGGTCGCTTGTTACTAACAGCGTATTTTAATTGAGTATAACTATCTAATAGTTACTATAATTCTATTTAAATTAACACGCGCACAAACGAACGACAAACCGACAAACAGACAAAAATTTAAAAAAATATATTTTTACGTTCTATTACTTATTCCTTCCGTCCCTCAGTTATTGTTTTGCAAAAATATTTAATGTACAGACACGGTAAGTCTACGATTTTATTATATGTATAGATAGATAGATAAATAAAATTCAGTTCCGGTCCGGTTACGCTAAGATGTGGCTCTCATAGAAACCGAATTGTTCCCCGTGGCGAAATACAATTAACGGTGTAGCGGGGTTACTTATTTACTTTCTTCTTTTTCAATACGAATTTCACGCGAGCGAAGCCACGGGCAAAAACCAGTTATGTTATCATAATAATAGTTCTTCGCTAGAAATGAAACAACGAAGCATCCGTCTCAAATTATAATGTTATGTATTCGTTTCAATCGAGGTTTCATTATTACGAAGCTGATAAAATCAACATTCATTGATTTTTTTTTAATTTTTTTTTTTTATGGAAACTGACACGGTTGGCTACATCAGCTACAACATCCGTGATATCAGCCCATAACACCGGGTGAACTTGGTGCCACGTCAGTGCTTCCCTTCGTTCGTGCTGATTTTGAATTAGATTTTGACGTGATGGCGTCACGTCTTATAAATTGATGAACACCGGCTAACGAAAAAGTGTCACGTTCCATCTGAGCCTGTGTGTGCAAGCGAGAGCGCGTAACAAGCGATAGAGAGGCACAATCGGCCCAAGCGTCATCACGTAAAACTATCGTCACAGATTACTTAATAGTTACTTCGTAACAGATAAATCACTCCATAGAAAATGTTCCTACCTTCGGGCTTTAATAGCCTACTCCTTCACGTCGCCAATCGCTGCGTGCAAAAATGTACCTTAACGATCGAGAGTTAAGTGGTTATTGCTTTGCAGCTGCGCGCAGTTGCGTGGGCGAGCGTCTATGTATACTTCGCGCGGCTGACAAATTGCCACTGAAATAGACCGCCGGCGGCCCGTCGGGCGGTAGGTAGTTAGCGCGCGCAAGTACATAGAGTGCGTGAGGCCTGCTATCGTCCGTAAACCGACTTTACAGACAAAAAATTTTTTGTTTGCATAACCTACCTATTGCAATGACGGCAGAAGGCCGCGCGTGAGTGGAAAACCGGCCAAGTGCGAGTCGAACTCGCGCACCGAGGGTTCCGTATCGCCATGTCATGGTTAGCGCCACTCACGCCATCTATGGCGTGTTATGAAATGCTTCATATTAGTTAAATGTCATGATGAGTTAAAATGCTTCATACTCTTTTCGGTAGATAGCGCGCATACACTTTTTAGTTTCTTGTATGGGGACCCCGTGAATTTGTTATTTTTTCTTATTTTTATAATTTGTTGTTATATCGGCCATAATAACACATATTCTGTGAAAATTTCAACGGGCTACCTATTACTGTTCAAGAGATACAGCCCTCGGACAGACGGACAGACGGACAGACAAACGGCGTAGGCTTAGTAATAGGGCCCGTACGACCGATACGGAACCCTAATAAACTAAGAACCTATGTGATATTTCTTTTCCGCCCATTGGCGTATCTAGGGTTCTTTTCCAGGGTGGGCCTGGCCTGCAGCGGGAGCACAAATGCGTCGATAAGCCTATATCGATCGATAAACATCTATTTGCTTCGTTCGACGAAGTAGAATAGAAGAAGACGAATAGATGTTTATCGATCGATATAGGCTTATCGACGCATTTGTGCTCCCGCTGCTGGAAAAGCGATGTCCGATGAAGCCGAAGCCCGATATACTTACGCAATAAAAGTAATGTAAACTTGTATTGTTGAGCCTTTAAATTCGGCCATTGATTTCGGAATGTTTCTTTACTTAAATAAAATTCAACAAAAACATTTTTCGTGGAAAGTGTTTATTTTGATTACACCAACCAACTTTAATTTTCGACTTTTCTCGGCAAAAATATAAAAATAAATCGGGTGTTTAATTTAACGTATTTATTTTCTTAACCAGTTGGAATTTTATATTGATTCCTCAGCTGTAGATAATTTATTGAAGAGTTTTTTTGTGAAATTATTAAGTGCCCACCCTTGAATTTTGGGTTGGCAAATCAACATCCTGGGGTGGGCACGAGGCACTTCTGGGGTGGGCCGTGCCCAGTGCCCCCCCCCCCCCCCCCCCCCCCCCTCTATATACGCCAATGTTTCCGCCGCCCCGCGCGCGGCCGCCTCGGTGCAATCGCTTGAACCAAGGCTTGAACATTGACCGAACAGAACACTCGCCGCGTCCGGGGGCGCGTCATACGGGTGTCGTTTTGCAAACTAGTGATGGGCAATGTAAAACTGTTGTCGATAATATTTTAACATTTATTCAGGTGAGATTTTCGCAACTAGATACCCACACTATAATCTGTTATAATCAGTCATGTTGTAGGAATGGATGATGGAGACTAACTAAAGTAATTTATGAAGCTAATGTGAGTGGAATGGTCGCCCTCTAGACGCACGTACCTGGACCAGATCGGGCATGTGCTCAAAAATGGTCAAGTGCGTAGTACCCGTAACGGACAGCATGCATGAAGAACATTATGAGAGTGGAAGAGGCGGCAGAGGTGTGTCAGGATCGTGGCACGTGGAGATCCGTTGTCTCTGCCTACCCCACCGGGAAACAGGCGTGACAAAAGATATTAACGTTTTCTGCGATGACGAGAAATGTCTCTTTCATCTTCAATGAAAACGTCCGCTCAAATTATTTTTTTAATCAAACTTTCAATGAAAACGACCGTTCAAATTTCTTGATCAAACTTTCAATGAAAACGTCCGTTCAAATTACGTGATCAAACTTTCAATAAAAACGTCCGCTCAAATTTCTTGATCAAACTTTCAATGAAAACGTTCGCTCAAATTTCTTGATCAAACTTTCAATGAAAACGTCCGCTCAAATTTCTTGATCAAACTTTCAATGAAAACGTCCGTTCAGATTTCTTGATCAATCTTTCAATAAAAACGTCCGCTCAAATTACGTGATCAAACTTTCAATGAAAACGTCCGCTCAAATTTCTTGATCAAACTTTCAATGATAACGTCCGCTCAAATTTCTTGATCAAACTTTCAATGAAAACGTCCGTTCGACACATGTCGCACAACTCCTACGATCAGCGAAGGACGCCTTACATCATCTACAGTCGCCAGGCGTCTACCAAATACCGTGTACGTACAGTTCATTCATCATAGCAACTAATGCCGAGCGGTTTCTCTTTCTCTGTACTTCTCACTCTCGCAAAGGGTGATTGAAGTGACTGTGAACTGAGGTTATGAATATAGTTTAATTTAAAAAAATATTGAATTATTTTTTATTTATTTGATGAATGACAATTTTGCAATAAACCTATTGATTTTTATTTTTTGCTTGGAATCAAGTTAAATATTATTTATATTTTCACTGTAAATTATTTAATATTTAAATTATATATTATTTAAATTTTGTGCCTAATCTACTTACTTCAGCTGTTCGTTCTATTGTAGGTGGATAAATTAATCCACCAACACAAATAATATACAAAACTTCAAAATAAAACGTGAAAAATATGCAAAACAATTAAACGTTATTATTATGACGCGTAGGAAAGGCTACTGATTAATGCGTCGACTGACCGGTCGACTGCACCTGGTTACCTGAAACCTTCTCAGAATTAAAACGCAAAACTAACTCCAGGCGCAGCGACGCACGCGCCGTTATGGTTTTGAGATGACTTTCGCATACACCTATTACTCACAAACACAACCTTGTGTCCTGTGTAAATAAGAGGAATAACCGTTGCGAGAGCGAGAAACCGCTCGGCATTAGTTCCTAGGATGAACGGAGTATAGCTGTGGGAAATCATAAGTACATCGGCCAAACTAAGCGCAGCGTCACAGAACGGATTTCCGAACACATCAGAGCAGTCAAGAACATGGACAAAACCAGGTCTGCCATAGTTGAGCATGTCGACTCCGGAATGCAGCACTGGATAAGATTCGATCACGTGAAAATTCTGGCCACTGAAAAACAACTCTTTCCACGCATCATCCGTGAGTCCATCGAGATCTCGAAGCAGGCCAACCAACGAATTAAATTATCGGGAAGTGCCTTACAACGCACCGAATTGAGGCGCGCTATTTGTGAGCATTCAGCGCACTCTCCAATAGGTGTCTCCCTTATACGTATCAAATTGCCATTTAACCGTCTTACTCTATCGACGTTCACAGAGCGGAAACGTAACGTGATGTATGAGGCGCTCGCGCACTTACGCTGTTTTAATTATTGGAAATATTCAGTATTCATGTACTTGAGAAGGACCTTGACCGTCTAGAATTTTTTTCCTTTAATTTAATATATGTATATAACTGATACTCAGTACATACCAGTTACCTCAACAGTTTAATCGAGCCTCTAGTCAGATATGCTTTATTAGGCTGTAAATATGAATGCTCTTGTGAGCGGTAGTATGGGTTAATTATTTATAAGTTACTATAATATAATACTTATAAGGTACTAACAAAACATTGTGACTTGCGAAGTCTGTTTGTCAGTTCTTCTTCGCATTGAATTTAGAACTGGCGGAATTTTCGACATGTCCAAGCGTAGGTTACCTACCTATGGATGAAATTATACAATAAACAATAGACAATAGAAGAACTTCAATCGCACCTTTCTACCGGTAAAATGTATGACGAGGTCCCGTCCAGAAAGTAGAATGTCGTTGAGGCCAACTTCAACAGAGTAGACTCATTCAGTGATTCAGGCTGTCTCCGGTATGGAATCCCGTGCTCGCGCCCCTGAAGAGTGGCAGGTCTGGCAGTGTGCACCAGCAGCAGCTGGAGGACACTCTCAGTACATTCTGCACCTCGGCGGAGGTGCGGAACGCAGCGCAAGCCGAATTGGTGCCTACCCACACCTACAACTACAATCTTCGCAGCCGCTAGCGTTTGACAGGCAGTGTTCTGTCAACCGTGGGCCCGACTAACTAAATTAAAATTAAAATCCATGGAAACTGTGACAGCTACCCCAAGTACCGAAGCGCGTTCCCAAAACCAAGCCAAGTGAGGAAGGCTCTTGCTTACTAAATTATGTAGTACTAGATTTTGCCCGCGGCATCGCTCGCGGGCAAAATCTAGTTCGGGCAAGTTCGTATTTAAAAAGAAGAAAATAAATAAGTAAGAAAGAAAGAAGTCCGAGCTGTGTTACTGCGTTACCTTTATTTCCGCGCGCGGAACAATTCGGCTTGTATGAGACCCACATCTTAACGTAACCGGAACAGAATTTTATTTAGCCTATCCTGTGTCACGTATAGTTAAATGTGCTTGTACTAAGTTTGATCGAATTCAGATGATCGGTTTAAGAGTTATGGCGAAACATACATACAATTATACAGAAAATATTTCTAAAAATCGTCAATTTAGTTTTAGTATCATACATAGAGTCTACAAACGCAATAACTATCTCACAAAACAAAGTAACTTACTCTATGACCATTAAATCCTGGTCCAAGTTTTTTGAAACCTCAGCCATTGTTGGGTTTTGGCTGGACAATCTTCATAATCCCCGCCCAAGATCACCTTGGGAGAGAGGGTAGATGTTGTAGATGTAAGGGGTAGTTCTTCAACTTAGTCTTCAGTGGTGTGATTATTGTTTCCTTGTAATTCTTCCAAATAGACTGTATATATATATATATATATATATATATATATAAGGTGTTTCGTTAGTCATGTCAATAACTTCGGGAGGGTTACATAAACACTCAAATAAACAGGTTACGCAAAAAAAAATTATATGTTTTTAGCATTACTTTTCGAGATTTTTTTTTTTTGCGTAAAGTGTTTGTTTGAGTGCGTATGTAACCCTCCCGAAGTTATTGACATGTCTAACGAAACACCTTATAATAAGGTCTTTCAAAATTAGTTCATAGTACGCTAAGGGGGGGTTCTGTATCATATAGGGAGTAAAACCTATATAAATTTTTTTGAACCTTGGGCTTTTTTTTATGTAAAATATTTCTTTTTTATTTAAATAAAAAAATTGGTGGTTAATTTTTATAGCCTAATCGATTCAGTTTCATAACAGTAATAAAAAAGTCTTCATTAACATTATGATGTAACACGTGTAAGTTGGTAAAAAAAATCAAATTCTTTCTATTCCATACTAATAAAACTAAAATTGTGGTTTTTTCACAATTTCTGAAAGAAAGAGATCTATGTGTTGGAAGACTTTTTTGTTCCTGGCAAGAAACTGAAACGATTAAGAAAATTTTTTTTTTTACATTTTATATTTAAAAAATTTTTTTTGGTAAGGAAGTAGTATTATATTATGTATTTGTTAATATTATGAACAATTTGAGAATGTATTCATAAAGACAACTTATAAATAAAAGATTTCCTCTATAGGGGCCTAACACATTGTCCCAAGGACGGATGCAGCATTCCCCCTCTGAATGGCGATAGAAACACGCTGACGGAAAAATGCTGCAGCTCGCCGGTCACCTGAACATTCTATTAACTGTTTGCCAATTTTTCGGGCGAACTTACACGCGTCATTGCTCCATGGGCCAAACGTCTCCACGGCAAAGGCGAGGAACTCAAATCTGTCCTTTAAACCACTATATACGAATGTTTGTGGGCCTCAGCCTTTGCCGCAGCGAAGCCTGCAATGCGTGAAGACCCCCGACATGGCTGGCAGCGAGCGTGTCCGTGCATGTAAAGTCCCACGCTAAAGCTCTCCCCTGTGACCACGGTAAGAGGGTGATACCGTCCGGTCTTTTACGATCATCTTTAAAGATGCCGGGCGGTTCAAGAATAGATGGAATTTTCGCGGCTGAAAGAGAGCGCTTCAGCAGGTCGTTGATCGCAGCATAACGTGGAAACCGACCCGCGGTCTTTTTGCATGACAGTCCGTGAATTGCGAATGCGTCAACCGGCGAGCCGCAGGGACAAGTGTGTGGCTGGCAAATCTTGACTCCCGCACGGAGGCAGAAAGCAATGCGGACAGTGTGTCGGTCCATCAATGTACCGAGATGCGCAGATGGATATGCTTGGAGCCAACCACCAGATTCCGGTTTAGATGCCGCCAGAATGCGCGCTTTAGTGTTTCTATCGCCATTCTGCAGGAGTGCATCGTGTTTGGTCTCTATGAGTGGCTTGTCCCAGCATTTTTGACTTTTTTTATTTTCCGGCAGTGGTTCGTTTGGACATGCAACCTGCCAAGCCTCAATAGCTTCTTTTGAATGAAAAAAAATTCATGGTCACTTTGTGATGGTTCAAGTATTTTTTCCACCAAGTCGATTGAACTGTGAACGGATGAAAGAAAGGCAGGCAGGGCAACATCTCCAACCAGGCGTAAACCTGAACCGCCTGATTTTACAGGCAACGGAATTTGGTCCCAGGCACTGTCTGACGGTAACAGATTTATGTTTAAAATTTTGTTTACACTCTTTTTTAAAAAGTTGTCGAATGTTAAAATGTATTCTTCAAATTTCCAAAAAGGACAACATCTCAAGAAATATGTAAGTCTAGGTATAAAAAAACAATATTTTAATAAATGAAGTGCCATCTGCGTGCCAAGTGCGGATCTATGTGGACTAGTCTTTCCGAGAATCTATTTAACAATTCCTCTTTCTTTTCGACAAATTGACCTATTGCAGATTCCGGTAAAGGGGCACCAAGAAGTGTGACCGAATCGTTGTCCAGTATGCGGATGTGAGGCAGCCTCGACGCAATCACATTGCTTATCTCTCTCTTTCTCTGATCATTTACTGAATTGCAGAAAAATAATTCAAATTTATTAAAATTTATTTCAAGACCAATTTTGTTGAATTTATCCGTAATTAATTCTAAGTCTGCTAGAACTGATGAGAGATTTCCACCAATAGTTCCATCGTCTAAATACCAAATGTTTAATTTAGAATTTAAAGAAGTAATTATATGGTGTATCGCCAGACTAAATGTTGCTGGGCCCAAAGGGTCGCCTTGTTGACAAACTGTCATGGATTTTAAAACATGGCTGTTGTAGAATAGATTTATAAAAACAAAAATTCTTTGTTCTTCAAAAGTGATCTATTTCCGATACAGAACCCCCCCTTAGCGTACTCTGAACTAATTTTGAAAGACCTGGTATATATTGATTGGTTATTGTGCTGTAATTTACAAGAGTACGTGCAGCACAACACTGTTTACTCTGCTTACCCCGATTGTCGGTATACAGCGTGTGGCAATAAAATAAAATAAAAAGTGTCATTATATTAAAAAAATTATTCACTGCCGGCGCGGCGTCATACATAATATAATCGATAACCACATTTTGTTTTGCATGCTTTCCCATCCCTATACCTACTTAAACACCAGTAATGTCAATGCTAATGCAATAGTTTATAAACTAAAACTGAGCTGTATAAACAATAGATCTACACTCTTATAAACCCATTTTTGTGCTACCTAATTCTCAGTTAGTACATTTGAGTCAAACAGGATAGTAGGTACCTATTGCATTATATCAAATAAAAAATGGAATTGTACTTTTTAATAACGATCGTCACATTATGTAAGTGTAACGTGTTAATTATTTCTCTTTATTTTCGGGTTTTCAACCGACTTCCCAAAAGGAGGACGTTTTCAATTCGACTGTATGTTTTTTTTTCTATATTTGTTACGCGATTACCCCGTCAATTGTGGGCCGATTTTGAAAATTCTTTGTTTGTTTGGTAGGTCATACTTCAGACGTAGTCCCATTTAAATTTTGTCGAAATTGATTCAGCGGTTTTTGAAAAATTAACAAAATTCTATGGTGTGTGGTTATCTTCAGCAAAACTTTTGTAATGTGGACTTATTCAGCAATTTGCAGTTTGGCACATATGGCGAATAATTCTGTACCACTTCAACCGATTTCGATTATTCTTTTCTATGTAATATTACTAAAAAGAATGAGATAAAAACTGTTTTAAAAAATTAAAAGCGACTTTAAAAAAAACATTTGAACTAAAAAGTATTAAATACCTAATATTTTGAAATTTTCTCTGTTATTGTATTGAAATACATGAATCGATATTGTGATTTTTTTTTTTTATACTAAGCGCGACATGTGGCGCCGAGTCACCCATAAGGTGTCTAGCGACACCCATGGACATTAGGACGCAGGCGGGGGCTGCGAATGCCATGCCGGCCTGACAGGTGCCCATTCACGCCTCTCTTGAAGAACCCGAGACTATACTTGGGGGGAAATATGTGGGCAGGTAGAGCGTTCCAGAGTTTGCCGGTTCTGTGGAGAAAGGATCTGCAGAACCGATTTGTACGCATCCGCGGTAAGTCCAGCGTATAGGGATGCAATCCCTGCCCAGTGCGCGTTGTACGGAGGTGGAAAGGGGACGCCGGAATCGCGTTAAACAGCTCCTCCGAGCACTCCCCGTGGAATAAGCGATAGAACACGCTTAGGGCGCCGACATCCCTACGAAGTTGCAGCGGTTCTAGATCGCGGGACACGTCGGGGTCATCCACTAGTCGCACGGCTCGACGCTGGATCGAGTCCAAAGGCGCAAGCTGGTATTTGACAGGTGCGAGCAGTACTCCAAGCAGGACCTAATCTGCGATTTATACAGAAGCAGCCTTTGGCCCGGCGTGAAGTACCGTCGAACCTTATTGAGTACGCCTAGCTTTTTTGAGGCCAGCTTGGCCTTGCCCTCGATATGGCGCCGGTAATTTAGGTCGTGCGACAGTTCGACTCCTAGGACCCCGAGGTGGTCGCTTAATTTAAGCGACGTGCCTTGGAAGGAAGGAGCCGATGTGAACGCCGCTCTCTTCGCACTGAACGCGCAAACTTGTGTTTTTGAAGCGTTGAACTCGACCAAATTACTACGGCCCCATTCGGAAATAGACCGAAGCGTTTGTTCGAGTTCAGACACAAGTCTTCGTCTCTTTTCATCCACAACTTCTCGTCTGGCTGAAGGGTGACTGGTATAGGATCCGTGTGCTGTACTGTCATCCGCATAACAATGTATGTTGCCGAGTGGCAGCATGTCATTGATATGCAGAAGAAACAGTGTGGGTGACAGCACAGATCCCTGCGGTACGCCGGCATTCACTGACATGGCGTCCGACGAGCAACCGTCCACTAGGACCTGAATTCATATTCGGACCCTTGTTTCATGAATATTTGAAATCCTTTCCGACCGGCTAGCTAGATGCGCTTAATACACACTCTTTTATGAACATTAAGCGGATAAAAACGCTTTGATTAAGTTTTTATGCGTGAATTAAAGTTAAATTATATTATTTAAATAAAAAAACTCACTTAAATCCAGCCATAAATTCAAATTGAAATAATAATAATCTATATTTTTACTAACTAATATTTTATTTTTTTCGTGTGGCAAGTGTTAGACGGGGACACAATACACCGTGGTGTTCTCACTCTGGTACCTTTCCCCTCTCTAAATTTGAAGACGGAAATTGATCTGTAATGCCACGCAATAAGGTCTATTTTTCTATTTAGAAATTTCTGCAGTTCTCAATCCTTTTGATTCCTAAGTCCATGCACTCAACTCAACCCCAAGAATTTAACTCGGTTCCATAGCGGAAATCGGACTTGGGGGGTGAGGTATAAACTGTTGAGAGATCACAATAGATCTTCCTAGCTCGCAGTGACAACAGGACTCAGGGGCGCTAACTACTATTTAATCACACTTTAAATCATTATCATACATAATCCATACTAAGCCTACGCCGTCTGTCCTTCTGAGGGTTGCTGAATCTTTTGAACCGTAATATGTACACTTTGTGCCGGATATCTGAACAAGTAATAATAAAAACCGGCCAAGTGCGAGTCGTACTCGCGCACCGAGGGTTCCGTATCGCCATGTCATGGCGATACGACACGACACCTAATTACTTAAAAAAAAATTTTTAATTTTTTTATTGATACTGACACGGTTGGCTACATTACCTACAACATCCGTGATGTCAGCCCATAACACCGGATGAACTTGGTGCCACGTCAGTGCTTCCCTTCGGTCGTGCCGGCTACACTGAACTGGACGGAAAACACGAACTATTTAGGTACATAGCCGTTCCGACCGACCTTCTATTCAGTTTTTTTTATGGAAACTGACACGGTTGGCTACATCACCTACAACATCCGTGGATGTCAGCCCATAACTCCGGGTGAACTTGGTGCCACGTCAGTACTTCCCTTCGGTCGTGCCGGCTACACTGAACTGGACGGAAAACACAAACTATTTACATAGACGTTTCGACCGACCTTTCATTCAGTGCGGTGGTACCAACCCGGGCGGGTTAAACCCTACCACCTAGTAATATAAGAAGGGAGTCATATCCCTTAGTCGCCTTTTACGACATACACGGGGAGAGATGCAGTGGGGCTATTCTTTTACAGTACCGGCCCCACACAGTACAGTAATTTTTTTTTATTGTTTTTAATGTTTAATTTTATTTAATTACCAATTCTAATTTTTAATATAATTCTATACTAGGTTTTACTTATTATGACGAAGTGAAAAGAAAAAAAAATTATGTACTTATACTATGTAAATTTTTATAACTAATATCACTGAATAAATGATTTTGATTTTGATTTTAGATTTTTTATTTTGATGGTCAGCGCCACTCACGCCATCTATGTTTTTTTTTTTTTTTATTGCTACCGATCTGGGTGGCTCTGTCCGAGGTCGCAACCTCAGGCGCAGCCAATTTCACCCCCGAGGAGGTGCCAGTCCGGCATGGAGGTGGACTAATGTTGCTGGGGAAAGGCTATTAACCCGCGATTTGAAGATCTGTGGATTGTAGGAGTGGGGGAAGATATTTCCTGGGAGCCCGTTCCACACCTTTGCAGTGCGGCACAAGAACGATTTGTTAAGTTATGTATGTATATATAACGATGTATTAGTTAAAATGCTTCATATTCTTTTCGGTAGATGGCGCGCATACACTTTGCAGTTTCTTGTATGGGGACTCCCGTGATTTTTTTACTTTTTCTTATTTTTATTATTTGATGTTGTCATGTCATGTCATGTCAGTCAGCGTGTAAGCGTCCACTGCTGGACATACGCCTCTCCAATTTTCCTCCAGTCCTCCCGGCCTTCAGCGGTACGGAACCACTGCTTTCCGCCGACGTACTTGATGTCGTCGTCCCACCTGGTGGGATGGTCTTCCTTCCCACACTCCGTTTTCCTGTCCACGGCCGCCAGTGTAGGACACGGTTACTCCAGCGGTCGTCGTCTCTTCGGCTGACGTGCCCAGCCTATTGCCACTTGAGCTTAGCCACCCGGTATCCAATATCGACTACTTTGATGTTATATCGGCCATAATAAGTAATAAAATAAGACATATTCTGTGAAAATTTCAACGGGCTACCTATTACAGTTCAAGAGATACAGCCCTCGGACAGACGGATAGACGGACAGACAGACAGACAGACGGCGCGGCGTAAGCTTAGTAATAGGGTCCCGTACGACGGATACGGAGCCCTAATAAAAAGCAAAAAGTAAACAATTCTTGGGGGTCCACATTCAAGAAAACGTGTTTTTTTAACGTTTTATTTTGTTTGCTCAAACGGTATTGCCAGCCAAACTTGGTGTGATTATTAAATCTTTGGTGATTATAGTATTGTATTGTATTGTATCCGTTTATTGTCCATAGTAACCATGCACTGGTATGACAAACATTTTACATATGCACAAACATTCAAAGGGGTTAGAATATTTTACTATGGAAGGTGGCTTGGGGTAGGCGGCGGCCATTTTGAAAAAAAAATCAAAACAAAGGCCAGCGATGAAACCTGGATAAATCGATAGGGCGTACATAGATAAACATAAAATGTTATATAACATTGCTTCCTAGAGTGTCACGTTACTGAGATAATTGGAGGTAAAGATCGCAATATTGCCAGTACATAATAAGTAATAAAAAGTAAAAAAAAAGAAAGTAGAATTCAATAATCAGTTCATTAGATAATCAAATTGGTATGTACATTGCAGAAATTAGTCAATATTAAGAGTTACTGGTTTCTCAAGAAATTCGTCTGTTGAGTAATATGGCCTATTCAAAAGATATTGGGCGGGTTAAACCCGGGCGGGTTAAACCCTACCACCTAGTAATACAAGAAGGGAGTCATATATCCCTTAGTCGCCTTTTTCGACATACACGGGGAGAGATGCAGTGGGGCTATTCTTTTAAAGTACCGGCCCCACACGGTACATTTGTACGGCCACACAAGGTGTACGGAACGCTCGGTGCGCGAGTCCGACTCGCACTTGGCCCGTTTCCTTTCTAATGCAACAGGGGCCCATACATGGGGCGATATCTCGTTTCGATCGATCGTCAAGAAAATCGTACGATCCATCTTTCGATTTCGCCCGCCCACACACGAACGATGCGATCGAACGATTCTCAGACACAAAGCGAATAGAACGTGCGCGGGGTGCGCGATGGAGTCGCGCATTGGCGCTTTATTTGCTACAAAAAAATACTTGCAACAACAAAGAAAGGAAAACTAGGAGAGAATGGACCAAGAGATGGCTTCTGAAAAGACGATCAATATTCTCACATCAATCTTCTCGAGAAATTACGTTTTCATCTTAAAGATTGGCATAACTACCTTAGGATGTCAGAGGAAACATATTCAACCGGTGTGAAGTTAGCAGCCAAAATTAGCAGCCAAAAGAGGGTAATACAAAAAGTTACCAGCTTGGCACACAATGTGCAGACATTTAAACTACGAATAGCCAGAACACTGCAAATGGAATATTTCATGTGCAACACTATTCCGAAAAGGATATAACAAAATATGAGATGAAACACTGTAAATAAAAATAAATTTGAGGTAACATGTTTGTTTTAATCAATATAAAATGTATTTCTACACGCAAATAAAATAAAATAATAATACTAGATCTCACCGACGAGACCGCAAATGGGAAAGAAGGATTCTAAAAAATTTGAAATTAAAATCCCCCCGTGTTTTCCTCAGGATAGCGGGCGTTAATTCGAAACAGTCTCATCCGGTAAAGCGAATGATTAGAGGCATTGGGGCCGAAACGACCTCAACCTATTCTCAAACTTTAAATGGGTGAGAACTGGTGACCGTGTTCTTACTGTTAAAAAAAAGTCCGTAATTGGGGGATTAGACCTTTAAATTAAAAAACAATATTTCAATACTCAGCTACGAGTTAAAAACTGAAAAAAATATATCGGTCAAACGACGCTTTGAGCCAAGTAAGGCTATAGGACAAAACATCGAGCAATGGCACATGTTTGAACTGTTAAAAGTACAAGTACGTAATTAGGGGATTAGACATTTAAATTAAAAAAAAACCATTTCAATACACACCTGCCAGTTGAAAACTGAAAAAATTATATCGGCCAAACGAGGCTATGAGCCAAGCAAGGCTATAGGACAGAAAATTAAGCATCGACACATGTTCTTACTGTTGAAAGTACAAGTCCGTAATTAGGGGATTAGACCTTTAAAATAAAAAAAAACTATTTCAATACTCAGCTACGAATTAAAAACTGAAAAAATTATATCGGCCAAACGAGGCTTTGAGCCAAGCAAGGCTATAGGACAGAAAATCGAGCATCGACACATGTTCTTACTGTTGAAAGTACAAGTCCGTAATTAGGGGATTAGACCTTTAAATTTAAAAAAAACTATTTCAATACTCAGCTACGAATTAAAAACTGAAAAAAATATATCGGCCAAACGAGGCTTTGAGCCAAGCAAGGCTACATGAAAGAAAATCGAACAATGAGACATGTTCTTACTGTTAAAAGTAGAAGTCCGTAATTAGGGGATTAGACCTTTAAATTAAAAAAAAAACTATTTCAATACTCAGCTACGAGTTAAAAACTGAAAAAATTATAACGGCCAAACGAGGCTTTGAGCCAAGCAAGGCTATAGGACAGAAAATCGAGCAATGACACATGTTCTTACTGTTAAAAGTAGAAGTCCGTAATTAGGGGATTAGACCTTTAAATTAAAAAAAAAACTATTTCAATACTCAGCTACGAGTTAAAAACTGAAAAAAATATAACGGCCAAACGAAGCTTTGAGCCAAGCAAGGCTATAGGACAGAAAATCAAGCAATGACACATGTTCTTACTGTTGAAAATAGAAGTCCGTAATTAAGGGATTAGACCTTTAAATTAAAAAAAAACTATTTCAATACTCAGCTACGAGTTAAAAACTGAAAAAATTATATCGGCCAAACGAGGATTTCAGCCAAGCAAGGCTATAGGACAGAAAATCGAGCAATGACACATGTTCTTACTGTTAAAAGTAGAAGTCCGTAATTAGGGGATTAGACCTTTAAATTAAAAAAAAACTATTTCAATACTCAGCTACGAGTTAAAAACTGAAAAAATAATAACGGCCAAACGAAGCTTTGAGCCAAGCAAGGCTATAACAGAGAAAATCGAACAATGAGACATGTTCTTACTGTTAAAAGTAGAAGTCCGTAATTAGGGGATTAGACCTTTAAATTAAAAAAAAACTATTTCAATACTCAGCTACGAATTAAAAACTGAAAAAATTATATCGGCCAAACGAGGCTTTGAGCCAAGCAAGGCTATATGAAAGAAAATCGAACAATGAGACATGTTCTTACTGTTAAAAGTGGAAGTCCGTAATTAGGGGATTAGACCTTTAAATTAAAAAAAAACTATTTCAATACTCAGCTACGAGTTAAAAACTGAAAAAATTATAACGGCCAAACGAGGCTTTGAGCCAAGCAAGGCTATAGGACAGAAAATCGAGCAATGACACATGTTCTTACTGTTAAAAGTAGAAGTCCGTAATTAGGGGATTAGACCTTTAAATTAAAAAAAAACTATTTCAATACTCAGCTACGAGTTAAAAACTGAAAAAATTATATCGGCCAAACGAGGATTTCAGCCAAGCAAGGCTATAGGACAGAAAATCGAGCAATGACACATGTTCTTACTGTTAAAAGTAGAAGTCCGTAATTAGGGGATTAGACCTTTAAATTTAAAAAAAACTATTTCAATACTCAGCTACGAGTTAAAAACTGAAAAAATAATAACGGCCAAACGAGGCTTTGAGCCAAGCAAGGCTATAACAGAGAAAATCGAACAATGAGACATGTTCTTACTGTTAAAAGTAGAAGTCCGTAATTAGGGGATTAGACCTTTAAATTTAAAAAAAACTATTTCAATACTCAGCTACGAATTAAAAACTGAAAAAATTATATCGGCCAAACGAGGCTTTGAGCCAAGCAAGGCTATATGAAAGAAAATCGAACAATGAGACATGTTCTTACTGTTAAAAGTGGAAGTCCGTAATTAGGGGATTAGACCTTTAAATTAAAAAAAAACAATTTCAATACTCAGCTACAAGTTAATAACAGAAAAAATTATAACGGCCAAATGAGGCTTTGAGCCAAGCAAGACTATAACAGAGAAAATCGAACAATGAGACATGTTCTTACTGTTAAAAGTAGAAGTCCGTAATTAGGGGATTAGACCTTTAAATTTAAAAAAAACTATTTCAATACTCAGCTACGATTTAAAAACTGAAAAAATTATAACGGCCAAACGAGCTTTTGAGCCAAGCAAGGCTATAGGACAGAAAATCGAGCGATGACACATGTTCTTACTGTTAAAAGTAGAAGTCCGTAATTAGGGGATTAGACCTTTAAATTTAAAAAAAACTATTTCAATACTCAGCTACGAGTTAAACACTGAAAAAATTATATCGGCCAAACGAGGCTTTGAGCCAAGCAAGGCTATAGGACAGAAAATCGACCAATGACACATGTTCTTACTGTTAAAAGTAGAAGTCCGTAATTAGGGGATTAGACCTTTAAATTAAAAAAAACTATTCCAATACTCAGCTACGAGTTAAAAACTGAAAAAATTATATCGGCCAAACGAGGCTTTGAGCCAAGCAAGGCTATAACAGAGAAAATCGAACAATGAGACATGTTCTTTCTGTTAAAAGTAGAAGTCCGTAATTAGGGGATTAGACCGTTAAATAAAAATAAAAAAAATTCAATACTCTGCTACGAGTTAAAAACTGAAAAAATTATAACGGCCACACGAGGCTTTAAGCCAAGCAAGGCTATAGGACAGAAAATCGTGCGATGACACATGTTCTTACTTTTAAATGTAGAAGTCCGTAATTAGGGGATTAGACCTTTAAATTAAAAAAAAACAATTTCAATACTCAGCTACAAGTTAATAACAGAAAAAATTATAACGGCCAAATGAGGCTTTGAGCCAAGCAAGACTATAACAGAGAAAATCGAACAATGAGACATGTTCTTACTGTTAAAAGTAGAAGTCCGTAATTAGGGGATTAGACCTTTAAATTTAAAAAAAAACTATTTCAATACTCAGCTACGATTTAAAAACTGAAAAAATTATAACGGCCAAACGAGGCTTTGAGCCAAGCAAGGCTATAGGGCAGAAAATCGAGCGATGACACATGTTCTTACTGTTAAAAGTAGAAGCCCGTAATTAGGGGATTAGACCTTTAAATTTAAAAAAAACTAATTCAATACTCAGCTACGAGTTAAAAACTGAAAAAATTATATCGGCCAAACGAGGCTTTGAGCCAAGCAAGGCTATAGGACAGAAAATCGACCAATGACACATGTTCTTACTGTTAAAAGTAGAAGTCCGTAATTAGGGGATTAGACCTTTAAATTAAAAAAAACTATTTCAATACTCAGCTACGAGTTAAAAACTGAAAAAATTATATCGGCCAAACGAGGCTTTGAGCCAAGCAAGGCTATAACAGAGAAAATCGAACAATGAGACATGTTCTTTCTGTTAAAAGTAGAAGTCCGTAATTAGGGGATTAGACCTTTAAATTAAAAAAAAAAACTATTTCAGTACTCAGCTACGATTTGAAAACTGAAAAAATTATAACGGCCAAACAAGGCTTTGAGCCAAGCAAGGCTATAGGACAGA
This sequence comes from Nematopogon swammerdamellus, assembly GCA_946902875.1. Classification (NCBI taxonomy): domain Eukaryota; kingdom Metazoa; phylum Arthropoda; class Insecta; order Lepidoptera; family Adelidae; genus Nematopogon; species Nematopogon swammerdamellus. The sequence continues at coordinate 2,556,644 of OX336362.1, forward strand.
AAATTGAGCAATGAAACGTGTTCTTACTGTTAAAAGTAGAAGTCCGTAATTAGGGGATTAGACCTTTAAATTAAAAAAAAACTATTTCAATACTCAGCTACGAGTTAAAAACTGAAAAAATTATAACGGCCAAACGAAACTTTAAGCCAAACAAGGCTATAGGACAGAAAATCGTGCGATGACACATGTTCTTACTGTTAAATGTAGAAACCCGTAATTAGGGGATTAGACCTTTAAATTAAAAAAAACAATTTCAATACTCAGCTACAAGTTAATAACTGAAAAAAATTTAACAGCCAAATGAGGCTTTGAGCCAAGCAAGGCTATAGGACAGAAAATCGACCAATGACACATGTTCTTACTGTTAAAAGTAGAAGTCCGTAATTAGGGGATTAGACCTTTAAATTTAAAAAAAACTATATTAATACTCAGCTACGAGTTAAAAACTGAAAAAATTATAACGGCCAAACGAGGCTTTGAGCCAAGCAAGGCTATAAAAGAGAAAACCGAACAATGACACATGTTCCTACTGTTAAAAGAAAAAGTCCGTAATTAGGGGATTAGACCTTTAAATTAAAAAAAAAATATTTCAAAACTCAGCTACGAATTAAAAACTGAAAAAATTATATCGGCTAAACGAAGCTTTGAGCCAAGCAAGGCTATAGGACAGAAAATCGAGCATTGACACATGTTCTTATTGTTTAAAGTAGAAGTCCGTCATTAGGGGATTAGACCTTTAAATAAAAAAAAAAACTATTCCAATACTCAGCTACGAGATGAAAACTGAAAAAATTATAATGGCCAAACGAGACTTTGAGCCAAGCACGGCTTTAGGACAGAAAATCGAGCAATGACACATGTTCTTACTGTTAAAAGTAGAAGTCCGTAATTAGGGGATTAGACCTTTAATTAAAAAAAAACTATTTCAATACTCAGCTACGAGTTAAAAACTGAAAAAATTATAACGGCCAAACGAGGCCTTGAGCCAAGCACCGCTTTAGGACTAAAAATCGAGCAATGACACATGTTCTTACTGTTAAAAGTAGAAGTCTGTAATTAGGGGTTAGACCTTTAAATTAAAAAAAAAACTATTTCAATACTCAGTTACGAGTTAAAAACTGAAAAAATTATAACGGCCAAACGAGGCTTTGAGCCAAGCAAGGTCATAAGAGAGAAAATTGAACAATGACACATGTTCTTACTGTTAAAAGTAAAAGTGCGTAATTAGGGGATTAGACCTTTAAATTAAAAAAAAACTATTTCAATACTCAGCTACGAATTAAAAACTGAAAAAATTATATCGGCCAAACGAGGCTTTGAGCCAAGCAAGGCTATGAGTATTGAAATATTTTTTTTTTAATTTGAAGGCCGAATCCCCTAATTACGGAATTCTACTTTTAACAGTAAGAACATGTGTCATTGTTCCATTTTCTCACTCATAGCCTTGCTTGGCTCAAAGCCTCATTTGGCCGTTATAATTTTTTCAGTTTTTAACTCGTAGCTGAGTATTGATATAGTTTTTTTTTTATTTAAATGTCTAATCCCCTAATTACGGACTTCTACATTTAACAGTAAGAACATGTGTCATCGCTCGATTTTCTGTCCTATAGCCTTGCTTGGCTCAAAGGCTCGTTTGTCCGTTATAAATTTTTCAGTTTTTAACTCGTAGCTGAGTATTGAAATAGTTTTTTTTTATTTAAAGGTCTAATCCCCTAATTACGGACTTCTACTTTTAACAGTAAGAACATGTGTCATTGTTCGATTTTCTCTCTTATAGCGTTGCTTGGCTCAAAGCCTCGTTTGGCCGTTATAATTTTTTCAGTTTTTAACTCGTAGCTGAGTATTGAAATAGTTTTATTTTTATTTAACGGTCTAATCCCCTAATTACGGACTTCTACTTTTAACATGAAGAACGTGTGTCATTGTTCGATTTACTCTCTTATAGCCTTGCTTGGCTCAAAGCCTCATTTGGCCGTTATAATGTTTTCAGTTATTAACTTGTAGCTGAGTATTGAAATAGTTTTTTTTTTATTTAAAGGTCTAATCCCTTAATTACGGACTTCTACTTTTAACAGTAAGAGCATGTCCCATTGTTCGATTTTCTCTCTTATAGCCTTGCTTGGCTCAAAGCCTTGTTTGGCCGATATAATTTTTTCAGTTTTTAATTCGTAGCTGAGTATTGAAATAGTTTTTTTTTTATTTAAATGATTAATCCCCTAATTACGGACTTCTACTTTTACCAGTAATAACATGTGTCATTGTTCGATTTTCTCTCTTATAGCCTTGCTTGGCTCAAAGCCTCATTTGGCCGTTATAATTTTTTCAGTTATTAACTTGTAGCTGAGTATTGAAATAGTTTTTTTTTTATTTAAATGTCTAATTCCCTAATTACGGACTTATACATTTAACAGTAAGAACATGTGTCATCGCTCGATTTTCTGTCCTATAGCCTTGCTTGGCTCAAAGCCTCGTTTGGCCGTTATAATTTTTTTAGTTTTTAACTCGTAGCTGAGTATTGAAATGGTTTTTTTTTTTTAAATGTCTAATCCCCTGATTACGGACTTCTACTTTTAACAGTAAGAACATGTCTCATTGTTCGATTTTCTCTCTTATAGCCTTGCTTGGTTCAAAGCCTTGTTTGGCCGATATAATTATTTCAGTTTTTAATTCGTAGCTGAGTATTGAAATAGTTTTTTTTTTATTTAAATGTTTAATCCCCTAATTACGGACTTCTACTTTTAACAGTAAGAACATGTGTCATTGTTCGATTTTCTCTCTTATAGCCTTGCTTGGCTCAAAGCCTCGTTTGGCCGATATAATTTTTTTAGTTTTTAACTCGTAGCTGAGTATTGAAATAGTTTTGTTTTTATTTAAAGGTCTAATCCCCTAATTACGGACTTCTACTTTTAACAGTAAGAACATGTCCAATTGTTAAATTTTCTTTCTTATAGCCTTGCTTGGCTCAAAGCCTCGTTTGGCCGTTATAATTTTTTCAGTTTATAACTCGTAGCTGAGTACTGAAATAGTTTTTTTTTTAATTTAAAGGTCTCATCCCCTAATTACGGACTTCTACTTTTAACAGAAAGAACATGTCTCATTGTTCGATTTTCTCTGTTATAGCCTTGCTTGGCTCAAAGCCTCGTTTGGACGATATAATTTTTTCAGTTTTGTACTCGTAGCTGAGTATTGAAATAGTTTTTTTTTTAATTTAAAGGTCTAATCCCCTAATTACGGACTTCTACTTTTAACAGTAAGAATATGTGTCATTGCTCGTTTTTCTGTCCTATAGCCTTGCTTGGCTCAAAGCGTCGTTTGGCCGTTATAATTTTTTCAGTTTTTAACTCGTAGCTGAGTATTGGAATAGTTTTTTTTTTATTTTAAAGGTCTAATCCTTTAATTACGGACTTCTACTTTTAACAGTAAGAACATGTGTCATTGCTCGATTTTCTTTTCTATAGTCTTGCTTGGCTCAAAGCTACGTTTGGCCGTTATAATTTTTGCAGTTTATAACTCGTAGCTGAGTATTGAAATAGTTTTTTTTTTTTATTTAAAGGTCTAATCCCTTAATTACGGACTTCTACTTTTAACAGTAAGAACATGTGTCATTGCTCGATTTTATGTCCTATAGCCTTGTTTGGCTCAAAGCCTCGTTTGGACGTTATAATTTTTCCAGTTTTTAACTCGTAGCTGAGTATTGAAATAGTTTTTTTTTAATTTAAAGGTCTAATCCCCTAATTACGGACTTCTTCTTTTAACAGTAGGAACATGTGTCATTGTTCGGTTTTCTCTTTTATAGCCTTGCTTGGTTCAAAGCCTCGTTTGGCCGTTATAATTTTTTCAGTTTTTAACTCGTAGCTGAGTATTGAAATAGTTTTTTTTAAATTTAAAGGTCTAATCCCTTAATTACGGACTTCTACTTTTAACAGTACGAACATGTGTCATTGGTCGATTTTCTGTCCTATAGCCTTGCTTGGCTCAAAGCCTCATTTGGCCGTTATAATTTTTTCAGTTATTAACTTGTAGCTGAGTATTGAAATTGTTTTTTTTAATTTAAAGGTCTAATCCCCTAATTACGGACTTCTACATTTAACAGTAAGAACATGTGTCATCGCACGATTTTCTGTCCTATAGCCTTGCTTGGCTTAAAGCCTCGTGTGGCCGTTATAATTTTTTCAGTTTTTAACTCGTAGCTGAGTATTGAATTATTTTTTTTTTATTTAACGGTCTAATCCCCTAATTACGGACTTCTACTTTTAACAGTAAGAACATGTGTCATTATTCGATTTTCTCTCTTATAGCCTTGCTTGGCTCAAAGCCTCGTTTGGCCGTTATTATTTTTTCAGTTTTTAACTCGTAGCTGAGTATTGAAATAGTCTTTTTAAAATTTAAAGGTCTAATCCCCTAATTACGGACTTCTACTTTTAACAGTAAGAATATGTGTCATTGGTCGAATTTCTGTCCTATAGCCTTGCTTGGCTCAAAGCCTCATTTGGCCGTTATAATTTTTTCAGTTATTAACTTGTAGCTGAGTATTGAAATAGTTTTTTTTTTATTTAAATGTCTAATCCCCTAATTACGGACTTATACATTTAACAGTAAGAACATGTGTCATCGCTCGATTTTCTGTCTTATAGCCTTGCTTGGCTCAAAGCCTCGTTTAGCCGTTATAATTTTTTCAGTTTTTAACTCGGAGCTGAGTATTGAAATAGTTTTTTTTTATTTAACGGTCTAATCCCCTAATTACGGACTTCTACTTTTAACAGTAAGAACATGTGTCATTGTTCGATTTTCTCTCTTATAGCCTTGCTTGGCTCAAAACCTCGTTTGGCCGATATAATTTTTTTAGTTTTTAACTCGTAGCTGAGTATTGAAATAGTTATTTTTTTAATTTAAAGGTCTAATCCCCTAATAACGGACTTCTACTTTTAACAGTAAGACCACGTTTCATTGCTCGATTTTCAGTCCTATAGCCTTGCTTGGCTCAAAGCCTCGTTTGGCCGTTATAATTTTTTCAGTTTTTAACTCGTAGCTGAGTATTGGAATAGTTTTTTTTTAATTTAAAGGTCTAATCCCCTAAGTACGGACTTCTACTTTTAACAGTAAGAACATGTCTCATTGTTCGATTTTCTTTCATATAGCCTTGCTTGGCTGAAAGCCTCGTTTGGCCGTTATAATTTTTTCAGTTTTGTACTCGTAGCTGAGTATTGAAATAGTTTTTTTTAATTTAAAGGTCTAATCCCCTAATTACGGACTTCTACTTTTAACAGTAAGAACATGTGTCATTGCTCGTTTTTTTGTCCTATAGCCTTGCTTGGCTCAACGCCTCGTTTGGCCGTTATAATTTTTTCAGTTTTTAACTCGTAGCTGAGTATTGGAATAGTTTTTTTTTAATTTAAAGGTCTAATCCCCTAACTACGGACTTCCACTTTTAACAGTAAGAACATGTGTCATTGCTCGATTTTCTGTCCTATAGCCTTGCTTGGCTCAAAGCCTCGTTTGGCCGTTATAATTTTTTCAGTTTTTAACTCGTAGCTGAGTATTGAAATAGTTTTTTTTTTAATTTAAAGGTCTAATCCCCTAATTACGGACTTCTACTTTTAACAGTAAGAACATGTGTCATTGCTCGATTTTCTGTCTTATAGCCTTGCTTGGCTCACATTCTCGTTTGGCCGTTATAATTTTTTCAGTTTTTAACTCGTAGCTGAGTATTGAAATAGTTTTTTTTTAAATTTAAAGGTCTAATCCCCTAATTGCGGACTTCTACTTTTAACAGTAAGAACATGTCTCATTGTTCGATTTTCTTTCATATAGCCTTGCTTGGCTCAAAGCCTCGTTTGGCCGATATAATTTTTTCAGTTTTTAATTCGTAGCTGAGTATTGAAATAGTTTTTTTTTTTATTTAAAGGTCTAATCCTCTAATTACGGACTTTTACTTTAAACAGTAAGAACATGTGTCATTGCTCGATTTTCTGTCCTATAGCCTTGCTTGGCTGAAAGCCTCGTTTGGCCGTTATAATTTTTTCAGTTTTTAACTCGTAGCTGAGTATTGAAATAGTTTTTTTTTTAATTTAAAGGTCTAATCCCCTAATTACGGACTTCTACTTTTAACAGTAAGAACATGTCTCATTGTTCGATTTTCTTTCATATAGCCTTGCTTGGCTCAAAGCCTCGTTTGGCCAATATAATTTTTTCAGTTTTTAATTCGTAGGTGAGTATTGAAATAGTTTTTTTTAAATTTAAAGGTCTAATCCCCTAATTACGGACTTGTACTTTTAACAGTAAGAACATGTGTCGATGCTCGATTTTCTGTCCTATAGCCTTGCTTGGCTCAAAGGATCGTTTGGCCGATATAATTTTTTCAGTTTTTAATTCGTAGCTGAGTATTGAAATAGTTTTTTTTAAATTTAAATGTCTAATCCCCTAATTATGGACTTCTACTTTTAACAGTAAGAATATGTGCCATTGCTTAATTTTCTGTCCTATAGCCTTGCTTGGCTCATAGCCTCGTTTGGCCGATATAATTTTTTCAGTTTTCAACTGGCAGGTGTGTATTGAAATGGTTTTTTTTTAATTTAAATGTCTAATCCCCTAATTACGTACTTGTACTTTTAACGGTTCAAACATGTGCCATTGCTCGATTTTTTGTCCTATAGCCTTACTTGGCTCAAAGCGTCGTTTGACCGATATATTTTTTTCAGTTTTTAACTCGTAGCTGAGTATTGAATTATTTTTTTTTAATTTAAAGGTCTAATCCCCCAATTACGGACTTTTTTTTTAACAGTAAGAACACGGTCACCAGTTCTCACCCATTTAAAGTTTGAGAATAGGTTGAGGTCGTTTCGGCCCCAATGCCTCTAATCATTCGCTTTACCGGATGAGACGTTTCGAATTAACGCCCGCTATCCTGAGGAAAACACGGGGGGATTTTAATTAAAATTTTTTTAGAATCCTTCTTTCCCATTTGCGGTTTCTTCGGTGAGATCTAGTATTATTATTTTATTTTATTTACGTGTAGAAATACATTTTATATTGAATAAAACAAACATGTTACCTCAACTTTATTTTTATTTACAGTGTTTCATCTGATATTTTGTTATATCCTTTTCGGAATAGTGTTGCACTTGAAATATTCCATTTGCAGTGTTCTGGCTATTCGTAGTTTACATGTCTGCACATTGTGTTCCAAGCTGGTAACTTTTTGTATTACCCTCTTTTGGCTGCTAATTTTGGCTGCTAACTTCACACCGGTACATATTCAGAGCTCTTGAAAATCTATCTTTCAGAATAATAAAAAAGATACCAATATTTTTTATTTTTTATTGAAACTGACACGGTTGGCTACATCACCTACAACATCCGTGATGTCAGCCCATAACACCGGGTGAACTTGGTGCCACGTCAGTGCTTCCCTTCGGTCGTGCCGGCTACACTGAACTGGACGGAAAACACAAACTATTTACATAGCCGTTTCGACCGACCTTTCATTCAGTGCGGTGGTACCAACCCGGGTGGGTCAAACCCTACCACCTAGTAATTTAAGAAGGGAGTCATATCCCTTAGTCGCCTTTTACGACATGCACGGGGAGAGATGCAGTGGGGCTATTCTTTTAAATTACCGGCCCCACACGGTACGAGTGTGAGACAAGCTATGACTCCTCACGAACGTCGCATCCGATCACGCCACTCACGTGTGATAGATCGAACGATATTCAGATCGCATGATCGCATGCGATATTTTCGGGGTTGCCGCTTGCGATCTCCGATCGATCGTTCGACTATAAAATTGGATGCGATATTGGCACACACGTACAATCCATCGTTCGATTTTAAGATCGAACGACGGATCGTTACGATAATCGCCCCGTGTATGGGGCCCCTTACCCACCTAAAAAAATGCCAAGCGCCGCTAAAGAAGTTTTCACTTCAAAAAATAATTACTTCTGTTCAAGGTGCCATAGGATCGCTCAGCAGAAGAGACAGACATCAGGAAGAAGCAGCAAAATTAAAATCAAGAAGACCTTCAAGAGATTTGTTCACTAGATTCTATAGAGATGATATGAACCACGTGAATGAAGACGAATTACATATATACCCTTACCCTTATAAGTAGGTATATTTTTTCTTTTGTTTATTCACACTATATAAAACATTAATTTAAACTTAGGCACCAAGTCACGTTCGGGCCTCTTCGAGAGCGGCTGGAGCCGCGGCGGCCCCGGGGCGGAGAGCCTCAAACGCAACAGATATGGAAAATATAATATCATTCAACATTTCGAATTTGTTGCATTTGCGGTTGAAACCCTCGGTCCTTAGAGTAGTGAAGCCAAAAGCTTCTTGAAGAGGCTTGACCCTTGAAGAGGCTGGTGGACGGACGCAACTGGCATGGCGTCCCGCAATTATTGGCCTACTTTATTCAAAGGGCAAGCCTTGCCATCCAGCAGCGGCGTAATGCCGCAAGTGTTCTGGGAACTTTTGAAAACTCTCCTTTGAATAGTTATTTTAATGTTTGTTAGGTAGGTTTTAATTCTTTAGTTATTTTCAACGAGGTATTATTGCTTGAGCTCTCACGCAACGTGCAACGTTCGGCGGAGCAACGGACATTGCTCCGCCGAGTTGAGGCACAATTTACGAATTTGGGCACATCGAAACTAGTCGACCGCGAGCGGCTGAACTCGTCGTACGCGCCGCCACCTGCGCGCATCGCGCATGCCCGGTTGTATTTCAATGCACATGTTGTGACATGTTGGGTTGGACTTGGCTGGCGTTGTTGCTCACCGACCGCTGCGCTAGCACCTGTCCGCTCGCTTCCCGCCCCGCGCCAGCCCCTCTCACCGCCCGCTATCCCCACTCCCGGTCGCTTCCCGTCACGTGCGAGCTGCCCTCCACCGCTGGGCTCTGCGCTATGTCTCCCCGCTACCTTACCTCATACCTCAGCTGATAGGACGCCGTTTTTCTGTATCTTTCTTCGTAGCGATAGCTCTAGTTGTAATACCTCGTTGGTTATTTGTATTGCTTTTTTATATTTTCTTGAATAATGATTTGCCTTCATTAGACATTGTACATAAATTACCCTATCCTATTACTTTTAAGTCAGCTATTCTCGTATCTATCTCTATCTCTATATCTTTTCTTTTCTCTCTCTATCTCTATCTCTACTCTTCTTCTCTATCTCTATCTTATCTATCTCTGTCTCTTCTTTTCTATCTCTATCTCTATCTTCTCTTCTTCTTCTCTTCTCTTTTTACATATCTTCTTCTTCTTCTCTATCTTCTCTATCTTATCTATTTTCTTCTCTATCTTCTTCTTCTCTATGTCTTCTCTTCTTCTTCTTCTCTATCTTCTTCTCTATCTTCTTCTTCTCTATGTCTTCTCTTCTTCTTCTTCTCTATCTTCTTCTTCTCTATGTCTTCTCTTCTTCTTCTTCTCTATGTCTTCTCTTCTTCTCTCCTTTTTCTTCTCTATCTTCTAAGCATAAATGAAATCAAGTGTATAGAGCCTTTGTCAGAAATTGTTGATACATATCGTATCAAGTCATGTCAATTATAAATATTAATACCACATTGTAGTACAATGTCAAGAAAAAGAAAAATAAATAAATAAATTTTATACTTAATGTATCAATTAGTCAAATTAATATTTTAGTATGCGTGCTAAATAAACTTGATACTTAATGTATCATAACGGCAGGAGTACCACAGGGGTCGGTGTTATCATCGCTCCTGTTTGTACTCTTCGCCAACGACATGCCTTCTCATCCACAGGTCCAGCTGGCGCTGTTTGCCGACGACACCGCTCTCTATTACAGATGCAGACCGATCCAGCGTATCGTAAAGCTGCTGCAGCAGGCCGCCTCCGCTCTCGAACTCTGCTGGTTCAAAAGGTGGAGGGTCGAGGTCAACCCCGACAAGAGTCAGGCCATCATCTTCAGCCGGACTCAAAAACTAATATTACTATCCAAACAGGTGCTAATCTTCGGCGGTGCCATACCCTGGGTCACCGAGGACGCCCAGGTACTTACCTGGGCGTCACGCTGGACAGAAGACTCACGTTTGCGACTCACATCAAAAACGTGACCGCTAGAGCCGCAGGTATTAGTGGCCGCCTGTACCCCATGTTGAACAGGAAGAGTAAATTGTCACTTAGAAATAAGCTGACAATTTACAAAACCTGCATCTCACCCGTCATGACTTACCCCTCACCGGCGGCGTGGGCGCATGCGGCCAAAGGACTCATCACCAAGATGAGGGTCAGGCAACACAAATTCTTGCGCATCGCCACAGGTGCGCCCTGGTAGGTACCACAGAAACGCCAACCACACAGAGACCTAGGGATAGCACCGCTGGAGGAGTATCTCCAGAAGCTGTCCACGGGATTCTTCAAGGAGGCGGCGTACCGACACGACAACCCGCTGATCGCTAGCGCTTGCGACTACCGACTGTGGGATTCATCGACACGGCGCCCCCTGTCGATACTAACACATCCTTTTAACTTCGCAGGTCCGGAGTAGAGATGCAAAGTTGCAGTGAAACTTTCATTTTTGCACTGCAATTTTGCATTTTTGCAGTGAAACTTTCATAAATTGCGGAAATTTTCGGAAATGTATTTTGATTTTTTTTTTTAACTTTTGCCAGTTTTTCTTATTACATCGTATTCTTTGCCAAAAAATATAAACTTCTTCACGTGAAACATTTTTCTCTAAAATTAATATTTCAGGAGTTATTCAGTAATTTAGGTATTTTAAACAAAGTTTTGAAGTTATATTTTTTCACGGACGTTATGCAAATCTCTATGAAATAAATTAAACTTCTTTTCTTTTATTGAAATATTGTAGTGCAATTTTGCACTTTTTTGCAAAATTGCAGTGAAAGTTTCACAATAAATTGCATATACCTAGGTTTTTTTTAATATCAAACATTTTTATCATATTTTTTTTTAGGTCAGGTCGAGAGGGCGAAGAAGAGGGGTCCTGTGGGCACTGTGAATCTGTGGTAAAACATGAAAAAGTGGCCGCCATTTTGAACTTTTTTGTTACTGGACCAATTGCTTTCAAAATCGATATCTATGCGACCGCGTGGTCTCCAATCACGAATTTGTGGACAGAATTAAAGAAAAGTGGCCGCCATTTTGAACTTTTTTGTTTCTAGACCGATTGCTTTCAAAATTGATATGTAGGGGTCCCCGTGGTCTTCGATCACGAATCTGTGGTCAAATTTGAAAAAAAGTAGCCGCCATTTTGAACTTTTTTGTTTCTAGACCGATTGCTTTCAAAATCGATATGTAAGGGTCCGCGTGATCTCCGATCACGAATCTGTGGTCAAAATTTAAAAAAAGTGGCTGCCACTTTGAACTTTTTTGTTACTGGACCAACTGCTTTCAAAATCGATATCTATGCGACCGCTTGGTCTCCAATCACGAATTTGTGGTCAGAATTGAAGAAATGTGGCCGCCATTTTGAACTTTTTGTTTCTAGACCGATTGCACAAAGTATGGCACAAGGGCCTTCTTTATAAAATCAAAACCTTACTCCCCCACTCATTCTTCGGACTCCTGAAATCATATTTGACCGATCGAATATTCCAAGTAAAAGCCAGAGACTCAGAGTCCAAATTCCATGGATGCGAGGCTGATATCCCACTGGGCTTTGTACTTGGTCCAGTGTTCTAGCTGCATCTACACTGCCGACCTGCCGCAGACCGATAATGTCCTAACAGCTACTTTCGCTGATGATACAACAATCATTGCCACTAGTCAAGATAGCACTGAAGCCTCAGCTAAACTGCAAAGCCAGCTAGACAAAACTGGAGAACACCTTCTCGCTCAGGCAAGGAAATTGTCCCCCAGTCAGGCTAGACAAAGAGGCTCTTCCCAACACAGTCACGGTCAGATACCTTGGATTCCACTTTGAGCGTAGACTTACTTGGAAGGAGCATATCAGAATAAAGCGCAATGAAATCAACATGAAATTTTGGAACATGCAATGGTTAATTGGGGGAAACTCATCACTGTCACTGGAAAATAAACTCCTGGTGTACAAAGCCATTATTAAACCAGTCTGGACGTATGGAATAGAGCTTTGGGGCACTGCAAGCACGCCTAATGTGGAGATCTTGCAAAGAGCACAGAACATAATCCTCAGAACAATTGTCAGCGCACCGTGGTTCGCCAAAAATGTTGAAATACACGATTATCTTGATGTGCCAACAATAAAGGAAGAACTATGCCAACGTAACAATAACTACAGCAACCGCTTATCACAACACCCCAATCAACTTGCATCTAGCCTGCTGAATTCAACAGGGAATGTTAACAGATTGAAGCGGACAGCTTTTCTACAGAAAGATTTAAAAAGAAAGAAAATGAGGAAGCTGTACCTACTATCTTACGGGGAGCCACATTGATGCATGTGGCACCTTCACGTCAACCTACCCACAACACATCTAATAAAAGTCTTCCGACTGATGGTAGATGAACACAAGAGAAAAAATTTTTTTTTCAATCTTGACCACAGATTCGTGATCAGAGACCACGCGGACCCTTTGATATCGATTTTGAAAGCAATCGGTCCAGAAACAAAAAAGTTCAAAATGGCGGCCATTTTTTTCAATTTTGACCACAGATTCGTGATAGAGACCACGCGGACCCTTTGATATCGATTTTAAAAGCAACCAAATCGATTTAAAGCGGCGGGTGGCCGAGTGGTTTGAGCATCGGCTTCTCATGCCGGTCCGAGGTTCGAATCCGGTCGGCGTGTACCAATGAGTTTTTTCTGACGAAAAAATTTACGTGCATACCTACACCTGCTGCTTCACCGTTCGGAACCGGTGTAAAACTGTAGGTCCCTTCCCTTGCCCCTTATTAGGTGGTAGGCTTAAATTGTAGCCGACTGGGTTGGTACCACCGTACTGGATGTAAGATGGCCGCATAGCAACCTCGGTTGTGTTCTCCTCTAGTCCAGTATAGCCAACAATCTAGGGAAGTCTCCGGTATGGCACCTACCTTCTCGGAGGTGACATTGGCTGGTCAGAGCATGTGCTTTGGCCCCTCGGACTCAGCCACACATACCAGATTACATAAAAAAAAAAAAAAACCGGTCCAGTAACTAAGATGTTCAAAATGGCGGCCACTTTTTTCAATTATGACCACAGATTCGTGATGGGAGACCACGCGGACGCTTTGATATCGATTTTGAAAGCAATCGGTCCAGAAACAAAAAAGTTCAAAATGGCGGCCACTTTTTTTTCAATTTTGACCACAGATTCGTGATCAGAGACCACGCGGACCCTTTGATATCGATTTTGAAAGCAATCGGTCCAGTAACTAAAAAGTTCAAAATGGCGGCCACTTTTTTCAATTAGGACCACAGATTCGTGATCGGAGACCACGCGGACCCTTTGATATCGATTTTGAGAGCAATCGATCAAGAAACAAACAAGACCCCTCCGTCCTCCTAACGTCCGTAAAGAAGTACACTATAACATCAAAACCCATTAAAACTTGATATAGAAATATAAACAGAAGAATATTTCCTACACAACTATAGTGAAACTTTCACTGCAATATTTCCATCGCTTGCATCACTATTTGCTGCTTAGTCGCCGCGCACCGCGCCGCGTCACATACACGTTCCGAACGGAGCCGAGCGATCCCGGAATTCCCTAGCTAGACCAAATCTAGCTGACTATTAGTCGAATATCTACGCACTCGTCTCGTACGTAGGTACTATGCAGTAAGTAGGTAAATACGCGTGCACTACGTGTTGATGAATTAACAGATTACACGCATAATGTAAAGTTAAAATATCAGAAACCCATTAAAACAAACGACAAAATGTTAAACAGTCCAATATTTCCTAAAGTATACTTTTTTCATAAAAATTTGTAAGATGAAAATATGATTAAATTTCGGCATAAAACACGATTCCGCTTTTATTTTCTTTTAAATTCTATAAAAAAAAATTATGCAATTTATAGTGAAATTTTCACTGCAATTTTGCAGAAAAATTGCAAAATTGCACTGCAAAATTGCAGTGAAATTTATGTGCAAAATTCCCGCTCGCATCACTAGTCCGGAGCCACCTCGCCGCCCTACCGCCGACGACCAGGACACGACCCAGCGAAGTTTCTTGCCAGTTCTCCTTCGCTGTGATAATCGAACTGGCGGACTTGTCCCTTCTATAGCACCATCGCCCCGGCAGGCGCCGGGGACGATGTCGAGCAAGCAGGCGGTTCGACTGACATTCGCGACTCATTCGCTTATCTCTTCACCACAGGCAGCTGCAGCAGTCGAGAGACTGCAGAACGTGCCAGCAGCAGGGGGCGGCTTCGATGCCGCTCGCCCCTAGCAAGCAGTCGGTCACTGCGACCGCCCTAACTTAGGGCGGACAAAGTGACCACTACTAAATCGCCAGCCGGCCGGCCACGGCGATTCTAATTAGTTTTATTTTTGCTTCCTATTTTATTAAAAATATATAATATAACATACCTATTAAGTTGTGTAGGTACTTAAAGATAAACAGGATGCAAAAAAAAATTTACATAAGTAATAGAAGAAACACATAATATAATACTATTAAATTAATATAAATCTAACTAAACCTATTATATTAAACTTAAACTAAACCTAAAAAAATATATCAATAATAAAAACCGTCCAGGGACAGGCGAGTCGAAATTGCAGCGTTACCGGGAGCCACCAACGACGTCGGTGCCCATTAAACGAGATAGAAAATCTCATCCATGGGCAGCAACGACGGAAAGGCCCCCATAACGCTCGCAGCGTTCCCCCTCTGCACGGCCAGACTGACCCGCTGGAGGAGGAACGAGCCCGCCCGACTGTCCCCAAACGGATCGCGCGGCCTCTTGTCCAGCTCCCTCAACAATTGTTTTCCGGCTGCGCAAATGGGACCTAAAGTTTCTATTGCGAACGGGATGAATAAAATAATATAATATAATATATTATATACAGTTTAGTCAGAGCAAATTACGAGTTTGTCGCCTTTGCTGTGGACACTCTTGGAGTTTGGAGTCCAGACTCCAAAAATATGGTTAAAGAGCTTGGTAAACTGCTCACGGAGGCGTCTGGGGACATCCGCGCGCCGAGCTACCTTAGGCAGAAGATCAGCCTAGCCATTCAGAGGGGGAAAGCTGCCTCCGTCGTCGGCACAATGCTAATTTCGCCGACGATGGAGGAATATTTTTATTTATAGTTATTTCATTTTATTTTGTACCTATTAGTTTAAATAAACGTATTGTTAGTTTAGTTTGTTAGTTTAATATAATAGGTACCGTGTGGGGCCGGTACTTAAAAATAATATCCCCACTGCATCTCTCCCCATGCATGTCGTAAAAGGCGACTAAGGGATAAGGACAAGATGCCGTACCAAAAGGCGACAGGCTCCCCACCTCTCACCTTGGCACGGTACTTCCACCGAGTCATGCAGCAGGTGGGTCTTCGTCTTCGTGCCTTACTTACTGCTTGATCAATTGAATCTTGTTCGAAAACTTGCAAAACGTTGTGGTCGGTGTTGTGCTGTAATTTACCAGAGTTCTTGCAGCACAACACCAATTACTCTGATTACCTCGATTGTCGGGATTCAGCGTGTGTGATATGTATGTATGTATGTAATAAAGAATTTTTCACATAATATTTTAATTTGATATAACATTTAATGTAAATGTTGCATATAAATTTTTATCGCAGAAAATTCTCTCGAAAAAGAGACTATTTCGATGTGAACTTCAGACGGACCGTATCAACTCCTGACGGAGACATGACAGACGAAGAATATGCGGCCTACCGAGCTGCTAAATACGGACCGAATAGGTTCGACATGTACTTGTACTACTTACCGCATCATGCTTTAACCCATGAATTCATGAACATGACAATCTACAACCTAAACAAATGGTTTCCGTTGTATGCCAATGATTCGTTGGTCGAGAAAATTGTGCGAGCATTGAATGCGTATAACATATCTGTTGTTAGTGGGAAGAGACTTTATGAAAAGGATAATTGGGGAATGCTATTGGGTGAATTGCAAAAGAGAATTCATGACGAAGAGATTCGGCAGGAGAAGATTAAGAATTGCACAAAGCTGGGAATGGGAACGACGACGAAGAAGACAAGGTATGCATTACGTATTAGAAAATCATTTTTTCCAACAAACTTCGTTATTAATCGTAAGAATGGACCCGGAAAGCGAATAGGTAACCTCGTAACGTTTTTTTTTAAACTGACACGGTTGGAGGCGCGTTTCAGTGCTTCCGTTCGGCTTTCATGTCGGCTACACTGAACTATTTACATAGCCGTTTCGACCGACGTTTCATTCAGTGCGGTGGTACCGAACCGGGCGGTATAAACCCTACCACCTAGTAAGTTATGAACGGAAGGGACCTATAGTTTATTATTTATTATTAATTTACTTATATTATTGATTTTTTATTTATCAACCTGATTTACAGATCTCATTCATATCATTGGTCCGGGGTTGTTCTTTTTTCTTTTATATGGGTGTTACGATGACCATGTCTTTAACTTCGGGAGGGTTACATAGACACTCAAATAAACAAGTTACGCAAAAAAAAAATGTTTTTAGCATTACTTTTCGAGAAATTTAACAAAACATGTTTGTTACCTAAACATTATCAGATCAACCTGTGTACCATTAGCAGTAGGTAACTTGCAGTGTACGGACGGGATCAATGACCGTACTATGTTCAAACAGCTGTTTGTTGTAGGTAAGTCACAACTCACAAGGTCACTAGATCTGTGTGTAACAGTAGGTAAGTCGCATTGTACGGGGTCAATGACCGTGTTGAAACACAGAACAGCTGTTTGTTGTGTGAGAGGATAGTGTGTATGTATGGGTACGTGTACGTACGTGTTACTCAATCGCATCACTGTGGCTGTGTCCCGAGTGCTGGCCATGGGGTGGCGGTCAAAGAAGTCCAGCACTTCTTCTTCTATGCGCACCAGTAGTCGTTGTCTTCCGTTATCAAGTCGAGGCATAAAGACGCCCTAATCTCGGAACCGTTGCTCCGCTCCCAAGATGGTGCGTCCACATACACGCACACCGTATAGCTGCTCATACATCAACACAGCAGCAGCTAAGTTCCAATTGGAGTTGGAGTCTCGGTAACATCACCATATCCGCGCCGCGCGTCGGTGAATCGATACGGCGCGGCGGGGGCGGCATTTTGATATTTCGAAATAATGTGCTCTCTCGCGGACCGCCGCTAAGACACTGAGACGGACGCACCGCGCGCCGCGCCGCCCGCGAGCGACACATGCGCGCGGGCGCATGCAATGCAAGCGCGTCGGCGGCGTGGCGAGCGAGCGCTTCGGCGGCGGCTTCCGTCAAAGGAAAGCCTTTGTGCCGCGCCGCCCGCCGACGTCGCGCGCACTAGGTAAGTACCTACGTCAGACCTGTCGTATCGTGTCGAGTTGGACACGAACGCAGCCCGGTGCACAGGAATCAAGCGAGCGTGCGCGCCCTGTGTACAACGCCGCGCGTGCTCGGTTAAACTCGGCTCAGCCTAGCTGGCCCGTTTCGTGTTCGTGTCACGCACGACACGAGCCAGCCCGCTGTACACGAGACGGAAGTTATTATGCCACAAGTGGGCCTGGGCCATGATTTAGCAATGATATTGTATTACCGTGTGGGGCCGGTACTTAAAAAGAATAACCCCACTGCATCTCTACCCGTGCATGTCGTAAAAGGCGACTAAGGGATAAGGACAAGCAAGATGCCGTGCTAAAGGGCGACAGGATCGCCACCTCTCACCTTGGCACGGTACTTTCACCGAGTCATACAGCAGGTGGGTCTTCGTGCCTTAATTGCTGCTTGATAGATAAATCTTGTCCGAATACTTTGCGAAACGTGGTGGTCGGTGTTGTGTTCTAATTTTACCAGAGATCTTGCAGCACAACACTGATTACTCTGCTACCCCGATTTACGGGATTCAGCGTGCGTGATATGTATATGTATGTATGTATTGTTTTAAGAATCGTGTGTTAATAATTATTTATTATTAAATATTACATATGGACTGTACAGGCCACCGAGCATACATACGGGAGACGCAACGCTACTGCGTTTGTATCGGAGCACGGCTAGCCAAAAATCCCTACTACTACGAAAATCGAAATCGCAATTTAATCTTTTATGACGTGACTTGTCTATCTCCGTTACCCATATCGCGCCCTGCGATATGGAGAGAGACAGAGCGAGCAAGGCCAGCGACAGGTTTGTTATCGCTGGCTTGGCTCGGGTATCTGGTAGTAAGAGCCGACCGTCCGACCAATCGGAAGCCTTGCTTGACGGCAACTTGACGGGATCACTACGAATGCCAGTCTGACGGACGATGATGTTGCGGTATATTTGTGAATATTTAAATTGTTATTTGTAATATTATTTCAAATAGTTTTTACTGAACGAATATTATTGTTTGAATCCAAAAAAAAAATATTGAAAAATTAAACCAGACTGTTGTTCTAATATTTTTGAAAAGTTGTACTAATAATCAGTGATAGGAATAAGTAGGGCTTATTTACCTAAACTTCGAGGAACAGAGTAAAAGATTGGAGTCTTCCTTAAAACAATATTTTTTCCGGTTTAATAATATTCATGGTGTTTTAATCTCGCGATTTAAAAAAAGTGGCCGCCATTTTGAACTTTTTAGTTACTGGACCGATTGCTTTCAAAATCGATATCTGGGTGTATGTGTGGGCTCTGAATACGAATCTCTAGTCAAAATTTAAAAAAAGTGGCCGCCATATTGAACTTTTCAGTTACTGGACCGATTGCTTTCAAAATCGATATCTGGGTGTCTGTGTGGGCTCTGAATACGAATCCGTTGTCAAAATGTAAAAAAGTGGCCGCCATTTTAAATAATAATATAATAACCGCCATAGTAACTAAAAAGTTCAAAATGGCGGCCAGTTTTTTTACATTTTGACAACGGATTCGTATTCAGAGCCCACACAGACACCCAGATATCGATTTTGAAAGCAATCGGTCCAGTAACTAAAAAGTTCAAAATGGCGGCCACTTTTTTAAATTTTTACAACGGATTCGTATTCAGAGCCCACACGGACACCCAGATATCGATTTTGAAAGCAATCGGTCCAGTAACTAAAAAGTTCAAAATGGCGGCCAGTTTTTTTAAATTTTGACAACGGATTCGTATTCAGAGCCCACACGGACACCCAGATATCGATTTTGGAAGCAATCGGTCGAGTAACTAAAAAGTTCAAAATGGCGGCCACTTTTATAAAATTTTGACAACGGATTCGTATTCAGAGCCCACACAGACACCCAGATATCGATTTTGAAAGCAATCGGTTCAGTAACTAAAAAGTTCAAAATGGCGGTCACTTTTTTTTAATTTTGACAACGGATTCGTATTCAGAGCCCGCACGGACACCCAGATATCGATTTTGAAAGCAATCGGTCCAGTAACTAAAAAGTTCAAAATGGCGGCCACTTTTATAAAATTTTGACAACGGATTCGTATTCAGAGCCCACACAGACACCCAGATATCGATTTTGAAAGCAATCGGTCCAGTAACTAAAAAGTTCAAAATGGCGACCACTTTTTTTAAATTTTGACAACGGATTCGTATTCAGAGCCCACACGGACACTCAGATATCGATTTTGAAAGCAATCGGTCCAGTAACTAAAAAGATCAAAATGGCGGCCACGTTTTTAAATTTTGACAACGGATTCGTATTCAGAGCCCACACGGACACCCAGATATCGATTCTGAAAGCAATCGGTCCAGTAACTAA
Source organism: Nematopogon swammerdamellus (assembly GCA_946902875.1). Classification (NCBI taxonomy): domain Eukaryota; kingdom Metazoa; phylum Arthropoda; class Insecta; order Lepidoptera; family Adelidae; genus Nematopogon; species Nematopogon swammerdamellus. The sequence continues at coordinate 2,576,433 of OX336362.1, forward strand.
AAAGTTCAAAATGGCGGCCACTTTTATAAAATTTTGACAACGGATTCGTATTCAGAGCCCACACAGACACCCAGATATCGATTTTGAAAGCAATCGGTCCAGGAACTAAAAAGTTCAAAATGGCGGAAACTTTTTTAAATTTTGACTACGGATTCGTGTTCAGAACCTACACAGACACCCAGATATCGATTTTGAAAGCAATCGGTTCAGTAACTAAAAAGTTCAAAATGGCGGTCACTTTTTTTTAATTTTGACAACGGATTCGTATTCCGAGCCCGCACGGACACCCAGATATCGATTTTGAAAGCAATCGGTCCAGTAACTAAAAAGTTCAAAATGGCGGCCACTTTTATAAAATTTTGACAACGGATTCGTATTCAGAGCCCACACAGACACCCAGATATCGATTTTGAAAGCAATCGGTTCAGTAACTAAAAAGTTCAAAATGGCGGTCACTTTTTTTTAATTTTGACAACGGATTCGTATTTAGAGCCCGCACGGACACCCAGATATCGATTTTGAAAGCAATCGGTCCAGTAACTAAAAAGTTCAAAATGGCGGCCACTTTTATAAAATTTTGACAACGGATTCGTATTCAGAGCCCACACAGACACCCAGATATCGATTTTGAAAGCAATCGGTCCAGTAACTAAAAAGTTCAAAATGGCGGCCACTTTTATAAAATTTTGACAACGGATTCGTATTCAGAGCCCACACAGACACCCAGATATCGATTTTGAAAGCAATCGGTCCAGTAACTGAAAAGTTCAAAATGGCGACCACTTTTTTTAAATTTTGACAACGGATTCGTATTCAGAGCCCACACGGACACCCAGATATCGATTTTGAAAGCAATCGGTCCAGTAACTAAAAAGATCAAAATGGCGGCCACGTTTTTAAATTTTGACAACGGATTCGTATTCAGAGCCCACACGGACACCCAGATATCGATTCTGAAAGCAATCGGTCCAGTAACTAAAAAGTTCAAAATGGCGGCCACTTTTATAAAATTTTGACAACGGATTCGTATTCAGAGCCCACACAGACACCCAGATATCGATTTTGAAAGCAATCGGTCCAGGAACTAAAAAGTTCAAAATGGCGGAAACTTTTTTAAATTTTGACAACGGATTCGTGTTCAGAACCTACACAGACACCCAGATATCGATTTTGAAAGCAATCGGTTCAGTAACTAAAAAGTTCAAAATGGCGGTCACTTTTTTTTAATTTTGACCACGGATTCGTATTCAGAGCCCGCACGGACACCCAGATATCGATTTTGAAAGCAATCGGTCCAGTAACTAAAAAGTTCAAAATGGCGGCCACTTTTATAAAATTTTGACAACGGATTCGTATTCAGAGCCCACACAGACACCCAGATATCGATTTTGAAAGCAATCGGTCCAGTAACTAAAAAGTTCAAAATGGCGGCCACTTTTATAAAATTTTGACAACGGATTCGTATTCAGAGCCCACACAGACACCCAGATATCGATTTTGAAAGCAATCGGTCCAGTAACTAAAAAGTTCAAAATGGCGACCACTTTTTTTTAATTTTGACAACGGATTCGTATTCAGAGCCCACACGGACACCCAGATATCGATTTTGAAAGCAATCGGTCCAGTAACTAAAAAGATCAAAATGGCGGCCACGTTTTTAAATTTTGACAACGGATTCGTATTCAGAGCCCACACGGACACCCAGATATCGATTCTGAAAGCAATCGGCCCAGTAACTAAAAAGTTCAAAATGGCGGCCACTTTTATAAAATTTTGACAACGGATTCGTATTCAGAGCCCACACAGACACCCAGATATCGATTTTGAAAGCAATCGGTCCAGTAACTAAAAAGTTCAAAATGGCGGCCACTTTTTTTGAATTTTGACAACGGATTCGTATTCAGGGCCCACACAGACAATTTTATTATAAAATAACCGTCGGAGGACCTTGGTTGAAAAATGTAAAATTTAGTAGAACGGACAGACATGCATTAGTTACGGAACCCTACATTCATTTTAAAATAAATGTTAAATTTTGTAGAACGGACAAACATGCATTTGTTACGGAACCCTACATTCATTTTGCAGCACTTATTAGTAGAATGGACAGACATAAACGTGTTACGGAACCCTACTTTTATTATAAAATAACCGTCGGAGGACCTTGGTTGAAAATTGTTAAATTTTGTAGAACGGACAGACATGCATTTGTTACGGAACCCTACATTCATTTTGCAGAACTTAGTAGAATGGACAGACATAAACCTGTTACCGAACCCTACTTAACAGTTGCACTCCGGGTGTGCCGGCAGATCCCGTGCCACTCTAACTTAACCCTTAATGCAATGACTTAAGGTTTCATTTTAAAAATGACGCTGACGCGATGTCGCGATTTCGAGTTATAAATTTTATACCCACCTAAAAAAGTGCCAAGCACCGCTAAAGAAATTTTCACTTAAAAAAAAACAAGCAAACAAATAAACAAACAAATATACTTTCGCATTTATGATAAACAACATGATAGCAAACAAATAAACAAACAAATATACTTTCGCATTTATGATAAACAACATCGCATTTATTATAAACAACATCCCCGTATACAATAATTGATTTCAAATTTCTTTTCAGTCTGTCAAATTTGCCTATCATGTGTACGCGCCCGGTATGGCGCGCAGTCGTGCTCCTAACTCGCGGAATTATTGTATTTTTCACGTTTTAATCGTTGTATTATCATTAAAATGACTTACCTATGAAAGGTTACGCCATCTTTTGTTATTCCTGATGATCTTGAGTTCTTTCGACACGTACGAACTGCAGAACTCGCCATTTTGCGTAGTGCACATATACGTGTTCTTTGTCCCCAAGTCACATGTGCACTGACGTTCGATCCCGCAGACTTTTATATTGTAAGAGCATAATGCACTAAGACGCGGCTAATTTTCCCATATAATAGCGCTCGACGGTTGCCACTCCCGTATGTATGCTTGGTGGTACAGGCAGGTAGAAGGTGAATACTTATTGCCTTCAGGTAGGTAGTTAACTGTATGTAACGTTAAACTCTTTACACAGTTAAGTATAGGTTTCGTCGTTTTCATTCGCAATTAACTGAACACACAAACTAACATTTATGTACCTGCATACATACCTACTTAAACTTAAATTGCAAGTTCAATAAAAGCTTGCAATAATATTAAAAATACGAAATTCGATCAATTATCTTTGATTCCATGTCTAATGCGTAATGCCCATACCTCTGTCTCTCTTTCTCCTATTTGGCGGTATCGCTATTTAAATCAAACGTTGTGACGGAGCGCGTCCCGCCGATAGCCATTGGTCGGCGGCACGCGGCGGCAGATCAAACGTATTGACGCGTCACATGCCGCCTCGCGCCGCGCGGCTAGGCTAGCGAGCGACAAAGAGCGAGTGAAGTGACACAGAATAGAGTAAAATCTACAGAAATTCTTTATTGCTCCTAGAAACATACATCAATAATAAGTAAAAACAACAATTACATGAGGTGCAAAGGCGGACTTATCCCTAAAAGAGATTTCTTACAGTCAACCTTTGGATGTTTGAGAGTCGATTAATATAGTGGAATGTAAGTAGGTAGTAGCAAAAGAATTGAGCGTGAGAATTGAATATAAAATAATAATAAGAATACTTATTAATAAATAATAATACATATAAATACATCCTAGTTAAATAAAAGCAATATAAATATATACCCACATATAAATCACTAAATAAATATCTAAAATATAATACACCAATAAATAAATATATAAAATATATATACTTGTCCATCCAGGTACGAAACAAAAGTATTTTTTTTTTTATGTTTTCACTTCACACTGTCGGATTAGCAAAGTATTCCGACAAGATAACTATCAAGCAGCAAGTGAGGCACGAAAACCCACCCGCTGCATGACTCGGTGGAAGGACCGTGCCAAGGTGAGAGGGGGCTAGCCTGTCGCCCTTTAGCACGGCATCTTGTCCTTATCCCTTAGTCGCCTTTTACGACATGCACGGGGAGAGATGCAGTGGAGCTATTCTTTTAAAGTACCTACCGGCCCCATACAGACACGAAAAAATTATGTTTGTGTGAGAAATGTATGTAGGTACCTATAACCACATCAGCGATCCGTCGACACGGTTCGTGCCGATCGTGTTGCCCAAGCTTCAGGCTGGCCTAGCTAGCCAGGAAACACGATCGTAGTCGGAATATTTCAGACAGAACGAACCGTGTTCAGGCTGTGTCCGAAATTGTCGTGTACAACTTCGTAAATTAAGCTGACAAGACAGGCAGGGCTGCAGTCTAGTGTAGCCAGACTAATCCCAAAACAAAAGAGTTTCTTTTGTTTCTTTGACATCTTATTCCTAATTATAGGAAAAAATTTGCGTTGGGCTGACATTGTATAAGTAAGAAATAAATAAAGAAATCCTAAATTCTTGTAGGTGCGCGCGCACATAATCACATCAGCATGCCGTCAACACGGTTCGTGCTTATCGTGTCGACCGGGCGTCGGGCTGGCCTAGCTAGCACGGAAACACGATCGTGCTCGGAACATTTCGGCTTGCACGCACCGTGTTCGGGCTGTACCCGAAACTGTCGTGCGCGATTTCGTGCCGCAAACCGACACGACAGACACCTCTGACCTACGTTTCGTGTTTGGCAAGAAGGGTCTAAGCATGATTCGTTTTTAGGGCTATTTGATTAAAATTTTTTGTTCGGAGATCTTAGGAGAAAAAATGGTCCTATAAACATATGTTTTTTTTTTACGTAAAGTGTTTATTTGAGTGTGTATGTAACCCTCCCGAAGTTAATGACATGGTCAGCGAAACAGCTTATATATTCACGAAATCACTCTGTATATACGATACAGCTATTCTTATTATTTGGAAAATAAAGAGGTATATTCCTATATCCAACGAGCCCACCTATAGTTTTACGTAGAATCCGAACCACGGTCAGCATCCAAGGTTCGAGCGGTCACCCATCCAAGTACTTCATATGGCAAAACAAAAAGTCGGCGGCACTGAGCAATCGAGCGCAGTGCGCGCGTTTATATGGTGAATTTTGTAGTTTTTGTTTGTTTAAAAATTATTAGATTTTTTTTTTTTTTTTCAAATAATGCTACTTTAGTGTCTAGAAAATTTAATTGCCTATACATTGACGTAAATTTTATTCCAAAATAATTATCCAGTATGGAGCTAGCTCGACATAAGAAATTAAAATAGAGTCACATTCCGATTTTTTTTTCACCGTGAAAAAATTCTGTAAATTTAAAAAGCCTGCTTCAGTGTTTAGTACATATTACCTGGTTTAAAAAAAAATATTTTTTTTTTCATATTATGTACTTCATAGAACTAAATTTTTGTTTGAAGTTTAACAATTTTGGCTGTTTTGCCATATGAATCCTCTTAGCACTGAGCTACCGAGGCTGACAACGTGATTTGAAAAATATATATGGAACATGTTCTTTTCATAGAACTACAGGCATACAAAACTTTACTGCAAGAAAGGCAATATTTTTTTTCCAAAGTTCAAAAACGTGCACGAATAACCTACTATAATCTGGTTATTTAAAGAAAAGGATTGAAAATGACGGAGCTCCTATTTACCTCTTGCCCACACAGTAATTAATTGCCGTCTATATTCACACGTATAGACAGCAAAAAAAAAATTCTTTAAAAAAAAAAAGTATTCTTTGTTTTGACTGAAAAATAATGGGCGTTCTTAGGGCTCCGTAGCCAAATAGCAAAAACGGAACCCTCATAATTTTATTTCGTCCTGTCCGTCCGTCCGTACATCACAGCCATTTTGCTCGGAGACTATTTGGCACTATATCGATGAAGGAAGGTGTGTTATATGAACTGCTGCACGATGGTGATAAATTACTGGCAAGATTTAAAATTCAAAAGAATGTTGAATATAATAATTAAAAGAAAAATATCAAGCAATAATTTGTCCCAAGAAAAAAATTTTAAATTAAAAAAAATTCAGATCTGCTGTCTGCCACGACCTTCTGAAAATGAATCTGCCAATTGAACTGAATAAATTTTTTTAACATATTTATTATATTTATTTATTAAAAAAATTGCAAAGTAGGTAGTTTAGGAAAATTATTAATCTAACTTATTTTAATTAAATACATATTTATTTATTCATTATGAATCACTCCGTCCAAAAACATAATCATGCTCCAAAACATTTATCTAAATTTTCCTAGATAATGTTATATCGAGGGCTTACTTCAAGAATGCATTAAGTCAGAAAAAGTAGTTTTGAGATAATCAAGATTTAAAGTTTACAAAATAAAAATAAAAAAATGTACTTATGTTTACAATATCAGTATTATGTACCGAGATTTATTATCTATCGAGGTTAAAAATGTTATTAAAGAAAAAAATTATATGTTAACACAATACCACGTTTTATTCAAAAGTGTAGGAGAAGGTATTGACTTAGTGTATTTTGTTTGATGATTAATTTTGCAGTAAAATAAAAATACTGTGTTAAGTCTTATAGTCATTTAATGAAAAAGACAGTTGTTGTTGGTGCTTTGGTTTGGGGTTGGCTCTAGGCCTGCAAACTAGTCTCGCTTGATTGGGGACCTTGTGAAAAACCCCGCGATCTCCAGCTACCCTAGCCAGGCTATGTCATGGAATGCCTTTCATGGAAGAAAGCCACAATTCGACTGGGGCGTCTGCAGACCGCTGCAACGGAAGATGGAGAACGGAGTACGTCCCTTCGTTGGTTGTCAAACACACTGCACTCCAACAAAACATGCTCGGTCATTTCATTCGTCGCCAAACATCCCCTGCACGGTGGACTATCCGTATTACCCACGGTGTGTAGATGTTTATTTAGTGAGCAGTGGCCGCTCATAAGACCAACGGCTATTCTCAGCTTAGCCCGGGCCAGATTGATAAGCTTCAGAGCCAGCCTTCGGTCTGGTTTAGGAAGAGCAGCTCTCGACTGTCTGCACTCTACGAGGCCCTTCCATCTGTCCCTGTGTTTCCGTGATGTCGACGCGTCGTGATTAACACGGGTTCCGCTCCTTTGGGTATAGTTCTGGAGCCTCTTCGGGCGACGTCATCAGAACTGTCATTTCTGTCGTCATCGTTGTGGCCTTTTATCCGCTGGAGGATCACCTTGTTATTATTACCTGAAACCTTCTCCAGGGCCTCATGACATTGAAGTACCAGGCCTGAGGTACACCTCTTGCTCTTCAGTGACATAAGAGTCGCTGCGCTGTCTGAGAGTATCTCTGTACTCTCTGTACTCGTCGAGCATGTTTTGTTGTAGTGCAGTATGCTTTATATACGCCCATCTCAGTCCCAGCGGTTGCCGCTTGTAGCACCCCGATTACTTCCATTTGGAAAACTGTTGAGTGGGCACCAAGTCGTACTGATCTGTTAATGTTCAGCTCCCATGAGAAAATGCCCGCACCGGTCCAACTGCTTGTCCGTGACCCGTCTGTGAAGATTCTTAGTTCCGTCTCACTAGATGGGCCGGGGGTTGGTCCTTAATAAGGGTAGTTCACTGCACACCGTGTGCAGGACACTTGTGTGCTTTACCGGTTTGTCCCCTTTTCATAATCCTAGTACCTTGAGTCTGAAGCAGACGCCGCTGCCTCCTGTTTGACACATAGGTCCAGCGTTGAGACAGAGTATGGCTTCAGTAGTGGCCGTGGGTTTAGCGCATACAATCCGTAATATCCTTGGAGGTAAGCCTCTGCAGCTTGTCTAATTGCATCGTTGATTAAAAAGACAGTTTTACAGGCAGTATTAGAATTTTTCAGTGAATTACAATGATGGTTGCTACTAAACTAGTTGTGTTGATCTTCTTCTATCAATCACGATTACCAGAGTGAAAACGCTTCCTTCATTTTGCTAAAAAAAAAACTTTTTTAACTAGATAACCTCAAATTACAATAGCTCACTAACAAATTCACTCAACGAATGCTTGAGGTGTCATCCACGATTCAGTATTGCAAGTACACAATTCTAATTTATGTCGATTTAATGCATCGGCCAGTGTAGTTGTTAACAACAACCACTTCAAGTAATATCGCCAAGAATACATTAAGTCCGACTTAGTGCTTTTCGCAGTACGTTTTTGACGACGTTTCTAAAAATCGCATCTTCGTAAATGCACTAAGTGACTTAATGTCTTTTTGAAAATGATTTCGTTAAGTCCCAGTAAGCCAAAACCGCAACATGAAATGCATTAAGTCACTTAATGCTTTATTGTAGAATAGTATTCTACCACGAATTATTGAAATTGTATTTTTGAAATAACACTAAGTAGACTTAATGCATTCCAGAAGAATAACTTTTTGCGATTCACATAAAAAACATTTACAGTAAGGCACTAAATTGTACTTAGTGTATTTACGTTGACTATAATTTCAACAATAATCAGAACTTAGTGCCATTCTATTCGAATCATGTCATTTAGTGCTTTTTGCTTGTACAAAGTAGTGATATTATGACTTAATGCTATAGCTATCTTTGGATCTCGTCAGTGTACGACTTAGTGTGTTTTTGAAGAATGTAACGCAAAAAATTATGAACAAAACTGTATAATTAAGTCAAAATCGAATTTTTTTGACTTTGTGCATTCTTGAAGTAAGCCCTCGATATATACACTCTTATTAATATATAATATCATATTTCGAAGGAATTTCGGACGGAGCAATTTTTCACAGCGAATTATTGCAGAAAATCTCTAAAGGTGTGATCGATAAGGAAAATTTCCTAGATAATTGTCAAAAGCGATATATTTAAATAAATTAAGACATTTAACAAAATAAAAATTGACAGAGCAATTTTTCTGAAGAAGTTGTGATACAAAATAGGTATTTTCAAATTTCTGCCTATTTGAAATCTAAATTTTTCTAGACAATGTTGTATATATACTCTTATTAATATATAATATCATATACCGAAGGAATTTCGGACGGAGCAATTTTTCACCAGCAGTTATAAGCAATTTTCATGTTTAGGTATAAATACCTAAATTCCAAACATCAAAAATCCTAGATAATTTGTCAAATGTATATTTTAAACCCTACTTTATCACACTGCAAAGTTTCAGCGACAGAGGAATTACGTCGAGTGGAAATGCTTCATTGATTGGACTAAAGGTACAACTTCTGAATAACCCATCAGTGATACGCACCTTCAATAATTCTTTTAATGTAGCCCTAAGTCATTAGGGTTTTTTGAAGTGAAAACTTCTTTAGCGGCGCTTGGCACTTTTTAGGTGGGTAAAAAATGTTACGACTCGCGACAGATCTCGAAAAGCGAGATTTATTTTTAATATTTAAAATGCAACCTTAAGACATTGCAGGGTTAAGTTACGATGGCTCGGGATCAATTCTGTTCGTCTCTTAGTGACAGTGGAAATCCGATATTCGTTTGGTCGATAATCAATTCAAAATGAATGTAGGGTTCCGGAACAAATGCATGTCTGTCCGTTCTACTAAATTTTACAATTTTCAACCAAGGTCCTCGGATGGTTATTTTATAATAATAAAAGTAGGGTTTCGTAACACGTTTATGTCTGTCCATTCTACTAAGTTCTGCAAAATGAATGTAGGGTTCCGTAACAAATGCATGTCTGTCCGTTCTACTAAATTTAACATTTATTTCAAAATGAATGTAGGGTTCTGTAACAAATGCATGTCTGTCCCTTCTACTAAATTTTACAATTTTCAACCAAGGTCCTCCGACGGTTATTTTATAATAAAAGTAGGGTTCCGTAACACGTTTATGTCTGTCCATTCTACTAAGTTCTGCAAAATGAATGTAGGGTTCCGTAACAAATGCATGTCTGTCCGTTCTACTAAATTTAACCTTTTTTTTTATTTTTTTTTTCCATTAATTTCTTTTTTTAATTTTTTTTTTAGGGTGTTTAGTTTTTTTTATAACCACCTAAGAATTATTTTAAGAATTATTTTCGGAAATACAACAAGTTTTCACTTCTGCCGGCACTCCCGGAGTGCAACTGAGGCTTTTTTATTTTTTCGATATCTCATTTCGTTTTTGAGATATGATTTTTTTCTGAACGAAACAGGCCGAAAAACGAACGCATTTTTAATTTTTTTTCGATTTAATTTTTTTTTTTTTCACAAAGAAGAGCCGGCAAGAAACTTCGATCTTGAGAAGTGACAGAATGTAACATTGAAAACAGTATATAAATCGATAAAGTGATTCTCGTGTTATAGAGATATTAATATGACTAGCTTTTGCCCGCGGCTTCGCCCGCTGTAGACTCGGTTTAATAGCAAATCCGATTTAAACGCAAATATGATAATAAACTATCGCTTCTCTTATATTCTCTTTCTCTCTCTCTCGGGAGGGATCGCTTGTTTCCCCCTCCCTTCCTCTCCCTCCCTCCCCTACTTCAACCGCCTCCCCTGAGTCCTCTCTCCTCTCCATCCCTCTCTCCCCGTCTGTCCCCTCCCCCTCCCTACCTCCCCTCGCTCTTCCTTACCTGCCCATTTCCTCCCCTCCCTCCACCTCCCTCCACTCTGCTCTCCCTACCTAACATCCAGCTCTTCACTCACTCTTCCACACCTCCCTCCCCTCCGCTCATTCCCCCCCCCCATCTCTCCCTCCCCTCCGCTTATTTCCGTCCTCCCCCTTTTCTCTCCCTCCCCTCCCTTCCCCCTCCACTGAAATCTAGGGAAAATAAAAAAAAAGTATTTCTGCAAATAGCTTTGACCACATCGGCAGAATCGGCGATAGACTGAACCAGCACCCAACTGGGAGCCGTGAGTTCTGGTCTCGCCAAATCTGTCGAGTCAAATTCTGCCGCTCCTCTCTTCCACCTCTGCAGTGTCCTGGAGGCTCACTTGCCCACTCCGCAAAGGAGAAAGCCGACTTACTGGTACCTCTCTTTGCGGGGAACTCTAACCTGGACGATGGGGGTGCCACTCCCCCATACATACCTAGGTGTGGGAGCTCCATGCCGGAAGTGCAGTTTCGACAACGGACTGTACGGGCGGAGCTTCTCTCCCTAGACGTCAGGAAGGCGAGTGGGCCGGATAGGATTCCTGCATTGGTGTTGAAAAGGTGTGCTCCCGAGCTGGCTCCAGTGCTGACGCGCCTATTCCGTCTCTCCTACTCCAATGGCCGTGTGCCGGCGGTCTGGAAATCCGCGTTTGTGCAAGCTGTCCCCAAAAAGGGTGACCGCTCAAACCCGTCAAACTATCGACCCTTCTCTGTAAGTTGATGGAGCGCATTATCAATACGCAGCTCATGAAGTACCTGGAGATGAATGACCTCATCAGTGATCGGCAATACGGCTTCCGGCCAAAACGATCTGCTGGTGATCTCCTAGCGTACGTCACTAACCTTTGGGGGGAATCGCTTGAAGGTCATGGTGAATCCTTGGCAATTGGCCTTGATATTGCCAAGGCATTTGATCGGGTTTGGCACAAGTTGCTCTTGGCCAAATTGCCGGCTTACGGACTTCCTTCTGGCCTCTGTGACTGGGTCGCCGACATCCTACATGGGCGTAGCATTCAGGTCCTAGTGGACGGTTGCTCGGCGGACGCCATGTCAGTGAACGCCGGCGTACCACAAGGATCTGTTTTGTCACCCACGCTGTTTCTTCTGCATATCAATGATATGCTGTCTCTGGGCAACATACATTGTTATGCGGATGACAGTACGGCACACGGATCCTACACCAGCCACCCTTCAGCCAGTCGGGATATTGTGGATGAGAAGAGGCGAAGACTTATGTCTGAGCTCGAACACACACTCGGCTCTATTTCCGAAAGGGGCCGTAGTAATTTGGTCGAGTTCAACGCTTCCAAGACACAAGTTTGCGCGTTCAGTGCGAAGAGAGCGGCGTTCACACCGGCTCCTTCATTCCAAGGCACGTCGCTTAAATTAAGCGAACACCTCGGGGTCCTCGGAGTCGAACTGTTGCACGACTTGAACTTTCGTCGCCATATCGAGGGGAAGGCCAAGCTGGCTTCTAAAAAGCTGGGCGTACTCAATAAGGTGCGACGGTACTTCACGCCGGACCAAAGGCTGCTTTTGTATAAATCGCAGATCAGGTCCTGCTTGGAGTACTGCTCGCACCTGTGGGATGGCTCTGCCAAATACCAGCTTGCGCCTTTGGACTCGATCCAGCGTCGAGCCGTGCGACTAGTGGGTGACCCCGAAGTGTCCCGCGATCTAGAACCACTGCAACACCGTAGGGATGTCGGCTCCCTAAGTGTGTTCTATCGCTTATTCCATGGGGAGTGCTCGGAGGAGCTGTTTAACGCAATCCCGCCGTCCCCTTTCCACCTCCGCACCACACGCACTGGGCAGGGTTTGCATCCCTATACGCTGGACTTACCGCGGATGCGTACTAATCGATTCTGCAGATCTTTCCTCTACAGAACCGGTAAACTCTGGAACGCTTCCCTGCTCATATATTTCCCCCCAAGTACAGTCTCGGGACCTTCAAGAGAGGCGTGAATAGGCACCTGCTAGGCCGGCATGGCATTCGCAACCCCCGCGTACGACCGGATGTCCCTGGGCGTCGTTAGACACCATATGCGTGGCTCGGCGTGACTCGGATTTCCTAAACTATGCGATCAAATAACATGCTGTAAAAAGCCAATAATATTACCTTCATGATTCCCCAGATTATATGGTTATTTTTTATGAAAATCAAAATATTGTACGTAATATAAGTACATCGTTCTACTAGATAAGTACATTTCAATATCACCATGAAATTAAAAAAAAATATACCACAAAAAACATCCTTGCGGCTTAAATATAAAAGCTTAAATATCGTGTCGCTGACTTTTATTTATTTTATTGATGATAAATATTTTTGTCGTACATTATTTTCACGTACCTACATCCACCCGTGAGCTCAGCCAGCGCACGCGAATAAAGCAGCCAATCGACTTCATTTACAAACGTTGAAATTTCAAACTGAAAACTTATATTTATCAAAATAATATATAGCCTATGTTACTCAGCAATAGTGTAGCTTTCTATTAGTGAAAGAATTTTTGCAATCGATTCAGTAGTTACAGAAATTACGCCCTATACAGGGTGTATCAGAATAGGTTTGAGAAACTTCAGGAATAGAAAGTACTCATTATTAGAAGAAAAAAATCCTTATCACTCAAATCGAAATTCCGTTGTTTTTTTGGTCATACAAAAGTTGGAAATTGTAATAAAAACTCGATGGACAGTGAGACTGGAGAGTGCAGTGAACTAATTCAGTCCTCTTTTTCTTTTGAAGTCACTGAACTTTCAGTGTTTGGAATTTACCTACACGCAGTTCAATTGTACTAGTTATGTATGCAACCTACCCATTTTTATTCATGAGTTAGAATTTATTTTTTATTTTGATAAAGGCGGACGTTAACCATCCACCAAATCTTGAAGAATATTTTCACCAAAAAGTACTGTAAAATGATCGAATCTGGGAAAAGTTTCAGAGCTTTCCGTCTTCAAATATGGGCCCCTTTCGAACCCTGAAGTTTCGAAAACCTATCCTGATACGCCCTGTATACAAACAAAATCGATGCAAACAAACAAACAAATTTTACCTCTATACCTGATTGAAACGTGTCGGTCAAAACAATAGTTCGTATTTTCTGTCCAGTTCAGTGTAGCCGACATGAAATGAAGGGAAGCACTGACATGGCACCTAGTTCACCCGGTGTTATGGGCTGACATCCACGGATGTTGTAGGTGATGTAGCCAACCGTGTCAGTTTCCATAAAAAAAACTGAATAGAAGGTCGGTCGGAACGGCTATGTACCTAAATAGTTTGTGTTTTCCGTGCAGTTCAGTGTAGCCGGCACGACCGAAGGGAAGCACTGACGTGGCACCAAGTTCACCCAGTGTTATGGGCTGACATCACGGATGTTGTAGGTTATGTAGCCAACCGTGTGAGGTTCCATAAAAAAAAACTCTTCATAATATTATTAGTATTAGTATAGGCCTACGTTACAAGGCCAGTCTCCGCGCCGCCGCGCCGTCGCGCCCGTAGAAACTTCACTTCTTTATATACAGTCCAGGAAACGGAACCTTCGGAAGACTTCGGAACCTTGTTCTGACTAGTTAGGAGGTAAACATACTAAAAGTCCCCACCACTGGGGGGTGCGCCGAGGGGTGCGCCCTAGGGGGGCACAAAGAAGGTCCCATTTTTCGGTTTTTCGCTTATATCTCGAAAACGGTGCATCATAGGAAAAACTGTTCTATTACGGAATAAGAGGTGATACAATTATCTACAACTTTAATATTATACGCTTTTTACCAATTCTCAATAGTTGTCGAGATATAAAATGGGACCTTATTTGTGCCCCCCTAGGGCGCACCCCCCAGTGGTGGGGACTTTTAGTATGTTTACCTCCTAACTAGTCAGAACAAGGTTCCGAAGTCAAACTTTCTGCTTTCGAGCTTTCCGGCTACACCCCTTATTTGAGCACTCATTTACTACGCTATTATCAGGATTACACAATCTGTCTCTTTTTGTGCAATAAAAAGGTCGACGACGCCGACGTCGACAATGGGGACGCCGACGACGACACTGAAGTAGACTACGACGACAGAGAATTCTTAACCTACAGACAGAACATATATTCTCGCGAATATGCGTAAATAGAGCCGCATTCTATGGATGGAGCTATGTAAAATGATCAAAAGAGAGCGGTAGAGAGAGCATTCGACAGTAGATATCGAAAGTTGGAGCTGCTACACTTATCTACAGTAACAACTTAATATTAAAATGAAATGAAATGAAATTTGTAATATTTACACATAAAATCAATAACACTGCAATAAACTAGTCTCCTGCACTAGAAAAAAATATTTGGTTTCGACCACCATCACTTGGGGCACTGCCATAGGCCCCGCTTTTAGTTTCACTTCAAGCACCGACCCGATCGCCGCTTCCTAGTTTCATTTGGGGCACTGGAGATTTCTGTCTCGCAGAAAGACTTTTATCCTATTACTTTAAGTGAGCTAAACTTGTATACAGGGTGTTGTAACGGCCAGTACATTAATTTCGCCAGCGCAATCCTCATGTTCTTACGAGAGAAAAAAGTAAATAAAGTTTTTCTCTAAAGTGTCTAGTTCTGGAGATATACATTTTTGAAATTTATGTTTTCGTCTAGTGTAATTTGACGCGCGCGGAGGGAGGGTGCTTGCGGGGGAACGGTCGGAGTCGAAAAACTGACGCCGCGCATCTCCTCGCTCCGGACACTCGTCCTTGCTCGCTCACTCACCGCGCGCCTTTCATTCCCACGTTCGTGCGGAACATTCTAGATCCTTTTACACAAAATAAATCAATTAGTTTGTATGAAAACTGTAACTTTGTATTTAAAGGGAATTCAGAAAAAAGTTATTTGACTTTTTTGTTACTCTTGATCCCAATAATCATTTCCTAAATTTAATGTACTCGCCGTTTTTACACCCTGTATATAACTTGTATATGTAACGGCTCTAACGATTTGGATGAAATTTTGTAATTAGTTAATGTAATTTTTTCAAGTTTATCTAGATAGGTGTAGACGCCGAGCGAAGTTCGCTCGCCCAGGTACTAATATACAAAGTGGCATATTCATTTTGTGCTCACTAGTATTTAATATCGAATAAATGTTTGCACAATTTTAATGATATTGGTAATTTAACACATACAAATTAGTTAGAATAATAAGTAAATAAAAAAAACATTATGGAATAAAATATTAAAAATAGATTTATGTATAGAAGTAAAATAATAAAGTGGTTTTAGAAATAATTTGATTTGATATACCTACCCTAGCGCTACCTACGGCATTGAGTTTATGATTTGTATATCTCTATTCTCTCCCCGTCCATGTTGTAAAAGGCAATTAAGGGATAAGGACAAGATGCCGTTCTAAAGGGCGACAGCTTAGCCACCTCTCACCTTGGCACGGTCCTACCGCCCGGGTCTTGCAGCAGGTGGATTTTCGTACCTTTTTGCTGAACGTGGTGGTCGGTGTTGTGCTATAATATACAAGAGTACCTGTAGTACAACTCCGATTTTTTTTTTTATTTTTTTTTTTTTTTTATTGCTACCGAACTGGGTGGCTCTGTCCGAGGTCGCAACCTCAGGCGCAGCCAATTTCACCCCCGAGGAGGTGCCAGTCCGGCTTGGAGGTGGACTAATGTTGCTGGGGAAAGGCTATTAACCCGCGATTTGAAGATCTGTGGATTGTAGGAGTGGGGGAAGATATTTCCTGGGAGCCCGTTCCACACGATTACTCTGCTTACCCCGATTGTCGGGATACAGCGGGTGGTATGTATGTATGTAGGTAGGTATGTATGTATTAAAATATTACCATTTTTTTTTCGAATTCAAAGAAAATGAAAAGGTGAAGTTTACTCAATGAATTATTCATTCAACGAATTCAAGGAATCTTTATTTTTAGGTTTCTGTACCCCGTACGGAAGCCTATTACTAAGCCTACGCCGTCTGTCTGTCTGTCTGTTCGTCCGTCCGTCTGTCCGAGGGCTATATCTCTTGAACCGTAATAGGTAGCCCCCGTTGAAATTTTCACAGAATATGTGTTATTATGGCCGATATGTCGACAAATCATAAGAATAAGAAAAAGTAAAAAATTCACGGGGTCCCCATACACAAGAAACTAAAAAGCGTATGCGCGCCATCTACCGAAAAGAGTATGAAGCATTTTAACTAATACATAGATGGCGTGAGTGGCGGTGACCATGACATGGCGATACGGAACCATCGGTGCGCGAGTTCGACACTCACTTGGCCGGTTTTTATTAGAAAGGGTTTACCTTAGGGGTGGTCCCGTATAAATTTGCTCAAAATGGCAGGAGTTAGGATCCATGAGATAATTTATTAATTTATTAGAGAAGCCACAGAGATAACATAAATAAAACAAAACGTTTGTCAACCTCGATAGCTCAGTGGTGCAGACAGTCAACTGTCAACGCTGGGTGCGGTCAGTACTTGGATGGGTGACCGCTGACCGTTGGAGGCTGACCGAGGTTCGGATTCCTCGTAAAACTGTAGTTCCCTTCCCTCCTAATCTTACTTGGTGGTAGGGTTTAACCCGCCCGGGTTGGTACCACCGCACTGAATGAAACGTCGGTCCAGACGGCTATGTAAATAGTTTGTGTTTTCCGACCAGTTCTGTGTAGCCGGCACGATCAAAGGGGCAAGCACTGACACGGCACCTAGTTCACCCGGTGTTATGGGCTGACATCACGGACGTTGTAGGTGATGTAGCCAACCGTGTCAGTTTACATAAAAAAAATAAAAAAAAACTTACTATACACTAGGTACAACAAAAAGCCTATGATACCCCCACAAACATTAAGAACATAAAAAAAATGGCTAGCTATGAGTACGTACAAAACAAAGAGTAATAAAGTAAACTTAATAAAAAAAAAATTGGTCAAGTGAACCATGTTCACGTGCCGAGGGTCCCGTATACGCTGTTTCACTTTCATCTAATTAAATTTTCTACTAGGGTGCGGCCAGGCTTTGGATGGGTGGCCGTACGACCGTTGAAGTTGACAGTGGTTCGGATTCCACTTGAAACTGTTGTGTGCACATATTTAGCTGGTAGGGGTTAACTCCGAAGAACTTAACGGTTAACTCGTTCGGATTGGTACACCAGCACTGAACGAAGGTCGGTCGAAGAAAACGGCTATAAAAATTATACATGTTTGTATTGTAACGGACGACAGTGTTATGTGCGGGGCTACGCGGTCGTTCTACATGAGCATTTACATGCAGTGCGTGCAGTGGAATTAAAAAAAATGTGTCTAGCTAGCTAGACAGTATCAAATCGCGGTGAGTGCAAGCGATACGCGCTGCGCGCGAAACTCTGTGTCCGGCCGTAACGGTCATTAAAATATAACTGCCTACTTTACGGAAACCTATCGAGGTACGTTCATTCATTCGTGCAGTTCACTTCAAACCTGTACGCTCCCGCGTTATAATATGTCTACAGCCCCCAGACTCCCGCATGGGCGTGGCCCGCGGACGGCGCGCGCGCACATGAGCGCCGACCTCGACATAAACGCAGATATTTCGGAAACTAATAAAGTTAGATCTATAAACTCTTCTGTCCTAGAAAGCCTAGAAAATTTCCTAAAATCCATGTGAAACAGTGAGGCTTACCTTGTTTAGAAGTACCAGATATTTTAGGTAGAAAAAAAAATCCCAATTTTTTTTTGAAAAATTCATTATAAAATAAATTCAAAACATACCTTTACAATATTTATATCAGAATACTCGTAAAGAAACATACTTTTAGAAATAGTAAAGTATAATATACGTTTTCTTTACAGAAATCAGCGAAATCGGATGTTCAACATGAACATCCTGGGACATTCCGTAAACTCCGAGATGGCACGCGCGTGATATTTTTTCCCAATTTTATAAATATATTATTTGAACTAAACCTTCTTTTATTTTGCAACTGATCGTATGTTTGTATAATAATGCGAAGAAAATTGGAAAAATAAGCTATATTTCCATGAAAAATATGCCCCCAAAGTCATGTTTACACATTTCATACAAAAATAAACAAACATTTTTGAGCGACGAAAAATATGACTTTTGTCGCCACCCGAACTCGTAATGCATCTTCTATTGGTAGAATAACTAATAAATAACACTATTTACTAACCTTTAGCTCATAGATGCACTTGAATACACTTATAATAAATAATTTCGCAGAAGTGCGTCACCTCGAAACTCGTGAGAAATAGGAGAACAAAGAAACTGTCAGCTGACAGCTAGCGTTCGTTTTATTATTCATAATTGGTCTTTGGAGACAAGAAAAATGGTTAGTTCATAATTGCCGGTATCACTTATAGCCCCCATCAACGATTGAAAGAGCAATAGACCAATTCGTGCGACCGTAATTTGAGAATAAAGATGGGGTCCGTTTCGGGCCCAAGATAATTGGCGGAAAAAATATATGGGCTCCGTTTCGGTTCCATAGGAGCTGCCAGGTTAATCGCTCTTTATTACCAACAAGATGCCTCAAGACTGCTGAACTCTGCTGAAAAATCTACTGAAAACTGTTGAAAACTCTGCTGAAAATCAAAGAAAGAAGACGTACAGTCAACATCTTGTCTACTGGCTTTATAATTCAACACCATAGACGTGTTTTCTGTCCAGTTAAATGTAGCCGGAACGACCAAAGTCCCTGTTTTTCATGGCAACTGACACGGTTGACTGCATAACTACAACATCCGTGATGTCAGCCCATAACACCGGGTGAACTCGGTGCCGTGTCAGTGCTTCCCTTCATTTCATGTCGGCTACACAGAACTGGACGGAAAACACGAACTATGTACGTAGCCGTTTCGACCGACGTTTCATTCAGTGTGTTGGTGGTACCAACCCGGGCGGGATAAACCGTACCACCTAGTAAGGTAAGAAGGAAAGGGACTTAGGCCCACTTGCGCCAACACGAGTTTAGACTTAAGTAGCGAGTTATGGATTTAAACGCGGTTCCCACAGTCAACGGGTGCTAGCTTAACGAGTTAAACTGGTTTATATCTTAAATTCGTGTTGGTGCAAGTGGGCCTTACAGTTTTAATCATACATAACATAACGCTACGTTATCGGTGTCCTGAGCTGGTGAGTAAAAAGTTAACACGCAAAATTGAAGTTTTGGCTGATCAGACATTTAAGTTTATTTCAAAATTTATAACTTTTTGAGCAAAATGAATAGTTTTGTGCACAACTACATAAGAATGCCTATATTGTTTACTTTTTTCATAATTTTCAAACAACCCTTAATAGGTCAAAGTTCGGCGGCAAAACTGCAGTTTTTTGTCAACTTTTAAACGAAATATTTGTTAAAGCAAACTTATTGATTATAAATGAGTTATATATTTTTGGAATTGCCTTATCAATACCTACAGAATGACATGAAACTTGATTTATTTAAAAAAAACAAAATTTATTTTTCGTTCACATTTTGGGGTACCCTATACTTTCCACAAGACTATTAGACAAATTTATACAGGGTGTATCAGGATAGGTTTTCGAAACTTCAGGGTTCGAAAGGGGCCCATGACTTGACAGACTTTACAGATCTCATCATCTTGGTGGTATCATCATCGGAGGAGCAAGGCCCCGGGCCCCAAGGCATAAGAGTTGGTGCGGCTACGCGGGCTGTTGACATTACCTGCGCCGAGCTTAACCTTAGCCAGACAGTCCGTGCAAGTCCAATCCTTGAGAAGGATTCTCTTACCAAAGATATATTATGTACTAGCGTACTAGATGGATCACTCGGCCAACTGACATGTTCCACCGAGTTGCGGTTCACGATCCTCAAGTCTCTTAGTCGATCGCGAGAGGCCACAGCGCGCAGTCGTCGCCTGCCTGCTGCGATCGCGCCTCGCCTACTTTAAACTAATACATATACGAACAAGGTGCGATGGCGAATCTGGAGATGAAGTGTTAGAATGAAAAGACAATATGCACAACGACGCACGAGTGCGATCGTTCTCTCTACCCCTTGCCTCTCTCCCGCACGCTTCCCGCCCCGCGCGAGCCCCCCGCACCGGCCGTCAGACCGTCTCCCGCAGCACGCTTCCCGCCCCGCGCACGCTCCCCTCTTCCGCTCGACTCTGCGCTCCGCCTTCCCGCTACCTTACCCCATACCTCAGCCGCTGGAACACCGCTTCTCTGTATATTTCTTGGGAGCGATAACTCTATATATAATATTTCCTCAAAGTCTCTTACTCGCTCTCTTGAAGTCGGCGCTTTCGTCGATGAGTCGCGATCCAGTGACCATGCCACATCCCTCTAGACGATAAAACTTCTTGCATTGCCTGCACCTGATCGATTTTTCACTTCCGATGGAACCGCTGCACACTCCGCATAACATGATTGCCTTAGAAAAGAAGATAGTTTACTCGTTCAATATGTATCAGCGCCCTCTGTTGTCAGAGAACAGCAACTATTCGCAGTCGTCCGGTTGATACGGCATTAAATTGTTTAGTAGTCGCGCAGCGACATCTAGCGTCACACACGCAAAACGATAAGCCATCAAAATGTAATAACGAAGTCGGACGTCTTTCACAATGAGTAGATAGATTCGAAACAGTTCAGCTACTCGACTATTAGATGTTACTAGTTAAAATCAATTTCTTTATAAAGTGTAGGTAGGTGCGGAAGTAAACAATCCAGAAAAATAAACTGGATCAATTTCGAGGGCTATGCTCAACACAAGTTATATCAAGTTCGTCGATGGTCGTCTACTTACAGTTCGTGGGCTATAATTGTTATTATCACCACAATAAGCATCTTTCCTTAATACGTTGTTTACATGAAATTTACGACGGTACAGTCGACACGCCTTCGTCACTCGCTCAAGGTCGCGAGATAAATGCCTACCGCTTGGCGTAGCGGCTAATCTACAATTAACAGTGGGCTGCTGCTATCCAGCCAGACCGGGCGCGTGGCGCTTTCGAATTTAGAAAATGTCGAAATCACGTAAATATTGTGCAGTGGACGGGTGCAAAAGTCAACAGACAAATGAAACTTGTCTTTTTTTTCATTGCCGAGAGACGAAGAAAGGTAAGTGTTTTGTTTAGTAGCATTTTGATTTATTTCTAGTAATTTATTTATTCATATAGTAGGAGGTCATTGATTTAAAATGATATTATTATATTGCCAATAACATTAGTTAGATAACGCCGAACAGCGTGGTGTGTATGGCGTAATTCGTATAAGGATAATAGGTACATTGTAGATGATCATTGATCATTAAATTTATTGATCAAACAAAACTATCACTGTAAGGTTGCACGCAATGCACGCTTCGATGTGAGAAACTAAATATCATATCGTTGGTAGCTAGAACGATAAAAGTTGGTAGGTATCATCTTCATTTTATTCCTCACAATAAGACAGCACAAAGACACAGCCCTTAACCACAGAATAGAAAAGAGTACCAGAAGCGACACTCCACAAGGCCACATAAAGGAATAGCTACTCTTGCTGAGACGCAATAAAGTGCAATTCAGCTCGCAAAGCGCTGCATGCCTAACTCGAATAATAACCTACATCACGCTTCTCTTTCTATCGCATAACTCTATCTCTTTTGGCGCGATTCGGATCGTGTTGGGGTTGTCGTCTTGTGTGACGAATAAATTACTGTTAATAATTACTTAGCAGTTTTTTTTTTGACAAAACTCTGTGGCTTCTCGGAAGTATAATGATGATGACATGCTAATTTTATTGATTCATTTATTTAATTAGTTTCTTATTTTAATTGTTGTATATAGATAAGCGCAAAATGCCTATGAATCAGGAACTGCCTCTGCGAGACAAATTCTTCTATTGCAGAGCCTCTCTTTGTAAATGCGTACATGAAATAATGAAATAAATAAATTATTTGATTTGACATATTATTATTATCATTTCTTTATTTTCACATTTTTACTAAGCATTTATATTAATTTTACATATTTTATATTATACAAAAACTTATAAAAATACACAAAATTATCATATTATTATTATCATCATTCGTTCATTACCGAGATAGTATTATTAGTATTAGTAGTCATTATTAATTCTTTATTAACACATTTACAATATTTACATTAATTTCACATATACAAAGTATAAAAATACAAATATATACCTAAAATTAATCATTAAATTAAATTAGTCATTATTAGTATTACGATGCTCCAATTGCTCCATTATTATTATATCGAAGAATAGGCACAGAATACTTCATAGGTACTGAATAAAATAGTTCGTTCCATCCAGGCGATCGACTGTATGCGTGCGCTCGCAAGCGCGGGGCTGCCCGGACTGTTTTGTATTCTCCGAATATCGCGCGCTGTAGGTGATTATCGCGGTAGGTATGAAGGAGTGTTTGAGGCCTGCCTTAACGCGCTGAACGACGCGCTTTCGAGATAGAGTTACACGACAGAAAGAGAAGCGAAATGTAGGCGGTTATCGTGGTTAGGCATGCAGCTCTGTGCGAGTCAATTTGTACTTTATGGCGTCGTCGCAGAGTAGCTATTTCTTTGTGAGTGTTTGTACAGAGCAGCTTCTGTACGGAGTACTCTTCTCTATTCTGTGCCTCGACCTCAATACTCATTCTCTGCACATTCACTGTTAGGACTTGAGATAACACTATCACAGCTACCACTCACTATTTTCTTTCGTTTTTTATCAATGTATTATGTTTCAGTTTAGTTTCTTAATAGTTTTAACGTAGTTTATAAATAAGCGCCAAAAATTCTAGTATGCCAGATGAGCGTCGTATATTCACATATTTATATATATATAAAATCATTAAAATATTGTAAGCTAGAGCGGAAGTCGTGTGTCTTTCAATCAAATCAAATCAAATCATTTATTCGTAATAATATTTAGTATCGATTATTATTACTCTTCTTTACACAGGACAGGACACAAGGTTCTGTTTGTGAGTCATAGGTGTATGCGAAAGTCATCTCAAAACCATAACGGCGCGTGCGCCGCTGCGCCTGGAGTTAGTTTTGCGTATTTATTCTGAGAAGGTTTCAGGTAGCCAGGTGCAGTCGGCCGGTCAGTCGACGCATTACAATCAGTAGCCTTTCGGCCTTTCCTAGGCGTCATAATAATAACGTATTGTTTTGCATATTTTTCACGTGTTATTTTGAAGTTTTGTATATTATTTCTGTTGGTGGGTTAACTTATCCACCTACAATAGAACGAACAGCTGAAGAAAGTATATTAGGCACAACATTTTTATAATATATAATTTTAATATTAAATAATTTACAGTGAAAATATAAATATTTAACTTGATTCCAAGCAAAAAATAAAAATAAACAGGTTTATTGCAAAATGTTCATTCATCAAATAAATAAACAATAATTCAATTTGTCGCATCGCTAGGGTGTGGAACTGTCTTCTGGCGAGTATGTTTCCCGAATCCTTTAACCTGGGTGTCTTCAAACTTCGTATCAACGGGCTAGAGAGCCTAGCAAAGCAACAGTCGGCAAATCTGCTGGCATGGTGCCTCAAGTCACTGAGTATGGTTTCGCGAGGAGAGGTGTTTTTGGCTCAGTCGACTGTACCATTGATCCCTCGACACGGCCACCGATGTTGGTTTACATAAAAAAAAAACAGAGTTCCTTCGGGATAGTAGTGTGTTGGGCTAATATCACCACAACAGGTGTAACACTCGAACAATCGTATCCAGTTCTATAAAATATTGCTACTGATTGATTAGGTGGAAATTATATTAGCTATCTGATTATGAAAATTAATAATATTTTTCAATAAGTTTCAATCCCCATTGTTTTCATTCTAAAATGCATTAAGAACCTAATTTATAGGGCTTAACAAACATATTAACAGTGATCTCATATTGATGGGTTAGGGCAAACTGGGCAAATTAACTTTATGTTTGTTTAGAAAAAAAAACATTACACACTCAGCAAAACGTGTCCAACCCGAGGACCCATGTGTGAACTTCACACATGGGTCCTCGGATTGGTTAAGAAAACTTGAGTGTAAACCGAAGTGTGTAAAATACGACGGTGGCGCCGCCCTGGTGGTCACAAATTTTCACACTCTGACTGAAATTATGGCGACCAAATGGAGGACCGTTTCCGATTTCCGTATTTCTTAGACAGAAAGATTCAAAATCGCACGGAGAATACGACAATGGTGACCATTCAATACGAGGACCCACAAAAAAGTCTTCGTTTTGAAAATGTCCTCGTATGTGCCTTGTGTATTCAGGTGCACGTCCTCGGATAGTACTTAAAGCAAACACAACCACACACACACACACACACGTCTAACTTATAACACCCCTCCGTTTTTTTCGTCGGGGGTTAAAAAAACAATGCATTAAGATGGTTCTATCTAATACTGTGCCCGCGAGATCGTGTATTTATTAAACACTATCGCCTAAACTGGCTCTAAGGCTGTTTCATAGGCGACTTTGCTTGGTCAAACCACTTTTGATTATATTCGGGTATCTAATCTACTTAAGTATGCATGATATTAAATCTAATAAACTAATTTATAATACTCGTAGAACACTTATTATAGTTTGTGCGCCGTGTGTGAATGAGAGAGGGTGAGGATGTGTGGGGTGTGTGTGTTGTGTACATGTATTGTGTACATGTATGTGTGCATGTGATGTGTATGTAGGGTGTGTGAGGGTGTTTATATATTAAATGAGAGAGTGTGTGTGATAATATAAATAATAAAAGAGAAATTATGCAATAAATACCTACAGTGGAATAGATAGATACATGGGAATTGATAAACTAAAATGTGAATGAAATTCATTTTAATCTATATTAAAATTCGGCACAAATTCTCAGTCTCCTCGTCGTCTTTGGAACCGAGCCATTCTACTATGTTCTTCTTAAGAGCGGCCTTGCGGACAACCCTAATGTCGCATTCATCTACAACTTTGTTGTACAGGAAGGGTCCGAGAAATGTTCTGAATCTTTTTCCAAAGGTAGTTTTAGTCTCAGGCTGATTGTCGTGTGTTGTGTGTTCGAGGAGCAGTAGCAGCTGCCGTATGCGGTATTGCATGCGCCTATTTAAGGAGCTTCGCTATGTACAGCCTTACACTCAAAAGACGATTTTCTTCTAACAGATCTCGTGTATGGTACCGATATGGCTTTTTAAACAGAACCCTTAGTGCAGCTCTTTGTGACCTTTCAGCCATTGGCATGTGAGTCTTGGCAGCACCTCCCCATGCCGCTATGCAGTAAGTCAGAATGGACTCACCGAGTGCCTGGTAGATGGTTCGTAGCAATTGCTTGCAACATTTCTTATAGGTCTTTAAAGACAAACATGAGCTTCCTTACACGTCTAGAAAGGCTTTCAAGGCGTTTGTTCCTGTTAAGCTTGTTGTCCAAGTAATATTACTCCAAGATATGTTGTACTTTTGACCACGCTATTACACCTGACAGTCACAGTCTGAGCGGCATGGGGCAGCTGCGCTAGTCACTTTGTGCATTTTAATGACTCTTTCTCTTGTCGGCTGTCCAGCTTCTGTTATACTGTAGCACATATAATTGGTTTTGGAAATGTTTAAGGTTAACAGATTGCTGTCAAGCCATTTTGCGCTTAAGCCAAACTGCGAGCGGTCGTATGCTTGCTGCCAAGTGGTTCCCGAGACGCCCAACGCCGTGTCGTCAAGCGTAGGCAATAATTTTGCAGCCCTCAAGTTCGAGTAATTTACATTGATAATTTTAGATAGTTGAAACAGAATTCAATAATAAAATCATGTTAATAAAAATGTAAAGTAATGTTGCATAAAACGTAAAATCAGTAATATAATATTTCAATTCAGTAAAATTGTAATTTGTAATGGGCGCGGGGGGAAACTTGCTAACACATTGAATAAACGAACATTAAACGCGTAAGTGCGTATGTGTTAGTCAGCAACCTCCGCGCACGAAAATGTTCGTGGGAAAAACCCTGGAACAGAAATCTGCGCACGCAAAACTACTCCTGGGGAAACCCCAAGCACCTGGAAGACCTCGTCATGGTACGGATCTTCCAGGCCCGAGCTTTGGGCCCGTTCGCTCATAGCGGCCGCGCTGCGCCGCTGGCGCCGCGCCGCGAGCGGCGGACTGCGGGATCAAACAGCATGCCACTGCATGTTTCTGGACCGAGTGTATTGACCAGTTGATGGATAGCGATATTACGTGAAGCTTTACCGACACCAAAAGATATCCAAAAATCTTCTAACTTAATTTTTTTTAAGTTCACCGTACAGGGAAACAGCTAAAACAACCACATCTGTATCCACAGTTCTTACTAAAACCTTCGTGGGGCCATGCTGCACAGCGTGAAACACATTGAGGAGGATTCTGGCGTCAGCTTCTTCTTGTTTCGACTTCAGGGAAGATAAGTTAGAAGATTTTTGGATATCTTTTGGTGTCGGTAAAGCTTCACGTAATGTCGCTATCTATCAACTGGTCAATACACTCGGTCCAGAAACACGCAGTGGCATTCTGTTTTCCATGCATTTACAGGCTGTGATACTGTATCGGGATTCAGTGAAAAGAGAAAGAAGTCATTTTGGAAAACATGAAAGACTTTCCCTGAAGTCACCAAAATATGCAAAGAATTATCACAGCCTGTAAATGCGATTGAAAACCATCATTTGCATCTTTTGGCGTGATATGTTATCTTAACGTATGATAAAACAAGTGACGTAGAAGACGTCAACCAAGCGAGAAAGGCATTATAGGCTGCCACCAACATTTGGAGCTCTTTTAGAGAATACAAAACGGGCATGTTTGCAAGCGGGATTCATCTGGGATCAGAGCTTGATTGCAAAACCTGAATACCCTTATTTCGAGAATTGGGGATGGAGGAAAGAAGTTGGTGTTTGGACTCATAAGGAGTAAAGAAAGGAAACCTCGGCATCCGTAAAGGAGTTAAAAAAGTGTCGCAGCTGCAGTAAAGGTCGATGTCAATGTAGGAAGTCAGGGCTTCCCTGTACTGGCCTTTGTAAGTACGGGGGAGATTCCTGTGACTTGAAATAAATACAATTTTTACTGGACTTGGCTGAATTTTAATAAATTGCTTGAATCCTTATACTTGCACCAATAAATGTAAGCATATTTTGAAAACTATAGGTCCTATCAACATACACCCTAAGTAGGGATTGCAATTGCTGGATCCCTCATTCAGCAATCCAGCTGGATCTAGCGCAATATTCGGCCTGCTGGATCCAGCACCGGGTGCTGGATCCAGCGTTGCGGATCCGCAAGCAATAAACTTTCCAAATAATTGCGCTAAAGACTAAGCTACGTTGCCGCTTTTAAAAAATCTCCTACTAAAGATGATATGTTCTTGCAAAGCACTAGGTGGAACAGTTTCCTCGGCTGACGAGTGGTCTCTAATAAATAAATGAGTTGATCGCCAGTCTTCAACCGGTCAAACTGGCCGTAGAAGCTCTCTTTCGAAGAGAGTCGAGTTTGATAACTGCTGGCACAACCCTAAAATTTGTCTTAGACAAACTTAAAAGCCAGAACACAATCTTGAGTGCCGAGCTTTCTGAGGCACTCCGCAAAAGAATCGTAGAACGGCGTCTTACAGAGGTCACAGGAATGCTGATTTACCTATAGAACCCGAAAAAGTATGAAGAAGAAGTTAGAACTCCCGATTATACTTTCACAACGCCGAAAATATGTAATGCGCCAGGAGGTGAAAAACATGCTGAATCGTGTAAATACATATGTAACGGAACCAACAGGAGTGAAAGAGGATTTAGAAGATCCAATGCAAGTAGAATACGATGACCCGGCTAACCCAGATTCCCTGAACTTCACTTTGGACCAAGAACTGGAGATCCAACTAAGACGTGAGAAAGAAAACTTCATGAAACCGAAAGAAAGAATAACTGAAAATAATAATGATAACATATTAAAAAAAGAAATGTCTCTTTACTGAAACCAACTAGCGTAGACACAGAAAGGGCCTTTTCCGCAGCCGGTTATATATTATGCAGTTAATTGAGAAGTAGGTTGGGAGATACCATAATAAATACCATTGGTGTTTTAAGATCGTACTTCCAGAAAAATAAAAAACAATAAGTTTTTTGTTATTTTAATATTTCATTTGATATTTTCTTCATTATAATAAAAAATGTTTTTTAAGTACCTATTTAAAAAAAGAGTACAATTTCTTAAAAAATCGATAAATTGCTGGATCCAGCTGGAATGATATTGGTCCAGCAAAAATCCAGCTGGATTGAAAACGCTGCTGGATTGCAATCCCTAACCCTAAAACAGTTTTGTGGATAATTTCTTAAAGAAAATTTCATCCTTTGACTGTGTTCTCCTAGCTTTAACCGTTTTCAATAAAATAAAATAAAACTGTAATTCGGGACACAAAGGAAGGGGAGGGGGAGGGGAACAAACGTTTTTCGACGTGTTCCTCTTTCAATATTAAAACACATATATAAAAGCTACATGTATGCCAAGTTTCATGCTTTCTGCCAGATGGGACCGATATTGATGTATTTTTAAGCTAACAAGCCGTACTAAGCCTCTAGTTGGAAACGGTAAGGCTGAGTGCCATGTCGGGCAGCAAAGTTATATAGAAAAATAAGCTCTATCGATTGGCCAACTTTATATTTGTGTGTTTTTATG
Organism: Nematopogon swammerdamellus; assembly: GCA_946902875.1. NCBI lineage: Eukaryota > Metazoa > Arthropoda > Insecta > Lepidoptera > Adelidae > Nematopogon > Nematopogon swammerdamellus. The sequence continues at coordinate 2,605,590 of OX336362.1, forward strand.
AAAAATAAATGTTTTTTCCGATCGGTGTTTTACTCCGTCTCTGTCTGTCTGGTAGAACGGCGCTACTGAGCGCAGCGAGGAGAGGTAAAAATTAGAAAGTTTTGAGCGACAAATATAAATATAGGGCCATCTTGGATGGCCAGTCAGTTCTTCTGCCACACTCACCTCGCGCGCTACGTTCACTCCGGAGTTGAACTAGCCTCTCGTCAGCCACTGGATTCGTCGGAGACCTTCGTTCCTTCAGTCGCACTTTCCACCTTGGGTGGCTAGTGCTTCGGTTGGGGCGGGGCTGCGGCGAAGCTGACTTGAGGTGAGCCGATCTGTGTCGCCGTGTTAGCCTGCTGTAGGCCTGATCCTCGGGATCCTCATCGGGTGACCTCTCACGGAACGGTGTAGGAAGGCGTGGTTGTAGGGCCCCGGTCGAGTTCGGTCTCACAGGCGCACAGCTGCCAGTCGGCTCGCGCCTTGTAAGCGAGTCACGTACACGCCGTACGTGCATTTATAGATTTCGCAAGTTGTGACCTCTCTGCCGCTGCCGTACCGTCCTCTGAACGGCACAGTCGCGGAGTACACCGTTCGGCGCTATTGTTCCGAAGACGCGCATTTTCTTTCATTCCCGCGTCGCCCGCGCATCCGCGCCCGTCTATTCCCGTTCTCCTCCGCGGAGCGGACGACAAGACTCACGTCAGATCGCACGGGTCAAAGATGAGCATATCCCTCGAGTGGGGATCGCATTGGTAGCGGTCGCGATCGCACCGAAGGACGGTGGGTCCGCGCCCAGGAAGCCCGCTCTGAGGGTGCCGCGCACCGAAACTCAGCTCGGCGGGCGGCTCGGCTACATAAACACACTTCCCGAAGTTCAAGACGACACCGTTCTCTTGAAAGAAAGAAAGAAAAAAATAAGAAAATATATTTATTCACCATAAGATGCAGTACACAAAATAATTTTATACAATTATACACGAGGATGGTGAAACAACGGACACCGCTCAGCTGAGGCGCAGTAGGACTGCGCGCTGATTTTCAGCGGCTCCCGTTTTAAAATAATAACTACCTAATATCGGAATTAGAAAAAATAAAACCTATACAAAACAATACAGAAAACATTATCAATATCAATTGAAAGAACTCAACATATTCAACAAAATAAAAATACTCAACAACACGCTTAAAGCATCACATTTTTGAAAATAAAAATTGGTTGTATGCACAGAGCATCAAATACCTACCGCGCGCGCCCCCTACTAGAGACGCCCTAAGCGATAATATTTGAAACCCAAAAACTACATGCAGTGCTGCTAGCGCTTCGTATGTGTGTGTGTGTGCTAGTATCGACACTACACACAAAGAGGAGCAAGTTAGGCACACGCACAAAACAAATGCACACGCACAACACACATATGTAAGTCATAGGCCACGCCCACAGGCTTCAACGCCGTTGTAGAGAAATCGCGCTCACGGCGCCTCTAGGAGGGGCGCGCGCATTTGATGCTCTGTGGTTGTATGTAAAGGCGGATTACGGGCGATAGTTTTACGTGATGATGTGGAATAATCGTAGTACATAGAGCAAAGATCAGTAATTCTATTTCCAGTAGAAAGATTAATCATCTTGTGACTGGCCACCAATAAACTTCTGTTGTCTGATCTTGACAGTTTTACTTCTTAAGACGTTTCCATGGTAACTTTGACAATACCGATTGTGCCTCTCTATCGCTTGTTACGCGCTCTCGCTTGCACACACAGGTTCAGATGGAACGTGACACTTTTTCGTGTGTGCAGCCGGTGTTCATCAATTTATAAGATGTGACGTCATCACGTCAATAACTTAAAAATTGAGCTCTTGAGCTGTTTTTGGGAGAAAAGCACTAACTATCGCCCTACTACGACTACTAAGTGTAGCGACACACCTGCTGAAGGTGCGGCGCCGACAAATCGGCGACTGAATTATCGGTCGTAGTATTCGGTTGGCATGACATACCAAACGCGTTGAACAATCGGAAGTTCAGCGCCTTGCGCGACGGAAAATTACGTGGCGTCGTCGTCGGTCGAGTCGTCGTTCTGTAGATCTTTAATTCACAGAACCGGGAAAATGTGGAACGCACTCCCTGCCCATCTATTTCCTCCCAAGTACAACCTGGGGTACTTCAAAAGGGGCGTCAAAAGGCTCCTGTCAGGCCGGCATGGCATTCGCAATCCCCGTGCATCACAGAATGTCCATGAGCATCGTTAGACACCTACTTGTAGCTGAAACGATGCCTCATGTCGCGCTATTCATAAAAAAAAATTGTAATTGACTTATCGGGGTAATAGTGATCTTCTAACTTAGAGGATTAATTAGAGTTGTAACTCCATTAAAACGTTTTAGATTTTTTATCGATTTTAGGGTTCCGTATCCATACGGAAGCCTATTACTAAGCCTACGCCGTCCGTCCGTCTGTCTGTTTGTCCGAGGGCTGTATCTCTTGAACCGTAATAGGTAGCCCGTTGAAATTTTCGCAGAATATTGTACAGAATATCAAACAGAAATTTTCTGTTTGTAGGTATGTGTGTATGTTCCTCCATAACTCTTAAACCGATCATCCGAATTCGATGAAACTTAGTACAAGCACATTTTACTGTACGGGACACAGGATTGGCTAAATAATATTAATCTATACATATAATAAAATCGTAGAGGTAAGAAAGTCTGTACATTGAATGTATTCGGAAAAAAACTAACCAGGGTGGCTTAAAATGAGATACTGAACATGTTAGAACAGTTTTTAAAATTTTTGTTTGTTTGTCTGTACGCGCATCACGCAAAAACCACTGAACGGAATTAGACGAAACTTTGTATAGTGGCAGTTTATATGCCGGGTTAACATAATACGTAAAAAAAAATTACAAAAATAAAAAAAAATTACAATTTTATACATTATTGCGCGTTTAAAATCACGTAGTCCAAAGTACATAATTATATCTTGAGAACTGGCAGCAAATACAATTTGAATAAAATATCCATTCGAAATTTAAAAATAAGTAGATACAACGAAAATGACAGTTCTTCTTTTTTATAACTTGAACACAATAGTCTATACATATCTATTCTTTCTATATATATCATAAAATCGTAAATGCAAAAATGTCTATTTGTACGCGCATCTCGCAAAAACCACTGAACGGAATTTGACGAAACTTTTTATAGTGACAGTGTATATCCCGGATGAACATAATAATTAAAAAATATAATAAAAATCACGTAATCCAAAGTAAAGGTAAAAAACAACTTTAAATGTCATGTTGACAACGGAGAACTGTCATCTCGACGTGAGCTGGCCGGTGACAAATTGTTTGATAAATAAAAATAATAATTGAAAGTTGAAGTTATGTCGCTGTCATTGGTGCAAAAAAATTTATATATCTGTTGCCCGCGGCTTCGCTCGCGTGAAATTCGTATTAAAAAAAAAACTAAGTAACTAAAGGCGGGCCCGAAGGCGGATCTGCGCTCACGTAAACGATATTCTTTCTCGATTAAAGTAACTAAGGGCGAGGCGGAAGGCGGAGCTGAGTTCAGGAAGAAGAAAAACATTCTTGAAGAAAGTAAGTAACTAAGGGCGAGGCCGAAGGCCGAGCTCTATTCTGGAAGACCATAAACCTTCTCGAAGAAAGTAAGTAACTATGGGCGAGGCCGCAGGCCGAGCTGCGTTCAGAAAGAAGCTAAACCATCTTGAAGAAAGTAAGTAACTAAGGCGAGGCCGAAGGCCGAGCTACGTTCGGATAATTGAAAAACCATCTCGAAGAAAGCAAGTAACTAAGGGCGAGGCCGAAGGCCGAGCTGCGTTCAGGAAGAAGCTAAACCATCTTGAAGAAAGTAAGCAACTAAGGCGAGGCCGAAAGCCGAGCTACGTTCTGACAAATGATAAACCATCTCGAAGAAAGCAAGTAACTAAGGGCGAGGCCGAAGACCGAACTGCGTTCAGGAAGAAGCTAAACCTTCTCGAATAAAGTTAATTAATATTAAGATTGAGTTAATTTAATTTAAATTTTATTATAAAGTCCACGCTTCTAACGGCAAATATACCGTGCATCCTAGAACCTCGCGGTTATTCCCGGCTGGATGGCAAGAGGCCCGATGCTATCACCTTTGTGCCATGGACTAAGGGTAGTTCTTTGATGTGGGACGCCACTTTTGTTCTCACATTGGCTCCAAGTCACGTTAGGACATCTTCAAGAGCGGCTAGCGCGGCCGAGGCTGGGGCGGAGAGCCTCAAACGCAGTGTTAACTATTAAATGAAAATTATTTCTTATGCATTTTACATTTTATTTGACAACCATTTTTTTCTTGTTGTAATTTTTTCCATCGCAGACATGTCACACCGTTCGAATTTGGAATGCTTTTTTTACAATATTTTTATTATGTGCCTAGTTCGTAACACGCAGCAAATACAGAAATATAATTCAAGGTTTCGAATTTGTTGCGTTTGGGTCGTTCCGCCATTTCGTTCAAATTTGCATGTTTCGGCGGAATTTTAATTTTTTTATTTTCTGAAATATATTAATATATATATGTGTTCCTGTACTTATTAGATGTAGTAACATAAGAGAGGCATCTATGTACAACTTTTAGTTTTGGAGAAAATTGATGGAAGGTAATGAAGGTGTGGATGGTAATGAAAAACACCTGGATGGTAATTTATGCGGTTGGATGGTAATGAAGCATGCTAGGCTAGTATGTCTTAATGAAATTTGCTTTATTATATTATTATTATGATAATGATAAAGATATCATTATTTAGCTGATGGTAGTAATAATGTTAACGATTATCAAAAGTTCAACACTATTAACATCAAAATTTTAGCTAAGTAATTTATAATTCATAGTGTAAAAAATTTTAACTGAAATAACAAATCCCCTTTCCACCTTCGCACCACGCGCACTGGGCAGGGATTGCATCCCTACACGCTGGACTTACCGCGGATGCGTACCAATCGATTCTGCAGATCATTCCTCTACAGAACCGGTAAACTCTGTAACGCTCTCCCTGCCCATATATTTCCCCCCCCAGTACAGTCTCGGTCCTTCAAGAGGGTTCCGGTTCCTTCATTACAACCAGCAACAAAACAAAAATACATTGTAAAAAACTTTTTAACAAAAAATTCAACCGGCAAAAAACTGAAAAACGAAAAATATAATTTCGGCGGGTAATAAACCCTTTTAGTCTTAATAGCTACGCAAGTGACTAATTTTGAGACTGTTAGTAAGACTAGGAAGGTTTATTACCCGCTAAAATTGGATTTTTCGCTTTTCAGTTTTTCGTCGGTAAATTTTTTTGTTAAAGCTTTAATTTTTTTTTTTTCAAATAAAAATGGGACTAACTTTGACGTATACCCTATCCAATAAAAAAATTATTGGTCATATACATATAAAAAAATATATGAGCTTCGAATTGAGAACCTACTCCTTTTTGCTTTCGTCAGTTAATAAGAGAAGAAGAAAAAAATAGGACTGGCCACAACCTATGCTGAATCTAGTGAATATTTCACTAGACGCGGCGCTGTATTGAAGTCCAACCGTTGCTACGCAATTAAAATACAGTAACTTAGTGAACACACACACTATGCACTGAGTGGAAACAACTATACTCTTACATATCACTGAATTGAACCGGCTACACTTAACTGGTCAAAAACATGAACAATTTTTATAGCATTTCGACCGAACTTCAGTCAGTGCGTTGGTGCCGACTCGGTCGGGTTAAACCCCGTACTCCAGTATACGTTATGTAGATACTTTACGTGCCAAATAGAATTAAAAGTCCAGTTTTATTGGATTTTTATTATTTATGTACTACTTACTACGTGCACACAATTTTTTTTGTGAACACTGACATGTTTACCTCACCTACAACATCCGTGATGTCAGCCCATAACACCTTGGTGAACTAGGTGCCCTGATAGTACTTTCCTTTCATCGTGTCGGCTACACTGAACTCGAGTGAAAACACGAAATATTTTGCTTTATTTAAAGCCCGACATATGGCGCCAAGCCATCCATAAGGTGTCCAACGATGACCATGGACATTCGGACGTTTACATTACCGTTTGGACCAACGTTTCATTCAGTGCTGCGGTGGTACCAACACGGGCGGGATATAACCTACCACCCAGTTAGGTAGGAGGGAAGGAAAATCAAGTAAACATTTCATTACCATCCGAACCCCTTCATTACCGTCCGGCAAACATTTTGAGGGTAAAGGAAGGTAATGAAAAGGAGGGTAATGAAATTTTGATGTATTTCTTCAATTGCTCCCTTATTACTGATATTACAAATTTATTATATTAATTAACGAATATTCTGACTAAAATCTGATTCATTAAGATTTAAATGAAATTTTTATATCGTGTACTTATGTTAAAAAAAGCCGGAAGGTAATGATGCCTAGACGGTGACAAAGTAGTTGATGAGCACGAAGATCGTGAGTATTTTCTTCCCCAGCGATGCTCGTCCTCTCCTGTCTAGATCCAGGGACACAATGAGGGGCGTTCGACGTGCGGAGCGTAGAGCGAAGGCTAAAGTCGGGTCACACTCTGTCTAATTTGTAATACCACTTCTGCGGAAGGTAATGACGTTTTTCCACGGACAAAAATGAAATATTAATTCTTTTTATGATATAATGGCTCTAAAAATAAATGAATCCCAAAGAAACATGCGTTATTAGTTACACTATAGGTGGGTTTATTAATATATTCATTTTACTTGAAGAAACTAAAAAAGAAAATTATACTAAATACTGATCCTTCGTTTGGAAGAGGATAGGAATGAGAATTTTGAAGGTTTTTATTTTTTTTTATTTAATTGAATGGACAAATGTCTAATTCGTTAAATAGTACTTTTTCCTTTCATCTAAACCTATATATTTCAATAACATTATTTTAAAAAACATACATTTTCACACGCTTTTATTGCGCGGGAATGCAATTTGAACGAAATGGCGGAACGACCCGTTTGCGGTTGAAACCCTCGGTCCGTGGAGCAGTGAAGCCAAAAGAGGATTGAGCTGGTTGACGCAACTGGTGTCCCGCCATCAAGGTCTTATGTACTTCATTCAAAGGGTAAACCTTGCCATCCAGCGGGGTAATGCCACAAGTGCTCTAAGAACATTTGAAAATGCCCGTTTTGATAGTTATTTTAATGTTTGTTAGGTAGGTTTAATTCTTTAGTTATTAATATTACTATTTTATTTTTATGAAATAAATAGATTGAGTAAACGATATTATATTCTATCGAAGAAAGGAAGTCTTTAAGGGCGAGGCCCGAAGGCGGAAGAGGGTTTTTGGTTTACCTGAACGCAGCTCGGCCTTCGGCCTCGCACTTAGTTCCTTCCTTTCTTCCAGAAGGTTTATCGTCTTCCTGAACGCAGCTCGGCCTTCGGCCTCGCCCTTACTTACTTCCTTTATTTGAGAAAGGTTTATCGTTTACCTGAAAGCAGCTCGGCCTTCGGCCTCGCCCTTAGTTAGTTACTTTCTTTAAGAAGGTTTATCGATTACCTGAACGCAGCTCGGCCTTCGGCCTCGCCCTTAGTTACTTATATTCTTCTTTGGAATACGAATTTCACGCGAGCGGAGCCGCGGGCTCAGCTAGTAATAAATAAAATTCAGTTCCGGTTACGCTAAGATGTGGCTCTCATAGAAACCGAATTGTTCCGCGCAGTGAAATACAATTACGGTAGCGGGCTTAGTTACTTACTTTCTTCTTTTTCAATACGAATTTCACGCGAGCGAAGCCACGGGCAAAAACCAGTTTATCGTTGTTATCGTAATAATAATAGTTCGTCGCTAGAAACGAAACAACGAAGGATCCGTCTCAAATTATAATGTTATGGTATTCGTTTCAATCGAGGTTTCATTATTACGAAGCTGACAAAATCAACATTCATTGAATTTGATTTTTGTTTGCATAACCTACCTATTGCAATGACGGCTGCGCGTGAGTGGAAAATCGGCCAAGTGCGAGTCGAACTCGCGCACCGAGGGTTCCGTATCGCCATGTCATGGTTAGCGCCACTCACGCCATCTATGGCGTATGATGAAATGCTTCATATTAGTTTAATGTCATGAATAGTTAAAATGCTTCATACTCTTTTCGGTAGATAGCGCGCATACACTTTTTAGTTTCTTGTATGGGGACCCCGTGAATTTTTTACTTGTTCTTATTTTTATTATTGTTATATCAGCCTTGTATAGCCCAGATACAGCCCTCGGACAGACGGACAGACAGACGGACGGCGTGGGCTCAGTAATAGGGTCCCGTACGACGGATACGGAACCCTAATAAATAAACTAAGAACCTATGTGATATTTATTTTCCGCCACCCCCCCGCGGCCGCCTCGGTGCGATCGCTTGAACATTGATTGACCGAACAGAACACTCGCCGCGTCGTCGGGGGCTCGGGGGCGCGTCATACGAGTATCGTTTTGCAAACTAGTGATGGGCAATGTAAAACTGTTGTCCATAATATTTACACATTTATTTTAGTCCGGTGAGATTTTCGCAACTAGATACCCACACTGTAATCTGTTATACCTAATCGGTCATGTCAAAGTCAAAGTCAAATATTTTTATTTCAGCGAGCATAAATTCAGATATATGGTACCTGTACGCTATAGAAATCGTCATTTAGTATGTGCACAATAATTATTATTACACAATAGTCATATACAATAATGAAATAAAATACATATAGTCAAAATAAAATAAAAAATTACAACAAATTATTCAGTCCGGTAGCAGAAGCGATAAATTAAAGAATTCATTTATATTATAGATTGGATGTTTCGTTAAAAAGATTTTGATTTTATATTTAAAAACATTTACAGGCATTGATGTGAATTCTTCCGGAATATGATTATATAATTTAATTTTCATGAAGTCTCCATGACGCATTGCACAAGTGAGTCTACATCGAGAAGTAGACCTGCCGACCTCGTCTTATAACTATGTCGATCTGAGTTTTTGGGATAGTTTCCAATATTGGTGTGTATATATGTTACACAATCTAATACATAATGACCCACTACTGTTAGAATCTTAGAATCTTAGAATCTTAGGTTATGTTGTAGGAATGGATGATGGAGACTAACTAAAGTAATTTATGAAGCGAATATGAGTGGAATGGTCGCCCTAGACTCTAGACTCTAGACGCACGTACCAGGACCAGATCGGGCATGTGCTCAAAAAGGTTCAAGTGCGTAGTACCCGTAACCGGCGAGCATGCATGAAGAACATTATGAGAGTGGAAGAGGCGGCAGAGCTGTGTCAGGATCGTGGCACGTGGAGATCCGTTGTCTCTGCCTACACCACCGGGAAACAGGCGTGAAGGTATGTATGTAATCGTGTGTCAATACAAATAAATATTGATGTGTAAAAAGATATTAACTTTTACTGCCGATGACAAGAAAGGTCTCTTTCATCTTCAGTGAAAACCTCCGCTCAAATTTCTTGATCAAACTTTCAATGAAAACTTCCACCCAAATATCTTGATCAAACTTTCAATGGAAACGTCCGCTTAAAATTCTTGATCAAACTTTCAATGAAAACTTCCGCTCAAATTTCTTGATCAAACTTTCAATAAAAACGTCCGCTTAAATTTCATGATCAAACTTTCAATGAAAACTTGAACTCAAATTTCTTGATCAAACTTTCAATAAAAACGTCCGCTCAAATTTCTTGATCAAACTTTCAATGAAAACCTCCGCTCAAATTTCTTAATCAAACTTTCAATGAAAACGTCTGCTTAAATTTCGAGAACAAACTTTCAATGAAAACGTCCGTTCAAATTTCTTGATTAAACCTTCAATAAAAACGTCCGCTCAAATTTCTTGATCAAACTTTCAATGAAAACTTCCACCCAAATATCTTGATCAAACTTTCAATGGAAACGTCCGCTTAAATTTCTTGATCAAACTTTCAATGAAAACTTCCGCTCAAATTTCTTGATCAAACTTTCAATAAAAACGTCCGCTTAAATTTCATGATCAAACTTTCAATGAAAACTTGAACTCAAATTTCTTGATCAAACTTTCAATAAAAACGTCCGCTCAAATTTCTTGATCAAACTTTCAATGAAAACCTCCGCTCAAATTTCTTAATCAAACTTTCAATGAAAACGTCTGCTTAAATTTCGAGAACAAACTTTCAATGAAAACGTCCGTTCAAATTTCTTGATTAAACCTTCAATAAAAACGTCCGCTCAAATTTCTTGATCAAACTTTCAATGAAAACTTCCGCTCGAATTTCTTGATCAAACTTTCAATAGCAGGTCGCGACGCTCGGTTATGCACGTCGAAATGATCACGTAACCTACGAATCGTCACAGTAAACATTTCCCCATTTTTAATGGGTTTTCACTGTTAACAAATTTCGAGCAAAATTGCGAGCGATTCGAGAGATTCAAATTCTTACTGAAATACCTTTATTAGTAAACTAGCTTTTGCCCGCGGCTTCGCTCGCGTAAAATTCGTATTTCAAATGAGGAAAGTAAGTCATTAAGGGCGAGACCGAAGGCTGAGTTGCGTTCAGATGAACGATAAACCTTCTCGAATAGTATGTAACTAAGGGAAAGGCCGAAGGCCGAGCTCTTCTCAAGTACACGATAGTTTTCTTGAAGAAACTAAGTAACCAATGACGACGCCGAAGGGGAGCTCCGTATATACTTTCTCAAAGAAAGTAATAAAGGGCGAGGCCGAAGGCCGAGCTGCGTTCAGGTAAGTGATAATCCTTCTCAAATAAAGTAAGTTAGGCCGCCGCCGAACGCCGAGGTGCGTTCGCGTAAACGATATTATATTTTATCTAAGATAGCAACTCATTTGAGATTTGTTCATTTGATGAGATTTATCGTTTACCTGAACGCAGCTCGGCCTTCGGGAACTGTGTCAGTTGTCTCAAGAACCGAAGCCATTACTGAAGCAGCGATCCCAAAGCCAATCCATAAGCTTATATTTTGGGTGAGGAAGGCTCTTGCTTACTAAATTATGTAATACTAGATTTTGCCCTCGGCTTCTCTCGCGTGAAGTTCGTATTTAAAAAAGCAGAAAATAAGTAAGTAAGAAAGAAAGAAGGCCGAGCTGTGTTATTGCGTTACCTTTATTTCGGCGCGCGGAACAATTCGGTTTGTATGAGAGCCACATCTTAACGTAACTGGAACTGAATTTTATTTAGCCTATCCTGTGTCTCGTATAGTTAAATGAGCCTGTACTAAGTTTCATCGAATCCGGGTGATCGCTTTAAGAGTTATGGAGGAACATACATACATACATACAGAAAAGATTTCTAAAAATCGTCAATTTAATTTTAGTATCATACATAGAGTCTACAAACGCAATATCTCATTAAACAAACTAACTTACTCCATGACCATCCCTTACAGATTTATGATTAGTATTGATGATTGATTGATATGATTGATTACAAAAGACTTCTATGCTGTTGTCTTGTCCTAATACTTTGCTAAATGTGGCGGTCGGTATTGTGCTGTAATTTACAAGAGTACTTGCAGCACAACACCGTTTACTCTGCTTACCCCGATTGTCGGTATACAGCGTGTGGTATGTATGTGTATGTACTTAAATGAAATAAAAAGTGTCATTATAATAAAAATTATTCACGGCCGGCTCGGCGTCATACATAATATAATCGATAACCACATTTTGTTTTGCATGCTTTCCCATCCCTATACCTACTTAAACACCAGTAATGTCAATGCTAATGCAATAGTTTATAAACTAAAACTGAGCTGTATATATTAAACAATAGATGTACACTCTCATAAACCCATTTTTGTGCTACCTAATTCTCAGTTAGTACATTTGAGTCAAACAGGATAGTACCTATTGGATTTTAAACAAAATAAAAATGGAATTGTACTTTTTAATAACGATCGTCACATTATGTAAGTGTAACGTGTTAATTATTTCTCTTCATTTTCGGTTTTAACAACAAGGAGTGCTATTTGTTTTAGCGCATTGCCGCAGGTTAGCGAGAATGTGATCACGGGCTTTAATTATACAAGACGGCATATAACTTGGACCAGTGCAGTGCAGTTGGCGATATTATGGTGCAGTCCCATTGAGTGCCGCTCTTCGCGCCTCGCCGCCGTGCCACGCCGCGCCGCGCCGCGTCTGCGCGTCCCGCGCCTAGCTGTTCCCACTGCCCGGCGCGCCCCGTGCCGTGCCTGTACGAGTGACACGGAGCACACGGCTGCGTGCGCGCAGTGCGAGCGAGACGCTGTGCCGCGCCTTTGAAGTTACCGACTCTCGACGGATCAGGCCGCCCCGCGCCTCGGCGCGCCTCCTGTTCCCACTGGCCGGGGCGCGGCGTGGCGCGGCTCGGCGCGCCGAGGCGCGGAGTCAATGGGACCCTGCCATTAGGGTATCTGTGGTGGAGGGCGCGGGATGCGACGGCGGGGAGAGCGCCTACAGACCGCGTGATTGGTTGGCCGGTCGCCCGCCCCGCAGTATTATATTCTTTGCCCGCCGCCCCTTGTCGCACCGCGCGCGCGCCGTTCGCTACCAAATACACTACCGTACCTGGGCAAACTGGTTCAAGTTATACAGGATGTTTCGTTTAGTCATGTCAATAACTTCGGGAGGGTTACATACGCACTCAAATAAACAGGTTACGCAAAACAAATTAAATTAAAAAAAAAAATTACGTGCATACCTACACCTGCTGCTTCACCGTTCGGAACCGGTGTAAAACTGTAGGTCCCTTCCCTTGCCCCTTATTAGGTGGTAGGCGCAAATTGTAGCCGATTGGGTTGGTACCACCGTACTGGATGTAAGATGGACGCATAGCAGCCTCGGTTGTGTTCTCCTCTAGTCCAGTATAGCCAGCAATCCAGGGAAGTCTCCAGTATGACACCTACCTTCTCGGAGGTGATATTGGCTGGTCGGAGCATGCGCTTTGGCCCCTCCGACTCAGCCACCCATACCGGATTACATTAAAAAAAAATATGTTTTTAGCATTACTTTTCGAGAAATTTAACAAAACATATTTGCTACCTAAACATTAACCTGTGTGTAACAGTAGGTAACTTGCATTGTACGGGGTCCCGTACTATGTTCAAACGCAGAACAGCTGTTTGTTGTAAGTGAGTTACTATGATTGGTTTTTACAGCTACTTATTTGATTTTATTTTTTTGTTTAGGAGAAAAAATGCTCCTAAAAACATATGTTTTTTTTGCGTAAAGTGTTTGTTTGAGTGTGTATGTAACCCTCCCGAAGTTATTGAAATGACTAACGAAACAGCTTATATATTTATTTATATTTTATTTATGTAAACCAACATGGGTGGCTGTGTCGAGGGACCAATGGTACAGTCGACAGAGCCAAAAACCCCTCTCCTCGCAACAACCACGCTCAGTGAGGCGCCATGCCAGCAGATTTGCGGACTGTTGCTGCTAGGCTGTCTAGCCCGTTGATACGACGTTTGAAGACACGAAACACTCTCCCCGGGAGACAGTTCCACACTCTAGCGGTGCGACAAAGAAACGATTTTGAGAACCGATGGGTTCTCAAAAGCCCAATGTCAACAACAAAAGGGTGCTCAATTTCTCTGCGGCGAGTACTGCGAAGATGGGTTGGATGGCAAGGGATAAGGGAAGCAAGTTCCTCCGAGCATGCCGTCTAGTATACGCGTAATTTTTAACCGACTTCAAAAAAGGAGGAGGTTCTATGTTCGGCTGTATGTATTTTTTTTTATGTATGTTCAGCAATATCTTCCCCATTTGTGAACCGATTTCGATGATTCTTTTTGTGTTCGGTTGAGTCTAGCTCAGAGGTGTCTGTCGTGTCGGTTTGCGGCACGAAATCGCGCACGACAGTTTCGGGTACAGCCCGAACACGGTGCGTGCAAGCCGAAATGTTCCGAGCACGATCGTGTTTCTGTGCTAGCTAGGCCAGCCCGACGCCCGGTCGGCACGATAAGCACGAACCGTGTTGACGGCATGCTGATGTGATTATGCGCGCGCGCACCTACAAGAATTTAGGATTTCTTTATTTATTTCTTACTTATACAATGTCAGCCCAACGCAAAATTTTTCCTATAATTAGGAATAAGATGTCAAAGAAACAAAAGAAACTCTTTTGTTTTGGGATTAGTCTGGCTACACTAGACTGCAGCCCTGCCTGTCTTGTCAGCTTAATTTACGAAGTTGTACACGACAATTTCGGACACAGCCTGAACACGGTTCGTTCTGTCTGAAATATTCCGACTACGATCGTGTTTCCAGGCTAGCTAGGCCAGCCTGAAGCTTGGGCAACACGATCGGCACGAACCGTGTCGACGGATCGCTGATGTGGTTATAGGTACCTACATACATTTCTCACACAAACATAGTTTTTTCGTGTCTGTATGGGGCCGGTAGGTACTTTAAATGAATAGCTCTACTGCATCTCTCCCCGTGCATGTCGTAAAAGGCGACTGAGGGATAAGGACAAGATGCCGTGCTAAAGGGCGACAGGCTAGCCCCCTCTCACCTTGGCACGGTCCTTCCACCGAGTCATGCAGCGGGTGGGTTTTCGTGCCTCACTTGCTGCTTGATAGTTATCTTGTCGGAATACTTTGCTAATCCGACAGTGTGAAGTGAAAACATTAAAAAAAATACTTTTGTTTCGTACCTGGATGGACAAGTATATATATTTATATATTTATTTATTGGTGTATTATATTTTAGATATTTATTTAGTGATTTATATGTAGGTATATATTTATATTGCTTTTATTTAACTAGGATGTATTTATATGTATTATTATTTATTAATAAGTATTCTTATTATTATTTTATATTCAATTCTCACGCTCAATTCTTTTGCTACTACCTACTTACATTCCACTATATTAATCGACTCTCAAACATCCAAAGGTTGACTGTAAGAAATCTCTTTTAGGGATAAGTCCGCCTTTGCACCTCATGTAATTGTTGTTTTTACTTATTATTGATGTATGTTTCTAGGAGCAATAAAGAATTTTCTATCTATCTATCTATCTAATCGTGGTGGTCGGTGTTGTGCTGTAATTTACCCGAGTTACAGCACAACACCGAATACTCTGCTTACCCCGATTGTCGGGTTTTTATCTAGATATTATGTACCTACTTATAAAATAGTTATATTATAATATATCATGTCCCTCTGACTGAACGCACACCTATAACACGAGAACGGGTTAGTGTAATTTCTGTAGATTTTACTCTATTCTGTGTCACTTCACTCGCTCTTTGTCGCTCGCTAGCCTAGCCGCGCGGCGCGAGGCGGCATGTGACGCGTCAATACGTTTGATCTGCCGCCGCGTGCCGCCGACCAATGGCTATCGGCGGGACGCGCTCCGTCACAACGTTTGATTTAAATAGCGATACCGCCAAATAGGAGAAAGAGAGACAGAGGTATGGGCATTACGCATTAGACATGGAATCAAAGATAATTGATCGAATTTCGTATTTTTAATATTATTGCAAGCTTTTATTGAACTTGCAATTTAAGTTTAAGTAGGTATGTATGCAGGTACATAAATGTTAGTTTGTGTGTTCAGTTAATTGCGAATGAAAACGACGAAACCTATACTTAACTGTGTAAAGAGTTTAACGTTACATACAGTTAACTACCTACCTGAAGGCAATAAGTTCACCTTCTACCTGCCTGTACAGTCCATATGTAATATTTAATAATAAATAATTATTAACACACGATTCTTAAAACAATACATATTTTTTTTGTTTTTTTTTTATGGAACCTGACACGGTTGGCTACATCACCTACAACATCCGTGATGTCAGCCCATAACACAGGGTGAACTAGGTGCCATGTCAGTGCTTCCCTTCATTTCATGTCGGCTACACTAAACTGGACGGAAAACACGAACTATTTACATAGCCGTTTCGACCGACGTTTCGTTCAGTGCGCAGAGCGGTGCGTTCAGTGTGCAAGGGAAGGGACCTACAGTTTAACGTGGAATCCGAACCACGGTCAGCCTCCAACGGTCGAGCGGTCACCCATCCAATCACTGACCGCGCTCAGCGTTGCTTAAATAACAGTTGACTAACCAACCGCGCCACTGAGCTACCGAGGCTGACGAATTTTCTTATCCCTTAGTCGACTTTTACGACATGCGACGGGGAGAGATGCAGTGGGGCTATTCTTTTTAAGTACCGACCCCACACGGTACATACATATACATATCACGCACGCTGAATCCCGTAAATCAGGGTAGCAGAGTAATCAGTGTTGTGCTGCAAGATCTCTGGTAAATTAGAACACAACACCGACCACCACGTTTCGCAAAGTATTCGGACAAGATTTATCTATCAAGCAGCAATTAAGGCACGAAGACCCACCTGCTGTATGACTCGGTGAAAGTACCGTGCCAAGGTGAGAGGTGGCGAACCTGTCGCCCTTTAGCACGGCATCTTGTCCTTATCCCTTAGTCGCCTTTTACGACATGCACGGGTAGAGATGCAGTGGGGTTATTCTTTTTAAGTACCGGCCCCACACGGTAATACAATATCATTGCTAAATCATGGCCCAGGCCCACTTGTGGCATAATAACTTCCGTCTCGTGTACAGCGGGCTGGCTCGTGTCGTGCGTGACACGAACACGAAACGGGCCAGCTAGGCTGAGCCGAGTTTAACCGAGCACGCGCGGCGTCGTACACGGGGCGCGCACGCTCGCTTGAATCCTGTGCACCGGGCTGCGTTCGTGTCCAACTCGACACGATACGACAGGTCTATCCAAGGTGGTCCCATTTTTTTTTTGGTCAAGATCGAATTGGAAAGCGGTTCCGCCGAGTACATTAATAGCAAATAAAAATTACTAAAAAAACTGTGAAATAAAAAACTATTTAAAAAAATATAAAAACCGCCTTAAAAAATGTATGAAATAAATAAATAAAAATCGAACCCTAGAGTTGAAGGCGGTGGTGCTAAAGCAAGCAAAAATAACCGACCGCCTTCAACTCTAGGGTTAGATTTTTATTTTTTTATTTCATACATTTTTGAAGGCGGTTTTTATATTTTTTTAAATAGTTTTTTTTAGTGTTTCGTATCCACACAGAATAAAGCACATACCGGGAAGAAATACTCTCCTAACGAAGCAGTGTTCACCCGGTGGTATGGGCTGACATCGCGGATGCTGTAGGTCATGTAGCCAACCGTGTCAGTTTCCATAAAAAAAATAAAAATAATAAATAAAAATAAATAAGCAACGTGCCCTTATTTTTTTTAATTTGGGCGCACACACTCAAACCATTATTGTTAAAATTGTTAAAAGTAGGCGATTTAAAATATTTATAACAATAATACTATATATAAATCATTTCCATTCGGTCGTGCCGGCTACGCTGAACTGGACGGAAAACACGAACTTTTTACATAGCCGTTTCGACCGACCTTTCATTCAGTGCGGTGGTACCAACCCGGGCGGGTTAAACCCTACCACCTAGTAATATAAGAAGGGAATTTATGAAAAGGCTCTCCCGAAGGTACCGTGTGGGGCCGGTACTTAAAAAGAATAGCCCCACTGCATCTCTCCCCGTGCATGTCGTAAGAGGCGACTAAGGGATAAGGACAAGATACTGCGCTAAATGGCGACAGGCTAGCCACTTCTCACCTTGGCGCAGTCCTTCCACCTAGTCATGCAGCAGGTGGGTTCTTCGTGTCTTACTTGCTGCTTGATAGTTTTCTTGTCCGTATACTGTGCTGAACGTGGTGGTCGGTGTTGTGCTGTAATTTACCAGAGTCCTTATAGCACAACACCGTTTACTCTGCTTACCCTGATTGTAGGGATACAGCGTGTGTTATGTATGTATGCTCTCCCGAAGAATCAAAGGCGAAATCATTTTGCATCATCATTATTGTACCGTGTGGGGCTGGTACTGTAAAAGAATAGCCCCACTGCATCTCTCCCCGTGTATGTGTACTGTGTGGGGCCGGTACTGTAAAAGAATAGCCCCACTGCATCTCTCCCCGTGTATGTCGTAAAAGGCGACAAGGCGAAATCATTTTGCATCATCATTATTGTACCGTGTGGGGCTGGTACTGTAAAAGAATAGCCCCACTGCATCTCTCCCCGTGTATGTGTACTGTGTGGGGCCGGTACTGTAAAAGAATAGCCCCACTGCATCTCTCCCCGTGTATGTCGTAAAAGGCGACAAGGGATATGACTCCCTTCTTATATTACTAGGTGGTAGGGTTTAACCCGCCCGGGTTTGATACCACCGCACTGAATGAAAGGGCGGTCGAAACAGCTATGTGAATAGTTTGTGTTTTCCGTCCAATTCAGTGTAGCCGGCACGACCGAAGGGAAGCACTGACGTGGCACCAAGTTCGTCCGGTGTTATGGGCTGACATCATGAATGTTGTAGGTGATGTAGCCAACCGTGTCAGTTTCCATAAAAAAAAAAACAAAATTGTCGAAAAATGTGCACCTTATTTATCTGGGCCACCTGGCAACCCTGGCAGAAGCACGCGAAGGCGTATTTGGAAAATATACCTTTACCCAACGCTCCACAGTGTTGAGCTCGGGTATACAATATACATTCAAGAAGTACAAAGCAAGTTTGTCACTTGAAAATATACCCGAGCGCAACACTTTTCTCGGGTATACTTTCAAGTAACGAAACTCCGCTTGGCTTCCTTTAATGTATACCCGATCCCAACACGATGATGCTGTTATTAATATTTCGTATGAAGGAAGGAAAGAGGTATGAGTGATGTTTTGGTGGTTTAAAAAAAAACCAGGATTAATATAAAGAAGATGCATCAGCAGTACCATGCATTCATTAGGCTTTGACCAATGTGTTAGGTTGGCCTAGTGGTCTGGGCGTCGGCTTCTCTTGCGAGAGGTCCGAGGTTCGAAACCGGTCGGCGTGTACCAATGAGATTTTACTGACGAAAAATTTACGTGCATAGGTACCATACAACTACTGCTTCACCGCTCGGAACCGGTGTCAAACTTACTAGGTGGTAGGCAAATGGTAGCCGACTGGTTTGGTACCGCCGCACTGGATGTAAGATGGCCGCATAGCAGCCTCGGCTCTGTTCTCCTCTAGTCCAATATAGCCAGCAATCCAGGGAAGTCTCCGGTATGGCACCTACCTACCGTCTCGGAGGCGATATTGGCCGGTCCGAGCATGTGCTTTGGAACCACTGAACTGACTCAGCCACCCGTACGCTTATTTGGAAAATATACCTTTACCCAACGCTCGTGACGTCACTGGTCGCGCTAGCATCGGGTATATTTTCAAACATAGAAAGTGAAAATTAAGCCCTTTAAAATGTACCTTCACCTAACATTTGTGACGTCACTGACCGCGCTGGCGTCGGGTATGCTTTCAAATGCAGAAAAGCGCGCGCAGGCACTTTAAAATATACCCGACGTCAACGCGACGGTACGGCGATCTTCGGTCTCTCGGAGGAAGGAAAAGGAAAGAACATTAAATTGACAAACAAAAACGACATGCGCCGCCTTAACATTAGGTTAGGGTTAAAATAAAGAAGATGTAGCGACGCATCTTCTTTATATATAACCCCCAGGAATACGGCTTCTACTGTGAATGAGCACTTCACATTCACAAAGGATGTGTACGGGCGTTTCGTCCTCTTTTATATAATAGAGTCTATATAAAAGACAGTACAGTACAGTGTGTAGCTAAGGCCCATTCGGTTTAGGTGTTTGTTTAGTCAGCTTGGACTTTTATGTCGTTCCGATTTTACGCGAGTAACTAAGTAACTACCCAGAAAGTAGTGCCTTCGCGTGGCTTATTTGGAAAATATACCTTTACCCAACGCTCGTGACGTCACTGGCCGCGCTGGCATCAAGTATATTTTCAAACATAGAAAGTGAAAATTAAGCCCTTTAAAATGTACCTTCACCTAACATTTGTGACGTCACTGACCGCACTGGCGTCGGGTATGCTTTCAAATGCAGGAAAGCGCGCGCAGGCACTTTAAAATATACCCGACGTCAACGCGACGGCACGGCGATCTTCGGTCACTCGGAGGAAGGAAAAAGGAAACAACATTTAATTGACAAACAAAAACGACATGCTCCGCCTCAACATTATTAGGTTAGGGTTAATATATAGAAGATGCGTCGCCACGCGACGCGTCTGCTTTATATTAACCCTGGTTATTTTTTTTTAAACCACCAAAACATCACTCATACCACTTTCCTTCCTTCATACGGAATATTAATAACAGTATCATCGTGTTGGGATCGGGTATACATTAAAGAAAGCCAAGCGGAGTTTAGTTACTTGAAAGTATACCCGAGAAAAGTGTTGCGCTCGGGTATATTTTCAAGTGACAAACTTTCTTTGCAACTTCTTGAATGTATACCCGAGCTCAACACTATGGAGCGTTGGGTAAAGGTATATTTTCCAAATACGCCACCCGTACTGGATTACATTTAAAAAATAATTAATTACTTCTGTTCAAGGTGCCATGGGATCGCTCAGCAGAAGAGACAGACATCAGGAAGAAGCAGCAAAATTAAAATCAAGAAGACCTTCAAGAAATTTGTTCACTAGATTCTATAGAGGTGATATGAACCACGTGAATGAAGACGGATTACATGTAGTATACCCTTACCCTTATAAGTATGTTTTTTCTTTCGTTTATTCTCACTATATAAAACATTAATTTAAAGTTAGGCACCAAGTCACGTTCGGGTCTCTTCGAGAGCGGCTGGCTGGAGCCGCGGCGGCCCCGGGGCGGAGAGCCTCAAACGCAACAAATATGGAAAATATAATATCATTCAACATTTCCAATTTTTTGTATTGTATTGTATTGTATACAGGGTGTATCAGGATAGGTTTTCGAAACTTCAGGGTACGAAAGGGGCCCATATTTGAAGACGAACAGCTCTGAAACTTTTTCCCAGATTCGATCATTTTACAGTACTTTTTGGTGAAAATCTATTCTTCAAGATTTGGTGGATGGTTAATGTCCGCCTTTATTAAATAAAAAATAAATTCTAACTCATGAATAAAAATAAGTAGGTTGCATACATAACTAGTACAATTGAACTGCGTGTAGGTAAATTCCAAACACTGAAAGTTCAATGACCTCAAAAGAAAAAGAGGACTGAATTAGTTCACTGCACTCTCCAGTCTCACTGTCCATCGAGTTTTTATTATAATTTCCAACTTTTGTATGACAAAAAAACAACGGAATTTCGATTTGAGTGATAAGGATTTTTTTTTCTTCTAATAATGAGTACTTTCTATTACTGAAGTTTCTCAAACCTATCCTGATACACCCTGTATATATAAGATAGACTAAATATACTTAGTTTTTACATATTATATATATTTACTAACTCTGAACATGAGAGACATAGTTTTGGAACAGAAAAATAAACTATTGATTTTGTTGCGTTTGCGGTTGAAACCCTCGCCTCGGTCCGTAGAGCAGTGAAGCCAAAAGCTTCTTGAAGAGGCTTGACCCTTGAAGAGGCTGGTGGACGGACGCAACTGGCGTCCCGCAATCAATGGCCTACTTTATTCAAAGGGTAAGCCTTGCCATCCAGCAGCGGCGTAATGCCGCAAGTGTTCTGGGAACTTTTGAAAACTCACCTTTGGATAGTTATTTTAGTTACAAAGCATTTAAAATAAAACTTAAGTGTTATCTTCTTACACAACAACAGAGGAACAATTTTTTTAAGTCTGCTTACCTCACTGTACGTGCTTTTACTATTTCTCTTATATATTACATATAATTTGTATGCAGAAGCAACTATTTATTCTTTAGTACCGATAATAAATTAACTTGTCTAAATTGTATATTCATATATTTACATATATAGGGTGTTACGATGGGCATGTCATTAACTTCGGGAGGGTTACATAGACACTCAAATAAACACGTTACGCAAAAAAAAAAATATGTTTATAGTATTACTTTTCGAGAAATTTAACAAAACATGTTAGCTACCTAAACATTAACCTGTGTCAGGCCTCACGCACTCTATGTACTTACGCGCGATAACTACCTTTTTTTTTTTTTTTTTTTTTTTTTATGGAACCTGACACGGTTGTCTACATCACCTACAACATCCGTGATGTCAGCCCATAACACAGGGTGAACTAGGTGCCATGTCAGTGCTTCCCTTCATTTCATGTCGGCTACACTAAACTGGACGGAAAACACGAACTATTTACATAGCCGTTTCGACCGACGTTTCGTTCAGTGCAGTGGTACCAACCCGGCCGGGATAAACCCTACCACCTAGTAAGGTAAGAAGGGAAGGGACCTACAGTTTAACGTGGAATCCGAACCACGGTCAGCCTCCAACGGTCGAGCGGTCACCCATCCAATCACTGACCGCGCTCAGCGTTGCTTAATAACAGTTGACTAACCAACCGCGCCACTGAGCTACCGAGGCTGACGAATTTTCTTATCCCTTAGTCGACTTTTACGACATGCGACGGGGAGAGATGCAGTGGGGCTATTCTTTTTAAGTACCGACCCCACACGGTACCTACCGCCCGCCGGCGACCCATAATTCATTGGGCTGTCGACAGCCGCGCGGAGCTAACCTACTACGCGAGCGCGCGCTCACGCTACTGCTTCGTACCCTGCGTTCGTACCTACCTATATCTTAATTCAAGTTGACATGGCTTCTGTTAATAGTGGCTGTTTATGTGCAGTAGATGGATGTAAATCCAGCAAGAGGAGAGATAAAAATCTTTCTTTTTTCTATTTACCTGCTGATGAAAAAATGTGATTATATTTGTTTTCTTTGAGCAATAATAATTATAAAAAACCGGACAAGTGCGAGTCGGACTCGCACACGAAAGGTTCCGTACCATCGTACAAGATTTAACACTATGCACTTTATTTTTTATATGTTTACTATTTGTTGTTATAGCGGTAATAGAAATACAGCCCGCTGACAGACGGACGGACAGACGGACGGACGGCGGGGCTTAGTAATAGGGTCCCGTTGGCACCCTTTAGGTACGGAACACGGAAATAGGTATTGTGGTTTATGTTGTGTTTCGCTTGAGTTGCGGTATGTTCGATATATCTGTCTGTTTGTCTATCACAGTCACTTTACGATTTGTGTGCATACAGCTGACAGTTTGTGGTTGTTGAGGCAATTGTAAGACTACGTACGACGCAACGGAACGGAAAACAACGTCCGTGAAGATGGGGAATAGGGGGGGGGGGGGGGGGGGAATAGGGGGGAGGGGGGGGGTCTGGTTTGCAGACGTTACACTTAACGTAGGAGGGGGGGGGGGGGGGGATCTCTGGCCAAAACTGACATCATTCTTACAAATACGAATAATCCCAAAATATGACATATTAATTCTAGCTGTGCCCGCGCGGCGCGTGACACTTTGAAGAATGTGCTAGCGGCACCTTTGACTCTTATGTTGGTGCGCCGCGCCGCCGCGCCGCCGCAACACGCCGCCGCCGCTCAGTCTAATAAGACCGCACGTGCGGTCCGCGCTTTCATCTGCTTTAAAGCAAACGTTGGCTTCCTTATACAACATAATGCACAATTAATAATAGTGACACAATAAATGCGTTAAATAAGGATCTAGTTGTAGAATTTGGAAAATATGAAAATAAAATTGACTTTAAATACTTCTTTAACACTTTTGTTAGATATTTAAATATGCACATGCCTCTGAAATCTAAACGAGTAGTTAAAAAAAAACATTTCGCACAGTGGGCCACACCTAGCATTGTAAGAGCCAAAGAAAAATTATTTCTTTTGTATGATTTGTTAAAACAAAACAACAATGCAAATCTTAGAGCGTATGTTTCGTTGTACAGTAAAATTTTTAAGCAAGTTACAATTAAAGCCAAGCAATTGTTCTTAAAAGATAAACTGTTAAAATCTGACAACAAAATCAAAATGGCCTGGGCTATTATTAAAGAGGAAACAGGCAAGTCTCCTAAAAATAATGACACAAATATAGAATTAAAAATAGGAGACGACATTTACTTTAATACACTATACACTTTAATAAATATTTTTCAACTATTGCTCAAGAAACAACAAAACATGTCAAAGCAAGTACTGAAGCAGCATTAGAATATCTGGGAAGATACGCACCACGAGGAAATGAAACCATCACTTTCAATCCTGTATCGTTCTCCGAAATTAAAACAATTATTAGAGACCTTAAATCAAAAAACTCCCAGGACTTGTGGAATGTCTCACCTAAACTACTGAAGTCACTAAGTTTTAGTCTTATAGAACCATTAATTAGTGTTATAAATCAATGCTTTGAGGACGGCATATTCCCAGATTCACTCAAAATAGCTAGGTTAGTTCCATTGTTTAAAAAGGGATGTCATAACAATATTGGAAACTATCGTCCTGTATCTTTGCTTCCTGTATTTAGTAAAGTGTTTGAAAAAGCTGTGGAAAAAAGATTAATTAATTATTTTAATGATAACAACATCTTAAACTATAAACAATTTGGATTCCGCAAGGGCAAGTCTACAGGAGATGCCATTGCGTCAATGATAAAAGCTATAATTCAATCATTAGATAATTCTAATCACACTTATGGCATCTTCTGTGATCTATCCAAGGCATTCGACTGTGTTAGTCATGACATAATTTTAATGAAATTAGAACATTATGGTGTAAGGGATAAAGAGTTGCGTCTTTGTAAATCATATTTGAGTACCAGAAAGCAGGTGTGTGATGTTAATGATAATAAGTCGGGTGTAGAATCCATTTCTATGGGAGTTCCTCAAGGTTCCATACTGGGACCATTGCTCTTCTTAATCTATGTAAATGACATTTCTAGTTGTATTAAAGATGATATTGAGTTAGTAATGTTTGCCGACGATATATCTGTAGTTTTAAAAAATAAAAACATTGCAGAATTACGTGAGTCCTTCATCAATGTAATTCAGTCATTAAAGTGTTGGTTTGATTCCAATAACCTCTTACTCAATGTCAATAAAACAAATGTAATGCACTTTGCACTTGGAACTCACAGACGTATTGTTAATCAGGAAATTGTTAAAACAGCAGAAGATCTGACATTACATATTTCCAAAGAAATAACCTTTTTTAGGAGTAATATTTGATCGCACTCTAACTTGGAAACCTCATATAGATACGCTTGCTGGTAAGCTAAGTTCAGCTTGTTATGCCATAAAAAAAAATTAAAGAATTATGTGGCATACAAGCTGCTAAAACTGTGTATTATGCTTACTTCGATAGTCTTATGTCTTATGGATTATTATTTTGGGGAAACGCGGCGGAATCTAATAGAATATTTATTCTTCAAAAAAAGAGCACTGCGTTGTATACTCAGTATGAGGGCGAGGGACTCTTGTAGAAATGTATTTGATAAAATAGGAATTATGACATTACCCAGTGCTTATATTTATCAAAATATCTTCTATGCTAGGAAATATATACAGGATGCTACGCTTCACTCTGATATGCACCAGCATGATACTAGGCATAAAAATAATGTTCTAATTACGAAGCACATAGGTCATCTAAAATGTCGAAAAGTTTTGTTTGCAACAGTGTTAGATTGTATAATAAAATACCAGAAGAGGTAAAAAATCTAAATGATACTTTGTTTAAGAAACATATAAAATCAACTCTTGTAAAGAAAGCCTACTATACTGTAAAAGAGGCATTAGTCAACAGGACTATATCTTGAGGTTCTGACTGCATAATTAGTTAGCGCATGACTAGGTACTATTTGTACTCAAATTTATTTACTAACCGATTGACAACTTGATACTTCAAGTATCTTAATATTTTTATTATAATATAATTTTTTTTATTATTTGACAATACTACGTTGTAATATGTATACTTATTATGACTAGGTACTATTTGTACTCAAATTTATTTACTAACCGATTGACAACTTGATACTTCAAGTATCTTAATATTTTTATTATATATTTTTTTATTATTATTTGACAATACTACGTTGTAGTATGTATACTTATTACTAACATTATTGAGTTGATACAAATGACGTATCAAAAAATTTTACAAAGGCTCTTTACACCTGATCCACTAAATTAAGTTCTTGCAGTCAGAACTTCAAAAACAAAACAAAAATCTGTTTTTGATCTTGCTCTCAAGCTGTATTTTCAATCGACTGTAGGCGGTGTTATGTGGATAGTCACTAAATGCTTGTAAAAATTATTATGAAAAAAAAAACCCTGCGAAGTTTCTTACCGGTTCTTCTTCGTGGGTGTAATCGAATCGGATAGAACAAATTGTGACAAATTCGAGTACAGTCATGCTGTCTAATGAATGCTTAATAAACAACAACAACAACAACAAGTCCGCCTTCTGCCAAGCAGAAAGGTGTATGTAAAGGTCGACTGGAAGTAATTTCCGCCGGCAATAAGTCCGGATTTGCTTGACAGATGTATTTTAATCTATACAGAATAAAATCAGTTATATAAGCATGCGTACAGGTAACATTAATAACATTACAGGGGTAGCAGGTAGGTAGGTAGGATTACCTGAAGTATTTTCGGGCTGAACTAATTTCTTCCTCTAATATATTTTAACGAGGGCGAAGCCGCGGGCATAAGTTAGTAGTAGCCTATATGATAAACAAAAAAAAAAGATAGGTACCTATCTAACAGTAAAAAAACATTTTTAAATCTGTGCTGTAGCTCGCGAACAAACATTCACACATATTTCCTCTTTAGAATATAATGCATTGATATTTTTATCGAAAGTAGCAGCCCTAGCGTCACCGAGTTTGCTTCAAGGCCCCGCGTCCGCGCGCAGCTGCAAAGCAATAATCACTTTACGCTCTTTCGTTTAGGTACATTTTCGCACGCAGCGACTGGCGACGTAAAAGTTTAGGCTATTAAAGCCGAAGGTATGTAACTTTTTCTATGGAGAGATTCATCTGTTACGAAGTAACTATTAAGTAATCTGTGCCTGTGTGTAACAGTAGGTAACTTGCATTGTACGGGGTCAATGACCGTACTATGTTCAAACGCAGAACAGCTGTTTGTTGTAAGTAAGTCACAAGGTCACTATGATTGGTTTTTGGAGCTACTTATTTGATTAAGTTTTTTTGTTAGGAGAAAAAATGCTCCTATAAACATATGTTTTTTTCTTACGTAAAGTGTTTATTTCAGTGTGTATGTAACCCTCCCGAAGTTAATGACATGGTCAGCGAAACACCTTATATATAAAAATATATAATAAATACATTCATTTATCATTAAAATATTGTAAGCTAGAGCGAAAGTTGTATATCTTTCAATTGTTAATCTTTAAATTGTTCAAGGGCTGGACTTAAATACAGCGCTGAGTCTAGTGAAATCTTCACTAGACTCAGCATAGGCTGTGTTCAGTCCTTTTTTCCCCCTTTTTCCTTCTTTAATTTTGTTTAAATGTGTGTGTTAATTAATATTACTTGTCTTGATTGTTTAAATGTGTCTTAATATGTAAAAATAATGTAATGCTGTAGGAGAAAAAATAAATATTTCTTTCTTTCTTTCTTTCTTATTTTAATGTTTGTATTTAACGTTGTTGTGTTAACCTACCTAGGTTTTAATTCTTTAGTTATTTGCAACGAGGTATTATTACTTGAGCTCTCACGCAACGTGCAACGTTCGGCGGGGCAACGCACATTGCTCCGGTCGCTCACCGGCCGCTAGCCCCTCTCCCGCTCGCTTCCTGCCCTGCGCGAGCCCCTCTCACCGCCCGCTAGCCCCTCTCCCGCTCGCTTCCCGTCACGCGCGAGCTCCCCTCCACCGCTCGGCTCAGCGCTCCGCCTCCCCGCTACCTTACCTCATACCTCAGCTGATGGGACGCCGTTTCTCTGTATCTTTCTTCGTAGCGATAGCTCTAGTACTAATACCTCGTTGGTTATTTATTTGTATTGCTTTTTTATATTTTCTTGAATAAAGATTTGCCTTCATTAAACATTGTAAATTACCCAATTATTTTTTTTTTTTATGGAAACTGACACGGTTGGCTACATCACCCACAACATCCGTGACGTCAGCCCATAACACCGGGTGAACTTGGTGCCACGTCAGTGCTTCCCTTCGTTCGTGCCGGCTACACTGAACTGGACGGAAAACACAAACTATTTACATAGCCGTTTCGAACGACCTTTCATTCAGTGCGGTGGTACCAACCCGGGCGGGTTAAACCCTACCACCCAGTAATATAAGAAGGGAGTCATATCCCTTAGTCGCCTTTTACGACATACACGGAGAGAGATGCAGTGGGGCTATTCTTTTAAAGTACCGGCCCACACGGTACAGTACCCTATACTATTACTTAACTCAGCTATTCTTGTATGTAATATAAAACAATAAAAAAATAATTATTTTTAGTTGGTAAGCAGCGTATGACTTAGGATCTTTCAAGATAAGCGTAAAAAGGCAACGGCGGCACGGCATTCGCAGCCCCGTCGGCTCAACAACGACGCCAAGTGTCTCGCCAGGCCTCACGCACTCTATGTACTTGCGCGCGCTAACTACCTACCGCCCGACGGGCCGCCGCGCCGGCGGTCTTTTTCAGTAGAAATTCGTCTGCCGCGCGAAGTATACATAGACGCTCGCCCACGCAAGTGCGCGCAGCTGCAAAGCAATAACCACTTTACACTCGATCGTTAAGGTACATTTTCGCACGCAGCGATTGGCGTTGTGAAAGAGTAGGCTATTAAAGCCCGAAGGTAGGAACATTTTCTATGGAGTGATTTATCTGTTACGAAGTAACTATTAAGTAATCTGTGGTCTCGCGCGCGTCGCGTATCCATAAAAAATCCGTTAAGTGCGAGTTTTACTCGCGCACGGAGGTTTCCGTATCTATCCGCTATTATCCGCCTATGTACAAAAATAGTAACCAAGGAAATAACAGCGGTAACCAAGGAAGTAACAACGGTAACCAAGGAAGTAACCGTAACCCTGGAAACAATCAGAGCCGTGGTAACAATTTATGTCCACAGATGCACACATAAACAAAGATGAATTGATGAAGATTTGAAAATCAAATACGTCAATGTGAAAACTGTCATGAAAAAATGAAAAACCAATAATTAAATTGTCTTTTCAACTTTCGAAAAAGTAAATATATTCAGGAATATGTATCCGCTATTATCTGCCAATCTTTTGTCTTTCAACAATGCAATGTATAAAATCCTATGGTGCCATCTATTATTCAATAGTGTGACTAATAGATTTTTCGGACGTTTGTTGTATAGGAGCCCCCCCTTAATTTTTAACTTTTTCTTATTTTTCTTATTTGTTGTTTCATCCACCATAGTAACACATATTCTGTGAAAATTTCAACGGGCCACCTATTACGGTTCAAGAGATACAGCCCTCGGACAGACGGACGGACAGACAGACGACGGAGGCTTAGTAATAGGCTTCCGTAAGGGATACGGAACCTAAAAACGAAGTACCTATCAAAATTATTTCAGTTCTGCACACTTACAGACCAAGTTTTCGGGATTTCCGCTAAATAAAAGTGGAGTACTAACGAAATTTTAACCATTGTACCTATGTCAATTTAACATAGTCTGTATTATAATATTGATGATTAGTAATAATTTATGATTGTATGTATGGTGGAATATTTTCAGTAGGTAGGAATTTACAAATTTTATTTATAAATTTTTACGAGTGCAAGTGCAATATGTATTGCCCACGAATGATTCTCAAACAAATAACAAATATCTACATACATACATACATAACACACGCTGTATCCCGACAATCAGGGTAAGCAGAGTAATCGGTGTTGTGCTATAAGGACTCTGGTAAATTACAGCACAACACCGACCACCACGTTTAGCACAGTATACGGACAAGACAACTATCAAGCAGCAAGTAATGCACGAAGAACCCACCTGCTGCATGACTAGGTGGAAGGACTGCGCCAAGGTGAGAAGTGGCTAGCCTGTCGCCCTTTAGCGCAGTATCTTGTCCTTATCCCTTAGTCGCCTCTTACGACATGCACGGGGAGAGATGCAGTTGGGTTATTCTTTTTGAGTACCGGCCCCACACGGTTCTAAACGGTACGGTAACAAATATCTATGCTGGTTTAATATGAATTTGTGACAGCTGTCTTCTCCTGGTTTATTCTTTGGTTTATAATGATGATATAAAAGTATTTATTTATTTATTTATGGATAAGGAAACTTAACAGCTATACACATGGATATTTTAAAAATTAACAATTACAAATAGGAAAGCCAATTACAAAGTTTCACATTTTAAATAAAATATAATACAATACAACAAAACAACGTCAACTACGAGATATTTAAAAACATATTTATATTTTTTTTATAGCTAATGTCAATGTGTGAGTGTGTGTGAGGGTGTGTGTGAGGGTGTGAGAGGGTGTGTGTGTGTGTGAGAGAGAGAGAGAGGGTGTCAGTTTGTGTGAGGGTGTGTGTCTGTGCGTGTTTTGTGCTGATTGGGGAAGGAGGGGGGGTAGGCACCTATTCAGACTGCTCCAGAGTGTTTTACTTTTTAGTTATACCTGCAGAATTATTAACACTGGTTGTTGGCTGAATATCCATTGGCGTATATAGAGGGGGGGCCGGGTGGGCACGGCCCACCCAAGAAGTGTCTGGTGCCCACCCCAGGATGTTGGGTTGCCAACCCAAAATTCTAGGGTGGGCACTTAAATAATTTCACACAAAACACTTAAATAATCTACAGCTGAGGAATCAACATAAAATTCCATTTCCATCCAGGTAATAAAAATAAAGACTTTAAAAAAAAATTGGTTGTCTGTAAAGTCGGTTTACGGACGATAGTTTTACGTGATGACGTGGAATAATCGTAGTACATAGAGCAAAGATCAGTAATTATATTTCCAGTAGAAAGATTAATCATCTTGTGACTGGCCATCAATAAACTTCTGTTGTCTGATCTTGACAGTTTTACTTCTTAAGACGTTTCCATGGTAACTTTGACTTGATTGATTGTGCCTCTCTATCGCTTGTTACGCGCTCTCGCTTGCACACACAGGCTCAGATGGAACGTGACACTTTTTCGTGTTTGCAGCCGGTGTTCATCAATTTATAAGACGTGACGTCATCACGTCAAAAAATTGTTTTGTTTAATTTTATTTAGGTAAAGAAACTTTCCGAAATCAATGGTCGAAATACGGCTCAACACTTCAAGTTCAAATTACCTACTTTTATTGCGTAGGTACATCGGGTTTCGGCATCATCGGCCATCGCTTTTCAGGGGGCCAGGCCCACCCTGGAAAATAACCCTAGATACGCCAATGTGAATATCTTGAGCTCGCTGTCTTGGTGCCGTGGCGTTCTCGTTTGTAGGTTGTATAGTTTGGCAGCACGAAGCCGTCGAAAGTATTTACACGCTTTATGTCGCCAACTTTCTGGAATGACCCCCAACTTACTAGTACTGTGTGGGGCCGGTACTTAAAAAGAATATCCCCCACTGCATCTCTCCCCATGCATGTCGTAAAAGGCGACCAAGGGATAAGGACAAGATGCCGTGCTAAAGGGCGACAGGCTCGCCACCTCTCACCTTGGCACGGTACATCCACCGAGTCATGCAGCAGGTGGGTCTTCGTGCCTTACTTACTGCTTGATCGATTGAATCTTGTTCGAATACTTTGCGAAACGTGGCGGTCGGTGTTGCGCTGCAATTTACCAGAGCTCTTGCAGCACAACACTAATTACTCTGCTTACCTCGATTGCGGGTATTCGGCGTGTGTGATATGTATGTATGTATGTATGTAATATTTAATGGATTTTTCATATAATATTATGTACCTAACATTAATATCTGTATAAATTTTTATCGCAGAAAATTCTCACGAACAAGAGGTTATTACGATTTGAGCTTCAGACGATTCGTAGATACTCCTTACTACGGAAACTTGACAGACGAAGAGTATGCGGCCTACCGAGCTGCTAAATACGGACCGAACCGGTTCGACATGTACGTGTACTCAGTACTCGATTTTGATGATGACGATTATTTCTTAAATTTGACGCTCTACAACTTACATCATATCATGTATCCCAATGATACGTTTATCGCGTTAATTGTGGAAGCATTGAATGCACATAACATATCTGTTGTTAGTGGGAAGAGGCTTTATGGATGGTTGAATCAGTCGAAAGCTTTTGGAAAGGCTTTGGATGAAATCCAACAGGAAAAAGAAGACGAACAGCTTCGGCTGGAAAAGATGCGGAATTGCACATTGCTCGGAATGACATTGACGAGTACCACTACGCCGATGCCAAGGTATGCATTACGTATTATAATATATAATCTGTTTTCCAACAAACTTCGTTACTAAACGTAAGAATATACCCGGAGAGCGAATAGGTAACCTCGTAACGTTTTTAGGGTCCCGTCGCAAAATGCGAAAAAAGGGACCCTTATGGGATCGCTCTGGTGTCTGTCTGTCTGTCTGTCTCCTTTTGTTCGATTATTCGCCATAATATGTCAAACTGCAAATTGCTGAAAAAGTCCACATCTCAAAAGTTTTGCTGAAAGTAACCACACACCATAGTATTTTGTTGATTTATCAAAAACCACTGAATCATCGTATGAATTCATACGGACCACCTGTGAAGTATGACCTACCAAACAAAAAAATTATTTTCAAAATCGGCCCACAATTGACGGAGTAATCGCGTAATAAACATACATAAAAAAAAAACTATTTAAAAAAATATAAAAACCGCCTTCAAAAATGTATGAAATAGAAAAAATCTAACCCTAGAGCTAGAGTTGAAGGCGGTCGGTTATTTTTGCTTGCTTTAGCACGGACTTCAACTCTAGGGTTGGATTTTTTTTTATTTCATACATTTTTGAAGGCGGTTTTTATATTTTTTTAAATAGTTTTATATTTCACACTCTTTTTTAGTAATTTTTTGCTATTAATGTACTCGGCGAAATCGTTCGGTCGATTGTATAGGGGTGCATCCTCTGCCCAGTACGCGTAGTGCGGAGGTGGAATGGGGACGACGGAATCACGTTGACGATGTCGCGGACGATGAATCTGCCAAATGAACTGAATAGTTTTTTTTTACTTATTAATTATATTGATTTATTCAAAAAATTGCAAAGTAAGTAGTATAGGAAAATTATTAATCTAACTTAGTTTAATTAAATACATATTTATTTATTCACTATGAACACTCGGCTCCGTCCAAAAACATAAACATGCTCCAAAACATTTATTCACGGTCACTTACTACCGCGCTCACGCGCTCTCCGCGCGTAAACTCCGCGTCACAAAGGTACAACCTCTGAATAACTTTAATAATTTTTTTAATGTAGCCCAAAGTCATTAGGGTTTATTTTTTATTTTTTCGATATCTCATTTCGTTTTTGAGATATGAATTTTTTTCTGAACGAAAGAGGCCGAAAAAAGAACGCATTTTAAATTTTTTTTCGATTTAATTTTTTTTTTTCACACCCGAAGACACAGAAGAGCCGAAGTATTTTAGTTTTATTATTTTTTTTCTCCATTATACCATGATATTAGCAATAGTTTTTTATTGTAACACGTAGCCTGATATGATATGTATTCTAGTTGCATAAAAAAAGAGCCTTGATGGTGGCGGTATCTCAATGGTCGTGGTATATTTGAGATTTTTTTTTATTTTCACAATGCTTTTATGCGTTTAGGGCTGTGACTTTTGAAAAGGATAAATTCGTGTTTAAAAAAATATTAAAACAATACTAATTGGGCCTCACCTGCTATGTTTAAAGTATTGCAGAGTGTAAGAAGTCATAATAGCCGCTTGTTCAACCATTTATTTATTCACTTGATATTTATATAAAGATAGTTTTAGTCACCAAACATATTAATTTCACGCGATAGAAGTGTTGTATCATCGTTTGGTCGTATGCATGCAATCTTTGTTACCTATCTTTCTGGCACACTGGAGATCATGTGACAGCCCTGATGCAGATTTTCAAATTTTATTTTCTCAAATATACCACGGAATTCAAAGCTCGTTTTTTTTATGCAACTAGAATACATATCAGGCTACGTGTTACAATAAAAACTATTGATAATATAATGGAGAAAAAAAAATTAAACTAAAATACACAAAACATTTTTTTTTATTAACTACTGGCATTTACGAAGCATATTAAACGCTTATTACATGTAGTTTTAAGAGTCCTATGAAACATTGTAGCTTTTCCAAATAAAATGTTATTTATTAGTTATCGAGTAATATTTTTTTTTCCACTTTCTAAAATTAAAAAAATAATTAATTTTGAATTTTTATTCCTCCTAAACTATGTGGTTGGGAGAAATGGGAGTTTTACTCTTATATTTGTAAAAAATTGTTTTAATGGTCGATTAGATAAAAAGAGAATGTCCGATTTTATAAACACTGTGCGGATGTCCCTGGGCGTCGTTAGACACCATATGCGGGTCTCGGCGTGACTCGGATTTCCAAAACTATGTGATCAAATAACATGCTGTAAAAAACCAATATTACCTTCATGATTTCCCAGATTATATGATTATTTTTTATGAAAATGTAAATATTGTACCTAATAAGTACCTCCATTGGAATATCACCATGAAATTGTCAAATAAATTATAACACAGAAAACGTCATGTCGCTGACTTTTATTTAGATCTATCTTCTTATCTTCTTCTTAATATATGTATATAATTCTTCTGTACGTGTGTTTGTCACCTAACTCCTCCTAAACGGCTGGACCGATTTGGATGAAATTTTGTGTGAATATTTGAGTGGGTCCCTGGATGGTTTGAAAATACAATTGGACCTGGTAGATGGCGTCGTCGTTATCGCGTTTTCATGAAAAAACGGATTTCCTGAACAATTGACAACATGTACAGGCTGAAAATGTTTTTCGATTTAACGTGACATTTGACATAATACATGCGCGTCACTGAGGAAGTTAGTTGAGGGGTGACCATACGATTACTTACCTAATGTGGGACAAAAAAAAATGTTAGTAGAGGGAGGGGTGACCATGCGATTCCATTCCCAAATCGTTTTGTTTGAATAGGGTGACCATACGATTCCTTACCTAACATGGGACAGAAAAAAATCTTTTAGTAGAGGGGTGACCATGCGATTCCTCATATGGGACAAATGGTTTTATTTTAATAGGGTGACCATACGATTCTTTCACTAATGTGGGACAAAAATTAATTTAGTATAGGGGTGACCAAGATTTTCCCAAATGGTTTTATTTTAATAGGGTGACCATACGATTCCTTACCTAACGTAGGACAAAAAAAATTATGGGACAAATGGTTTTATTTTAATAGGGTGACCATACGATTCCTTCACTAATGAGGGACAAAAAACAATTTAGTAGAGGGGTGACCAAGCTATTCCCAAATGGTTTTTTTTAATAGGATGACCATACGATTCCTTCACTAATGAGGGACAAAAACAATTTAGTAGACGGGTGACCAAGCTATTCCCAAATGGTTTTATTTTAATAGGGTGACCATACGATTCCTTACCTAACGTAGGACAAAAAAAAATATTAGAGGGGTGACCATGCGATTCCTGATGTGGTACAAATGGTTTTATTTTAATAGGGTGACAATAAGATTTCTTACCTAATGTGGGACAAAAAAATTCAAGTTAGTAGAGAAATGACAATGCGATTCCCAAATGGTTCTATTTTAATAGGGTCACCATAAGATTCCTTCACTAATGCGGGGCAAAAAAAATATTTTAGTAGAGGGGCGACCATGCGATTCCTCATGTGGGACAAATGGTTTTATTTTAATAGGGTGACCATACGATTCCTTCACTAATGTGCGACAAAAAAAAACTATTTTAGTAGAGGTTGACCAAGTTATTCCCAAATTATTTTATTTTAATAGCGTGACCATACGATTCCTTACCTAACGTGGGACAAAAAAAATTATTACAGGGGTGACCATGTGATTCCTGATGTGGGACAAATGGTTTTATTTTAATAGGGTGACCATAAGATTCCTTACCTAATGTGGGACAAAAAAAATTTTAGTTAGTCCAGCCGTTCTGAAGTGATGAACCGATTTGGCTAATTTTTTATTTGTAAAATTTATGTAATAATCGGAATAAGGTTATAGTGTAATAAAGGCGGTACGAAGTCCGCAGGGTCAGCTAGTTGATGTTAAATATTTTTGTAGTACGTATATTATTTTCACGTAGGTACCTACATCCCAATCACGAGCTCAGCGCACGCGAATAAAGCAACCAATCGGCTCATTTTTGTACGACTTGATTTACAAATATTGAAATTTCAAACGGAAAACTTATATTTATCAAAATAAAATATAGCCTATGTTACTCAGCAATAGTGTAGCTTTCTATTAGTGAAAGACTTTTTGCAATCGATTCAGTAGTTCCAGAGATTACGCCCTACATAAACAAACAAACAAATTTTTCCTCTATACCTGATTGAAATGTGTCGGTCAAAACGGCTATGTAAATAGGAAGTTCGTATTTTCTGTCCAGTTCAGTGTAGCCGTCATGAAATGAAGGGAAGCACTGACATGACACCTAGTTCACCCGGTGTTATGGGCTGACATAACGGATGTTGTAGGTGATGTAGCCAACCGTGTCAGTTTCCATAAAAAAAAGCCTCAGGTGCACTCCGGAAGTGCCGGCAGAAGTGAAAACACCGTAACATTGCTGAAAAAAAAAAGTTTAAGTTTTAAGTTTATATAAAAAAAAAGTTTAAAAAAAAATAAAAAATTTAAAAAAATTATAATGAAAAAAAATATTAAAAAAAAATTTATGAAAAAAATATATATTAAAAAAAAAAAATTTAAAATTTAGTATAACGGACAGACATGCATTTGTTACGGAACCCTACATTCATTTTGCAGAACTTAGTAGAATGGACAGACATAAACGTGTTACGGAACCCTACTTTTATTATAAAATAACCGTCGGAGGACCTTGGTTGAAAATTGTAAAATTTAGTAGAACGGACAGACATGCATTTGTCACGGAACCCTTCATTCATTTTGAAATAAATGTTAAATTTAGTAGAACGGACGGACGTGCATTTGTTACGGAACCCAACATTCATTTTGCAGAACTTAGTAGAATGGACAGACATAAACGTGTTACGGAACCCTACTTTTATAATAAAATAACCGTCGGAGGTCCTTGCTTGAAAATTGTAAAATTTAGTAGAACGGACAGACATGCATTTGTTACGGAACCCTACATTCATTTTGAAATAAATGTTAAATTTAGTAGAACGGACAGACATGCATTTGTTACGGAACCCTACAATTCATTTTGCAGAACTTAGTAGAATGGACAGACATAAACGTGTTACGAAACGAAACTCTACAACCGAAACCGGGAGTGCCGGCAGATCCCGTGCCAATCGTAACTTAACCCTTATTGCAATGACTTAAGGTTACATTTTAAATAATAATGTCGCTGTCGCGGTGTTACGAACAGAATTGGTCCCGTGCCACTGTAACTTAACCCTTAATGCAATGACTTAAGGTTACATTTCGCTTTTCGAGACTGACGAGGACGCGATGACGCGAGTTTAAAATTTTTTACCCAAGCGCCGCTAAAGAAGTTTTCACTTCAAAAAAATAAATAAAAATAAAAAATCACGATTACACTATGTGTCTCTTTTTGTGCAGTGCGGACAATGAAACGGAGCGCCCGCGGCCAACGGAGCCCCCGCGGCCAACGGAGCCGCCGACTACGACTACAATGAAGCCTTAACTACAGACAGACCCACCTCGCGACTATGCGTAAATAGAGCCGCATTCTATGGATGGAGCTATGTGAGGAAAAGAGAGCGGTAGAGAGAGCATTCGACAGCCATATATAGAAAGTTGGAGCGGCTACACTTACATCTACAGTGTTATCTTAGATATTAAAATGAAATGAAATGAAATTAAATGAAATAATGTTTTCTTTATGTAATCCTGGTAATGGGTGGCTGGAGGGGCCGAAGCGTATGCCCTGACTAGCCAATATCACCTCCGAGAAGGTAGGTGCCATACCGGAGACTTCCCTGGATTGCTGGCTATACTGGAATAGAGGAGAACACAGCCGAGGCTGCTATGCGGCCATCTTACATCCAGTGCGGCGGTACGAACCCAGTCGGCTACAATTTGAGCATACCACCAAGTAAGGCGCAAGGGAAGGGACCTACAGTTCTACACCGGTTCCGAACGGTGAAGCAGCAGGTGTAGGTAGGTATGAAATGACACGCCGAACGGATTCGAACCTCGGACCTCTCGCACGAGAAGCCGATGATGCCCAAACCACTCGGCCACCCCCCCACCCCCCCACCCCCTCCGCCTAAAAAGTAAACTAGTCTCTCGCACTAGAAAATCTCTGTCTCGCAGAAAGACATCCCAGATCAGAAGAATATACAAAATTACATATAACTAATTTTGCTATCACTAGAAGTAACTATTAAGTAATCTGTGTCACTAGTAATATCGAATAAATGTTTGCACAATTTTAATGAAATTGGTAATTTATGAGGATTCATATTATGGCAAAACAACGAAAATTGTAAAATTTCAAACAAAAATTTTGTCCTATGAAGAGCATAATATGTATGAAAAAAATGTTTTTTTTAACTAGGTACTTAATATGAACTAAACACTGAAGCAGGCTTTTTAAATTTACAGTATTTTATCATGGTGAAAATAATTTCTGAATGTGACTCTATTTTTAACCGACTTCCAAAAAAGGAGGAGGTTCTCAATTCGTCTGTATGTTTTTTTTTTTTTTTTTTATTTTTTTTTTTATTTTTATTTTTTTGTATGTTTGTAACACGATTTCTCCGTCAATTGAGGGCCGATTTAGAAAATTCTTTTTTTGTTAGTTAGGTCATACTTCCGAGGTGGTCCCATTTCAATTTTATCGAAATTGGTTCAGTGGTTTTCGAAAAATCAGCATAATACTATGGTGTGTGGTTACCTTCAGCAAAACTTGTGATGTGGTCGTTTTCGGCAATTTTCAGTTTGATAAATTAGTATGGTGTGTGGTTACCTTCAGCAAAACATTTGTGATGTGGACTTATTCAGCAATTTGCAGTCTGACACATATGGCGAATAATTCTGTACCACTTCAATCGATTTCGATTATTCGATTTCGATTATTCTTTTTTATGTAATATTACTAAAAAGAATGAAATAAAAACTGTTTTAAAAAATATTAAACCGATTTCCAAAAAACAAAAAAAAAAAAACTAAAAAGTATTAAATACCTAATATTTTGAAATTTTCTCTGTCCTGTTGAAATACATGAATCGATATACTAGTGATACATATTCGGACCCTTGTTTCATGAATATTCTAAATTTGAAATTTTTTTATCTTTTCCGACCGGCGTTTAATTTATTATGGTACCTGGCCAGTACCTACTGTACCGAGTACCATCGAGCTGGTTTGATGATGGAGACAGAAGGTGGCCATAGGAACTCCTAAACTACACATGATAAACCCATCGTGTTTGGGCTCGTTGCATTTGTCTTCACGAGAAATTTACTTTAGACCTAAAAGATTCTCAATTCGACGGTATGTTTTCTTTTTTTGGATGTTTGTTACGCGATTACTCCGTCAATTGTGGGCCGATTTTGAAAATTCTTTTTTTTTTTATTTGAAAGGGGATAACCCTGAGGTTTTTGAAGTGAAAACTTCTTTAGCGGCTCTTGGCACTTTTTTAGGTGGGTAAAAATGTATAACTCGCGACATCGCGTCAGCGTCATTTTTAAAATGAAACCTTAAGTCATTGCGTTAAGGGTTAAGTTAGAGTGGCACGGGATCTGCCGGCACTCCCGGAGTGCAACTGTTAAGTAGGGTTCCGTAACACGTTTATGTCTGTCCATTCTACTAAGTTCTGCAAAATGAATGTAGGGTTCCGTAACATATGCATGTCTATCCGTTCTACTAAATTTTATAATTTTCAACCAAGGTCCTCCGACGGTTATTTTATAATAAAAGTAGGCTTCCGTAACACGTTTATGTCTGTCCATTCTACTAAGTTCTGCAACATCACCTACAACGTCTGTGATGTCAGCCCATAACACCAGTGCCATGTCAGTGCTTCCCCCTTTGATCGTGCTGACTACACTGAACTGGTCGGAAAACACAAACTATTTACATAGCCGTTTCGACCGACGTTTAATTCAGTGCGGTGGTACCAACCCGGGAAGGTTAAACCCTACCACCAAGTAAGATTACGAGGGAAGGGACTTACAGTTTTACGAGGAATCCGAACCTTGGTCAGCCTCCAACGGTCAGCGGTCACCCATCTAAGTACTGACCGCACCCAGCGTTGCTTAAAATTCAATAGCGACAGTTGACTGTCTGCACCACTGAGCTATCGAAGCTGACGTGGTCCTATTTTAATTGGGTCAAGATCGGATTGGAAAGCGAGGCGGAATCGCGAGGCCGAAGGCCGAGCGATTCCGCCGAGTACATTAATAGCAAAAAATTACTAAAAAAAACTGTGAAATAAAAAAAAAGTTTTAAAAAACATAAAACCGACTTCCTAAAAAAAGTAAAACTAAAAAACTATTTAAAATAAAAATATAAAAACCGCCTTCAAAAATATATGAAATAAAAACCTAAAAAAAAAAACGAACCCTAGAGTTGAAGGCGGTGCTAAAGCAAGCAAAAATGATGCATGAAAGAAAACATGAGCGGATGATAATATCCTTTGTGATTTGTGTAGCCTTTTTAGCACCGCCTTCAACTCTAGGGTTCGTTTTTTTTTTAGGTTTTTATTTCATATATTTTTGAAGGCGGTTTTTATATTTTTATTTTAAATAGTTTTTTAGTTTTACTTTTTTTAGGAAGTCGGTTTTATGTTTTTTAAAACTTTTTTTAATATACAAGTTAATATGTTATGTCGAGCTAGCTCCACACTGTATAATTATTTTGCAATAAAATTTACGTCATTGTATAGGGAATGACACTAAAGCAGCATTATTTGAAAAAAAAAACAAATCCTGAAGAATTTTTAAACAAACAAAAACTACTAAATTCCCCATGTAACCGCGCGCACTGCGCTCGATTGCTCAGTACGCCAACTGGAATTTTGGTTTTGCCATATGCAAATTGAGTAGTTAGAATAATAAATAAATTAAAAAAACATTATTGAATCAAATATTATAGTTTATGATTCGGTGTGTGGACACCGTCTGTGCGAGCAACATAAAGCTGTCCTGCTCGCGTGCGGGTGCGGGGGCGGAAGCCGCGGCCAGTAGGAAGCACAAAAAATACGAAGATATTAGGTGCAACTACTGGTTCGTGGCCTTCGCCGTCGAGACGTTTGGTACGTGGTCGGAGGAGGCCAAGGCCTTCGTCCTTGAGGTGGGTTCCAGGATGGTGGCCGCAACTGGAAACCCGTGTTGCCTCTCGTATCTCCGGCAACGAGTTAGTCTGGGGATACAGAGGGGCAACGCGGCCGCCATCCTGGGAACCATCCCGGGGACGACGCCCCTTGAGGAAATATATCGAGAGCATTCTTCAAAAACGAGTTATCTGCAAGAATTGTAGTTTTGAGAAAAAGGCTTTTGAAAGTTTAAGTGCTTGAAAAACTGTCTGTAATTTAAAAATTATATCTACGGTTTTTTATACTTAGCCACTGTTTCATGAACTATTAATTCTGCTCGGAATTTGAACTATTAAGTTGCAGTTGTTTTTTTAAATAGAAATATTCCAAGGAAGGTAGTGTAGATAACTCGTTTGACAAGAACACTATTTGGGGAATTTGACCTAATTTACATGCATATTAAATATAAATGCTTTTATGGCGCTTGACTTGAATAATTTATAAAAACAAACAAACTAACTGTTCAACACTTTTCAGTACAAAAAGTACAATTTGTTAAACTTAGTGCTTTACAAATCGAACTTAGACACTTTTTCGTAGGTATGTAATTTTTTTATGTAAACCGACATGGGTGACTGGACCGAGAGACCAATGGTGCTGTGGACAGAGCCAAAATCACCTCTCCTCGCGAAACCACGCTCAGTTAGGTGCACTGCCAGCAGATTTGCGGTCTGTTGCTAGGCTGTCTAGCCTGTTAATATGACGTTTGAAGACACCCAGGTTAAAGAATTCGGGAAACACACTCGCCGGAAGACGGTTCCACGCCCTTAGCGGTGCGACAAAGAAACGATTTAGAGAACCGATGGGTTCTCAAAAGCCCAATGTCAACAACAGAAGGGTGCTGGGTCACTCTGCGAAGAGTCATGCGGAGATAGGACGGGTGGCAGGGAATAAGGAATGCTAGTTCCACATACCAGCGTCCGTGATAGTATCTGTAAAACAGACTAAGCGAACCCACAAATCGTCTGTGGCTCAGAGACTC
Source organism: Nematopogon swammerdamellus (assembly GCA_946902875.1). Lineage (NCBI taxonomy): Eukaryota > Metazoa > Arthropoda > Insecta > Lepidoptera > Adelidae > Nematopogon > Nematopogon swammerdamellus. Next base: position 2,647,924 of record OX336362.1, read on the forward strand.
CAGACCATTTATAAGTTTCGGGTCACCAACAAGACGGATAGCTCGACGCTGTATCGAGTCCAAGGACGCAAGCAGATAATGGGGACTACCATCCCAGCTGTGACTGCAATACTCCATCACCGGCATAATCTGTGTTTTGTACAACAGGAGTAGTTGTGCCGGTGAGAAGAACCGCCGATTGCGGAAAAGTATTCCTAATTTTCTGAATTCAGTTTTGGCGTTAGACTCAATTAGTTGCCGGAAACCTACGTCTTTGGAAATAGTGGTGCCCAGGAGGTCCAGCTGCTCCGAGACAGGTACGACGCTGCCTTGGAAACTAGCTTGGAAAAGAATGGGAAAATTGGAAATTCAAAGTGTTTTGAAATTGAACAACAATTTTTACACAAATGCACACCATTTATTGATATAAACAATACTTTTTTTAATTCTTCATCTGAAGACTCTTCTACTGCAGGCTCAGGCACACGATCAACTGCCGTAGAAGAGGTAGCCAGGGCCTTGAACCAGGTGTGAAACTGTTCCGGGATAACTCCTTTTGTACACAACTTGACCAGATCATTCTTCTTGGCTACGTTGTTCGGCAATGGTTTATTATAGAGGGGTTTTAAATCGGCAAAGTAATAAATGCTTCATCTTCAGAGCTGCTTAAATTAGCTGGTAGTTCTTGCAGCAATTAGGGCTTGAAGGTTGGGTCTTCATCTGATAGGTCGCTACTTTACAGATTATTCAGGTCATCGGCCATACGTGTTTGTTCTTCATCGAGTTCGGACGAATCGGCTTCAGAATGATGATTCAAATCTGCAAGATGCGCAATTATTCCAATTAAAACCTTCAAACTACAAAACGGTTTGTAAATCAATAAATCTGCATGGCATATGGATCCATAGTTTAGCATAAGTACTAGAAGATTGCGCCTATCAACTTTTACATATTAAACGAATCTCGTAAAATTGCTGGGTGCCTTTTGTCATTATAAACGAATCCCTTTGTTGTCTTTTACGACATGCATGGGAAGAAATGCAGTGGGCTCACTTATATTCTTTTTATGTGCCGGAACCCACACAGCCAAATAACCTCAAAATGTGACTTTAAATAAAATATTATAGATGTTTGAAACACTTACCCTTACAAATTTTTATTTTTCCTATCGCCAAATCGACTAACTGACTACCTCTTGAGGACCTCATCTTCTTGGAACTTCACTTACTAGTTGAATAACACTTTACATGCGCACGCGCCGCGCGCTCGACACGAGCGCGGAAGTACTGCTCAAAACCGTAAAAATACTATAACTCGTTTGACTTACACAAAGGTTGTTAGAAATTAGGTGTCGTATGGACAAGTGAATGACACTAAAGTGTTTTATTGGTTTCCTCTTGCAAAGTATTATATTGTACTTAATATGAGCATAGTACAGGTAAAACAAGTTAAGTGTAGATAATGTATTTGACTCGAAATCTACAACGAATGTGAACGAATAAAGTGACAAGAAAAGCCAGGCAAGTTACTGTAATGGTTTTGTCTGGAAAAAAATTACGAAATTAGTACATTATATTTTTTTTTTTTTTTTTTTTTTTTTTTTTTATGGAAACTTGACACGGTTGGCTACATCACCTACAACATATGATTTTAGTGTGTTTGACATGTTTTTAATTTGTAATAATTGTTTAGTTATCAGGTTCTACCACAATCTAATTTAAAAACGAAGCCTTATATCAAGAAATGGGTTTTACTGGGAGGTAGAAAATTAAAAACTGTCTAAAACTGCATTTTTAGTTCATTTTCGCAAAAAATGTCAGATAACTCGTTTTTGAAGAATACCCTCGATATAATTTATAAGTTAGTTTTTAGTTTTTAGTTATAGTTTTTTTTTTTTTTTTTAATTAGTTATATTTGTCTATTTAATTTGATAGGTAGTTATAGTTTATGTAATGTCTGTATGTTTAATTCAATAAAGTTTCTATTTGCTGTGTTTATGATTTGTTCAATATAATGTCCCACACTGGGCCGGTACTTAAAATCTTAATGTTCTTGTTAAAAATAATATCCCCACTGCATCTCTACCCGTTGTCGCGAACTAGCCTCCCGCCAAAGTATATTTCGTATTTATACTTCACCCGATAGGTATCGTCAAATCATTATTCCCTATATTATTCCATATATTAGAGTAATCTCTAAAATAAAACATGGCCTGCGTTTAGCATTCAAGTGATCTCTAGATAAACTCAAACAATGCATACATACATATACAATAAGTTAAGCTTAGATGGAACCTGTATCTTCCTATATTCAAGGAAGCGTTGTGTAACCGTATCACCCAGAGTACTAACTCAATCCCTAGTTTCTATCCTAATCTTTGTTCGTCGAATTATATTCTAACTACAATTATGTCATTTTCTGCCTAAGTCCGCCTCTCCTATATCAATATGTCTCCTCCATCACATTGTAATTGTCTGTGTTCTCTCCTCCCAGAAATTGTGTTAATGAGTAGATTTTTATATTGTTCAAACAAGTTCCCCCGAAGGGGAAGTAAGGAGCTCCGCGAGTGCCGACCCTCTTGTCCCTGGGCTCTCCAAGCTCCTCACAGTGGCCATCAACCAGATAGGGCTGCTTTACTTCCAACAGCTCTATTTCGTATACCTAATGGCCCCCTTTCTTTCCTATACTGCGAAGAAACTGTTTCTCTTAGGAAGAGATTAGGAATGAAATTCGTAAAATATGAAGCTTTATTCTGAGTAACATTTAGAGATTATTTCATCAAAATCAACCTACAGAATCAAAAGATATTAAATTTTTAAGTTTCGTTAGAAAATATCATATAGCACCACGCCGCGCCGCGACGCCCCGCTGCCGCGCCGCGTCTCGCGCGGATCTTTTGTTAGTGTCTTGGAAAAGAAACACGGCTGCTGGTAGACTGTTGAGGGTGGAAAATTTGGTGTGTGCAGATTTTATCAGTTTTTATAATTTACTAGCTGAGCCCGCGGCCCCGCTCGCGTGAAATTCGTATTTCAAAGAAGACAGTAAGTAACTATGGGCGAGGCCGAAGGCCGAGCGTCGTTCAGGAAGTTGATAAACCATCTCTAAGAAAATAAGTAATTAAGGGCGAGGCCGAAGGCCAAGCTGCGTTCAGCCTCAGGAAGAGGATAAACCTTCTTGAAGAAAGTAAGTAACTGAGGGCGAGGCCGAAGGCCGAACTGCTTTCAGGAAGATTATAAACCTTCTCTAAGGAAGTAAGTAATTAAGGGAGAGGCCGAAGGGCGAGCTGCGTTCTGGCAGACCATATTAAATCTTCTCGAAGAAAGTAAGTAACTGAGGGCGAGGCCGAAGGGCGAGCTGCGTTCTGGAAGACCATAAACCTTCTAGAAGAAAGTAAGTAACTGAGGGCGAGGTCGAAGGCCGAGCTGTGTTCAAGTAGACGATAAATCATCTCTAAGAAAGTAAGTAATTAAGGGCGAGGCCGAAGGCCGAGCTGCGTTCAGGAAAACGATAAACCTTCTCGAAAAATTAAGTAACTGAGGGCGAGGCAGAATGCCGACCTGCTTTCAGAAAGACTATAAACCTTCTCGAAGAATTTAAGCAACTGAGGGCGAGGCCGAAGCCCGAACTGCGTTTAGAAAGACTATAAACCTTCTCGAAGAAAGTAAGCAAAAAAGGGCGAGGCCGAAGGCCGAGCCGCGTTCAGGAAAACGATAAACATTTTCGAAGACAGTAAGTAACTATGGACGAAGCCGAAGGCCGAGCTGCGTTCATGAAGAGGATAAACCTTCACGAAGAAAGTAACTAACTAAGGGCGAGGCCGAAGGCCGGGCTGCGTCCAGGAAGACCATAAACCTTCTCGAAGAAAATAAGTAACTGAGGGCGAGGCCGAAGGCCGAGCTACGTTCAGGAAGACCATAAACCTTCTCGAAGAAAGTAAGTAACTGAGGGCGAGGCCGAAGGCCGAGCTGCGTTCACGAAGACTATAAATCTTCTCGATGAAATTAGGTAACTAAGGGCGAGGCCGAAGGTCGAGCTGCATTCAGAAAGACTATAAACCTTCTCGAAGAAAGTAAGTAACTGAAGGCGAGGCCGAAGGCCGAGCTGTGTTCAGGAAGACGATAAACCATCTGTAAGAGAGAAAATAATTAATGGCGAGGCTGAAGGCCGAGCTGCGTTCAGGAAGAGGATAAACCTTTTCAAAGAAAGTAAGTAACAAAGAGCAATGAGGATGCAATTCATCTCCGTGCAATATTTTATCGAAATCTGTTCAGCGGTTTAGGCGTGAAAAGGTAACAGACAGGCAGACAGACAACAGAGTTACTTTCGAATTTTTATTATTAGTATGGATAAACTGTTGTTTCTCTTATACCCTCTCCCTCTTCCTCTCCCTCTCTCTCTCCCTCTCCCTCTCCCTCTCCCTCTCCCTCGGCCTTCGACCTCACCCATAGTTTATACTTACTTTCACCGAGAAGGTTTATAGTCTTCCTGAACGCAGCTCGGCCTTCGGCCTCGCCCTCAGTTACTTACTTTCTTTGAGAAGGTTTATCGTTTTCAACGTAGGTCGGCCTTTGGCCTCGCCCTCAGTTATTTACTTTCTTCGAGAAAGTGACTCGTCTTCCTGAACGCAGCTCGGCCTTCCGCCTCGCCCTTTGTTACTTACTTTCTTCGAGAAGGTTTATAGTCTTTATCCTGAACGCAGCTCGGCCTTCGGCCTCGCCCTCAGTTACTTACTTTCTTTGAGAAGGTTTATAGTCTTTCTGATCGCAGATCGGTATTCTGCCTCGCCCTCAGTTATTTACTGTCATGAGAAAGTTTATCGTCTTCATGAACGCAGCTCGGCCTTCGGCCTCGCCCTTAGTTACTTACTTTCTTCGAGAAGGTTATGGTCTTCCAGAACGCAGCTCGCCCTTCGGCCTCGCCCTTAATTACTAACTTTCTTAGAGAAGGTTTATAATCTTCCTGAACGCAGGTCGGCCTTCTGTCTCGCTCTCAGTTACTTACTTTCTTCGAGAAGATTTATTTTCTTTCTAGAATACAGCTCAGCCTGAAGCCTCGCCGTTAGTTACTTACTTAATTTGAGAAGGTTTATTGTTTACCTTAACGCACCTTGGCCTTCGGCCTCGCCCTTAATTACTTTTTTTTTTTTTATGGAAACTGACACGATTGGCTACATCACCTACAACGTCCGTGATGTCAGCCCATAAAACCGGGTGAACTAGGTGCCATGTCAGTGCTTCCCCCTTTGATCGTGCCGGCTACACTGAACTGGTCGGAAAACACAAACTATTTACATAGCCGTTTAGACCGACGTTTCATTCAGTGCGGTGGTATCAACCCGGGCGGGTTAAACCCTACCACCAAGTAAGATTAGAAGGGAAGGGACCTACAGTTTTACGAGGAATCCGAACCTCGGTCAGCCTCCAACGGTCAGCGGTCACCCATCCAAATACTGACCGCACCCAGCGTTGCTTAACATTCAATAGCGACAGTTGACTGTCTGCACCATTGAGCTATCGAGGCTGACTTACTTTCTTAGAGATGGTTTATCGACTTCCTAAACGCAGCTTGGTCTTCGGCCTCGCCCATAGTTACTTACTGTCTTCTTTGAAATACGAATTTCACGCGAGCGGAGCCGGGGGCTTAGCTAGTTGTTTATATATTTAATAAGTCAAATAATGAATGACAGATGGCGTTGTTATCTGGTACCTAATTACATTTATTAGTTCTTTTATCCTTTCATTTCATTTTTAGGTTTCCGTATCCGGTACGGGACCCTATTACTAAGCCTACGCCGTTTGTCTGTCTGTCTGTCTGTCCGAGGGCTGTATCTCTTTAACCGTAATAGGTAGCCCGTTGAAATTGTCACAGAATATGTGTTATTATGGCCGATATAACAACAAATAATAAAAATAAGAAAAAGTAAAAAATTCACGGGGGTTTCCATAGAAGAAACCAAAAAGTGCATGCGCGCGTGCCATCTACCGAATAGATTATGAAGCATGACATGAACTAATCATGACATTTAACTAATATGAAGCATTTCATAACACGCCATCTAGATGGCGTGAGTGGCGCTAGCCATGACATGAAGATACGGAACCCTTGGTAGCTCAGTGGTGCGGTCGGTCGACTGTTGATAAGCAACGGTCAGTACTTGGATGGGTGACCGCTCCACCTTTGGAGGCTGACCGTGGTTCGGATTCCACGTTAAACTGTAGGTCCTTTCCCTTCTTACCTTACTAGATGGTAGGGTTTATCCCGCCCGGGTTGGTACCACTGCACTGAATGAAACGTCGGTCGAAACGGCTATGTAAATAGTTCGTCTTTTCTGTCCAGTTCAGTGTAGCTGACATGAAATGAAGGGAAGCACTGACATGGCACCTAGATCACCCGTTGTTATGGGCTGACATCACGGATGTTGTAGGTGATGTAGCCAACCGTATCAGTTTCCATGAAAAAAAAATGTGTTTTTATCTTAGCGGCTTATGTGGGGCCACGAGGTCTGCTGAACTCTGAAGTGGACGTGGTCGTGCCTTAGGTTTCCGTGGGCTGCGGAGACTGAAGATGAAGGCTTCTGTGTATTGCGAGGCTGAAGATGAAGTCTTCTGTGGGCTGCTGAGAATGAAGATAAAGGCTTCTGTGGGTTGCGAAGAATGAAGATGAAGGCTTCTGTGAGCTGCGGAGACTGAAGATGAAGGCTTCTGTGGATTGCGAGGCTGAAGATGAAGTCTTCTGTGGGCTGCTGAGAATGAAGATGAAGGCTTCTGTGGGCTGCTGAGAATGAAGATGAAGGCTTCTGTGGGCTGCAGAGAATAAAGATAGGGGGAGGTACCATGCGTCAAATCCGGTAGTTCTGATTTTTTGCAGAAGTGTTTATGATGTTGGCCTAATGAATAATCCAAGTTTGTGACCTCGAGCGCCGAACGCAACCTTGTCAAAAAAAAAAACCGCGAAACTTTCGACTTTTTTTTCCTGTTTTTGGCTATTTTAAGCCTAAAGGACTAGTTTTAAAGTTTTCTACAATATGATACTAAAACTGTACCTGTGGACCCAATAGTTTTTGAGATAAAGCCTTTCAAAATCCTAATTTTTTTTCGAACTTCCAAACAAGCAATAATTTGTCGTTCTGAATGAATTTTGACCCTATTTCTTCTGAACACCCCGATCATATTCTAGTGAATCCTAAAGAGGTTTGAGGGGCCCACAGATTCCTCCCCCCCCCCCCCCCCCCCCTCTCGTCCTTTTTAACATTTCCCCCACCTGTAGCACATTTATAACCTAATCTAACCAATTATTTTCCATTTCAGTTTTTTTCTGGCCGGCCAGCCCATGACGTGAGTGCTGTTTGAATTCCAAATCTATGTAAGAATGTCGGATCCCAGTCCCAGCGCGGGTTTGTGTTTTATATGTAAGGAGACTTAAGTGAAGGTGAAGTGCGGCTAGTGAAGGAAAGAGGTGTAAAAACCCTTATTGCATCAAGTGTTACTCTTAAAAACCGAGAACATGAGTGTTTATTGAAGGGTGTGAATGAGATATCAGTCTCTGAGCATTTCAATTTCAGAGAACACTGTTTTATCTTCAAGAATCAGGGATAACAAAATTTACATTCTGAAAGAAGTCGTCGGAAGGTGGGAATTATTTTTGTCGTACACTTGCAACCGTATGTCCCGTTGTATATCTTCAGCAGCTGCCAACACTACGCGTAGGCTTTCTGCTTGAGGATCTAAGCTTCTACTCTCATACCATGTACGGGTGAAAATTTTGTGGCCTGTGTTTTTAAAACAAACAGTCGAGTGTTTGAAGGATGTCCTCTCCGTACTTTTCAAACAAGCGATTTTTTACTGTTTGCAGTGGCAAAAACCGATGATATCTCGCATACATATAGGCTACTAAATCTGTGTTCTTAGATATACGCTCTTTTATTTTATGAGCTCATCCCCACGTTTCGAAGCTGTTTTCAAGATTGTTGCATTTAGAAACATCTTTTCCACAGTAATGACATTGTTCCTTTTTTCTGGCTTCTTCTTCCTTTCAGCCACAAGGGACTCTTCAAGTATTTTGTCTCCACAAATAAAACAGTGTTTTTTTTATGGAAAGCGCGACATGTGGCATCGTTTCACCTACAAGTAGATGTCTAACGATGCCCATGGACATTCTGTGATGCACGGGGATTGCGAATGCCATGCCGGCCTGACAGGAGCCTTTTCACGCCCCTTTTGAAAAACCCCAGGCTGTACTTGGGAGGAAATATATGGGCAGGGAGTGCGTTCCACATTTTCCCGGTTCTGTGAATAAAAGACCTACAGAACCGGTTGGTGCGCCGTGCCAACCGCCACGCATCCGTGGTGTTCTCTGAAATTGAACTGCTCGGAGACTGATCTCGTGGCCCTTGATGGCGTAACATTTGATTCTCCAAGGCGAACGGCTGCTTTGATCAACTTCGGGTTGTTATATTTAATCTGACAAGCACTGTGCACAGATGTCTCATTTACACCTTTCAATAAACGCTCATGTCCTCGGTTTTTAAGAGTAACACTTGATGCAATAAGGGTTTTTACACGTCTTTCCTTCACTAGCCGCACTTCACCTTCACTTAAGTCTCCTTACATATAAAACACAAACCCGCGCTGGGACTGGGATCCGACATTCTGTAGATGTGGAATTCAAACAGCACTCACGTCATGGGCTAGCCGGCCAGACAAAAACTGAAATGGGAAAAAAATTGGTTAGATTAGGTTATAAATGTGCTACAGGTGGGTGAAATGTTAAAAATGCAAAGCGGGGGAGGGAGTAATCTGTGGGCCCCTCAAACCTCTTCAGGATCTACTAGAATATGATCGGGGTTTCAGAAGGAAATAGGGTCAAAATTCATTCAGAACGACAAAATATTGCTGGAAAGAATATTTGGAAGTTCGAAAAAAAAAGGAAATTTTGAAATGTATTATCTCAAAAACTATTGGGTCTGCAGAGACAGTTTTAGTAATATATACTATAAATAGTCTACTTTAAAACGTATTTAGTAAGTATTATCAAAAAACTAGTTCTTTAGGCTTAAAATCGCCAAAAACTGAAAAAAAGTCGAAAACTTCGCGGTTTTTATTTTTTTTGACAAGGTTGCGTTCGGCGCTCGAGGTCACAAACTTGGATTATTCATTGGGCCAACATCATATACAAGTCTGCAAAAAATCAGAACTACCGGATTTGACGCACGCTCTAAAGTATAAGATTAAGTAATCTGTGGTATAAGGTTACTGGACTAAGAAACAATACATCTCTTATTTTGCAAAATTTAAGTTATAACTTATAAGCGAGGTTGTACCTAAGTAGGTATATTGATTCTTATTACTTTAAGTGAGCTAAACTTGTATTTATATATTTCTTTCTCGGAAACGGCTATAACGATTTGGATGAAAGGGCATTGCCTAAAATTGGTGCCTTTTTTATCATAGTTTTTTTTTCGCGCGGCCATCAATCAAACTTTGTTATTTTAGTTCAGAATAATGTTACAAACAAAACTTGTTATGACATGTATATGACTAAACTGAGTCCGAACGAAGTTATAAATAAGGGTCAGGAGTTCGAATAATATTATGTTTCTATGCATTTTCATCAGGTTTAGTTTTTATAACTTCGTTCGGACTGAGTTTAGGCATACACATGTCCTAACAAGTTTTGTTTGTAACATTATTCTGAACTAAAGTAACCAAGTTTTGTTGATGGCCGCGCGAAAAAAAAGGCACCACCTTCAACACAAAACGTGGCATATTTAGATAAGTTTTTCTACATGGATAGGTGTAGACGCCGAGCGAAGCTCGATCGCCCAGGTACTTCAGGTACTTTCCATTATGAAAGATTCGTATTTACGACAAATGAGTGAAAAAAAAAAACATAACAAAAGTGTTTCAAAGGAAATTTTATGAAAAATGTAATGTGTTTCAAAATTCAACATTCGAACGAAAACATGATTGAGGTCGTTAATTTGGCATGTAACTAACCACGTTTACCTGGCACAAAAAGTTTTGAGTTATCTATCACCTACTATACTACGAAAACGCAAAGGATGATGGTGTTCGTAAATTGCTCCAAAAATAAAAGTTTATAATTGAATACTAGCTTTTGCCCGCGGCTTCGCTCGCGTGAAATTCGTATTTCAAAGGAAGAAAGTAAGTAACTAAGGCCGATCTGCGTTCAGAAAGATGATAAACCTACTCAAAGAATGTAAGTAATTGAGGGCGAGGCCGAAGGCCGAGCTACGTACAGGTGACTCTAAACTTTCTTGAGGAAATTAAGTAACTGAGGGCGAGGCCGAAGGCCGAGCTGCGTTCAGGAAGACGATAACCTTTTCGAAGAAAGCAAGTAACAGAGAGTGAGGCCGAAGGCTGAGCTGCGTTCAGGAAGACCATAAACCTTCTCGAAGAAAGTAAGTAACTAAGGGCGAGGCCGAAGGCCGAGCTGCGTTCAGGAAGACTATAAATCTTCTTGAAGAAAGTAAGTAACTGATGGCGAGGCCGAATGCCGAGCTGCGTTCAGAAAGGCGATAACCTTTTCGAAGAAAGTAAGTAACAGAAGGCGAGGCCGAAGGCCGAGCAGCGTTCAGGAAGACTATAAACCTTCTCGAAGAAATTGAGTAACAGGGGGCGAGGCCGAAGGCCGAGCTGCGTTCAAGAAGACCATAAACCTTATCGAGGAAAGTAAGTAACTAAGGGCGAGGCCGAAGGCCGAGCTGCGTTCAGGAAAACTATAAACCATCTCGAAGAAATTAAGTAACAGGGGACGAGGCCGAAGGCCGAGCTGCTTTCAAGAAGACCATAATCCTTCTCGAAGAAAGTAAGTAACTGAGGGTGAGGCCGAAGGCCGAGCTGCGTTCAGGAAGACTATGAACCTTCTCGAAGAAATTAAGTCATTGAGGGCTAGGCCAAAGGCCGTGCTGCGTTCAGGAAGACTGATGAAAGTAAGTAATTGAGGGCGAGGCCGAAGGCCTAGCTGCGTTCAGGAAGGCTACAAACCTTCTCGAAGAAATTAAGTCATCGAGGGCGAGGCCGAAGGGCGAGCTGCGTTCAGGAAGACTATAAACCTTCTTGGTGAAACTAAGTAACTGAGGGCGAGGCCGAAGGCCGTGCTGCGTTCAGGAAGACTATAAACCTTCGCGAAGAAAGTAAGTAACTATCGCCCATAGTTACTTACTGTCATAGAGAAGGTTTAGCGTCTTCCAGGATACAGCTCGGCCTTCGGCCACGCCCTTAGTTACTTACTTTCATCGAGAAGGATTATAGTCTTCCTGAACGCAGCTCGACCTTAGGCCTCCCCCTCAGTTACTTACTCTCTTCGAGTAGGTTGAAGGTCTTCCTGAACGCAGCTCGGCCTTCGGCCTCGCCCTTTGATACTTACTTTCTTCGAAAAGGTTTATACTCTTCCTGTACGCAGCTCGGCCTTCGGGTTCGTCTTTACTATGTTACTTACTTTCTTTGAGAATGTTTATTGTTTATCTGAATCCAGTTCACCCTCCGGCCCCGGCCTAAGTTACTTACTTTTTTCTTTTGAAATACGTATTTCACGCGAGCGAATCCGCGGGAAAAAGTTATCGATATATTACTCTCCCTCTCCTCTCCCTCTCCCTCTCCCTCCCCCTCTCCCTCCCTCCCCCTCCCCCTTTACAGAAAACTGGATGGTGCGGAACCCTCTTTACGCGAGTTCGATTCGAACATGACCACTTTTAAAAAAAATTATGTTACCACGGGATATACACTTAATTACAGGAAAACGTAAACGAAAATCCCAATCCTTCTAGTTCTCACAGAAAACGCGATGGTACGGAGCCCTCTTTACGCGAGCTCGACTCGAACTTGATCACTTTTTTTTTAATTATGTTACTCCGGAATATACACTACCCCTATACGAAGTTTCGTCAAAATCCGTCCAGCCGTTCAGGCGTGAAAGAGGAGCAAACAAACAAACAAACGAACAAACATACTTTCACATCAACTTACTTTTCTTCAGAGCTGACTTGAATCTTTCGGATCCTACTGAAGATGAAAATATAATACTTAAATACCAAATACTTACCAATAAAGAAAAGTGGAAGATGAAGCCCATTCACGGTCAGATATTTAACCAAATCCTGGCGCATACTAATACTGACTATCAGAAACACCGAGCATACTACTCGGTACTCGGTAGTATGCTCGGTGATCAGAAATCATTTACATGGCTTAAAAAAAATCCAACGACCCCCAAATTAGAATCCCAGATTTTTGCAATACAAGACCAGGCAATTATCACAAAACAGTTTGAAAGAGATGTACTCAAACGAGAGGTCGACGGTAAATGTCGCTTGTGCAGTGAACGTGACGAAACCGTAATGCACATTATATCAGGTTGTAAAATGTTGGTACAACCTCTGTATGTTAAAAGGCACAACAATCTCGTAAAATATGTGTATTGGTGCCTGAGAAAGAAACATCAATTTCAAACAACCAAATTTTGGTGGCAATGTCCCTTAAATGAACCGCATGTAATTGAAAACGAGTCTAGCAAAATTATCTGGGAACTACCAGTAACTACCGACCTTGCAATACCGAACAATATACCAGATTTGATATATATAGATACATTGAAAAATAAAACCTATCTCATTGATGTAACCGTGCCCTCAGATTACAACATTATGAAAAAGGAAGCAGAAAAATTATCAAAATACTATGCCCTCAAAATTGAAGTGGAAAGACTGTGGAGCACAACGTGCAAAATTATTCCTATTGTTATTGGTACCACCGGAATTATTTCAAAGCTCAAAAATATATAGATATTTTAAAGGCCGATATAAAGATGGAAATTTTACAGAAGCAGGCGGCTATAGATAGCACAAAAATTATGTCGAAATTTATGAGTGGATGAGTGGATTTGGAAGAACTAAATCAAACAGAAAATCAATAGACCAGAGCTCCAAAATATTTATGTATAACATCTTAATTTACAGTCGTTCAGAGGGTTCATTCCGCCGGTTGCTTGTCCAGTAACCGAGTGGGTGGATACGGGTTGCGGCCCCGGACACCTCCAGCTACTATTGTCACACTCCCAGTACCTCTCCGTGACAATAGCATCCTTTCTTCCTTTTACCCACACCTAGTCCGCTACTATCCCGTCTCATTTCCACTTCCCGTACCTGCCCCTTTTACGCCAATCCAAGGTTGCCGTGCCGAAGGATGCGTGGCTAGAGGCGAGTCTAGTCTCGAGCGTGCCAAATAAAATCCTGGGGTTTGGTGCCCCCAGGCTCTAATATAGCCTTACCCTGGCAAGCGGGGCTCTGCCAGGGGCGACAGTTTACTTCCCTAGCTACTCGTGGGACGAAAAAATGGAAGTAAACATCTTAAATCCTAAAAATGACGGCGATGCAGCTCGCCACTCGTCACGTCGCGTTTCACGAGGGGGCGGAAAGTGGGCAACGGAAAGCCGCTTTGCCACATTGAATGTTTGTGGAGGAATGAAAGATAAGGAGGATGAAGTGTATGAGATGATGAATGCGAGGCAGATTGATGTGCTGGCTGTGAGCGAGACCAAGAGGAAGGGGGTGGACAGGTCCACGCACGATACTTTTACAGCCCTGTGGTCTGGTATACCACAGAATGAAAGGGCTTGCCAAGGTGTAGGAGTTGTCCTCTCTGAACGAATGGCTCAATGCATGATTGATTACGAGTGTGTGAGCCCAAGACTCCTATGGGTCCGACTGAAGGTGGGTTTGGTCCGCTTGTACGTATTGGTGGTGTATGCCCCGGACATGTCCAAGCCCATCAAGGACCGCGAGGAGTTCTGGGAGAGTGTGAGAGAAATACTTGATGCATGTGAGGGGAATGAGAGAATGTTATTGATGGGAGACTTTAATGGATGGGTTGGCGTGAAAAGGGATGGCTATGAGTCTGTACTTGGAAAGTTTGGTGACGAAAGAAAAAACGAGAATGGTGTTAGTTTGCTCGAGGTGTGCCTGGAAAAGAATCTTTTTGTGACAAACACTATGTTTGCCCACAAAAAGATTCATATGTATACTTGGCAGAGACAGGAAGAAAGAAGTATGATAGATTTTGTGATAGTTGACGAAAGATTAAGAGGCAATGTTGTAGACACAAGGGTTCATCGTGGAGCCAATGTTGGAACAGACCACTTCCTGGTGGTATGCCGAATCAGGGGTCTGTTCAAGCGTTGGCGACACCGAAACCATGTGGAAACAACGGCGCTAGAAAGAATAAAAGTAGAAAGATTACAGGATACGGATGTTGAAGGTGAATATCACAAAAAATTGAGCGAAAGGTTGAGTGAAGATTTCTGTAGAAACGTTGAGTATGAAATGGAATATGTATGGGAGAAAATGAAAAGTGGAATGATCGAGACAGCTACTGAGATATGTGGCGTCGCAAAGAGAAAGAATGGAAGGAAATCCAATAAATCTTGGTGGAATGATGATGTAAAACGTGTAGTGGATGAGAAGAAGAAAGCATGGCTTGATCTGTTAGCGAGTAAGGCTGACAGAAGAGTGAACGCAGGAAATAATGTAGTAGAGGTACGAAAACAAAGGTATGTTGAGGCTAAAATGAAAGTGAAAGAATGTGTTGAAAGAAGTAAAAGCAAAGAGAAAGAAAAGAATGACAGGAGATTCTCTGACAACTTCCGGTCTAATATAAAACTGTTTTGGAAAATGGTAAAAACAGTCCGGAAGAAATCAGAGACATGTAAAATGACGGATATCAGGGACAATGAGGGATGTGTATTAAAGGATGAAAAGAAAATTTTAGAACGATGGAAGGATTATTTTGAAAGACTTTTTGAACCTGAAGGTGTGGAGACACAGCCTGAAGCTGGAGCTGTGAGCGACACGCCTAGTATGGATGTTGATAGCGAGATTAGTGTGGATGAGATTCAGAAAGCATTGAAAGGCATGAAATTAGGTAAAGCAGCGGGATATGATAGAGTGTCGGTCGAAATGCTGAGGGGCGGTGGTTGGGTGGTTGCAGACCTGTTGCACCGGCTCTTTAATATGTGCTGGCGACACGGCCGAGTACCAGATGATTGGTGCAAAGCTGTGATCGTCCCGCTGTATAAAGGAAAAGGTTCGCAGCAGGAATGCAAAAACTACCGGGGCATAAGCCTTCTCAGCATTGTCGGCAAACTGTACGCAAAAGTACTGATTGAAAGGGTGTTGAAAATTACGGAAGAAAAGATCTGGGATGTACAAGCGGGATTTAGGAAGGGTATGGGATGCACGGATCAGGTCTTTTCCCTACGGTGCATAGCCGAAAAATATCTGGCGAAAAACCAGAAGGTCTTTTGCGCGTTCGTAGATTTGGAGAAGGCCTATGACAAAGTGATGAGGAATGAGTTGTGGGCAGTGTTGTCCGAGTATGGAGTGGACAGTCACTTGGTGCAAGCGCTGAAATCTCTCTATGAGGGTTCTAGGGCTTGCGTCAGGATAAACGGGGCATACACCGACTGGTTTGACATCTCTAGAGGGGTCAGACAGGGGTGTGTGGCGTCACCCTGGCTGTTCAATCTATTCATGGACAGCTGCTTGGCTGATCTGAAAGAATATGATTGTGGATTAAGAATGGATGAGTTAGTTGTGAAATGCCTCTTGTACGCCGACGATCAAGTGATACTTGCATCGTCGGTGGGCGAGTTGCAGGACATGGTAACTGTTATGGTTGAAGCATTTAAAAGGAAGGGTATGAAAGTGAATGTAAACAAGACGAAAGTTATGGTACTGGAGAGGAATGAAATAGTGTCCGAATGCGATGTCAGGATTGGGAATGAGAAACTGGAGCAAGTGAACGAATTCGTATATCTGGGGAATATGTTCACGCGTGATGGAAAATGTGAAGGAGATGTAGAAAAGAGAGTGAAAGCTGGCAACCAAGTGAATGGGGCGTTGCACGCTATTATGAGCAGCCAAAGCATGTCAACTAGGGCACGTTTGGCTGTCCATGGTGGAGTGCTGGCCCCTACACTTATGTACGGGAGTGAAAGTTGGGCATGGCAGACGAAGCATGAAAGCAGGATTAATGCTGTGGAAATGCGCGCGTTGAGGAGTATGTGCGGAGTTACAATGAAAGATAGATTGAGAAATAGTGTAGTGCGAGAGCGCTGTGGGTTGAAAGAAGATATAGTGACAAGGATTGAGAAAGGGATGCTTCGGTGGTTCGGTCATGTTGGAAGAATGGATGATAGGAGACTAACGAAAGAAATTTATGAAGCAAATGTGAGTGGAAGAGTCGGGAAGGGTCGCCCTAGACGCACGTACCTGGACCAGATCGGGCATGTGCTCAAAAAGGGGCAAGTGCTTAGTACCCGTAACCGACGAGCATGCATGAAGAACATTATGGGAGTGGAAGAGGCGGCAGAGGTGTGTCAGGATCGTGGCACGTGGAGATCCGTTGTCTCTGCCTACCCCACCGGGAAACAGGCGTGACGCTATGTATCTTAATTTACACCTTGTTCTTTTTCCTGGGAGGACCCTGGGCGGGAACAAGTCGGACTGTTGGCACTAAGATGCCGGAAACTCCAAAAATTGGATGAAGAAAGTTATATATGACTAACATCTACCACTAATATCTACAACATCTACCCTCTCTCCCAAGGTGATCTTGGGCGGGGATGATGAAGATTGTCCAGCCAAAACCCAACGATGGCTGAGGTTCAAAAAACTTGGACGAGGATTTATATATAATATATAATATAAATAAATAATAATATAAAATAAATTTTTAAACGCAGATATAAAAATACAAGTTTACAACAACAAGCTGCAATACAAACAGCAAAAATTATGACAAAAGTAATGACTGGATATTTGGAAGAAGTCAATCAACAGGAAAATTATGGTGAAACAGTTGATTAAGAAGTGGCATACATCACCACATATCTATCCCCTTTCCCGAGATGCACTTGGGCGGGGACTGATATTAACCCAGTGCTAGCATCATCAAGTGCTGAGAGTCTCAAGATAACGGACGAAGAATTTATATAATATATATATAATTTTATTCTTCCGGATTTCTTCGGAGTCGTCGGCGATTGTACTCGCCGGTCTGCCACCCGTCCTCGCTCGAGTGCCTCCCAAGATAGAAGATATATATATATATAACTTTCTTCATCCAATTTTTGGAGTTTCCGGGGGTCCAGGGTCCTCCCAGGAAAAAGAACAAGGTGTACATTAAGATGTTATACATAAGTATTTTGGAGCTCTGGTCTATTGATTTTCTGTTTGATTTAGTTCTTCCAAATATCCATTCATAAATTCGACATCATTTTTGTGCTATGTATAGCCGCCTGCTTCTGTAAAATTTCCATCTTTATATCGGCCTTTAAAATATCTATATATTTTTGTGCAGTTTTTGAAATAATTCCGGTGGTACCAATAACAATAGGAATAATTTTGCACGTTGTGCTCCACAGTCTTTCCACTTCAATTTTGAGGGCATAGTATTTTGATAATTTTTCTGCTTCCTTTTTCATAATGTTGTAATCTGAGGGCACGGTTACATCAATGAGATAGGTTTTATTTTTCAATGTATCTATATATATCAAATCTGGTCTATTGTTCGGTATTGCAAGGTCGGTAGTTACTGGTAGTTCCCTGCTTAGTATCTGGTAGTATCTGTACTACATTAAATTCCTAAACGAGTGATCTCACCTCATCTCACTATATATATATATATAATTTTATTCTTCCGGATTTCTTCGGAGTCGTCGGCGATTGTACTCGCCGGTCTGCCACCCGTCCTCGCTCGAGTGCCTCCCAAGATAGAGGACGGGCCCACCGATCAGTCTTGAGTTACATAATATTATTGTCTTCACTGTCAGGAGGCAGATTTCCACTTAGAAATTTGGTCATTATTTTGGTGGTTTCAATTGCAGCCTGTTGTTGGAGTATTTCTAATTTTATGCCAGCGTCTAAATTTTTTATGTGTTTCTCTGTTGATTTATTTATAATTCCTGTAGTGCCTATAACTATTGGGACGATTTCGGCTCTTGTATTCCATAATCTTTGGATCTCAATTTTTAATGCGTAATATTTTGAAAGTTTTTCATTTTCCTTCCTAGTGAGGTTATAGTCGGATGGCACTGTGACATCGATAAGGCAAGTTCTGTTTTCATTTTTGTTTACATATATGAGGTCTGGTCGGTTGTTAGGTAACGCATAATCAGTGGTGACAGCAATTTCCCATATTAGTTTAAATTCTTCATTTTCCACCACATGCGGTTCATATATATATATAGTGAGATGAGATGAGATCACTCGTTTAGGAATTTAATGTAGTACAGATAAAGACTTTAAAATTCCATGCACTCTTTTTCTTCTCTTTTTTTCTTCTGATCACCTTGGTATTGCTTGATCTTTGAGTTTTCTATCCCCATCTGGTGCAATATATATAACAGTAGTCTTCTTTAAAATGTCGGGAACAAATACGGTTGTAATTGTTTTTTTTTTTTTTTATGGAAACTGACACGTTTGGCTACATCACCTACAACGTCCGTGATGTCAGCCCATAACACCGGGTGAACTAGGTGCCATGTCAGTGCTTCCCCCTTTGATCATGCCGGCTACACTGAACTGGTCGGAAAACACAAACTATTTACATAGCCGTTTAGACCGACGTTTCATTCAGTGCGGTGGTACCAACCCGGGCGGGTTAAACCCTACCACCAAGTAAGATTAGGAGGGAAGGGACCTACAGTTTTACGAGGAATGCGAACCTCGGTCAGCCTCCAACGGTCAGCGGTCACCCATCCAAGTACTGACCGCACCCAGCGTTGCTTAACATTCAATAGCGACAGTTGACTGTCTGCACCACTGAGCTATCGAGGCTGACAAAAATTGACAAAATTGTTTGCATTACATCCTGTTATTTTTATTGCGGCCTCCCCACAGTTTAATTTTTTCAGGATTTTTGGGAAACCTTAAAACCAAAGGTACCTAATTGTAAATTACCTAATTGCTATCTTTCACTAAACAAAATTACTCGGAAACCAGTATACATACTACATAGTCCATATTTGGGCGGTTTTTTGACGTGATGACGTCACGTCTTATAAATTGATGAACACCGGCTGCACCCACGAAAAGTGTCACGTTCCATCTGAGCCTGTGTGTGCAAGCGAGAGCGCGTAACAAGCGATAGAGAGGCACAATCGGTATAGTCAAAGTTACCATGGAAACGTCAAGTAAAACTGTCAAGATTAGACAACAGAAGTTTATTGATGGTCAGTCACAAGATGATTAATCTTTCTAATGGAAATATAATTACTGATCTTTGCTCTATGTACTACGATTATTCCACGTCATCACGTAAAACTATCGTCCGTAAACCGCCTTTACAGACAACCAATTTTTTTATGGAATCTGACACGGTTGGCTACATCACTTACAAGATCCGTGATGTCAGCCCATAACACCGAGTGAGCTAGGTGCCATGTCAGTGCTTCCCTTCATTTCATGTCGGCTACACAGAACTGGTCGGAAAACACGAACTATTTACATAGCCGTTTCATTCAGAGCGGTGGTACCAACCCGGCCGGGATAAACCCTACCACCTAGTAAGGTATGAAGAAAAGGTACGTACAGTTTCAAGTGGAATCGGAACAACGGTCAGCCTCCAACGGTCGAGCGGTCACCCATCCAAGTACTGACCGCGGCTGACTTTACGACTGACTTTGCCCTATGAAAGAGCTTTTTTCATGCGTTCTGTGTGAATCACCCATTTTCGGCAAAACTTGCAGATAACACCTTTTAAATAAACTACCGTTCAATATCAGTGAGTTTGAATTATAATAGCTACAATAAAATATTTGATAAGAAATTAAGGAATAAAAAAAAACACTGATAAGAAAATAATAATTTTCTCAGTGAAACGTTACAGCTGCAAAAATTTACGGTGCATACATTCTATAAAAACAAAATTAAAATGAAATGGTGGAATTCAATCGTCATTTTAATAATATGTAAGTGAAATTTTTTTTATAACTTGCATAAATTCCCTTGCCCCTTACTAGGTGGTACGCTCCATTGATAGACATCGATGGTAGGCTCAAATTGTAGCCGACTGGTTTGGTACCACCGTACTGAATGTAAGATGGCCGCATAGCAGCCTCGGCTGTGTTCTCACACTGTTGAACCACTAAACAGATTTTTATGTGGTTTGCACCAATGTAAAGATAATTCTTGAAGCTCACTATAGGCTATATACCATCACGCGAAATAGCCTTACGACTGAGCAGTATCAAAGAGAGTATGGGAAAGATAATAAGAACGGAATTTAGGGTGCCCGCGCACTAGGCAGCCATGGCTGCGCAGCCAGGCTGCGGCAGCCAGTAGAACGTATAGTGGTGTATGGGCGTCCGCGCATTAGGCAGCCATGGTTGCTTGGCTGCCGCAGCCAGTAGAACGTGCGCTAGAGCACAGCAGCCAGCTGGCTGCGCGCAGCCATAGCCAGACAGTCGTCTACCTACAAAATGTATGTGGCTGCCGTCAGTCGCCGCGCACTTGTCGAAGCAGCCACACGTTCGTTCGCATTTTCATGATGACTTTCGATACGGAGAAATTTATCATGGAAATCGAAAGCCGAAACGCAATCCGGGACATGCCTTCTGAAGATTACAGTGATCGTGATCTGAAGAAAAGAAAATGGGAAGAAATCACAAAAATAATGTGTGATGAGAATTCAAACTATTATAAGATCCTCCACGTCCATCTTGCTCAGATTTTTCGTCACAACTGACGTGGCACTGGCTGCCTGCTCTGGCTGCTGTTAAATGGCTGCTCATATTTCTGGCTGCGGCAGCCTGGCTGCGCAGCCATGGCTGCCTAGTGCGCGGGCACCCTTAGTGTCGAATGGTAGTATGGTTTGGTAGAAGCGATGTTAGTACATACTATAAAAATTAAGATACAATTTGGGAAGAAGATAGATTGCATCCTGTGGACTACCTTTTGTCGAAAAAAAAAACTGAAGGGGAGAAGTAGGGAATGCAATTTTGTATGGGCAACCCACTATTTCCTATGTTGGCGATATAAAGGGGGATGGGTGAAGGGGGAGGGGTGGTAATGGAGGGTGGGGATGGAGGAGGAGGGACAGGGTTTGAGGGATAGGAGTGAGGATGGAGGAGAGGGACGATGAAGGCGGGGGAGGGAGAGGTGTGGGGTGGGGAGGAGCCGGAAGGGGGAGGGAGGTAAGAAAGGGTTGGGAGGACGGTAGGAGGGGCGAGAAAGGAGGCGAGGGAGTAGGGAGATGAAGAAGGCGGAAGGGATTTAGGGTAGGGGAGGTGTGTAAGATGGGTGGGAGATGGGGAAGGGGGAGGTGAGGAGAGGGGCGACGAACAAGGGGGAGGGGTGAGGGAGGAAGGGGAAGCGGCGGGGTAGGTTATTTTTTTTTATTGACAGCGCGACATATAGCGCCGAGCCACCCATAAGGTGTCTAACGACGCCCATGGACATTCGCTCGTATGCGGGGGTTGCGAATGCCATGCCGGCCTGACAGGTGCCCATTCACGCCCCTCTTGAAGGACCCGAGACTGTACATGGGGGGAAATATATGGGCAGGGAGAGCGTTCCAGAGTTTACCGGTTCTGTAGAGGAAAGATCTGCAGAATCGGTTGGTACGCATCCGCGGTAAGTCCAGCGTGTAGGGATGCAATCCCTGACCAGTGCGCGTGGTACGGAGGTGGAAAGGGGACGGCGGGATCGCATTAAACAGCTCCTCCGAGCACTCCCCATGGAATAAGCGATGGAACGCACTTAGGGAGCCGAGTTGAACTCGACCAAATTACTACGGCTCCATTCGGAAATAGAGCCGAGTGTGTGTTCGAGCTCGATATGGTTGAACGAGGGCTGAGATAGGCAGGGATAGAAGTGGCGGAAGGAGGGAAGGGGAGGGGGGAGAAGGGATTGGAGGAGAGGGGAAAGAGGAAGGGAGTAGCGAGTGAGGCTAGGGAGGAGGGAGGACGAAGTGGGTAGGGAAGAGGGAGGAGGGGGAAAGAGTGGAAGGTAGGAAGGAGGTGGGAGGGGAAGATGAAAGCAGTGAGGGGGGACGGAGGGAGTGGGTTTGTTGTTGATTCGGTTTGGGGTTGGCTCTAGGCCTGCAAACTAATCCCGTTTGGTGCAAAACCCCGCAATCTCCAGCTACCCCGGCCAGCCTATGTCTTCCATGAAAGCAACAAGTCGACCAGGGTGTCTGCAGACCGCTGCAACGGAAGATAGAGAACGGAGTATGTCCCTTCGTTGGTTGTCAAGCACACTGCACTCCAACAAAACATGCTCGGCCGTTTCATCCACTGCCAAGCATCCTCTGCATAGTGAACTATCCGTAATATAGTGCCACCAGGAAGTTATGATGCGTGGGAAATATGCGCGAACTGTCTGCATTCCTAAGAAGGGGCGTGAACTTTCGGTCGAAAGTTTGTCGATAATTGTATGACCTAATAACTTAATTTTCGACAAACTTTCGATCGAAAGTTCACGTCTCTTCTTAGGAATGCAGACAGTTGCGCATATTTTCCACGCATCATGACTTCCTGGTGGCACTATACGCATGGTGTGTAAATGTTTATTTAGTGAGCAGTGGCCGCTCATCAGACCAACGCGTATTCTTAGCTTAGCCCGGGCCAGGTTGACAAGCTTCCGAGCCAGCCTTCGGTCTGGTTTAGGAAGAGCAGTTCTCGACTGTCTGCACTCTGAGAGGCCCTTCCATCTGTCCCTGTGTTTCCGTGATGTCGACGCGTGCAACCAAGTTCTCTATGTGCTGGCTGACGGCATTATCACGGGTTCCGCTCCTATGGGTATAGTTCTGGATCCTCTTCGGGCGAGATCATCACCGCTGTCATTTCCGTCGTCTTGATTGTTGCCTTTTATCCACTGGAGGATCACCTTGTTATTATTACCTGCAACCTTCTCCAGGGCCCCATGACGTTTTGGCACTAGGCCTGAGGTACACGTCTTGCTCTTCAGTGCCATAAGAAGAGTCGCTGCACTGTATGAGAGTATCTTGATAGTGTAGTACACTATGTGCAGGACTCAGGGTACACTGTACCCTGAGTCCCTGATACGCCCATCTCATTCATAGCGGTTGCCGCTTTTAGCACCCCGATTACTTTCTTTTGGAAAACGGTTGAGTGTATGATAAGGAAAGAGTGAATGATGGGAGAAAGAGGGGGAGTAAGGGGGAGCAAGGGAGAAGGGAGAGGGGATGGAGGGAATTAGGGAGAGAGGTAGGCAGATAACGAGGTTAAATAGAAGAGGAAAGAGGGGGGGGGGGGGAAGCGAGGGAGTTAGGGAGAGAGGAAGAGAGAAGGGGTTCAGGAAGAGAGAGAGAGAGAGAGAGAGAGAATACAAAAGAAGCGATCGTTTATCATATATTTTTCGTTTAAATGGGATTTGCTATTAAACCGACTTTACCGCGAGCGAAGCCGCGGGTAAAAGCTAGTACTAAATATAAGTACGTAAAGGCCTAGTTTTCTTTTGCTATTAAGTATGGAAGGGGTCCGTCGGATTTTTAAAATTTAGCATGGGGTCTGTGACTACAAAAAAGTTAAGAAACTCTATTCTATTCTATTCCATTCTAAACTGCATTCTATTGCATTATATTCCATTGAATTCCATTCCATTCCATTCCATTCTATTCCATTCTATTCCATTCTATTCCATTCTATTCCATTCTATTCCATTCTATTCCATTCTATTCTATTCTATTCTATTCTGTTCTATTCAGTTGTTTCATAAATTTCTACTTGTCATCTATTTGTGTTTTGTATATAATTACTAATGAATGCCACCCTTCACTTGCTACACCACCAAAACAACAGAATGGATTCGAATGAGGTTTCCATCCATGTGGGTTTCCACTGCACTGTTGGAGCGATTAGTTCTTCAACAAGTTTTATTCTGTACCTTATTTACAACATAGAGACGCAGTGGGGATATTCTTTTTAAGTATTGACACCACCACCGAGATAATAGCCATTAAATCTAGTCAACAAAACTAAATGTTAGAATACATAAACATACGAATGTTTAATCTGTTCAAGGTTTTGCAAAAGACTCGAGCGCCGCTAGACACCAAACTATTGCGCCGGAATTTCCGATGCCCGACAGAGATTGGATCGAGGATGCCAAACGGCTACAAAATCACGTCATGAAACAGTTCGATAAGTACACAGAATTATTCATTAAGTTGGGTGAAGATAAAATGGACTTCAGACCTAAAAGAATCCTGGACGCAATGAGGGCAGCCTATGTAGAGGAATTCAGAATGGGATTCCTTCAATTAAACACAATGCTTATGATAACCAATGATAATAAATATGAATACTATTTAAGAGCTCTTTGTTGGCTGGATTATGTGGATCTGGTTGAGACCTTATTTGAAAGAATTGGCAAACACTTTATACGTAGGCTGGCGAGCATAATACCTATTAGGGCCAAAGGTCAATGGACTATTATACACCATTTTGGTCACAAACAATAAAAAGGTTAAGAGAACCGGTAAGTCCACTTTTCCCATTCCAAGCCTCTTCTCTTGCACTATCATTTGTAAAAAAAAATTGCGTGTAAAAGATGTTATCAATATCTATGTACCTATGTTGTCTTTTTTTCGTTATTTCATTTTAAATTACATAATATACTAGCTGTGCCCGCGGCTCCGCCCGCTCTCATATTTCACTTCACTGCTAACCTCATAAGCCATTTAGCGTGATAGTAAGTAGCCTATAGTTGATGGGAAGAATCAAGCTATCCGTATATTTTTTTTATTAACCGCTTGCATGACTTCGGGTATGATTATTATGACGTGATTATGACCCAGCGTCAAATTTCAGTAGAATGACAGCGGGTATGATTTGTACCCAGCGCAAAATGTCAGTTGTTTGCTCTCGGGTATATTTGTATCCCTTAAGCCATCATGATGAAACTATGTCTATACCTCTCAAACGCATTTAAATATCGATCTCACTTGATTTTCTGTCTCTTCCTTACATAGTAGGCGTTCTTCCGTTCCTAGAAACCGTCCGTCTGCCGTCAATAGAATTTAAACTATATTCACTTGTATTAAGCACTTAAGTGTTTTGACTTAAGTGCTCAATTTTGTACGTACTTTAGAGGTTGTTTACGTTTAAATCCACGCTGGTAATATCAATCTATTGTTATCTGTTGTTAAAGCAACTAATAACGATCCCAAAAAACATAAAACATCGATATGTTAATCGTCTCGATTTCGTAATAATCTCAATATAATGTTACAAGAGCCAAAAGTGCCCCCCCATTCCCCCCGTGTGTTTCAACAGCTCAATACGAATGAATCATTCCATTTGTAACAATAACGGCCTTCTTGAGAATACTAATAACAAATTCTCAGAACACTTCAAGTATGTGTAACCATCAATCATCGCATGAAAAGTAGCCTATAATTGATGGGAAGAACCAAGCTATCCGTAGAAGCAAACTGTATTAAAATCGGTTCAGTGGTTCTCAAGTTATAAGCGGACAGACAGACATACATACATACAGAAAGCAGACGTCGGATTTTATTAAAGGTAAAGAGGATAAGGAAGGATTTGATTATAAAAAAAACCGACTACTGAAAAATCACGCCCTTAAAAGTATGAAACAAGAAAATATTCTCATCTGAAATTGTTATGTACAACTATTCAATATTTTATCGTCTATTATTGTTGCGTGTCGTAATTGCTGGAAAACGCCTCTGCGTAGTGTGTTGATTCCTTCAATAGTTCTTGTGGAGTAGCTTGTGGACTGTATAGGTTGGTTTTGGGTTGATTTGGTAGCGGAAATATTATTAAAACACTTTTACGTTCAGTTACATGTTTTATTCGCCATGGCGGCGATGGTAATCTGTGGGCGGCGGTGACAGAGAAAGATGGTCCGGAAGGGAGCATAGACAAGGATTACATTCCAAGGATTTGTTTATGGTAAACGTGTTATGCCGATGCTACACGAAACAATTATATAAACAACTTACACGTAATATATTTTAATGTATTTAATAAATATTCATAGTGTTGTTCAGAGGATAGCCATGGTCGTATGCCACTTTGCCCTATAGGGTAGGGACTATAGATGCGAGAAGGAATGTTTCCGAATACTTCCAAAGGGAATCATTCGGAATCATTCTAAAACTTCCGAAAGCTTTGGAATCTTTCGAATTAACTGTAGTTTTATCCAACTGTGATGTTTTCACATTTTGTAGGTTGATGAGAAGTAATTTTAACAAGAAACCGGCCAAGTGCGAGTCGAACTCGCACACGAAGGGTTCCGTATCACCGTACAAAATTTAACACTACGTACTTTAATTCACCTACCATACCGAGTAGGTAGGTTTAGCCAATTCGCTCAGATACGGTCAAAAGTACGATATCAGATACGACAAAGGCGCATGCGGCGCAGAGGTGTCGCGCGGACCGCGGACGCAACAAAAACTGAATGCATGCAACACTCATAATAAAATTACGTTACTCATTATAATATCATAAATGCGAAAGTATATTTGTTTGTTCGTTCCTCTTTCACGCCTGAACGGCTGTTCGGACTTTGACGAAACAGGGGTAGTGTAACATAATAACCGGGACACTCATAACGGGATTATGAGTACATAACGTACTCATAATCCCGGAGTAACATAATTTTTAAAAAAAATTGTCAAGTTCGAGTCGAGCTCGCGTAAAGAGGGTTCCTTACCATCCCGTTTTCTGTGAGAACTAGAAGGCTTAAGATTTTTTGACGAAAATTCGTCATGAACTTTTGTTTTGGTCATAAGTCGAGAACCACTAGTGCTAGACCCATCGTGTTGGTACTCAAACTTCAGGTCTCGGTGAGATCTATCAATCTGTCACGTGAACTTTTGTTTTGGTCATAACTCGATAACCACTGGTGCTAGGCCCATCGTGTTGGTACTCAAACTTCAGGTCTTGATGAGATCTATCCATATATCACATGAACTTTTGTTTTACTCATAACTCGAGAACCACTGGTGCTAGACCCATCGTGTTGGTACTCAAACTTTAAGTCTCGAGTTATGACCAAAACAAAAGTTCATGTGACAGATGGATAGATCTCACCGAGACCTGAAGTTTGAGTACCAACACGATGGGTCTAGAACCAGTGGTTCTCGAGTTATGACCAAAACAAAAGTTCACGTGACAGATGGATAGATCTCACCGAGACCTGAAGTTTGAGTACCAACACGATGGGTCTAGCACCAGTGGTTCTCGAGTTATGACCAAAACAAAAGTTCATGTGACAGAAGGATAGATCACACCGAGACCTGAAGTTTGAGTACCAACACGATCATATCATAATTCGAGAGACAATTTAGTAATCTGTGCCAGTGGTTCTCGAATTATGATATGACCAAAACAAAAGTTCATGACGAATTTTCGTCAAAAAATCCTAAGCCTTCTAGTTCTTTTAAATGCCGGGTATGAAATTTTGCGGGCAATGTCCGCGGTCCTCGCAACACCTCTGCTCCAGTCCTTACGGCCTTCGGCGGTACGGAACCACTGTTTTTCGCCGACGTACTTAACGTCGTCGTCCCACCGGGCGGGTGGTCTTCCCACTTTCCGTTTCCCTGGCCACGGCCGCCAGTGTAGGACACGGATACTCCAAAGGTCGTCAACTTTTCGACTGACGTGCCCAGCCCAATGCCACCTCAGCTTAGCCACCCGGTGTCCAATATCGACTACATTGGTGCGTCGGCGGATATATTAATTAATTGATTTATTTATTTTATGTTTATATTTTATATTCAGGGATAAAATTACTACGTACATCAAATATTTAAATAATAGGAAATTAAACTAAAACATTTCATATATATTTCACAAGCTGTGCCCGCGGCTCCGCCCGCTCTCATATTTCACTTCACTGCTAACCTCATAAGCTATTTAGCGTGATAGTAAGTAGCCTATAGTTGATGGGAAGAATCAAGCTATCCGTAGAATTTTGTTTTATTAAAATCGGTTCAGTGGTTCTCGAGTTATAAGCGGACAGACAGACAGACAGAAAGCAGACGTTGGATTTTATTATAGGTAAGGAAGGATAAGGATAGACTTAGGTACCGAATACTGCACAATACTGTATCGATACATTTAATGCACGGTTACAGCACTATGCATGGAACAAGGGAGCACGGAGACAGAATTTTAAAAAAATCTTTAAAAATATAATTAAGACATTTACAGTATATTTACCGATGATACGTTACTCCATTGTTCTTCCAGTTTACTTTCACAGTTCGGTTTTTACATGTTTTCACGCAACATTCCGTCATTTTGGGAAAAACATTCCATATGTCGCGCGTGCCTCGGTCGACGATGCACTGTCGGTCGGATCGCGAGCGCACGACGCGTATGGTCACAAACTGACCATATAGCCGCCACGCGCGCCCGCCTCCTTCACACTTCTAGCTATTACTAGGATTTCTGTGCGTGAGCGCCTCGGACGGAGGTGTTGGCGGGAGGGGCGGGGGGCTAGCTTTGTGAGTGGAGGACTGGAGGTTGGCAGGCGGAGAGTACGGAGCGGCAACAACGCGTTAAATTACACTAGACGAAAACATACATTTCAAAAATTCATATCTCGAAAACTAGACACTTTAGAGAAAAACTTTACTTGCTTTTTTGTCTAGGAAAAACATGAGGATTGCGCTGGCGAAATTAATGTACTCGCCGTTTTAACACCCTGTATATTTAGGTATTTTACATATATGTATAAATATATATACAAGCATAAGTACTATGTATACATAGTACTTACATATATATTAAATATTATAATCATGTATTAGTTACCTACTATTCTCTCACATTATCCGTGCGCCTACTTAAACACTTTTACCTCATCCCAAATGTTTGCTTTAACATAATGCAGATCTGCATTCAGCCGACCTTTTTGTACCTTATTTTATCGTGAAATGGTGTACAATAAAAAATAAATACAAATACAAATAAATAAATACAAATATTTATTAAATACATTAAAATATATTACGTGTAACTTGTTTATTTAATAGACGATAAAATATTGAAAAGTTTGTACATAACAATTTCAGATGAGAATATTTTCTTGTTTCATACTTTTAAGAGCGTGACCTTTCAGTAGTCGGGTTTTAGTTTTTGAACTTATTTTTTATTTCAATTATTTTGGGGTTATAACTTCGTGATAAAGTATTTGCAGAGCCGTTTTACATGTTTTGTTTGTTTAGGTTTTATTGTTTTATAATTTTAACATGTGTACCATAGTCCATAAGGGCGAGCTGGGTTCAGGTAAAAGATAAACCGTCTGGAAGAAAGTAAGTAACTGATAGCGAGGCCGAAGGCCGAGCTGCGTTCAGGAAGACTATAAAACTTCTTGAAGTAAATAAATAACTAAGGGCGAGGCCGAAGGCCGAGATGCGTTCAGGAAGAAGATAAACCTTCTTGAAGATAGTAAGTAACTATTGGCGAGGCCGAAGGCCGAGCTGCGTTCAGGAAGAGGATAAACCATCTTTAAGTGAGTAAGTAACAAAGGGCGAGGCCGAAGGCCGAGCTAAGTTCGGGAAGACTAAACCTTCTCGAAGAAAGTAAGTAACTAATGGTGAGGCCGAAGGCCGAGCTGCTTTCGGGAAGACTATAATAAACCTTCTCGAAGAAAGTAAGTAACAAAGGGCGAGGCCGAAGGCCGAGCTGCGTTCAGGAAGACGATAAACTTTCTCGAAGACAGTAACTATGGAGGAAGAGGATAAACCTTTTCGAAATAAGTAGCAAAGAAGTTACTTTCTTCGAGAAGATTTATGGTCTTCCTGAACGCAGCTCGGCCTTCGGACTCGCCCTCTGTTACTTACTTTCTTCGAAAAGGTTATCCTCTTCCTGAACGCAGCTCGGCCTTCGGCCTCGCCCTTTGTTACTTACTTTCTTAAAGATCGTTTATGCTTTTCCTGAACGCAGCTCGGCCTTCGGCCTAGCCCTTTGTTACTTATATTTTATGTTTGTAAAAAAGCACGTACTCGCTTTATATCATGGTAGAGTATTTACGAGTATTATTCAACCAAAAAATGAAGATACAATAAAAATTAAACTAATTATCTAAGCTAAACTAATATAAAATATAACTAAGTTAAAAACTAAAATTAACCTAAAATTAAAACTAACCTAAAAAATATTTATAAAATCAATGCTTTATATATGTTTTTAATTAGAAAAATGCATATCGAAAAACAATTGAAGAAAAAAAAAACTAGAAAAAAAACATCAGCTGTACAAAAAACTAGAAAATAATAAGGACACAAACCTGGGCTTTCATAAGATTTTACGTCGATTTTAATCTTGCAATACTAGCGTGCTGTCTTCTCAAAGGGCACTTTTTGTCGCTGCGTCAGCGGATAAGTAATAAATTGAGACTTTTAACAGACTAATATAAAAACGTGGGGCGTATAATATGCGTAAACATGCGCCCCACGTTTTTATATTAGTCTGTTAAAAGTCTCAATTATTACTTACTACTCTGTCAAGAAAGTACCGGGAAAAGGTCAATTATACACAAAATGTTAATTATTCTTCCAAATTTATGCTATCGTCTTCAAAGTAGGCCCCTTCCGAAATAATACACTTACGTCAACGAATAATCCAATTATCAAAACATTTTTTAAATGCATTTTCCGGAATCGACTTCAGTTCTCACCGCGAATTCTCTTATAAGTCTTCTATAGAGTGAAAACAGGTGCCTCGAAGTGGTAATTTGAGTTTTGGAAACAGAAAAATGTCGGCCGGAGCCATGTCCGGTGAATATGGTGGTTGTTCGATGGTATTTGTTGAGTTTTTGGCCAAAAATTCGTTCACAATGGTGGCCTTAAGCGATTGAGTTTTTGAAGAAAATTCTAATCTCGAGCGGCAACGTGTTTCATGCCCAAGCGATCGTTTAAAATGGTACGAATCGATTCGTGAGACACAGAAAGTTGAGCGGCTATCTCTCTCAAACTTGAATAAGGATTTTCAGTCACCATTTCCTTCACTTTAGCTATATTAACTTCAGTTGAAGACGTTGATGGCCGACCAGAGCGAGGCAAATCTTCCATCACATCTCGACGGCTTTTGAATGCACTGTACCACTCATGTACACGTGTTTTTGATAAAATCGATTCACGGTAAGCTTTCTGTAACATTTTCAGCGACTCGGAATACGAAATTCCATTTCAAATCAAATCAAATCAAATCAAAATATGTTTATTGCCTTTTAAAAATTTTGCAAAAGGTACAACTTAACGCCGTAGGCGTTCTCCTCCAGCCAACCTTTGGGTTATCATGAATGAGTGTGGAGTGGCAGAGAACAAATAAGAATGATGTAGATAATTTCAACAAATTATACAATATAAATATAAATAAATAGATAAAAATATATAAATACATACAAATATACACGAATAAAATATACAGAGAAAACTAACATTAGACTCTAATCCATAAATAGCGAGTAATCTATCGTTCCAGAAAGTGAGACATTATACGCTTTTTAAACATAAACAGCGACTGCGATAGACGAATTTCGAGGGGAAGCGAGTTCCACATACGTGCCGCATTCACGGTGAAGGAGTCAGAGTAAGAAGTGGAGGAGTGAGAGTGCTATGCAAAATTTTAGACAAACACTTTGTTCGATATTTTTATCCATTATAAAAATCGCAAAACACACTTGAGATGAACTAACAAAATCGAGCACCGTAAACAAACTAAATGACAGATGTGGCTCAAACTCCGTGCCAATATAGAAAATAGGTCTGCCAACTTAGCGACAGAAAGAATTATTTGAATTGAATTTGGAATTAGAATTAAATTATCAATTCCCGGTACTTTTTTGACAGAATGTATTCCGCTGACGCAGCGACACAAAGTGCCCTTTGGCATCCGACATGAGAAGACAGCACGCTAGTATTGCACGATTTCTTACCCAGACGTAAAATCTTAAGAAAGCCCAGGTTTGTGTCCTTATTATTTTCTAGTTTTTTGTACAGCTGATGTTTTTTTTTCTAGTTTTTTTTTAATAAAACCGTTTAACTTAAAAGTTTTTTTTACCAATTTTTTTATTTACTCGTTTTTAGTTTGATCTTTGGCTCGTATCATTCATTACGCAAACTCCTCATCCTTTCCAACTCTCTCATTGCATCTTTGTTACACGGTTTCTTACCTGTCAATTTCTCACAATCAAGCTCCTCAATACATAGCCCTTCTAAAGACTTACGCGACTCAATGCAACATACGCTTGACCCTCGTCAAATAGTCTGGAGCCCAAATACCCAACAGCATGGTCAACAGTACTGACCTGCATTTTATAGACAGTGCAGGCCAATGACAAAATTATTGGTAACATCCGTCTCTCAGCTGTTCCATAATTAAACTTTACCTGAAACTGTATGGCTTTAGGATGGATAAGGTGTACGAACAGTCCACCTCCTGCCTCCATAATCAATCAGATTCTCTTCACCAAGTGTATTGGTAGAAGTATGGGACACTCGTCCAAACCAACCAAATGAGCCCAAAGTCGACGGGGTGTAACGGTAGAAGAGTTCCACTGTACACCTCCTGACTCCATCATCAGACCCTCGTCACCAAGTGTATTGGTAGAAGTATGGGACACTCGTCCAAACAAACCAAATGAGCCCAAACTCGAGAGGGTTACTAGTAACGGTTGAAGAGTTCCACTGTACACCTCCTTACTCCATCATCAGACCCCCGTCACCAAGTGTATGAGTAGAAGTATGGGACACTCGTCCAAACCAACCAAATGAGCCCAAACTCGAGGGGGTTACTAGTAACGGTTGAAGAGTTCTACTGTACACCTTCTGACTCCATCATCAGACCCTCGTCACCAAGTGTATTGGTAAAAGTATGAGACACTCGTTTAAACCAACCAAATGAGCCCAAACTTGAGGGGGTTACTAGTAACGGCTGAAGAGTTCCACTGTCCACCTCCTGACTCCATCATCAAACCCTCGTTACCAAGTGTATTGGTAGAAGTATGGGACACTCGTCCAAACCAACCAAATGAGCCCAAACTCGAGGGGGTTACTAGTAACGGTTGAAGAGTTCCACTGTCCACCTCCTGACTCCATCATCAGACCCTCGTCACCAAGTGTATTGGTAGAAGTATGGGACACTCGTCCAAACCAACCAAATGAGCCCAAACTCGAGGGGGTTACTAGTAACGGTTGAAGAGTTCCACTGTACACCTCCTGACTCCATCATCAGACCCTCGTCACCAAGTGTATGAGTAGAAGTATGGGACACTCGTCCAAACCAACCAAATGAGCCCAAACTCGAGGGGGTTACTAGTAACGGTTGAAGAGTTCCACTGTACACCTCCTGACTCCATCATCAGACCCTCGTCACCAAGTGTATGAGTAGAAGTATGGGACACTCGTCCAAACCAACCAAATGAGCCCAAACTCGAGGGGGTTACTAGTAACGGTTGAAGAGTTCGACTGTACACCTCCTGACTCCATCATCAGACCCTCGTCACAAAGTGTATTGGTAAAAGTATGAGACACTCGTTTAAACCAACCAAATGAGCCCAAACTCGAGGGGGTTACTAGTAACGGTTGAAGAGTTCCACTGTCCAACTCCTGACTCCATCATCAAACCCTCGTTACCAAGTGTATTGGTAGAAGTATGGGACACTCGTCCAACACAACCAAATGAGCCCAAACTCGAGGGGGTTACTAGTAACGGTTGAAGAGTTCCACTGTCCACCTCCTGACTCCATCATCAGACCCTCGTCACCAAGTGTATTGGTAGAAGTATAGGACACTCGTCGAAACCAACCAAATGAACCCAAACTCGAGGGGGTTACTAGTAACGGTTGAAGAGTTCCACTGTCCACCTCCTGACTCCATCATCAGACCCTCGTCACCAAGTATATTGGTAAAAGTATGGGACACTCGTCCAAACCAATCATATGGGCCCAAACTCGAGGGGGTTACTAGTAACGGTTGAAGAGTTCCACTGTACGCCTCCTGACTCCATCATCAGACCCTCGTCAGCAAGTGTATTGGTAGAAGTATGGGATACTCGTCCAAACCAACCAAATGAGCCCAAACTTGAGGGGGTTACTAGTAACGGTTGAAGAGTTCCACTGTACAACCTCCTGACTCCATCATCAGACCCTCGTTACCAAGTTGAAATTATCATAATATTGTATTGTCACGAGAACTCAATATTTGTGCAAAGTTTCATAAAAATCGGTTCAGTAGAAGTAGCTGAAAAAGTTGTCGCAAGATTTGAAACAAACAAATATACGGAGTCAAGCTAAATAAAACCGTTTAAAAAAAATACATCCCGACCAGGATTCAAACCTGGGTCTCTGGCTAGAGCCGCCGACGCGATAACCAACTACACCACCGGGACCAACGACATTCTACTTTCTGGACAAGCCTCGTCAATCTCGTCATACATTTTACCGGTAGAAAAAGAGAATCTCTCTCACAGAAGCACACTAAGCTAAGGAGTTACACACACACGCAACATAGGCTAGAATAAGACGTGCAGATGCAAACTCCGTGAACGGAAAAGGGATAGTGCGATGGAGTTTCTTCTGTATATTGCCAATATTTAAAACAGCGTAAGTGCGCGAGCGCCTCATATATCATGTTACGTTTCCGCTCTGAGAACGTCGATAGAGTAAGACGGTTAAATGGCAATTTGATACGTGTAAGCGAGACAACGCTTGTACATTCCAAATTAGATTTCGTATACTTTAACTTTGTACGTCGCGGCTTGTGCGGTCGCCTTTATATTCATATAAAGACTTGTGCCATGCGTTACAAGATAGGTTTAGAACCCTGCATGTCGCCACTGCATGTTCTCAGTGACTGACACTCGTATGCTCTCGTCTCGAACCGAGTAACGTATAGCCATCCTTTTCACGCTCATATTTTGTGTATGCGAATGCATGATATTCTATCTCTCCCTTTTACGGACGGACGAATACAAAAACGTGACCTGCCTGAGCGGCGCAGTGCGGCGGACTGACTGCTCGCGAAAGAGAGGGTGCCGAATGCTCCCCAATAGCGCGCCTCAAGTCGGTGCGTTGTATGCCACTTCCCGATACTTTTAATTCGGTGACCGGGACGTTATGTATTATTTCCAAATTTTCTATCTATTGCATCTTCATGATGTCGCATAATTTTTGTGAACGGTCAACTTTCACGGTTCCATATTGAACCTTATGCTGTCATTACCAAATTCGTATTTGGCATCAGACACTAGAAGTTGACTTGAGGTTTTTAATAATATTTTTTGTTTGTTAGTACTAAGCACGTACTCGCTTTATATCATTGATTTTATAAAATCAATGCTTTATATATGTTTTTAATTAGAAAAATGCGAATCGCCCTCAGTTACATACTGTCTTTAGCAGTGGCGGCTTTGACCTATAAATTTTAGTGAGGCGACTAAAAATCCACCTACATTGCTATTACTTTATGATAAATTGAAAAACGTAAACCTAATTTTTTTTGGCCCTAACAATATTAATAATATAATAATATAAAATAATATAACCTAACAAATTCGCTCCCGCGTTATAAAGCCCAAAAACCCGCTTAGTCCCCGCATGGGCGTGGCCCGCCGACGGCGCTCATGTGCGCGCGCGCACATGAGCGCCGACCTCGACATAAACGCAGATATTTCGGAAACTAATAAAGTTAGATCTATAAACTCTTCTGTCCTAGAAAGCCTAGAAAATTTCCTAAAATCCATGTGAAACAGTGAGGCTTACCTTGTTTAGAAGTACCAGATATTTTAGGTAGAAAAAAAAATCCCAATTTTTTTTTGAAAAATTCATTATAAAATAAATTCAAAACATACCTTTACAATATTTATATTAGAATACTCGTAAAGAAACATACTTTTAGAAATAGTAAAGTATAATATACGTTTTCTTTACAGAAATCGGCGAAATCGGATGTTCAACATGAACATCCTGAGAGCATCAGGACAGTCCGAGATGGCACGCGCGTGATATTTTTTACCAATTTTATAAATATATTATTTGAACTAAACCTTCTTTTATTTTGCAACTGATCGTATGTTTGTATAATAATGCGAAGAAAATGGGAAAAATAAGCTATATTTCCATGAAAAATATGCCTTCAAAGTCATTGTTTACACATTTCATACAAAAATAAACAAACATTTTTGAGCGACGAAAAATATGACTTTTGTCGCCACCCGAACTCGTAATGCATCTTCTATTGGTAGAATAACTAATAAATAACACTATTTACTAACCTTTAGCTCATAGATGCACTTGAATACACTTATAAACATTATTTTCACGGGGCGCTCTTACTTGAAAAATACGCACACGGACAGATTATCAATAAGTCCACTGACGGCAAGTTATTGTTTCCATAGCCAATATTATTGTTTCTTGGAGACAGGCTCCAAATCCTTTCAAAGAATGCTGCCTGAGTCAAGAGAGGATCAGGGCGGAATAAAGTGAATTTGGTCAAATAGTGCGGCCGTAAATTGCGCATAAATCTTGTTCCCGTTCGGGAACGCGGGGAGCGAGCGGAGGTCGTAATTGTTCCCCATCGGGAACCATGGGGAGCTAACAGGTGGGGGGGGGGGGGGGGGGGGGGGGGAATGGGGGGTGAAAGTTTGTACGGAAGTATTGTTAGTTTTTTTTATTAAAGGTAGGAACTTGGAAATCATAATGACGTGTTTCAGGGTTTTTGGATTTTCACCTTTTAAGGGGGGGAATAACCAAAAACTACTATCGAAAATCAAGTTTTTATGTGGCTATAAAAAGAACCCAAGCCTATTTTTAATAGGCTAATAATACACAATTGGCCGGTTTTTTAATAGATAATAAAAAACCGGCCAACTGCGAGTCGAACTCGCGCACCGAGGGTTCCTTATCTCCATGTCACGGCTAGCGCCACTAGATGCATTTCATAACACGCCACGCCATCTAGATGGCGTGTTATGAAATGCTTCATATTAGTTAGTCACGATTAGAAAATGCTTCATAATCTGTTTGGTAGATGGCGCGCGCGTATACACTTTTTGAAACTAAAAAGTGTATGCGCGCGCGCCATCTATGGGAACCCCCGTGAGTTTTTTACTTTTTCTTATTTTTATTATTTTTTGTTATATCGGCCATAATAACACATTTTCTGTGAACATTTCAACGGGCTACCTATTACGGTTCAAGAGATACAGGCCTCGGACAGACGGACGGACGGACAGACAAGCGGCGGGTGGCCGAGTGGTTTGGGCATAGGCTTCAAATGCGAGAGGTGCGAGGTTCGAATCCGGTCGGCGTGTGACAATGAGTTTTTTTCTGACGAAAAAATTTACGTGCATACCTACACCTGCTGCTTCACCGTTCGGAACCGGTGTAAAACTGTAGGTTCCTTCCCTTGCCCCTTACTAGGTGGTAGGCAACGTGGTAGGCTCAAATTGTAGCCGACTGGGTTGTATGTTACCACCGTACTGGATGTAAGATGGCCGCATAGCAGCCTCGGCTGTGTTCTACTCTAGTCCAGTATAGCCAGCAATCCAGGGAAGTCTCCGGTATGGCACCTACCTTCTCGGAGGTGATATTGGCTGGTCGGAGCATGCGCTTTGGCCCCTCCGACTCAGCCACCCATACCGGATTACATAAAAAAAAAGACAGACGGACGGACGGACAGACAGACAGCCAGACAGACGGCGTAGGCTTAGTAATAGGGTCCCGTACTGGATACGGAACCCTAAAAACAAAAACAAAAAATTGGTTGTCTGTAAAGTCGGTTTACGGACGATAGTTTTACGTGATGACGTCTTAGAGTATATAAGGTGCGAAGTCAGATACAAAATCAGTTCCGGCGGATATTTACCGTTTTTATTTTAAACAATTTTAGAATCTGATGTGTAGTTTGTTTCGGTATTGTCATTTTAGTATTCTTATATTTTATATACAAGCTCA
Organism: Nematopogon swammerdamellus; assembly: GCA_946902875.1. Classification (NCBI taxonomy): domain Eukaryota; kingdom Metazoa; phylum Arthropoda; class Insecta; order Lepidoptera; family Adelidae; genus Nematopogon; species Nematopogon swammerdamellus. Next base: position 2,685,881 of record OX336362.1, read on the forward strand.
AAGATGTAACTAATGATATGCGAAGTGTATTTTAGAAATATGCTAAGCATAACTTATTAACTTATTTCTTTTAGATGGAACGTGATACTTCTTCGTGCGTGCAGCCGGTGTTCATCAATTTATAAGACGTGACGTCATCACGTCAAAAAATGTGTGTGTGTGCGTGTGCATCCTCCGACCTTCCTCCTGAACCATTGAAATTATTTTGTTCAATGGTTAAAAATATTTAAAAAAAATTTTTTTTTATAATTAACTTCACACTGGCAAAGTATTTATTTAGTTGGATGAAATAACTGCAGTCATTTTCTTTCTTACTTTCGAGAGGCGTAAAGAATAATGTGATTTAGATTTTTTCGAATTTCGAATTTGAGATTTCAACTGATTTGCAGTGTACCTACCTATATTATTCCCTAATGTTAAAAAATACTTTTGAAAAAAAATGTGTGTGTGTGCGTGTGCACCTCCCGTCTAGTAGCAGTAGTTCGGTTGGTAGTCCGGTTGATCGAACTAGTGAACCTTTGCAGAGGCAAAAGTTCGGTTGTTACGTAATACCGAACTATCGAAACCCTTTAGTAGCAGTAGTTCGGCTAATATAATGTGATTATTTCGTCTAGTAGCAGTAGTTCGGTTGGTAGTCCGGTTGACCGAACTAGTGAACCTTTGCAGTGGCAAAAGTTCGGTTGTTACGTAATACCGAACTATCGAAACCCTTTAGTAGCAGTAGTTCGGCTAATATAATGTGATTATTTTCGTCTAGTAGCAGTAGTTCGGTTGGTAGTCCGGTTGACCGAACTAGTGAACTTTTGCAGTGGCAAAAGTTCGGTTGTTACGTAATACCGAACTATTGAAACCCTTTAGTAGCAGTAGTTCGGCTCTTACCAAGTAGTCTTACCAGTTGTACTACTGGGAATCTTTGGCCGTTCCCAGTAGTCTTACCAAGTAGTCTTACCAGTTGTACTACTGGGAATTTTCATCCCAGTGGACTTACCGATAGTAAACTTTTTTTTTTCATACAAAACTAAATAAAATTATTTAGTTTTGTATGGAAAAAACTTTCACCGTAGAACAAAATGTCATTTAACTTTTTTGCTCCAAATAGGCTCAGGAGTACCTGGTTTGCTTTATGAATTATGTATGACCTATAGTCATCAAACACCCTGTATATAGGCCAGGATTAAGAAACATTAACAAACATGAAGTCACCAAAGTACCAGGGCAGCAGAAATTGAAAGGAGGTTTCCATAATTTTATATACCTAAGTTATTATTATTATTCTTTCCCTGGCCTTGAATGAATGAATAAATCCTGGCACCTATTATTGAATACCATGAATACGCGTTTCAGAATAGGTTTCCGTATAAGTTAATTGCTATTATTATTATAATAATTATAAAAATTATACATACAGGATTAAGAAACATTAACAAACATGAAGTCACCAAAGTACCAGGGCAGCAGAAATTGAGAGGAAGTTTCCATAATTTTATATAAGTTAATCGCTATTATAATAATAATAGCAATTAACTTATACGGAAACCTATTCTGAAACGCGTATTCATGGTATTCAATAATAGGTGCCAGGATTTATTCATTCATTCAAGGCCAGGGAAAGAATAATAATAATAACTTAGGTATATAAAATTATGGAAACCTCCTTGCAATTTCTGCTGCCCTGGTACTTTGGTGACTTCATGTTTGTTAATGTTTCTTAATCCTGGCCTATATACAGGGTGTTTGATGACTATAGGTCATACATAATTCATAAAGCAAACCAGGTACTCCTGAGCCTATTTGGAGCAAAAAAGTTAGATGACATTTTGTTCTACGGTGAAAGTTTTTTCCATACAAAACTAAATAATTTTATTTAGTTTTGTATGAAAAAAAAAAGTTTACTATCGGTAAGTCCACTGGGATGAAAATTCCCAGTAGTACAACTGGTAAGACTACTTGGTAAGACTACTGGGAACGGCCAAAAATTCCCAGTAGTACAACTGGTAAGACTACTTGGTAAGAGCCGAACTACTGCTACTAAAGGGTTTCGATAGTTCGGTATTACGTAACAACCGAACTTTTGCCACTGCAAAGGTTCACTAGTTCGGTCAACCGGACTACCAACCGAACTACTGCTACTAGACGATTATTTTTTGATTGTATCAACAATTTCTGACAAAGGCTCTATACACCTGATTTTATCTATACTTTTACTTTAACTTTTGATTTTATGTGGTCTGAATTATCAAGCTTAAATTATAGTTATTCTAGCTCTCAAACTATATCTTAACACTGTAAGCGGTGTCTATTGTGTAGCTAGTCACAATGTATTGTAATTGAAGACGTTAAAAAAAGAACCCTGCGAAGTTTCTTGCCGGCTCTTCTTTGTGGGTGTAATCGAACCGGATTGTAAAAACTAACAGGACAAATTCAAGCGTAGTGTACTACCATACGAATGATGAATAAAGAATAAAGAATAAATAAAGGATAGACAGATAGACAGGTAGACAGGTAGACAGGTAGACAGGTAGACAGGTAGACAGGTAGACAGGTAGACAGGTAGACAGGTAGACAGGTAGACAGGTAGACAGGTAGACAGGTAGACAGGTAGACAGGTAGACAGGTAGACAGGTAGACAGGTAGACAGGTAGACAGGTAGACAGGTAGACAGATAGACAGATAGACAGATAGACAGATAGATAGATAGATAGATAGATAGATAGATAGATAGATAGATAGATAGAAGATAGATAGATAGAAAGATAGATAGATAGATAGATAGATAGATAGATAGATAGATAGATAGATAGATAGATAGATAGATAGATAGATAGATAGATAGATAGATGTGTACTGTGTGGGGTCGGTACTTAATAAGAATATTCCCACTGCATCTCTCCCCGTGTACGTCGTAAAAGTGGTCACCCATCCAAGTACTGACCGCGCTCAGGTGTGCTTAACAACAGTCGACTGACCGCACCACTGAGCTACCGAGGCTGACGAATTTCCTTATCCCTTAGTCGACTTTTACGACATGCGATGGGGAGAGATGCAGTGGGGCTATTCTTTTTAAGTACCAACCCCACACGGTACACTTCTTCTAATGCAGGCACGTGCCCGTTTACGTAATTCTGTTCGAGTTATCCTCGCCGAAAAGTTTGCTCTCATTGTTGCAGCGGCTTCTTCAATACGTTGGATACGCCTTTTTTAAAAGTTATTTAGTTATTATTTATGAAACCAAATGGTTAATTATAATAAATAATATCTTATTTTAAAGCTGCTTAAATGCAAATGTTTTTACACTGATTTGTACACTTCAAGTAGTATAAATTTTTCGAAATAAAATTGTACAATTAGGAAACCAAGCTTTTATTTCTGGTATTTTCCATGTTTAAACATGTACTGTTTTTATTTGTGGCATCCCATTTTATTAATTTTGTACAATCAAGCATTGCTATGCTATGTAGTTTACAAAATAATTACAAAACTAAAAAAAAATTGCAATGATTTTTTTTTTATTAAGAAAAAATTGTAGCAAGGTTGAAGTTTTCGAAAAAAACACAAAATTTTAAATAACTCGTAAACCAAGCATTTTCTGAATAGGAATTATATGGTTAAAAAAAAATTATCTCTACTATAACTATAACCCCCTGAAAGGAATGCATCGAATTACCAGTAACCCTGTATATAGGTATATATATATACACGGTTTTGCAGTTGCCCCCGTAATATTTTTAACTGACATAAGGGGGTTATTCTATAATGTGAAACTAAACAACTGAATCGCTCCATGTTAAAAGGGCGTAAGTCACATATTTTGGCAAATTGACATTATAATGCCGTTCTGTTAAATAAACACCTATATATTCACATTCAATAAACATCAAAAAGGCTTCAGTCCAACCGATTACAGACACAAAACATTTCGCCGATTTCGCATTCCGTGTAAAAAGTCCGCCAGTCCTGGACTGCGGTACCTTTTAATAGGGAACCGATTGCAGCCACCATAAAACATATTTTTGTATTATGGGAATACTAGTGTGAGTTGTCAGAAAATATTAGCTGTGATCTGTCATATTTGTCACTTGGTCTGTATTCTTCATTACTGAAGCTGCTTTACTCCCGATCTGCTGCAATTTACTAAGAAGAAGAGGAAGAGGAGAATCGGTCAAGGAAGAGAAAAGTGAACACGGCCAATCAAGATTAATAAGAATGCAGATCTAAAGAAGATTATAGAATACCGTGTGGGGCCAGTACTTTAAAAGAATAGCCCCACTGCATCTCTTCCCGTGTATTTCGTAAAAAGCGACTAAGGGATATGACTCCCTTCTTATATTACTAGGTGATAGGGTTTAACCCGCTCGGGTTGGTACCACCGCACTGAATGAAAGGTCGGTCGAAACGGCTATGTAAATAGTTTGTGTTTTCCGTCCAGTTCAGTGTAGCCGGCACGACCGAAGGGAAGCACTGACGTGGCACCAAGTTCACCCCGTGTTATGGGCTGACATCACAGATGTTGTAGGTGATGTAGCCAACCCTGTCAGTATTCATAAAAAAAAAAACCATCCCGGAGGAGTTTCGTCCATTTTACGCTGACATTTTGGAATTTGAAAATCAGAAATTGCATTAGGTGCTAAAAGGGCGTGAGTCCAGAGTTTTCAGAAATTAATAAAAAAAATCAAGGGGCTTAAAATTATTAAAACAATCACAATAAATTCAGTTCCCATTAGGTGAATTATGTTGTAAATAAAGTGTTATGTACTTTCCTTATAAATTTTATACCAGACAGTTTTTGTCGTTTTCCAAAACTTAGACTCGATGGACTAACGCCCTTTTAACATGGAGCGATTCAACATCTGTGGCGAATTTTTTTTTTTTGAAACAACAAAAAAATGATTTTTTCCATACAAATTTTAAATACCTTTTCTCAAAATGTATGGAGAAAAAAATTTTTTTTTCTTCAAATTAAAAAGTCGTAGAACAAAAGTTGTTCTCTTTCGCGTAACGGAATCACCCCCTTTCGGGTTTTACGGTTGGGGTTGCAGTTGCAACACCGTGTATATCTGGGGTCACTGGCGTAATAGTGATAACTCAATTTTTGACGATATTTAGTATTTAATACAATTTGGGCTAAAGAAAAAAAATTTTTTTTGGTATAACTATTCGTGATAACTCCATCGCGAGTCAAAATGCCTATACAACAATGGTCCAAAACGAATATCTCCTGTTTTTTAGATTTGGTCAGATAATGATAACCTCACATATCAAGTCCTAATCAAATAGTAATTTTGAATATTTTGATCAAATTTTGATCCAATAATGATAAGTCCATCCTATAATTTTTATTAGCTACTAGCTTTTGCCCGCGGCTTCGCTCGCGTCAAATTCGTATTTCGAAGGAAGAAAGTAAGTAACTAAGGGCGAGCTGGGTCCAGTTAAACGATAAACCGTCTCGAAGAAAGTAAGTAACTTTTTGAGGCCGAAGGCGGAGTTGCGTTCAGGAAGACGATAAACCTTCTCGAAGACTGTCAGTAACTATGGGCGAGGCCGAAGGCCGAGCTGCGTTCAGGAAGAGGATAAACCATCTTTAAGAAAATAAGTAACAAAGGGCGAGGCCGAAGGCCGAGCTGCGTTCAGGAAGAGTATAAACCATCTTTAAGAAAATAAGTAACAAAGGGCGAGGCCGAAGGCCGAGCTGCGTTAAGGCTAAGCCGCGTTCAGGAAGAGGATAACCTTTTCGAAGAAAGTAAGTAGCAGAGGGCGTGGCCGAAGGCCGAGCTGCGTTCAGGAAGACGATAAACCTTATCGAAGACAGTAAGTGACTATGAGCGAGGCCGAAGGCCGAGCTGCGTTCAGGAAGAGGATAACCTTTTCGAAGAAAGTAAGTAACAGAGGGCGGGGCCGAAGGCCGAGCTGCGTTCAGGAAGACCATAAAACTTCTCGAAGAAAGTAAGTAACAAAGGTTTGGAGTGAGGCCTGATTTTAGAAATTATTCCCAATTATCGGATGCATGCAAGCAAATCCGAAAGAAAGCTAACAATATATAAATTTTTGAAATGTGCTAATTAAGCCCTTTCATTTGAGACCCAACACGGCATCATTAAAAAACATTTTTCAGGTCATGACTTTATGTCCTCCTCTAGAGGGTGCCATATCCAATTTTATGGGACGTTACATAGCTTATAACCAGCGGACGGTCAAGACGCATCCAACATACCTCATTTGTCTAATTATGATAAGTAGTTTCTAAGTTATGTATGAGGGAACAGATGAACGTACATACATACATACATACATACATACATACATACATACATACATACATACATACATACACACTTACATACCGGTCAAACATGGTTTTTTACGTGGACGTTCAACAGTCACCAACCTACTACTTCTAACTGAATCTATATTTAACAGCATGGACAGCAGAATACAGGTGGATGCAATATACACGGATTATAGTAAAGCATTTGATAGAATTGACCACCGTATTCTGCTGACCAAGCTTGAACACGCAGGCATCCACGGTGACCTTTTCAGGTGGTTTAGTTCATATGTGAAAAATCGAAGTCAAGCTGTGGTGGTAAATGGTTTCACGTCAAGCTGGATTCAAGTACCCTCTGGAGTTCCTCAAGGTTCCCTATTGGGCCCTTTATTATTTATCTTATTTATTAATGACATCAAATTCTCTTTTCTTCATGCTAACATACTACTTTTTGCAGATGATATGAAAGTCATGATGGAGATAAAAACACCATCTGATAATGATCTTCTTCAAGATGATTTGAACCGCTTTGAACACTATTGCATTGTTAATCGGCTTGATCTGAACGTATCCAAGTGTGAATTCATATCATTTACAAGGAATCATAAAACTATAGACACAAAATACAGTTTGATGGGTCAACAATTGAAAAGAGTTACTGCTGTAAAAGACCTAGGTGTCGTGCTCGACTCGAAACTGTTATTCGATTCACACATTGACCACATTGTTAAAAAAGCGAGCAGGGCACTCGGTTTTATACTAAGAATCTCTCGAAATTTTAAAAATCCGAATTCATTGCGAACCCTTTACTGTACGTATGTCCGCAGTCACCTTGAATATGCCTCTAAAGTGTGGAATCCGAGATATTCAACCTATAAGATTAGACTAGACCGTGTCCAAAAAAGGTTGCTCAAATTTCTCAATTTCCGGACAAACGTTGGGTTCCCTAACACTGAAATGGCATGACATTTCTATAAGTTGCTTCCTCTAGACAGTAGGCGAGAAATGCTTGACATTACCTTACTACTGAAAATAAGCAGTGAATCCATCGATTGCCCGGAACTTTTGGGTCACATTAATCTACTTGTGCCGAGACTTGCGACGAGGAGTAACGCAATAATACACCTCCCCCTTGCCCATTCCAATTATAAACAGAATTCATTTTTCTGGCGTGCTGGTAAGTTATTCAACGACATAAGCGACGATGTTGATTTGTTTTGCACGAGCCCTAGTGTACTTAAGAATAAATTTAGACGTGCTTTCGACTCAACTTAACGTTTTAGATTTATGTTAGTTTTTTTTTATTAAGTATTAATTTGTGTAAGAAATGCCCACTTAAATGTCTGTTGTCTTCATTATCTGTGTTAAATCTTCGCTTTTTTTCTCTCTAAATTTGAACCTAAATGTGTAAACTTGTAATTGGTGTCCTGTAGTTATAATTGTATGTTTATTCAATATGTATCTGCACTGTAAGTTTACCGAAATAAATAAATAAATAAATAAAATAAAATAAAACACATAACTCTCCTTTTCGCTTCGCCGTAGTCGGGTAAAAATAAGAATGTTTTCGCTAATATTGCGCGCATACTACACTACGTACAATATAATATAAACATACGATCAATTAACTTAAATTAAAATAGGAACTTCAGTTATGTAAATATCCGCTAACATCGACTCGCAACAATACTTTTACATAGGTTTGCACCTAAAATTAATCAAATAGATAGGTACCAAACGAAGTAAACCTACAAAACTCTGCTCGAGACAATGCATACACACACCGCGCTCCGCCAGACCGCACCCCGCGCCTCCGCCGCGCCGCCGCCGCCATCCTCCGCCACCCATACCGTTTTATTTTGGCGCAATTGGAACAATTCGATTTGTATGGGAGCCACATCTTAGCTTAATCGGAAGTGAATTTTAGTTAGCCTATCCTGTGTCCCGTATAGTAAAATGGGCTTGTACTAAGTTTCATCAAATTCGGACGATGGCTTTAAGAGTTATGGAGGAACATACATACATACATACATACATACATACAGAAAAGATGTCTAAAAATCGTCAATTTAGCTTTAGTATCATACAGTGGGTGGCCAAATTATTAGACTCACCACACTTAATGTCATAGTTATCAATACAAATTTGCTCTTGGGAAAAAAAATTCCACCTCCTAAACCTTTGAACCTCAACTATTGCAAATAGGTATTTTTTATTACTGATATATTTGCCATAAACGTACATTTACACCTTAATACAATGAAAGTCGGCTTACCTTAGAGACAAATTTATAAATACCGATTATTTATTTTCATATCATTTAAATAATTTATGTATAGAATTAAAACATTTCGATTTTCTACTTTGTCTCTAAGTTAAGTCGATGTTCATAGGTTGAAAATGGTAACGTAGGTGTATGCCAAATATATCAGTAATAAAAAATACCTAGTTGGAATAGTTTAGGTTCAAAGGTTTAGGAGGTGGAATTTTTTTTCCCAAGAGAAAATTTGTATTGATAACTATGACATTAAGTGTGGTGAGTCTAATAATTTGGCCACCCACTGTACATAGAGGCTACAAACTCAATATTTCCTAAAACAAAGTAACTTACTCCATGACCATCTCTTACAGATTTATTATTAGTATTGATGATATTGATTTTAAGTGTATCAATTTAAGTGGAAACTTTATTTATTAATGCTTATATTACTGTGTAGCCATTTATTATAACTGTGTGTTTCCCAAATAAAATAAAATGAAATAAAAGATATCACTATTTGACCAAATGATCCGAGATGTGTTTTTTTTATATATCTCATATAATAAAAATGGATAAGTCCGCTTTAACCCACTTAGGGCTACATGTTCACCGGATTAGTAGTAATAGATGAAAGATGTACATTTTGCAAGTAGAATTAATCAAAGTGGTAATTAATTTAGTTCATTTCCGATTTACAGGTTCTTTTTCTAACTTTCAAATCACTCTCCTGAACAATTGTCATTTTGGAGTTATCACTATTAAACCTGAGACCACAGATATAAAGGGTCTTTATCTTCAAATTTAAATAAAACAAAATTTGTGTTAGATATCATCAACAATTTTTATTCGTTTGAAAGGCCTATCGATGCCATTATGTGTGGAATATAACATCGTTCAAATATCCGCCCCGGCTTCTCTGGGTGGCGCGCATCCGGAATGTCCAATTTCGTCGTTTTCAAAGAAATATGGACCGATGATGCCGCCAGCCCAAAATCCACACCAAACAGCAAACAAACAGTGACTTTTTAGGGTTCCGTAGTCAACAAGGAACCCTTATAGTTTCGCCATGTCCGTCCGTCTGTCCGTCTGTCCGTCCGTCTGTCTGTCCGCGGCTTAGCTCAGAGACCCTTAGTATTAGAAAGTTGTAAGTTGGTATGGGTATTAATATTAATAACGCCGACAAAGTGGTAAAATAAAAAAATTTAAATAATTTTTTTTAGGGTACCTCCCCTACACGAAAAGTGGGGATGAATTTTTTTTTTCACGTCTACCTCATCGTGTGGGATATCGTTGGATAGGTCTTTGGAAAATATTGCGAGTTTGTGAAAAGCATTTTTCGATTTAGGGATCCGTTTGCGAATTATTAAGCTTTTAAGTGCAAATTTCTGTTAGAGTCAAGTGTCCCCCCCCCCCCCTGCCAGCTAAACGGTTGTTATTAGAAATGTGAAAAAATTCACCGCAGTAGTATATATATCGAAATTAAAAGGAAAACTATCACAGCTAAGTAGGCTGTACAGGTTGACGAGTAATAGTCGACCAACTTAAAAAATGTACGGACGACAGCCATCATTTCACTGTTGAAGAACTTTTTCAAATTAACATTCATTTATTTCCCCTACAAAATTATACAAATAATCAAATAATGTATTTTGATAGGGTTCCGCAACTACGGAACCCTACACTGCGCGTGGCCCGTAGTGTTGTAAATTGATCGTCAATGACCATAAAGTCCCGTCAATGACCACTAAAAGAGCGGTCAATGACCGTCAACGTCCTAAAAAGTCGTCGTTTCGGCGTCGTCGAGCGACGTTGCCGGTTGTCATCAAGACGTTGTCCGCTACCGACGCCGAAATTGAAACGTTGCCGCACTGCTGCTCGGGCAACGTCCATCGACAACTTCTGAGAACAAAATACGTTGTGGAGTCGCAATATTTTAGCGCGCGTATATAAATATAAAATAAGTGTGCTGTGTGTAGTTGTATCATTTCATTATTATACTCAACATAGATTAATGTGAATATAAAATTACTTAAGAAATACAAATAGGTAGTGTTATAAAATAAAACTTTAATTAAACAAGACTTATAACTATTTTTTAAAGTTAATGTTAGGAAGTGTAAATATCTACTTTGCAGTATTATAAAATGCCCACCTAATAAAATTAATTAACCTTTTAACTAAGAACCTACACTAATAGTATGCAATATACTGGACAGGTGATTTAAATCCTCATAGCATATAATAAATAATTATTAAATGAAAACTATTTGAAATCGGAAAAACAAAACTACTCGTAGGTACCTTGGAACAAAATTTTTATTTTAAATTGTATCTAGCAACTCCATGGATGACCAACTCTCATTCCGTTTTCGTGTTCGTTTGAGCGAGCGAGCGGCGTCCAGGGTCCATGACATGACGCGAACCGTTCAGACGGACAAGTTGACATGCAAGCAAGTGTGCAAGTTACGTGCAGCATGCATGTTACATTATCTTTTTTGATACTTGCATACAATGCGGCCAGCAACATTTTGAATTTTTCCTATCATATCATATCACATTTGAACATCATTTTTTCTTCATTGCACTACCGCAATGGAAAGGATACCGCATACTTGGTGGTAGGGTTTAACCACGAGCTGACTCGTGGGTTTAACCCGCCCGGGTTGGTACCACCGCACTGAATGAAACGTCGGTCGAAACGGCTATGTAAATAGTTTGTGTTTTCCGACCAGTTCAGTGTGGCCGGCACGATCAAAGGGGGAAGCACTGACATGGCACCTAGTTCACCCGGTGTTATGGGCTGACATCACGGACGTTGTAGGTGATGTAGCCAACCGTGTCAGTTTCCATAAAAAAAAAGGAACTTGGGTCAAATTGGGCTCATAGTCCAACAGAGATGAGTCATATATAATTGTAAAGGGTTGGATTAGTACTTCAAGTTTTACTAAGGGCATTAAGTTCAAATCAATTGAAAAAAAAAGATATACATGAAAATAGCTTATTCAGAAAATGATTAATATTTTTGGTTATTGTGGCAATAAAAACAATTTTTAAAAATTAAAATATACTCTTATTTATATATTGCTTATAAAAATAAATATATGTATAAATTGCTTAATAATAAATAGTATTAATAGCTTTATTGTGTTTGTTAATAATCAGCTTTATTCTCGACGACGAGCTACACGAGCGACGCGGAGCAGCGCAGGCGACGCGTCGACGCGTTCCCGTTACTCTCCACCGCCCCCTCACCCCTTAATTATTATATTTAATACACCTTATACTAAAAATTTCATATATGTCGTAAATCAGAATCTAAAATACATGTATAAACCGCATAAAAATTCATGAATTCTGCCCAGATAAAAGTTTATATTTTTATATTAAAAAAAATTAATAACTTAATAACCCCGATGGGTCAAAAATTATTTGATATATATATATTTATGGTGGAACAAATATATTAACAGTTATCTCATCTCTGTTGGTGGGTGAGCCCAGGCTTCATACATTTTTGCCCATCCCCCTTTCATAAGCATATAAGTATTGGTGAGTAACGAATGTACTTAAAACTAAAAAAACATTCTAAATATTGTAAGCGTAATAAATAAGATCGACGAAGCAATAAACAATATTTTGATAGCAGTCCAGCAAGATAGCTTTCTACTTGCCTTCTCTGTCCACTGGTAGGTATTATGCCAGCAGAACATGCCAGTGGAATGTTTCCTCGGCGTTGTCGACCGCGCGCGCCGCCGCCGCACGCGACGACGACGTTGCCGTTTCGCATCGACGTGACGTCGCTCGCACTCACTCGGTCGGACTTAAGTAGCCGTTTGCTGCGCACGCACGCTTAGCGTTTGCATTGCACCATTTGCACCACGTGTTAGTCAGCGACTTGTTAGTTGTGTGTGTGTATTCTGTTAGTTCGAAAAAATGCCTGCTTTTGGAGGGAAAAAGCAGGAATTTTTTCGAACTAACAGAATACGATAATTAATTAAAAAAACTAATTAATTATCAAACTTTTAATATGGAGTTTTTTTTAAATAACGTTACATACCTACTTTTACTTTTGCTAATAAAGTAGGTTGCCCTAAATAGATAAATAAGTGTTTAATTGTGTATTGATCTATTAGTGTTAAAAACGAATTAATTATCAAACTTTTAATATAGTGTTTTTAAAATAACGTTACATACCTACTTTTACTTTTGCTAATAAAGTAGGTACCTACCTACCTATGTGAAATTTTTTGTTTGTTTCTGTTTTAACTTTAAGAGAAAACGAGAAAATAAATTTTCCCCGTATTATAAACAACTTTTGCCAAGAAACTATGCATCTATTCGTAATGGTTTCCAAGAAAATAATTATTATAAAATTAATAAGGACGGAGCTGCGCGGCGGCAGGGCTCACGCACTCTATGTACTTGCGCGCGATAACTACCTACCGCCGACCGGACCGCCGGCGATCCATAATTCATTGGGCTGCCGACAGCCGCGTGGAGCTAACCTACGTGAGCGCGCGCTCACGCTACTGCTTCGTACGGTCGTACCTACCTATATCCAAAGAGTTTCTTTGCCTATGTCTTAATTCAAGTTGACATGGCTTCTGTTAATAGTGGCAGTGGCAATTTATGTGCAGTAAATCCAGCAAGAGGAGAGATAAAAATCTCTCTTTTTTCCATTTACCTGCTGATGAAGAAATGTGAGTATATTGTTTTTGTTGAGCAATAATTACCTATTCTAAAAAACCGGACAAGTGCGAGTCGGACTCGCACACGAAGGGTTCCGTACCACCGTACAAGATTTAACACTATGTAGGTACTTTATTTTTTATATTTTTACTATTTCTTGTTATAGCGGTAATAGAAATACAGCCCGCTGACAGACGGACGGACGGCGGGGCTTAGTAATATCACAGATTACTAAATAGTTACTTCGTAACAGATGAATCTCTCCATAGAAAAAGTTACGTACCTTCGGCTTTAATAGCCTAAACTTTTACGACGCCAGTCGCTGCGTGCGAAAATGTACCTAAACGAAAGAGCGTAAAGTGATTATTGCTTTGCAGCTGCGCGCGGACGCGGGGCCTTGAAGCAAATTCGGTGATGTTAGGGCTGCTACTTTCGATAAAAACATCAATGCATTACACAATCTTTAATATTATTATATTGTAAAGAGGAAATATGTGTGAATGTTTGTTCGCGAGCTGCAGCACAGATTTAAAAATGTTTTTTTACTGTTAGATAGGTACCAATTTTTTTTTTGTTTAACATATAGGCTACTACTAGTTTTAGCCCGCGGCTTCGCCCTCGTTAAAATATATTAAAGGAAGAAATTAGTTCAGCCCGAAAATACTTCAGGTAATCTTACCTACCTACTCCCCCTGTAATGTTATTATTGTTACCTGTACGCATGCTTATCTAACCGATTTTATTCGGTATAGATTAAAAATACATCTGCCAAGCGAAGCCGGACTTATTGCCGGCGGCAATTACTTCCAGTCGACCTTTACATACACCTTTCTGCTTGGCAGAAGGCGGACTTATTGCCGTAGGCAGTCGATTTCAGTGAACCCCCCCCCCCCTCTATATGTCAGCTGTCTGAGCAGCCACTATATGTATTGCTAGCACGTGGATATGTCCATGTCAAGTGCTTTTTTTTTTTTTTATGGAACCTGACACGGTTGGCTACATCACCTACAACATCCGTGATGTCAGCCCATAACACAAATAGTATTGCTTGCAAATGTACTTTTAACGCGGGCGAAGCCGCCGGCAAAAGCTTGTGTGTAAATAAAAAAACACTTTTTAGTATTTTTGCATGTTTTATTGTCTTAAAAATCTATATATATAATACAATTGTAAAGGATAAAAATCTGTACATTTAATATATTCGAAAAAAAAACAACCAGGTGACGTAAAATTAGTATCTGAAATGTTTTTTAATTTTTTAATTAAAATCGGCCAAGTGCGAGTCAGACTCGCGCACCGAAGTAAATAAAAATGAAAGTTACAAGTGTTTTTGTGTGTGTGTACGTAAGTGTGTGTACGTAGTCTTACAATTGCCTTAACAACCAGAAAATGTCAGCTGTATGCACACAAATCGTAAAGTGACTGTGATAGACAGACAGATATATCGAACATACCGAAACTCAAGCGAAACACAACATAAACCAAAATACCTATCTACCTACCATTTTTAGTGTTCCGTACCAAAGGGTGCCACGGGACCATATTACCAGGGCTCACGCACTCTATGTACTTGCGCGCGATAACTACCTACCGCCGACCAGACCGCCGGCGATCCATAATTCATTGGGCTGCCGACAGCCGCGTGGGGCTAACCTACGTGAGCTCACGGATGTTGTAGGTGATGTAGCCAACCGTGTCAGGTTCCATAAAGAAAAAAAAAAAGCACTTGACATGGACATATCCACGTGCTAGCAATACATATAGTGGCTGCTCAGACAGCTGACATATAGAGGTGGGGGGTTCACTGAAATCGACTGCCTACGGCAATAAGTCCGCCTTCTGCCAAGCAGAAAGGTGTATGTAAAGGTCGACTGGAAGTAATTGCCGCCGGCAATAAGTCCGGCTTCGCTTGGCAGATGTATTTTTAATCTATACCGAATAAAATCGGTTAGATAAGCATGCGTACAGGTAACAATAATAACATTACAGGGGGAGTAGGTAGGTAAGATTACCTGAAGTATTTTCGGGCTGAACTAATTTCTTCCTTTAATATATTTTAACGAGGGCGAAGCCGCGGGCTAAAACTAGTAGTAGCCTATATGTTAAACAAAAAAAAAATTGGTACCTATCTAACAGTAAAAAAACATTTTTAAATCTGTGCTGCAGCTCGCGAACAAACATTCACACATATTTCCTCTTTACAATATAATAATATTAAAGATTGTGTAATGCATTGATGTTTTTATCGAAAGTAGCAGCCCTAACATCACCGAATTTGCTTCAAGGCCCCGCGTCCGCGCGCAGCTGCAAAGCAATAATCACTTTACGCTCTTTCGTTTAGGTACATTTTCGCACGCAGCGACTGGCGTCGTAAAAGTTTAGGCTATTAAAGCCGAAGGTACGTAACTTTTTCTATGGAGAGATTCATCTGTTACGAAGTAACTATTTAGTAATCTGTGGCGGCGGTTAGTAATCTGTGGCGGCGGTGCGGCGCAGAGGTGGGCGGGGGGGGGGGGGGGGGGGGGCGGCGCGGGAGCTGCGCGCGAATCTGCCGCGCGCCGCCTCCGCTCCCCCGCGCCCATCACCGCGCCGCGCCGCTCCTTCCGTCCTTATTATTTATAATAATATAGTTCATTTTTTAAACAATTTGTCGCCATCGCCAACGATTTGCTTTTAACCCTAACCACAGATCTCTAACTATACTCATTTGTTTCACTCGTTTGCAATTATTACAGGTAAAAGAGAGACAGCGCACAGCGTACTGCCTGGCGTGATAGCGTGTCGCGCGCGCGGCCGCTGCAGCACAGACATCAAAGAGACGCCGCTGGGGCGGCGGCCCTTTGATATCTGTGCACCGCGCAGCTGCCTACCTACTTAGCTCATGTGTTGCTTGCATGCGTTGCGTCCAATACAGTGCGTAAATAAGTAGGTAAACATCGACATTTTCGTCGTCGTTCAAGGTCGCACGTTGCACACACACGCACGCGCGATGTGTGTTGTGCAGCGCAATATAGTAGGTACCTACCTACAAACGTTGGTTACCTACAACTACGATTCAAATAATCAACCTATCTAAACACTAAATAAAAGGAGATAGGTACAAAGTTTACGCCGCCACTCTGTTCAATTGTCAATCTAGACTCTAGAGTATTCCATTGCAAGTCCTTTCGGGTTGGGTTGGTTAGGTTAGTTTTAAAATAAATTTAATTTAATAATTCCTTATAGAAATACGTGTAGGGTAGACTATTCGCACCGCACTCATGCATGCCCACGAGTGAATTTCCGTGTTATAGGTATGTTGTTAGTGATTGAGTACTACCTACCCTGTTAGCGCTGGAAAAAGTCCGAGGTAGGTAGGGTAGGTATGATTGATTATATTATATACATTGATGTCTAATTATTATTATAAGTTATTGGAGTTGATCGATTGAATCTTGTTCGAATACTTTGCGAAACGTGGTGTTCAGTGTTGTGCTGTAATTTACCAGAGGTCTTGTAGCACAACACCGATTACTCTGCTTGCCCCGATTGTAGGGATTCAGAGTGTGTGTTATGTTATATATATAGTTATTGGAGTGTAGCCCGCTCTATTTTTTTCAACATAGAATATTACGATTTCTTTTATAGTTTTTTATTTAATCACCTAGGTAGATACCTACATTATATCAAGAAAAACTAATAAAAATTTAAAAGAAGATCCATCCTTCTGCACACGTGCGGCGCGTCAAGAACGCCTGGCTCACTCCTTATGGAAGGCGTCGCGCGGCGTCGTCGTGCCGAGCTTGCGGCGTCGCATAAGAGCCGTCAATGACCGGTCATTGACGGACGTTTTCCATTTTTTGGAAGTTTTCCGTTTGGTCAACGTCGGTAATTGACGGCCTTTGCATCACTAGGCCCGACACGCACTTGGCCGCTTTTTTTCGGGATGCATTGGACGCTCTTGGATCTCATGTGGATTTGTATCGGCCCAAATTCGACAATTTTGTTTGTTCACGTACCCATTCATCCAGAAATGGGCCTCATCGCTGAAGATGATTTTTTCGTTGCCCGAACAGAACAGAACACCCATTTTGATAAAACAATTTTATCATTTGCACGCAATTTGCACGTGTTGTTGAACGCTATATCCATCCATGCTGATTTTGGCAAAACAGACTGAATATATGACAACCAATTTGACAGATGTAGCTTCAGCAAGATGGCCGCTATCAACCAATGACGTACATAAAATCTCTTTGCTATCAACTGTCAAAGTTCGGAAGTCCCTATTGAAAGACCCAATACAAGTTTCGCTCACTTAAAGTAATAGGAGATAATGATTAATGATTGTTATATATGATATGAGACAGATGTTTAATAATTTCATGTTTTTCAAAATAACTAAGTACCTAAAAATTTACAAAATAAATCATTGCGCGAATATTTATACGAACGGACGAACCGGCACGAACGGTCGTCGGCGATCTTCCAAAAGGTTTAATCTTTGGTGCGACCCCACAAGTGAGCGAGCCCCCCACAAGTGAGCGAGCCTCCCACAAGTGAGCGAGTGAGTGAAAGCGAAACGGTTTCACTTCTTCCGTTCGAGTCGAACCGTTCGAGTCGAACCGTTCGAGTCGAACGGACGAAGTGAAACCGTTTCGCTTTCACTCGCTCGCTCACTTGTAGGGGGATCGCTCACATGTGGGGGGATCGCTCACATGTGGGGGGCCCGCTCACTTGTGGGGTCGCTCCAAAGATTTAATCTTTTGGACGATTTTGAGGTTTTTTTATGGGTTACTTAGTTGAGCTGTCGGGCCCGCTTGTGGTGGCCACGGTCGATGGTGGGTCTGTCTACGGCAGCTCGATCGGTGGTGGCGGTGGTGGCGGCGGTAGCGGGCGCTGTCCTCTGAACTTCATTGGTTTCCCGTCGCTCGCTATTGGCGGCGGCTTGAATGGCTTGCCCTTACTTATACCGTTCACCACAACTCCGGGCTCGTTTATTATTTCATCCTGGTGGTACACGTTCTTCATCACATATAAGAAAAATTTTTGACGTTTGCGAAGATCCTTCATAGCCTGGATCCAGTGGTCCGGTTCTTTAGGGAAACTGTCCAGAAACTTGTTCATCCAATTTCTACCAACATCCCTAAAAAGTATTTCTGTCTTTACAACAAACTCGACCCAAGCTTGCATTTTGTCCTCCCACCTTAGAAATCTGGTCAAATATATCGGTACTAAACTTCTATTTAAATGGAGGTCATAATCGTTCATCCAACCTGCAAATATAACTTTCGACTTTTGAGTTATGTTAAATTCATCAAAAGGGGGGTTTTTATGCTTAAGAGCCCACATAAATGTTCCTAGATCGAGCATAATCAGTCTTTTAAGCTTCAATGCTGGTGTGATCACGTCGATGTCAGGGTCGCTTGGCCTGTTATGAAATAGATCGTCAAACGGGACATTATCTACGGGAAATATATCTAGACCGTCTGTCCATGGTGGCGGTGTTACTTCTTCGTAACTATCGATAGGCGAGCTGTTAGGATCTTCTTTGGCATCGATATGTCCAAGTTTGGCGTTAATGATATGCTGGCCATTTGTGTTTCTAGCGTCGATATTACCTTAAACAAAAATATATAAACTGTTGTCGATTACGATGGAAAGTATTGTAATGTTTTACAATTTGTGGTGAGGATGGTAAATGTTTCCGAATATGCAACAGTTCCATTTTGAGTCAAAAGGTCAAAATGTCGTTCATAATCCTGTCTCCAACCTGAAAATAGATCCAAAATTTTTTTTTAGATGGAGGACATCATGTTGACACATTTAAAAATAACATTAGTTCCGCGTAAATCAATGGTTTAGAAGTTATGATTTGTTTAAAGTTTTTTTGAAATTTCTCTATTTTAGTCACATAAACTGCTCTAGTTGGATATCTATTCCACAAAATCGAATAAAATTTGGTACGGAAGTAGAGGAGACATGTAGCTAGTACGTAATGAATAGTTTTTAGGTTTAATCCTAGACTGTACTGTTGCTATAGCCCTTTCAGTGAATTTTTGTTCAGTTTACATTAAAACTGATCAATTTTTTAAAAATCACTGTGAGCAAAAAAAGTACTACCGGAGATTTGCCCATGCCCTTAAAAACTACCTATACATATCACAATTCTCCAGACCAAAAATTATAGTGGAGTTACAATTGTAACATATTCAAAATTAACATCATTTGTACAAAGTCACTACAATAAAAAGTGACAATTACCTTAATTTTTAAAATCTTATTTTTTAAAAACATTACTAAACAGTTTTTTTATGTTTAGATTAGCGCTGTTAGAGACAGGTTTGTGAATAATGTGAAATTTTAGTTGAACTAACGTTGTGAAAAAAATAAGATTTTAAAAATTATTAAAAATAAAGTCACTTTTTATTGTAGTGATTTTGTACAAGTGATGTTAATTTTGAATATGTTACAATTGTAACACCACTATAATTTTTGGTCTGGAGAAAATTGTGATATGTATAGGTAGTTTTTAAGGGCATGGGCAAATCTTCGATAGTACTATTTTTTTTCACAGTGATTTTTCAAAAATTAATCAGTTTTAATGTAAACTGAACAAAAATTTACTGAAAGGGCTATAGCAACAGTACAGTCTTGAAGTAAACTAAAAACTATTCATTACGTACTAGCTACATGTCTCCTCTATTTCCATACCAAATTTTATTCGATTTTGTGGAATAGATATCCAACTAGAGCGGTTTATGTGACTAAAATAGAGAAATTTCAAAAAAAGTTTAAAAAAATCATAACTTCTAAACTATTGATTTTCGCGGAACTAATGTTTTTTTTTAAATGAGTCAACATGACGTCCTCTATCTAAAAAAAATTTAGACCACTATTACTGGGCCATCCTGTATATAAAATGTAAAAATAAAATATTTCATTCGTTTCAGTTTCATGCCAGGAACAAAAAAGTCTTCCAACACATAGATCTCTTTCTTTCAGAAATTGTGAAAAACCACAATTTAAGTTTTATTAGTATGGAATAGAAATAATTTGATGTTTTTTACCAACATACACGTGTTACATGATAATGGTAATGAGGACTTTTTTGTTACTGTTATGAAACTGAATCGATTAGGCTATAAAAATCAACCAATGTTTTTTTATTTAAATACATAAAAAAAATATTTTACATAAAAAAAAAGCCCATGGTCCAAAAAAATTTATATAGGTTTTACTCCCTATTTATTTAAATTTTTTTTTTTTATGGATACCCTATATGATACAGAGCTAAATAATATAAGATCTCATATTAACGTTCTTAGATCGAACATAATCCGGTTATAATCAATGCTGCTCCGAGCGCGTCAAAATCAGGGTCCCTTGGTCTGTAAAAAAATAAATCTTCAAACGAGACGTTCTCTTCGGGAAATGCACTTTTACCATCTGTCCAATCCAATGGTGTCATTACCTTCATTATCCGTTTCGACATCGACATGTCGAAACCACTTATACATAGACATGGATGAGCGACGCAGGTTGGAGATAATTTCAGTATGAGAGATATTCGTATCCTGGCCATTTGTTTGCCCGTTTGTGTTTCCAACGTCGATAATACCTTAAACAAAAATATATAAACTGTTTAGTGAGTCGACGGCGATGGAAGGTATTGTAAAATTTGCAATTTCTGGTGAGGATTTCTGGTGCAATTTCTGAGGAGGAAATGTTTCCGAAGATGCAACAGTTCAATTTTAAGTCAAAATGTCGTTCATCATCTTCTCTCCAAACTGAAAATATAACTTACGTGGTCTAAGGCTCTCAGGTTATTTGGTTCTCGAATAATGGGATTATTATATTTAAGATCCCACATTGGAAAAAACGTTCCCAGATCGAGCATAATCCGTTTTAACCCTTAGATCCCTATGAGGTAATTTTATATCCCAAAAAGTTTAAAAAAATTCCACTGTATGTATTTCATACCCAATCTCTATGAAATTTAAGCCATCCCGTAGTTTATGAACAATGCTATCATATTGGAGTGTTGGTAGCATGATCTGCACCTAACTTTACACATCATTCGGCCATCAAAGTGACTAAGGACGCACGCGTTGTTACTTTTTCGTGAAGTTTTCGTAAATTTAATTAAACCCTTTGACTCCCAAACGTTGAAAATAGTGCTACTACCCTTGGCTCCTAGGCCCTTTTAGCGGTGCTCAAAAACGCGAAATTTTGGCGCGCGCGCTCCCGCACAAATTCGAATATCCCGCCTCAATCGATCGATCCATCAATACTCGTTATTCAATCTTGTTTGTACTGAAATTACGCGTTCAGTGATACCAAACACTTCAGGATTCACTTATTTAGAAGCACAGACCGATTTTTTGAACTCCAGGCAAAAAAAAAAACACACTCGACATTATTTTCGATTTTTTCTGACCAAAACTGTATAATTTCGCCTTGTCGTATACCAAAATAAGCGCAATGAAACGAACTATCGAATACCGAACTACGGTTACGGGTATGATCTTTGTCTATTCCAGTGTCAGTGGAAATGTCAGCTGCCAAAAGTGACATTTTATTTTCTGTCATCTTCAATAATTAGTTTATGTGTGAAGGTGATTGTGTTGCCCAGTCGTGTCTGAGAATAGTTACTAGTAAGTTTAACCAAGAAATAATACCAGTAATCAGTGTTTTGGTAGAAAATTGGTAGAATTAGATAATGAATTAAAACTAGCGGCGCGCAAAAGGCGCGCAATAAGTGGCACGCGCGTACCATCTGGGAGCCAACGGTCTTCGACGGATAGTGGAGCGCGCGCTCCATTTGGGAGTCGAAAGTAAATTTTTATATTAAAATACTTCTGTGTGTCAGTTTGCTTTTATGTACAGATTACCCAACACAAAAAAATTATAATCATAGTGTTAATATAATTATTTTATTCATAAACTACTGCTGGGATATAAAAATCCAACCCATAAACCACTATTGGGATCTATGTCATCCCACCTGAAAAACTTGAAATCTATGAAAATAGAAGACTGAAAAAAATCAAGTACTTACATCTATTTTATGTCTACAAAAAGTGTACAAATTTTCATAAAGGTTGCTCTGCTAGTTCCGGAGATCAAATGCAGGGGTCTAAGGGTTAAGCTTCGGCGCTGCTTCGAGCACGTCAAAATAAGGATCACTTTGTCTGTTAAAAAATAAATCTTCAAACGAAATTATCTTCAGGAAATTGACTTTTACCATCTGTCCGATTCAATTGTGTCATTCCTTCTTCTGAACTGTTAGAAGAAGACGGTATATTGGAGAGATCAGCTCTATTAGCCGGTTCAGCATCGACATGTTGAAACCACTGATGCATAGATGATCGACGCAGGTTGGAGTTAATATCAACATTAGAAAATATATGGGCATCCTGGCCATTTGTTTGCCCATTTGTAACGTCGTCGATAATACCTTAAACAAAAATATAGACACTGTTTAGTGAACGTGATGGCACTATAGATGGCGTGAGTGGCACTGACCATGACATGGCGATACGGAACCCTGGGTGCGCGAGTTCGACTCGCACTTGGCGGGTTTTTTATATTAATTTTAGGTATAGGTTTGTTCTTTATATTCTGTACCATGTAAAATTAATGTAAATATGTAAATAAATAGGAGATAAACCTTAACAAAATGTATATTACTGAGAACCACAGAGCATGAAATGCGCGCGCCCGCCCCTGCTAGAGGCGCCGTGAGCGCGATTTCTCTACAACGCCGTTGAAGCCTGTGGGCGTGGCCTATGACTTACATATGTGTGTTGTGCGTGTGCATTTGTTTTGTGCGTGTGCCTAACTTGCTCCTCTTTGTGTGTAGTGTCGATACTAGCACACACACACACATACGAAGCGCTAGCAGCTCAGCGTACGGTTATTGGGTTTCAAATATCATCGCTTAGGGCGCCTCTAGTAGGGGGCGCCCGCGGTAGGTATTTGATGCTCTGTGCTGAGAACCAATGTAACATGTTTTTTTATTTAATGTAAATGTGAAGTGGCCAGTTGGCGTAGACATCCTATGAATATAAATTTAAATTTGGAATTAGAGGTGAGATGATAGTATAGAGAGCGGTCAGAGAGGTGATAGAAAAAGTTTTTCTTGGTTTTGAATGTAAAAGAGTGAAAAATGTAATTTAATAGAGAAAAACGTATTTTGCTGACGTATAATATCCACGAGCATGCTGACGAAGACTGTCGTGTGTCTGTTAACTGATTGTGGAACACACATGATGAGCGCTGGCTCACTCGCCGGCGATGACGATCATCCATCGCTCAACCAGCTACCATCCACAAGGGAGATCTTCCCTTTCACCGCACCAAGAAGCTCACCAGCGTCATCAATTTATGGTTCTACCGGCAACGATTCTACTGGCTAGCGCTGAACCTGCTGAATCTTCCACGTTCTCCAACTTGCGCACACCACTGTTTCAATCTACATATTCAAGATCTATGAAGTATAATGTGAAGAGATCTCACTGAAGCTATGATAACCTATTGTTTATTGAGATAAGTTCTGGTTTTTTTATAACACATAAAAGTGGGTGAGCTGAGGTCATGGAGATTATTTAGTTCACAAAAGTAATAACTGTTTATTTTTTATTCTTATTAGTTAATAAATTTAATTAGTCAGTGTCTGCATTTTTTTATTTTATACACAGTTGGACAATGTCAATCTCACACACTTACTGAATAAGACAAAAGGATGAGAGGTTTATTTTTTTAATGTTATAAATTTTTTTTGTGTAACTTAAGACCCACCCCAGAGCAAACTGCCGCGGTAAGAAAAGAAGGTTGCATCCACAGATCAGAGAAGTATTAGGATTTCTGTGGTTGCATCATTACCATGTCCGTCACTCTGGAAGGTGGAGCTGGTAAAACTTTACGGCAGAGCGTGGTCAAGATTCGGGGTTTCGTAAGCAATTTTTTTTTTGTTTTTTTTTTATGTAATCCGGTATGGGTGGCTGAGTCGGAGGGGCCAAAGCGCATGCTCCGACCAGCCAATATCACCTCCGAGAAGGTAGGTGCCATACCGGAGGCTTCCCTGGATTGCTGGCTATACTGGACTAGAGGAGAACACTGCCGAGGCTGCTATGCGGCCATCTTCCATCCAGTACGGTGGTACCAACCCAGTCGACTCAGGGACGTATATAAGGGGGAGGTTTAGGGGGTCCGGACCCCCCCCCCCCCCCCCCCCCCCCCTTCGACACGCAGTTTACACTAGATATAATTAAATTTTCAAACTTCTATACTACACAGCGTCTCCCGAAGAAAGCGACATTAATCCTTTGACAGCTGATAGTACTGCTAATTACCTCTCAGAATATCTAATTTTAGGTTTAGTAAAAATGGCTTAATTTTTGAGATATTGTAATTTTTGTAAAAATCCAAAATTTTCTCCCTAAGCTCACTTTTTTAAATGCCACAAGTACAAATGCAAGATTTTCTTAAATCTGGTTTTTGTCTAATATTACTGAAAAGTAAGGCTTTCACAAGGTATAATTTATTTTTTCATGTTTAATCCTACTTAGCTGAAAAACGACTTAAGAGCCACATGTAAATTTTTTTTCAGCTTCATCCCTTGAATTTGGCCCTTCGCGGTGAAAAAAAATACACTAAAGTGGCATTATGCAACAAAAATACGCCCATCTAATGTAGTTTTTAAAATAGTACATCACTAACTGATATGCCCAATTATTTATGAGATATTGTTATTGAACTGCAAAAGGACCTCGGAATTTGATAACTGTTCTACCAGCTACGAATTGGAATAAAATAAACACTTGAAGTAGGTAATTGGTCTTTATTAACCTGTTAATTTAGATGTTCAAATTGTTTACCACCTGCACGAATGCTAGCTCGACATATTCTCACAAATGCAAAGGTGTGGAACGGGCTCCCAGGGAATATCTTTCCCCACTCCTACAATCCACGGATCTTCAAATCGCGGGTTAATAGCCTTTCCCCAGCAACATTAGTCCACCTCCAAGCCGGACTGGCACCTCGGCGGGGAAATTGGCTGCGCTTGAGGTTTCGACCTCAGGCATAGCCACCCAGCTCGGAAGCAATAAATAAAAAAAAAATGCCCGGTTGATGCGTCGAGCATGTACTCGATGCAAGTGCAGACTGCACTTGCATCGAGTACGTACAGGTGGACGTATCTGCACTGCAGATACGTCCACCTGAGCTACTGCCGTAATTCTTTCTTTGAGCTCTATCATGCTTTCCACCGGGACCCGTAAACTTTTTCTTTTAAATAGCCCCAATAGCAAAATTCCAACGAATTTAATTCCGGTGATCTAGACGTCCGATCCATCTGTGGGGATACAAGTGGCTAAGAGGCCACAAGACGTCCGTTGAATTGCAGAGACTCTAAACGGGCGAAATAATCTTGAGTTTCTGCAACAGTATTTTAGAACATGTACCATTGGCCATACGGAGGGAGATGTGGTTGCAAAATGATGGCTGCCCAGCCCATTACGCTAGAGAAGTGCGTAATTTTTTAGACCAAGCATATCCCCACAGATGGATCGGACGTTTAGATCACCGGATTTAAATCTTTTAGATTTTTATCATTGGGGTTATTTAAAAGAAAAAGTTTACGAGAAACCAGTGGAAAACTTGATAGAGCTCAAAGAAAGAATTATGGCAGTAGCTCAGGTGGACGTATCTCTGCACTTGCATCGAGTACTTGCTGGACGCATCAACTGGGCATTTGTGATAAGATGTCGAGCTAGCATTCGTCCAGGTGGTAAACAATTTGAACATCTACTTTAACAGGTTAATAAAGACCAATAACTTCGCAAGTGTTTATTTTATTCCAATTCGTAGTTGGTAGAACAGTTATCAAATTCCGAGGTCCTTTTGCAGTTAAATAACAATATCTCATAAATTATTGGGCAAATCGGTAAGGTGATGTACCATTTTAAAAACTACATTAGATGTGCGTATTTTTGTTGCATAATGCCACTTTAGTGTAGTTATTTTTTTTTTTCACCGCGAAGGGGCAAATTCAAGGGATGAGGGTGAAAAAAATTTAACATGTGGCTCTTAAATAGTTTTTCAGCTAAGCAGGATTAAACATGAAAAAATTAATTATACCGTGTGAAAGCCGTACTTTTCAGGAATAATTGACAAAAACTAGATTTCAGAAAATCTTGCATTTGTACTTTGGCATTTAAAAAAAATGTATTGTATTGTATATATTTATTGCACTCAAATACAATATGGGCAAAAGGTAACACTTAATGCCTCTAGGCAAAATGAAGCCTGAAAAATGAGCCTAGGGAGAAAATTTTGGATTTTTACAAAAATGACAATATCTCAAAAACTAAGCCATTTTTACTAAACCTAAAATTAGATATTATGAGAGGTAATTAGCAGCCCTATCAGCTGTCAAAGGATTATCGTCGGTTTCTGGAGCCCTGTATACATTTGTTTTTGTCGAGTTCAACCTGCCTGCCACACATTTATAGAACTTTCAGTATCGGTACCCCTCTAGGCCGAAATACAGAACGACTCAACAGGAACACTAGAATCTTATTGAGTTGAGCCGATCCCTATTTCGTCAGAACACCCCCCATGTGGAAGCTATAAATACGTCCCTGTCGACTACAATTTGAGCTAAGTTGGTTTCTGAAAATTAAACTTGGCGCGCAAAGTCCCCAAATGCATTTCGTCTTTCGCTCCGCAACAAATAAAGTGGTCGTAGTGGGCTCTTACTCCTTCCTCATTTATTCCTATCATGGCCATTTCTGTGGCCATGATAGGAATATTCGTTGCGACCTTGAATTATATCCCACATTGGGCCTGCACAATGGGCCCAAAATGCAGACCCAATACCATCAGAATATGTCGAGCCCTGTGTAAAGGCAGAGTTAGTGCTGACCGAACTTTTTGTAGCATATCTTCCGCAGATTGCAATAGTTATTGTAACGTTTTTAGGGTTCCGTACCTCAATAGAGGCAAAAACCCTTATAGGATCACTTCGTTGTCCGCCTGCCTTTCTGTCAAGACCGTTTTTCTCAGGAGCTGGTAGACGTATCAAGTTGAATTTAATATCAAATGCTAAGGTCTACGGTTCCTTGGATGGAGGTCTAAAAATATAAGCTTCTAAGTCAACGCAATCACAAGATACGGCCATTTATGTCACATATTATTGCTAATGGCAAATCAAATCAAAACCTATAGAGTACTTCCCGTTAACCTAGAATCATGAAATTTGGTAAGAAGCAAGGTCTCACAGCACAAATAAATGAAAAAATTCGAAAATTTTAAACTTGTAGTTATTGACTTAAACATTGTTTTTTTTTCGTTTTGTATGTCAAGCAAGACCCTTTTTCTCAGGATTGGATCAAGATATCAAATTGAAATTATTATGAATCCCTTCGAGGTATTGTGTGACCGATCGGCATTGACGAACTATTGACGAGAAATGTAAATGACCACCATGTATCTAACATCATTTTCATATGTATGTGAAAATTTTACATTACAATAAATAAATACAATACAATACAATATTATAGGCACTTACTTATTGCGTATATAAACAAAAGCACCGACCACTTCATATTGAAACCATAATCAACACTGCGTAGGTAACTAATTGAAACAGAATATTAATGTGTTTGCTACTTAGAGCTTACATTAATTACTTACTTGGTTATTATCACAGTTGATGAAGCATGCAATAGGCAAACACCGTACCTAATTAATTGGATAGACGCGGTGCCGATAAGTATTTATTTTCTCAACAATTATGCTCCAAAACTCCGGCATCCCCTCTCCCTTTTTTTTTTATTTAATCCGGTATGGATGGCTGAGTCGGAGGGGCCAAAGCGCATGCTCCGACCAGCCAATATCACCTCCGAGAAGGTAGGTGCCATAAGGAGACTTCCCTGGATTGCTGGCTATACTGGACTAGAGTAGAACACAGTCGAGGCTGCCTATGCGGCCATCTTACATCCAGTACGGTGGTACCAAGCCGGTCTACAAGGTCGGCTACAATTTGAGCCTACCACCTAAGGTAGACACAAATCTCAAAAAGTAAGGGGCAAGGGAAGGGACCTACAGTTTTACACGCGGTTCCGAACGGTGAAGCAGCAGGTGTAGGTATGCACGTAAATTTTTTCGTCAGAAAAAACTCATTGGTACACGCCGACGGGATTCGAACCTCAGACCTCTCGCATGAGAAGCCGATGCCCAAACCACTCGGCCACCCGCCGCTTACAGTCCTCAGACAATCGGCGGACTTTCGTGCAATACTAATAATAAATCTGTAAGAGGTCATGGAGTAAGTTACTTTCTTTTATGAGATATTGCGTTTGTAGGCTCTATTTAGGTATGATACTAAAAGTAAATTGACCATTTTTAGGATTCCGTAACCCGTACGGAAGCCTATTACTAAGCCTATGCCGTCTGTCTGTCCGTCCGTCCGTCTGTCTGTCCGAGGGCTGTATCTCATGAACCGTAATAGGTAGCCCGTTGAAATTTTCACAGATTATGTGTTATTTATATTATGACGGATATAACAACAAATAATAACAAATAGAAATAGATAGTAAAAAATTAAGGGGGGTTCCCATACAAGAAACGTGTTTTCTTAAATATTTTTTTGTGGTATAATATATTATGATAAATATTGTTTTTTTTTTTTTTTTTATGTAATCCGGTATGGGTGGCTGAGTCGGAGGGGCCAAAGCACATGCTCTAACCAGCTATCACCTCCGAGAAGGTAGGTGCCATACCGGAGACTTCCCTGGATTGCTGGCTATACTGGACTAGAGGAGAACACAACCGAGGTTGCTTGCGGCCATCTTACATCCAGTACGGTGGTACCAACCCAGTCGGCTACAATTGAGCCTACCACCTAGTAAGGGGCAAGGGAAGGGACCTACAGTTTTACACCGGTTCCGAACGGTGAAGCAGCGGGTGTAGGTATGCACGTAAATTTTTTCGTCAGAAAAAACTCATTGGTACACGCCGACCGGATTCGAACCTCGGACCTCCCGCATGAGAAGCCGACGCCCAAACCACTCGGCCACCCGCCGCTTTGTCGCCGCCGCCGGTTGGCTCTGGCGAGGCCCTTGACCGAGCTCCGTTCAGGTAAAAAATATTCTTCACGAAGAAATTTAGATAATGGAAAAAGCGACATTGAAGGCGGAGCTGCGTACAGTTATTTGCTTTCTCAAACAAACTAACAACTCGAACATACCTTACCCCTTACTAGGTGGTATGCTCAAATTGTAGCCGACTGGCTTGGTACCACGGTACTGGATGTAAGATGGCCGCATAGCAGCCTCGGCCGAGGCCTCGGCTATGTTCTCCTTTTTTTTTTATGGAAACTGACACGATTGGCTACATCCGTGATGTCAGCCCATAACACCGGGTGGGCTAGGTGCCGTGTCAGTGCTTCCCTTCGGTCGTGCCGGCTACACTGTACTGGACGGAAAACACAAACTATTTACATAGCCGTTTCGACCGACGTTTCATTCAGTGCGGTGGTACGTGGTACCATCCCGGGCGTGATGAACCCTACCACCTAGTAAGGTAAGAAGGGAAGGGACCTACAGTTTTACGTGGAATCCGAACCACGGTCAGCCTCCAACGGTCGAGCGGTCACCCATCCAAGAACTGACCGCGCCCAGCGTTGCTTAACAATCAATAGCGACAGCCAACTGTCTGCACCACTGAGCTATCGAGGCTGACATCTCCTCTAGTCCAGTATAGCCATCAATCCAGGAAAGTCCCCGGTATAGACCCACCTTCTCGGAGGTGATATTGGCTGGTCGGAGCATGTGCTTTGGCCCCTCCGACTGAGCCACCCATACCGGATTACATAAAAAAAAATCTCCCTTGAAAGTAAATTGATAAAAATCAATTCATATTCATCATATCATCATATCATCATCATATCATCATATCATATCATCATATCATCATCATCATATCATATCATCATATCATCATCATATCATCATCATCATATCATCATACTAATAATAAATCTGTAAGGGGTGGTCATGGAGTAAGTTACTTTGTTTTAGGAAATATTGAGTTTGTAGCCTCTATGTATGATACTAAAGCTAAATTGACGATTTTTAGAAATCTTTTCTGTATGTATGTATGTATGTTCCGCCATAACTCTTAAACCGATTATCCCAATTCGATGAAACTTTGTACACGCACATTTAACTATATGGGACACAGGATAGGCTACATAAATTTCAGTTCTGGTTACGCTAAGATGTGGCTCCCATACAAACCGATATGTCCAATCCGCGCGCCTTAGATTTAGTAATCTGTGGCCTTATAGGTATTTACCGAGCGAGCGCCAGTTGGCGGCGGGGCGGGGCGGCGCGACGGCGCGGCGCGGAGGAGGCGCGGCCTATAAACTCAACAGCGAACCGAGTACCGCAATATATTCCTCTTTCACGCAAAAACTACTGAACAGATTGTGATGAGCATTTACAGTACTATGGCTTATACACCAAAAAGGCTATAATTTATAAAGACATTGTGTAAATTTGCCCAAATATCGATAAATGTCAAGTAAGTCGGCAAAATCCTGCCTTCTGAGAGCTATCTCGGCGTGCGCTGCATAAACCGTTAGAGTTACACGAAGATAGTGTATGGTGAGGTGTTTCTCTAAAATAGTTCTAAAAAAAAGTCCGCGACAGCATATATCTACCTTTTATGTGGAAGCCACTATAGCCAAAATAGTGAACCAAAAATACATTTAAATTGGATACTGTATTTACAATGCACACTTTATAGTATTGAATTAATTCTTATCAAAATACATACTTTTATCGCTTCAGCAGCGGGAGCACAAATGCGTCGATAAGCCTATATCGATCGATAAACATCTATTCGTCTTCTTCTATTCTACTTCGTCGAACGAAACAAATAGATTTATCGATCGATATAGGCTTATCGACGCATTTGTGCTCCCGCCGCTGGTATTTAAGGCGGTGACAAACGCCAAATACGCAAAACATGCAAAAAGTGCGACAAAGAAGGTCCAAAACTGACCAATTGACACACATTCAGAAAATTAAAAAAATACCAACCTATATTTTGGTTCCTTACCAACAAAGTGCATTGCTGGTTTTTTTAATAATGAGTAAAAGTAAGTAATAAACATAAAATTAAAAATATATAAAAAAAGCATGAATTTTTGAAAATCTGAGTATGTGTGTATTATTACAATTTTACAATACCACCGATTCAAAGGTCACAAAGCTCTGAGAAAACTCTATTCAATTTTTAGGGTTCCGTAGTCAACAAGGAACCCTTATAGTTTCGCCATGTTTTTTATTATTTTATCCACGAAAGGAGATAAAAATAAAAAACAAAAAACGCCTACATGAAATTATTGACGTAATTCTTCCGTCGGAAGGGTAAAATTTTTGCCTTCGTCAATTTAGCAGGCACTTCAATACTAGATACAATTTTAGTTCCGGGCTCGCTTGCTCGCTCCTGCCCTGCTGCGCCCGCGTGTCGGTCGTCATTTCTGTCTTCTGTGTTTGGATCGAATGGAAAAAAGATAGGTAGGTTAGGTATATTTGTACCGTGTGGGATGGTAATTTAAAATAATAGCCCCACTGCATCTCTCCCCGTGCATGTCGTAAAAGGCGACTGAGGGATTTTTTTTATGTAAACTGACACAGTTTGCTATATCACCTATAACATCCGTGATGTCAGCCCATAACACCGGGTGAACTTAGGTGCCATGTCAGTGCTTCCCTTTGGTCGTGCCGGCTACACTAAACTGGACGGAAAATACAAACTATTTCGGGATATGACTCCCTTCTTTTTTTCCGTCCAGTTCAGTGAAGCCGGTACGACCGAAGAAAAGCACTGACATAGCACCTACTTCACCAGTTGTTACGAGCTGACATCTCGGATGTTGTATTGTAGGTGATGTTGCCACCGTGTCATTTTCCGTACCAGTATACAGTACGACCGTATCAGTAATATCTCTCTTCTGTGGTATCTATCAGTATACGCTCCGGTACGTAACTTGACGGGGCGTTATACGCATGGCTTTCGTTGGTATAACCACAGAATAACTAATAGGTACTGTGGTATAACGCTGTCTGCGCTTGAGATGCAAGGACTATAGAACCGTGCCTAAATAAAAGTAGCCTAGCAACAGCGGCGCGCTGCGGAGCGGGGGCGGCGGCGGCGGCGGCACTGTGGGTGGTGGCGCGGAGCGGAGACGACGAGGCGGCGCGGCGCGGCGCGGAGGAGCGGCGGCGCGGCGCGGAGGAGCGGCTTGTTATTGCTTGCTTGCATGCGTGAGTGGCACGCTGCTACTGAGTTACCGCACCGCACCGCACCCCACCGCACCGTGCCATGCTGCCGCCGCGCGCGCCGCGCGCGCCGGCCGGTACCTATGTTGCTATGATATTTGCCATACATACCTAAATGCCTATCTACCTATTACCTACCTACCTATTTTTATTTTAGTTTTCATCGATAGTCTATTTAGATTTTTATAAAAAGTGGTAAGTACATGAACTAAAATAATTTGGAAGAAATTACAATAAAATGTTATTTAGGTAAAATAATAAAAAATAAAAAATTAGAATCACGCATCAGTTACATAAGCCACAATCATTTTAATAATTAAAATAATAAAAAAGCAACAAAAAAAAACATACGAAAGTGGGATTCGAACCCCGAACCATCAACTCTTTAGGCTGATAGCGACAAACTACGCTAAATGTGACTTGAACGTGCGAAGCGAAATTAGCAGTCGCATGGTACATTATGTAGAATTCCCGAATGCTCAAGGTCGTTGGCGTTTGTCACGGCCTTAAAGTAGATAAACTTTGGCTGTTACACAAAGTAATTTGGACAAATAGTTTATATATAAGTTACGACGATGAGAATGTCTTGAGAGAAGCGCTGCGCTTCTCTCAGCGGGAGGCAGCGGGGCGAGGCGAATATGTTTGTATGAATTTCCTCCATAAAATTTAAGCCGATCATCTAAATTCGATTATAATTGCTATACGAGACACAGGATAGGCTAAATAAAATTCAGTTCCGGTTATGCTAATATGTGGAGTAATACACTTATTTAGGTAGGTATCTGAAGTATTTCATTTATTTTAATTGAATTTTCTTATTTTAATATCGACAGCTTTTTCCCGCGGATTCGCTCGCGTGAAATTCATGTTTCAAAAGAAGAAACTAAGTAACTCAGGCCGGGACCGGAGGGCGAACTGGATTCAGATGAAAACAATAAACATTCTCAAAGAAAATAAGTAACATACTAAAGGCGAGGCCGAAGGCCAAGCTGCGTTCACGAAGAGGTTAAACCTTTTCGAAGAAAATAAGCAACAAAGGGCGAGGCCGAAGGCCGAGCTGCGTTCAGGAAGACCATAAACCTTCTCGAAGAAAGTAAGTAACTAAGGGCGAGGCCGAAGGCCGAGCTGCGTTCAGGAAGACCTTCAACCTTCTCGAAGAAAGTTAGTAACTGAGGGCGAGGCCTAAGGTCGAGCTGCGTTCAGGAAGACTATAATCCTTCTCGAAGAAAGTAAGTAACTAAGGGCGTGGCCGAAGGCCAAGCTGTACTTTGGAAGACACTAAACCTTCTCGATGACAGTAATTAACTATTGGCGATAGTTACTTACTTTCTTCAAGACGGTTTACAGTCTTCCTGAACGAAGCTCGGCCTTCGGCCTCGCCCTCAATTACTTAATTTCTTCGAGAAGGTTTATGGTCTTCCTGAACGCAGCTCGGCCTTCGGCCTCGCCCTCTGTTACTTACTTTCTCCGAAAAGGTTATCGTCTTCCTGAACACAGCTCGGCCTTCGGGCTCGCCCTCAGTTAGGTACTTACTTTCATCAAGAAGGTTTATAGTCTTCCTGAACGCAGCTCGGCTTTCGGCCTTGGCCACGATTACTTAATTTATTCGAGAAGGTTTATAGTCTCCTGAACGCAGCTCGGCCTTCGGCCTCGCCCTTAGTTACTTACTTTCTTCGAGAAGGTTTATGGTCTTCCTGAACGCAGCTCGGCCTTCGGCCTCGCCCTCTGTTACTTACTTCTTCTAAAAGGTTATCGTCTTCCTGAACGCAGCTCGGCTTTCGGCCTCGCCCTCACCCAAGTAACACATTTTTGAAGCCATAAACCTATTTAATCTATAGACAGTCTTAACGTGTTTTATGTTTAGACAATTGCTCGCTATAAATGGTTTTAGAAAAGAGAAAACATTCTAACAGGGTAAATTATCTCAAGTCGAAATTTTCGAACCTCCATAAGATAATTAATCTTAATATAGTATAAATTATCTAAACAGTCATTCTTTAAGTCCTTAATTTAAGGCGGTGACAAACGCCAAATACGCAAAACATGCAAAAAGTGCGACAAAGAAGGTCCAAAACTGACCAATTGACACACATTCAGAAAATTAAAAAAATACCAACCTATATTTTGGTTCCTTACCAACAAAGTGCATTGCTGGTTTTTTTAATAATGAGTAAAAGTAAGTAATAAACATAAAATTAAAAATATATAAAAAAAGCATGAATTTTTGAAAATCTGAGTATGTGTGTATTATTACAATTTTACAATACCACCGATTCAAAGGTCACAAAGCTCTGAGAAAACTCTAATCAATTTTTTTTATTATTTTATCCACGAAAGGAGATAAAAATAAAAAACAAAAAACGCCTACATGAAATTATTGACGTAATTCTTCAGTCGGAAGGGTAAAATTTTTGCCTTCGTCAATTTAGCAGGCACTTCAATACTAGATACAATTTTAGTTCCGCACCCTTATTATGATAATGGTGCTGATGTTGCGACTGGTGTTGATGTTGCGACTGCGACGGACAAAATTGGTATTACGTTATTGCGACCGGTCCCGCGGACCGACATCAAAGGTTGGTTGTTGGTTCAGGTAAGGTGCCAAATTTTGAAAGAAACTTGTAAAATGTTACTACGAATGGTAAAAGTATATATTAAAATCAATAATAAATAACGTATGTTACTTTTAACATGCCAAATATAGGAACATAAAGCAATGATAATTAATACAAGCGATTGAACAAATTATTTATTGTGTTACGGATTGCTTAGGAAAGGCGTTTCTGCCTGCACGGCGCGGCGGTCTGTCGGGCGGTGTATGTATACATACTGATATATACACATAAAGATATTATGATGGCGGCCGCTTTCATGCTATCTCACTCATATCGTGTGCTTGAATTCAATGCAGGAGGTTGTGGGTTGTAATCGTGAGTGTGGTATGCTACAAAGTTATTTCTGATATAAAAATATTTTGTCTCGAAAAAAACATTTCTGTTACAAAAGTGATTTAGCTTCACATACAGAATAACCTCCCGAAGGCGTATTATATTCTTTGAGTGGGCATTTGCAACACCGTATATTGTGACTTGTATTATAATTTCTATGACGCAGAAGACCAAAATGTGTTATATCAACTTATCAACTAAAACTTCTAAATTTTTTGTTATTCCTATTACAATATAGATAATTCTATATAGATGATAAATATGGGCGTCGTCGGCTCAACAATCCATGCTGACGGCGGCGGCGCCAAGTGTCTCGCGTACCAATAATTAAAAAGGAGGGAACGAGGGAGGGAGGGACGGAGGGAGGGAGGGACGGAGGGAGGGAGGGACGGAGGGAGGGAGGGACGGAGGGAGGGAGGGACGGAGGGAGGGAGGGACGGAGGGAGGGAGGGAGGGACGGAGGGAGGGAGGGAGGGAGGGACGGAGGGAGGGACGGAGGGAGGGAGGGGGGGAGGGGGGAGGGAGGGAGGGAGGGAGGGAGGGAGGGAGGGAGGGAGGGAGGGAGGGAGGGAGGGAGGGAGGGAGGGAGGGAGGGAGGGAGGGAGGGAGAGAGAGAGAGAGAGAGAGAGAGAGAGAGAGAGAGAGAGAGAGAGAGAGAGAGAGAGAGAGAGAGAGAGAGAGAGAGAGAGAGAGAGAGAGAGAGAGAGAGAGAGAGAGAGAGAGAGAGAGAGAGAGAGAGAGAGAGAGAGAGCAAGAGAGAGAGAGAGAGAGAGAGAGAGAGATATTTTCTTTATTATTCCTATTATATATTCTATAATATATATGATATAAATTCAAGACCAAGTTAAAATTATATACATTTAATAAATACTATTAAAATACAAAATTTACTACAACAACATAATTCAAACAATATAAATAAACATACGTTACTTATTTTACCCACTATAAATAAACCTATACGATGTCACCACCAAAAACACAGAAAAGATCGTCGCTCGTTAGCCGTGAATGGTGCTATGATGCTGCTCAGGAGGAGCATCACGGATGACAGCTCGCGGGCTGCGGTCGGTCGCAAGTTTGACAGTTTGTGCGACTGCAAATGCGATCGTAATTCCAATATGCAGTAAAATGTATGACACATCTGCGGACTGATACCGCAATACCAGTTGCACGGACTGGTTGCATTCCAAAATCGCATAAAACAGTCGCCGAACTGTCAGATTTGGAGCTACGGACAGCTACGGATCGGTCCGGCGGACCGGTTGCATTATCGTAATAAGGGTGCCGGGCTCGCTTGCTCGCTCCTGCCCTGCTGCGCCCGCGTGTCGGTCGTCATTTCTGTCTTCTGTGTTTGGATCGAATGGAAGAAAGATCGAATGGAGAAAAGTTAGGTATATTTGTACCGTGTGGGATGGTAATTTAAAATAATAGCCCCACTGCATCTCTCCCCGTGCATGTCGTAAAAGGCGACTGAGGGATTTTTTTATGTAAACTGACACAGTTTGCTATATCACCTATAACATCCGTGATGTCAGCCCATAACACCGGGTGAACTTAGGTGCCATGTCAGTGCTTCCCTTTGGTCGTGCCGGCTACACTAAACTGGACGGAAAATACAAACTATTTCGGGATATGACTCCCTTCT
This sequence comes from Nematopogon swammerdamellus, assembly GCA_946902875.1. Lineage (NCBI taxonomy): Eukaryota > Metazoa > Arthropoda > Insecta > Lepidoptera > Adelidae > Nematopogon > Nematopogon swammerdamellus. The sequence continues at coordinate 2,723,028 of OX336362.1, forward strand.
TTTTTTCCGTCCAGTTCAGTGAAGCCGGTACGACCGAAGAAAAGCACTGACATAGCACCTACTTCACCAGTTGTTACGAGCTGACATCTCGGATGTTGTATTGTAGGTGATGTTGCCACCGTGTCATTTTCCGTACCAGTATACAGTACGACCGTATCAGTAATATCTCTCTTCTGTGGTATCTATCAGTATACGCTCCGGTACGTAACTTGACGGGGCGTTATACGCATGGCTTTCGTTGGTATAACCACAGAATAACTAATAGGTACTGTGGTATAACGCTGTCTGCGCCTCCCGCGCCTCCACCGCGCCGCCGCCGCCGCCGCCTCCGCCGCCGCCGCCGCCGTGCCGCCTCCGCACCGCACGCTGCTACTGAGTTACCGCACCGCACCGCACCCCACCGCACCGTGCCATGCTGCCGCCGCGCGCGCCGCGCGCGCCGCGCGCGCCGGCCGGTACCTATGTTGCTATGATATTTGCCATACATACCTAAATGCCTATCTACCTATTACCTACCTACCTATTTTTATTTTAGTTTTCATCGATAGTCTATTTAGAGGTTTATAAAAAGTGGTAAGTACATGAACTAAAATAATTTGGAAGAAATTACAATAAAATGTTATTTAGGTAAAATAATAAAAAATAAAAAATTAGAATCACGCATCAGTTACATAAGCCACAATCATTTTAATAATTAAAATAATAAAAAAGCAAAAAAAAAAAAACATACGAAAGTGGGATTCGAACCCCGAACCATCAACTCTTTAGGCTGATAGCGACAAACTACGCTAAATGTGACTTGAACGTGCGTAGCGAAATTAGCAGTCGCATGGTACATTATGTAGAATTCCCGAATGCCGGTACCTATGTTGCTATGATATTTGCCATACATACCTAAATGCCTATCTACCTATTACCTACCTACCTATTTTTATTTTAGTTTTCATCGATAGTCTATTTAGAGGTTTATAAAAAGTGGTAAGTACATGAACTAAAATAATTTGGAAGAAATTACAATAAAATGTTATTTAGGTAAAATAATAAAAAATAAAAAATTAGAATCACGCATCAGTTACATAAGCCACAATCATTTTAATAATTAAAATAATAAAAAAGCAAAAAAAAAAAAAACATACGAAAGTGGGATTGGAACCCCGAACCATCAACTCTTTAGGCTGATAGCGACAAACTACGCTAAATGTGACTTGAACGTGCGAAGCGAAATTAGCAGTCGCATGGTACATTATGTAGAATTCCCGAATGCTCAAGGTCGTTGGCGTTTGTCACGGCCTTAAAATCTTCTATAGATCTGTTGATTATTTTGAGATCAAATTGTCCATAAATATTCAATATAGTTTTTAAATACTCTATAAAAAACCCTTCACAAGTCTATTCTTGAAATAATTATTTAATAGATATTTTGTAGTGTTCTATCTTATTGGTTAACTTTTACATGTTGTAAATAGTGCGCTTTTAGTGGATTTAGCTTTAAAAACACTTTTTTTAGTATTTTAAGACTATAAAACTATTGCTGTGCCGAAAAAATATCTTTGCCCATCCGCGCAAATAAACACTGTTGCTGTTTAGTAACACTATTGAGACTGAGTAAAGAAAAAAATTATAGAGCTTCTTTAGATCAATGCTCTTCTGCAGAAGCAATTTGACTACAGGAAGTAAAATTGATCTTGTTATATTCTATAGCTTGTCTTTAAAAAACACTATAGAGTAATTGCTCTTATGGATGTTGCACTTAATTAATTTTACTCTTATCGCCATTTTTTATTTTATTCCATGGCTGTGATGTAACTCTTCATTATTTGTCACGATTTAAAAACCATAAATATGACATCAAAATTAGAAACGGAAATGTAGGATGTCTTGTAACGATTTACTTTATGAGTGTTCTTTTTTATTTCAGCTGCATAAAAAAAATAATCATAAGCACCGCACAAATTATATATTTTACGCTGCATAGAATGATACTTCAACGTTTAAATAGAGCGAGCGCATTTGTTTTAAAATACGTTTTTCGTAATGTTTCACGATGTATTTAAAAGCGCACATCTATTCGCACTGTAGGAACGTTAAAACACCGTGTGAAAAAAGGGAATATTTAATTATTATTTCGCCAGTTGTCATAAAGTTGTCAATTGTGCGCCATCAAACATAAAACACTATTAATTTAAGGACTTTTTTCTTATAATTGTAACACTTTAGTAAATTTGGTTTTGAAATTGCATGATATTATCTAATTACAGCTTATTAATATGTTCTTATTAAAGTCTAAAAACTATCTAGAAGACTAGATACTGCTCTGGACATTGTCTTGTAGTTTTCTTGACGGCCATCTTAAGAACAAGGTGATAAAAGTGCTCTTATTTCTACCTATAGACGTTTTCTCAAGGTAATCTTGTCACTTATTATTAAACCTGTGCCCACTTTTACTAAAGCGTGTCTATATACATTCTTGAAGATATCTTGAGGGAGGTCTTACTCTAAAGATAGACAATCGAATGTAAATTCTATTAGATATTTTATAGGCATTTTTAGATAAAGATGTGCTAGTTGGGCAGTGACTTACTTTCTTCAAGAAGGTTTATAGTCTTGCTGTACGCAGCTCGGTCTTCGGCCTCGCCCTCAATTACTTACTTTCTTTGAGTAGGTTTATCGTCTTCCTGAACGCAGCTCGGCCTCCGGCCTCGCCCTCAATTACTTAATTTCCTCGAGAAGGTTTATAGTCTTCCTGAACGCAGCTCGGCCTTCGGCCTCGCCCTTAGTTACTTACTTTCTTCGAGAAGGTTTATGGTCTTCCTGAACGCAGCTCGGCCTTCGGCCTCGCCCTCTGTTACTTACTTCTTCGAAAAGGTTATCGTCTTCCTGAACGCAGCTCGGCCTTCGGCCTGGCCCTCAGTGACTTACTTTCTTCGAGAAGGTTTATAGTCTTGCTGTACGCAGCACGGCCTTCGGCCTGGCCCTCAATTGCTTACTTTCTTTGAGTGGGTTTATCGTTTTCCTGAACGCAGCTTGGCCTTCGGCCTCGCCCTTAGTTACTTACTTTAGTTGAGAAGGTTTATCGTTTACCTTACTTAACGCAGATCGGCATTAGTTACTTACTTGCTTTCTTTGAAATACGAATTTCACGCGAGCGAAGCCGCGGGCAAAAGCTAGTAGTTTAATATTTCTTGATTGAATTCCCACAAGTTTGGAAGAGAAATTGGTCCACCATCGCATTACCGCAGTGCTCATTGCGCGGGAAACACAATAATGAACTGGGGATTGCCTGAGAGCCTAGTCCGAGTTTACGTGAAAGCTACGTAAACGTCAAATACCGATCGAATTGAGTTTTTATGTATGGGAGTGGGAGCACAATACGCTCACCGGGGCGCCACTAGAGAGCTCCATACATAAAAACTTAATTCGATTGGTATTTGACGTTTACGTAGCTGTCACGTAAACTCGGACTAGGCTAGGCCCTCTGGTTTCAGGGATCCTCCGTTTGTGGCTAAACTCCCCATAGCCATTCACCCACCTTCGGCACGGAGCGGTTGACACCTTGGATTGAATTTTTAATTATCGTTTCTCCAATAATTGGTGAAAAGATCATTAAATTTTATTGTATTAGCAATTATTGCTAGTACGATCAAAGGGTTTATGTCGAAGTCGGCACTTATGGTCGCGCGCGCCGTTTCCGCGCAGACCCACGCGGAAGCGAGGGGGAGTAGACATATTATTTATTAACGCGGAAGCGTACAGGTTAATGTCTTTATAATAAGTTATCCGTGTACATGAACAACTACAACACACACAAATTTGAAAAGGGTGCACCATTTTCTGAGTTCGATTCCACTCTATCGTATGCTTGCTCTTAGGTTCGCCTTTAATGAAAAGTAAGTATAGTGTAGTGGCCTGGCCATCGGCTTTATATTTATCTCGGCTTGTATTTATGTTTCCGTCCGTGTGTATCGACGTAGCATGAACGGAAAAGGTGTTGAATTGAAGTCCTAAGAAAACAATGACTCCTTTAGTGCTGCAAGGATGGAAAAAATTCCTTTATCACGGGAAATTTCAAATAATGTAGTTTTGCTTGCAAAATTTTTAAACAGCAACTAAGGGATACCTAAGGATAAGATGTCGTGCTAAAGGGTGAAAGGCCAACCACCTCTCACCTTGGCACGGTTCTACCACAGATCTTGGTGCTTGATAGTTATCTTGTGCTAAAACGCTAAGCGTGATGGCTGGTGTTGTGCTGTGATTTACCGGAGTTATTGCAGCACAACAGCGATTACTCTGTTTACCCCGATTGTCAGGATACAGCGTGTGTTATGCATGTATGTATGTATTTAAACAGCACAACATTTTATTATAAAATTTAAAAAACCGCCGAACTAAACACTAAAATATTATGAAACCGAAAATGCATTTCGTCATCACAAATACGTTCAAAGGATGGCATTGAACGTTATTTCATGATAAGAATGCGCTAACGCTCCACACTCGTTTAAAATTTTGAGAATTGAGGACGATAATGTGAGCCATACAACACAAGCATCAGTCACTTGTGATTTCAGATAAGCTGGCTTTGGTTGTTGACATGTTTTTTTGGGAGTGACGGATGAGAAAGTCTCATCTCGTATTTAGGTATTTTAGATCAGTGTTAAAAAGTACTTAAGTTTAGGTACCTATACATTTATACAGGATGTCCCCGGACAGGTGTGGTGGAGGCTATTCTACGCTTTGTAACAAACATAATTAGTAAAAGAGGTAGGGTTCTAGGTACGCCCATTGCGGAGATATACATTTTTAAAGTTATTAATGTAGTGTAATGTTGTAATGCTCTAATCGGGTGCGCACGGGGTGCGGGGCAGCGGGCAGCGGGAATACGGACGGACACGACGCGAGTGAACGCAAACAGATAGCACGCCCCGCCCACGTACCGGCCGCGCCCCGCCGCGCCGCCGCCGCCGGCTGCTCCGCCCGCGTACCGCCCGCCGCTAAAGGCGCCCACACATTGTAGTACGTACGCATTTAGTTTGTAAGGAAATGCTAAAATTTTAATGAAACATATTTAAAATAAAAAAATATTTCACCAATGCTTTTGATAAACGGCGTGGAACAGCCTCCAACACCAGCCCACCACTAGGAACAACACCAGCCCCGGGACACCCTGTATAAGTAAGGTTAGATATTTCATCGTTTTTAAAAGTAGGTATGAATAGAATGTGTTTTAGGAATTAGTTTTCAGTTATTTCTATATTTCTATATATTTCTGCATTTTGGGAAAGGTATATCCGGGCTAATGAAAATAAGTTTTACTCATAGTATATCTATTTTATATATCCAAGAAAGAAATACAAACATTTAAGGAATAAAACATTTTTATACCTGGTCACACAAACCACTACGTCCATCCACGTCAAGCTTCGCCCGCAGCCAACTTCACTGCATCGCTACGCTCGCTGACACGACGAAGCTTTATTGTACCGTATGCTAGAATCATGGGGTCCTGGAAATTTCTAACGTTTCCCGCGATTCTGCTGCTTCTAGCGATCCAGGCGAAAAGTCAGCAAGTTCATCGACGATTCGAGTACAAGTATTCCTTCAAACCCCCGTATCTGGCGCAAAAGGATGGATCAGTTCCCTTCTGGGAATACGGTGGCAGTGAGTATTTTGTGTTTATCTCTTGAACTACTCGTTGAATATGCGTAAAATTTCATAGACGTATGGGGAATAGAGTAAGAATGGAATGTGTGAAGGCTATCATTCTATTTTCTTTTAGAAATTTGATTTATTTGAAGATTTTCATTGTGTCTACTCATTTAATGTTGTCGGTAAGGCTTGACCTAATTTTGTATATAATTCTGTTTCGCATTGGTTGAAGTTGCTGAATTTTTTATATAATAAGCGGACGTTTATAAAGTAGCCTCCCGTTTGTCTTTAGTAAGATGAGTTCGTTAGATTTTTATTTATTTATAACAATAATCTAAAGTTTCACCGCTACGCTAATTTAGCCGCGATGGAATAACATGTTTGACGTTTCTCTGACAAGACACGTCAGAACTGTCACAACTCGTAGCCTCACAAAAAGCGAGACAGCGCTATATGAGCCGGTAAACGTGAGATAGAGACAAAGTATATTCATGTTTCGGAATTCGGTCCACGAAAGCATTTCGCGATTTTCCAAAAATACTACAAGACTTGTTACTACACAATATTACATACTACCTTTTTTTTGTGCCGACTTGTAGTACATTTCGGCACAAAAAAAAATGGTGGTGTCAAATAAATAATTTAGTGTCGGACCAATGACCTATTATTAGGAAACATCCCTTGTATTTATCTTTAGTTTTTTTTTGTTTTCGTACCATCTAATTAGAGGAAAATATAGAAAGAAATCTCGAGGGTACATTGAAAAAAAACATGTATTTTTTTTTATATAAGTAGGTACATGTACTGCTCCATGATTCGGATTCCATGTAAAAATGTAGGTCCACCGGGCTGACTGGAGGAAATTGCCCAAGGCAATAAGACCACCCTTGCCTTACATTAATTGGCATAAAGGTGTTTTTTTATATCCCTTATTTCACATTTTATTTTTATTTTATATTAATTTTACATAATTATATTATACTAAAAACTTAGATTATTAATTGGTCTCCGCGCGCTCCGACTAGATACCGCGCTACCTTAAAACAACAGCTCCGTGAATGCGGCAACTCAATATTCTAGTGTGTGTAAGAAAATGTTGTAGTATGTGTGTGATCCCATAGTCTTTCCTACTGGCTCGAGTACGCCGACTTCGGCGTAGTATTTGTTGCCGCACGTACACGGGCGGTATCTAGTCGGAGCGCGCGGAGACCTATCAATAATAATCTAAGACTAAAAAGTAATAAAAATATACAAAATTGTTGTTGTTGTTGTTGTTTTGGTTTGGGGTTGGCTCTAGGCCTGCAAACTAATCCCGCTTGGTTGGGGACCCTCGTGCAAAACCCCGCAGTCTCCAGCTACCCCAGCCAGCCTATGTCTTCCATGGAAGTCACAAGTCGACTGGGGTGTCTGCAGGCCGCTTATCCCTTAGTCGCCTTTTACGACATGCAAGGGGAGAGATGCAGTGGGACTATTCTTATTAAGTACCGACCCCGCACAGTACAATATACAAAATTAATACAAAAATTAAATAAAAACGGTGGGGCTATCTCACCGGTGGGGCAATTCCGCCGGCAACCCGTTTTTTGTCATTTCAATGGCTGTAACTTTTTTGTTTTCTAAGATAATGACATGAAACTTTTTTATTACAAAGCCTTATTTATTCCAAATTAGAAGTAATTATAACTTGACATAGGTTAGTTTTTTTAAAATAAATTAATATGAACGCCCAAAAACAAAAATAAAAAAAGAGGCATGTTTAACGGGTTATTTCTGACATTTTATTTTTGACATTTCTCCATTATACAGGCCATACTAAACACGTGTACCAACGACTACTTACCGAAGAAGTACCAGAAATGATTTCTCCTAAGAGTTGCAGGGTGCCTCGAACATAATTCTTTGCTGACTGAATGTCTTAGAGATGCAAGGAAGAATGAGAGACAATTAACTGCCACGTGGTTAGACTTTGAAAATACCTTCGGTTCGGTGCGCCACGAGTTACTATTAAAGGCGCTAGAGTGGTAATGTGCCACCTCTGATCTGTAATATAATAGCCTCCTACTACACAAAAGTTTCCTTTGTAATAAAAGTAAAAAAAAAGGCGAAACGGAAAAGACACGGGAAATTTGTTACGGCATAGGACTTTTCCAGGGTTGCTGCCTCTCTCCTGTCACATTTAACATTGTTATCAACATTCTAATTGATACGCTTGTCGTAAAAGAAAACAAATGGGGATACAGGTTCAAATATGGAGACACATATATGGCGGCTATCCTGGCATTTGCGGATGATACTACGCTGTTAACCCGCAATCCAAAACAAAATCAGGCGCTTCTTAAGGTGGTAGATGACTATTTGTGAATGGACCAAAGGGATGAAGATAAAACCAGCGAAGTGCTACTGTTTGAGCTTAACCAGGAAAGGTTCAAAGTTTACCTCGAGCAACCCAGGTCTGACAGTAGCCAGAAAACCAATCACAACCGGTGCTGATGAAGCCCCTTTTAAATTCTTGGGCAAAAGGATCACCAGCAGAGGAAAGGAGCATCCTACTGATGATATTTTCCAACTTCGTGCAGCGTGTATGCGTCCACTGCTGGACATACGCCTCTCCAATTTTCTTCCAGTCCTCCCGGCCTTCAGCCATACGGAACCACTGTTGTCGTCGCACCTGGCGGGTGATCTTCCCACACTCCGTTTTCCTGTCCACGGCCGCCAGTACTAATATTTATTCTGTAGCGATAGTGCCAACCCGGACTAGTTTAACCACAGAGCATCGAATGCGCGCCTGCGCGCGCCCCCTACTAGAGGCGCCCTAAGCGATAATATTTGAAACTAGCTGACACTACTGACTGAACTAGCACACACATACGCAGTGCTGCTAGCGCTTCGTATGTGTGTGTGTGTGCTAGTATCGACACTACACACAAAGAGGAGCAAGTTAAGCACACGCACAAAACAAATGCACACGCACAACACACATATGTAAGTCATAGGCCACGCACACAGGCTTCAACGGCGTTGTAGGGAAATCGCGCTCAGGGCGCCTCTAGGAGGGGCGCGCGCGGTCGGTATTCGATGCTCTGTGAGTTTAACGCTGCCAACTGGTTAGGCAATGGAAGGGTCAGCTACAGATTTACACGGAATGTGAACCACGCGCTTTCTTTAGCACTGCATCTCGTCCTTATCCCTTATT